>OX456985.1:218710834-221130548 GCA_949752695.1 Melanostoma scalare | reverse complement strand
ATAAAAACGTAACAGTTTGTTTGTTTGTGCTCGCTAATCTCAGAAACGGCTTATCCTATTTAGATGGGGTGGAATATATTGTGGTAAGCTTCACTTAACATTTAGTTTTTGTTTCATGTCAATCGGTTGATAAATATAAAAGTTTTTGAGTGAGAGAGAGTGTGTGTGAGAGAGAGAGAGAGAGAGAGAGAGGAGAGAGAGAGAGAGAGAGAGAGAGAGAGAGAGAGAGAGGGACGGAGAGAGAGAGAGAGAGAGAGAGAGAGAGAGAGAGAGAGAGAGAGAGAGAGAGAGAGAGAGAGAGAGAGAGAGAGAGGGAGAGAGAGTGAGAGAGAGAGAGAGAGAGAGAGAGAAAGAGAGAGAGAGAGAGAGAGAGAGAGAGAGAGAGAGAGAGAGAAAGAGATAGAGAGAGAAAGAGAGAGAGTGAGAGAGAGTGAGAGAGAGTGAGAGAGAAAGTGAGATAGTGAGAGAGGGAGTGAGAGAACCGGTGACTTAATTCTCGAGATTTTTGCGGACAAACAAAATATTAACTTTGCTTTATATGTAAATACAATGCCCAACACACGATCGTCAACTTACCGAACCATCTGCTCTATTTGTATATACAAGTAATGGTGAAAGAAAAACCAAAATGTAGTTTACCAAAAAGCGTTACAACAAAAATTAATTCATCGAAAATTAACCATTTTGTTATATTAAGTCGTTATTGCCTGGTGAAGCGGGCAGGGTTCAGCTAAGAATTGAATTTCCTATTTTTTTTAAATTCGACGCGAAAAATTGTGAATATGTGTGTAAATGTCGTGTTTAGTGCCCGTGCGAAGCCAGGACGGGCCGCTAGTAATATATAAAATAAGTGTGGCCATATAAGTCACCTGAAAAAAATAAGAAAAATATGGGAAAGAGCATAGTTTTTTTAACCGCCCCGTAATATATCGTAGGATAGCCTTTCTGTTTTGATACGGCGGATATTCCCCTTGGCATGGAGTCCACCGAACCTTTGCATTGCTCTACGCTCATATTTTTCCACTCTTCCTGCAAAATACTCCAGAGAGTAGTCGTGCTGGTTGGTTTTTTTTTCAGCAAACTTTTTTTTGAGAATGTCCCCAAACTCTCTTTGGGGTTTAAGTCCGGTGACTGCGCTGGTCACCCTAAAACAATCACTCTACGCTCTTCAAGGAAAGATTTCACAACTCTTTACGTGTGTTTGGGTCATTGTCGTGCTGAAAGATCCATCCTTGGGGTAATTGGTTCTGGTAGGCGCCGAGAAGATTTGTGTCCAGTATATACCGGTAGTCAACACCTGTCGTTTTACCGTTTATTTGACACAATGGAACGGATTGAGCATAAGCATGCTCCTCGACGCTCTTGGACGGTTCTTTTCGTCCAATGGAAAGCGAAATAAGAGTTTTTGTATAGCCTATATCACAGAACTAACTACGGCATGCATGAGCTGATAGCTCGTATGAGAAGGTCATGCAACTCCAACCCTTTTATTTCAGATTTCAACCTTAATAATAGTAGTTTAAAACTAAAACTAAAGGCCGCAGTGATTCATTCCACATGCATTATTTGTATTTACACTGCGTTTTGAGTACGCTTTTTGAAATGTCATATTTTTTTTTACCGTTATCGCTTGATACACATTTGCAATAAATATTAAAGCACAAATACATATTTAAAAGAAAACAAACAAAACCAACCAGAAGTTTTTACATCAATCAAGTTAATTTTTATTGTTTTGGTTAGTAGTCCGGTCAAATTAGAATAAAAAATAATACTTAAGTTACATAAATTCCCAACAAGCTGAAAGTTGGTGAAATCATTCAAAATATTATCTATATTTATTAAAATGAATCCCTATATGTCACTATTTTTTTTTTGTTGTGTTTGTTTGTTATTATCACAGAAAAAATTTAAAAAATTGCGCTGAAACAGTTTTTTAAAATTCTTTCAGCATTAAGGGTGCTACATTTACCCTCTCCATCAGTAACTTAGACTATATTTCATCCCTATAATCCCACGGGAACAGAAACGGGAACGAGATCGGGAACCTTAAAAATAAACCTTAAAAGTTACTTGACGGATTTCAAAAATTCTTTCAACTCTAGGATGTTACATTATCCCTCAGTGAAATAGAATTATATTTCACTCACATATTTCCACGGGAACGGAAGATTACCACAGGATCGGGGTTGGGAATGGAAACTTAGAAGCTACTGGACAGATTTCAAAAATTTTTTCAGCACTTTGATGCCACATAATCCCACAGTATAAAAGATTATATTTCATCCCCATATTCCCACGGAAGCGAAAGAACGAGAACAGGAACCTTAAAACTACAGGCCCGAGCAACGCCCGCACCGGGCTTCCCTTCCTTCCCCACCTTTCCCTTCCATGGAAAAACTTGAATTCAAGGTTAAAGATAAAAATAAAATTGCTTGTATAAGCCAAGCTAGAAATATACCAACTAACGGAGAGAACCAAGTAAATAAAAGAGAGAGAAAAGTAAAAAAGACTCAAAAACTAGAAGTAGAAGATTTAGACTCAAGTGTCAAGTCAGTGAGTACTAGTTTAGTTATTTTAGATTAGTTTAATTTTATTTATTCAAATTAATTTTTTACTACTTCAAAATAATACAAAAACATATATGCATGGTATTATACCGTCTGCCCGATTATTTTTCATGATCGCCGCACAGTGGCCCGTTTAGGCAAAAGTGCTTGCAAAATTCATTTTTTGGGTGGGTCTCTAACGCTAAACTTTTAATTTTTGTTTGGAGTTTTAGTAATCGAAAAAAATATTTCATTTGAACGATCGGTTCGCCTTGTAGAGCTAGTCAAAGTTGACAAATATTTAAGGTGAGAAAAAACATTAAAAAAAAATTTTTTTTTAAACTTTGAGAGTAAAAACTAGGGAAAGAGGGTTAATCAAACCTTGTTTTGTTTTTTTTCCTTGATATATGTGTTAATTGCTATGATCAGAAGAAAAGAAAAAGTTATAAATTTTTTGAAATACTAAATTTAATTATTTTCGAAACACCACTTTTTGCGCACTTTTTCAACTCTACATTGAGTAAAAAAAAAGTTTTTAAGCCGAAATGGACGGTAAATGAATCCTTATATATCTCTTCACTTACAACCAAAAACTCAGCTCCACAAAGTTGCACAACACTGAGCTAAAGAGATTTGATTTGAAAAAGTCAGTCATTTTTTCTGAGTTTTTTTTTTCAACCGCAAGAAAAAGTCATGGAAAATGTTATTTCTTTGTTTTGCTGGAATGGGTCTTTAATAATATTTCAATAAAATACTTTACAAATACGTAGGATAAATAAGTAGGATTTTATAAAAAAAAAAAAAATAAAAAAAATACAAGAACCAATTATGACAAAAAATTTTTTTCACATACAAAATAAATTTTTTCTGTTTTAGTTTTTTTCCACTGTTTTACTGAAATCATACTCAAATTACTTCATAAACTGACTTTTAACCTTTTTAACATAATATACCAATTATGTTAACCACCTTAACTAAAACTTTTTATTTCAACAGCAGATTCTGAAACACCCTGTAAATATTTTTTTTTTCAGATTTACAAACTTTATAGCCTTGGAAATTTCCAATAAGGTAAAACAAAAATTGAGTCGATATCTTTATTCGTTTAAGAGATATGATTTTTGCAACCAAAAAAGTCAATTCGGGCCACTGTGCGCCGTAGATCATTTAAAAATTACAATAAATAAGTTATGTCAAAAGTTTACACTCCTTATTTTATTCCTATAAGTTAGCGCATTTTTGGCAAAATTAAAAAGTTTTTCCACATTCAGCTCGTTTAACTCCTTTATACTCTCTTCTTCCGAAAGGTAGTTTTTTCCGAATACCTGACGCCTCACTTCACTTAGTATTGGACATTTCCCAATGAAATGTAAGAATTCTTCTTCTCGTTCTCTCCTGTTGCATAGATCACAAATACATGGTAGATCTTCCCTATGTGGTACGTAATTCAGGTTTATAATTTCACCTCTCAACCTCATCATCATTGATATAACCAGAACACTGTTTTTATTATGAAAATAGTTTTTTCCTACCAAATTGTGGTCCAAGCGACTATACTGTACACTGCTCTATTTACCGAAGTTTTTGCTTCTTCTCTGTAGTCCAGTAGCTTCAGTTCATCAACTTTCTCCGCAAGCTGGTATAAAATTGAACCCCATTTATCTACATTTCCAATGCTAAGATCAACCTCCAACTTGCATTGAAGCGCCAGATCCACCCATTCCGCATACCAGCTTGTCTTGTTTTCCACCGTTTTTAACGCCGTTATTTTCGGAAGCCTTGTATCCGCCATTTTCATTACCTTCAGTCAGTGGCGGATCCACGATAAAAGATTTTATTTGTAACATTTATCGGTTTCTAATTTTCAAATTTCGTTACGGGACGGAAAAATAAAGCATGAGCAAGACAAACAAGTAAAGGAGAAGTAATATTATTATTTTAAAAATTCAAGAACTTTATTGATTATTATTACATTTCATAATAAACTGAAGAGCAGGCTACCTCAAACACTAGTAAATTTTGGAGGTTTTTTGAAAAATTCCACTAGAATTTCGGCCTCGGTAGGTTCAATATGGGTATGGATATTTAAAGAAGCAAGACCATTTAGTTGTTCCTGATGTCCCATCGTATTTCTCATGGAGGGTTTGGTCCTCCTCAACATCGAAAATGTTCGTTCTCTGGAGTTGCTGTAGTTACAGGTAGTACTGCCTAGACTCGCAAAATATAATCGACATTCTTGAACGACTTTTTCAATTTAATTCAATTCAATTGGCAAAATAGGCAAAAAATCGGTTGTTGGATCATGATTGATTACATAAGTTCTTTTTTACTGAATATTCATGAAGCGCAATCAGAAATTGTTACAATTATCGCTATTATTTCACAAAATATAAATTCAGGGAAACGATTTTTTACATGGGTTTGAATGGAACATCAGCGCCTTTCAGAGCGTGCCGTGTAAGCTTTCACTTTTGCCTAAAAAATGCCTTTTCTCGGATCGCTTCACATATTAGGTCTGTTCGTTGAACTTTACCCAGGGTTGACCCAGGTTTTCTTGACAACCCTCTGAGTTGTCAAAAAAACCTGGGTTTTCCAATCCTCAAAAAACGCTAAACCACAAATAACCACACATCCCTGTCATTAAAAAAAAATACATGCCATTTGACAGCCCTAAAATCGCCACAGCAAAAAGCTAGGGCGAGTTTGGGGAAAACCTATGGCAAACCTATGGCTCAAAAAACACTCAATTTGACATTCAGGGCGAATTTAGGTTTCTCAAAAAACGTTTTGTGGCGACCCTAGGGCAACCCCAGGGCTTCAACGAACAAACCTATTATAAACTTTTGAATTGAAAACTTCTTTAGGCGCGTTTGGCACTTTTGCGATGGGGGTAAATCAATGAATTCGCGACCGACACCATTTTTTGATTGGCTCATCGTAATTCGTATGTAAAGTCGTCATAGCCCAGCGTCTCAGGTTCGTTTCCCAGCCATGACTTGCATTTTTTTGTTTATTTAAAGTGAAAACATAAATAAAAATTGATCGCCACGGCTGGGATTCGAACATGAGACCCTCAGTTTAATAGCCAACGACTCTACCATTGAGCCAAGAGACACCTTAATTTTGATGCTGCTAAATGACTTAAAAGAATGCAATAGCATTATTACATAGTAATTGTACTTACCGACTCGGAGAAATACAGAGAAGAAAGAAATCAATTGAAGAAACAGAGAAAAATTAATGCAACGCAGAAAAAATAAAAAGCACCAAATATTTTACTGCCATTACAATGAAGAGTGGCTGGATAAGTGAAGCTGGAAATTTCATCATGACAGAGTAGGAGACACTTTTTACAACAAATTAGAAGAGATCAACAACTCATCGCGATGATTTATCGATGGAATTGAAACGGTTGCATGAAAATAGCTTGAAAAACATTACTCAATAGACACTATCGCTAAGAAAATTAACGTATTAATTTTAACAGGGACTCACATGGGTGAAGAAGAAATATATGATATTCCTGATTTCAATTTAGTTGCAAGTTTCAGAAGGCACGATCGTCCAGCAGCAGGAGTAGCTATCTATGAATGGTTGTCAGATACAACTGCCATTTTTTGTGCAAATCATATGAATTTGCATACGAGGTACACTAGTATGTCTAGTACTATTTTGATATCGGCGATCTATCTGTTTGTCGTTGCAACTGTGAAAATGAACAGCAAGTTATAATAGTTGGCGTTTATATTTCACCGAATAAGTTTTTAAGTGTAATACGACAGTTTTTATATAAAAACTAGCTGACCCGCCCGGCGTTGCTCGGATCTAAGTTATTTAAAAAAATTGTCAGGAACACCCGCTGGACTAAGCTGAAAATAGCCGGAAAGTTTCTATATAATATATAAATGTTAATGGTAGATGGCCCTTATCACTAAGGGGTATGAAAAATAGATAGTAGCCTATTCTCAGACCTACTGAATATGCGTATAAAATTTGGTAAAAATCGGTCAAGCCGTTTCGGAGGAGTTCAAGTTCGAACACCGTGACACGAGAATTTTATATATATGATTTATTTATTTATTCTGAATACGCTTCTGCACACCTTCACGGCAAAATTGGGGAGAGATTTGATGATTTGCCAATGATTTTGAATGGTGACTTTAAACATCAACTCCGCCGATGCTACAAATTTTAATTTTTAAAAGAAGAATATAATTTAACAATGACGAATGACCGCAGCCTTAGTACAACGAAATATAAATCGGCAGTTGGTGCAGTCTTTGCGATATATTTAAATAGATTCGAGTCAAAATTTTTCGTTTCCTATTTTAGTTACCATAGGCCTATTACTTCATTATTAGAATACGATGATTGCATGAGATGATAATGGAAAAGCTGAAAATGTGAATGAAAACTCATAAATTTCATTGATGTTCTTCCATATGTACATATATTATAATATATGTACATATGGAAGAACATCAGTAATATAATAATTATATAATTTATTCAATGTTTTATAATATTAATTATAATATTATAAAACATTGAATAAAATTTTGCCACTATTTATCTATTTTTATTATAAGCACTAAGAAGAAACATTTCAATGAAAAGATTTTCCTGTACATTAAAATATTTACTGAAAATTCAATTCTGTTTTCACTTCTGTCGGCACTCCCGGAGTGCTTCTTTTTTTTTACATGTAAATTTTTGATCGAAAGATACTAACCAGTAAAGCATCAATCGCATTTTGGATGTTCTGGCCGTAGATTCGTTGTCTCCACATCTTGACATCTGACAGAAAATTTTCTTTCGAATAATCCGACATATCTTCGTAAAATGTGTAGAGATCAGCGCATTTCTTTTTGTTAAATTCTTGTTTAAGAAACAGTTGCCCGAAACTTTGGAAAATGGATTTGTTTTCCGTGAACCTACTTTTGAGTTGAGAAATGAACGTATCAAAAAACGGAATGTAGAAAGAAATTCTGTAGTAGTCTTCAATACTTTGTGCTTGAACGTTGCAACGATTTTTTTTGTTGATTGCAACGGCGGCGCGGCGTGGCAATTTCATTGTGATTTCATATTCAGAACAAATTCTAGCAACATGTTAATAAATAACGTGGAAAGTAGAATCTGCGTTTTCGTGTTTATACGAAAATACATTCAAAGCGTCATCAGCCAGCTTAGAAGCCTCACCCAGATCTTGTTTTTAGATTGCAATTCCCGACTCGAAGGCAAAACAATCGAATTAACTGATTCCATAATGTGACAGGCGATTTGGAATTCAACCGTCGAAATCGCTGTCAAAAGTTGCAATGCAATGATATTTATATATATATCTTCTTCTTTTTTTCATTTCCGGCGTTACGAGTAGTGATCTTGAAGCGATCACAACTCTCCCAGTTTTCTGCTTCACACTAGTGATCCGCCTGTGGGGTACGCCGCGCCGCGTTGACCTCAGAAAGCGTCGGCAAGCCTCCCGGTTTTGGAACGTTCCATGTCTGAGGCCAACCAAATGCTGCTGTTTTTGCATTTGCTTTCACCAGGAGTGTTTTGGCCTGCCTTTTCTTTTTCGTCGCGAATTTGTTGAAACGTTGTACGATATTGCCTTTTGGACGGGGTTCTGAGGATCTCTCCTTTGAACATGACAATACCAACTGAGCCGGTCGTGATGAATTTTGTCCAAGATGGTACTTTTGACATGAAGGCTTCCACGGAGCTTAGTACTTCTAATTCGATCAAGCTTTGTTACTCCTGCTGTCATCCGAAGCATCTTCATTTCGGCTGCCGTCAATTTACTCTCATACTTTTTGTACATTGTCCAACATTGTGAAACGTATGTCAGAGCTGGACGGACAACTGCTGTGTAGAGTCTTCCCTTCAGCTTAGGGGGCATTTTTCGATCACAGAAGATAGCGGAGTTTTCTCGCCACTTCATCCACCCTACGCTTACTCTATGATTGATGTCGTCATCACAAGTTGCTTCACTATTGATCATAGATCCCAGATATTTAAACTTTTCACACTTGGGAAGCACATTTCCATTCAAATAAATGTCTGCAATAGGCTTGTCTGGATCAGAAAAAGGCAGCACATGTATTCAGTCTTTTTAACGCTAATACGGTACCCATTTCCTTCCAGAACATCAATCCAAAAATATATTTATACATATCTATATCTATCTATACATATAATAAAAACGTAACAGTTTGTTTGTTTGTGCACGCTAATCTCAGAAACGGCTTATCCTATCTAGATGGGATAGGTAAGCTTCACTTAACATTTTAGTTTTTATTTCATGTCAATCGGTTGAAAAATAAAAAAGTTATGCCAATTCTTGCGGACGAAGTCGCTGGCACAGCTAGTATATATATACATATATCTAAAAATAAAATTTTGAGTAATAGACCCAAATCCTGGATCCGCCACTGCCTTTAGTAAGTAGTCTATCTGCAACTTTAATGTAGTACTATTGAATTACATTTTGACGGAAATATAATAAATCGACACCTTCAAAACTAAACGTAATATGTATCAAATACTGTTTAACATTAGTACATATGACTCATTACTTATTCAATCCAGCTTACTGTTAAAGGAGTACCAAAATAGTGTAACTCAGTGTTATAAGTTATTATAAACTAACTTTATCTTAATATTTTTTCATATTTTGATAGTGTTTTTATAGTTTTGTTTCGATTTATCGATGTTCTTAATTTATGTCAATTGTTAAATGTTATTTCATTATCCTTGGGTTGGAGTTTTTAATAGTCACTAAAAATTGCATTATGATGAAGATCGTAAATGCATAAATGATGCAAAAAAATATAATTTTAACAGTACAAGCTGACCCGCCCGCCGGCCTTTACAAAGGTCTACCCTTATTAAAGTGTTGTTGACACAAACTTGTTAGAAAACTGAAAATTGTCAGGAACACCCGCTGGACTAAGTTGAAAGTTGTCTAGTTATACATATAAACCTTTTTCTTGGATCATTTTCTTGGAGCATTTATAAGGGTAGGCAGGCAGCGGGGAGCGACTTTGTTTTATACAATGTGGTGATTGGCTGTCCCTTTTAATTGACAAAAACTGCACAAGTGTGTGTTTAGATGTACCCAGTAATTATCCGTTTCTGTATAATTACTTTTACAATAGCCATGCCTTATGCATATTTGAACTGCGTTTTTGAGCCGAACCGTAGAATTCCTTTCGAAGTACCTACACTGGTGCTGAACTTGATTGTGTTTTTTGCAATGTCTTTTCAGTATTGTCTTTATACAAGGTCACTAGATGATTGTTTTCATTTTTTTGCACGTTTTAAGTGTTTTAAGTGGATCCATAGAAAGAATACAATCATTTAAATTGATAAATAAATACTTTTCTATTCTAATTTTCCACATTTCGAACACAAGATACGTTTAACAATTGATAAGCTAATAGATACATATTTAAAAATGTCATGACATCAATGACATCTTTTTTCTTGATTTTCGTTTAATTTTGCATTCGTTTTCGCTAATAATGTGCGAAACGTGAATTGAAGAACAAAGCAGCAATTATTCGTGATAAATGTGGAAAAGTATGTCATTCTATCAACTGTCTATTGACATGACACGTTTAAAGTCTTATTAGCAAAACATGAAAGTGTGTATCTGCAAATTTATGAATTCGAAAAGACAGCCTAAGAGCATAATAGAAAGACCTGGTGCCCTATTTCACCAACTCACAAATTTGTAATTACAAGTGCTTTTTAACAAAGTTTGTGAGTTTTTGTAAAAATGTTGCTTCACCAAACTTTGTTAATTACAATATTGCAGTTGTATTTTACAAAAGGAAATTTGTGGAAAAATTTCCTTTTCGGTTTTACCAATACAAAATTAAAGTTGTACTTTACAAGTAACAAACTTGTTAATATAACACTAATTTGTGAGTTTTCATTTCACCAAAGAAAATAGACTTACAAAATTTGTAAAGTTTGTAGGAATATTCTACAGGTGAAGTTAGACGTGTAATTTTTGTAACAAATTTGTAATTCTTGTAATTCTATAATGTCTTTACGACAAAGCCATAGCAGCAGCGATAGTAGGCAAAGTGATGATAGTAAAAAAAGATTTATCGCCCGCGTGTAAATTATGATATATTTGAGTTATTTCATTTTAATGAAAAATTTCGTCTCTGTCGATGCAAGGCAGAGGAAATAATTTTAATTATTGTACCCTAAATAGCTCACTCGACTGAAATAACTGTGCTTTTTCACTAAGTCAGCAGTTTCTAACAGCTTTGCGTTGGCTAGGGAATGGAGGACAATACCATGGAATTGCCGATATGCACGGGATTTCTAAGTCAACCGTTTTCGGATGCGTACATAGAGTTTGCACCGCAGTCGTGTTCGAAAACGTAATATGCTGGACTAACGAACATCAAAATTTCTAGTCTTTATTGATGAGAAGTGCTTGAGACTGCAAAAAATTAAGAATGTTTTCCCATTCTCTTACTTTGTCTGAATGTATCAAGTAATCGGAAAACTTTCCGAACAATATATCTTTTTTGTCTCTTATCAAAGAGGCTACAAATATTATATTTTCCTTGTTCACTTTGATGTCTATGCAGCACATTGTTCAACAATATTGTGAAAAAACTGTTATAATTAACAAGTTATTTTTGATGCCGGTGCAACAGGAATTTTGAACGTTTGTGGCCTACAAATCTTTTTCCTACAATATTATTAGGATCGATCACAAGTTTGTGAACTAAAATCTTGCAATTGGTGAAACAAAAAACGGGTTTACAAATTTGTAATTGTGAACTACAAGTACAAATTTGTGGTTGTAACTTTCATTTTGGTGAAATAGGCCACTGGTTGTGGGTTCTATTTAATTTATAAAAAAATAAGTAGGTAATACCTACCAACATCCAACATGATTATGGTTTTTTAAGCAAACTTGGGTCAACCCTGCATAAAGTTCACAGAACAAACGTATTAGTGATGTTACTTATTTGAAAATGTCCATTAAATTCCAAAAAGTTGTTTTTTGCTGTTCCAGGACAGTTTCATCAAACAAAGCTTGTACCTTGATCTAAAGGTATCCAAGAATTTTTTGGTATTTTGCTAGTGATAGAAAACTTGAACATAATAATAATTATTTTATTGAACGTTATATATGTATATACAATTGATACTTATACTAGATAATTTTAGAATTTAAAAATGATAATGTAAGAATGTTCTCACATAGGGGCCTAACCAAATACATTGTCTAGAATTGAAATAATAACTTAATACTATATAGCTGAAAAGAAAAGGAAAATCTTAATTATAAGTCGATTGACTTGGGTGATCTCGGGATGTTCCGTCCCGGTTGTCGCTGGCGTTCCTCTGCATGGGGAGGTGGTAGGGGGTGGCATTAGCCACGGAAATATGCTAACCCAAAGTCAGCGTAGAATTTGGTGGCTTCGTCGTTGGCTGGTATTATTTCTTCGTTCAAAGTGTTCATCACGTTTAGGTATCTTGGCTCGGGATGTTGGTCCTCACTGGTCATCCTTCTCACCAAATGATTCGAGTGGCTGTTGTTATCTGCAGCCGTTTTCCTTACTGTCAATAACACGTATTGATCTAAGGGCATCACTTTGGCTTTCTCGTACACAAGCTGGTTGCTGTAGTGTCTTTGGCGCTGGTGGTTGAAAGTGAGGCCGGTGCAGAGTCTCTGAATTTTCCTTTCGACAAGTAGGAGCTCCTTCATTGCTGTCTTGGAGATGGCAAACCAGACTGGGCTGCCGTAGTTGATGACGAGTCTCAGCAGTTGCTTGTACATCAGAAGTTTCGTTGACTGACTTAGTCCTGTTTTTGTTCTCATCAAAGGGTAAAGTCGGTGGAAAGCGAAGTTGGCCTTCTTCAGTACAGCGCGTGAGTGCGGGTTAAATCTAAGCACCTCGTAAAAGGATAGAAAACTAGTAAACTAATAAATAATGATCTGATGTGCTCGAAAAGTGTAAAAGCAATTCGAACATGTTTACCTCATGAAATCAGTTGAAAAGAAAACTTGATTAGTTATTGTTTGTCGTCGTTATTATTTAATTTCCAGTGCAAAAGTTTCATAAAGTAGTTTTATATTTTTTCCTTCATTTTAACTCGGAGAAGCAGTCTTTTTTGAAGCCAATAGAATACCCTAAAATGTCTTTGCTCCGTTTAATGTGTTTGTGTGAGTGAAACGATTAAGCCTTAAGGTAAACAAACTCTATAACAGAAGCTTTCACTTCTCAGAATTTTTGCCAGATAGCTTTTCGAAATGGGGGAGGGATGGTTCTAGTTGGCTCATTTTTTTAAAGTTTTAATAATTAAAAACAAAAACAAATAACATGACTTCATTGAACGAATGCCATAAAAAATAATATTTTTTTAAAGGTAATTATACACATTAGTTTGAATATGAACTAATATAAATATTGATGCAATAAGTAAAATAATATCAATTTAAAAAATAAATCACAAAATAAAATCCATTGTTCTGTTCTTTTTAGATAAAACACTTATAGCCTCGTCTGCTGTTATGGGTATTTCGCGATGAATAGCGAGCAGCCAAGCCATTTAAACGATCCTGCAAATAAGTAAACATTTAATTCAATTCAATTTCAATTTAAGAATCTCACTTCGTTGGTCATTTTTTTTTTTGTTGGAGGTTTTTAAAATACCAGCTGGAGCACTCAGACCTAAATACCGGTCCATTGTACTACCAGATAGCAACCTTCTATTTGTTATAGCTTTCCAGATGTTCGGAGAAAAGCCAAAAGACGCTGCCATGATAAGGAGCCTAAGTTACCAGCTCTCACCATGTCTGCGCCGAGTATCTGTAACCTCATGCGAGAAAAAGCAGGACATTCACAGAGGAAGTGCTCTGCGGTGTCCTCATCTTCTCCACAAGATTCACAGAAAGTGGTATCACTTAAGCCTAACACGTTTAAATGCTTGGCAAAAGAGAAGTGCCCGCTGGCAACGCCAATAAGCTTTCTACAGTCTTTTCTGCTACGAGCTAGCAAAAATGTTGCAGTCTTCTTACTAATGTTGGGGAGCATACGCTTGGTTTGTCTGCATCCAATGGAGGCATGCCATCTACGGTTGTGCTCTTCACAGATCCAATCGTTGATTGAAGCCCTCACTGCGGACGCTGGCAGACCTAGCGACGGTTCAGGTCCTGCGAAAGCTGTCTGAGATCCCTGCCTAGCGAGTTCATCGGCGATCTCATTTCCAGTTATGCAGTGATGGCCTGGAACCCAAACGAGACTCAGAGAATTTAGTCTTTCGCATTCAGAGAGCTCTTGCATTCCTGGATCACTTTTGAAGTAGTTAGAGGGTTGAGAAGAGCTTTAAGCACAGCTTGGATGTCGCGACAAACAAAGATACTTCTCCCCGTCCATCCATTGCTCGTTACGTGGCTCGTTAGGATAGCATAAGCCTCCGCTTGGAAAACGGATGCGTATGATCCCAAAGATGAGTGCAGTCGTATGTCGTCGTTCTCAACAAAGGCACCAGCACCAGAACCCTCGTCGATTTTGAAGCCATCTGTGAAGATACGATAACAGTTCTTTCCAGGCTCAGATTCTGGAGCGAACCAGTCCTGAACCGAGAAAAAGTTGACTGAGTAATTTTGACGCAGTTTGAGCCTTGGGATCATCGTGTCAGACGGCATATCCATTAGACGTGAGTCAAAAGATATGCTGCTTGCGAGTTCCTCAAAGCTCCAGTGCGAATTGTGCCAGAGACCACATCGCTTTAAACGAGAAATGGTCTTGAGAGTACACTCCATGATGTAGGTATCAAGGGGAGAAAGATTTAACAGTGCGTCGAGAGCAGCTCCCGGTGTGCTTTGGAAGGCCCCCGTAACACCCAGACAAACTGTTCTTTGAAGTTTGGAACGAGGCAATAACGTATTTACGCGAGAGCTTATTCCACCAAACAACTGACGCATAGGAGATGATTGGTCTTATCATAGCCGTATAGATCCAAAGGACCCTTTTCGGTGAAAGACCCCATGTCTTGCAAAGGCTCCTTTACATTGCCAGAAAACTGACAGTGCTTTAGTAGTTTTAGACTCGACATGTTTCGACCAAAGAAGTTTGTTATCCAGGATTACTCCAAGATGTTTGACTTCATTTGAAAAGGGGATGTTGACGCCTTTAAGCGTAAGTTGGGTCAGACCAGTCAATTTTCTACGTCTCGTGAAGAGGACAACCTCGGTTTTAAGAGGATTGACGGAGAGACCGTTTCTAACACACCAGGTGTCAATCATATAAAGCGCAGCCTGTGCTCGGGAACAGACAGCTTGGAGGCTGGAGCCAACCGAGAGCACGGCGACGTCGTCTGCATATGCTTGGGCATGAACGTTAGAACCATTGAGCATTACAAGTAGAGAGTCGATCAACATGCACCAAAGAAGAGGAGATAAAACGCCACCTTGTGGACAGCCCTTATTCACTCCCGTTGCAACATATTGTCCACACTCCGCCTCAGCGATTACGGTTCTCTTCATTAGCATTGCTTTAATCCACAACACTAATGACTCGTCCACACCGTGTTCTCTGGCAGCATTGCACATACCATCGAAGCTAGCATTGTCAAAAGCACCTTGAATGTCGATGAAAATGCCTACCGCAAATTCTTTCCTGTCAAGCGCGCATTCAATCCTGCTAACAAGATTTTGAAGTGCGGTCTCGCAAGATTTTCCTCTCTGGTAAGCATGTTGCATCTGAGACAGAGGGTGTAATTGGAGTGAGGTTTTACGAATGTAAATCTTAACCATTCTTTCCAGCGCCTTAAGCAGAAAGGAGGTAAGACTAATGGGTCTAAAGCTCTTGGCGAGTGAGTAGTCTTGTTTACCAATTTTTGGTATGAAGGCGACTCTAACACTCTGCCATGGAGTTGGTATATACGCTAGGGCTAAGCTACCAGTGAAAATATTTTTCAAAGTAGGAAGCAAAAGGTTTATACTTCCCTGCAACATAGCTGGGTAAACACCGTCAGTGCCAGGTGACTTGAAACGCCATGATGCCGTGGCATATCAAAAGATGCCACGGCATATTTGATGGCTTCGTCGGTAACAACTAACGATGACGTGTACCAGCTAAGTCGAGTGGATTTATCGGATTCACCTGATCTAAGGGAAATAGATTGCTGTGGTCCGATTGATATCTGGCTTCCTGGAAAATGAGTTTCCAGCATAAGACTGAGTGTCTCTGCTTTGGACTCGGTATAGGAACCGTCTGATTTCCTGAGCGTTTCTAGTTTGTTTACCTTGCTCCTTTTAAGGGCTTTAGTAAATCGACTAGTTTCACTGAGTGTTTCTATACTTTCACAGAATTCTTTGTAAGAGGCATTCTTTGATCTTCGAATAAACCTTTAAAAGTCCTTCTGTTTAGATCGATACAGGTTCCAGTCGACATCCGATTTGGTCTTGAGGGACCTATTCAGAATACTTCTGGTTTGCCTGCGAAGTTTCTGTAGTTCACTGTTCCACCACGGAACCATAGATCTACTAGGTAATTGTCTAGCTGGACATGCCAGCTCGAAGCTACTTGTAAGGGCACAATTCACTTCTAGAACTGCATCTTCCACTTTTTGTGATGTTGAGAGCTTAGGTAGAGTTTTGACGAAATTACCGAGCTCATCGTTGAAAAGTGTCCAGTTAGTTTTTCTGTGATTTTTGTAACTAAAGGAGTGGGAACCACATTTGTTACATGGAATTGAATGTATCTGTGGTCTGAGAGTGACATGTCCAGCAACACTTTCCAGTTGGTAGTCTCCTTGGCATATCTGTTAGATAGTGTCAAGTCAATTACGTCCTGTCGTATAGCCGTAACAAAAGTTGGCCTATTACCAACATTTTTAATGTCCAAGTCAATGTCTAACTAAGAAGATGGTTGCCTCTCATGTTGCATTTGACGCTGCCCCAAACTATGTTTTGAGCGTTAGCATCACAGCACATGATAAGCCCCAACTTCCGGTTTTCACAAAACTCCACCAAATCCACAACCTGTCTTGAGGGAGGGGGTAGAATGGAGTTCCAGGAAAGGTAAACTGACGCAATGACGAAAGTTTTCCACTCACCGTTCGTTTCGTAGTTTATCATAGCCGCAACCAGGTCTTGACCACAGAAGTGATCAAGTTTAGTTGCTGTAAAAGAGCTCGGTGTGATGAGACAGGTCCGGGGTAAGTCAGACCGTTCGTCATAGAGAATATTGAACCCTCGTAGCCCTCCTAGACCAAGAACTCGGCCCTTCCAGGCCCATGGCTCTTGGATTGCTACGAGGTGAGTTTTTGTATTCAACACGGAAAGCCTGCTACATAGGAGTGCAGTAGCAGCCTTAGAATGTTGAAGGTTTATCTGAGTTATTATCATTGATAAATACTAGTAATCCATCCATCACTTTCACCGATTGGAATTAAGTTGGAAATAAATCCTTCCAAGATGAAAATGCAGACGGGAGTCGTACCTAGCCTTGATGATAGCCACAGAAGCTTGATCCACTCCCACAACAAGGTAAGAACCGTCTTCACCATCCCGATTCCTAGCCTTCTTGTGGTAATGAACTTTCCACTTCGTAGTGTTGATACCATCATTCTGGGTAACGAGACGTTGTAGCACATCTTCAGTTTTCCTGAGTTGACCCGGGATGAAGCAGATGGCTTTTGTTAAAACTGGCACCCTGAAAATTTCAAAAGAGGAATTTAGGAGGAGTGGAATTTTAGGCACAGAGGCACGTAGCCAGTCAGCGGTCTGCTGATTAGAACACTCGACCAAAAAGGTTCCGTCCTCCAAACAACATCCCTCAGACTGGATCTGCGTACTCTCTGCCATAGCCAGCTACCACAGATTATCTTCACAGTGCTTGCGCTCTGTGATGGTCATGCTGTTGTCATTGCCAGCCTTACAGGTACGCACTTTGAAAATCGAGACAGCCGCTCTTTTATAGGGCAGCCGTCTTTTATTTCGCTGTGCGACGGATTTTGCTCCTTTCGAGGCTTTATCCCGTCCGGTCAGTGTCCGTGGACCAGACTGACTAGCAGTCACGGTTTCATTCACCAACGTTTCGGTTGGACCTCCAGGAGTTTTAACCATGCCGGCTTCGACCCTTCCAGCCAGTGTCCGTGGACCGAATTCGCAAGCATTGCGACCTGTTCCTTCAGTTTCATTCACCGACTTTCCAGTTAGACCAACTGGAAGATTTGCAGAGCTTCCGGAAACCTTCTTCCTTTTGACCCTGTTCGCGTTTGCAGAAGTTGGGGTGAATTCGGTTACAGGAGACCGTCCTGAATTGGTGGGTGAGACCTCTTCCGACCTGTCCCTTTTCGCCGCCGTCACCAAAGGTTTGCAACTTAATTCAGTGCCTTCGGCCACACTGGTGTCCTCTTTGCACTGAGCCTTTGCCGCTCGCCTTCTCTCCAGCTTCTGTTGGCGCTTGGACCAACTTCGTTGCAAGTTACATAGAAATCGAGAAAAGGATTAAAAACAGTAGAACGAAAATATTCTTCTGTACTTTGAACCGAAAGGTTCGAACCATTCTTTTTTTGGTTCACTATACTCTCTTATGTTTAACGTCAATGTTAAGGACTTCAGCTTTTTTTTTTGCAATTTCGAACACTTTCGAAAATGAGTGGTCTTCTGCTCGTTTAATTTTTAGTTGATCTCTTTAATCTTTGGCGAGATCCATAGCTAGGACCAAGTCTAAATTCACTCTTTGAAACTCACGACTTAACGTCAACGAGAGTTGGTAAACCATACTTATAACCTTTAAGCTAATCAAGAAAAAATCCTAGCGTTTTTTAAGTTCTTTGCGTCACTTTTCAATGTTCTTATTTGGTCAAGAATCTCGAACGCAAACGGAAATAGCTCCTCAAAATCTTCAACTGCTTGATATTTTGAGATCCATCGCGTCAGATTCAGCCTTTTTAATATCTTTTTTGTGGAGTCTCTTCGCTTTCGCTATTGTTTTTGGCAGCATATCTTTTCTTTTCGGTGTATTGAAATAATTGTAAACTGCTTCAATTGTGGTTAGGCAATCTCTAATGGCTGGTATTTTGCTGGAAACAGATATAGCAAGGTTCAAAAAATGTGCTGCACAATGGACGAACAGATCATGCGGAGCAAATTTTTGGCGAAAAATTGCTTAAACACCATTGTATTTCCCAGACACATTGCTTGCTCCGTCGTACCCTTGGCCGATCAAAAAAGAAATGGTCAAATCACAATTTTGAAGATTTTCCATGACCTCATCATATTTGCAAGAGCATCACATGGATTGTTAATACAGTAATGTTTGGTAAACTGCTGTATTAGAAATTTTAAGCCAAAAGACTTTATTCGATATAAAAAAGAAATTAAAAAGATTAGGTGATTTGCCAAAATAATAATTTCTTTCAGACGAAGTTAGCTTTGCATTTTCGCCGTAGAATGTAGGCATAGATCGTACAATCCTGTGAGTACTAATAAGACTTAATTCACGTAGGAAGTAGGTACAGGTACATACTTAATTTCAGAGTGTGTTTCCTTAACTTATTTGATTCATGACTGGTTATGTTGCACAATTATCGATACCAATGGGGGGATACTTCTTCCTGATCCCCCCCCCCCCCTCCTTACCTACGCCACTGATGTATGCTTGTGGCACAAAAAATTTTTTGAAACGTGAAACTGACACCGAAGTACTTTCGGTGAATAGTTTTTTTTTTCTTTTTTGAAATAACAACGCTTCATGACCACAATACACATATTTAAGTGATTAATACTCTGTAGGAAGAGTTCACTTTTTTAAATCGATTGGAAACCAACCGACAAAAAACGTCGACGAGATTCTCGATAGTGGGTTCCCGGTTGTGGTTTCCCGCTTTCCGGTCTGATCCAACTTGTGAACAAAATATTCCAAAAGGAATTTAAAGTATATAAGCGTTGAGTTGTTTTTGGAATTAGAGACATGTTTACTTTTATTAATTAATTTATTTATTTATTTATTCCGTCTTAAAAGTTTCAACACTCTATAGAGAACTCTATGACGAAATCATATTCGTTGAAATCCAAATAAGCTTTAGTAATAAGATTATGCCATTATCGAGATGGTGCGTAAATATTAAACATATGTAGATAACAAAACCGGACATTCAATTTCAGAATTCAATACATCGTAGGCGAATACTCTAAATGCTAGCAATACTCTAAATGCGGCCTAACAAGACTTGTATATAGAGTTTCTAATGTGTGTGTCCATAAAATTTTTAGAGTTATGTGAAATGGAATAGTTATTCTCGAATGACAACAGTGCTTGCAAAACATCATCGATAAATAAGTACAAGCTACCAAGGTCGATAGAAGGATTAGTGTTTAACAAGTAAACGCTAGCTAATTTGAGATCAACGAAATTTGATTGAAAAAACGAAGCAAAGTTATTGCAAAAAACATTAATATCATCAGATGGTATACCACTAAACGTAACACAGGATGGAATCCCAACTGAGTTCCTTTTTGTATTTAAATACGTTCAAAAACTTTTGGGATTCCTTTTTATGTTCGATTCAAGAGACGAGACTTTTTGCTTGTATAAGAAACTTTTCAAAACTCATACTCTTTCCTATTTTTTCTTGAATTGTTCGATAAACTTATCAGAATTTTTGCTTAATTTATTCAATTTATGCATTACATGTTTAAGTTTGGATAAGCTTTAGTTGAACCAAACGGGTTTCTTGGATGTATTAAGTATTTTTTTAAGAACGTAAGTAGAAATTAATGCATCTAAAATATTTCGAAACAGGTAAAAAGCTTGTTTGGTATCATTACAATCAAAGATTTCTTGCCAATCGTGCTTAAATGAGTCATCATAGAAGTGTAATCAGCTTTTTTAAAGTCATACATTTGTGTGCAGATTGAAAAATTTAAAGAAATTTCTATTGCTTTGTGAAAAATATTATTTTCTAACAATATAAAGGAAGGTATTTCTTGAGACAATGAGGTTATTATATTGAGACAATTGGCCCATGTAATTCGGAATGGAACTATGTATTTTGATGCATATCCAAAGCTAAATAGACTATCGATTACAATACATTTCAAAAGCATTTAAAAATCACTTATAAGTTATAACCAACGTTACATCTTAGAAGAACCCATGCTTTCATGTGTATATGTTTTGACCTTTTGGCAAGGCAAACGTTTGGGTTTGTATGCCAACTGCCAACTAACAAGTCCTATGCGTACTTTAATGTAGGAGTGCATAAGTATGTATGTCTATGTATGTATTTACATAAATGAAAAGCCCAACACGGCAAATTAAAATTATTGTACAATAGTTTCAAAAATAATTTGAAACGGACCAAAACTTTTGCCCCAGAGATAACCATGCGATCGATATAATACCATAGTGCAAGAAAAAGAGTTCAATGAACAAATAATTTAAATTACATTGTTCTGACACAAAACATACAGTTAATTATCATTAGAGTACACGCGCCTTATTTTTTTTCCATAGATGCACGCGTGGCCTACTATGGTAGACCATTTAAGAATGCCAATAATTCTTAAGTTTATAAAGATAGAAATGAAACAGAAGCTTCAATATTATATTTCTTTACTGTCTTAATTACATCCTGAGAGATACTGACCTGTTGACAAATTTAGTTTAGAAGGCTTATTTAAAATGACACCTCTGTTACACAAAAACTGTTTAGTTATGAACGCAAATGTTACTGTGGTTTACTATAGTAGGTCACGCGTGTACTCGAGTGTTATACATACTCCAGATTTGCAAGGTTTGGCTTTTAATTAGTAAAAACAACAAAAAATAATAGTTTTAATTAGGGTTTGAGACAATAGGTATGCAATCTCAAAATTGTTTTCAAAAAGCTGAAGAAGTAGTATAAATACTGAGGGAAATGTACAATCGAATCATTCGTTTCGAAGAAGACCTAATAAGAAAAATATGAGGTTCTTTACTCTTTTGGCTGGTTTTTTTACCATCCTAGCCTTGGTTAGCCAAAGCGTAGGACAAGATCCAGTAACACCAGCACCAACAACAACAACAGCAGCACCGACAACAACAACACTAGCACCGACAACAACAACAACCACACTAGCACCGACAACAACAACAACCACACTAGCACCGACAACAACAACAACAACAACAGCGGCAACAACAACAACAACAACAACTGCAGCAACAACATCAACAACAGCAGGAGGAACAACAGGAGTTAAAACAGTTATTGAAAAAAGAATAAAACGCAGGAGAATTATTAAACGCATCCAGAACGGTAATGGCGGTCGCGTTGGCAGAACCGGTGGCCGTGGCAGTGGTCGCGGTGGCCGTAATTAAAAAATGGAGTATTCCATAAAAATTTTAGCAAAAAATGGAAAAAATTGTTATTTTCGTTAAAATTGTGTTCTTTGAATTTTGAGTTTTTAAAAACTGTTCAATGTAAAAGATTCTTTAAATAAATGCTTATTTTCTTTCAATCCCTTTCCATACACCACTTTGTTTAATTTCTTTTTTAGTTTCAATCTTGAACTAGAGTAAAAATTTATTAAATTTGAAAATATTAAAAAAAAGAAAACAATTAATGAAAATTTAAAAAGAATGTCATAAATTTCTACTAAATGTGATGAAATCATGTAATTTTGGATTTTAGTTTAGTTTTTGTCGATCGTGAATGCTTTTCCTAATCGATTGACATATCGAGATGAAAGGGAAAAAAAAATACTTTTTTTGGTGCGCAGAAATGACCCGATTCTATGATTTAAGCATGGTCTGAGGTGTGCTAAGGTTTTTCAATGTGCCAAAATTGAGGCACGTACCTACAGATTGTTGATGTAGTTTGATAAATTTAATTATTTTATGACGATGGCGATGGCACACCTTTTGAAAAGATCGTGAATACCATTATAGTATATCAATAAATGATTAACGACACTGTAAAGAATTGACACAGAAAACTTTAGCATTGAAACTAAATTTCAAATGATTGATCTTCCATTCAGATAAAAAGTTGATATTTAAAGATAAGCTGCTTTATGGGTTACATACAGCTATGGACAAAGAAATAGCACACTATTAAGAAAAATCATAAATTAAAAATTTCCGACATGTGAAATAGTTGTGATGTTTCTTTTTCTTCGGGTATGTAGATTTGATAAACAAATGCAGTAGATCAAGACTAAAAAGTACCGCAATTTTTGCATCGTCCTAAGTGCGAAGCGTACAATCCTAAGTATACTTTAAAGACGGTGAAACATGGAGTGGAAAATTTAATGGTCTGGGGTGCGTTTTCTGGCATGGGTTGGGACCATTGCATTAGTGAGGTTTGATGTAAAAATGGATAAATTCGCTTATCTTGCTATACTGAAGAATACAATGGAACCATATTCCTTTTGAGTTCATGCCAATTAAGTGGATGTTCATGCATGACAATGACCCCAAACACGCATCAAATTATAGTAAAAGCTTGGCTCGTGGATGAACAAATCGATGTCCTAACCTGGCCAGCTCAAAGTCCCGATCTTAATCCAATAGAACACTTATGAAATGATGTTAAAGTAAAAATTGGACAGACAAAATTTAAAAATTCAAATGATCTTTGGGTCGGAATCAAAGAAGCTTGGTACTCTATCCCACAAAGTAGATGCCAGACGTTAGTTGAAAGCTTACCAAGGAGGTGCCAAGCAACTTTAAAAAATCGTGCTCAACCAACTAAGAACTAACTTGGTAATACCAAATTTATGAAAAAATAAATATTTTCACTAAAAATAATTTTTCTTTACGAATATTGGTAAGTGTGCTATTTTCTTGTCCACAAGAAATTTGATCATCACTGCAAAATATATTTTTAAAAATTGAATTGTAAAGAAATAATTCCCTATTACTAATTATTATTAATCCTTAGAAGTCACTTCATGTCATAAAATAGGAAATTAAATATTTAAGTTCAAAAGGAAAAAATAAATGCTGTTATCATAAGAAAATGAATGAGTGTGCTATTTCTTTGTCATAGCTGTATAGTATATACAGTTGGAAGGCCGAAAAAAAAAGCGAATTTTTCAGAATGTTTTCTTAGAAATTTTTAATATTATTGATTTAAAAATTTGTACATATATTACGGTATCTTTTAACTGTATTTTAAGACTTAGTATTAGTAAAGATATTTATTTGGAAAGGAGCTACATCTGCTCTCCGGGAGCTCCTCTCGAAAAAGACGTTTTGCGGTGACCACTATATCTCTGAACTGGATCCTCCGAATTTAAGAAACCAAACAGTTTTCGGTAAAGTAATGCTAAATCTAGTAATTAATCGAAGGAATAAGCAGAATAAATTTTTTGACTAAATGGCGGTTTCTCAAAAAAAAAAAAAAAAAATCGTTTTTTGACCAAAATTTCGGCCTTAAATTGTATATAAAAAAAATAATATTTATCGGTAAGAAAAAATCTTTGATTAATTACTAAAAAATATACTTAAGAAGCTCGTGTTAAAATTTGAGACTAATCGGCTTAGCCGTTTTCGAGTAATGTTGATCACCGGCTTTGTCAACACCATTTTGAGAAAAACGCGTTTTAAGTTTGAAAAGCACTTCACATTGGATATAATTTTTTTTTTTTAATTTGGGTGTAACTTCGATAATATTCACCGGAACGATGTGAAATTTTCTGTATGTATGTATTCTGAAATATATGTACACTTGTGGCCATGCAATTAAGTCATTTTATAAATGACGCCTACAAATCCATATATTAAATACAAATTACAACAGAAACAAAATTTATTCAAATTCTAAATATTTACAATCACAATAATTAAAAAAAACGAAATAAATAAATTCCAATATAATATATAGTCATATATAGTCCAATATAACAATATAATAATAGTCATTTCTTTAACAAAAAATCAATCTATATCTTCTATACATATCATAAAAACGTAGCAGTTTGTTTGTTTGTGCACGCTAATCTCAGAAAAGGCTTATCCTATTTAGATGGGGTGTAATATATTGTGGTAAGCTTCACTTAACATTTAGTTTTTGTTTCATGTCAATCGGTTGATAAATATAAAATTATGCCAATTCTTGCGGACGAAGTCGCTGGCACACCTAGTCAATATATATAAAGCAAAGTTGATATTTTGTTTTGTTCGCAAAAATCTCGAGAATTAAGTCACCGATTCAGTTGGTTTTTTTTTTAAATTATTCGAAATGTTAATGTGACGGACATGGCAACTTTTTTAAAATATATTTACAATTTTCATAGATAAAAATGGGAAAAACAACACATTTCGGCCGATTAATGAATTTCACAATTATTATTTTTATTATTCATTTGCTTAGCTTTCAAATTTGTTTTGAAGAAATTTTCAATAAATCAAAACATTTCTTATTGACAGTCATTTGAAGATACAAACTTAGTATTTCCGATTCTATTGCATATATTGAGCCGTAAGCCCGACTTATAGGGCCCCTACACTACGCAAACACGTTTGTACAAACGTGTGTTTGTGCAAACATAATTTCGCCACACACTACACAAACATGTCTTGAGAGATATTAGTTGCTTGACGTTTTTCATATCACAGACCTACTGAGCAATGAGCCATTTCGCAAGTGCTGCTTTAATTATTGCCTTGGCAACGAAAAATATTCATCGTACTTCTTGAAATTGACATCTGTTTGAGCAAAATTCAACACACACGACTCAAACATGTTTGTGCAAACACGGAAAATTCAAAATTTTTTGAATTTCTTCAAACCGTTTGCGCAAACCACTCAACATCGCTACACATTACTCAAACAGTTTGCACAAACATTTTTACAAAAACAAAATACATATGTTTGCGCAAACGGTTTGTGTAGTGTAGGGGCCCTATTAGGTAAGTCTATTGAAAAATAAATTAAGTTTATCTACAAATCTACGCTAATACTTCCATTTCGAAAAATTTCAGCGGAAACGGAAAAGACGCTATTTAAACATTTAAAAGTAAAATTGAAGATATTCTTTTGCCAATAAGCTTAAGAAGAAAGAAAACTGAATCCAACACTTCTCTGAGCAGTCAGCCGGTAAGAATATATTTTTTTTATGTATTACAAACTTTTCTATGTGTGCCTAAAAGAATCCTGAAGATATCTATACAGGGTGATTCGCATAAGGTGTGACAAAAAGATAGGGTGTGTAGGTTGGATCTAGACAAGCAAAAAATCGTATGGGAGGGGGGGGTCCATTTTCCCCCGTTTAGGCGGGAGGGGCAATTTAAAAAAAAAATCACTAAAAATGGTAAAAAAAATTATTTAAAAATAACGGTAATACCTACAGAGTCATGCTATAGCATTTTGAAAAGCCAAAAACTTATACATTAATTTAATTTTAAAATTAAGTTGTTAAAATAAATTTCAAAGTCAAAATTTTGAAAAAAAAAAACATAATTTTTTTTTTTTAAAACCACTTTTTTTCCAAATTTTACATAATTAAGTAGTATTTTTCTGGCTTATTTTCAATGCTCTTATTTATTTTTGATCAAACACAAAAAACCGGATGTCAAAATAACCTGTAGTTTTTGAGAAAACCAAAAAATTACAAAAACGACTTTTGTCAAATTTTTTTTTTTTTAAACGGGGGAAAATGGACCCCCCCCTCCCATACGATTTTTTGCTTGTCTAGGTCCAACCTACACACCCTATCTTTTTGTCACACCTTATGCGAATCACCCTGTATATATAAAGCAAAGTTGATATTTTGTTTGTCCGCTAAAATCGTATGTGTATGTAGTTGTGTTGTTTCTTCCTTTTTGAACGGGCGAATGCGTGAAGAGAGAAGAATCAACACAACTACATACACGTACACACACACACTTTTGGTTCGTTTTCACATTCTTCGTATATATTGGCCGTCTTATATGCACCATGCAGCGGCTCTGTGTATATATAGCTTACGGGAATGTTTTGTATTGGCATATTTTCGCCTTTTCGTTATACGCGAGAGTGAGCGAGCTCATTTTTTTCTCTCTGCACACACTTCGTTCAATAAACGCCTGTGTTGTGTGAATGTTTTGTATGCGTTTCGCACCCTTCCTGTGTCCAAAAATTTTATTTTCATTTTCCATACTGTATTTTTCGCAAAAATTTAAGTAATTTAAAAATTTTTCCAGCAGCATTCGAGTGATTTTCTCTTTTTTGCTCGAGTTTAGCTGACAAGTGGAACAAAATCTTTGTTTTGTGTAGTGTTCAATTCGATATTGAAATGTAAGTGTGACGATGAGAAAATTGAAGTACATGAAAATTGTTTTGAGAAATAGAGAGTGTGAGAGAGTGAGTGAGAGGGTGAGAGTGGGAGTGAGAGGGTGAGAGTGGGAGTGAGAGAGAAAGAAAGAGAGAGAGAGAGAGAGAGAGAGAGAGAGAGAGAGAGAGAGAGAGAGAGAGAGAGAGAGAGAGAGAGAGAGAGAGAGAGAGAGAGAGAGAGAAGAGAGAGAGTGAGTGAGTGAGTGAAAGTGAGAGAGGAAGAGAGAGTGAGAGAGAGAGAGATAGATAGATAGATAGAGAGAGAGAGAGAGAGAGAGAGAGAGAGAGAGAGAGAGAAAGAGAGAGGGAGAGAAAGTGAGTGAAAAAGTGAGTGAGAGAATCGGTGACTCAAATCTCGAGATTTTTGCGGACAAACAAAATATCAACTTTGCTTTATATGTAAATACAATGCCCAACACACGATCGTGAAATTACCGAACCATCTGCTCTATTTGTATATACAAGTAATGGTGAAAGAAAGCCCAAAAATGTAGTTTAGCAAAAAGCGTTACAACAAAAATTTATTCATCGAAAATTAACCATTTTGTTATATTAAGTCGTTATTATGCCTGGTGAAGCGGGCAGGATTCAGCTAAGAATTAAATTTCCTATTTTTTTTTTAATTCGACGCGAAAAATTGTGAATATGTGTGTAAATGTCGTGTTTAGTGCCCGTGCGAAGCCGGGACGGGCCGCTAGTAATATATAAAATAAGTGTGGCCATATAAGTCACCTGAAAAAAAATACGAAAAATATGGAAAAAAGCAGTTTTTTTAACCGCACCGTTAATATATCGTAGGATAGCCTTTCTGTTTTGATACGGCGGATATTCCCCTTGGCATGGAGTCCACCGAACCTTTGCATTGCTCTACGCTCATATTTTTCCACTCTTCCTGCAAAATACTCCAGAAAGTAGTCGTGCTGGTTGGTTTTTTTTTTGAGAATGTCCCCAAACTCTACGAGCTCCTCGAAGAAACATATGAGCAGTCCCCTAGTCACGACGTGAAAATCGTTCTTTTTTTTTTTTTTGCATCTCAGAGACTTAAGCGGTACTGAACTTAAGAGCAAGCTCATTTGTACACACTTATCTACGCTCTTCATCATTAATGCAAGTGTTAGTGGTTAGTAAATAACGCCAAACACAAGCACAAAGAGAACGTATACGAGGAAAAAATAAAAGACGTTACAATTTTTAACAAAAAAAACAAAAAAAGTACATTAATAAATAGAACAAAATAAACTAGGTAAACATTATTATTAAACAAAAATTATCAGTAAGAACAGAAATTAAATTACAATAACAAAATATCAAACATAAGTCATGCTGGTGGCACACTGGTTCTTAGCTTTAATTTTAAAGTATTTTTATTTAGGTTGAAATCGGAAACAAAAGGATAGGAGTTAGATAATCTACTCATGCGAGCTAATGGCTCATGCATGCCATAGTTAGTTCTGTGGTAGGAGCAATGTAAAAACTCTAAATTACGTAGTTGGTGAGATCCTCCACGATAGTTGAAACTAATGTGGGAAAGCAAGTCGGGGGCATCAGTTGAACCGGTTATTAATTGATGAAAAAATACTAAATCATTGTTAATTCGTCTCTGCGAGAGGGTTTGAAGATTTAACAAGCGAATACGATTTTCGTAAGGAGGAAGATTGAAAGGATCTTCCCAAGGAAGACCTTTGAGAGCGAAACGTATGAATCTGTGCTGTATTGCTTCGATTCGAGATTTATGAATATCATAAAATGGTGACCACACCTGAGACGCATATTCTAGATGCGGACGAACATAACACTTGTATAAAGAGAGGGTGACATAGGGGTCATTAAATTCTTTTGCCCATCGCTTAATAAAGCCAAGCATTGAATTTGATTTGTTAATAATGAGGTTTATGTGTTCATTAAACTCGAGGTTGATACTAAATAGAACACCGAGGTCACGGAATCTAGAAACTTGAGATAGGGATTGTTGCGATATTGAATATTCTCCAATATTTGGCGATCTTTTGCGGGAGAAGGTCATACTTTGGCACTTGGAAGCGTTCAAACTAAGTCCGTTTTTAGAACACCATAGAACAAAACTGTCGATATCTTTTTGTAAGAAATCTCGATCTGAAGCATTTTTGATGGTTTTAAAAATCTTCATATCATCAGCAAAGATTAAAATGTCGCTATAGGAGATGCAAGAAATTACATCATTAATTGCAACAATGAAAAGTAAGGGACCAAGATGACTACCTTGTGGCATACCAGACAAAGCATTGAAAGGTTTTGATAAAACGTTACGAAATTTGACTTCATAAGACCTATTTTTTAGGTAGGAGCTTATCCAAACAATAAATAATGGGGGAAATCCAAATGCTTTTAGTTTATATAGTATAATAATGAGACAGTTGGTCGAACGCTTTAGAGAAGTCAGTGTAAATGCAGTCAACCTCGTTCCCACATTCAAGGGCGTTGGAACATTTATGATGAAATGATAGAAGGTTGGTAACCGTCGATCTTCTTTGCATAAATCCATGCTGCTGATGGCAGATAACACGCCTTGCAAAGAAGGATAGGCTTTCGCAGACTACTTGTTCAAATAGCTTTGGTATGCATGAGAGCTTTGAAATTGGCCTGTAGTTTTTTATATCTATTTTTTCACCCTTCTTGAAAACAGGCGATTGGCGATTTTAAAGCAAAACTAGGGAAGGAGGACATCTTTGGAAATACAATCGGTAAGCATAGCCTCCATGACAAAACCTCCGAAAACGGACTAAAGCTAATCGATTTTGCTACGGGGCTCGCTAAATCTTGTTGTAAGTAGTAAACTCATCTCAAAATTCATAAAGGTACATGGCGGTCCCCAGATCAATCAACCGTCAACCAAATTGACCATGTTGCGATCGACGCAAGGCACTCTTCCAGTGTGTTAGATATCCGAACTTTCCGAGGGGCCAACTTTGACTCGGGCCACTACCTTGTTGTAGCCAAGGTACGAATGAGGATATCCTGCTCACGACTCGCACGAACTAACGCTGTGAAAATATATGACGTCGGAAAGCTACAATCGCAAGAGATTGCCAATGCCTTCTCCAATCGAGTGCCCCTTCAATTATTCTTGAATCCTATGCCGCCAGCATCTTTCATTAAAGACCAGTGGCAGCAATGCCAAGAAACCATCAGAACCGCTGCCTCTGAGGTTCTGGGTTTCACTCGGCCCCCAAAACGAAACCCATGGTTCGATGAAGAATGCAGGCTAAATGCAGCCAAACAAAAAGCACGACAAATGCTGATGCAAAAACGAACGAGTTCTGCTTACGATCAGTATAACCCAAAAAGAAAAAGAAGCAGCATGAGAAGCGCTCGTTTGAGGAAATTGAGAGGTGCCATGACAGGAACGGAATTCGGAAGTTTTTCCAAAAAAAAAAAGATCCTGCCAGATCCCCGAACTGAAGCCTGTAAAGACCAGCAGTGAAACATAGTTGTAGAGTCGCAGTCGCTACTGAGGATCTGGAAAGATCACTTCTGCAGACTGCTTAAATGCGATGAGGACACAAATTCCGCTGTCAGGCAGATTGTCCCATTCAGTTTGGACGATGATCAAGGATTCCGTCCTCCCGACCTAGAGGAAGTTAAGCTTGTCATATGCAAACTTAAATCAAATCAAAACACACAGAATGCTTTTCAATTAGTTAAAAAGAAATTACTACTAGTCTTTGACATTTATTTCTTTATTAGGTTTGTTCGTTGAAGCCCTAGGGTCGCCCTGGGGTCACCACAAAGCGTTTGTTGAGAAACCTAAAGTCGCCCTGAATGTCAAAATGAGTGTTTTTTGAGCCCTAGAGTTGACCTAGGTTTTCCCTCAACTCGCCATAGGTTTTTGCTGTGGCGAGTTGAGTGCTGTCAAATGGCATATACTTTTTTTTAAATGACAGGGATGTATGGTGATTTGTTGTTTAGCGATTTTTGAGGACAGGAAAACCCAGGTTTTTTTGACAACTCATAGGGTTGGCAAGAAAACCTGGATCAACCCTGGGGAAAGTTCAACAAACGGACCTATTTATACATGAACAGCGATCAACGGACGACTGCAAACGGTTTTTTGAAACTGTTTATTACCTTACGCTTATTTAAATTATTAAATATCAACTTTTTTTCTGAATGGAAGATCAATCATTTGAAATTTAATTTTAATTCTAAAATTTCTGTGTCAATTCTTTACAGTGTCGTTGATCATTTATTGATATACTATAAGGCCTTGCGCAAACCAATGCGGTGGGTGCGTGCGATGCGATAGCGATAAGTCAAATCCCTATGCATTAAGTCAAACGTTCATAAGATTACATAGGGATTTGACTTATCGCAATCGCATCGCACGCACTCACCGCATTGGTTTGCGCAAGGCTTAATGGTATTCACGACATTTTCATAAGGTCATAAGGTGTGACATCGTCATAAAATAATTAAATTTATCAAACTATATCAACAATCTGTAGGTACGTGCCTAGATTTTGGCACATTGAAAAACCTTAGCACACCTCAGGCTCAGACCAGGCTTAAATCATAGAATCTGGTCATTTCTGCGCACCAAAAAAGTATTTTTTTCACCCTTCATCTCGATATGTCAAGCGATTAGAAAAAGGATTGACCATCGACAAAAACTAATTCAAATTTATGACATTCTTTTTTAATTTTCATTAATTGTTTTCCTTTTTTCACTTTTTCAAGATTGAATCCAAAAGAAATTAAACAAAGTGGTGTATGGAAAGGGATTGAAAGAAAATAAGCATTTATTTAAAGAATCTTTTACATTGAACAGTAGTTGTTGAAAAATCAAAATTCAAAGATTCACAATTTTTAACGAAAACAACAATTTTTTCCATTTTTTGCTAAAATTTTTTCATGGAATACTCCATTTTTTAATTACGGCTTTGGCGTCGTCGGGGTCGGCGGCGGGGGCGGTTGCCATAGCCACGGCGACGGCATCTTCTAGTTGTGCCTCTTTTATTAGTTTCTACAAAACTAGATTTTGTTGTTCCTAGTGTTGTTGATGTTGTTGCTGCAGTTGTTGTTGTTGTTGTTGCCGCTGTTGTTGTTGTTGTTGTTGTCGGTGCTAGTGTGGTTGTTGTTGTTGTTGTTGTCGGTGCTACTGTGGTTGTTGTTGTTGTCGGTGCTGCTGTTGTTGTTGTCGGTGCTGCTGTTGTTGTTGTTGGTGCTGGTGTTACTGGATCTTGTCCTACGCTTTGGCTAACCAAGGCTAGGATGGTAAAAAAACCAGCCAAAAGAGTAAAGAACCTCATATTTTTCCTATTAGGTCTTCTTCGAAACGAATGATTCGATTGTACATTTCCCTCAGTATTTATACTACTTCTTCAGCTTTTTGAAAACAATTTTGAGATTGCATACCTATTGTCTCAAACCCTAATTAAAACTATTATTTTTTGTTGTTTTTACTAATTAAAAGCCAAACCTTGCAAATCTGGAGTATGTATAACACTCGAGTACACGCGTGACCTACTATAGTAAACCACAGTAACATTTGCGTTCATAACTAAACAGTTTTTGTGTAACAGAGGTGTCATTTTAAATAAGCCTTCTAAACTAAATTTGTCAACAGGTCAGTATCTCTCTGGATGTAATTAAGACAGTAAAGAAATATAATATTGAAGCTTCTGTTTCATTTCTATCTTTATAAACTTAATAATTATTGGCATTCTTAAATGGTCTGCCATAGTAGGCCACGCGTGCATCTATGGAAAAAAATAAGGCGCGTGTACTCTAATGATAATTAACTGTATGTTTTGTGTCAGAACAATGTAATTTAAATTATTTGTTCATTGAACTCTTTTTCTTGCACTATGGTATTATATCGATCGCATGGTTATCTCTGGGGCAAAAGTTTTGGTCCGTTTCAAATTATTTTTGAAACAATAATTTTAATTTGCCGTGTTGGGCTTTTCATTTATGTAAATACATACATAGACATACATACTTATGCACTCCTACATTAAAGTACGCATAGGACTTGTTAGTTGGCAGTTGGCATACAAACCCAAACGTTTGCCTTGCCAAAAGGTCAAAACATATACACATGAAAGCATGGGTTCTTCTAAGATGTAACGTTGGTTATAACTTATAAGTGATTTTTAAATGCTTTTGAAATGTATTGTAATCGATAGTCTATTTAGCTTTGGATATGCATCAAAATACATAGTTCCATTCCGAATTACATGGGCCAATTGTCTCAATATAATAACCTCATTGTCTCAAGAAATACCTTCCTTTATATTGTTAGAAAATAATATTTTTCACAAAGCAATAGAAATTTCTTTAAATTTTTCAATCTGCACACAAATGTATGACTTTAAAAAAGCTGATTACACTTCTATGATGACTCATTTAAGCACGATTGGCAAGAAATCTTTGATTGTAATGATACCAAACAAGCTTTTTACCTGTTTCGAAATATTTTAGATGCATTAATTTCTACTTACGTTCTTAAAAAAATACTTAATACATCCAAGAAACCCGTTTGGTTCAACTAAAGCTTATCCAAACTTAAACATGTAATGCATAAATTGAATAAATTAAGCAAAAATTCTGATAAGTTTATCGAACAATTCAAGAAAAAATAGGAAAGAGTATGAGTTTTGAAAAGTTTCTTATACAAGCAAAAAGTCTCGTCTCTTGAATCGAACATAAAAAGGAATCCCAAAAGTTTTTGAACGTATTTAAATACAAAAAGGAACTCAGTTGGGATTCCATCCTGTGTTACGTTTAGTGGTATACCATCTGATGATATTAATGTTTTTTGCAATAACTTTGCTTCGTTTTTTCAATCAAATTTCGTTGATCTCAAATTAGCTAGCGTTTACTTGTTAAACACTAATCCTTCTGTCTCATAAAGACATGGGTTTTCCTGTCCTCAAAAAACGCTAAACCACAAATCACCACACATCCTTGTCATTAAAAAAAAAGTATATGCCATTTGACAGCACTCAACTCGCCACAGCAAAAACCTATGGCGAGTTGAGGGAAAACCTGAGTCAACCAGGGCAACTTTAGGTTTCTCAAAAAACGCTTTGTGGCGACCCCAGGTCGACCCTAGGGCTTCATATTGTAAAATCTACTGCGGTATATTGCAATCTACTGCGCTTTTTTCTGATATATACTGCGCTCCATCATCTGTAGGGTGGCAGTACTGGCTACAGTTGTTGTTGTTGTTGTTGTTGTTGTTGCCGCTGTTGTTGTTGTTGTTGTTGTCGGTGCTAGTGTGGTTGTTGTTGTTGTTGTTGTCGGTGCTAGTGTGGTTGTTGTTGTTGTTGTCGGTGCTGCTGTTGTTGTTGTCGGTGCTGCTGTTGTTGTTGTCGGTGCTGCTGTTGTTGTTGTTGGTGCTGGTGTTACTGGATCTTGTCCTACGCTTTGGCTAACCAAGGCTAGGATGGTAAAAAAACCAGCCAAAAGAGTAAAGAACCTCATATTTTTCTTATTAGGTCTTCTTCGAAACGAATGATTCGATTGTACATTTCCCTCAGTATTTATACTACTTCTTCAGCGTTTTGAAAACAATTTTGAGATTGCATACCTATTGTCTCAAACCCTAATTAAAACTATTATTTTTTGTTGTTTTTACTAATTAAAAGCCAAACCTTGCAAATCTGGAGTATGTATAACACTCGAGTACACGCGTGACCTACTATAGTAAACCACAGTAACATTTGCGTTCATAACTAAACAGTTTTTGTGTAACAGAGGTGTCATTTTAAATAAGCCTTCTAAACTAAATTTGTCAACAGGTCAGTATCTCTCTGGATGTAATTAAGACAGTAAAGAAATATAATATTGAAGCTTCTGTTTCATTTCTATCTTTATAAACTTAAGAATTATTGGCATTCTTAAATGGTCTACCATAGTAGGCCACGCCACGTCCCAAATGGCTGAAAACTTTTCAATGGCTATTCTAATTGCCGAAATGGACAAACTATTAGACCAGAAACTAGTTAAAATAGCTACTAAAGAGGACATAAACAGCATCAAAGTCGATGTCACTGCCCTGCAAGAAGAAAACAAAGTGCTGAGGGATGAAATTGAAAAGTTAAAAGTTGGTGAAAAATTACTCCAGAAAAGGGTTGAAGATGCTGAAAAATTTTCAAAAAGGCTTAATGTAATTGTAAGCGGTTTAAATGCGGAAAATGTTCAGGAAGCCAAACATCAATTCCAACAAGTGTGTAGCAATACTCTTCATGTTACAGCTACGGCGAGCAGTGCCCGTAAAATAAACTCAGCACATGCCAGACCAGCCTATGTTTTTGAACTTGCCAACGCTGATGAAGTGCACTCTGTTATGTCCGCTACCAAAAATTTGTCCAATACGCAAATTTCTATTAATAAGGACCTAACGTCGAGTGAAAGGACAGAGCAGTATCACCTTCGTCAGATTAAAAGAGGTCTTCTTAAAAGTGACAGGAACTTGCGGATCGAAATCAAACGCTAGACCCTTACCGTAGGTGGACGTAGACGGTTCAAATGCAACAAAGATGGTGTTATAAGAGCCTTTAATGAAAGTGACAGAGTATTTCTTCAACAACATTTAGGAACTGATTCTAATTACTCTGTAGTACTTGATACCCATTCAAACACGCAACAATCGAAAGAAAACCTAAGAAACAAACAAAATTAGCAATTGAAAGTCTGTCAGGTTTTATCGTATAATATAGCTGGTCTTGTCAATAAAAATTTTTTATGTAACCTTTTTTTCAAATATGTTTGTCAATTTGATATTTTCTTTTTATATGAGACATTTGTCTTATCTGAGCATACGCAAAATTATGAAATTTATTTCAAAGATTTTAAATTATTTTGGATTCCTGCAATAAAAACTCAAAACTTCGGCAAAGCTAGTGAAGGGGGCTTATTTGGATTTCGTAAAAGCATTGAAACTACGTACCAGCTTAAATTTATGAATTCTCATAATACTGTTTGTCTGAGAGGAAACTTTTCTGGAGCAGTCCTAAATTTAATACCAAACTACCTTAATTGTAATCATTGGGTTCGTGACTTTGAAAATTTGAAATATTTTTTTGATGAATTTGAATCAAATAATTTCATTATCATGGGTGATCTCAATCTTAGAACGGGAACAAAAGGATCCATTGATGCAAGAACATCTTCATCTTCTATAAGCGAGGTGCGATGCTCAAAGGATGCTGTAAGTGACAGTAGCGGCAACAAGTTTAATGAGTTTCTAGAGGACATCGGCGCATTCATTCTAAATGGAAGGGGTTTTAATGATAAAGCGGGCGAGTATACGTTTGTGTCAAACAGAGGTTCGTCAGTTGTAGATTATTGCTGCCCGTCATACACTGCTTTGGAAATGATTGACAACTTTTTGGTGGGATGTACAACATTTTCGGATCACATGCCACTGGTATTGGATATAAAAGCATCTCAAGTTACTGCCGGACAATCTGTAACATACCTTCTCCCCAGGCTCAAATGGTCAAACAGTAGAAGTGCTGCATACTTACAAAAAACTCATGATATAACTACTGAAAACATCAGGCCAAATTACAACATTGAGTCACGATGCCTCGCCTTAAAGGAATGCATCTGCAAAGCACATGGAAATTCTAGTTCAGCCAATATTAAGTTTGAAAAAAAGAAACCGTGGTTTGACATTGATTGCCACATGAGTAGGAAAACATCATTTAAACTACTTAAGATTTATAGAAAATTCAACCTCGACGCATGCAGAAAAAGCTATTGTGAAGCAAACCGGAAGTATAAAGTCTTATGTAAAGAGAAACAACGATTGTACTACCAAAGTATTGCAAGCCAACTTTCTAGTATCAACTCTGCAAAGGACTGGTGGAAACTTGCAAAGGAAATTCGTGGTAGTTCTACGAATACTATACCTCAAATCACTGCTATTGATTTCATGTCTCTCTTTGAAAGTGCCCTAAATTATGATGGTACACAAAATAGTGTGTTAATCCAAGATACGCCTTCTGTTTTTATCGCCAAACTTGATAGCTCATTTGAACTACAAGAACTCAATTTGGTTATAACTTCTGCAAAGGATAACAAAGCTCCGGGTATAGATGGTATATCCTACGAATTTTATAAATATGCTAGTGACAGTTTTATCACCGAAGTACACGCTTTTTTCAACGAAATTTTCGAAACTGAAACAATACCTTGCTCTTTCAAAAAATCAATTATTTACCCGCTTTTCAAAAAAGGTGATGCAAAAATGGTATCCAACTACCGAGGACTTTCGTTTTTAGATACCCTCTATAAATTATTCACCTCTTTAATTCTAAACCGACTAACAACCTGGATTGAGAACAATAATATACTCAACGAATACCAGGCCGCTTATCGAAACAACTATAGCACCATCGATCAGATCTACAATCTTTCATGCCTGATTCAAATTCAACTAAGTCAGAAAAAAAAACTGTATGCATGGTTTGTAGATTTGAAAGAGGCTTTCGACAGCATCAACCGTCAAGCCCTGTTTCACAAGCTAGCTGCTTTAGGTATTTCGTCGAAAATGATTTCAATAATAGGTTTGTTCGTTGAAGACCTGGGGTGGCCCTAGGGTCGCCACAAAGCGTTTTTTGAGAAACCTTAATTCGCCCTGAATTTCAAATAGAGTTTTTTTTGAGCAATGGGTTTGCCATAGGTTTTCCCCAAACTCGCCCTAGCTTTTTGCTGTGGCGATTTGAGGGCTGTCAAACGGCATGTGTTTTTATTTAAATGACAGAGATGTGTGGCGATTTGTGGTTTAGCGTTTTTTGAGGACTGGAAAACCAAGGTTTTTTTGACAACTCATGGGGTTGTCAAGAAAACCTGGTTCAACCCTGGGGAAAGTTCAACGAACAGACCTAATGAAACTACTCTATCAGGATACAGTTGCAGCAGTTTGGGATGGACATAATCATGGCTGTTCTGATTTTCGGTCGGATTAAAAACGAAAACCGAAATTGAATCCGTACGGATTTAAAAAGTGTGTTCTTATTTTCGAACGAATTCAGTCAACAGTGCAGGCAACTTGAAATCCAAAAAACATTTTCGAAATCAGCTGTGTCTGTAGTCTTCATCTGTCAAAGAAACTTTGATTTGAACATTTTAAAATTTTGGAATTCGTTTATTCGATTGTTTATTTGTTTACAAGTTATTTTGAACCTTAGTTTTTGCTGTTTATAACCGGTAAGTTAATGGGATCTCTTGTATCACATTTAATCAATTCGTTTTATTGAAAATCTTTTAGTTCAATTGATTTAGAAGATGGATGTACTGGCTTTGGTTTTACTTCAAGAAGAAGAAGAAGAAGAAGCAGTAAGGCGAAGAAGGGCTCTTCTTGCAACACGAAGGTATCGAAGAATATTAAGGGATCGTTCAAATCCCTTTCATATGGAAGAACATTTGTAAGTAATTGGATAATATTAGATAAGGAGTCAGTGTTTTACAAATTTTTGTATTCGTTTTTAAGATTTCTTCAGGCGTTTAGATTGAACAAGGAATCATTTGCATACATTTTAGATGAGCTGCAAAATCTTTGGAACACACATGGATCCCTTAAGGCCCCGACCCATAGAATCAGTTGCGTCCGTTCGCTGCCGGATTCACCTGACAGCTGTGAGTTTTGCCGGACACAACGGATTGGGGTGACCCATAGAATCCGTTGCGGTGTCTCAACTCAACAAGACCACTCATGTTAGCAGAAGAGAAAATTTCAAATTGGTTCTTACTGCGCACGTCATCAGAGAGAAAATTTCAAATTGGTTCTTACTGCGCATGTCTCTCTTCTGCCGGACGCAAAAAGTTAAAAGTTGGGCTACTTTTTGCGTTGCGTCCGTTGCATCCGATGCTTATGGGTCACCTCTCATAAGATCGTGTGTATTTAATCGAGCTGTCAGGTGAATCCGAGAGCGAACGGACGCAACGGATTCTATGGGTTGAGGCCTTTACTCCAATAGCAAAGCTCTCCGCCTGCTTAAGGTTTTTTGCTGAAGGTGGTTACCAACGGGGAGTTGGAAATGACTTCTACGTTGCTATGGGAAGGTCAACGTTTAGCAAAGTTTTAAAAGAGTTCGTCGATTTAGCGGAAGAGCACCTGTGTCCTAAATGGATACAATTTGATACATCCGAAGCGAAAATACGAAGGACAAAGCGGAATTTTTTTGACCACACCGGATTTCCTGGAGTTATTGGATGCGTAGATGGTACGCATGTGAAAATTGTGCAACCTGCAAAAGACAAGCACCTTTTTTACTGTCGAAAGCAGTATTTTAGTCTAAACGTGATGATCGTAAGTTAAAACATAAGAATCAAATTAATAGTTTTGTTGTATTAACAAACATACATGCATCTTTCAAACTTCAATGTTTAGGTTTGTGATGATCAAATGCGCATTATGGCTGTAGATTCAACGCATGCAGGCTCTTGCCACGACGCTGCTATATGGAACGTTTCTAGCGTACGGTCACATTTGGAAAATAAACAACAATGTGGGATGCGAAATTCTTGGTTGTTAGGTGACTCTGGCTACGGACTCGAACCGTTCCTAATGACTCCTTACAGAAATGGGAATACTGACAGTGCCGAGAGGCGTTTCAACACCAAGCATATAAAATGCAGAAACGTTGTTGAGCGGACAATTGGCGTTTTAAAAAATCGATTCCGGTGTACTTTACAGGACTATGAACCTAGGAAGGCTTCCGCAATAGTAAACGTTTGCTGCGCATTGCACAATATATGCATACACTTTAAAGTTCCCGAAGCTGAAGTTTCACAAAATACAAACGAAAGCGAAGACGATGTCGATACTGAAACCTTGGCTGCTAAAATTCAAGTTGCAGCGTCACATGCGTACGATCAAGCTGTGATCATACGAAATGAAATAAAAAACAGCTTCAGATAAGTAAAAAAAAAACAACAAACTTTTTATTCCTTAAAAAAAAACCAGAACAAATTAACAAAAACTAGAAATAAATTAACGAAAACTAAAAAACGAAATGGAAGTCTTTTTTTAAAATATTTACTTAGGTTACTACTAAACGTAATGAGTTTTATGCACCTCTGAAAATTTTCTGCGACCTTTGCTCTTCCAACAACAGCATTCTTTTCTTCAGATCAATTTTCTGCATTATAAGTTCCTGCTTAACTTTTTGATAATCTGCTTTTTGTTCCATTTTTTTGTTTAAAATTTTTTCAACTTTATGATGATGTGCAGCTTCGTTTTCAAAGTGAATTTTTATAAGTTCCGTCCTGCGCTTTTCAATATCACAAAGCTTTTCGTTTGCACGGCAGTTTCTCTTATAATATATAACCATTTCCTTATTATGGCAAATCAACTCATCAAATTTCTTCATTTTTTCATTGTGTAGTCGCTGATTCATTTTAGTTTGCATTTCTATCAAGCTATGCGTTTTTGATGATGAGCTCTTATGAGTTGGCTCCTCGAAGGCAGCTTCGAAGATTTCGGGATGTTGAACAACAGAAATTCCGTCAGGCGATTTATTATCAATGAAGATACTGTTTCCACTATATCGGCTCTTTTTTGGAGTGGAAGTGATTTGATAATTTATGGGTGAACTGACTTCAACTTCAATATCATCCAAAAGCGGTCTCTTGGTTGAAGAACGGGTAGGTTGAGAATCGTGGCTGTCTTGTATTTCGATCTCTTGGTTTTCAATACCATAAGTTTCAAATACAGAAAAACTCGGCGGTAGATCCTGTTTTGCGTGTTTATTAGAGGTTTTCTGATTCGAATACACTGAAGTTGTAAGTGGGTTAGAATTTTTTTGTTTGTTTACTCCAAACGACCTGGATTCCTCAATGCCGTTAACTGCTTTATTCATAGCAGTGAGCCTAACCACAGTTTCTTCTAAAGGCGAAAGGTATAACACACAACTTTCTCCACCTCCAGTTTTATTTACTTGCTTTTTGTTTTGAATTAGTTTCTTTTTAATAAACACTTTGAAGTCCGACCACACCTGTAAGAAGGCACAAAAAAAAAAAAACAATCTACAATATCCACGGCAATTTCGTAACTATTGAAAACCTTTTTCCATCCAGAAGTGTCTCTTGTAGGGGGTCCTACTGCGTTTAAGTCAAGGGTCAATTCTTCCCACAAACTATCAACAAATACTGCCCGATTGTCAGTTTTAATCCATCCTTTTGCTAGGTCAGGATGCTTATCCATAAAGGAAACCAATAGTGAGAATTGTTGTTGTGAAGTATGCTTTCCCCTAAATTTTGTTTAGTTTTTGTGTAAATATAATAGCTAAAGTTTTTTTTTGATAAATAACAATAAAAACTTACATTTTTAATCAACCGAATATGAAAAAGGAAGTTTAGTTTTATTAAGAAACGAAGCCAGAAAAAAATTAGATCCAATATTTATAGGACCATACGAAGTTTTGTCTCAAAATGGTGTGAATTGTGATATCAAATACGATAAAAAAACAATGACAGTACACAAAAATAGACTAAAACCATTTTACATGTATTTAACTATTATATAGTCGCTAATTAAACCAAAATCAAAAAGAAAAGGGGGAAGAGAATGTAAATAATATTCATATGCACATATATACATACAAGATAACTACTTCATTTAATTGATTAACTTAGTTTTTAATAAGAGTAAATTATACTGTTGTGCACAACTAGAATATAAGAAAAATAAGTAACTATAAGTTACTTGTATGAATGAAAAAAAAATTATATTATATTATATGCGTAAGTAATGATGCACACTAAGTATGTACTATTACCATAAATATAAAAGAAAATAATGTTTAAAAAAAAAAAAAAAAAATATTGGGATTCCGAAAAAAAAAATATATACATATATTCCTTTTGTACAAGTTAGTGTCGCTTAAAAGAAGAAATCAAGATATGTCATGATTTATCCTTTTCCCCAGGAAGGGTGGTGTGAAGGGATCACACTAGCGACCACGTCATTATACATTTAATTCCGGTCATTGACGTTAATCCGCATTACGCTAGCCAACCTTGAACTCGTATTTCATTCATGGTCATGAGTATCAACCTCATGCACTAAATTATTAAGTAATAATTTCAATGCCACTGACGACGACGGGACGCGACGCTTCAGATTACTTTTGTCAAGTGTATCTACCTACTCACTAATAGCGTTTTTCATTGAAATCCGAAAGAACTACTCTCAAATGCAGAATTACTCTTTTCAATGAAACATTTTTCAACAGTTTTGTCGTAGTATTGGTGACAATTGTCAGGAATAGCATTGGGTGCATTCACTTCTGTAGTCACTATGTAGTCAAAATTCAATTAGTTTTGTGAATGCAAAATTGAACTACAAACACAGTAAATCCTTTTTTGTTTGTAATCTTTCGTATTTTTTTCCGAACAGCCGATTGTGAAACGTCGAAATGATTCTAAATTAACTTTATGTCTGAAATTTTAACATTACGTGGGGTGAAAAATTTTCAACACATTTCGCAGTTGTTTCTAATGACTTGATTACGTAGTTACTAAAGCAGTGAATGCGCCCACTTGCATCTTTTCAATCTTTTTTTTTACACTCCATGTAGATGATGGATGGATTGGAAAGGGATGACGACGAAGAAGATGACAACAAATAATGCAGAGAACTAACAAATTCTAAATTATTTACATATTTTTCTGCACTCATATTCAATTACTTTCTTTTTTCTTTTCAATTTTAATAATCACCAAACAAATTTCACAACAATTTTTTCCATTTGACGTTTGATACAACAGATGTTTTTGCATTTTCAGAGTAGATCTCCCAACCGATTGGGAGTAGATCTTTGGCGTTTAGAGTTACTCCGGATCTACTCTTTTTTTTCAATGAAACATTAAAAATGGAAAAAGAGTAGATCTTTTCACAAAAGGAGTAACTCTTTTCGTCAATGAAAAACGATATAAGGTTCAATGCACTGCATACTGTGTAGTGCTTAGTGCATATGGCTGGACGTATTTGGATACATTTGTGCATTGTATTAGACGGGCTATGCATATTGGCATCGGCTATTAATTTGATGACATAGCAAGTATGCTACCTGGTTCCGTTGTTCGTTTATTTCCCACAGAATTCGGAATACCAAATATTTTTATGTGTAAGTTATAATATGTATATTTGATATTGGTTTAAGATGTTAGTGTGTAAGTTGATTATTTTGTATAAATAGCTTAAGTTCAGTCTAATAAATTCACTTTAAGTTTGGAAGTAGAAAAGAACACTTTGGCTCTTCAGCCTCTATTTTATTTCTAACAGATAGGCTCTCTAGCCATCAACTTAATTCGGCTTGGGGAAGCCATCCAATATCCCCCATAGCTCAGTAGGTGAGGTAGACGTAGGCGTAGTACGTAGGCCCCTCGTTACAGCGTTGACACGAAAATAGGACAACGCAAATGTGCATATTTTACGCAAATCAATAGTGATTTTGAAGTGTAGTAGTGATCATTGTTCAAGTGAAGAGAGTAAACAAATTAAATGAGAAAACGCGAAATAGATTCCGAGGGTCCCCAGCAAAATAAATCACCCCGCAAAACAAAATCAGAATCCGGGATTCGAATTGTGCAGCACAACTGGACGCCTGATGTTGCTGTTAAAGAAGCTAAGTGCAAGTGGGGCTGTTTGTGGGTAACGTTCAAGCCAAATTTTGCAAAACTTCGCACCAAAAAGTCGGGTCGAAGCACAAAATCATCCTCCGTGCATATTGGTAGTTCTTTAATCAAATGATGTTTTTGGAGGCAAACGATATAAAAAGATCCTATTTATCTGTTTCGTCAACGGACCTTGTAAGTTTTTCTAAAATGCTGGTTTTTGTTTTTATAAAAACAATTTTCTTTTATTTTATAGGAATTTGCTACTCTCTTTAATAACGCCGCGCCGTTACAGATGACTTACCATTGTCATTTGTCAGAACCTATAGTCAGCCAGCAGCGCAAACGTAGATGTGTCACGAAAGCCTTTACAACGCTTGAATCACTATTTATTAGATTTCTTGAAGGATGATTCACGTTCGTCATCGGTTCATTTGGTTCGTTTTCTCAAGAGTACTGAAGAGAAAGTCGATATAGACGTTTTAGAACCGATCATCGTTGATAATGATGAAGAGGAAAGAACGAGCTGATTGATTGAACTTTCAATTGATTGCAAAGGTTGTGGTTCGACCGAAGAATTGGAGGAGGAGCTGATTGAAATCTAATTTCATCCCATTTAATGGCTTCAATCACCAAAAATTTACTGTTTCTGTGTTTTTGTCTCTGTACTGTATGTACTTAAATAATAGTAGAACTGTGGAGTATTTGGTTTTTTGTTAATTTAAGTATTTATTTTTTAACATTTTTTTTTTTTTAATTCTAAAATAATAAACAAACTGAAATTGATTGTAAATCATAAACAAAAAACTTTTTCTTATGTTTAAAGGTGAGCATATTGCCATTCAATATCGCCTTCTTCGGTGAAGAAGTGCGTGAGCTCTTTTCGAATGTCTCTTGTTTCAGATCCTCGTCTCGTTTCTGATCCTCTCGTGATCGTATTTCTTCAAGGGTAGCTTCCGTCTGGCGATACAGAAGCAAGTCCTTCGTCCACACATCCGTAACTGTTCCACACCCGATTCTTCGCGAACTTCACTTTTCTCATCTTTTTCAATCATATCTAATGCCAAAACAGCAATAGCAGCCCACTTTCTTTTTAACATTTTCAATTTATTGTAGTAAACAATGACAAAAAATTAGCAAAACACAAAAGTCAAACAATCGATTCAATTAACGCAAACTTGCATATGCACGCAAATGCTTGATGTGCGTATTTTTCTGCATATCGTGTGAACACGTCGCACATCGACCGAAAAATGTGCGTATTCATTTGCGTACATTTGATGTGCGAGCAAATCAACGCACACTAATGTGCGGCTTTTGGGACAGATTCCGCACATCGTCTGAACACCCTTATATGCGAGTTTGCGTACACTGATTTACGTATAGCATTTGCGTTGAATTTACAACTTTTTATGTGACGTCAGAACCGCACATATGTGCGGCTTTTTATATGCCGTCTGCACGTAGCTTAACTGTGTTTGTTTCGCTGAGCAGTCTTATGTCGAATTCCTTTCACAAAAAAAATCGACTGCAGTCGACTGCAGTCAATTTTTTTTTGAAAGGAATTCATTTAGGAGAAAAAAAATCGACTTGCCGTCGATCTCTTTTTTGGGATGGATTTGCACACAGATTTTCACACACACAACAATTTTGACAGATCGAAAACGGCAAACAAAAACATCAGCATATGAAAAAAATTAAAGGAAAGAGAATTGTTTTGTATTTAGTTGTGAATTTGGAAAACATTTGGTGAAAAAAAATATAAAAATTGTGTGCTTAACAATATGAATGTAATTGTTTTGTTTCATGGTACTTGTTTTTCTTCATAAGTCAGTTGGACACACATACATTCATAAAAGAGAAAATCGCTACTTTTTTAATTTCCTAAATACCCAAAAAAGAATCGAATTTAGTAGCGACTGCAGTCGACTGCAAATTGGTGAAAGGAAATCGACATTAGGTTACTGCGACAGCTGTCTACTAGTCTGGATTTTGTGATAATGGATGAGATAGCTTTAATGGCCGCTTGACTGTCTTTAAAGAAGTCAATATTTTTGTTGATCAGGTTTCGCGTAGCTAAGTGCTTCGCGGCTTCGCACACTGCAAGTACTTCTGCCTGAAAGACACTGCAGAAGTCGGGAAGCTTTATTGATCTATTCATGGTGGGGTAGTCTGAGAAGATACCTGACCCTACCCCTTCGTCCGTTTTGGAACCATCTGTGAAGACGGAAATGTGATTTCCTTTTATAACCCTGTTTTCCTCCCAGCTTTCTCTTGTCGGAAAGACTGTTAGGGCCACTGGATTGAAGTCAATACGCGGGGGGGGGGGGGGGGGGGGGTATAGTCTGTTTGAATGTCTATGTCTGTATGGTTCATGATGGTTCTATGGCCTGATATGCCTGTTTTCCAATTGTTGCATTGTTTGAGTCGCAGTGCGCTTTTGGCCGCCATCTCCTTAGTAAAAAGATCTAAGGGGGCTAGCTACAGGAAGGTTTCCAGAGCTGCAGTTGGTGTTGTTCTCATGGCACTAGTTGAGCCAATGCATGCAAGCCTTTGGATTTTGGTCATGGTCTTAAGGTTTGAAGCCTTCTCTAATGATGGCCACCAGACTAGACAGGCATATGTGAGGATTGGTCTTATTGTGGATGTATACATCCAGTGAATGGTTTTGGGACCAGGTCCCCATTTTTTCCCAAAAATTCTACTACAAGTGTAGAAAGCGATTTGAGCTTTCCTTTCTCTTTCTTTTAAATTTTCTTTCCAGTTAAGTTTACGATCAAGGACAATTCCGAGATATTTTGCCGTACCAGATAAGTTTATTGGTATACCATTAATGGAGGGAGGAAGTATATCTGGAATGTTACGTTTTCTCGTAAACAGAACAAGTTCTGTTTTAGTAGGGTTGACGTTTAGCCCACAGTTTTTTGCCCAGCTGGTGAGCTTGTTTAGAGCTGTCTGGAGAAGTTCACAAAGGGCGGTTGTGAATTTTCCCGAAGTCATGATGACGATGTCATCGGCATAGGCTACTGCTTTTATTCCGCTCCTGTCAGGTTTAACCAGGATTTGGTTAACTACTAGGAGCCAGAGTAGCGGGGATAGCACTCCTCCTTGAGGTGTACCTCTACAAGTTTTGACTTTAAGGGTACTTGCACCCATTACTGCTTTTACTATTCTCGTTTGGAGCATGGAGTCGATCCAGTTTGATAGCGTTGGCTCGATATTTATGGAACTTAATGCCATGCGAATAGCACTGTATTCAACGTTGTTGAAGGCCCCTTCTATATCGAGGAATGCAGCCAACGTATACTCTTTATATTGGATTGACTGTTCAATGGTACCGACTACTTCATGAAGTGCAGTCTCCACTGATTTGCCTTATATATGCATGTTGGGCTGTGGAGATCACATTGTTATTCAGTTTTGTTCGGATATGCGTTTCTATAAGTCTTTCTAAGGACTTAAGTAGAAAGGAGGATAGGCTTATTGGTCTGAAATCTTTGGGTTCAGTGTGTGAGGGCTTACCGGCTTTGGGAATAAAAGTGCCCACCTAAGTAAGTAAACTAAAGTCTTCTATTAAAATTAATTTTTTTGCCTCACTTATACTTAGAAAATTACTTCGTAGTTTGTAAACTTTCAAGATAGTGCAACTATCATTTTCATAACTTAGAGTTAGTTTTATAGCATCTGCACTTTAAATTCGAAGTTTGGTAAAATTACAAACAATTCCGTCTCTCAAGTATACAGCTACACCTCCAGATGGATATAATTCATTACAAGTAGAAAGAGAATAGCCTTCAATATCATAAAAGCTTTCTTCTATCTTATAAATCCATATCTCACTTAGAACAATTACAACAGGTAGTTGCAAAAAAATCTCAATATGCGCTAGAAAAACTCAAATTTTTTTTCTTAAACTGCGGATTTTCAGATGTAAGCAAAAACAATAATCTGTATTATTGGGATGGGAATATTGACTGGGTAAACGCATAAAAATAAATTAGGGACAACGTTGAACAGAGATAAACTTATTATTTATACTCTATCTAAATCAGAGATAAAAAATATTCTCACGAATTTGTCACCCTCACTCCTACACATAAAAGTTTTCCCGTTCCGAGCCCAAACATACTTAAATCCCGTCTTCAGCAGTTGTTTATGTATATACGAGTATTTTCGGTTTTGTATTATTTTCATTTACTAGTTGACAAATTTGAGCGATTATATAAAGCCATTATACCTATAAATAAATGATAAACATGTTTGCTTGCAGTTCAAATTTAAAAAAACTGTATTGGTCTGATGTTTGATTTAATACATTTTCCTATCTTGCGTTATCTTATAACAATAGTTTCTTTGAAAATTCCTGACACAATAACAGCCTGCTCCTTGAGTCCCATTTTTCCACCGATTCCATCTTCGGGCAGCAGAAATTCACAATTTGGATAGCCAACCGGTTGCGAAAATTCTTCCAAGTTAGAATTACTTGCACTCAAAGATTTCAATGACCAGACAGCAAGGTTTTTAGACTTCCCATGGCGGGTAATTACATGGAACTTAAAAAAAAAAATATGTTCACATAAGTTCTTTCAATAACAATAAATGCGTTTTCATTCTTACCTCTTCCATTTCGTCCACTAAATATCCGATAATGAGAGCCCAATGAGCTTTGTGGCCATATTTCAGACAAGGTGTATTGTTGAAATCCGGATCATATCTAATTCTTAGAAAGTTAAGGAAAGTTTCCGATAGAGTTTTTGTGATTCAAATCAGATTTTTTAAATAACGAAAAGACACGACCAAATGCAAACAAAGAAAAAATATTTTTTTAATTTTATTTGTGAATGAAAAAATGATATAAGTATTAACCGGCTCTCATCGGCGGTGAGACCAGTATTACTCCATCACCACGAACAAATAGCATAGGAATTGTTCGCTTAGCAGTTTTGTATACTTCCTCGTAAGTTTCTTCATCGATTTCCACTGTTGTGACAGTCTCTTCGGCATCACCCAAAACCATGTTTAAGTGCTGATCAAAAGCCTATGAATTGTTTTTATAAAAATGATTTTATATGCTATAGTTATTTGAGTTTACATGCAGTCTTCCACGAAGTTCTCTTTCGTTTCTCATTTTAACATAAATTTTTTCATCCAAACTCAGGCGAATAAGGTCTAATGGCTCCTTGACTGGAATGACTTGAATCTGCGATTGAATTAAAAGATGCTTTTATTTGGCCATGTTTATACTATCTTAGGAATTATTGTTTTACCTGCTCTTCTTCAGTTGCCATTAAGAAAACAAGTTGATTAGCTTCTTTTTTTTATTTCTTACGATATTTCAACAAAACTAAAACCTTAAAAACTTCAAGATTTCTTTTGTCTGTCAGGTTTTTGAAGAAATCACAGAGGAAAGAGGAGACAGGAGAAATGAAGTTTCACCTCAGTGGTAAGATTTTTTATATAAATGTCAATTGCTAGTGTTGCCACTTAACTGCGTGAACACAATAGGCGCGTTCCTTTGGGACTTTTAAACTACTTTTTAGTACTTCGCAGTAGACGTTGAATGGAACGCGTTAATTTTTCAAAAAGTAAAATCTAACCTCCAAAATAAAATAAATTACATTACAATTAAATAAATTACAATTTTACAACTCACATTGAATAAATCCATTGCAAGAAATCTTAAAACTTTGAAAAGAAAGAAATTTCACACCCGAAAACATTCGCAAAATTATTGTTTTTGAGAAACGTCAAATCAAACAACAACAATTTCTATTTCTTTTTACTGACGCCATCTGGCGTAGACTAGTATCGTAACTACTTCGAAGAACTACTTTGACCACAAGGGAAAAGTAGTTCAAAGCAGCCAGTGCCCCTGTTCTGTAACTATCGCATCGATAAAATTCGTCGAGAAACGGTGAGATTTGAAACGAAATTGGTTTTATCGCATCATCGGGGTTCTGTAAGCGATGACAGGCGATAACTTTATCACGCGAAACGAACTAGAATGAAAATACTGGAAAGGCGGTAAAAACGGGTTTCTGTATAGTCAAAAGTCGATATCCTTTTCATTTTATACGTCAAATTTTATCACTGGGTTCGTAGCAGGCGATAAGACAAGAGGATGATTATGGCTGAGCACAAAAAGGTAAAATTAATATAAAAATATTGAAATGTTAGGGACTTATATTAAAATTTAAATTTTTAGAGATGTACGCGAATATCAAAAGCGCAAAAAGAACTGTTGGTAGACTTCATGCTGCAAAATAAACGAGCGAATTCCTAAACGCAAGATTTGCCAAGCAAGTCTAATGGTGGATTTACATGCATCTGCAAGTGCGGATGAAAATCGAACAAAGACACAAGATGTAAAATTCATACTTGTCTGATAGAGAGCGAACGAACTTCCTAGTTATGGTTGCAGATGAAAAATTATGGGTGCAGATGAACACGTTCATCTGCAACCATAATTTTTCATCTGCAACCATAATCCTATTCGTCTCTCTTTTTAACCTTTGTGCTTTGTAATCTTCATCCGTCTCGCTTTACTTTTCTGAACTTCCGCAGTTGCAGATGCATGTAAACCCAGCATAATGCTAAGCAAAAATAATCCCAAATAAAATTTGCAATGCAATTAAAAGTATGCGTTTTTTGATAGCTGCACAAATTCACTTACAACTGCGGAAAAAAAGCAATATAAAAACAAGATTGAGAGATAGACTTATCGCCTTCCATTGGAAATTCCAGTCAAACTGAAACCGAAACTGAAAGTTATCGCATGCACTTATAGAAACCCAGTTCTTTCCAGGGGCGATAAAGAGGGAATGAATCGTTTCATTTTTTAACGATGCGATAACTTAAGCTAAGTGTACACGATTGCCTGATCTGCAAATATTGCCAGATCTGTCAGTGAAAAATTTGTCTCGAATGGCTGACAATCGTGTACATACCAAATGAATTTGCAGAAAAACTATTTGGCTGCAAATTTGTAGACAAATATCTGCTAATTAATTTGCAGATATCTGGCAGTCGTGTACACGCAAGCTGACAACCGTGTACACACCAAATTTTTTTGCAGAAAAATTTGCTCATCAATCATTTTGAAGACAAATTAATTAGCAAATGTGGCAATCGTGTGTACACAAATTTTGTTCATTTTCTGACGCTTCTGCAAATGTCTGGCAATAAATAAATTTGCAGACCCAGTTTCAGAAACATTTTCAAATTTATTCATTTGCAGACAAATCTGAGAATGATTACAGGAAAAAAACACTTGGATTATCTCTACAATTACATTGTCAACTACAAAACTCATCGAAAATTTAAAGGTGATTTTTGTTTTTATAGAAAATGTGTTAATTACGTGAACATTTTTTTAGTTATGGATGCTAACTGATATAAAAAAGTTGAGATAACCAGTGAAATGGATGACATGCATAACATCATTTTATTCCTTTCTGTATGTCACTTATGATCTTTCTGCAGAACGACCATTTCCACATGAATCTAGTGTGATTATTCCAGATGGCGGAAACAACTAAACCTAATCAGGATACGAAGCCGTTTGTTGAGGATTAATATCCAAACGTCTTGTTCATAAAAAACCGAGCCAAGCGGATAGATTTCCTGGACACAGAGAAACAAATGCAACACAAAATGCTAAGCCAACCAAAGCAAAAAAGCAGAAACCAAAGTCAAAATATTCATTGGTGAAACAGATGAACAAAAGAAGTTCATCGAATGTTTCCGACTCAGAGAAGATTGTTAACTCTTTTTTGATACCAGAAGTCACTGGTAAGTGAATTTATTTTCGGTATTGAATCAATATTCATACCAATGTTTTCTAGACGAAGCTGCAAGTAGTTTTCATTCAGATTTGCAATCTGTAGCAGAAGATCTCAGACGAAGAGTATTTATGACACCTCGTAATCAAATTTATAATGCTCCAGGTGAGCTCACAGAGGCGAAAAAGTCTTGCTATGGATTCAGACTGGGGTGCATCAAAAAATTAGCTAAATTTGTATGTAATCCGCTGGCCGGTTAACGTAAAATCGAAATAAAACAAAGGGATATATTTTGTTGTACTAGTATTTGTATTCTATTCTCGGAAATCTAATCTTAACGCTAGCTTTCCATTCGGACCGAATGAAAACTTATTTTTTCTGTAGATCTTTGAAAACTTCATGAAAACGACATAAGAAAAAACCTTGGAGTAGTTCTCAAATAATGTTGCTTTCCATTGCATATTCGTGTCTTTTTTTGTATATGTGGAGCCACCAAAGCTAAAAGGTGATCAAATTGCTTGTAATCCATTCGTAAAAAATTTCGGTAGAGTTCTGGTTCCTCTGCTCGTAATTCCACTATCAATTTTGCGTAGAATCCCTCCTGCTCACGACGGGCCACCCAATCCTTCGTCCATACCTTACGACACGTCTTTTTCGGCTGTTTGGCTCTTTCATCATCACTGCTTTCTAACAAATACGCCGTCAAAATAGTTGCGATTGCAACGTTTTTATCCATTTATATTATTTTTTGATATTTCACTTTAAGTTGAATATTAAACGATTGAAAACGAAATCTATGTTGTTTTCACTTTTAGCTTTAAATTTTTTTTGACAGATGCGATGAGACAATTAACTGAAAATGAATTTGCAGATCCACAAATGGAATTTGTGTGTACACGGTTTGCAGAAATTTACAAATATCTGCAAATCTATTTCCAGCTATTTGTCCAAATTAGTGTGTCGACATTGTCAGTCAAATAGCTGGCAATAAACTTACAGATACTTGTAGATTTCTGCAAACCGTGTACACACAAATTCCATTTTCACCCTCATTGTCAGCTCATTTGTTCACATTGTCAGACGTTTGCAGATCTGACAATGATTGTCAGACCTACCAATCGTGTACACTTAGCTTTATCGCCAAAGATACAGAACAGAGGCACAGAAGTACTAAGCAGTAGATAAATGTTCCCAAAGGAACGCAGCTATATATGTCAATTGCTAGTGCTGCCACTTACTGCGTGAACACAATGGCTGTAGAAACGGAGCCGCAAGAGATGTCAAAACATTAAATACAAGCAATACAAAAACAACGCAAGACGGAGCCGGACAAGTTAACTTGATTTTAACTCTTGCGGCTCCGGCTCCGTATGCGTATGCGTATGCATTGTGTTCAGCCAGTTAACTGCATGAACACAATAGGTCTGTTTCTTTACTTTGTGGACAGAAATTCACAATCTGTCATAAGGACTGTTACCCCCAGTTTCTCTCAGAAACTCTCTGAAAGAGCCTAATTGTCCTAAAAGTAAAGAAACGCCTTGAACAAAACATTCGCCGCAACGCTTGGAAAAATGTCTGTTTGACAGTTGTTGTATTTGCTTTGGCTGTGCACGATTTCTGTCCACAGAAATTTAGGTGGCAGAAATTCACAGGGTGGGGAAATTTTTTTACTCTCTCGTGAGCACTTTCTTTTGTGCACTGCTACGAAAAATCGCTGTGCTGGAACGGCTTTAGACTGACTTTCGCCGAATTTCGGTGCATTTCGTGCGAATTTTCAGTAAAGAAACACGCCTATTAAGTACAGGTGAATACAATAGCCCAGTTCACACTGTACAATTAGTTGGACAGACTTCGTTTGATGGAAGTTGGATGGTCTGATGTAGTTTTCGTTCACACCTATCAAGCTTGTCGTCCAACTTTATGTCACATACCCTTCCACTCCGTCCAACTTCTAGATTTTCAAAAATTTTTGAAAACCATCCAACAAATTGGACAAGCGGTCGTATGAAGAGTTCACACTATCAAGCATTGGTTTGTCAAACCTAAGTTTGTCCAACTAATTGTACAGTGTGAACAGGGCTAATGATGTATACCTTAGGCCGTGTGTGAATTGCGTTAAAATTTGCGTTAAGATTTCTACCACGATCAAAATTTGACATCTTGTTTGAAGTGGGATCAAATTTAGCCATTTGCTGTGTGAATCGCGTTAAAACAAATATTTTAACCAAGATTTCTGCGTAGGTTAAAAAAATTTCCTTCGATAATTTAAGAAATTTCCCTGAACAAAAATTGGTTTTCTTTTTCACGGAAAAATAATTTCTTTAACAAAACATATTTTTAAGAAAACAGGGTTAATAAAAAGTATTTGAAACTGAAAAAAATCTTTTTTTTTATTGTTCTCGATTCTAATGTCATATTTTAAAACAACAATCAAAAATATTGAAACAAAATTCCCATTTTGGTTGATTGATTTATTCGGTGTAATAACACTGAAAACTAGAAAAAAAAAACTACTACTAGAAAACAAAAGCATTGAATTTTATATAAATTAATTGATTTCAAAATAAAATTTATTGTATGGTTACAATAATTTCCAGCCTGCCTTCGTTTTTTTTCTTGATTCATATTTCATTGTTTGAATTGAATGCAAAAGCAAGAGCAAATTTCTCTATCACTAGAAACGTCAAATTTTAACACACTTTAGGCCTTGGCCAAACCAACACGGTGAGATCGTACGGTGCGATTGCGATAAGTCAGATCCCTATGCATTAAGTCAAACGTCCATAAACGTTTGACTTAATGCATAGGGATTTGACTTATCGCAATCGCATCGTACGATCTCACCGCATTGGTTTGCGCAAGGCTTTAACCTGCTCCACAGCTCGATAAATTTTAACCCATTTTATTCACCTCATTAGTGTCAAATTATAACGCGGGTTAAATTTTAACACACATTTTAACGCAATTCACACACGGCCTTAAAATCAATTATAAATTGATGCAGGTGTCATTTTAAGCTAGGCACAAATGCTAGGTTTCCACTTGCCATTTTTTAAATGGCAAATAATGACCTAATTTTCTGTCATTGAGAAAAATTAAAAGTGGAAATTGCAAAAATTTACAGTCATTGAACTGACGAACAGCGTCGGTCATTTTTTGAAGTAAATTTGAATGACAAGTGGAAATTGGCTGATTGACAAACGAAATGTCACTCCATCATTCACTGACATCGACATTTTTTTTGGCATCGTGTTGAATGTTTTGTCAATGAAATGACAAGTATTAACACGACACCACATAAATAAATAATACTAATTTTAGGTATGGAAAAAAGTCAAAAGGAAAAAAAACGAACGCAGAGGAACTCAACGACGTAGTGGAGTGTTGATGCCTCCATTAAACTTATAAGCAACGTGGAGGTGTTTTAAAACCTTTGGAACTCCAACAGCAAGTCCTATAAGAACCGGGACATGAATAATTATTCATGGGAAAGCATTTCTCTGGCTTTGGGAGTTCCAAAGGCTGAAGGCATCTTGAGATGGAACTCTCTTGTTTTGAAAAATTTGGTATGTAAACAATCTTTCAAACTATTAACATAAAGTCAGGCCTTTTCCTTTTTTTCATTTTCTCCCCTCGTTCGGCCAGCTCCAATCCAGCTCCCATTATCACTACGAACGAAGCAAGGGCTATCTGCGTCCTCTTCGACATTATTTAATTTATTGATAAAAAAGACGAAAACGTTGCAACACAAAACAAAAATTCGATGAAGCAAGGAGGCAAATAATTTTTAGTGACAAACCACTGGCAATGCAGAAATGACAGCACAAATGGAAATAACGTTCATTGAGTTGACAAAACATTTTGTCAAAATTTCTTTATCAATGGCCGGGTTCAAGACAAATTTCGAAAGTTCGAAGAGATCTGTCAGTCCATGAACGACTATCTTAACTTTTTTTTTGTCTTAAAGTGGTAGTGTGATTCACCTCTCGATTCTACATAGTTAGTAGTAAAATTAATTGTAAAAACACAGATTTTTCAGTTTAAAGTTCAACAATTTGACTTCCAAGTATTTCCAAGTTGAGCAGTTCTAAAATTACATTCATTTTACTTAGTTTTGACAAAAAAAATGAAAATTGTGTGCCTTCAAAAATGTATTTTCTTTGTTGATAAACTCACTATTGATATTAATTTTCAAAACAGAATATTCAAACACCAATAATTATCAATTTCAATTCAACAAATAAGCGAAAACTTATAGAACAAAAAAATAACCCAAGAATACCGAGTAAAGTTCGATTGTCATATATGTTGTTTTCTTTGTTTTGACAAGTAAAATCTTAAGTTCAGATTTTCAGCCAAGATTTTCCATCTGAAAATCTATGTTCGAAAATCTGAAAATCTTAATGTCATCTGAATTGTCATCTGAAAATCTGAAAATTTTTATATGGGAAAAGTGGCAGAATCTTAAGTTAAGATTTTCGAAGATAGGTGCCAGGGACGCGGCCAATAACAACCAATTTTTTGACAGTAAATGACACAAGTAGAAATGAAATGGCAATTGTATCAATTATTGACAAGACTTTGATCTGTCAAACTATATCATTTTAGTGACATGTGGAAACTCAGCATAATGCTGGGTTTGCATGAATGTGCAACTGCAGAAGTTTAGAAAAGTAAAGCAGGACGGATGAAGATTATAAAACACAAAAGTTAAAAAGAGAGACGAATAGGATTATGGCTGCGGATGAAGGATTATGGGTGCAGATGAACATGTGCGTTCCCTCTCTATCAGTTGTATGAATTTTACATCTTGTGTCTTTTTCCGTTTTTCATCTGCAATAGCAGATGCATGTAAATCCACCAAATTTATTTATTTAAATTTGCGCTAATAACGTGCAAATGTCATTACTTCAAGCTTTCCCCAAAGTAGATTCAGTAAAGTGGCAGCACTAACTAAAATACTACTCAAAAATTCACCTATTTTCAAAGGGCTCTCCTGTTACGAAATATCGAATTAAAATTTTCATTCTTAAATTGAAGCTAATGGTTCTCCTTATTTGGAAATTTTACTTAACTAAAACACAGTCAATGAGATGAGGAAGATAAGATAAAATGTTGTTTTTAAAAGGATACGCTACAAAAATACAAGCACCATTCTGTAAACAGTCTCTGACCTTGACACTATTTAGTTGTCCTTCGTACATTTGGCATTTAGTTGTGGAATCACTATTTCGCGTTGCTTCGGCTATTGTTTCACATGTAAGTCTATACAAGTTTTTAGCACTAAACATTTCGCCATTATTGGTGTAGTTGAACTTTTTTGCGGTTTTTAAGAGCTCTTCTGCTGTTGGACTTCCTTCGAACAACATACTTATTGCTATCAACCCACAGGTTGGCCCTTCCTGCAGAATGCTTGCTATATTTTTATAGCGACAGCAGATTGGTGGTGCATAGGTACAAACTTTGTTTAAATAGCAGGCCTTTTGAAGCTCTGGCCAATCATCAGCCCAGGTGCACTCGTCGATGTCGCAACGTTGTATTTGAGTAGTTTTTGTTTTGTATTTAGGGTAGTTGTCACTGAAATTTCCAAGGACTGGTGGCGGGGGTGGTATTGTTGCTTTATACGTTGAGTTTGACATTTTATTGCATTTGTTTAATTCACAAAAAGATTCAAGCTTGGAAATTACCACTACAAAAAACTGGTATCCATTCAATTTGAACACAACATTAAGCAACTCAAAGAAAACAAAAGCGGCTCGCCATCGCCAGTCGCGAGTCGCCAACTGAATTTGACATTTGTCGTTTATTAGCCGAGTTCACACTGTACAATTTGTTGGAGAGACTTCGATTGATGGATGTTGGATGGTCGGATGTAGTTTGCGTTCACACTCATTAAACTTGTCGTCGTCGAACTTTATGTCATGTATTTGTCCGTTCCGTCCAACTTCAAAATTTTCAAAAATATTTGAAAATCATCCTCCAAGTTGGTCAAGCGGTTGTCTGAGTGTTCAAATTATCAAACATTGGTCGTTCAAGCCAAAGTCAGTCCAATTAATTGTACAGTGTGAACTCGGCTATTGATTAAATTTATCGAATAGGTGTCGGCCACAGATGAGAAATCAATTTAATTAAGTTAATTTCTTATCTGTGGTGTCGGCACTCGGCACGTATTTTGCACATGAAGCTAATTTTATGAACAACTCATCCTCACCACCAGCGGCTGTGTTGATAATTGAATAGTTACTCAATAGTGCAGTTCGCACTAGGTACGTTTCTTGTCTTGTCCGGGATAGATTTTTGACGTTTATTCGAGTATGGACTATGGATTACGGACGAATTTCAATTTTTTTGTGCATACATTTTGGAAAAATTTGCAAAACATTTTTACGAATTTGGTAATCGAGTTTTGCTAATACTACGTTTTCACTAGGGCTTAATGAAATGATTGTGAAAAAAATTATATAGGACATAATTGACTTGATTACCCATATAAAATCTTTCATCATAATTACATCAACTTGAGGTGGTAATTATGTGGGAAAATTTGGAAAAATTAACGAAACAGTATACACAAAACACAACCTATTGTGAACTATGCGGCAAAAGAGTGACAACTTGACAGAATACGCTGTCACAACAAAAGTCTTTTTTCTGTTTTCATTTCGCGGAAACACTAGATTTTGGCCTTCTTGATCTTATTGGCCGCGTTCCTGGGACCTATGTTCGAAAATCTTTACTTAAGATTCTGTCACTTTTCCCTTGTAAAAAGTTTCAGATTTTCAGATGACATTCAGATTTTCAGATTTTCGAACATAGATTTTCATATGGAAAAACTTGGCTGAAAATCTTAACTTAAGATTTTACTTGTCAAAACAAGGAAAACAACATATATGTCAATCGAACTTTACTCGGTGTTCTTGGGTTAGTTTTTTGTTCTACAAGTTTTTGCTTATTTGTTGAATTGAAATTGGTAATTATTGGTGTTTGGATATTCTGTTTTGTAAATTAATTTCAATAGTGAGTTTATCAACAAAGAAAATACATTTTTGAAGGCACACGATTTTCATTTTTTTAACAAAATTAAGAAAAAAGAATGTAATTTTCAAATTGTTGAATTTCAAACTGAAAAAATCTGTGTTTTACAATTAATTTTACCACTAACTATGTAGAATCGATAAGTGAATCACACTACCACTTTAAGACAAAAAAAAAGTTAAAATAGTCGTTCATGAACTGACAGATCTCTTCGATCTTTCGAAATTTGTCTTGAACCCGGCCATTGTTTCAAACCAAGCACTTCAATGGGTCTACAATTACATTGAAATGTGTGCTCCTCAAACTTCAAACCACAGAGGAGATGCATGAATGCAAGAATAATAATGTCGATTTCCAGTGGTACACAAAAGCACTTTTAAAAGTGCTTTTTTGCTCGAAATATGTTACATTGAAGCACTAGATCACTTTTTTTTTTGCCCCGAAAAAGCACTTTTATGAATCTCGATTCAGAGGCAAGATTTACACGCACTTTCACGTACACCTACACAAAACATTTGACGTTTACCAGTTTGCAGTTTGATTATTTTGCATTTTTGGTTAAAGGACTGTGAAAGAGAGATAATAAAAATAAAGAATAAACTATTTTGTGAAAATGGATCGCTCAATTTTAGCTGAAATTATCAAAATAGTCGTCATCTAGTTCTGATTCTAACGAAGAGGTGTTTGAAATTCTGAAATTCCTTACACAAAACGAAAGTCATTCTGTGAATAATTTTGTTCAAAGTGTTGTGTACAATTATTCGGATGAGGAGGTTTCTTCCTAGTGCACTTATTAATAAAGTTTCGAAAACATTCTTTCTATATAAATTGCAGGACAAAACAAACGGGAAGAGTTGGCTGTCAAAAATAGCACACATACAATGATAAAAAAAGAGTTTTGTCTTTTCTGTTCCAGTGAGCACGAAAAAAAGCACTTTTTTAGAGTGCTTTTGTTTTTGCAAAGGAAATCGACATAAGATTACGACACGCGCATGTTTTGCTTTTTTGACATTAAGCTCTGGCGTATGAGGAGACAAAAAAGCGGGAATCCAATAGGTAGGAATCCGGGCAATATTTTTTAAACAAAAGCTTAAGCTCAAAAAGTGAATATGCGTTGTGCTGTGTGCAGGTGCGATAACAACAACATCCATCCAAACAATAAGGATAATGAATCATCTTTACGTTTCCAAAAGATTCAGTTTAATTTAAGATTCTTTTTTGTAAGCGGAAAGACCAAATTAACCCGAAGACAGGAAGGATTTGCACTGAACATTTTGGACCAGATGACTTCGAAAGGAACCTCCAGTATGAAATGGGAAACTACACAGAAACACGCATAGTTTTTAGAGGTGCTAACATTTTTTTAGGGCTTGTGAGTCGAAGACGGCTCTTATTGGAACCGGGTTTGCTTCCCTCCATTAACCGCACTGGAAACATGGATGCAGATTCCACTCTGGGAAACAGAAAAAAACGGATTGAAGCAAGAAAAGATAAGAGGATTCTATATGCCTTGTTACAGGAAGTTGAGGAAGTTCCTCCATGTATATCGAATGGAGACTGTTGCAATGATATACAAATCAGTTTCAGAACTGGGACGTTCTACAAATTCAGATTGGAGAGCATGTAGCAAAAATGTATGTAGGAATTGTATACATATTGCTTTATTGATTTGTTTGTTTATAGAATTAGAAAAAGAAATCAATGTGTTAATGAAAAATCAATAGAAGCGCCGAACATCTTTGGCCGAAAGTAGGTTTGAAAGCAAAAATGTGGAGAAAAAATTGAGTTCCATTTTCACCTACGGCCAAATTCGAAAACTGAAAAGCGGTTCTAAGTTGACACATTGGTCAGAAGCAGACGTTGCGTGGTTTATAACCTTATACTCAGCGAGTGCAAAAAAATAAAGTTTCCACTTCCTTTGATACGGACATTTCAACGCTGGGCTCAAAAAATTGACATCTCACGGGGTATTTTAAAGTCAGTTCTGAAGATTTTAAAAGCAGCAACACAGCTTACGATAAGCCAAAAAGTTTGCACTTTTAGCTTTGATGAGATGAAAGTCAAAAGAGCATACTGCTACGAAAAGCCAACAGATACCACTTTACTTCCAGCAAATTACGTGCAGGTAGCGATGCGAACGATACGAACACTAAACCGGGCTATAACAGAATATTTAATGGAAAGGTTTGAGAATGCTCCTATATGCCCCTGGACGGTTCTTTTCGTCCAATGGAAAGCAACATAATATAAGTGGAGTTCCTGAGAAAAGTTTGTTGGCCAGCTTATGCATAATCCGTGGTTCAATTGTTTTCTAAATGCCAGAGGTGGAAATGATAGGAAATGTTAAAGGACTAATTTTGTTTATTAAAATTCAGTATAAAAGTGTAAGACAATTTTATAAGTAGGTAATGATGAAATGACTCATCTTTGAATAAGCCTAGGCTTACAAACATCAAAATTTAGGTAGCGAGGAACCAGTACATACTACTTGTAGCCTAAAAAATTACTGCTTCGATATATTCGTCTGTTTCTCGAACTTTATAATATGGTGGCCAAAAAATATCTATAAAAAATTTAGTAAAATGATAAATTAATTTTGTACAGCTTTACATGGAACTCTAGGTCTAGACTCTACTTCTTGGGGTTAGTTTTCTTCCACACGATCCGCTTCTAATTGTTTTCCAATCTATATGAAAAAAGGGAAGTTAATTTCAAAAAATTAATTTTTTACGTTATATCTAAGTATGTATATGAAAGTACCTTCGCCAGTTCTGCAATTGGTATTTTGTAAGAAGCAAGTGTTTTGAAATGTCTTCTCTTTTCCATTAAAAACAGCACAGACTGGGTCATTAAAAGCTAAACATTTGTTGAGGTGGCATTTAGGTTTGGATACCGGTGTTGTTGGAGCATTGCTAACTGATGCGGCTGGCCCATGATTGGGATCAGCATATTGTGTTGCGTTCGGAAATATGCACGACCCTGAATTGACAAACTCCCAATCTAAAAAATGCCAGCCTTTTAATAGTGTCGTTGTTTGACTTTAGCCAGATTTCCTTGACAACTCCATGAGTTGTCAAAAAACCTGGGTTTTCCAGTCATTAAAAAACGCTTAACCACAAAATCTCCATACATCCCTGTCATTAGAAAAAACATACATCCTATTTGACAGCCCTGTTAATTAACAAAACTCGCCCCAGCAAAAACCTAGGTCGAGCTGAGAGAAAATCTCAAAAAACAAAAAGCACTCAGTTTGACATTCAGGGCGAGTTAAGGTTTAAAAAAAAAAAAACACTTTGTGGTGACCACAAAGTCGACCCCAAGGCTTCAACGAACCTAATACTATAATATTGAATCAGAAATGGATATTAGGTTTCTTCTTACCTTTCTTTGTCTTGCATATTTCGGATCTCAAAAAACATTCGTTGACGAACTCCCTATAAACTCCCTTATGATAAGCACAAACTGGATTATGTTTTAGGCTACATGACTTGGGACAATGTTCATCAAATGCTGGACATTCTCCTCGACTGACAACGTTCCAGACTGTAATTGTAGGTATGAATAAATTTTGGTTTGCTCAAATATATAAGTATATATACCCGTTCTTGAATTACAAGCTTCTATTTTCATCTCACAAATGTTGCCGAAAGTATTGTAAGCCCCATTGCTGGTCGCGCAAATTGGAATATATATGTTTGGACATTGCTTTGGACAATTGTTTACTTCGCAAGAGTTTCTTGAAACTATTTTCCAAGCTTTTAAAGGAAGCGTTTTTTTTTATCAAAAGGTCTTCTTTTGGTTTTGGGATTTTGGGATATTTTCAAAACTCACCACTTTTGGTTCTGCAATTTTCAGCTTCCATCTTACAGGCGTTGTCAAACGTTCGTGTTCGGCCATTCAATTCAGCGCAAACGGGTTCAAATTCGTTTGAACAAATCGGACAGTAGTCACATTCTCCAACACTTATGATCACCCAATCTAAACATAAAAAAAAAACAAAATTTAAATTGATTGGACAAAAGAGGTCTTCTGAGAAGGGCAGGAATTAAGATTCATGGTTGTAGTTTGTAGAAGAAGATAAAAATCAAGATGAAAATTTTAGTAAAGACGGACAACTCTTGTTTTTGTGCTTAATTTTTGACTGCTCTACTTTTCATCTTGATGTGCGAACGGGAGTTCCAAATAATGTTGCATAGTTTGATGTATTTTTTTGTTTGGGGTTTTCGTCTAAGAAGGCAATTACGAAATGAAATCCTCTTTCGAAAAACCATGGTAACCTTTTGAAGGCCCTGATCATCTCAGTCCTGCTATATGACCATATAAAAGCATTGCCCATATCTAAGGTAGACGAGGAAACCCTTAATAGTTTGGAATTAAAAATGCTCCAAAAGATCTTTGGTTTAGATCGTGAAGGCGATATGTGAGGAAGTACGATGGCTGGCACAGCAAGAGTTTGTCTATTACCTACGTGGGAGGATGATCGAATTCCAGAAACATCTATAAGAAAAAAATATATTTTTCGTGGGTATCGTCTCTCGCGAGGAATTGGCATGTCTTCCACACAATGCCATGCAAAACGCTTTCTGACTTAGCCCTTGTAATCGGAATAAGATTGTTGGTACTGGAAATGCTTTACGCCCCGAGGTGTCGTTGTTATTAATTTCTGTCACTGATTGAGTTCCAAGACATTATCAAATATTTTTCGAAGCATCTAGCATTCGATCAGAGCAGACATAAACTATATGTAAATTGAATAAGTTTTAAAATATTTTCGACGACAATATTTTTTGAATTGAAGCGTATGGTAAAAATTATTGAAGAAAAAAGAAATTGCAGATAATAATAATTTTAAACTCACGTGTATTCTTTCTGTACGCTTCGTGGTTCAGTTCACATTCGTTGGGAAAAGTTCTTTTGATTCCATTAAATGTAGCACAAACAGGATCATAGTTTAATGGACAAATATTTGGACAGCCGCTTGGTTGATAAACATTTTGGCATTCGCCCTCATACGCAACGACCCATTCTAAAAAAAAATTGTTCATTTTTTTTTATTAAGTATAACCCTTATTACATATATGTACATATAAAGATAGTTTAAAGGGGGTTGGTGGTCTAGAATTTTCGAAAAATCGATTTTTTTTTTAATGTATAGTATCTTAAAAATATACTGTTAAAATTTGATGACAAAACTCCGATCATTTCAGGGTGCACAGCCAACTAGAAGGTCAGGTAAGCAGAATGTAGATATTTAAAGGGACATATCTTAGTTTTAAAGAGTTATATTGGTTAGAAGAACTTAGTCCTCAGCGATGGTAACATCGAGTTTTAAGTTTTATTGAAAACTATGCGAATATTCGTGAAACTTTGAACGCGTTTATCTCGAAACTACTTTTTTTTTGAATTGAGGGGGCAAAAAAAAAAAAACTACTGCACCGATTGATCTGAGATTTTAATATGTTACTCTGTACAGTTTTAGCCATCGTCGAAACTAAAACAAATAGTTTCCGTTAAATATTTATATTTTTTTTTATTATTTTAATTTAAAAAAACCGGTCGCTTTCAAATTTTTACGTTTAACTGACCGCCATTTTGTGGAAAAATTTAGTTCTAGTCCCTGTGATAGCTTTATTATTGTGATATTTGTCACCTTTCTTATTTCAGATCAGAGGGAGAGATAAATCACCTCTCACCAGTGAATTGAATTTTCTTAGAGAGGGAGATTGCAACTCAATTGTTTAAGTTGAAAACATTTTTTTTTCGTCTAAAGTTTCATTTTTCTGTAGTTCATAAGTAACATGTGTGAAAAAAATTTAAAGCATTGTTCATTAGTCATTACCTTCATACAGAAAATTTTTTTTTTTTAAATTGTTCAAACTTTAGGCCGCTAGACCACCAACCACCCTTAAAGCCCTGAATTATTTTCTGGTTTACTTACTTTTATCCGAATAACAATTTTCTGAAATCAGAAGGCATTCATTGTTGAATGTTTGTTCCTCTTCATCGTGGATACCGCAAACGGGTTTGTAAGAATCAGAACATATGGGACAAGCAAGAGCAGGTGCATTTGATGTTGTTTGCAGGGGAAATGTCTTAGGCTGAATGAAAGAAGGGTGTGAAATGATTGGATTAATTAATGGGTTTTTTGGGTAAGGAGCCTGAGATTGAGGTTGCTGAGTATTATCGCGTGATAGCTGATCGAGCGAAGATTGAGATGATTTTGCTAGTGATAGTGGAAGTTTAATAAGTGGCGGCTTCTGAACGTGTATGGAATGATTATCTTGAGGTCGAATCTGCGGTAACTGAGCATGTGTGGGATCAGATGACCGTGGTTGAGTGCTCAAAGGATGAGCGAATGAGTTTTTGTTGTGTGACTGTTGAGCATACACATGTTGAGTAGACGCTAGTTGGGTATAAGACACCTGAGTGTGCAGTGGAGAGTTGACAGATGAGAATTGACTGCACGGCGGATTAGCACATGAAAGCTGAGATGCAATTGGTTCAGTATTTGTATACGTAGCATGTGGTGGGTTGCTTAGCAAAGGTTTATTATGAACTGAAGGAATTTTGAAAGAGGTTTGTGACGGTTTTATTTTAGGCCGTTGAGTTATCGAAACCTGAGTATGTGGCAGCTGTCTTGGTTGGGCTTCATGCTCATTCTCGCAGGGACCATTGAAAATAATCTTCCAGTCTGTAAGCAAATATGAAGGCATGTTAGACCATCTACCTTTCCTAGCGTTATTATTAATGTTTTTTACCTTCTCTCGATTTGCATGCTTTCGACCTCAAGTAACACCCATTTGAGAAGGTCCTCTTAGAACCATTAAAGAAACCGCAAACCGGATTGTACACTGCGGGACACACATCAGGGCAAATTTGTTGGTCTATTGGCAGGTGCGGGTGCTTAAAAGGTTCACAATCACCTTCATTTAAGATTTTCCAGTCTTTGAATAAAAATTTCATTAATTGACCGATTTGGAAAAGGTTTCTTTCCTACCTTCATTTATCCGGCATGAGGTGATTTGCATAGAACACCTGCTTGAAAATACTCTAAGCTTTCCATTTAATGTTGCACATACCGGTTGGTGCACTTCTGGACATATTTTTGGACATTCTCTATGTTGGTTCCTGCATTCACCGTTATACAAAATGTTCCAATCTAACCAAATAATAAAGTTAAAAACATGTTCGCTTGAAAACGGCTAAACACGCTACTGTCTACTTGAGTGTTTTACTATATGCAGTTGTTTTAAATGAGCTACGGTTGCCTGCGCAAGTGCAAGAACCTGCATAAGTCTTTCCCTACAAATGCTCTTGTCAATCTGTCACTTTTGCGTGTAATTATGCACCTCCGGTATACCGTAGCGTGTATAACCGTCATAGGTGTTTGAGGTGCTTACAGTTTCCTGATACACAAATTTCCAAATCCAAGAAACATTCGTTCGTAAATGTTTTATTTTCACCATTGAAAGTGGCGCACATAGGACTGTAGATGCGAGGACAATGCTCTTCACACTTTGACTCCGGTTCGATACATTCACCGTCGTGTATTACTTCCCATGCTGTAAATGAAACACGATTTAGTATCAATAATCAGAATAGTTTTTATTTGCAACTACAATAAACACAATTGATTTTGAGCGACTTTTTGACACAAAGACAAGACAAAAACTAAACTAAAAAACATCATTAGATTACTAGAGAACATCCTGACCAATTTTAATGATTTCTTTTTTGCGTTTGTTCGAATGTCTTAGGAAAAAGAATATTGGCAAAAACCGAGTAGAAATCAGGAAGATGACTAGAAATTTAAGCTTGTATAACATCCCCCGTTTGACGAAGGTCCTATAACATCCCCAGTTGATGAGGGTTCCAATTCCTTTAGGACCCTTACTGAATAACGACAGGAAAGTTCGTTATAAAAACAATTCCATTCATCGTTAGACGTTCGACCGTGAAAGGTGATAGTTAAAGAAAAACAATAATTAGTATTAATTTAATTGGAAAGAAGTACCTACATTGAGAAGGTATGATAAAAAGTTTTGATCCAATTTAAACTTTTTAAACTTGGGTTTTTATGGGAACTTCTTTAGGAATTTTGTAATGCAATTGTTATTGACGATAATTTTCGTGCTACGAACTAACTAACGGCCTAAACGCTTGAAAATCTCGTCATTACGTCAGAAATTTATAAGCAAATAATTTAGCCAATTCCACCGGTTCATAATAACATACCAGTGCACACTTAATCGAACGAAATCGGATGAGTGTTTAACGTGTAAAGGTATATCTATATAAAGGCTGTCAAGAAAATAGCTCTCCGCGTTATTGAGTAAGAATCATAAAACAATAAGTAGCTGCTTGATTCATAGACGATTTAAAGCAAGACGGCTATTTTTCGAAGAGAAGGAGAAAAGGAAAAATTGATCCTATTCCAAAGCCAGGGAAAGATGCATCCTTTAGCGACTAACTATAGGCTAATAAGCTTGCTAAGTTCAGTGAGCAAACTCCTGGAAAAGCAGTAAAAAACAAGATTCAAAATCACTTGAGCTTGTGTCTTACCAGCTCTTGAATTTGAATTTGAACCCAACCACAGTACTATCCATCAGATTCATAGGATAACAAAAGATATTAAAAATAACTTCGCAATAAGCAAAAGCACAGAATTGGTCTTACTTGATGTGGAAAAGGCTCTTGACACAGTTTGGCACAATGGACTGATTCACAAATTAAAAATCTTGAACTTTCCCCTCCTCATTGTCAAAATAATTTCCTCTTTTTTAACTGGGCGTACATTTTAGGCTTTTATTAATTGCGTATCTGCAAAATCTAAGGGAATTTTTACGGGTGTTCCTCAAGGATCTGTTTTGGGTCTCTTCTTATACAATATTTATACATCATCTGACTTTCCGAAACTTAGGAACTGCGAAACTGCCAAATCAGCGGATTCGAATGGTTTATAGTTATCGAAACCAGTTTGCAATCTGTCTTGAACGACGTCCTGAGCTACTTTCATAAATGGAAGATCAACAGAAAGGCCAATCTCAGTGAAAAAATTAAGCTATTTTCACACAAGGTAATTTTTCAAAGTATCATGCTGTACGGTTCCCCTTTGTCGGGAAAATGTACAAAAAATAATCTACTTAAATTTCTAATAATGCAAAATAAAATTTTGAGGATAATGTTTTATTTACCATGGCATTATTCGACTGAAGATTTCAATAAAATCACAAAAATTGAAAAAATTCCTTCTAAAATCGAAAAACTACATAACAAATATGAGTTATGCTGTAGCTGATCTGATAACTACATCAAACCATATCTCAAATCCGACTTTATAAAAATTGTAATACAAATCCTTAAAGGATTTGTTTCTTCCCTTCCTGTGATATGACTGTTTGTTAATTGTTGAAAAAGAAAATAAACTACTTATTTAATTGCTGTTTTGATTATTCACTGATTTGTTATTATTTTTTATTTATTTATTCACCTATTTGCTTATTAATTAATTAATTGATTTATTAATTAATGATATTTAATTCTTTATTTATTTTATTGTTTATATAATTTTTTTTTTTTTTTTTTTACTTTATATACTTAATAATTCATTTATCTACTTATTTACCAATTCCTCTAAAACATTTTTTGTTTGTTTATTAATGTACTAGCTGTGCCCGCGACTTCGTCCGCGTGGAATAGTGACTTTCGGCAGCATTTTTTTTTTGTTTTAGTAAACTATTGTTATATTATTTTATTTTAGTTCATTTTTGCACACGACGTTCTTAGTTTTCCCATCTTTTGTCAAATAAAAAGGTTTTGCGAGTTTGATACACTCTTTTAAACTAAAATGACTAATCAGTGGGAATTAAAGAAATACGGAGAATCAAAAGTTTTCTAATTTCGCTGTCTGTTCCAGTCATCATTAAAACTTTTATAATGCCGCATCCCAGATGTGTAATTTGTTGCTGTGTACAATTCTAGATTACTCATTATTGGCACTGCGCACTGGAACACCAACTTCCAGCCACTCCTGATAGTTCTAATTAATTGAGAAACTCTATAGGGTTTGATTTAACTTGCTCAGTGTCCATAATATTGTCTACTGATAGACATTGGACAAAATCCCCCAATACGTCAAACATAATTTATTAGTTTATATGGTTAACTATCTCATTAGTCGGTGCCGAAATCGACTTTTCAAACAGTCATTACCGATTGCCAATATTTACTTGAAGATCAAGATAGACATTTCTTTTCAGGACAACTGTGTAATCGATCATTTGACAGAAATAACCTCACGGTGAAAAAACTTTTGAAATCGATCCAGTAGTTTCAAGGTACGTTGCCGTTCCCGTAGGAATATTGGGATAACAAATACAGCCCATGTCCATCTTCAGGCTCAAGACTATCTCTGCACCAAAATTCATACAAATATGTTCAGTAGTTTGGGCGGTAGATGGTAGCAAAGAAAAAAAGACAGACGGAGTTGATTTCGAATCTATAATGTTAGTACGTACTTCCGTTCCCATGGGAATATGGGGATAAATTAAAGTTAATGTTACTTTGAGATAGAGTAGCATTCTAACGGGGAAATAATTCATGAAATCAGTTCAGTATTTTCTAGGTTCCCGTTTACGTTTGCGTTCTTGTGGAGAATACAGGGATAATATATAATATAGCCTATATCGAGCCCTTCCCGCAATTTTATCGTAAGCGACAAAAAGAAAGTTTTACAGGAAGACGTTTTTTGTTTGTTTGTGTCACAAGCATTCAAAGGAAAAGTACCAGAGGTCAGTCGCTTACGATAAAATTTATTTTCGCTGTAACTTGTCGTAAAACAGTTGTAATGTAAAACTAAAAATGCAGAAAATTGCGAAACAATGTAAAGTTTTGAATTTTATAAAAAAAACCATTTTGTTTAAAATGTCGCTTACGATGATTTTGCGGGAAGGGCTCGATATGTCCATCTTCAGGCTCAAGACTATATCTCTGTACCAAAATTCATATAAATAGGTTTAAAAATAGACAGACAGAATTATGATATAAGTAAAGACTCCCATACCCGTGGGAATATGGTGACTACTTGATATGGGGATAACTTACAGACTTACAGTTTATGTTACTAAGGGATAGTGTATCATTCTTACGGTGCGGTGGAAGAATTTTTGAAATCGGTGCCATAGTGTCAAAGTTCCCGTGTGTGTTCTCGTTCCCGTGGTAATATAGGGATAACAAATACAGCCTATGTCCTTTCTCAGTTTCTAGACTATCTCTGTACAAAATTTCATTTAAATCTGTTCATTAGTTTGGGCGGGAGATGGTAACATAGAAAGGCGAACAGACAGAGCTACTTTTGCATTTATAATATTAGTGGAGACCGGTTCCCGTGGGAATATTCGAATGAAATGCAACCAATGTCCTTCTTCAGGTTCTAGATCATCTCTGTATAAAATTTCATTTAAATCGGTTCTGTAGCTTGGGCGAGAGATGGTAACATAGAAAAACGAACAGACAGAGCTTCTTTCGCACTTATTATATTAGTAAAGACTCCGGTTCCCGTAGGAATATGGGAATGAATTAATGTTTATGTTGCTCGGAGATAATGTAGCGTTCTAATGGTGGAAGAATTTTCGAAATCGGTGCTGTAACTTCTAAGTTCCCGTATACGTTCCCGCTCCCGTGGAAGTTTAGGGATAAAATATATAACCTATGTCCTTCCTCAGGCTCGAGACTGTCTCTGTACAAAATTTAATATCAATCAGTTTAGTAGTTTGATCGGGAGACGGTAACATAGAAAGGCGAACAGACAGAGCTACTTTTGCATTTATAATATTAGTGAAGACTGGTTCCCGTGGGAATATTCGAATGAAATGTAGCCTATGTCCTTCTTCAGGTTCTAGATCATCTGTGTATCAAATTTCATTTAAATCGGTTCTGTAGCTTGGGCGATAGATGGTAACATAGAAAGAAAAACAGACAGAGCTTCTTTCGGACTTATTATATTAGTAAAGACTCCGGTTCCCGTAGGAATATGAAGATGAATTAATTTTTAAGTTACTCGGGGATAATGTAGCATTCTAATGGTGGAAGAATTTTCGAGATCGGTGCTGTAACTTCTAAGTTCCCGTATACGTTCCCGCTCCCGTGGGAATTTAGGGATAAAATATATAGCCTATGTCCTTCCTCAGGCTCGAGACTGTCTCTGTACAAAATTTCATATCAATCAGTTTAGTAGTTTGGGCGGGAGACGGTAACATAGAAAGTCGGACAGACAGAGTGACTTTCACATTTATAATATTAGTAAGGATTTATTTACTTCTGTAATTATTTACTTATTTATTTATTCATTTATTTATTTTTTATTTACCATTATATTATTTTAATCGCTCAAACACCCAGGCCGAGGCCACGCAGTCAGCGATAAGCGAGCGAGCGAGCGACTGAACGACATGAAAAAATTAAAACAAATGAAATTGCATTGAACTGGCCATGCATTGAGCGAGCGATGAGCGATTTTTTTAAGCGACTGAACGACGTCGCTCTGTCACTAAACTTGTTCTAATTTTTAGTTTATCGCTCAGCGTCAAGAGCAACAGATGGTTAAAGTAAATATAGAACTATAGTAAATATAAACGTAGTGCTCTTGACAACGGCATTTTAACAACTAATCGCTAAAGAAATGTCGCTTAAGGCCCCGGCCCATAGAACGCGGTGCGTGCGGTAGAAGCGGCGCGGCAACTGATGCGGTGGGTTTTGCCGCGCGCAACTGATAGGGGTGACCCATAGAATCCGTTGCGGTGTTTTGACAGATAAATTTAGTCAAAATGGGGGCGTTCAAGAATCGCATCCGGATAGCTTGTTGTTGTTGTTTACGTGTGGGAAATCGAAAAAAATAAGTTATAATCGTCTAGCAATGATATTTTGAATGTTTTTCTGTTTTCAAAAGTCGAATTTTAATATTTCACAGCTGTTGTCTGTTGTCGATCGTTCAAAAAGGTATCTAGACACGGCTATCCAAGATAGGCTATCCGATAGGTTCTTGAACGCGCCCATTGTCATTTTTTCTAAATAAGAGAAAACTTCAAATTGGTTGTGACTGCGCATGTCTCTCTTCTGTCACCTCGTGAGAGCCGCGGCAAAATAGAAGTTCGGCTACTCGGCGCGTGCGGCGCGTTGCTCGCGGTGCTTATGGGTCACCTCTCATAAGAACGTGTGTATTTAATCGAGCTGTCAGTTGAAAGCGGTGCCGCACGCACGCACCGCGTTCTATGGGCCGGGGCCTTTACGAAAAGGCCATTCGTCGCTCGACTTTGTCGCTTAATCGCTGATCGTTCAATCGCTCGCTCGCTTATCGCTGACTGCGTGGCCTTAGCCTAAGGTTATCGCCACGCAATGAGCGACGAGCGACTGAGGGACTGAGCGACGAGTCGCTGAGCGACGATTCTGAGCGATGGGTGGCTACTAAAATATAATTTATGCAAAAACAAAGTGGAAAATAATTTTAGTAATTATTATATACTAGCTGAGCCAACCGGCTTATTGCGGCGTACCCCACAGGCGGATCACGTGTGAAGCAGAAAAGTGGGAGAGTTGTGATCGCTTCTAGATCACTACTCGTAACGCCGGAAATGGAAAGAAGAAGAAGAAGCTGAGCCAACCGGCGTTGCGTGTGTCTGTAGTTTTAAGATCAAGTAACTTTAAGGTTCCCGTTCTCGTTCCTGTATTTGTTCCCGTGGGATTATAAGAATGAAATCTACGCTTAGTTACTGAAGGATTATGTGGCATCCCAGAAATCTGTCCAGTAGTTTCTAATTTTCCTTTCCCAACCCCGTTCCTGTCGGAATATTCCATTCCCATGGAAATGTGTGAATGAAATGTAAGTCTATGTCAATGAGGGATGATGTAACATCCTAGAGTTGAAAGAATTTTTGAGATCGGTCAAGTCATTTTAATGGGCCCGTTGTCGTTCCCGTTTCTGTTCCCAAAATATAGTCTAAGTTACTGATGGAGGGGAATAATGTAACACCCCTAATGCTTAAAGAATTTTTAAAATCTGGCCAGCAGTTTTAAAGTTTCCGTTCCCAACCCCATTCCTGTGGGAATATGGGGATCAAACCTTGAAAGGAACCATCTCTGGACTAAACTATGTCTAACCTGAAAATTTCATAAAAATCCGTTGGGTGGCTTAGGAGTCTATACCGGACATACATACATACATACAAACATACATATGTACATCCTATTTTATATATAAAAGTTATAACTAGCTGAGCGGCCCGGAGTTGCACAGGTCCGTAGTTTTAAGGATCCCGGTTTCGTCCTTCGTTTCCCGTAGTTTTTATATGGACAAAAGTGACATTCTGGAAAAATGCCATAACTCAGGAACGGGTTGATCGATTTCAGATTTTTTAAGGAACGGGTTGATCGATTTCAGATTTTTTAAAAACCATCTACCAACATCCCCTAAGCTACCACGAAAAATTTGGTTTCATTCGGTTGAGCCGTTCTCAAGTGATGCGATCACAACCAACCGTACACTTTTTTTATATACAGTCAAACCTGGATAAGCGAGAGATCAAGGGAGCACAATCTCATTCTCGCTTATAGAGGTTTCTCACTAACCCGATTTTCTCGCTAATGCAGGTACATGGGTAGCGTTTCTCACTTATAGAGAAAAAATAGAGAATTTTCCGTTTTGATATGATGCAGAACTGAACTTTCCTTCGCAATTGATAATTATAAAAAACTGAGTAAGTCCGACAAACAGGACGGTACACAGGGAAACGTGTCCATTCGAAAAGAATGCGATAAAATAACAAAATTTTTTTTAGTTCCACGAAATAGAATGGGTACAATATTAACGAGAAAACAATACAAAAACAATTCAAGAATGGTCGATGAGGGAAAAACGACTCTCTCTTACAGAGGTTTCTGTTTCTCGCTAATAGAGGTTTTGGGAGCTTAAAATGTCGGGTCCTCCTGGCTATTACTCTCACTTATAGAGTTTTCTCACTTATCCAGTTCTTTCTTATCCAGGTTTGACTGTATTACGATTTAATTCATCTTTTTCTTCGTCGCTCAGCTATCGACTGAAGAATTAAAACAGACATCGCTCAGTCGCTCAGGGTTCATGTGGCAACCTCCATACAATTTCATGTGTTTAAAATTTTTTGCGTCGCTCAGTCGCTCACACAAATGGTTGTACACATTTTGAAGTATGTGATTCTCAGACATTTCCTTCCATTCTCTCCATCTCAAATATTCAATGAAGGTTTTTCTTGTAGGAACGCCTTCTATCAATTAATTCAACTATTCTAATTTCATAAAACCATTGTTATAAATTTTTCAGTAGTAAGGTAGCTTTATACCAATTCTCAGTAAATTGTCCAATATAGGTTTAATGAAAAAAATGTATTTATAATTATTCAGCTACAATAAATATAAATATAAATCAATTGGTGACACTAGTTTGCGATTGTTAGTTAAGTATTCAGTAGTCTTAAAGCTGAATGAAAAGATTTTGTCATTTATGATATTTACAAGCTTTTGAATGTATCAAGAGTGTTTTAGTACTGGTTAATATTATATTTTGTGGTATATGGTTGCTAACTGCACATTTATTATAAAAATTCAGTAAAATCTGTTTTCGGATAAAAGAATTAAAATAATCAAACCGTTAAGTATTAAAAAATAGATCAAAATTTCTAGAATTAAAAATTTTCCAAAATGCTTACACGCAATTTTTTTAAACTTCTCAAGTATAAAATTTCGTTACAAATGTATAAGCCATTATCGAGGGAGTCGGTTTTGAATAACATCATTACACCATTACACACCGAAAACGTTACACCCGTTATTGTAAACAAATATATTTTCCAGTGGCGTGCAAAGTCCGCATCGCACACTTCTTTTTGAAAGCAAGTACTCGATAGAATGCTTTGAAGTTCTTCGGATATATACAGGGTGTCCCGTAATTCGTTTTACATACTTTGGGATATGATTCTTGGTCATATTCTAAGAAAAAAATTGTTATAAAATTGTCTTTGAGCAGGCTCAAGGTCAAAAACAAACTCCTCAAAAAAATTGTTATACAGTAAAGTCCGTTTCTCAACTTTGACATCACTTTTTGTAAATTTAGAAAAAGGCTACCCTGACCTGTGTTAAATTCGATATCTCTGTCAATACTGATGATAGAGACTTAATTTTTTGTAGAAATAACTATCTTTAGGACTGTATTTAAGTTGAGCTTCCATAAGTTGCCAGATTGCCGATTTGCCAGATTTTCAATTTTAAGTGGTGTTCAAATTTTCTTCCCCAAACAAAGTTTTGACTTTGAGGTCATTTTTTTTTCAGAAAATGTCTGATAAACATAGAGTTTCCTTACTTTTTACAGATGAACAAAACAATAATAGAGAAAAAACTAAGCAATAAGTTTACTCAAAAACCCATACATTTTATGATACTTGAAAAAATACAAAACGGGTAAAATTAAAAAACAAATTTAAAAAATTTTTAGCTTGAGGTTTGTTTGAATAAAACAATGATATGGGCACATTTAGTAGTTTTCGTATGTATTTTATACAAATACATTTATAACAAGTGCTCAAAGTGCCCTTCTTCGTTTTAAATACATGCCAGAGGCCGTTTTTTAATTTCATTGTGGGTGTTTGCTTTCGATAACTATTGTCTTACTTGTAGTCTTGTTCTTTGAAACTGTATTTAAATTGGACTCCTATAGGCTAAGGGGTTGCCATATTTTCAGTTAGGATAAAGTTCCTGGTATCTTCGTTGTGCTCTTCTTGAATTTCCATTGCAAAACTCATATAAGAAAAAAATGTTTGCGTATTCTTCTTTCCTAAATGAAGGCATTTCAAAAAGCTCTCTGATCAAACTGCAATCGTGACTTATTTTGATAAACTGGTGAACAAATTTGTTTTCTTATTCTTTTATACGACTTATTTACCCATTGTACATTCATACCCCAAACTTAAAGCAAACATCCACAATGAAATCCAAAAACGGGCTCTGGTATGCATTCAAAATGAAGGAGGGCGCTTTGAGCACTTGTTATAATTGTATTTGTATAAAATACTTAAAAAAAATACTAAATGTGTCCATATTATTGCTTTATTCAAACAAACCTCAAAGATAAAAATTTTTTTTATTTTTTTAAATCTTACCCGTTTTGTATTTTTTCAAGTATCACAAAATGTATGGGTTTTTGAGTGCACTTATTACTGAGTTTTATTTTTCATTTTTATTTTGTTCATCTGTAAAAAATAAAGAAACTCTATGTTTATCAGGCATTTTCTGAAAAAAAATTACCTCAAAATCAAAACTTTGTTTCGGGAAGAAAATTTGAACACCACTTAAAACTGAAAATCTGGCAACGCTAAATCTATGGAAGCTCAACAAATACAGTCTTAAAAGGTGTTACTTCAACAAAAAATTAAGTCTAAGACTAGGTCTCTATCATCAGTATTGACAGAGATATCGATAGAGTTATACATTTTTTAAATTGTCAAAAAGTGATGTCAAAGTTGAGAAACGAGCTTTACTGTATAACAATTCTTTTCTTAGAATATGACCAAGAATCACACCAGAAAGGATAATACACGAAGTACGGGACACCCTGTATTATGAGCACCAGAGTGAACTTTTTTTCAGACTTCGCGGCTAGGTACTTTAAAACCATATTGAAGCGACAATTCCCATTATTGCGTAAAAAGGGAAGTGACGGTTTTGAGAAAGTAGAAGAGGGATGTACGGAGAAAATTCTTACACATTGTGTAAGTTAATAAACCGCAATCACAAATTTAAAATTAAAGACAAAATCATCTATCTCATTTATAGCACACACTAAGTAGCCCACATGACGCCAGTGGGTATTATTATGTAAGATGTATTGAAGTTTGTAGACTTGGAGGCCCAATTCTAAGAAAATTCGTCAAGCAGTTCAGGCTGTAGATCCATATACGACCAGACAGACAGACCGAATTGCAGGGTAAATTTTTTTTTCGTATTCTCTATCATCGTAATGTTCAGTTTTGTTTTTAATTAAAAATTTCTAATCTGCACGATTGTAAAACTGAAGCAAAGCTCTAACATTACAGATACCTGTATACATTCAAGAATGATATATGCTGCATATTATTTATGTCATCCTTTTAAAAAAGAGATCCAAAGGGACTTCCGTGGCGTATACCAGAGCTAACGTTTGGAAAGGAAATTTCTGATAAGTCAATTAAAAAGAAAGCCCAATGCCCAGTTAGTGTTCGAAAGCTGATCCAAAACTTTGGAAAAATAATTTTGTGGAGTGCAATAAGGCAAGTATGACCCCAGACTCGGATAAAACTTTTTACAGTTTGAAAAACGATGGAACTGTTAACGAAATCGTGAGTCGGGGATTGGTATAGAAGTGACTTTGTGGTTTGAAATTTAAAAACTCGAGCGAAAAAATTTTTTTAGAACTTGTGATGTCAAAATTAAAATCGAAGGTGAATTTATAAAAGACTAATTTTTATTATTTAATTTTTTATCTCGTAGCTCTAAGTTTTCTTATCCATACCATTTGTGTTTTAACAAAATAAATTAGAAGAGTAAGGACCAAAAATTTATCCAGTGCGGTATGCATTTTTCGAATAAAAATGAAAGATTTGAGAGAATTCTTCGGATTTTTTGGTTTTAGTTTAGATGATAAAGGATTGGTATTATAGTGAGAAAGAGTTAAGTGTTTATTATTCCTTTTAGAGTACATAAGCTTTGTTTTTGGTTAAGAGCGAAAGCTATCTTCCCATCTTGTTTGAAAGACAGAAGGAACTACAGTATATGATGATGATGAAAAAATTACAATCATATACTTTTTAAGTTACCATAATATATCAAATAAGTTCATTTAGGAAAAGGAAATACTGGCTAAAAGGTAAGACCCTAGGTGGAGCTAGTACCGTCTACCCTGCATTTCCAAAAATGTTGCCGGTCAAAACTCAATTGCACAAGATTAAATGTAAATGCAGCTGATCATATTCAAACATTGTTAAAATTAATAAAAAACTTCGAGGAATGCGCGTCTTTTTGAAGGTAGGCTGTTTCAGAGTAGAAGCTACCTTGAAATTTTCATAAATTTGAAAGCAATTCGGATATAATTTACTATAAAGTGTGAAGCTTAGGAGTGCACTGGTTTATTCAAATGATTACTTTACTGGTATTATCTGCACTTCACTTGCATTTCATTACAATTTCACGATTCAGAGACTGTTACGTCGTTGTCAGAAATTGTTACGACTACGAGCCTCAAGAAAGAAGTGATCACATATCTACACTTGCAATGAAAATAGCTTAAATTAAATTATTTTTTTCAAGGTACTCACTTCGCTTTGATTCACACATATCCGCTTTTAGGTGGCACTGATTTTGAAACGTCTGCTCAATACTTCCAATCGCTGCACAAAGAGGCTTAAATTCCAACGAACAATAAGTGGGGCAATCTTTCTGTACTATCAACGGCTTCGGATGAAGATTTGGCTCAAGAATTGGTGGTGTAGCTGCAGAACATTCACCCTCATGAAAAATCGCCCATTTATTTGCAGTCTTACAATTTTCTAAATCCAACCGACATCTGTTTTCAAAAGTTTTCTGAACCTCAGCACTTCGAGTACAAATTGGGGCATATTCATTTGTGCACACTTGATTACAGTTTTTGAAACATTTCGATATTTCTGTAATTTGCAAGTCTGCAAAAGAAAAAAGACATTAAATTATTATTGTTCCTCTCCGTTTGAAGTTCAAAAATATTCACACTCACTAGAAATGCCAAGGCTTTCACGATTTTTATTTTCCGCTTTCACACGGCACTGATTTTTAAAAAGGAACCAATGTGTTCCATTTGTCGCACAAACAGGACTATCTGAATTTAGACATTGTTTTCCCGAACTTTTTGTGCAATTACAAGCACATGCATATGCCAACACTTGACATACACTGAATAACACAATAAGTAATTTTGCCATAACAAACAAGTCGTTTGCAACTCAGCTGAAACATGAGCTGACTTTGCATTTTATACTTGCAAGTGAGAATGTAAGTTATTTAAGAGATTTGAAAAATGTATTTTACGATGAGTTGAAAAATGGAAAGAGTGCAGAATTTGATAAATATTATTGCTATCGACAGAATTGAATGCAAGTATTTTTATGATTTTTATAAATTTGAAGTCACAAAAATAAAATAATTTTTGCTTTTTTTTATAAAACAATCAATTTGTGGTAAGCGTTGCCACTTCAGGTAAAGAATTTGAAAGAGGATTTTAGAAAGACAGTGAAGTAGATAACCATTAAAAAATTAAGTGCTTGTGGATTTTTTTTAGTGGGAAATTCGTCTGAGTTACAATATTGGTAGGGAATACATTTCAAGTTCAGTAAACTTTTGAACTCATGCACAAAAGCAATCTTTACGAAGCTCAACCAGATCTGGAAGTCACTTATGTTCTTGAGACGACTTTCTATGAATTTGGGTATAGGCAAATCATAAAACAGATCTGCATAAATCTGAGCTTAGATGAACGAGCAGTATTTCGTATCATGTCATTGTCACGAAATTTGTTTTTTACGAATGATAACATTTATCTGGTGAAGACGCAGCTTAAAAATGTTTGATTGATACGAAAATAATACGAGTAAATATGATTCGATTGGGAAATAATCAAATGCTTTGATTTGCTCTTTTCAAAAGAAAATGAACGCTTTAGACTTTTAAAATTCAATTGCTTTTTGCGTGAAAAATTAAAGTTAAATAAAGGCATTCAGTAATACAGTGGTGCCGTGGGGTGAGGTTTGCGTTTCTGATGCCTTTTGCGTGGGAGGTTCGAATCCTAGAAACATAATGAAAAAAAATTTTCCACGGCAATTTCTTCGATAGTAATTTCAGGTTAAGATGAATGCTTTCTCGATTAGCCGTTCGAAATTGGCAAAAAATCGTAGATCTCTTCCATTCCGTCACAAGATATGGTTGACGGAAAACCGGGATTAAAATATCGATTTACACCATTTTTTATCATTTTAACAGCATTAACCAGAGACGAGCAGTACAGAGTCATGCCTAGTATTGGAATCATTACAAAACTCGTACGTCAACGTTAACATCAGAGGAATAATCGTTAAAAAGTCTGTTCAATAACTCGCTTACGCAAACGATGTTGACGTACATAATGAGAAGGAGAAGGAGGAAGCGTGATGTCATAGTTGCTTTTGCGAGCATCGAAACAGAAGCGGCAAAAAGGTTTTGACTGTCATCAAGGACAGAGAACATCGACGAATTGAGTGTCGCAATAGACAGTCATAACTTCGGGGCAGTGCAGGACTTCATTTGAATAACATCAGCGCGGAGATCAAACGGAGAATAACTCTTGCCAACCGCTGCCTCTTTAGGTTAAGAAGACAATTGGGAAACAAAACCCTCTCTAGAAAAATCAAGATAACCCTTTACAAGTCCTTTATCATCCCAGTACTGCTCAACAGCGCGGAAGCATGGACCTTGTCGAAAGCGGAGGAGAAAACCCTGGGTCTTTTCGAAAGAAAAATACTTCAAATGATCTTTGGACTCGTATGCGAAGACAAAGTGGAAGAAGACCTCAACCGACAAAAAGTGCAAAACTGGAGAGAGCTCGCCCGAAATCGAAGCCGTTATCGAAAGATGATGATTGAGGTCCAGGTTCAATCCCAGCTGTAATGTCCACCTAATTAAATAAGAAAACAATTTGTATAGTTTTTGCGGATAAGCAATCTACTTTTGGACACTAAATTGTGAAAATATTGTTAAGCTATGCTCTTTTATTTTTTGCACATGTTTTAGCATTGAAGGTTGTATAAATAAGATAGGCTGGCAATACAAAGCTCGGAGAGTTTTGTGGCCACATCTAACGTGTTTCAGAAGCTTATAATTCCTTGCAGATTTCTATAAGTAGATTAGAAACTTCTTTTCACGGTTATGTAATTCTTCATTGATTGCCTTCAAGAACTCAGCATTGATTTTAACTTTTGTATGGTGTAAGGGTTACTATACCTTATACAGGTATTTATATATATATCCTTATATAGGTTATTATACCAGTCGAATCTTCCAGATTGTAATATAGCGACTGCAATTCTACGACTGTTTCCTTGTTGAGAAGTTTGCACGGCAGCCTTAATTCGAAGATTGACATAATTTGACTTCTTCAATATCGAATAGCGATTCTTACGCTCTTTCTTTCTCTCAATGGGATTATAATGTCTTAAATTTCTTTTGAGAGATTTCCACTGCTTTTTATTTTAAAGAAATCGGTTCTCGAATTCGCCAGTGCTCGCTTTTTTTTGTTTTACTACCGCCAGTCTATAGCCATAGCTTTTTTAAGACGAAGCGCCGGCTCTAGTTAACATATCTCCAACTTTAAAATGGGGTCATTGAATGCAAACTACTTATAAACACTGACCAGAAAGTAAAAAGTACGATCAAAAATGCTTTTGTGGGAAACTCTTGTGTTTTTGCTGTTAGTTCGTAAATAATTACTTACTTAGGTTGGCATTACAGTTCGAGGTGAACCTGGGCCTCAACCAACATCCTTCTATAACAACTTCGGTTTCGGGCGAGCTCTCTCCAGTTTCGCACTTTAAGTCGGTTGAGGTCTTCATCCACTTGATTGCGCCACCTAAGACGAGGTCTTCCCCTTCCGCGATTTCCCTGCAATGTGCTTTCGAAAACCCGTCGAGCCGGAGCGTTTGGGTCCATCCGCTCTACATGACCCAACCCTCGTAGCATCGCGATGCGTACTCTTCTGGCTATGCCCATGTCGCGGTACAGCTCATACAGCTCGTTGTTGTATCTTCTTCTCCACACATTGTCTTCGCATACGGGACCAAAGATCATTCGGAGAATTTTTCTTTCGAAACGACCAAGAGTTTCCTCATCCGCTTTCGATAAGGTCCATGCTTCCGCGCCGTACAGCAGGACTGGGATGATCAAGGTCTTATACAAGGTTACCTTGGTTTTTCTGGAGAGGGTTTTGTTTCTCAATTCCCTTCTTAACCCAAAGAGGCAACGGTTGGCAAGAGTTATTCTCCGTTTGATCTCCGCACTGATGTTGTTGTCCGTATCTACAGCGGATCCTAGGTAGACGAAGTCCTGTACTACCTCGAAATTATGTCTGTCTATTGTGACGTTTTGTCCAATTCGTCGATGTTCTGTGTCCTTGTGCCCTCACTAACCATCAAACGCATTTTTTCCGCTTCTGTTTCAATACTCGCAAAAGCACCTATGACATCACGCTTTTTTCTTCCCATTACGTCAATATCGTCTGCATAGGCGAGTAATTGTACAGACTTTTGAAAGATTGTTCCTCTGGTGTTGACGTTTGAGTTTCTAACAATCTTTTCAAGTATGATGTTGAAGAAATGGCATGACAGTTTGTCGCCTTGCCTAAAGCCTTTTTCGACATCAAAGGTCTCGGTTAGTTCTTTACCGACCTTGACGGAACAGTGTGAATTCTCCAAAGTCATCCTGCATAGTCGTACGAGTTTTGCAGGGATGCCGAAACTAGACATGGCTCTGTACAGCTCGTCCCTGTAAATACTGCCATACACGGCCTTGAAATCGATAAAGCGATGGTGAATATCGATATTATGTTCTCGGGTTTTTTCCAAGATCTGCCGCAATGTGAAAATTTGGTTTATTGTGGACTTCTCTGGTCTAAAACCACATTGATAAGGACCTATCAAGTTGTTGACGTGGGGTTTCAGACGTTCACATATTATTACAGCAGACAAGATCTTATTAGCGACTTTAAGGAGGCTTATCCCTCTATAATTGGCGCAATTGTGAGGGTCTCCCTTCTTTAGGATCGGGCATACGATACTGAGGTTCAATTCATCGGGCATCCGACCATATCATGCAAATCAGCTGGTGCATGCTCCTTTCCAACTGGTCTCCAGCTGCCTTGAAAAGTTCGGCATCAAAGCCATCTGCACCTGCAGTCTTATTTAATTTAAGTTTGCATATGGCAAGCTTAACTTCCTCTAGGTTGGGAGGACGGCATTCTTGATCATCGTCCAAACTGAATGGTGCAATCTGCCTGACAGCGGAATTTGTGTCCTCATCGCCGTTAAGCAGTCTGCAGAAGTGATCTTTCCAGATCCTCAGTAGCGAATAAATAATTAATTTTAGAAAATCGAAGTATCCGAAAAGAAAACGTTCAATTTCGTGATTTTAGACTTTTAAATTAACATAAAAAAGATAAAAGATTTTGTATCTTACTGAGTAAGGTTAATGAAATAATAAATAAATAAATAAAATAAAATAAATAAAAAATAAAATTAACATGCAACGTGCAACATGCAAAATCAAAATCATTAAGCATTAAAAAATCAAACGGGGGAAACAAAAGGTTTACATAAAACTGTACGCAACAAGTCATCTGATACTACGACTAGATATTGAAATTAAACAGTATCTTTGTTGAAATTAAACAGTCTCTTTATTTCGAGATAGGTAAGAGTATTGGGTGGTCACTTTTTTTTTAAAGAGCTCTCATTAATTAGGAGTCAGTTTCTTAGCATATTCTACTTAAAAATCTCTTACAGTGAATAGATCGAATTCTTCATCAAGCAACAAAGTATTTTCAATCAATTCCAAAACTGAGCACGTAACGCCATTTATCTCAACTCAACTCCCTAACTTCCTGTCAACACGAAACAATTTCCTCTAACACATTTAGAAGCTCATTTTATCTCACACGCACAGCACCAACTTATATATGCATCCCATAATTGCACAATTTCAATAACCTATTCACATACTCAGTCAGGCATTAATTAAAAATTGCCAATCTTTGAAAACCTTTACCAGCGACTACTTTCAGTACAAAAGATTTGTTCTAGATTCTGTTGGCTGTCCGTGCATATAGTAACTCTGCTTCTAAATACTTCCGGCCATGTTTTTTTGTTACGTGTGGTGATAAAAAAAGAGAGAAAAAAAAGACTTCATCCATCCACAAAATTCAGTACAACGGTGCTAATGCAAATCACATCCTAACTACAGTTACGGGAATTCAAAAAAGCTTAATTAAAGCACACCCACACGCTATCGCACCACCCTTCTATTTGTGACGTACTTATTCTATATACTCGCATACACTCTTTTTCCTCATTACACACAACTAACCAATGTCAACCAAAGGCATAAAATCCCCATTGCTATTTCTGATTCTAGTTCTAGTTGCCATCGCTGATGACAGCACCCAGCTACACCACCGTGGCCCACATTAACCAAATAGCTGTACAAAAGCGGCAAAATGTCAATATCAGTATCGGTCCCACTGCGGCACGACACTCTTATATAGCACTTAGCATATTCGCTGTCGACAACGCTGCCATTCGTGGTCGTTTCAGCTGCCCTAGTCAACGTCACCGTCACCGTCACCATCATCATCCTCGACGTCCTTTTAAACCTTTCTAGTCGACGCCGTGCCGCGCCGCCGACGTCCTTGTCGTCGTTCTTGATGTTTTCCTTCTCAGAGGCACTCGTTTTACTCGGTACTTGCGTGCTGCATTGTGAAAACGAAAACCTGAATACCTAGCGCCCCCAATGTGCACGACCATAAATCTAGTCAAAATAAATTAAAATGAGATTTCGAATTCTTTTCCCAAAGTTTAACAGCATAGCGCGTTGCCAGGCGCTGTGCTTTGCTAGCTGCTTCTGCCCTTTACCACTGAAATTCATTTGGGGCGATGTAGACAGAGCTGTAAAACACATTCACATGCCGTGTGATGCGGCATGGCGTGGTGTCGTCGTCGTCCCAACACCAAGTGTTGAATGAATAAAGAACGCCTCGTCTGCGTCTCGTCGAGCGTCGCGTCGGTGTCAAAACGAAAACGAATCCCATTGCCAACAAAATTGAACCCAAAACCGATTCCTATTCCAGTTGTCGATTCGACGAACATTTTATTCAATTCAATTGAATATCGGATCCATTCGATTTCCCGAGAGAGATTAAAAATGTTTAATGCATGAGGATGTGCGTAACCGGCAGCAGTTGGCAACTCGGATCCGGTGGGATATCGCGGTGCGGTAATGGCGGCGGCGCATTTGGCCACGTCCTCTTCTATTCAGGTTTTTGCTACTGGCGGAATCTTTCGCCTATTGAACCAACAAGGAAAGGGTTATCCGAAGTTGATTGATTCCACGTGAATCCTCCAGGACTCTTATCAAATAATTTGCAAGATATTTAGGCTAGTTTAAGCTAATTTAGGAAATTGGTAAACATTGATACGGATTTGTAAATAGTCAGTTTTACCTTTCTACACGGGCTGTCAGAAGCCACCAGACAAAATGCTTTTCATTTTCCCACTCCGATTCCATTTCAGTTTGATTTGGACTCTACCTTTATATCGTAGTATTCGAAAATCTATATCCCATCGCGTTGCCGTCCACTGTTAATATTGGAATAAATCAATTCGAACTGTTTCCAGATAGACGATTCCGCCTGGTCTGGAATCATTGGGTTGCTGGGAAATGCCTTTAATTTTTTTTTCTACCCTCAGGCACTCATGTAAGATTAAAGGACATGTTGACTTAAGAAGAAACACACACACAAAAATAAAAAGGGGAAATGAAAGTAGGCTAAAAGGGTTAAATAAGACACGAGTAGAGAAATGTAAAAGTCTATTTTTGAGTTCACTGTGAGTTTTAGTTGGGTGAATTTGATTGATTGGGGATTTGTATCGAGGATGAATTGATGGGTAAATAACTTTGATTAGTTTAGTGCAGACATGTATTTAACAAATGGTGGATAAAAATCAATATAGCCCAATGGGATAAGCAACAGTGCTTCAGGTTGAATAGAAGTTTTGTAATGATTTGGAAGTTTTCACGAATACTGTTTCAGAAATACACTTCGTTTGTTCAAGAACCAAGTTGTGGTTTTATTTGTGGTAAACAAATGATTATAACAAAGTCCAAAGAAAGGCACTTTTATATTCAATTGATGGGTTTTGCTTTTGATTTATAAAAGAGGAATTGGCTTACTCTAGCCTGTATGATTCACTTCAACTAAACGTTATGAGAATAGAAAAGAGCTTCATGATTTTCAGTTGCTAGTATGAATAGAAGAGCACAAACAATGCAAAACAAGTCACTCTCAGATGTGTGTCTAGCTGTAGAATCTTACGTTCACCAGTCCGATTGAAGTCCCTTTTCCGAAGTCGACGCGTTGCTCTCCTTCCATTGTACATGCTTCAGCTATCAATATCTTCCAATTCGTATAGTAGTATTCCACAAGACATAATATCGTTTCATGAAGAAATAAAAAATAAAAATAAAGACATGAAAGACAGCTACTTCGAACAGCCGAGGTTTTGAACACAATTTTTAGATACCTTCGATTCATGATTTTGCGCCATAGCAAGTGTGGAAGGATCAGCGCCTTATAAAATGTTTGATGTTGTTTTTCAAGTGAAGATTCTCCATTATTGCTTTAAAAGTCCAACTATCCTACTATTTAAGTCCAGCTTTTAAATTTGGTGACCGAACGTAAGCCTCCTACGTGGGAGTATCATGGTTCGAATCCCAACAGGATACAACAATTTTTGGAATTGGAAAATCCTCCGTCAGTAAATTCATCATGAATGGCACAAATCAATGTACCTGCAGTTTTTTGAGACCCAAGTTCAAGTTTGTAATGGTTGTTCTTTTTAAAATAATTCTTATAGAATTGGAAGATTATAATTTTCATTATAGTTAAGACTAAACAAAATATTTTTTTTTAACAATTTTCTGAAATGCTGTTTTAAACACATTTCACATTTCACTTCCGGGTATAAAGTTCAACCAGCGGAAAACTAACAACATTTTGTTTTTTGAAAAAAAGTAGCTTCCGTTTTTTTAGTTTCTCAAAAATGTTTTTGAGTAAAAATTAATAAAAGCATTTATTATTATTGAAAGAAAAAATGGCCCTTAATATGGCAAAACTTTTTAAAAAAATATTTTCTTTTTCAAAGTGAACTCAAACTATAATTTTTCATAGAGTACAAAACATTACCTTCCAAAATTGTAAAAAGAATGTGAAAGTAAGTGGCTTAGTTAGTTCTTAATAAATAAAAAAAAAAAAAAGTTATTTTTTTATAAAATTGCCTCTCCCGCCCACAAGGAGGGGATATATTATGTATATCCACCCTCCGATACAAATTTGTTTTTGTCTTGACCCAACCTATCCGTCCTGAGTCTTTGGCAAACCGTATGTAAAATACCCTACATAAATAAAAGAAAATTTTAAACGTTGAATACATATTAGAATAATTAAAAAATTGAGAGAAGTGAATTTTTGTTTTTATTTTTAACTTTTTTATTAACGCTATTTAAAACACATTTCCGAAAATTTCATGAAAATCTATGGGTTGCCCTCTATTCTATTCTATATTTTTATGTCTAACGGCACTCGACTAATTGCAAAATTTCATGCTAAGCCTTTGGACCTAACTTGGATGGATTTTTCAAAGTCCGTCTCTCTGCATACTCGTTTGCTTTCCTTATTTCTTTAGTTACTCTATGAAGTCCCTGAAGTATTTTCACATTTTTAACTTTTAAGGATATTTATTTTGGAAATAAAACACGTTCATGCATTAAAGTAACCTATTGTTATATTATTTTATTTGGGTACATTTTTGAGACGTTCTTATTTATTCCATGCTTTGCAAAATAAAAAGGTTTTGCGGGTTTGATACACGTGAGCGTGCCACATAGAGTTGCCATAGAATTTTTTTCTAAATGAACACCTGAAAATTTGAGCGTCTGAGCTTTATTTATAATGACAAATCAGTGGGAATTAAAGGAAAACGGGGAATCTAAACGATTTCTCCTTTGCCGTTCCAGTCATTGTTAAAATTTTTATAGTGCCGCATCCCAGATGTGTAATTTGTAGCTGTGTACATTTCTGGATTACTCATTATTGGCACTGGAACACCAACTTGCTGACACTCCTAATAATCCTAAGAAATTGAGAAACTCTATAGGGTATAAAGTGACTTGCTCAGTGTCCATAATATTGTCTATTGATAGACATTCGCAACATCCCCCAATACGTCTAACATAATTTATTAGTTTGTATGGTTAACTATCTCATTAGTCGGCGCCGAAATCAACCTTTCACACAGCCATTCCCGATTGCCAATTTTTATTTGAAGATCAAGATAGACATTTCTTCTCAGGTCAACTGTATTTTCGACAGTTTGACAGAAATCACCCCGCAGTGAAAGAACTTCTATCGATCCAGCAGTTTCAAGATTCCCGTTTACGGTGTCGATCCCGTAGAAATATAGGGATTACTTATTAAGCCCATGTCCTTCCTCAGGCTCTATTCTATCTCTGAATAAAATTCCATTTAAATCGGATCAGTGGTCTGGGCGGGAGATGGTAACAAAGAAACACGAACAGACAGAGTTAATTTCGGATCTGTAATAGTTAGGATGTCCATCTTCAGGTTCTAGACTATCTCTGTACCAAAATTCATATAAATCGGTTCAATAGGTTGGGCGGTAAATATAAAACAAAGAAAAACAGATAGACATAGATAATTTTGGATCTATAATGTTACCAAAGTCTTCCATTCCCGTGGGAATATGAAGGCCGTTTCCGGAGGATGACTTAAAGTTTATATTACTCGGGAATAGTGTTTAATATAAGTAAAGACTCCCGTTCGCGTGGAAATATGGTGACCGTTCCCGTAGAAATATGGGGATGAATTAAAGTTTATGTTACTCGGTGATAGTGTAACATTCTAACGGTAGGAGAATATTTGAAATCTGTGCTGTAGTTTCAAAGTTCCCGTCTGCGTTCCTGTTCCCGTGAGAATATTGGGAGTTCTGGAGCTTGGGAGGGAGATGGTAACATAGAAAGCCGGACAGGCAGAGTTACTTTCACATTTATATATTAGTTAGTATTGAGATTAGGATTATTCTTAGGGGAATCAATATTCATTCCTTGCACTTTTTTAAAAAAGAAATTTGAAATTTTGTCAAGGTCAGATGACTTTTTATGTTCATGATGAAAGGGATGTTCTTAACGTGAGATATGTACTAGGCTTTTCCTTTGCATGTTCAGTTGTTTGTATGCAATGCAGCCAAAAAATTTTTAACCTTCGACAGTAATATATGGAGAGGGACTCCAAAAAGATCAGTTGATTCATTCATAAAATTGCCGAACATTGATTTTTCGGGTTGTTCACTTTTTTCCCAAGAAATGAGCAAGTGGTCTATTTATTTAAAGAGTATCAGCATAAGATAGTGGTACCCAAGGCATGTCTGCCTGTTGAGGAGGGAGGTTCGTGGTTTAAGTAACAGAAGCAAAAATGTTTTTTCACGGGTATCGCTCTTCGCGAGGAATTGGCAAGTCCTCCGATATTCTCATCCTTTCCCTGACAAGGCAATGGCCGTGAGAAATGCGCTAGGCCCTCGCATAGGGCTCCTCACCACCCTTTTTATTTTATTTATTTATCGGCATAAGATATCTAATTATTTCTTTTTGATGAACTTATTTCAGAAAATTTCGCACTTCTTAAGTTATTATCAGAGAGTATAATCCTTAACTAATGCAAATGTACGAGTGCAATACCCATTCGTATAGAAATCGATAACTTAGCTCTGAATGGTACCCCGAATTCATAAACTTTGCTGGAACATAAAACCCAAGCCAGTTCAATTATCGTTGAGAGAACATGGATTTTTTTGTGGGTTAAAGAGGTAGTAACAGTATAGCTGTCATTATTGCTGCATTCTAAAATTTGCCTTGTAAAGCTGAAATTTTTTCAATTGTATTACTCATTATTGACTTATAGAATTACTCCTTATCTCAAATACTGCGCCAGTTACGTAACTTTTTATTTTGGTTTTTTTCCCTAATCACGCAGTCTGTGTCTGTAATTCCCATGCAAGTTTATTCGAAAGTGTTTATCTGTGCATTATTCTGTGAAGTAAATGACAAGTCGTGTGGCTTTGCTTTTTTATTTATCTTATTTTTTCCATTACCTAATACGTGACTTTCAGCACAAAGTTTATAGCAAAACAAAATCCAACTCAACAGCCAAAGTCAAAATTGTGAGAGATGTTTATCTTAAGCATTTTAATCTTCGTACATTCGTCACACCGCTCGCTCACACGTCTAACATAAATACGACCAACTGTATTCTAGTTGTTCTATAGAGGCACTTCAGACTTTAGTTACCAAAATGAAAATGCTCATACAAAAGTCTCTTACTTAACTAATTTCGCTCCATAAAGAACTGTAAAAGAGTGCTTAACACACAGCCATCATCTACAGAAAGTGACGTGAAAATGCCTTACAAAACCACGTCATTCACTTATGTTCCTTATTTCATTATGAGTAAAGTACAGAGCTGCAACATAAGCGGGAACACCATCACCATAAGCTTTTGGTGGGTACCTGCTATACTTACCATAGAGGCGGTGCATTTGCTGTGTTGGAGAAGCTTAGGGTCCTGCAACTGAGAGTGGCTGTAAGTTAATGGAGCGGATAACAGAAAAGTTAGTCTAATTAACTTTTCTTAGGGAGAAAAAAGAAAGGATTTGCTGCAAGGACCAGGATCAAAGTTTTGAAGTAGCTTGGTTAAATTCTTGTGTATGCAAAATGCAACCGCCAAGAAATTACAACGACGGAACTCCCTTTTGGACAAGGTACATCCACTGGCGCATTGCTTGTGAATTTCGCCATCAGATGGTTTGATGGTTATAACTTATAATATCTTTATTTATGATATAAGTGAAAATAGATGACAGGAATTGGAACTCCTCACCTTAAATTTGGAAAAAATGTCTAGTCGACAAGAGATTTTTTCACAAAAACAAAACACTTTTTAGAAATACAGATATGTGTGCCTTAAAAAAAGTATAAAGTTGAGAGCTTCGTTTTATTTTGCAGCTGTTAGTTTCCCAAAATTAAAAAAGTTCTATTAACTTTTGGAAAAGATCTTCACTTTGCATATAAATCCGAACTAAGCGGAATCCAAACCGAACAAAAAAAAGTAAAATAATAACTCTACACACAAATTCGCGTGGACTTTTGCATCTCTTTAGGAAATTGTCAAAGTGATTGAGGAATCAAACGTTTAAATAGGAAAACGGAAGTTCACAGATCAAAAAAAACTTTCCTTTTTAATAAAATATGCACTTATTTTTGTTTAAATGTTAATCGTTTGGGCTTGGAAGAAGGGTCGGTTAGGTAAGGTTAGGTTTAAATGGCTGTCAGGAAAACGACTGACACACTTAGACCAATATTAGGTCTATTGTGATACCATAAGAAGTGTGTGAGGAAGTACCTCACTTCACTAAACCATTTGGAGCTTTTGAAAAAGCTATGGAGGTGAAGGGTGTCTGTGTTGACCAGATCGCTTGGGTCCTTGGATCATCAAGAAAGTATTCTCCTAGATGCAGTTTTCGTTTGAAGGAACGCCGAGTCTTATGGCGTGTTTACCTGTCAGGTAATGCCCGGCAAAGACATTGATTAATTAACCAATGTGCAATCTGTTTATTGTACTTTTTTGAACTAGCTCTGACCATATCTTTTTTGTGGCCACACAAGACATAAGTAGGGGTATTGCTCATACCTGCTGTTTGTTTTATCTATCGCATTTTGCATTGGCATGAGTTGGCATTTAGCGATTGATATACCTATTTTCAGCCTGCTGATGGATATCGGTAAACCGGTTCCTTTTCTGGCGAGTTCATCGGCTTTTCAGTTACATTTATGATATCTCTCTACACGGGCACCCAAATAAGGTGAATATTGAACTGTTCGGCCATCTCCCCGAGAGATAGACGATAACTGATGGCAGTTACTGAGTTCGTTGAAACAGCGCCGAGTGATTTGAGGGCTGCTTGACTGTCTGAGAAGATTCGGATATTCACTGAGGATATCACTTTTTCCTTTATCCAAAATAGGACCTCTTTGATCGTCAGAATTTCCACTTGGAACACGCTACAGTGGTTTGGAAGGCAGAAGGAGAGACTTACGTTAAGTCTGTCAGAGTACACCCCTTGGCTTGGCAGAAAGTTTCACAAATTTTTTTATTTGATTGCCTGGTCTCGCTGTGTCTGGCTTTCTTTTCATTGCATTTTCAGGTTGAAAACATCAACACTAAAAGATGAAGATAAAAAATGTCCATGCATGAATCTTGCTGTCAATGGGTGGGAGACGAAAGAATCTTTTTTGGGTAAAATTCGAAAGTTCTTATCACTAAATTAGCTTTCTTCTATCCTTAAATGCATCATGTGACCAATTAAATATAAGTGGAATTTTTGAAATTCACCTTACCAACGCCCGCTTTAAAATGAAGTCCTTAGAGACGTCACTGTACAAGAGAGATTATGATGGTCAAGCTTTTTGGCAAAGCTGTATATTTTGCCTTTGATAAAGTCAACAATCGAGAAGGGTGACACCCATGAACTTCCACATTAATGCAAAGCACTATGTTCATTTAAAACAAGGACTCACTTTCCATCATGTACAACATCGACTTATGACAACAATTAATCCTGCTACTCTATACTAGTCGTTCTAGAACAGAACCAAAGTATCTGCCAGCTCCCAGCGATATAACTCAAATACGTTGAGCAGAAACTTAATTACAATTTACTATATTAGCCTTTGAAAGCCAGTACAGTGGTCATGGGAAAACTTTTCCAGGCAGTTTAGATGAGCAACGTGAATAACTCTATTACAAGCATAACGCCTGCTGAATCTCTGCTATATATTTTATATTTCTGAGAAAGCTAAGCTATGAATTTTCCGTTTAACGGGTTCTTATGAAGCATATTCAGGAAACACTATTAAAATTAGTGCAAAGAATATGTAATTAGTGAATCACATTTATTTATGTTTTAACTCTATCACACACAGGTTGCCAGTAAACGAGTGCCTTACCAAACTAGCAATAAAAATATCGTTTCAGGTCTGCTTGGCAGCCAGGTGCGACTGGATTTGGTCGAAAGGTCGACATGAATTTACGGATATACATTTAAGCCAACACTAGGTTTTTGAAAAAAAAAAAAACAAAATTAAAAAAAAAACCAAACGAGTGAGGGCAGAAGGAGTGTTTTAACAGAAAAGCTTATAACGCTGAAAATATAGTTCTCGTAGGACTAATAAAATATTTAATGGCCCCATTGGTCGTTTCCGGTTATGTGTAATAAAATATCCAAAATGGACATTGAATTTAGATTTCTTCTGCAGAAAGGAGATTAGGTGTGATTTGTGGTTGATGTAAATACAAGTGTGGTAACTGAAATGGTTATACAAAATATAACCTCTAGAAACTGAAAATAAAGTTCAAGGCTTTGGAGCAAGATTACTTCAAAGGAAGTTTCGGCGAACGATGGACATTATGATGTTTTACTTTTGTTTTATTATGATCGCTACATAAAAATAAGGACACACTTTTTAGGCGAACTTATATTTCAGCAGTAAATATTTTGAGTAATTAAATAAGAAAAATATTTAACACGCATTTCGTAAACTCTATGGTATGGTCCTTGGGATGCCATTATGCCAATCAATTATTCAAAGCGTTTGCCCGACTTCCCCTGGAAATTTGCAAGCTTTGGAAGTAGCAAGTGCAGTCGCTACTTAGTTAGTTTTTAAAAAAACTTCTTCGTCTAGGAGCTGCTCGGCATCCTTTACCACACCAAAGCCATGAATCAGTGATTAGCAAAAATAAATTAAGGGACCAGTATTATGTTCGCTACTTTGAGTGCGTTTTAAAATTGTGTGCAGTTTAAGGGGAAGGATAAATATTTTTTTATAATTTTTTGACTATATCATAAAGACAAACACAACAAGCACGACGCGATCTAGTCTTGCTAGTGTTAACATTTCTTTTTTAAATTAATAATAATTAATAGTTTATAGTAATCGTTCTTTGGCACGCCATTCGTAACGATCGTAATGTCTTTATTTTATTTTATTTTATTTTATTTACAAAGGATACAATACAAATAAATTTGAATTGCCCGGAGGACGAAGCCGAGGCATATTGCCTATAATGGCTGTTTTTAGAGTAGTGTTATAAATTTACATAATTTTTTTTTTTCTATTAGAATTTTAAATATATACCATATCAGACGAATGCGGGGATATTCTGAGCATAGATATCCTTGAATAGCTTGAATGATAGGCGTGTTATTTTTATTATTTTTTATGGCCATAATTGCACTGAGTGAATCACTACAGATAGCTGTTTTCTCAGTAGTGTTTAACGCATATTTAAATGCTCCTAGTATTGCCATTACTTCTATAATGTAGGGACTGTGATCAGGTGAGATAATTTGTTGTAATATGACCATGTTGCAGACATGGTCAAGTCTGTAAACACAGTAACCTGTTATTCCATCTTTGAGTGATGCGTCCGTATACAGAACACACCTAAAATTCCCAGTTTGTATGACTTCAACAAACTCTTTTTTATAAACTTCGTTTGGAGTCGCATGTTTCAAATATTTTTGTAAAGAAGTATATATGAGATCTCGAGGGAACAGCCATGGAGGGTTTTGGCTTTTAAGATTGTTGATTTCAGGTATATACTTATTCTCAGATTTAAGATTCGAATTATTTTAAAAATAGCACTGTTATTCTTCAATGATTCTGCATGTATCCAACCCGACCCGGAAATGATGTGAAGTGCATGCCTTGAGTCTACTATACTTTTTGCGAAAATTTTACTTTGAGCTATAATTTTCATATTTCTAAAGTCAAAAATATTAGCTTCCACCATTAAAGCCTCAATAGAAGTAGTTGGCAACGCTCCTAATGCGATTCTTAGCGCCGTATTTATTTTTACTTGGATTTTTTGGTCGTTTTGTTTAGTCCATGTTGAATATATGGTTAACCCGTGTTGGATAGCTCCTCTTATCAGTGTTTTGGCAATATTTATAGCGGTGTTCATATGAGGACCCTTGCTTTTGCTGCAAATTATTTTTAGTAGATTATTTACTTTGCTAAGTTTAAGTGATATCATCTTTTGATGAGAGTACCACTTCCAGTTTTTAGTACAAGTCAAACCCAAAATTTTAGCATTGTTCAGAAGAGGGATATTTGTGGTCCCAATATTCAAGGTATTAGTTATACATTTGTGCTTTCTACAAATATGCAAAGCTTCCATTTTATCTACTGGTATTTTCGCTCCAGATTCTTGGCACCAATTTAGAGCTTTATTAATGGTCAAACTCAGAATTTTTTGTATTTCATCTGGTTTCCCTGATGATAAGACAAAAATATTGTTTGCATAGGCAAGTATACTGGTACTTTTCGTTTGTGTGAGCTCAGTTTGAAGTAATACAAGTAGTGAATCCACATATGCGTTATATAATACGGTTGAGATTGGTGATCCTTGTGGAATTCCATTTTGAAGGGAAGTAGCATTTGAAAGATGTCCGTTTATCTTCACGATGACCGATCTATTAGACATAAAGGAATAAATTACCTGAAGTAGATGTTTGATGATTCCCCAATTTTTCAGTTGTTTGATCACTCCATACGTAGTGACTCTCTCAAACGCTTTCTCCAAATCCATGGACAAAAGAACGGAATGATGACGCAAGGCTAACTCTGTGTTCACGGCGTGATCTAGCATATGAAGCAAAGTGTGGGTGCCTCTTCCTTGTCTAAAGCCGTGTTGACTATTGTTAAGGTGTTTTTCCATAATAAACTTAAGTCTGTTCCCTATTATTTTCTCGAATAATTTGGACAGAACTGTTAAAAGGGATATTGGGCGGTAGCTGTCTAAAGAGTTTTGGTCCGTATTATTTTTGGGGATGGGAATCAAAACAGCTTTTTTCCAATCATGGGGATAGATTCCATTTTTCAATATATTATTGTATAAACTAACCAGTCTCATTATAACGTCCAATGGAAGATGTTTTTTTTTTTAACATTTGGAAAGAAATTTTGTCAACGCCTGGAGTTGTTCCTTTGGTTGTGCTGAGTGACTCCATTAATTTATTTATGGTTATTGAATCAGGTACTGTATCAGGTTGAAAGTTAATTTCTTCTTGAACTTTGTTCTTCTTTCTTAAAACATCATACGCAAAGTTACTGTCGGCACTGTATCCAGTCCATTTGTTTACGAACAACTTAGCTATTTCTTTTGAATCTAAAATAGTGGTAGAGTTATGAGCAATAGGCCCGATTGCTTTGGCAGAGTAGTTTCCGTTTAACGCTTTTACCATATTCCATAAAGTTTTTGCCTCCATTGATGGGTTAATTGTCTCCAAAAACTTTTTCCATGAATCTGCTTTTGCTTGCCGTACTTCTCTTTTCAATCTTGCAGCTATTTGACGATAGGCGATTGTATTTTTTGTGTTAGGCGATCTTTTAAAGAGCTTCCAAGCTTCACGCTTTTCATTTGTCAACTTAATGTTGTTGCATTAAAATAAAATGTATGAATTGTGTAAGACAAAGTGTTCAATTCTAACGTTATGGCTGAGGGCTTAGCTGGACCACCAAAACATAATGACGAAGAATGCGGGTAGGCTAGTGCAGTTAACCAAAAGGTCTGGTATTTTTGCAAAGCCAAAAGAAAGCATGCACAAGAACTCTACGAAAAAGAAATAAGAAACATCGCAAAGCTGCAATCTCACTACTGAAGACCTGTAAAGAGATCGCTCCTGCAGACTGCATTTCAGCGATGATGACATAAATCCCCTTTCTATTAATTCTGGGACCTAAATGCAGGACGAGTTTTCGACACTATAGCAGCAAATCGACCAATGGGGAAGGTATTACAGAGAGCCGCAACTTCTTGAAATGGCGGAAGGACTCTGGCGGAAGCACCCCAATTAATTCGTCATGGCGGATGTGGTTAGTGAACAAATAAGTCCAAGTTTAAAAAAAGAGAACGTTTCTTTTTGGTTGCAGAAATATTTTTCGATATTTTTTACCTTTCTTACGTAGAACAAAGCAGCAGCAATAACCAGTTTCTTGTCATCTGAGTCAACATTTTGCTTAAGAATTGGGAGTAATGAAACTTAAGTGCTCTACTAGGTCCATCAAGTGAAAGCAGATCTTCACCGACTTGAAGTGAAAGACCTGATAAAGCTCGCCAAAAATCAGAATACTAGCGGAAAGTGTTGGTTGAGGTATAGGTCTACTAAGAACTGTAAAGACTACCTAACTAAGTAAAAGCTCAATCTATCGGACACTCAAGCAGATTATTTTTTGCCTCTCAGAGACTTAAGTGGTACTAAGATTAGAGCAAGTTCATACGTACGCACTTACTAATGATCTTCATCATTGATGCAAGTGTTAGTGGTAAGTAAAAAATGCCAAAACGAGCACAAAGGAACGCATACGAATGAGTACATTTAACACTTAACATAAATTAAGCACATCAATAAAGCAATATCAAACTAGAACAACATTATTAAAAATATGAAAAAAAGGAAGACCTTTGGGAGCAAAACGTATTAATCTGTGCCTCATATAGAGGTGATCAAACCTGAGGAGCATACTCGAGATGGGGACGAACATGACAGTTATAAGGAAAGTGCAACACAGGGGTCTTTAAATTCTTATGTGCATCTCTTAATAAATTCAAACATTAAATTTGCTTTACTTGTCTTGAAATTGATGTGTTCAATTCGAGGTTAATCTATCTATCTATATATATAAAGTAGGATGTATGTATGTATGTATGTATGTATGTGTGTCCGGGGTATACTCCTAAACCACCCAACGGATTTTTATGAAATTTTCAGGGTAGACATAGTTTAGTTCAGAGATGGTTCCTGTCAAGGTTTAATCTCTATATTCCCACAGGAACGGGGCTGGGAACGGAAAATTAGAAACTACTCCACAGATTTCAAAAAATCTTTCAGCACTAGGGGTGCTACATTATCTCCCTTCATCAGTAACTTAAACTATACTTCATCCTTATAATCCCACAGGAACAGAAACGGGAACGAGGACGGGAACCATAAAGTTACTTGACCGATTTCAAAAATTCTTTCAACTCTGGGATGTTATATTATCCCTCAGTGACATAGACTTACATTTCATTCACATATTTCCATGGGAACGGAATATCCCCACAGGAACGGGGTTGGGAACGGAAACTTAGGAACTGCTGGATAGATTTCAAAAATTCTTTCAGCATTAGGATACCACTTAGTCCCACAGTAAGACAGATTATATTTCTTCCCCAAATTCCCACGGAAGAAGAAAAACGAGAACGGGAACCTTAAAACTACAGACCCGAGCAAAGCCGGGCGGCTCAGCTACTACTAAAAAAAAACAACAGGGTCACGGAAATTCAAAACTTACGAGAATGATTGCTGAAATATTGAATCTTTTGCAGTACCGAGAATCTTTTTTCATGGTTTGACGTGCACTTGGAAGGGTTCAAGCTGAGACCATTTTTAGAACTATTGATTTTTTTTTGAAAATACATTGCGATCTGAAGTATTTTCAACAGATTTAAAAATCTTCATGTCGCCAGCAAAAATTTGAATGTATGTATGAAATTATGTCCTTGGATAAAAAGTCGTAAAGCTAGAAGCTACTCAAATCCTCATATAAATGGTTGACAGAAATGCACTTGGCCCTTTCACTAGTCACATCTGGGGCTGCAGTGCCGAAATACTTATTTAGTAACATATTTGCTTTTATTAATGATTATCAAGCCATTCGACGCTACATTTCCGACTTTTGAATAATGTAAATTTTTTACTCGTTGTGTGATGGTAGCATATCTGCCTGTTAACACGGAGGTTTGTGTTTCGATTTCCAATAGAGGCAAAAATGTTTTTCCACTGATATTGCCTTTGGCGAGAAACTGGCCAACTGGCCTCTCTCTTACTATATATTCATTGCTATGAAAAGCGCTTTCTCTGTTAGCCGTTCGGAACCGGCAGAAAATTGTAAATCACCTCCATTCCCTTACAATGCATGGCTGTGAGAAATGCGGCCCTGGAGTTCCTAGCTCTGTTGCTGTAAATTCTAGATTTTTTTTGCTCATGACTGCAACGGACCCTAAAAGTACACCAAAAGCACTCCAAGGTTCTGTCACATAATTTTTTGTGGAAAGAACCCATCAAAAGTGCTACAAGTCACCCGAAACTTGTGATGAACGCAAAGACCACCGAATAAAATAAATAAAAATATATTTTTAAGTGCACAAACGATTTTACCTCAGCGTGGTGTACGGGAATAACTTTTCAGCATGTGATTTACTGCAAAAAGAAACATTTTTTGCGTGGTTATAGAAAAATGTGTAACTACGGGACACGGACACGACTACCCACCCGAATACCTAACTACCCAAAGTAACTAAACAAACGAAATGCCAACGGGAGTACCCAACTACCCAAAGTAACTAAACTTACAAAATGCCGATACCGATACCGAGTAACGAAAGTAACTATGGTAACGAAAGTAAAGAAAGTAACGAAAGTAACGGAAGTAACGAAAGTAACGACATCGTATACCAGTAACGACATTTATTTGCGAGTAACGTTTCGTTATTCGGTACAAAAGAGAATACTCGTTACTAAGTAACGAATACATACCATTTGCTACAGCACTATACGGGAGTGGGCCAGTAGGCCTTTGAAAATATGGTGTTTCTAACCAAATTTTCAAATTTAAGAGTCTCGGCCCATCCGTCGACCGCCCTCAGATATATTTGCAAGAGTGATACTCCGCATAGACTCGTTTTCACACTTCACGATCAAATTTACAAGGGTCACTTTGCTATACAAAGACACATGTGTGGAAACGCCTAATGTAAGACCAACGCCCTCCCTAAACTTTAAAACACATGTTTTATCAGTTTTTTATTTTTTATATTTAAATATTTGGATGAATGAATTTTAATATATTCGTAGCTTCTATTCCGTTGACGGAATATGAATCCAGCATAATAAACCAGAGATCAAAAGACACGTCCTTTTAGGGATTCAAAGTCGAAATAAACCAAGTTTTCTCGAAATGCCTCGTTACCTTTGCCATTGATCACTTCGAAGATCAATACCCTGGCGAAATAGTTCTTATCCATTGGGGAAACGCATAGGCTCACATTCGAACGTGTCTTCTATAGAGTCAGAGAAAAAAATTGCCTCAAAGTTTTAAATAGTTCTGTCGATCTGTTTGAACTTCAGTTCGATTAATCTTTGCTTTAGATTTGCTAAAAATTATTTAGGCAGTGAATGCATATTACAAATTATACAATAGATAACAAAAAGCTCGAGATTCATTTTTTTAATTGTTGACGGAACTACTGTCCTTGCTACATAATTGTCATAATGTACAAATGTCCCATAATTGGTAAAAGAATGGTGCTCATTGTCAACTCAGCAATGTAAGCTCAGATTAAAACATCGATTTTTATTTTTTCATACAAATTCATTTCTGAAACCCCACGACTAAAGTAAAAATAAATATCGTTAACTTTACTACCAAAGAAATCTAAAGTGTGATGCAGAATAAATGAAAACGATAATTTACGATTAAATAAACAAACAAACGAGAAAGCAACAGGATTCCAGTTTTAGTTTCGTAATAAGGTTTTCTGAGTTGAACCAGATTTACAAACCAGATACTCTTAGCTTAGTATTTCCACCTAACGTTTTGGAATTAAAAAGTTAGATGGTTTTACTTTTTTGTGCGCTGTCTATGGCTTGGCCTTAAAAAAAAAAAAAAAAAAAAGGATTCGTAAATGGATGAACGAAAAGACCAGCGTTAATTTGAGTGTTGAAGATGATCTATTTTCTTAGCTCTTACCGGTATGGCATTCAGTGGGATAAGTAAGTCCGAAAATGGGTCCGGTTGTTTTTGACTATGGTTGAGTGTATATCTCACTATCGTCAGAGATATGTACTTTTTTATGTGTGCAAATTAAAAGTAATCTGCCGAAGCATTATTCCATTCTTTGCTCAGACCATCACAAACACAACCACACTCATTTTGAAAACCCATCAACTTAACTCTTTTATTGGCGGATAGATGGACGGACTCGAAAGAAGATTTTCTCTGTGAACGGTATCATATTCTTTTGCCATCCAGCGTCCCTGGACTTTTTTTTTGTGCACACTAGGAATTGTCTTCTTTTCATTTTCTTCTATTTCTATTGCCATGGCCTCCTAAATCATTTTGTTTATTTTATAAACAGATTTTATCTTTTGCTTCGTTGACTTTAATACCAAAGGGATGGTCAGTATAATCCGGATATGGATCCGTATCAAAGGCCAATATTATGTGTGTACATGATTTAAACTGTTTTTCTCCTGCTACCCTATCACACACGACTGGCTCTGTTTTGGGCACGAACCCATTGCGATGCTTTGCCAGAGATGCCATTGATGAATTTTTGAAGAAGGAATTGTTGTTTTCGAAAGTGAAGTTCATTGGTTTAAAGAGCTATGTCATAACCAAACCAAAGTAATTATGTAATATTACATTTGTTTGGGGTTGGATTCATTGCAAATTCATTCAGACAGGCACATAGCAGAGCCCAAATTTTAAATAAAAAGCTAATGGTAGACTATAAGGCCCCAAGATCAGTTTTCACGCTTTAAATATAAAATTGATAACAAAAGTTATGAGTCCAGCATCAATACTTTTGCTGTTATAAATACAGACAACATAATCAATCCGACAAGCAATATGTTCTCAATTAAACCTTCCCTTATTTAAAATTATATCATGCTATTTGATATTTACATCCGTTTTTGGTTGTTAAGCGATAAGTTCTTCTTTTCATCTGCAAAATACTTTTTAAACCGATTGCTTATTCACGCATAAGGGCAACTCAGCATCTTCGTCGGCCCTGTCATCCAGCTTAGCAGACCACAACACACATATTGTCTTCAAATTTCCTTTATCTCGTTCTATTCCTTCGTCTTCGTATCGTTTTACCGGATGTGGATCCTTGCTCGACTGCAACTCCAATCAGGACAAGGATAGATAATGTGGGAGATATGTGTGTGTTTCTTTTTATTTTTTTGTTATTTCTTCCACCCTGTGTATCCGGGCAAGAGATAAAGCAGGAGAAGGAAGAGTCTTGCGGTAATTCCATCAGATGGCCACAGCATCAAAAGAGAAAGGGGTGTCAGGATGTTATTAAAAGACCTAGAAGCCTTTCACTTTTGCGGTCTTCTCAATAAAGATAATAATGATTTTGATACTAATGATTATGATATTGATGATGTATTTTGTTGGTCATAATGATGATGATGATTGATGTAAAGTATAGAGACTTTGAAGGCATTGCTTTACATAATAAAGGAAGCCAATTAATCGTTTTTTTTTTCTAGCCTCTCCATTTATTTCATACTCTTATCGAAGCTACTTTATAGAAAGGTAAGAAAATGATAGTCATAGTAAATACTCTAAAGGCATCACTGACTGTGGTCAGTTTGTTTGTGATTGAAATTTACCCATACGAGAAAATAGAAGAGCGTACGTATACGAGCAGCTCGTATTATGAGTTTATAGGACACAGACATTAAATGAGATTTGGCATATTATGTATCCTAATTTTCTCAGCAATTTGCTCATAAGCTAGTAAGGGACATGATTTGAATTTGCATTATGCATAATAAGTTTCCAATGAAATTAATGGGAATGAAAACGATGCATTTCTATGGATGGAATTCAATGCTTCGAAAACTCAATGCTGTCTTTTGTCGCTTAAGCTTAACATCCCACCACTGCCTTTATCTTTGAATGGTACCTGCATCCAAGTTTTGCATACGGGACCAAAGGTCATTCGGAGTATTTTTCTTTCAAAAGGACCAGGCTTTATCCGCTTTCGACAAGCCCAGGCTTCACCGCAAAGTCAGATTTTTTCGATACGCTTTACAATACAACTGCCATTGCCGCAATTTTTGGATATTTCTTTATGAAATTTTCACACACTATTCCTTAAATATTATGTTTTAACGTAGCATTGATTAAAGTAGATAGATTCCGACTGTGTCGTAAGAAAAATTGCAAAATTTATCTTTTTAGGGCGAATTAGTCTTAATGCTTTTGTGCCAAATGAAATTCTTACTAATATTTTAAATACTGGACAGTTTTAAAAAAATTATTCAGCATTAGGATGCTACATTATCCTTCATTTACTTTAACTATATTCTCACGGGAACGAGAACGGGAACCTTAAAACAACTTGACTGATTTCAAAAATTCTTTCAACTTTATAATGCTATATTACCCTTCAGTATCATAGACTATATTTTATCCCAATATTGCCAAGGAAACAAAAAAACGAGAATGGGAGCTTTAAAAATACAGACCCGAGCAACGCTAGGCGGGCCAGCTAGTATACTTTAGTATAAAACGTGACGCTATTTTCGACAAGGAGACAAGCAGAATATTTTTGCGTTCCTTGAGACCTGTAGCCCTGTAGCCCATAAACAAATAAATTAAAATACCCAATAAAGGTCAAAAACACACACTATGTTCCTTGAGACCTTAATTCGCAAATATTTCAATTCTATAAATTTTGGGTTACACCACATCAGCTTTCAAGGCCTCACACAGCCAATGTTCTTTCTGAGGCTCTAGCCTATTTCTGTACCTATAATTTCATTCAAATCGGTTCAGTAGTCTTACAACCCATTCAAAACAAGCAAACATTGGCACATACAGCACACCAACAATCAAAATTGTCTTTTCTTTTTATAATAGATGAATTCATTACAACATACGGCTTGTATTATTGTTATTTAAGGCTCTCAAGCTCTTAAAAAATCATTCTTTTGTTAGAGACCTTCGAAAACCAATGCAGAGACTACTTTACCGATGTGGCAGTTTTAATTTTTAATGTAAAATTCGTCCTCTTACCGAAGCTGTCTACGTCCTTAAAAAGTGAGAGCTTCTATTGGAAGTACCCTTTTTAAAGTAAGTGGCCATATCTAGTAACTAGGACATTTTGTCTATTGTTAGTCTCAAGTTCTAAATGCATTCGCCAACTATCATATTCATTGGCAGTTGAACCACTTCTCGTCGTCGTATAATGCAAACCTCAGTTACCATTTACAATGGCATTGTTTAACATCCAATCGTATTGTCAGATGCCACTCTCCTTGATACAACTTATTACATAACATTTGCCCCAACACTTTGGTTCCAAAAACCTTTCATTCCTTAGCCATTAAAAATATTTACCCCCATAAGTACATACAAAACAACATTAAATAGAATGCCATTGCACAAAGGCCACTTTCCAGTCATATGGCAACAGAATTTTAGGTGAATGCTTAAGTAAAAAAAAAAAAAAAAGAAGAAAATACAGAAAAACAACGCGCTGAGAGGATAAGAATGCTACGCTTATGTTCACATTCATTACGAAAGCTTTTACTCATTCTCACTTCGTTTGTCTTTTTGCACAGAAATTCTCTGTAAAATGTAAGTGCTTCATATTTCGTTCTTTTGGTTCGGCCCGGTTTGCATACAAAATTTTTTTTATTCTCTATTAAGAATTTGTAGTGCGTGTGTATAAAGCATTAAGCAGGAAGAAGGAAGGGGCGGGGGTCATAATAAAAATGACTCTCGTATGCACAGCCACTCTTTTAGTTTAAAGTAACCCACTGACACAATTTAATCCAATTTAAGCCATTTACTCTTTTACCGTGAAAGTTCTCAATGATAGAATGTAAGTGCGCTTGGCCTATATCATTCCATGGCATATATAACTATTTGGCTTAAGTCTTTGTAAGCTAAAGTAAAGGTACTTTTAATCTTTTAAAATTTTTATTGTTATATTTTGGCTTAAAGAAAATCAATAACTTAACTAAAGTCCTGATTTGTACTGAACTAACTTCGCACCCTGAAATTGTATATTTCAGTGTAGTTTTTAGCAAATACTTATGTATGCTAGTACGTCAAGTTCTTACAATGAATAGCTTTTGAAGATTTGTTTGTTATAATCCTCTGTTAAGGCATCAATATAAAGCTTCCCTTCTGAACCGAATATCGAATATTTGAATATCGATGCAAGATTATTGAGTCTAATTATAAAATATTTCTGCATTTGCAACAAAGGCCCTGTAATACAGAGCTATAAGTTTATAAGCCAAAAGCCACTTGTAGGATTATGTCCATCACATTATTGAAGAGCAGACAAGCTTTTATCTTCGTACAATAGTTTTTTTCTACACTTGTCATAATTCACTTGTATAATACAAGTTTTAGTTTTTTGTATTGCAAGTACTTATAGTATTTAATTACAGGTCCCAGGGGTTTGTAGTACAATACAATATCTACTTGTAATAAAATTGAATTTAAACAAGTATTGGATACTTTTGTAACAAGAAACTACAGTTGACAGGCACTTTAGAAGCGTAATAGGCGAATGTTACAAGACGTATATAAATAAATTATATAGTTTTTGTTATTTAATGCTACAAGTGTAGATAAAAAGTTGGACTTCACTTGTAGACCTGTTTCAAAATTCTCTGTAGTAGTAGTTTTAAAATTTTTGATTGTATCTATTTTTGTTCATTTAGCAAGTAAAGATGTGGTTTTTCGTCTATCCCTACTTGCTAATGAGTAGTTAGCTTGTTTTTTTGAAAAAAGAAGCTTCAAGAATTTTCGTTTTTCAGAATTTGAGAAAGTTAAATAAAGGTAAAACGGAGACCAAAAGTTAGAGATATTTGTCAGAAGGGCTTCTGAGAAAAAATTCTTAGCTTGTTAAAACTATATTCCGAGGGATGTAAGTCCGAACTCTTACTTTCGGGAATAAGGAATAGGTCCCAAAAATAATAGTTGAGACTTATATCCCGGGGACTTATGTCTCTGCGCCGTTTATCCAGTGGAACTATGGTATTCACAATCCTTGTTCCAAAAAAAAGAAATAATTGCGAGTTTTTAACTTAATTTCTGCATCGCAGCAAAATCGCCATTACAAATATCAGAGCCTTTTCTATTTTCATCACTTGACAGTTCATGTCTTGACATATTATTCGATTCCTGCAACTGTATGAAACGCTTTTGTGTGTGTTTTCCATTGAAAACGAAAAACTCCATATCCCCACCTAAATGTAAAACAAAAACCTAATCCCAGTGAAATTTGATGTTAGGCATCGATGTCAAAATAATAGGAAAAAAGATGCCTAACTCAATAAGACACAGCAAAATCCATTGCACATTTCATATCACGATTAGCATTCTAAAAGGAATCATCTCCATCCACTGTCAATTTTGTGAGCTGATATCCCTCCTACCTAGGACACCTCACAATTTCTTAGTCGAAACGCATCCGGCCTATGAAATTTATACTAGGTTGAGATAAAGTCTCATTTAGCTAATTCAAAAGGCAAACACAACACAAATTCTTTTGATTACTAAGGGCATACCTAATTAAAAGCAACTTTTAAATGCTGTAAAGCAAAGACAAAATTAATTCAGTAGGTACACATTGGAAGCAGACACAAATTTAAACATCAGGCCACAAATCCTTCGTCCTTTTTTTTAACTATTCATTTGACATCAGCGCACATTTTAGTTTATTCTGATCGCTGTTCACTTCTGTGCATTTTGTTTGTTGGTATTTCTTTTTTTTTTGTTATCTGTTTACCCGATATATATTTTCCATGCTTCACCGCTTCTTCGAAGATGTAAAATTGTGAAAATTGGAAAACTTTGGTTATTATAAAATAAGTAGGGATTGGAGGCAGAAAGGATTCTTCCAAATCGAACGACAGCGATGGCAAAAACAGAAATCAAAAAAGGATCAGCAACGTGGTTCTCGTTCTGTTTCTAGCTTCCAAGGAGGAAACATTTTATTTGTGGTGTTGCATATTTGCATTGACTGTCGTTTTTTTTATTTTTATTTTATTCCATCCACTTGCAAATAGTTTATTGTTGAATTTTTTCTTGTATCTTTGCGAGTTCGAAACACAGCGAGTTTTCTCTATGCATTCAAAAATATTTCTGGTGGATATGGAGGATGTCGAAGAAGTAGCTTAGAAGTTACTTCTATAGCACTCTGTGTAGGAAAAACAAAATATTGGGAAAGTTGAAACTGTCTATGGTAAAGCATATTTGACACTGACAGCTCTAACAAGGAAACAACAATTATAACAACCAAACAAACACCCCGACCCGTCACTCCCGCGTGATTCTTGTGTCTTTTACCAAACTTATTTTGGGATGGCTACTCTTTTATTGGACAAAAGTAGAGATTGGTTGAAAGTTTAAGTTGGTGTTCGGATGGTCGAATGCGGAGACTATTTTGCCTTTCCGGACGGAGAAAACATAAACGAAACAGTTTACAATTAAAAAGTTTTACAATTCGCCATACGGAATAGATTTTAATTTGATTGTCTTAAAGTGATGGCTTAGAATGAAAATGAATAAATTGAAAACTATAAACTGGAATGTTTGGCTCTCTGTTGTTTTGACAGTATGGGTGAGCAAAACTTTACTAATTAGGCTGCAACTTGTATTGAAAAATTGATGGATTTTAAAGTAAAATGGCTGTCCACAATGTGGGCTCATTTTATTGTATGATTGTTTTGGAGGTTTTGTATGATTTTGCAAAGATTGACTTGGGACTTAATTGTATATATGCACACGCATAAATTTGTGAGTTTTGATGTCGCACAGTGGGGTGGAAGTAGTGGTTTTGTGCGATAAATTATTTTGATAGGTTTATTTTTTTTTTATAAATAACGCACACAAGGGGTTATGACTACCCTTATAATGTTATAGAACACAGTGCGAGCATTTAGGAAAATAGGAGAGGATTTGAAAAGAGACACCGATGCACGTTGGTTTTGAACTTTTGTGAATCGTAATGCAGGGGAGCCAGGTAAAGCATTCCACATTCGGGTGGTGCGACTGAAATACGCCTTGCATAAGAGTAAAAATGAGTGTAAATTTAATTTGTTTAAATTTTTGATTCAAATTGAATTTTGATCAAAATGAAGTGTAAATATAAAATAAAATTTTTAGATACCTTACTTAATTTTCGAGATATCGATACTTGAAGTCGAAAAATAGAAAATAAATTTTTACTTCAAGTATTGATATCTTGAGAACGATGCGAGATATCGAAAAACTATATTCAACATATTTTCTATTTTGCCCTAATTAAGCCAAATTCATTGTAAGATTGCGGCGTCCCCGGGACTTAAGTCCCAATTTTTATTTTTGCGTAGAACTTATAGCTCACTTAGATGGGACATAAGTCCCAAAAAAAGTGTGGACTTTCGTCCCTCCGAATATAGTTTTTACAAGCTAAGAAATTTTTCTAAGAAGCTCTTCTGCAAAATTCTCTGAGTTTTCTTACTGCCCATTGCTAAATCGAGAAACTCAACGAATATAAGAAAATTTCGTCCTATTTCCTTACTTGGAAAACTATTCAAAAAAGTGTTGTTGGGACACTTGAATTCAAGTTAACGCATTTTGTGAGCAATCAAATTTGATTCCACAAAACCAATTTGGATTTAAAAAGGCCCATTCAATCACGCACTGTTAGTTCTACATGATAAAGTTGTTCAGAATCTAAGGGGGAAAAAGACAACAATAGCTTTGGACATAGATTTGGAAAGGCTTTCGACAACATATGGCATAAGGGACTGATTTTCAAGTCTCTAACAATAGGAGTCCCGGATTTTCTAATTCGAATGGTGCAAAGTTTCTTTAAAGATAAGTTCACATCTATCTCCATAGGATCGGAGTCTTCAGACAAATTCGCAGTTCTTTCGGGTGTAGCTCAAGGCTCAATTCTTGGTCCAACACTTTTTAATATATATTTAAGTTACCTTCCACTCGACAACCTTATGGCGAGTGATCCATGTTGTTTACTCTACGCCGATAACACAACGATTTTATCAAGTGACATGAAGCCAAGCATAGCACTTCAGAAAATCACAGAAAAAATTCCAGTCTTAGAAAGCTACTATAAAAAATGGGTATTGAAAATTAACACGGAAAAGAGCTGTGTCATATGCTTTATAAGCTCTAGTGGTAAATGCCATTATCTTGCCACTAAGGAAAGCAAAAGTCTTAAATAACAAATCAATGGAATCAATGTCCCATTTAAAACCTTTTTCAATTTTATTTTCTCAAATTCTCAAAAATAAAAATTATAAATTTCTTTTTTAAACAAAAGTTTTTTACTAAATTCTTAAAATAAAATTGTATCTCCGAATTTCGGAAAAGCATATCTCTACTTGCTAATGAGTAGAAAGTCGGAGGAACTAAATATGTCTACAATTTCTTCAACTAATTGAAGTAAACATTTTCCATTCACGCCTGCTGCCTTTACAAACTTCTTTCGAACAGAGCCTTCGGAACAGAATTCAAAGAGCATATCCTGATGTTGATATTAAAGGGTATTGGTTCCATTACCTAAAAGCACTTGTAAGAAAGGCGTCAAGAATCAACAACTTTATGACAAGAAAAAATTGTTTGGTTGCTGAATAGAAATGCACAACGATTTTTTAAGCCCTTTCCCTGAAAAATTGGGAATTATGTCCCATTTTCAACGGAAAAAAGTTGAAGATGGGACTTTTGTTTAACTTGAGTGGGACATAAGTCCCAAAAATAAAAGCTGGGACTTATGTCGTTCCCCCAATCTCCTCGACGCCCAGTGGGGTATTCGTCTCGAAAAGCCGATCATTTTTTTTTTTTTTTGCAAATTGTAAAATGAAGAAGCGGTTTTTATCTTAACTGTAGTTAAATACCCATAGAAGAACGCACCGTATCTTTTTTTTAATTTTTTGGCACCCAGTTCACCACAACATTAGTTGAAAGTCATCGATTGTAAGCCTTTAATGTGCGATGTGAGAAACTATTTCGCTAATTAACTTTTTTTGGGCTTTGCTATTGTAGGTTTACAATTTTTGCTATGGAGGTTTCAGTCGAAAGTGTGTAGCTTGTTTTAAAGTTTAAATAGCTTTTGAAGCTTGTATTTCATTTAAAATGGATTTGCTGGAAGTTCATGCAAAAGGGCAGTGTTCTTTGCTTTCGAGTGGAACAATTGTTATATTGTTCGGTGTTATTTGGTAAAAATTTACAAAACAATACCACAAAACAAAAACACAAGCCCCTATACAAATTTCGTCGTCCTAGATGTGTATAAAACGTATAAGATTTCACCTACAAAAAACAAGTCCTTTTTTTGGAGAATCACCTGGCTTGCGCGTTTTTATATTTTTAACTTCAAAAATGGATTTAGCACCTCAATTCTTTAGAAATTGCAACCCTTTTGCAAGTATTACCCAAATATCACTTCATACTGAGAAAAAAAAGGAGTGCTTTTTTAAGGTGACTTTCAAACTCTTAATCAATAAATTGAAGGCTCAGGAATGTAAATTTGCAACGTTGCTTTATAGTCAGTCATCTTCTTTAAATCAAAAGCTCTCCCAAAAACTGCTTCGCAAACAATTGACATGTAACAATTAGTAAAAGTTTCAGATTTCAAAATTAAAACACTCAGTTGATATTTTATCTCATTTTACATTTTATTTTCACTTAGAAGAATTGACTTTTACTATTTACAAAGCTTACCTAATGCAAAATTTTGTGTAGACATTATACAATTTAAGTCACATCAAAACAAACGGTAATAAATAGATGATATAAAATAAAAAAAAAAGAAATTATAATTTTAAATCGGTTCCAAAACGAATTTCTTCATGGCTTCCGGGAATTTATTTTGTGGATTAACGTTTAAACCATGTTTGCTGCAGTTGAATAAAAAGTTGTTTGCTTGCGTTTTTAAGCGTTCAGTCTTAAATGCCTACTGTCAATGTTGCGTTAGTATTATCGATACATTCTTACGTCCAACTCGCCTTAGTATCCTATCTTTTTCAAAGCCTTCAGATCTACGTCACCGTAGTAGTCCGTGCTAGAATCGGAAGAGAATAATTTAATTCATGAGCAGATTGTGTATACGTTGTTCGTACATAAATTGACTGCCGAAAATTGTATTTAAGTGATTAGTAAGATAAATAAAAAGTTGATATGATTTAAATTGAACAAGAAATTTAAGGAAAGCTAAGATTAGTTTATATATTTTATATGCAATATTCAAACTTGATTATTAGAAACCAAGGAAAATATGTAGTGGTGCCCGTGGCATAATGGTTAACACCTGCTCCTGGCTTTCAATTCAAATTCAAATTCAAATAACTTTATTTTATAACTCACACAGTAAGATACAGTATCTCATTTAAAAGTATAAGCTTCAAAGATAAATTATATAACATATTCAGTGTATGTGTTACATTTACAAAATTTTAGTATTTCAATGAAGGTGTTAAGGTGTCAGCATTTTACTTGGGGACTTCAAGGTTCAAATCTCAGAATAAAATTGTTTTTGAATTGGCTCTTTCTCAGACAGTTGTTTCGTGACATGAAAATATTAGCCGTTCAAAATAGGCAAGCAATTGTTGGTTCCTTCCATTGCCTCACATGGTTTGATTGAGAGAAATACGCTAGGCCCCGTGGCTCCTCGCTCTTTTGAACCAACCTATTTAATTTTTGGCCTTATTTCTAATTGTTAAATTGGTATTAAGACCGCAATAATACGGATAAAATTCTTTTGGAACATTAGTTAACTTTAAGTTTGAAATTTCTTATAGAAAAGTACGGTTTTGATTTGGTTGACCTGATGAGGCCTTGTTTTATTGATTTTGGAGCGGTGTAAGGATAAATTTCAAGAATCGATCGTATTTGGTATATTGTTTCACTTCAACAAAGACACACAAATTCAAATAAAATTCCACTTTCACAAAGTGAAATAGACACAAACGATAGTTTGAAAACAAAACAAAAAAAGATACCATTAAAAAAAGTATTTTTCTGCAAATCCTCTTTCAATGTCAACAAAATGTAATGAAGAACTTAAACATTTCGAAAAGTTATTCTTATCGACTTAAAGCCCAAATTCTACCCCACATCACTGATACCTTAATTGTTAGAGAGTTCCAGTTAAGTCAAAATTTTCTATTCAAAATTCAAATTGCCATGTGGTTAATAGCAAGTTCGAATTTTGGAACGGGTTGTGACTTGTATCTTTTGACCAGAATAAGGCAGTAAGTATCGAAACTATAAGAAAAATCTTTGAACACAATCAATTCGAGTATTCGAGTATACACTCGCCTGTGGCAGACTGCGAGTTTCTAATATATGTAACTTCGTCATCTTTAAACTGCTTTATATATAGAACAAATGCTTCGAGAGAAATTATTCGGGTGATTTTTGGTCCCGTCTGCATAGATGGAGAGTGGAGAAGAAGATTCAACAAAGACAGTGACCTTGTCAAACGAGTTAAGGTCCAGCGGCTTAGATGGCTGGGTCATGTAGAGCGAATGGACGCTCCGGCCCGGAAAGTCTTCGAATCCAATCCCGAGGGACGGCGCAGTAGAGGAAGACCGCGACTCAGATGGCGCACGCAAGTAGGAGAGGACCTCAACCAACTTGGCGTGTAAAACTTGAGGCAGCTAGCTAGGGACCGAGCTGGCTGGAGAAGCATGTTGGTTGAGGCCCTAGTCCGACCCGGACTGTAGCGCCACCTTAAACAAAACAAACATCTAGAACAAATATTATAACGCCTTAATATACGCAGTATGTTTTTGTGTGGAGAACTAACTTCAAGAATTAGCGAAAGTAAAATACTATAGTGTTTGCTAAATACCTATGTATTGGTAAATGTTAGTTCTCTTTCGACACTCCTGAAGTAAAAAGAAACAAAGTACCAGTCAATATGACACAAATCGCTATTCTCCTTAAAAAAAGCGGAGCAAGTAGGAAGAAGTCGAATATCATCATGAGCGACGCGTCGCGTCGCGCCGTCGTCGCAACGGCGCTAAATCTCATCTCTGTGATTAAGTAAAAAAGCAAAATTTAATCGGAAAATCACGCATAAGGCACTTTTTTTTATGGTGTGGAGTGTGGTGTTTCCTCGGGCCCAATTTTTCTAAAGCACTGCAGGCCAAACGGTTACTGTGGCTACTTTAACACTTTATCCTACCTCAACTGGATGAATTGAGAACATGTGGCTTTCACAGGATCGAACAATATGGCGCATACTGAACGACGAGGGCTAAATCTCCGAGTCGCCTAATCTCTCGTTTTGGTGATTTTGAAAAATAACAAATTATATGCTTATTAGATTTGATTTGGGCATTTTATTATGGTTGTTTTTAATTAAAAAAAAAAAAACTTGTATTTATCCCACTGTTTAAATTCTCTTGAGATGAAGAGCTTACAACATTGGAAAGTAATATAAATAAATATTGTGACTCATTCCATCATAGTTTGCGATAATTCCATGTTAATCCAAACATTATAAGCCAAGGACTTTTTGTTTTCGCCAAACTGTTCCGTGTTTTTACCCTCATTCTTAGATGGAAAACATTTCATCGCACATAGGTACACTAAACAATTTTAAGAGAAGATAGAATCACACCAACAAAGCTGCTCCGCTCAGTGATCTATTTGATAATGTACTTGCTATAACACTATGTATTTGCGAAAATTTGTAGAATTTTCCAGAGAAAGAGACCCCTACAGGAATGGTGGAGATAAAAGAATCTACTTATTAAACTCGCCCTGCACTTTCCTCACTTAAACACTTAACAACCCACCGAAATGCAACCATATTTACTTCTTTAAATACCAACACAAATTCAACTCGAAGTCACTTGACCCTTTTGGTGATGTGGTGATCACTGCTTGGCTGTATGGCTTAGAAAAAAAAAAGCAAATATGCTGTTGAATAAATTTGTTGTATATGTGGAACAGTAATCCCTTTGAATTGAAAGAACGAAAATTACGAGTTCCAGAACTCGAAAATAGTCTTTTTTTTTTCCTTATTTGCTGTATAAACAAAGTGCATTGTTGGGAGAGTTAAGTTTTGATTGGACTATTCTTGATTGCGGGAGACCTCTTTGAAGAAAAATTCACTGAAAATATGGAAACAGACAATCATGCATGTTTGTCATGCATACGGAATTTCATAATTTGGTTTACACAAAACCAAATTCCATCATTGGCCATGGTCGTCCATTTTAATTGTTATGTAGTAGATAGTCAGTCATTTTGATGCCAATATAACACAACAAGAGGTAATTCTAGCAGTGGAAAAGCTTAAAGAAGGAAAAGCAGCAGGATCGAATGGGTTGTCAGTTGAATTTTATAAGTGCGGCACAATGGAGTTAATTGGTTGGCTAACATTAATATTCTACAATGTATTGGAAACCGGGACGATTCCTCAGGACTTTTGCCAATCGATTATTTTTCCAATCCACATAAAAGGTAACTTGGCTCAAGTGTCTAACTATAGGGGCATATCCTTTCTAAATGCATCATACAAAATCTTCACTTCGATACTACAAAGACAACTCATCAGCTGGATCAATGATAATAACCTAAGGATCGAGTTCCAGGCAGGTTTTAGACCAGGTTATTCAACGATTGACCATATCTTTGTTTTAAGGAGTACAGCTGAATTGTTTCTCAACAACGTTTTTTTGTCGATTTTAAGTCAGCGTTCGATAATATTGATAGGCAAAGTCTTTTTTACAAGCTATCGGTATGTCGAGAAAATTTGGGAGAGTTATTGAGAACACGTAGGAGAACTCAATTGCTTCAGTATGGAATGGGGAAGATATGTCTGAATGGTTTAGGACGGAGTCAGGAGTAAATCAGGGGTGTACATTAAGCCCAAGCCTTTTTGCGCTGTATAAAGTTAGGTACTTAGTTACTAGCTTGTCCAGTGGAAGCGAATACGTAGATCAAACGATTAAGGCTCTTCATTTCGCTGATGACATTGTTATCTTAGCCTCTTCACCTTTATCTATGCAGCTCATGATAAATCGGCTATCGCAGAATTTGGAACTTGATAGTGAATTTAGAAAAGTCTAAAATTATGATTTTTAAGAATGGAGGAGGTAGAAACTGTGCTTGTAAAAAATGGTATTACAATGCCATTGAAATTGTTACCCAATACAAATATCTTGGACTTTACCTCACAAAGAACTTAAATATGTAGAAGCACTTGAAGGAGAAGCTGCCGAAGGCCAAGTGTGCGATCAGTGCTTTTATAACAAAAATAATGCCCATAGTAGAAAATTCCAAGTGTTTCAAGCGTTATCAAAACCAATATTGTTTTATGCAGCACAAATATGGGGAGCTAAGCAATATGAAACTGTGGAGAACTAAACTAACCGAATCTTTGCACTGCCACCAAACATGCCCAACTAGACGGTTATGTTGGAAGCAGGTTTATCGCCTCTTTTCATAGAAACCCTAAAAATGCAAGTAAGCTATGTTTTGAAAATTATGAAGATGGAAAATCATCGACTTCCCAAAATAGCAGCTCTTCAAGTCATAAATTCAAAGACAAGTTGGTATACTGAATGGATGCAGTTATCTAGAGACTCTGAGGTTGACCTGAATCTTGATAATTATGATTTTATTAATTGGAAAAAAAACGCTTTATCAGCTTATTTCTTCAGTGGACCTCAAGTCTAGAGAAAGTTTTCTGAATAACGCAACAGGATCGCTGCATAGAGAACTTTATTGTAGACTCAATCATAATTTGAACGAGATGAACTATTTTCGGGACGTAATGGAGTCAACGAAGTTGCGATGATGGCCAAGTTACGAGCGGAACATTTACAGCTAAACTTCATGCCACATAGAACAGATTTACATATCATCTGCTCGCTGTGCAATTTAAACGAAAGAGAAGATACTTTTCATTTTATGGGAAAATGTCCTGTCCTGAAAGAGATCAGACGTAACACTTTTGGAAGTGATTTCATAACGGAAAATGAAGTTACAGAAACGCTTAATGAAGTTGAAGTACCAAAATTATACTGCGCAATTTTTCAAATTGCTTTAAATTATAGACACAAAATTATGACTGAAAGTTTCTGAACATATAACTTCTGTGAAATCAGTCAATTTAAATTTATGAAGATTTTCTTTTTTTCTTCTAAATTATGTTTTGCCAACCAGGCAGGCGGCATAAAGCCAAGCTTTTAAACTGATATTGTTAATTGTGTATTCAAGCTTTACGAAAAAATAAATCTAAATCGAAATCTTAATCTAGTCAGTCATTTTGGAGTAAAATTTAATGAAAACTAGGGGTACTATGGACATTGGAAAGAGCACCAGTTTGGATTGATGAGACAGATTCAGACCGATTTAGTGAATCAGTTAACGAGCAATACGTGACTGTCTTCGCTCACGCATACAAATAGTGTGAGCTGTTTCCTGTTTTCGCAAAAATAATTCACATCTTCGGCAATCCACCAAAACAAAGCCAAAATATTCATACACTTTGTTTGTACGCTGATAAAAAAGATAAAAAAGAGGATAACCATAAAAATTGTACTCTCCACGATACTTTTAGAGCAAGTAACAACATTTCAGTTAGTGTAATAAGGAGCTCGCAAGCAGCATATCTTTTGACTCACGTCTAATGGATATGCCGTCTGACACGATGATCCCAAAGCTCAAACTGCGTCAAAATTACTCAGTCAACTTTCCTTCGGTTCAGGACTGGTTCGCTTCAGAATCTGAGCCCCGAAAGAACTGTTATCGTATCTTTACAGATGGCTCCAAAACCGACGAGGGTTCTGGTGCTGGTGCCTTTGTGGAGAACGACGACATACGACTGTACACATCTTTGGGATCATACGCATCCGTTTTCCAAGCGGAGGCTTATGCTATCCTAATGGCCTTGAGCCACGTAACGAACAATGGATGGACAGGGAGAAGTATCTTTGTTTGCAGCGACAGCCAAGCTGTGCTTAAGGCCCTTCTCAACCCTCTAACCACTTCGAAAGTGATCCAGGAATGCAAAAGCTCTCTGAATGTGATCGGAAGATTAAATTCCTTGAGTCTTATTTGAGTTCCGGGCCATCACGACATAACTGGAAATGAGATCGCAGTTGAACTTGCTAGGCAAGGATCTCAGACAGCTTTCTCAGGACTTGAACCGTCGCTTGGTCTGCCAGCGTCCTCAGTGAGGGCTTCAATCAACGATTGGATCTGTGAAGAGCACAACCGTAGATGGCATGCCTCCATTGGATGCTGACAGACCAAACGTATGCTCCCCAACGTTAGTAAGAAGACTGCAACATTTTTGCTAGCTCGTAGTAGAAAAGACTGTAGAAAGCTTATTGGCGTTGCCAGCGGGTACTTTCCTTTTGCTAAGCATTTAAACGTGTTAGGCTTAGGTGATACCACACTCTGTGAATATTGTGGAGAAGATGAGGACACCGCAGAGCACTTCCTCTGTGAATGTCCTGCTTTTTCTCGCATTAGGTTACAGATACTCGGCTCAGACATGGTGAGAGCTGGTAACTTAGGCTCCTTATCATGGCAGCGTCTTTTGACTTTTCTCCGAACATCTGGAAAGCTATAACAAATAGAAGGTAGCTAGCTGGTAGTACAATGGACCGGTATTTAGGTCTGAGTGCTCCAGCTGGTATTTTAAAAACCTCCAACAGAAAAAAAAGTGTAATAAGTATATGTAAAATTATTGGGTTTTACCAATTTCGTTTTCACGTAGAAAAAGCTCTTTATAGATAGAACCAAATGAGCAATAAGGTTTACCCGAGTCCCACGTGAATTGTATAACAGAAGTTGGCAAGCCTATAGTTGTTATAAAATAGTCGTTATATGGAAAAATTGAAATTGAATAATCGTTAGTAAACACAGTCAAAATTGGTTAGGCACAGTTAGAAATTCAGCTTGTTAGGTAGTTACATATAAAGTAAAAGTTAAGAATTTTCTTAAGTAAATATTCGTAAGTCACAAATGTATACGTATATAGTAGTTGGTAGAGTTGTCGTCGAAATTTATACCAAAAATAAAAGATTCAATTTTATATTTTCACTTCTTTCTTTAATTCAGAAAAAAATCGATTTACAGTTTTTTTTTTTGCAAAAAAAAGTTTCTTACATTTGTATCGGTATATTTTGTGGCTTTGAGTATTTTTTTCATTTTTCAAGCGTAATGACAACCGATAATATTTTTACATCACGCCTTTAATTACAATGTTAAATCAGTTAGCGAACTGACTCAATTTATAAACATCACTGTGTGTTGTTGTCATAGCAGTCTCTCATTTGATAAGAAATTATATAAAATAAAAATTTATATAAGAATACCTACTATATAATAAGATTTAAGAAACATTTACAACTTGCTTGCTTTAAAAATTGATGCCGTCTAATAGCCTAGGCCAAAATTTTTGTTGAATCTCTTAAATAACAGTATTTGAATCAAATTAGACTTATTTTGTTTGCTTACAACTTAAGAGAGTTAGAGAAGAAAAAAATAATAATAATAGAAAAAAAAATAACAAAAGGAAATTAAATAAAAAATGGGAAGTAAACATAAAAACGAAGAAATAACTCTTCAATCTGTTCAGTTTTGTTTCTTGTTTCGTTGAAGATTTGTGTTTTTGTTTAAGTTATTTGTTGAAGCAAATACTTTAGTTTACGCGTCCTTGGCAGGAGTACCTTTTACTTTAGGTGCCTTGTTACGTGCTTCTGGTGTGTGTAATCCGGCTAAAAGCTCGCTTTTACGGATGCTCTTCAGATCCAAGTCGCCGTAGTAGTCTTCGCTGTAATTTTCAGAATGGATGGATTTATGGTTGGAATTTGGAATTCTTATTGTGTTTTTTTTTTCTTTTTTTTTATAATTTGTATGAAACTGACTTCTGTTTGTTATGGCATGTGCATCGATTTTTAAAAGGCGTTTGAATTACTTAACCAACTACCTCACGCATTTGTGTGGAGCATTTATAAAATCAGAGTTAGAAAAGGCTTTCAATAGATACAGCAACTACTTGAAAGTGAATAAGGCCAAACCACCAGAGAGTTATAAAACAATATTCTAATACTTGCACCACAGAGCATGAATGGAAGAAGTGAATGAGTGAACTTACCATCCGGGAACATCTTCGGGGTCTTCACAGTTTCCGGTACCCTCACCATCACCGATTTTGAAGACTGTACCAATTGGGCAACCGTATTCACGGGCAACTCCGTCTAAACAGATATAGTATTTACGGCAATCTTCTGGATGAGCGTGGCGGGAGAAAGATCCTGAGTTTGAGATTTCACCAGCGGCAGGGCAAGCGAATCCATTGGCAACTTCTGTTGAATGAAACAAAAACAAAGCAAATTGAATAAGTAAACAAAAGTAATGTGTTAGCGAATAACCCACCTTCGTTTTTGCATTCTGGGACTTGATCAGCCCACATGCATACACGAGAATCACGATCGTAGGCAAGACCGGGTGAGCATTGGTATCTTGAGGGTTCACCGTTCCAACAATTCCAGAAAACATCGCATTTCTGTTCATCGGGGAAGATTCCATACAATCGAGAACAATGTGGGGTAGAAATTGGTGGTTCTGCAGAAGGAAAATTATGTTAGATTAAAATCCATTTTTATTCAGTTTCGGTGACGACTGTGAGGCTTACTAATATTCGTTTCACTTTTAAGTCTGTTAAAATAAATTTTACTCACCCAACACTGAGCGATCTCCGCAGTCAACATTGTGCAAGTAATCACAGTTCTCAGCCAAGAATTTCTCATCGGTGGCATCGAATGCCAAACCATTTCCACAGGTCTTTAATTCAGAAACACTGTTATCGCACTTCCAGTACTTGTCGCAGGACTTTTCGTGTGGATAGAAGCCAAAATCATCTGGGCATTTGAATGATTCCTGGGCCATAGCTGCAAGAACAGACGAGAATATTATACATTAACAATAGCTCACACGGAAAATAAATCAGTAATCTACGTTGTAGTGCAATCAATACTATCGTCATTATCAGCTAAACGATGCGATGGTTCGTTCCATTATCATAGAACCACATCCAACAAGAGATTAATTTGTATTTTCTGCTGGATGTATGGAATGCTAAAATGCATAATTAAACCCTGCTCTTTGATTGTCCATGCATAGATTGGAATTCCCCCTAGTGACGACAATGTTCACATTTTCTGTATTTCGCATACAAAACAAAGCAACCTAATAGTTCAGTTCACGACATACCTCTTTTGTCAAAGGCTATTATATTGAAAATGTGTTGAACTGATAACCATGACGGCACATTTGGTGCGAAAAACTTCATAATGAACTATTAAAATATTTGCCTACTGTGTGTTTCTGTGTATGACACACATACATATACACAAATTTATGTGTGAATATTATCTTTTAGTATATTTGTATAACAAACGTATCTAAATTTGACACAAAAGCCGGCTAAACTATTGAATTTCTCTTTTGTTTGATGCACACAATTTGGGGAAACATGAACTCTATGTGTATTTGCAAAATAGCATGCGTTAGTTGAATGTTGCTGCTGCTGCAGTTTAAGGACCAAAACTATGCCATATAAAAGACCCACTCATGCATGACATTGCAATTTCAATTAAACTCTTTCCAAATCAATGTTTTGTCTATAATATTGTGTGTATGGGTATTTAATGAGTTTCATTTTTGTAGTTTATTCTAGAAATATCTAAAATACAAACACATAAGTACATATAGGTTATTTATTTGTTGCAGATTGCAATGCCTGACATGTTGTTTTTACTTGCTCTGTTGGACTTGTGTCTTGTTTGTGTTTAAAGGTTAGTTAAAGTGTGTGTGGTGGGGAAGTTGAAAACTGTGTATTTTGTCAAAAGTTTACAAATCGGCTTGTCTTCGCTTCCTATCCTATGAATATTCAAATGAGGTTGAAACCGATTTGACCATACACTATTTAAATTTCGAACTTAAGTGTTTTAGGCTCCACAGTCAAGCTCTTAAATTCCACATTTATTCAAAATGCCTGAATCGTTAATCACTAATCATTCCCATTTCAAGACAGATAAATAGAAGTCTGTTGAATTTTTCAAACAAGCTACTTAGTGACAAGTATTACCAACTCCAAGTCCAGATTAGATGCATTATAATCATTGTAAAGACACGTTGAGAAGAGGAATGTGAAACCCTTTAATTTGATTTTAACAAAATTCATTTGCAACAATATTCTACCGTTCGAAAGGTGTTGTTTCGAGGAAGTGCACAATCTCATGTTCATGTAACATGTTTGGGACTTATTAATCAATGAAATTATTTATTATTTATTATGGAATCGAAGAGTGCAGCATTGTGTTCTGCTATAGTTTTCTCTGTTTCTTTATACTCGTCTACTGCAAATCTTAATTAACATGGTGTCTTTTAGTGTGACCATTGCGGAGAAGTAAGTCATTTTCTGTCTGTTTATTTCCCGAGCGTTGTCTGGGATATCACACCCCAGGACAACTGAATTACATTGTTTATTTTATTAGAGTTGTCTGGGGTTCCGCAAGGAAACTATACTGGACCATTAATATTTACTTTCGCATTTTTGAATTGGGTTTCAGAGGAGAGTATGGCTTAATCCCAGTTGTTTACTATTTTGGAAAGTTTATTATTCAGTATTCAAATATTCCACACGTTTCTGAATTATGCATTGCTAATGGCACATAATGGGTTTTCCAATACGGACTTGACAACTTTTTTTTAAGGCGAACCATCTAAAATATCATCTGACCATCGATCGTGGGCACATTTGCAGTGGTCGTTTGGTTGAAACCAATCGGAGGCCGTGGAACTGACTGGCTAAGATCGTTTGCTACGAACTGCTGAATGACAGTGATATTTTTGACACTTTGATCAACCCGTTTTCACACTGACACAAAAATATCATACAACGAAGAAGTGGACTAAAATTTTTGCAGTAAACTAAATACTGCCTGTCTATTGGGCCGAGAACTACGAGCGCTGCAGGCACTGACTCCGAAATTAGGTAGGTAGGTACCCGTGGCGTGATGGTTAGCATGTCTGCCTGCTGTTAACCCAGAGGTTCGTGGTTCGAATCCCAGCAGCGGCAAAAATATTTTCCACGGGTATCGCCTTTCGCGAGGAATTGGCAAGTCCTCCGTTAGTAAATTCATTTGCCATGAAAAGCGCTTTCTCGATTAGCCGTTCGGAATCGGCAGAAAATTGTAGGTCCCCTTCGTTCCCTCACAAGGCAATGGTTGTGATAAATGTGCTAGGCCTCGGGCTCCTCGCTCTGTTGCGCCACCCTATTTATTTATTTATTTATTTATTTATACCTTGTAGGTTCGTGTACGTTAACGTGTTTAGTTTAGTTGACAGTGACAGTTTGTTGATGAGTGAAAGGGTACGTTCACCAAAATTGTCAAGTCCCCTTTGGAAAACCCTTTACATATCTGAGCTCTGAACATTGAAATTGTGATGTGGTGAGCTAATTGTCTTTTAATTTGAATGGAACACATTTGTAAACTAAGGTGGGCCTTACAAATCCATATAAAAATATTAAATCGTTCATTTATTAATTTATCGATCTACTTGCAGCAATGAAATCAGCTATGTAGCGTTAGCTGCGCCGTTTCGTTTAACGGATTTGAAAGCATTTACTCTATAGACTCATCAAACAAAAGTTCCAATAATATTTCAAAAGCAGTTTGAAAAAAATCGCTAAAAACACTTCGGCAAACAACTCAGACTACGAATAAAATAATTCCTATGACGAAAAGGTTTTCTTATGTAAAGGAAAATTCAAATTGAGATTCATTATGTTAATCATTTTCCCAAATGGAAATACAAGTGCTGTCTATGATTTCATTTTATAAATGCAGACAGACAATCTCCAAAAATCATTCAAGCGTAACACTTCCTGCATCAGCTCTCCCCCACTTCTGCGGTAGCTGCATTGATTTAAAACTATTACAAAATTTCATCAGATTTATTACATTCCCGCCTAGGGACATTATATTTTCTAATGCAATATATGCGACGCTTGTGTGAGTGTTTATCCGCATTCCAAAGACCACAAAATGGTGCCGCAAAGTGCGCTCCGTTAAAATGTTTAATTAAAACACCAAGTATGTGTATATTTGAATGCTGCCCCACAGGACTATCTACCTACCTACCCCTCTCCCTCTCTCTCTTGCCTTTTTACACTGTACCAAGTTGTTGTGAGGCATTTAAGCAATGAAAATCCAAAAATTCTCTAGCTATCTGACTTGACCAACATCAAACCAGAAGCCTATATGACGTGAAGAGAGCATATAGGGTAGGTTAGGTGGTAGCAAATAAAAGGGGGGAAAAAAAAACAGACGAGAGATACAACTCCATCAATCAGTGCGGTTATGCAATTAGATTCTGCATACGTATACACAAAATGGGATTCGAATTCAAATTTGGGCCGCAAGCTATGTTTTTCTGTACAGTAGTAGTTATTTTGTTTCAACTACCATGCTCCCATCGCCACCAACGACACCACCAGTGCCGTTGCCGTTGCCGCCCACTACCTACGCCGCGCCGGCCGTGCCGCGTCAATGATGTTCATTTTATTATCTCTCTGTTCTAGTGGCTAGCAGCTCATCAACAGTCGAAATTCACACACACACTTTAATATGTAGACAGAGAGTAGATACAACTGAAATTGGCGGTTGCAGTTCAAAGTGTTTTATATACTTCCAAACATTTTTTTGCGTTAAGCAATTTTAAATTTATTTATTTTCTTGTTCCGAACATTAATTGCAGGGTTTCGGTTTTTTGTTGTTTATAAAAAAAACTGACGATTGTCTGTCATAACCGAATGGCGATATAGGAGAGGAGGTCACCGCAGTATAAATGAAACTTGTTATTTCAATAAAACATGATTTCTATTTTCGTCCTTTTTGTAATTTTTTCTATATTGAATTGTGTATGAATTTTCATCTCACCAAGGACATTTAACATGTTTTTTAAAATGTTATCTGCATACTTTCTCTACCTGAATGAAGTAAAGGAAATCCAGAATAAAAAAAATGTGTATACCACTAAAAAACAACTTTTCGTTGAATAAAAATTCATTTTTTTGCCTTTTATTCACCATGTCCACCTTGAGATACATTTTATATCTGGTTTTTTCTTTCCTAACCACACAGAGTACAGATCAGCACATAACGTGCACCCTGGCTTGCATCATTAAAAAAATAAATCTTAACCATACACCGTAGTATGTGTGTTGACTGCTTTCAATGTTTTGTCCCCAACACGATGTGGTTGTTATACTCATTTTAATTTGGAGTAGGTACAAGTGAGTACCTTGAATTATATGAAATTATTATCAAGTTGAAAAGCGATACCTCGGTACACTATTTTTCTTTTTTGATACAACTTTTTCTGTAGGTGTTGTATGGAGTGTAATTTGAGATAGTGATCATTGAAAGGGTTTTTCGGGCTTCACCTATGTATGCTTTCTTTCTAAAGGATGTGTAAATATATTTCTGTTTTTGTTGAAAATGACACTAAATAAGAGAAATGTGGCATGATGGGATGACACAAATTTACTGCATTGTTAGCTGCAAATTTGCACACAAACAACCGAATATTTTTCTTTCACTTTAGCTCAGTAAAGTATCAAAATCCATTCTGAACTTTAAATACTTTAATCTACCACGTTCTTTCTATTTTATCAAGAATTAGTAATCCCTTATGAGTAAAATTTGTAAAAACACTGCCGTCTAATCTCAGCTACTAGGAAATAGAGACATCTTAATATGCTTTGGAAATGAGCATCCGTACCCAATCGTGGGTGTGTGGACAGACACAGAGTAATTAAAGTTATTAAAAGTGTGAAATATAATCATAAAAAATAATTGAGTAAGTCAAAGCTAGATTATGTTTGTTTTTGGAGAATATACGACAGCAAACCTTTGGAAATTGAGATTTCTCCTTCTCCCCACAATTTGTCATTCTGATCACAGTTTGAACCAAAACATCGATTCTAATCGATTCTCGCAACAAAAGTAGAATTTTTAGTACTCGAATGAGTTATTCTATTTCCTTCGTTACTTTAAGTGATTTTTATTGGTGTGCTTTAACCAATAAAAAAAACACTAAAAGTAACGAAGGAACAATTAGAACCACACCGGTACAAAATTTTGTTGGTGTCTTTTTAGACAAACGATACATCTTTGCATAGACTTTGATTCTTTGATAAAGATTCTCAGACGACTAAGGATTCTACTACGACCGCAAAAGTTCGAGCCAAACTAACTATGAATGCTTTTTGCTTTTTGGTATCTCGAGAAGTTTCAATTCCGATGATCACATCATTTGATGATGATTGAGGTTCGATTTATTTTAGTTTTTTGTTTCGTAGGCGTTTTGCGAGGCATTCCTCTTCGATCAGGTCTAGTATCTCGTTATGGTCAAGAACATCCGGTCTTAAGCCTTAATGAATCGATTATGCTCGTCGTTCATCAGAAGTAACAAAAAAAAAGCATTTATGAAGAATGATAATCGTCCTTAAAAATATTCTATTTAGTACATTTTGGAAGATTTTACAAATGAAAACTGCCTATTTATTTATTTTCAAAGCTTAATAAAATCACATTCACATCACAACCGAGCACTATATGAACTGGGAGGGTCATTCCGTAACTTTTCAGACGATTATCGTTCAATCGTCTGTCGTAGATAGCGTCGTCAAAAGATTGGTCATTTAATCTTGCTTTCAGTGGTTGGTGGGAAGCTATTTTACTATCGTCTTACAAATTTTGGCAACTTTTTCAGCGTAATTTAACACGTTTTTTTACTGCCTAAAATTGATATGATAGTCGTCTTAAACGTTACAGAATCCAAAACCTGAATTTTAAATGTCACAGTCTACTCCGGCGTATACGTACTTTTTTTTTGTTTAAAGAGTTTTATCGCGAGCGCTTTTTTGAATACGTCTTTTTGTTTTGTAGATGCTGTGTAGGGTTTTAGCACTCAGGAACTTATTTTTCCACTCACTTTAATTTCATTTTAATTTAACTAACTGCAAATTTTGAAGAAAATGGTAATAGCGGCTCAGGCTGTAGACCCAAATACGGACAGACATACAGATTTGCAGGACCCACCTTTTTGTATCGCAAGTATTTAAGTCTTATCTCAAAATTTTTTTCGGCACGATTGCAAAGCTTGTCATATTCGCAAGTAAAAACTTAAGTTTTTTTTATTACGGATTGAACCAGGGCCTAAACGTCACATTGTGCCCAAACAACACAGTTAGATTTTGAAAATATCACAAAGTGCTAAAGAGCTAACTCCTCAAATATTCTTGAAGTACATACCTTGAAAAACAAAAAAGGAACTGAGGACGAGTAGCAAAATGAAAATGTACTTAATGAAGTATTAGCTGGAGCACATAATGGGATACTATTAAAAAATATTATTATTTTATTAATACTATAAAAAATATCTTCTTCATTTAGGTTTTATACAAAAATGTCCCTGAAGTTAGTTTGGAATTTTAGGCAATCACAAAACAACAACATTAAAAAGACTGAAAGAACAACTTTGAAGAAGAAAACGACCAACTCTTAAATTTCTTCGTTTTATTGAAGCTTAAAGTGGGCTTTGAGAAGATTCCGCACGAAATATATTTCTTAGGAAGTCTTATAAGTTAATTATAAGATTTACGGCAATATTAACTGGTATAGAAGTGAAATGGTATTCAGAAGAGTGCATTAAAAGCCCATTAAGAGCTGATGAATTTCTTAGAGCTCATCTATGTTGCTTGGGTGAAATAAAAAATTTAGGCTATACATATATGGTTTTTGAAGGACTTGCTCACCATAGGCAAATCCTACCAAACATTTTTTTATAGATCGAAACCCATCCTCATACGTAATAGCTATGAACATTGCGTTGATGGTTCCATAAAAAGGAAAAGACATAATGTTTTCCAAACAAAACGATATTTGAAGTAATATGATTTCAAATCGGAGCAACGGCGCTCGGGATGAGTCTGAGCTTACGCAGCACGATTGTGCAATTTTTGTTTTTCTAAGACTTGAAATTTTGTCGAAAGAAGTTTGAAATCACTAAAAATTGCAAGCTGTTGACCACTTAATCCGAAACACATGTTAAAAATCTTAATCGATCAACGTTCATTGTCATAAAAAAACAACAAAACAAGCATATCTTGACAGAGGCCACTATCAACGGCTCACATAACGCAAAACATTACCTAAGCTGACAATGAAAATTGAAACAATCAAGGCCTGACTTACACAAGAGGTTTGCATAAAAGTGGCGTCTTAATCTGTTCGCAGCAGCACTGCTGTCAGAAGAAAATGAAAGTTTTCAATTCAGTCATACATTCATCTCATAAGCATACGCATTAAAGTCTATCTTAGTGTAAAACTGCGATTCCAACGTAAAACAGCATAACAGTTATACAACAAAAAAACAAAAGCAAAACTCCGGTTGGTCTTAAAACCACAAAGGTTGGTTGGATAATAATTGTTGCAGATGGCTGACTCTGTTTTCAAAGCAAGTCACACAATCCAATCAGTGTGTAACTGAACGAAAAGCAAAGCAACATAAACGTCCATAAGCAAGGTGTGGCTGCTGCTACCATTTCCGTCCATGCACCCTTCTCTGGAACTGACTCTCCCGTGTAAACGGATTAAAAAGTAAACAAGCACACGTCAAAGAAATTTTTTTTTTTTTAAATTGGAATACCTTTTTCCTTGTTTCAATGTAATTGTATATAAACGTACCTATACATATTTGTATTTAAACCTTTTTTTTTTAAGCATCCAAACCCATTGGCTTATGCAATCTTTTTTATTTAATTGAAAATTGTGTTCTTTTTCTGTTTCATTTGTACCTCCTCTACCTACTTAACTAGCATATGAGAGAAAAATAAAATATTTTGAAAGTGAAACGACTCAAAAGAAATGTACCGCATACCCGTTACCAACTACACAAGTGCAGGTATACAGGTTTTTTGTTGTTTTGGTCATGTTATATAATCCAAAAATTCCAATAAGCAAAAAAAAATAAAAAATTTACAAAACACAAAAAAAGATCAATAAAAATCAAGTTGACTGAGGTGGAAGAGTGATGCCATTATATTGATACTGAAGATGGGTTTGAAGAAATAATAGCAATAAAAAAAAAACAAAAACAAGACGAACTGGTTGCTTGGCTTACTAACCCAAAAAACTTGGAGCCCGCAGTTTGTTTTATCTCTCATGTGACGTAACAAACCATTTTGTGAATTAAAAAATCAACATATTGATGAGAATTGGGCTTGAGCAATTTTCTATGTTTATACCGGTAGTTACGCAATAGTATGTGTTATTTGACTGGTTTCAAACACCAAATCAAATTTGACCTTTTCCTAGAGGAATTTAACAGGCATATCACACACCATGGCTTGCATATAGCGTGTAAAAGCAACAGTCGTTTGCCTTTGAACATACTCCCTGCAGTGATGCATTAATGTCGCATCTCAGTTGTTTGATTTTTTGCAATCAATTTTATAAAAATATAAAAAGTGTTTGATTCCCTGACAATGATGTCGGTGTCTGTCATGTGCGAGTTCGTATTGGTTAGAACATTATTCAATCAATAAATAACTGAAAAAACCAATGCATACATCATAAGTTTATTCAATAAAACACAAAAACAAACTGTCACACCAACTACCATGTTTTTTTCATCATTTTGTGCGCATCAACTATTTGACAGCCAAACATGGGTCACAATTTTAAACTGTCCATTATAATTCAATTCAGAATTGAATAATGCTCCTTTGATGAGCATTGATAAATAATAATTAATTGCTAACTTTTAATTTATTAAAGAGTTTTCGTTTTTGTGCATACATTCGTTTTTGGTTCATCATGCGATGACAGTGTGCAGTTTGTAATGAATATACTTAAAAACCTATTATCGTTTCGACATGGTGTCACTTTTCAATTCAAAGGTTGTTATTTTAGCTGGCATTTGAAATGGCAAACAGGGAAGGGAGCAAAATATAACTCTGATTTTAAGGTGTGAGTATGAAAAATGCCAAGCATTTCTAGGTACAACCTCAACCAAAGGGCATTAGACGGATAAGGTACATCGGTGAGGTGCTTTGGAATACCTGATTTTGGGTTTGCATGAGAGTACATTGAAATTTGACTAATTTTTTGCTGTAAATTGTTGTGGTCGTTGACGTTTAGTATTTTATTTATTTTATTGGCTGGCTTTTAAAGTTTGAAAGTGAAGAAGATATTGGAATGTTTGAGAGTTGGAAAAGCTTCCTTAAGGAAGAACACATTTGCAGCCTAGGGCAACAGACGAACGCTAAGAATAATAAAAATCAAAATTTTAGTATGCAATTGAATTTCTGTTCTTCATTGCTGATTTATTCATAAGTGATCTTGCTGGTGATGCACTTGCTCTCTCCAAAACCTAACCAACAATACAACACTCATTTAGATACATAGCGTTTAAGCCAAGTAAAAAGGTATCGCCATTAATATAGTGATTACTAAATATTTTGTGCTTTGTGCACCTTCTCTCTTCTCAGGGCCTCTCAAACAGTACATCACTCATGTGCATACACTACGTTGAAGCCAAGTTATGCAAAGGGATTCAACTGTTAAACTTAAATTGAGTTTGATATTTTCTACATTTTCAAAAATATAGAGAATCTTATTTCAGAAAAAAAAAAGAATGGCAAAAGGAAAAGAAAAGCGAATTGGAGTTCCCATGAAGCACCAATATACTTTGATGTACTGCAGACAACAACCTTGAAAGTCTCTGTCAAAGTTTTTGGAATGCTGTTGGCAGATTGATTATAACGTTCATGAGTCGTCTTCTAATAATTTTCCAAGTCACCCACAACACCTTACAAACTGATGCCCTAACTTATTATTCCGCTAGACAATTTTATTTTCAAAAAGAAACCTCTCTTAATTTTAATTTTATTTTTATTTTGTTGAACACAAATTCCTCTTCAGTGCACATAAGCCTTGAATATGTATATTTTGCAGCTTCAATTCGAAATTACACATCCTTTCATTTCATTTTCAATCAATAAAAACGAAGAAAAGAAAAAGGAAGGATGATGGAAACGTAAAAAAATACTCAATTCATTGGCATGTTCCACCTTTCGCATAAATACCTATACGAAGAAACATATCTGTTGTACCGAGCCTGGGCGAAGAAAGAAAAATGAAATCCAAATTGAATTCCATCATCAACATCGTTGTGTCGTATAAGGTACAACTCGTTATAATAGTCTTCATAGAGAGAACATGTGTTCGACAAAATGGTTGGCATACATTTGATGCTACATATATACATATGCTTATTTATATTTACTTCTTACTTTCATTTCAGGAGCAGAATATTGATACAAAAAAGAAAGAAAAAAAAAAAAGGAAACGGGAAGTACCATCATCTTTGTTTAATACAACAGATGGGCCAAAGCAATCAATTTTCAACTACGTTGATGACGACTACATTGACGACGTTGATGATATGATAGAATCGTTGAAAATGGATTTCAATGAAGAAACATTGAAGCGTACTTTGTGCTGTATAGGTACCCTCTACTCATATAAACGCATCCTTTTTTCTATTCTTTTTACTATACTACTTCATTTCTATTTGTTGTACCATGAAATTCAGAAGAAGGATCATTTGTGGAGGAATGGAATGATGTGCTAAAGTGTCATGCGGGACAGTAATAAAACAGACAAAAACAAAAATTTTTTTCAAATTCGCATGGAAGCGTGTGTGCTTTTTATTAGATATCGTTTCTCTTTTAATGTACTTAAAAGACATTTTGAACTCGAAAGAGGTTCTGGAGCTTTATGGCTTTGGTTAGTAAATATATATTACGATATTGAAAACACATTGACCTTTAACGTGTTTATCAAAATTGTATCGTTTTTCAGCAGAAAATAAATTTGGCGCCATTTTTTGATTCAAGCATTAAATATTCAAAATTTGACACAGGAGAGTTTTGAGTTTTGGATGCACCAGTATACAATCTCTTTGTTTAAGAACACATTAACCAGCCAAAATGCCGGTTCATCTTTTTGCTACAGAAACATACGACGGAAGATAGGGCAGTCTGTCTAAACAGGAAGAGTTCTTAAGACGTTTTTGATTAGATCATGCTTTCTAATTGACATTGCTTTACCGTTTGGTTGTTGGCAGCAAATAACTAACCAAAAGCTCAAAGCCTCGAGCCAAAAGATTCAGCTCAATGTTTTAACGCATTGTGACATTTCGTGTACGTGTAAACTAGTGAAATTGATTTAAGTGGCGCCCAATGTGAGAAAGTTGAAGTGGGACTATTTTCATCCCCTGGTTGAAAAGCAGGCATTGTATTTTTAATTCTTCGTAATGAACGATCTTTTACTTTTATTAATATCGACAGCAGCTTTATTTAGTAAAGTAAGTAAGTATTAAGAAATGTGCCTTAAGTGTATTCCCAAGTAGAGCATTCTAAAACTCGCTTTGGCTTGATTCGACGATATTGAAAAGATGATCTAGTTGTCAGAAGATAGAAATGCCAATCATACCATTCAAACCTCGTTTGGTAGTAAGCCAAACAATCAATATGTTTGGCTTACAGGTGTAGGTTAAAGGAAAGTTCAAGGCCTTTATGAGCAGAAAAAAACATTGGTTTTTGCTATAATTTTTTTGTTTCTATGTGTCATGCTTCATTTTCATGTCAGTTACTAAAATATTCAACTCGCGTCCTAAGGGGGAAGGTCTTTTTGACCATTTTAGTTCTATGGTTTGAAGAAGATGCTAAAATGCTTTGAAATCACGTGACTTAATATTTTATTTACATCAAAATGAAGTCACTCAAAGTGTTTTTCAACTGGCGTCCAATTGGGGCATTCTTCATTAGCCGAGTTTTATTGGGAATCTGTATTTACTTTAGCAAAACATCGCATATGGGAAAACAACAACGGATAGTGAACAACGATAAGTGAACAAAAATAAGTCACTTGCAGAAGTGAGCAACAGGGATGGCTCGTAAATGGAGCTTATGTGAAAGTCAACTTGGTAAGTGAATATAGCCAAAAAAGCGTTTTATTGAGACTCGCAGGTGAAGTGAATATAGAAATTCCCAATAAAACACGGCTAAAGTTGCATTAGTGAAAACAGCGTTTTATTGAGCGTATTAGTGAAGTGAATATAACAATTCCCAATAAAACACGGCTATTGTTTCATTTATTAGAGTTTTGTTATCATTAATCCACAGATATTCTGCATCAAAGTGAAGTATTTGTTCGGATAGCTCTTTTATACATTAAGTTGGCTTTTACATAAAATCCAACTACACATGGTCTTGTTTACTTTTGTAGTAAATAAAATGCGTGGATATTTACTTCTTCGCTGGTTTCCCTCTAGACTAAATCAACTTCATCGCAAGCTCTTGATGAAAATCATTGCAACTTGTAAATGACTACTGTACTGAACCTAATTACAACCAAATAAAAATCGCTACAGAGCTCACTTTAACAAAACTGAAAGAATCAGCAACAACGAATTACCTCCGGGGAAATAACCGTTTGCTATATTCCATCTTTTTTTTGTTACTATTGTGTACAGCAGCGTGATGATGATTTTCACTCTCTTACACTTAATAATGATGTTTAAGGCATAAGGCTGCAATTTTTCACACACAAAAAAACAAAAAAAAAAGATTGATAAAGCAGCAAAAAAAAACACACAAAAGAAAATGTAGTTTCACGCCCTAGCGCTCATTGCTTTTCAATTAAAAGCGAAAGTAATTACTGTTCACGCCATACACACTTACATTGCATTTTTGATCTCTTTGCATCTGCATGGGGCTGTTTTCTGTTTTCATTTTTTATGTGTGTGTGCTACCTACTCATATTATCGTGTTCATGAGTTACAATTTACTCATATCCTTGTAATTTACTATTTTTATGAAGTGAGGAAACAAGAATATGCATATAAATACACGTATTTAAAATTATTTATCTGCTTTAGCAGAGAAGTTTCACAATTGAAGTGCAATTTTGTAGTAGATATGCAGCTACTTCACGAACCTTACACCTGTGAAGTCAAGTTCATAAAAGTGTTGTAAAAACAATTGTAAAACTCAATAATGTTAGCAGTAATTATCCGCTCAGTAATATAACTGATGTGTGTTTTTTGTTTTAGCTCAACGCAACGGTTGAAAAAAAAAAGAAATCATTGAACTTGCGTTTCTGATCGTGTCTAAGCACAAACACACACATATATAGACACACGCAAAAGTATATTGAACTATGCGGTAAGATTATTTGGATCAAGTTTTGTTTTTGTTTCTGTTTTGGTATATTTTGCATAGTTTGCAGATCATGGAAAGTAAAAGCGATGCTCTCGACTGATGATGATGATGTCTGCAACGAGTGTGTTGTACTCGTTTGCAAGGCTTCCTTCTGTTTTTTATCGCTTTGGTGGCGATGGAAGATGCTGAAGCCTTTACATGTAGAAATTATTGGCTTGTCATGAAGCTTTATCGATAAATCGCGACTTATGCAATTAAATCGATGGAGATAGCTACAAAGTTAAGGCACCCTTTCAACATTGGCAGTGGGGCTTCTTTATGTCGTAACATCAAAACAGACAAAAAGACAGAAGAAAACCTACTTTTATCACAACTAAGCTGTATCTATGCAATAAAGATGTTCGAAGATAGATTGGGATGGTGATAGGATTGATAAAATAAAAAAAAATAAAAAACAGGAAATTGACGTAGCAACAACGGGAAAGGCTTTTGTGGGTGTGTGCACGTGAATTGCATTTTAAATTACTTCAGATAGTGATCTGAAAATATATTACGTGAGCAGTTTGAGACCATAATCGAACTGTTACACATTTGATTGAACAACTTTCAATGGAATTCAGTTCGAGTACTAAAACGTGGTTCTTCGATTTTTCTTTTTGTAAAAGAGGAGAAGAAAAAAATCTGTAAAATTAGTAGTTTTTTGAATCACCTGCACAAGAGATGAAGTTCAGTAAGATCGCCGCGAGCTGTATTGAGTAAGTTTTGACATTTCATAGTAAAAAGACTTGTGGAAGAAAAGTCCTTGAATTTCTGCAAACATATTCCGAAAAAGGCGGTTCAGTTCGCGATACAGGACAGATTTATGAGTCGCACTGTAAAAAATATTGTTAGAAATTATCATTCGAGTAGCTGTCATTATAATTGCACTCGACTTGGAGGCATCGGAAGTAAACTTTTCTGTTTGCTACACTTGTTTTGAGTTAGACAATGCAGGTTGTATAGTGAGATTGCAGGGCCAATTTGCGGGATCTGCGGGAACATTTGAGTCCTTTTCCTATTTTTAATTTCTCGCAAAAATTGTCTGGTCCTCTGGAGGAGGGAAACTCACATCCATAAAAGAACTCTGGGAATCTGCAAAAATTTGGCAATTCCTCCGATGGTAAAACCATTATCAAGAAAAGCGGCTTCTCGATTAACTGTCGGAAACGGCAGAAAATTGTAGACCCCTTCCATTCCTTTAAATGGCTTACATGGGTGTGAGAAATGAGTTAGGCCCCAAGAGCCCCGCTCAGTTGCACCACCCTATGAAAGAATGAATGAATCGTTGAAAACCATAGATCTCCACCATTCTTTAGATTTCCTAGCAATCTCCAAGTAAATGTTGAAAAAAAAAAAAAAAAATGGACCAAGCCCTGGCCTACCCAAAGCTGTTGCGACAAAATATACCCTGTATTGAAATGCTCACATCGCACCTATCACGGATAACAAGTTGTGAGCCTGGTACTCCTTTAAGATTTTACTTAAACAAAAACTCAATAAAAAGTGGAAGTTAGAGATTTGATTCGCTTTCAGGGCAATGAAATTGCATGGGCTCGCATTCTTGTAAGCGTTGAATGAGAAACATGTTTATTAGATTCAATTTGATGTAGATATTTGCATTTACGGTCAAAGCTTGTTCCCAACCACTCCCTTAGAAACAATCGTAATCTGCTATCTTGGTCCTTCGAGCCGATAAAAAACCAGAAATATTTAATTATCTTCATCAGTAAAACGGAGTTTGCTGGAGTTGGAAACTATTTTGAGATCAGAATGCTCAAAATTTGATATCCTGCAACGTCATTCAGCTTTGAAATTGATAAGAAACTCTTACTTGTCAGTTTTGGTGAAATACTTTTAAGTAGTTAGTAGAAATCTGTAAAGCAAGTGGATAGCCCACTTCACTTGCATTTAAACAAAACAAAATTGCAGATACACCATCCATCTCGTGTTTCCTAATCTGACATATACGTATTCCAACAAAGCATGAAACGTTATATGTTATAATTTCTTGTATTTCCATCCCCATATCAAAACCTCATCGTCCATCAACCTATCTGCAAATTCAATCAGATTTCACAATCACTTTCTATAACACAACACAACAAAACACAGAAAACGAACGAAACTCGTCCTCGAAAAGCAGCAAATATAAAAGCACTCATGTAACTATACCTACTACGCTGATAGAGAGAAATATCAACAGCTTCCACAATAAACAGATAGATACTATAGTAGAAAAAGGTACGTACAAATTTGCATATTTTACGCATGAAATAGCTACTGGCGCCACGTACAATAGATGCAAGGTTTGTATGGAAATGAAATATATTTTGAATAGATCCGTTTCTATGTTAGTGCATATTTTTTATAGGACGTGTATCAAATGTTTACTAGACACATACACAATACACGACATCATCAAGATATTTATTATGATGATGGATGAATGCAAAAGCCAAGCGTGATTGGTGCGGTATCGAGGACAGAGTGGTGATTTTCACAAAAAGCTGCTCATTGGAAATTGGTCCAACTTTCTTTACTTAGGTTGCAGTTATATCGAAATCAAGGACAAAAATATTTTTCATTAGATGCGCTCCCTTAATGGCTGAAATCAATCAAAGTATTGGAAAAGAATTGCCAGAAAAACTAAGTCCATTGCACGTAATTAGACGTCCTAAGGTTCACATTGCCAAACAATCTTCATAAACCTTTTTCGTTTAATTGGTTTTGAACAGAACTAAGCTTAAATTACTCGCTCTATTTTAAAAATATATTTCTTCGTTGGAAAAAAAGTACTTCTACCAAAATGTCCTGTTGCACTTATGTTTTGCACTCAAATTTTTTGTTCTGCTTTTTCAATGAGAATGAACACAATAATTCACTTTTCAGATATAATTTTCCATCTGTTGGTAGAGAGTATCCACTGAATTGTCGTTCACTGATAATTATCATTTTGCATTTTAATTCACTGCATATGTATTATTCCTCAGGTAGGATAATTCCATAGATGGATTGAGTATTTTTAATCGATGATGAAGACATAGACATTGATGGCACTTTGGGTTTTAATATTTTTTTTGTTTTGTTTTAATTATGTAGATACATACCGGCTCCAAAGAGGGCGACAAAAACGATAACGAACTTCTTCATTTTGTTTTTTTTTCTTTAAATTTAAAAATTTAAAAAAATATATAAATCTATTTTATAAAAATAAATTATTTATCGATTAAAGAGACAAATAAGAAGGCTCTTTCAACTACAATACGCTTAAACCGACTGTGTGTGGTTGGAGGTCTTACATTCGCTTTTTATACCAGGCTAAGAGGTGTAAAACTGTGTTATGTGCCTCAAAAATTTATTTTTCCTACTTCTTGAGTCTTGTGGCGGGGGAAGACAACGATGACGACGACGACGACGACCACTATTTTTTTTTTTGTATGTTCGTTCAAGATATGTTGGAACGTGGTTGTTGCTTTTTTTTTTCTTTAGTCTCTCTGAACAGTTTATCTATAGATAGACCTCTCTCTTTGTGTGTCGTGCATTTCATATTCCTCATTATTCTTTAAGCCATTTGAACGCGACGGTTGACTTTATTGGTGACTCTGTACTAAGTACGAACTAGCAGTTTGTTGCTTTCTTTCATTGAATCGTTAGAAGACTAGAAAGCGATCAGTATTAGTGGTGATGTATATTATCAAATCAAGTCACAGATACAAAGATACAACTGTATCTTAATGTTTGGAATTAAAAGTTTGGCCATGCTTAGGTCGTAAATGCAGTGTGGCTGCGAGTAACAACAGGTTGATGTGGCAAAGCTAAGACCTATACTCATTCGAATACGAATCCAGTTATGTGATAATATTGTAGCTCCTTAAAAAATGTGTGTGTTTCTATTTTCTTTTAATAAGTCCATAGAAAAAGCAATAGTAATTAAAGAAAGAAAAAAAGTAAGACTCTCAAACAGATAGTAGTAGAATATTGTAATTCAGATAAAAATCCGTGGATAACAAGAATGCGGTATGTGCGGAATAGCTATGGCAAATGAATTTAAATCTCTGTTTAGGTAGGTGGTGTATTGTGGGTGCAACTGCTATACGCTGCAGCATTATGTAGTCCTATAACCGTAAGCCATGCATAGAATGGAGGAGGTTAAAAAAATATACATTTTTTTTTTATTTACAACGGTGTTTGCAGCTCGTGCCAAAAAAGGTTTATGCAATTCCGGAGTTTTAACGGGTTTAACCTAAGTCGTGGGTTAAAAGTTTTATGTGTGGCATAGGTGGTTTTTTGGGTACCGTATGTGTGCATAAATAAATTTCGTGGATTCATCTTCTTTTAATCGCAGCAGCAGAGTTGCGGTGTGGTGTAGTTTATGTTGTATAGGGTTTTGAGAATTCGTTTTGTTTTAACCGCTTTAAAGCATAGAGAGTGGTTGAGACATTGTTTTTTTTTTCGTGGGTAGATTCAAGGAATCCGGTAAATTGAGCCACTCCTAGGATAGAACTTGTCTATGTGAAAGACTTATTTTGAAATGGTATACGAAATAAAAAATCACATAAGCGAAGTGCCACTAATCTAGGCCAATCCAATTAGTTTTGAAACTCATTGAAAGTGTTTAAATCGAAAGCAAATCTTCGTTTTGAAAGATAAGTATTTACCTTTTCCAAAAACCGTAAGTTTTCTATAAAGAAGAGACTAGCGGTGTCTATTGCATTGCATAATTCATAACCATTGCCTTTGTGAGGAAATAGAGGCGAGCTACAATTTTCTGCCGATTCCGAACGGCTAATCGAGAAAACACTTTTCATAGCAACGAATTTATCATCAGAGGAGTTGGCAGTTCCTCGCGAAAGGCGATAGCTGTGGAAAAACACTTTTGCTTCTATTGGGACTCGAGCCACGAACCTCTGGGTTAACAGACAGACATGCTAACTATCAAAATACGGGTACCACCGAGTTTTCTCTGCGATTGCAAATATTTGATTTTATTGTCCATTTGGTGCTCGAACTAAGACCTGGTTTTTCAAAAAGGCCTCATCGTTATGAACCAGAGCCAAGTTACCAATGCTGTTTTCTCGGTCATATCCTTGTTCTTGCCTTTATCAACGACCAGCTAGGGGGTTTTCTACCTCGATTGTTGTCTGCTACAAGAAGCCCTTTATTGAACTTCCAAAATGGTGCAACCAATACAAAATGCTTCTTTATTTTTCTAAATAATAGAGTTGCGCTTTCACCTGTCGTTTATTATTGTTATTGTCAAATTGTTGTATGGATGATATTGTTTTGGAAACATTTTGTGTAGATGGTTAATGTAGCTAATTCCATATTAGGGTGTGTAATTTGGAGTACAAAGAGTTTATAAGATCCGTACAAACATAAAATACTCTATGAAAATTTTTCATTCGCTTTCATTTAACTGTAAGTGAGAAAAAAAATGCGATCTTTCTCCTAGACTCCTGATTTCTAATCAGGCTTTTAATTAGGCCGTTTTATCTACTTCTGCTTCGAGAACACCACTGAGACACAGTCTATATTTTTTTTTTTTTTTTTTTAACTCACTCGAGAAAAATAGTAATAACTTCGTAAGAAGATGTCAATTTTCGCAAAATTCGTTAGTTCGTGTGATTAAATTTTATTCACCCAAAACAAAGCGAAAATGTGTATTTTTGAATGAAAAGAACACACTCTCCGAATTCGCTCTAATAGAATTTGCTTGATCGATTGTGATCGACTGTGTACCACATTGGACAACGAGTCTCCATTGCGATCTTTGATTTGCCATCTATTATCTGTCATCTATCATCTATCATCTGTCATCTGTCATCTGTCATCTGTCATCTGTCATCTGTCATCTGTCATCTGTCATCTGTCATCTGTCATCTGTCATCTGTCATCTGTCATCTGTCATCTGTCATCTGTCATCTGTCATCTGTCATCTGTCATCTGTCATCTGTCATCTGTCATCTGTCATCTGTCATCTGTCATCTGTCATCTGTCATCTGTCATCTGTCATCTGTCATCTGTCATCTGTCATCTGTCATCTGTCATCTGTCATCTGTCATCTGTCATCTGTCATCTGTCATCTGTCATCTGTCATCTGTCATCTGTCATCTGTCATCTGTCATCTGTCATCTGTCATCTGTCATCTGTCATCTGTCATCTGTCATCTGTCATCTGTCGTCTGTCATCTGTCATCTGTCATCTGTCATCTGTCATCTGTCATCTGTCATCTGTCATCTGTCATCTGTCATCTGTCATCTGTCATCTGTCATCTGTCATCTGTCATCTGTCGTCTGTCATCATCATATGTCATCTTTCAAACATTTTAGCAGCTCAGTCCACGAAAATGCGCGCCATTTTCCCCGCTTGGTGAAGTTGCTATCTTTGTGAACGAGAGTTCAAATAAATGTGTTGTTTATGAATTTCAGGCAACAAGGCTTTTGAAACACTCAATTAATGCTGTTAAAAGCGTTAGAAGGAATCGGTATTCGAGGGTTGTTTGCTAATTGGATGACAGGTTATTTTCACAACCAAACATTTTGTGTCAAGATGAAAGATGTAATCAGTGAAGCATGGAATATTGAATATGGAGTCTCACAAGGGTACTAGTTTTTAAGTTGATCATTCCACTTGTTTTTGCCGATGAGACTGCAATTGTTGCTCGCCATAGGCCTCTGGACTCGGCGGCAATAGTAATGCAAGAGGAGTTCGACGCAGCTGTTCGATGGTGTCACGACAATGGATTGGTAATAAGCGCTTCTAAAAAAAACTCATGCAACTCATGCAAAATCCACATTAAAAAAAACCTACAACCAAATACGCTTCAGAAATGATCTATGTTCAAAAACGCCAAACGAATGCATTGAAATTTTTGAAAGCTACAAATATCTTGGAGTTGTAATAATGTAGATTACCATTTCTGATATAAATACTTAATCAAGCTACACACTGATCTGAAAAAAGTCTTTATTCACATTCTCTTTTAAGGTACCATACTTCTGAGGACGTCCTGCCACAAGTCTATTTTGTTTTAATACAATAAAAACTGAGACATGGCATGGGAACCGCAGCTCCAACCCATATAAAAAGGGTTCAAAAGCTTCAAAATTTGGCTCTTAAAATAACTCAGGCATCAAACTTTAAACAGATTTCGAGTACTCAAAGCTTACTAAATCTTCGAGATGACGACCGTTTTCGAACAATCATTTAACAGCAGGCAACGCGTATACGACATACTTCAAGCCCCACGACACTACAACACTTTTGGTAGAATATAGCTGCAGTGCGTTGTCCCACAAATTATCAATTCATGAACAAACAAACACCAAATTAATAAAAAGATTTCTTCATAAATGAAAATAAATTACTTTAACTATGTAAAATGAAGTGAAAATATAGTTTGAAACTGTAAACTTTTCTGGCAAAATAAGCTCACTATAATAATATTAAATCAAAATGTTACACAATCTTCAGCAGAAAAGCCAAGGCTTCGCAGAAGCATATAAAACTATAAAATTGTTAAAATAAACAAACATAACCAAAGAAAAAAAAATACAAAAAAAGAGACGAATCTTCCCCGTTTGTAACTATACTCGTATTTGGAAATTACAAATTAAGAAATCATTTCTACCCGCAAGATTCAATTTCATTGCATTCAAGAGAGAGTTGGTAGCTTTATTTATATTAACAGAAATCAAATTTCCAAAAACTGTATTTCGCACAGCAAAAAAAGGGACAAATCTGCAATTAGTTTCGCTTTGGGTGCAGCTGCAAAAGTATCTTTGTTCCATTTAAAACAATGACCTATGCTGTTACCATATTGTCTTCAAACTGGTCCAAGAACTGACTCAGCGGGGACTTGACAAAATTTTGTCTATGTTATTTAACTTCCTTTTGCAATACACTGAACCAAAAATCGAAAGAAACGTTAATTTGGTTCGTAGTCGTTGTGGTTGTGTTGAAAGACACAACTGGTAACAATTATACCTATAAAATTGGGCTTTGGGGACATGAAGTCATAGCAGTAAAATTTGAGACCCGTGTTTGTATGCATTGGAAAAATGCAGTTTCCAAATCTTCATTGGAGCTCTTAAACACTACCCAAGGGAATCTTTTTATTTGACCGACAACCTCTTGCTAACGTCCTGTGCAGCTTAGACGTATTCCAGAAACTCGAAATTTTTTTTTCAGTGTAACATGGAGTTCCCCATAGATGTAGTGCAGATAAAACCAGTTAAAGTTTATTTGTTTTGAAATGAAATCAACCAAACTGGAGCAAACAACGATATAACACGTCTAAGATCGCGTACTGCCTTTCTAGGTATAAGTGGAGTTCCATTGGAACTAGCTTTCGGGCTGTAGTATGCTTACGTTATGGTCACCTACATTCCATACAACAACATCATCATATCACATCACACTACACGAACCGCACCAGTGGGAGCCAATGGCTAAGCCAAAGAAAAAAAAAAAAACAAAAAAATTAAGAAAAAGAAAAAAGTACACATACTCCACTCTGACAAGGTAGGTGGGTTGTCTTGCTACGTTTCCAGTGCCACTCCCGTCTCAATGCATTCATTTCGCACTTTAGTTAGCTTTTGAGACTGTGCTCGGCTCATGTAACGCTCTTCCTGCATACCGAAACCTTGAATCACTTTAATGCACTCTGAACGCCTCGAGACGCAAAACGCAAAACCCAACCCGGCCTAAACATTGAATAACTAAATGCTCACTCCAGGGTAAACAGAGAGTTCGGTTTCGCCGTTGGTAACGACCACAATTGATGGCAGTTGATTAATTCTCCATCAGTGTAAAACAACAAAACCGATAAACGAATAATGGCAGTCTATCTATAGGTGCAAGCCGGTTGACCATGTTGTACATTCGCATTTGCGACAGTGTTGTTTTTGAAAACCATGTTTGTATATCTCGTGGCAAATGTTGTTCCTAAAGTCAATTTGCATAAAGAATAAGCAAAAGAATTTACTTCTGGAACTTTCTCCTCAACCCTGGCGCGGTCTCTAAACCCAGTCGTCGCGTCGTTTGGCCTCCCTCGAACAGCCACGATGGACCGGCTTAACGAGATGCTTAACCGATGTCTGCAATTGGTATTTAAAAAGAATTATGAGGAATGCCGGCAACGGCATTGTGTCATTATTTGGTCTTTCAATGTATGAAGGAGGAAAAAAACTATTGCATTTCAACAACGTGTTTTCAAGGTGGCGGCTGCTGCAAAAGTCAGAACGAGTCTGTAGCTGTTTCACATTACTATTTTTTTCGCACCCGCCAATCCACTAAGAGCTCTGAATTCAATGAGTGATTGTAGCGACCGTATTGTCACATGGGAGACATGTTTTATTTAATACTTACATGTGTGTTCACCCTAAAACTTCTACCTTCACTATCGTTTTTAGTTGAGCGTGTTCCCGACCTATGAGTAAGCGGTCATAATCAGGTTTTCGTTTTTTTGTTGTCTTTTTGTTGTTGGTGTTGATATATCGAGTAGCCCCACAAAGGAACATGCGATGTCTAAGCCGCAATGGTAAAGCTAGAGAGCAGAGGTAAATTAGTGCAATTCTGCGAAAAGTGGAATGCCCATTGACTTATTTCATCACAGGCATTTATTAACGGGGTAAAACGTATAATGGAGGAAAGGAGTGGTTGTCTTGTCTAGTCATGGCTTGTTTTTTGACGAAGTAGTGCAAAAAGCCGATATTTTAATCTGGGTCATCCAATTGAATAAAATTATAAGAAGTAGTCTCTATTAAAAAGATATTCATAGCTACCGTTACTAACCGATTTGAACGCAAGGCAACAATTTAAGTTGAAAACATTGAAAGTGGCACTTATTAAACTGCAAATAGGTACTGTTCTATTAAAAATCGAAAGGGAAATGTTTAATTTACGAGGGGGAATGTTGGTTCGTTTGACACGCTATTTGTTGTTCTTTCTAATTAGATATGTGTCTTGAGGCGAAAAACTATTTTCCGTTTCACTAATTAAAAAAGTGAGTGCTGGAAAGTAGTTTACTATTTGTTTTTGGTGCTACACCCAAATTAAACCGAAAACCGGTGTCTAAATTTTTTTTCGTTTCAAGACTTTTTGAACTAAAGTCTAATGAGTCCGCTTGTTGGGCGAGATAATTAAATTTTTGATGCAAGTCGAGCCAAGGAAGACGTTTAAGAGAAAATCTTTAAAAGTCTTCAGAAACAGCTCCGACTTCGATATTCTTTTTTTAAATTTTTTGGTTTTATATTAATTATTAAAATCAGAAACATTTCAAACGTGTGTTTATTATGTTAAACTTAGTGATGTGATTCTTGGTCAAATTGTCCCTCAGTTTAGGCGGAAAAGACAATTTCATAGAAAATGGAACTTTATTTTTAAAAAATTATTAATAACTAACTAAGCCACTTACTTATACATACTATAGTGCTTTTGATAGCTAATACTTTTTTCTTCAACTAACATTTTTCTTCAAGTTAATTTTTGAATGATCAAATCTCAAGGTCAAAAACACTCTATAGTATGTGGTTCATGCAGTTGAAAAACTCCAAGCAGTAAAAAAGAATTCAAGCAGTCAAAAGATTCCAAAGCAGCCTTTCAATGCAATCAAAAGACTTCATGATTGCAAAGAACCTAAAAAACTTTTAAGAGGCTTCCAAATTGCAACCAGTTAAAAAGTATTGCATTCTTTTGACTTCAAGACTTTTGACTGTTCTCGGTTTTCTAAAGACTTCTTAATTAACTGGGAGTATTTCATAAAAGTTAAGTGCTAACATGAAGTCAAAATATTCAAAAAATAAGTCTTTTCCAAAATTTTACTGTAATACGAAAAGAATGCATTCTTTTACAGCTCTGATGAAAGCACTGCCGCAGATACAGTAAAAAAAGTTTTAAAAGTCCTTCAGTAAACAGTAATACTGAAGTAAGTATAAGTATATGAATAAGTGTTTAGTAATAAACAGTAAATAACTGTGGAGTCCCTGCTCCGAGCGTTAAATGTGCGTACTCTCTCACAGAATACAGTTTTTTGAGGTGTTTCCAAAAAAAATGCTCTTGTAGAACCCAAAACAAAATTTAAAGCTTAACTATATCACTTTCTTACTCAGCTTTAAATTTTGTCCTAATTTTGATGCTTTTCCGCTAAGTGCGTGGCCGCGCTCTTATATTGGGTAACTCCTCTATCCAACGGTACTTAGAGGTCCCAGACCCACGAACTACAAATAAAATTACTTATTCTCTAGTTTTTATATTAAACTACCCCACGTTCCAGCAGTTCAATGTTTAATAGTTATATTGTCTGTATTCATTCCCAAAATATGATCAGCACAACAACCTACAGCATTTTTGTCAATCGATGAGGTCAAAGCGATGAGGACTGAACGATCATTACATTGCTTAAAAAAAGCTGCATCCGTGAGACACGCGCCACAAAGTTTCTTTTTGAAAAAAGCATATTAAAACAACGATATTAGTATAAAATGCCGACACATGAAACGACATTGATATATTGAGGAATGCTTACTTACTTACTTAGGTGGGCAATACAGTTCGGGGTCAATGAAATGGTCTGGTCCCCAATGAAATTTTTTCGATAACAAATTTGATTTCGGGTAATTTGAAGTCTTCTTCCATTTGATTGTGCCACTCCTTTCCGTGAATTCCTTGCAGTGTACTTTCAAGTGTTGTTGTCCATCCGCTCTACATGACCTAGCCATCGTAATCCAGCGATGAGCACTCTTCTTGCTAGGTCCATGTAGCTGTACAGTTTGTACAGCTTGTTGTTCTTCTACACACACTTACTTCGCATATGAGACCGAGATCGGAGTACATTTCTTTCGAAATGCCCAAGGGTTTTCTCAGCCGATTTGGACAAGGCCCTGGCTTCACCGCTGCGTCGTAAGGCAGGACTGTGATGATTGAGGTCTTAAAAAGGGTTATTTTGGTTTTTCTGGAGAGGGTTTTGTTTCTCAATTGCTTTCTTAATCCAAAGAAGCAGCGGCAAGAATGAGTCTCCATTTGATCTCCTCATTGATGTTATTTTCCGCGTCTATCGCAGATCCTAGGTAGACAAAGTCCTGTACTACCTCAATGGTTAAGGTTCAACGAAGAACTTCATGAGATTTACATGAATACAAGTACGAAACTATGCAATGCATGATTAAAGTGACTGGGACACGTATTGCAAACTAACGCTCTTGATCAACGTATTTTTTGAATTATACGTAGGAGGAAAATCGCAGATGGCGATGCTGCAATATATTGAGAGCGGGACTCAACCGACTTGGAGTAAAAAGTAGGGGGGAACATGCACCAAATAGAAATTTATGGCGAGAAATGTTATTAGAGGTTCAAGCTCACCTAGATCTATAATGGCCACCAAAGTCAATCATTCAAGCTTATTTCATTCGCCTCGGTCGTGAAGCTATTATTTCTGTATTTATGACCATTCTGCTTTATATCCCTGCCTTCACTAGACTTTTTTGCCATTAAAATTATTTTGTTGCTGGTGTCGTTCTCACCACCATTCTTCGGCTTCCTTTTTTTTTTTCTTTCTCTATAATTCAAGAAAGTGGTACCCGAGGCGTGATGGTTAGCATGTCCACCTGCTAACCCAGGGGTTCGAGGTTCGAATCCCAGCAGAGGCAAAAATGTCCAGTCTGTGTGCTTTTGATAGTGAGCAGTTATTCCATTAGTTTCTTTTTTTAAATTTTTCTCTCCACAACAAGATTTGGATTCAAAGTATCAACAATTGTGAATCAATGGGAAGATTTCCTTATTACTTAATATAACGAATAAAGGCGAGGTCACTCATTTCTTGACAAGCTCACCGCCAAAATGGAGTGGAACATGCTAAAAATAGAAGATTTACCTACCCTTAGAAAAATATTACAAACTCACGGCTTTTATGACATTTCATGCCTCGCTCTTCAACCAGGTATGATTTATCAAATCGAAATATTTTACATATCTATGTTTTAGAAAATGCAAATAAAACAAGTCGACTTGACTGTGCATTTTAAGTTTGAGAGATTTGTTGGAAACAATGCTCAAAGTTCAAGCACACTGAACCTGATATCCAAAAAAAGGCAAAATTTGTGTTATAATTCTTCTAAACGCATTCAAATAGCAAAATACTCACACAAACTTAAATTCAATGACCATCTATTAATCAGCTTAAGCTATCGACCATTGACTTGTGGTCTCATTTGTTTGTTTAACATTAGCAATCCCACAAAATGCATTCTAAATGAGCACATCCATTAAAATCTCATACATCTCTGGCTACTCTATTTGTCAATCAATGTGACATTTTGCCAAAATCCACAGACTATCGTGTATTGCAACCTAGTTCCCATTGTCTATCCGAAGTTTTCCAACAACGTGACAGCTGGCAACAATTATTTTGTTACTGTTTTGTAAGCAAAACATTGAAAATTGTAATTAGTTTGCAATTAAGAATGACCCCCGACTAGACAAGAGTTACACATTAATTTTTAGCTTATATTTTCAATTCTCTACTGCGGCATTCAAATCAACTTTCTTTCCGGGGAATTTTCAAAATTAGTTTACCTGGGTAAGACACGATAGCACTTATCTTTGCATTCACCGGAAACTTGGGACAATGACAAATCATCAAAGTTGGCAAGAAAATTACCATTTGTGACACCAAGCTGATAAATTGGCTGTTAATTCTTTCATCTCTTTCAATTTTCAGTAATTTTGTGTTATTCAAATATAATTAATAAATTTAAATAAAGTGTTTGCGTCTAAGGGTTAAAACTTGTCATAAATTTGGTTCACCAAGCTGCTTCCAAAACATATGAATTGCAATAAAATGAACTGTTAGCTTAGAGAACACCCTGTGTGTGTGTGGGATTGTGGGAAAGGTTATACCAGTCTTGACTGTGTGCGATGAAAAGCAATATTATTTAACACCGGTTTTGTGCGGCATCAACTGTCATAATATTTAAATCTCTGGCATTATTGGTACCTGTGCGGACAAATATTTGCGTTCAACTGACATAATCGTCATTGACATGTTATGTCAAAGTATCTCTTAAGACCAATGAACTCGTTAGAGGTACGATTTCTGCGTAAGCAAAACGAAGTCAAATAAAAAGTCAGACTTGAATCAACATTCACCGACACCGTCTGTTCGTTACTAACCAATGCACCTTAATGAATGTTTGCAACAATTTCTGTTTTAATTCAAGGACTGCAAAAGTTGTTGCAAAATATTTCTTTTTTTTTCCTCTCTACGGTCCATTCTGCAAGTAAAATTGATCCATAAAAATTCAACTAACAACGTCCTTGTCTCTCTATAGCTGGTTAGGTTATATTCGTACCAGCCAAACCGACATAAAAGTGTTACGGTTACATAAAGGTTGATGCGAATGTGATCTAAATTTGATTTGAATTTTGTTCTTCTTTCGTGTGTCAAAGGGGAATAAAATTCAACGCTGACAGCTTTTGACGCTGTTGAATTCAATTAAATCCATTTCAGATCGCTTACACACTTTGGTGCTACTTGATAATTTTTTTTTTCACTCTCTTTCTCCAGGTTTTGTTTGAAATGAAATCGATTTTCATTCTTTGGATGCTACGGTGCCTCTGATCGATGAGAGTAGATTTTTTTTATTGTTGTGTTAATTGAATTATGTAGATTGCCATTCACAGGTTGAATATGTTGTATGCGATTATGTCACTGATATTAGAGTTAGAGATTTATGGTTAGCTTCGTTAAGCCATGTGTTTGGTAATGTATGTGTGATTATTTTCTGTGAGAAATTAGAAATTCAGTGATGATTTTTCTTATGAAATGTCGAGATTTGGAAGATTATTTGATATTCAATATTTATAACACCATTAATTGGCCAACTTGCAATATGAGAATTAGGATAAGCCGTGCATATTGCGTGCAGATAGTAGAGGATTAAACTTGATTTCAAAAAAATGTAATGTCTTAAAATGTAGTTGTAATTCTGGGAATGTGTTATGTGGCAATAATTTTACCGCATTTAGATGAAAACCACATTTAGACGAAAGACGTGGAGGCGACGAAGTTAAATGCCCTTATAAATTTCTGTAGTGCTGATTCAATGAAAAAAACCTTATTCCGGTGGCTAAACACGAAGTAGGAGGTCAATACAAATTCAAAACAAAGGCATTCATTAAGCCATAAAAACATTACACTTCAAACCCAATTTCGTTTTCGAATAATCTAATCGATATTAAATAACTTTCGCATCAACTTCATTCCAAGCGAGTATTATGCTCAAAGTTCGATGTGTGAATTGGGTTAAATTGTGGGTTAAGTTCTATCTAGCTGTCAGGTTTCAAATTTGACGTTTCTCAAGATGGAAAGAGAAGTTTGAACGTATTTGATTGCAAGCTATAAACGGTTGACGGTTGATGTTACAATGATAAAATAATTCCTTGCAATAATGTAGATAATTTGAAAATATAAAAGGGTAATTATAAAGTATTTCGTTATACTTACAGTTTTTCATTTCGGCAAAAGATCATTCGAAAATATTTGTTTTTTTTTTTTTTGCTTTTTCGAAATGTCAGACAGCTATGAACAGCAGTGGTGTTCATATACTGTACCAAGAAACTATCCATGATGGGAATTGATTTAAAGAGATTTTTTTCAAAATGTCAAACACGTTACGAGACCGAGAAAAATAAGCAAAACTGAAATTTGGTTACGTTTTTCAAATCAAATTACCAATCATAATATTATAAAGTAGAGTTTTGTATATAGAATTTAACAACTTGAATAAGGAACAATAATTTTGTTTCAAGGAAATTTCCAAAATCATGAGGGAAGAGATTGTAAAGATTTGATCCAAAATTATAGATTTCTGAAAAATATGAGGAGGCCTGCGATCCCAGGACTGGAGACCATAATTGTTCAAAATTGAATCATTGATCACTCAAAGACTTAACTATTTACTTTCCTCTTTGTTACTTACAATAATTTACTTTTTTTTAAAGTCGATTAAAAGTGGTGTCCAATTAAACAAAAAAAAAAAAAAACAAAGAAGTTAAGATTAAGGGACATAAGATTTTTATTAGCTGCTTCTTCTTCTTTTTTCTCTTCTTATTTTTTGTTTTCTTCTACTTGTTCTTCTTAATTAACGGTGCAAAGAGTGTCGCACAGTGGGGCAGAAGTAGTGGTTTTATGGAACCAGGGGCGAACGCAGGGGGGGTTTTTGGGGGTTGAAACCCCCCCCCCCCCCCCCGAAATTTGTGAAATAAAAAAATAACCACTAGTTTTTTAAAACAAAAACCAAAATATAAAGAATGGTATAGATTTGCTTCACTTGCTTCAAATGTACGATTTCATCATTCTGAATGGCTGTACGCAAGGCGATAAGGCAGGACACTTCACTTTCATCGGAAGTCAAGGAAAATCCGTTATCGACTTTTGTGCCGTAAATAGTGACTGGATCGAACGGATCAATAAGTTTGAAGTGGAATGCAAAACCTTTTCGGATCACTTACCTATAGTTGTGGAATTCTCGTTTGAATCTTCTCCCACAGAAGTAAATCTTCGTCTACTTCCTCGTCTTTGTTGGAAAAACGAATATAAAGTTCATTATCAACGTAATTTGGATAATTTCTTTTTAAGAAGTGAGTTGACCACTGAATCCACAGAAGCTCTTTCTACACAGCTCACAAATTATATGAGAAACTCAACATCAAACAAATTCACAGGTCAGAAAATCGTTTTCAAACAAAAGTGGTTTGACATTGACTGCCAGAAAGCACGGACAAGATCGTTTTCTCTTCTGAGAGCCTTGCGTACCTCAAACAATCATCATCTTAGGATTTGGTACATCGAAGCTAATTCTTATTACAAAAACCTGTGTCTTAAAAAGAAAATTGAGTATGAAAATCGACAAGCATTAGCATTGGGCCAAACTAGAAGCTCAAAAGATTTTTGGAAGATCGCGAGGGAGATCAATGGTATGAATTACAAAATCGGCGCAGGTGTATCTGAAGATCTTTCTACTCATTTTAAGCTCCTTGTCTCCAACGATTCTAATTTAATGTTCTCATACGCTGAACCATTAACTGTGGATGAAACATTGGATGTAGATATCTCACTTCAAGAAATACAAACAGTGATTTTAAATTCAAAAAATGGAAAAGCTCCAGGTGAAGATGGGATCCCATACGAGTTCTTTAAAAATGCAACACCAACATTTATTAGCGGTCTACAAGTTCTGTTCAACAAAGTTTTCTCTACTGCTGATATCCCCTCTTCATTTAAAAAGTCTGTGATTTTTCCTTTACACAAAAAAGGACCCTTAGATGTTGTGGAAAACTACAGAGGAATTTCTTTCATGAATGTCATAGCCAAAATATTTTGCGGTGTCCTTGTAGAGAGGTTAGAAAAATGGGTTGAACGGAAAAATATTCTATCCGAATTTCAAGCTGGCTTTAGAAAGAATTATTCAACCATCGATCAGATATTCACTCTCTCATCTATAATCAAAGCATATCAAGCTCGGAACAAAAAAGTATATTCCTTTTTTGTAGACTTTAAAGCGGCCTTTGACCTAGTCAACAGAAATGCGCTCTTCTTTAAGCTCTCACAAATTGGAATATCTTCTAAATTCATAAAAGTGATCAAGGAAATGTACACCGATACAGAAGCGGCAGTCTGGGATGGCAACAACTATTCGCAATGGTTCGGTACAAATACTGGTGTAAAACAAGGCTGTCTTTTGAGTGCAATGTTGTTTTCGTTGTTTATAAACGACATAGTAGATGCTCTTCCTGGAGGAGTAAGAGTTGCTAACTCTACCATCAATGTATTGTTGTATGCAGATGACCTCGTCATACTCTCGGAATCACCAGAGCATATGCAATTAATGATCAACCGCTTATCAAGTTACTGCACAAAATGGGGTCTTACAATTAATACAGACAAATCGAAAATGATGGTCTTTGCGCAATCCACGAGAGTTCTCAATGAAAGACAATGGACATACGATGGGCATCCTCTCGAAACAACTAATGAGATCAAATACTTGGGAATTAAACTGAATTCTGCTTTAAATTTCAGCAAACACTTAATCGAAAAAACCAAAAGTTCTCAAAGCTTGGTTAATCTATCATGGAAAAATGTGTTTGCAAACAAAAGAATAGTGTTGTCTGCAAAATATAAAATATTCGATGCAGTAGTGAAATCAACTCTCTGCTATGCTTCTTAGGTTTGGGGGGCATATGAGTACGAGGAAATAGAAAAGTTCCACAGGAATTTTATTAAAAAACTTTCCAATCTGCCACAAAATACGCCTAATTACGCTCTATACCTGGAAACTGGTCTACCAAAACTCCTGACAAATACTTTGAAGTCACAAGCTGATTTCATAATCAAAATATGCAGTCAGTATGAAGAATGTAGACTTAATTGATGAGTTTTTTAGTTGAGATATTCCACGTGTTTTTTAATCTAATAAATGAAAAGATTAGTAAAGTTTTTAACAGTTAAAACACTTATTTTATTTCCTCAGATGTACATTTCAGAAGCAATGCTTCCATCGTCAGTGAGATTTAAATTTTTTTTTTTAAATCTCACTGACGATGGAAGCATTGCTTCTGAAATGTACATCTGAGGAAATAAAATAAGTGTTTTAACTGTTAAAAACTTTACTAATCTTTTCATTTATTAATGTAGACTTACAAAAAAACTATTGCTATATGAGTTACGAAACAAGGACTGGTGGTACGCAAGATGGCAATCTATTGGTAACGCTTGTGGAGAAACACTACACATTGATGTAAACAACTTAAGTAACCTGAAATACCAACTTTACAGTATTATCCAGAAAAATGAAGACCTTGTTCGAGTTACATTCATCAAAAATGGCCGTGATTCTGAAAGCAGGTTGTTATATAGTCAACTTAATTTGAATCTTAACCAAAGAAACTACTTTCATGACTCACTTAGTTATAACGAAATATCGCTGATATTCAAAACAAGGTGTGAGGTCCTCTTCTTAAATGGTACCCCTTTCAATGGATCCTTCAACCAATTCTGTACGCTCTGCAATCTGAGATCAAAAGAAGATTGCTTTCACTTTATAAGCATATGCCCAATATTCAGACCGCAACGGCTTATTTTCTTTGGAAAAAATACACTAACACTGCAGGAAACTATCTATCTTCTAAATGAGTGTAACTGGAAAACCCTAAGCAGCTTTTTAAAATCAATTTACAAATATAGAATGTTGTTAATATCTGAATACGTTTAAATCTAAAATTTTTTGTTTATGTATTGAAAATTAAGTTAAAACAATATTAATTTATAAATTTGTCTACCCAGGCTGACGGCTTAGCCATAGCGCTTAAATTCATATTATGTTCTATCATTTTGTATTGAAATGTTAATAAATGAATAACTTACTTACTTACTTACTTACTATAAAACATGGAAACATAAAATTCATCTGAAAATTTCATTCTGTCAACGAAAAAATCCCATCAAATGCGGAAGCCATTTCTATCGATAAGTTAATTTGCAAGTATTTCATATGTTTTGGAATGACTTTGGTTTTGGTATGTTTTTAGCATGATCACCCTTTTCTAGTGTAAGTAAATTTGATATGTTGATGTGGAGGTAGTATTGGGTCGTATACAACGGGACCTGCGATAGAAATATATGAAAATTCACTTTCCTACTTACTTGCAAACACATCGCATTGGTCGCTTCAAAACTAACGGCAGGTGCGACCGAGACACATCGTATCGGTCACTCCAAAACTAACGGCAGTCGCGACCGACATCTACGAAAATTAAAATTTTCATCACACATACTAAAAGCCAGTCGCTCTGGCTCTGTATAAGAATGGGATCGACAACGGCAACTAGGAAAGGGTGTACTTATGTATGAATAAGCATTTGCATACCCATGAACATTGCTTGAGTATGCCAAACGAAAAACGGCCCAAAAACTTTATAGACACCTTAAATGTTTGCGATTCGTCCCTATATAAAATAGGCCTGGGTAAATCGATCATTTTTGATGATCGATTCGATCAAGTATCGGTTTACTAAATGATTCGATCATTTGAATCGATCGATCATTCAATCATTTTTATTTTCTCGTTCTGTTTCGATTTCAATCATTTTAGTTTGTAGTTGTACGATTCGAATTGAACCAAATCAAATAGTATGTATGCGTCAAACCAACTTAACCGTGGGCGTGGTTTGCTGCAGTGGAGGCATAGGCAAGAATATATTTTTTCAAGCAACATTAGCTCGGGAAGATTTCTCTTTCAAACTTGAAGAATTGCTCACACTGAAAATGTTAACAAACATACATGTGTGTACCTATGTATCCTACATCTACTCAACATTATTCCGATAAGCTATACCATTATGTCCCGAAGTCACCACACACGGCTAGAAATGCTTGACGCATACATACAAACATCACTTAAAATCATTTCTCATCTACCCAACATCAACATCATTCCTACACTTATGCTTATGACTCCGACCTTTACTGCACCATGATAGAGAGAGCAACGTTAAGTTTTGGTACACATTCAAATGATTGAATAAGATGGAGTCAAAAAGATCGAAATCGAAACTAAATGGAAATGAAATATCGAATCAAAATGCATAGTAGGTATAATTTTGTAATTGAGATCGAATATCGAGATTGATTGAGATCGATTGATTCGGACTTGAATGATTTCGATCATCAATACTTTTGAATGATCGAATCAAAAAGATCGAATAGATCATAATTTACACAGGCCTAATATAAAACAGTAAATCGTTTAATGCAGATCAGCGCGACACTTCCGGTATCCGTGGCTTCAAGCGAGCGATCTTTTTCATGTCTGCGCAGATTAAAAACTTATCTGCGAGGAAGAACCAGCGAGGAGCGACTGAACGGTTTGATGTTGCTGAACATCTATATGAGTATTGAGGTTGACTATGAGGACGTTATAAATATAAAAATGGCAAAAGTTCCAAGGCGAATTGGTTTTAATTTATAAAATACTAGCTGTGCCCGCGACTTCGTCCGCGTGGAATAGTGACTTTCGGCAGCATTTTTAATTTTTCAGTAACCTATTGTTATATAATTTTACTTAAGTACATTTTTGCACACGATGTTCTTACTTTTTTCATCTTTTGCCAAATAAAATTTATTTGCCGTAAGTACTTCCGTTCCCATGGATATAATGGAACAAAGAAAAAAACCAAATAGACATATTTAATTTTGGAATTTTTGTAATATTAGTAACGACTCCCGTTCCCGTGGGAATATGGTGATAGTTCTCATAGGAATATGGGAATGAGTTAAAGTTTATGTTACTCGCTCGGGAATAGTGTAGCATTGTAACGGTGGAAGAATTTTTGAAATCGGTGCAGTAGTTTCTAAGTTCTCGTTTACGTTCCCGTTCCCTTGGGAATTGGGATAAAACATCAAGTCTATGTCTTTCCTCAGGTCTTATACTACCTCTGTACAAAATTTCATTTGAATTGGTTCAGTTGTTTGGGCGGGAGACGGTAACATAGAAAGACGAACAGACAGAGCTACTTTTGCATTTATAATATTAGTAAGGACCGGTTCCCGTGGAAGTATTCGGATGAAATGTAGCCTATGTCCTTCTTCAAGTTCTAGATCATTTCTGTATAAAATTTTACTTAAATCGATCCAGTAGTTTGGGCGGGAGATGGTAACATAGAAAGAAGGACAGACAGAGCTTCTTTCGTACTTATTATAGTAGACAGGACTCCCGTTCCTGTAGGAAAATGGGGATGAGTTAAAGTTAATGTTACTTGAGGATATTGAGGCATTCTAACGGTGGAAGAATTTTTAAAATCGGTGCTGTAGTTTCTAGGTTCCTGTATACGTTCCCGTTCTCATTAGAATATAGGGATAAAATGCATAGCCTATGTCCTTCCTCATGTTATAGACTATATCTGTACCAAATTTCATTCAAATCGGTTTAGTAGTTTGGGCGGGAGACGGTTACATAGAAAGCTGGACAGACAGAGTTACTTTCACATTTATAATATTAGTTAGGAATGTTCCTAGCAATGTATTTAATTAAATCAATACAGAGTTTAAAAAAGCATAAAAATATTAAAAACAAATTGTTCGTTCATATTTAATATATTTTTTCAAAACCCCCCCCGAAAAATTTTTCTGCGTTCGCCCCTGTATGGAACAAATTATTTTGATAAGTTCAAAGTGATTCTTTGTATTTTTAGGCCTTGCAAATATAAGAGCAAAAATTAGTTTAAATTTGATTTGTTTTAAGGGCACTGTCGCACCTGGAACGTCGATTTTTCTTGAATTTTTTTTAGGAAAAGTGTGAAATGGATGTAAACGAAATTTTGCACATACATATATTAATACCTACATGTTTAAACAATATTTTGTAATTTTCCTCACATCAAAATATTCATTACTACTGAACTAACATGTAAATAAGCAAGGACATGTAAAAAAAATTTTATTTTGCGGTGACCGCGATTTCTTGTTTTTCAGGTAAGTAATCGCTGGGTTTTCAAAAATCTCAGTTTTTGAAATTTTGGTGACCATTTTAAAAAAAAAGTTTGATTTTTGCCCCAAAATTGGACTTAAAATCGGCTTTAAAATCGGTTCTATTGAAAACAAAAAACTAAAACCCTCTTATTACCTGCTTTGTTTTTTATTAACAACAAGTGTGCATGATTTGAGAATGATCGGTTGAACCGTTTTCGAGTTATCGTGGTCACCGACTTCGGAAAGTGGCTTTGAGATAATCGCATTAAAAGTTTTTTTTCGTAACGATCGACTTTTTTCACTACTACACTACTACACGGCTACATAAATATACTACCGTTATAGCCGTCACCACTATTTACAATATGCTGCCTACATCTGCTTGCTAAAAGTTGTCGGTAAGTTCGTAGGTAAGCGCATTGTAGTACAGTGTTCCTGTTCATTCACCAAGTGGCACTGACTCGAACGAAAATCGCCAACTTTAAACGGCCGTAAATCGGAAACTATTCGTCAGATCGATTTGAAATTTTGAGCAGATATTCTCCAGATGCTGTACTTTAATATATTTTTTTAAATATTTTTTTTTCAAAAAACCGTTTTTTCAACCCTCTAGGTGCAATAGTGTAGGTGTAGGTACTTAAGAAAAGACGAATTTCCGGGGTTGTTAACAAATAATCGTGTTTACACCAAGAAAATCTTGCAATTTGACAATGCCAAATTAAAACGAAGGTCACTTCTTTTCAAGATATCGATACATACTTAAATTCGAAAAAAAATGTTGCTTTACATACAGTGGTGGCCACACAATTAGAAACGGCACCCATATAGTAATATAAGTATGCAAAACTTTCTTAAAAGACATTTCTTCAAGTTGAAAAGAGGTTTAATTTGTAGCCCATGAATAAGAGTACAAATTAAATAATTAATACTAAAAAAAGCTAGATAATATCAAATCCAAAAAAATAAACATGGACATAACTCCAATTTTGTGTGGCCATACAATTAGAAGCAGAACATAAAAAATCTTATTTCATTAAAAATCTTCAGTTTAACATAGAGTAAGTATTAATATTTTGTAGGGAAATCATTTCTTTGTATAAAAGCAGCCAATCATCTTTTCATACTTTCAACCAAAGCGCGGCATCTTGATGGTGCTATACCGTCCCAGACCTCCCTAATGTTTTTAAAAGCTCGTCCGAATCTTTAGATTTTTTGGACTTTAATCCTCTCTCGACGTCCGCCCAAAAGTTCTAAGTCGGATTCAGGTCCGGACTTTGCGCGGGTCAATCCAAAACACTGGTTTTTGTACCCGCAAACCACCGTTTTACAAGTATGAAGTGACCTTCAAGCGAAACGCATAAGGAGTGAAGGTCACTTGAACTTTTCATTTTGATTTTAAAAATCAACACTCCAAGAAAACAATAAATTCTTTTATTAATTTCTTTTTTTTTTTCAATAAACGTCGGCCAGACCACGGGCAAACCTTCTCTAGGTGCAAGAATGCAATCCCATTCCCCTAGAAATATAAAGTTTACATTGTGTTTGCACTGTAAACTTTATATATGTATCGACAAACATCGACCAAACATTGCGTCTTAGAAAGGTACAAACAGCATCAAACTGATGAGCCCACTGTTTGTACCTGGGCGAAACGCATAAGGAGTGATGGTCACTTGAACTTTTCATTTTGATTTTAATAAAATTAACTAAATAAAGCCAAAATAAAACAAAAATGTTACATAAAAATTTTCAATACCTCGCTCCGTTTTTGAGATGTCGATACTTAAAGCCAAAAAAATTAAAAAAAAATTTAGACTTCAAGTGTGGAAAAACGAATCGAGATATTGAAAAATTGTTGTGAAAATTTTCGTTCTATTTTGGCATAACTAAGCCAAATTTATTTTCAGATTGCGGAGCCATGTATGCCTTATCACGGATATCACCAAAAAACATCAATTATTGGCACACTTTTAAAATCGTTAAGACAAAAAAAATTAATTATTGCCGGCAAAAGCTTAGCATTTCAGTTTTCATATTAAAATAAAAAGTCAAAATTTGAATAATTAACAGAATTTTTTTTGGAACAGAAGATACATATTAGGTGAAACTCAAGCAAAGCTTGAGGGAGCTCGCAGTTTCCACACTGAAAAAAATCTTATTTCAACAAATAAAATGTACATACCTTACGTTTTTCGGACAAATTTTTTTTTTCTTAATCGCACAATAAATAACAAAATATATTGAAAAAAACAGTATGCACTACTTCTTAACACATTTCCCGAATTTTAAATTTAGCACTGAGCTTGTCAACTTCGATCGCTTGACGAAAATAGAGCAAAACATAAAAACATAACAAAATTGCATTTTATTATTCTCATTCTTTATTATCAGAAACAACGTATACCAACTTAATGAAAAGTAACATTTTTAGTTCTTTACCAAATATTTTAAGTGGCCTTTTTTGCACTGATCTATATGGAGCTGTCCCAGTGTGTGGCGTCATTTTAAGTGGAAACAAAGTTTATTTTCCCAAAGTGCTGATTTCTGATTCATGTTTCGTAACGTTAATTATAACAGAAAGAATCTCAGTACGCTAAATAACTAAAGAATCACCAAAATTCAAAATAATTGAAATCGAATGTTAAATTAGTTTGATAATTTTGGGTGAAATTAAGGGAAAGCTTGTTCATTGTGGGTTAAAACAGCAATTTGGCTGTGAAAGAATATTCAAAATTTTTGATTAAAGATCTGTGATCACTAAAGACGACGTCTTTTCTCGGTACAACCTTTCTATACATTTTGTACTGTCACCTTTGAATTATTAAAATTCCTTGAAAGCCTTCTTCGGTTTCATCAAAACCCCATGAATCAAAAATGCAATTTTCAGATGCACTGAGAGAGCAGTGTGAACAAACCGGCCCTAAGGCTTTCGTATCATCGAAACATCGAGTTCCAGTTCGACAACAAAAGACTCTGATGAAAAGTGTTCAAAATTGTAAAAACAAACCAAGTAAGTCAAAGACTTATGAGAAGTATTAGGGACCTGTTAGTTCCACTCCGAACGGCTAAGTGAAAACGACGATCATTGCTCTGTCGTTTTTCGTCGACGATATGGCAAAAACGATACTTTTATGAAATTTCTCTCAGTATCTATGAGTAAATCAAGTTGGCATTCTATCGCTGTCCTGTCACTACAGTAGTTGTAAGCCGAACTCAGTGTGAGTGCAGTGAGGTATACTTGGTAGTTTTGAGCTCAGCATCGCCGTCAGTCAAAATTCCTCCGTCGAACTTTTACAGTCTTTAGATGCATTGCGTTCTGCTCGTGGCGTACTGGTAAGCTTGCCTTCCTGTTTCGTATATCGTTCGAAGTTCGAATCCCAGAAATATCAAAGGAGAATTAATAACGGGGATTGCCGAATATTTGGCAATAAGTATAGTAACTAGTACAATAATTTCATGCAATGAAAGCGCTTCCTTGATTGGCGATGGCGACACCCTATTAAATTATGCAATAGATATACGATGCTCTCACAGCAAAAGCTTTTTCTATAATTTGAATCCTTTTATGTACTTCCTACTAACTAGACGAAGAAAAATATATTCCTGCATTGAGGACTTTAAAAGCAGAAAAGCTACAAAAATAAATGAAACGAAAGAAAAATATTTGGTCGTAGGTACCTCTCACGGTTCTTTTGTTTACTTTAAAACAAATAATTACATCATAACAAACATAGCCTTTCCTACAAAAAACAAAAAAATCTTCTCAATACTTCTACGAACTTTTAACTCACAAACAATGCCAAAAGAACAAAATATTTCCCTCAAAAACGGAGAGCACACAAACATGATTGCGATGATTTCCCTTATGGCATATGTGCCTATGTGTAAACGGCATGTAGAGAAACTCATCTTTGAAAGCTTTGACGGTGAGGAAAAGGCACAATGCTGCAAGGGCAATTCATAAAAAACATATTCGAATTTGAAAGTCCACAATACGAGTATGCAGTAAGGTTTAATGATTGTACATATAGTTTTTGTGCAGCAACTTTTGTAAATACACACATATAACCATCCTGGTGCGATGCTCACCCACCTTTGTCAGTTGCTCAAAGCATTCATTTGGAATTATACAAGTATTGCAAATTTCAAAGAGAAGGTCTGTCGATGATATACTCTGCCAGCTAGACAGACCTTTTACAAGCATCATTTAAGCCCAGATACGATGATGTTAAAATTTGTCACCGTTGTACACAAGCTCCGCGTGTACTGAACGTTGCTGACGTTACTACAAGTCACATTTGGCTGGTAATCTATCTCAATCATGTTTAGTTAGACTTGGAATTATTTGCTTTTGCAAGAGGCCTGTGTAAAGGCTTGCACTTGTACACTCTTTGCCACCGACATTCATCTATCCATTCGTTTATTAAGCAAAAGTATCGTAGAATGGGATACTGGCGCTTCTTCGTAATGTTCCAAAGACAGTTTAAGACAGGGTTGCCAATTGAATTATTTACTTCTTTTCCATTGAATGAAAATGCCAATTGAGTAATGTGAAGTACTTTTGATTATTGGTAGATATGGGAATCATGTAAAAATTGAAAACCGACATAAGAATTTACAGAGCGTTGATGGTGAAGTTTTAAAAGTGATCACACCATCTGTCGGATTTTTATGTGTCTGTTTCTGTAGTTCTCAGCATCTGAGCGGTTTTTGATTTATTGAAGAACAACAAAAACTAGTTGAATGATGATTTTTGAAACTGAGTTTGCTTTTTTAAGATCCTTTAAGAAGAGTTTTTGATTTAGTTCTGGCTCCGTCCAAAAAACGATGATGTTTTCTGGAGAACGTTTTTTTGTGATATTTTTTTCAAGTATGGATTGATGAATTTTATTTAAACCTCTCTATAATATTGAGCACGCAGAAATATTAAGGCATAGTACGATAGCAGAACTTCCCCCAGCATAACGCCTTAAGAAGAAAGCATTTTGCGGTGCTCACTGTAACTATCAAATATTTTTCCAAGGGTTTTTCGATAATTTCTTCTTTTATTTAAAGACTTTTGGTGGGTATATGAAGTGAAAACTGTTATTTTAAACCAGTAAATCCACAATTTTGTAAGAAGGAGACCTTAATGAAAAAGAGTTAACAAAACGTGGGGGGAGGCAGTTTATATCTAGAAAGTGTATGCGAAGTTTGAAATAAATCGACCAAATGGCAGTGAACATGGACTTTGAAAAAGTAGTTGAAAGTTTACTGCACGCAGCTGTTAGAGCGTGAGGACGGACTATGGAGATTAGTAAGACAATAACTTGAAGTATTTTGCTTAGATAGGCTAAAAGTTTTAAGGAAATATTCTTGAAATGTAAAAGATTAAAATTAGGCAAAACAAAAAATTCGATTTTGAAAGTGAAACCCCAACACTACCCCCCCCCCCCTCCTCCCCTTAAAAGAACGAATGAAACGGAAACAGAAGTGAAACTTCATAAAAAGCAAATCGACTACGAATGCTATTTCTGTTTTTTGTTGCTATTTTGCTTTATCGAATTTTTAAATAGCACGATGCTAAAGAAGTTTCAATTTCAAAAAATATTAATTTGCTCATAACGAGCCCTTCCCGCAAAATCATCGTAAGCGACACTTTAAACACAATGGTTTTTTTATACAATTCGAAAGTTTACATAATTTCGCAATTTTTTGCATTTTTAGTTTTACATTATAAGTTTTTTACGACAAGTTACAGCGAAAATAAATTTTATCGTACGCGACCGACCGGACCTCTGGTACTTTTCCTTTGAATGCTTATGATACAAACAAAAAAAAAAAAACGTCTTCCTGTAAAACTTTATTTTTGTCGCTTACGATCAAATTGCGGGAAGGGCTCGATAATTGAAAAAATCCATCTGACGGAATATAAAAAGCTGAAATTAAACTTTAACATATAATTATTTAAACCTATCTATGGCAACCCCTCTTTAGGAAATTCCGTGTGACACTGCTGACAGTACAAATACAAAGATGCGTTACAACAACAGGTAACGTTGTCGGCTGCTTCGTCTACGCAATCGATTTGGGTTTGAATATTTCCATTTTTATTTTTATTAGTTTCTATTGCATAACAATCTAACATCTCTTTAGTGCCAAAATATGCTATGGCAAAATATTTGGATTGAATGTCGTCGGCCGCTTCATAAGCGTTTAAATGTTAGCCAGGCATTTCAAAATGCTTGCTTCTTGTTCATATTGTTCCTTTTTTTGTGTTTTATTATTGAAAACATATTAAATGACAAATGAGAGACATTTGCAATGCATTTGGAAAATGCTTTTAGAATAACAATAGACATGCTGTGAATTTAACAGAGCAATTTCAGTGTGTCAATGTGGTGTGCGACCAATATATATTGAAGGTGGTGAAACAAAGTGTATTTTGATTGGAACGTGTTGTCCTCTGAAATAGGATTTGATTTTTGATTTCGAGAGTCCGATCACGTTTCTTTCATAAAATAGTGGCATGATGTCAGATACATTGGAAAGGATAACCAACAAAAGATGACTTCAAAATTGTTTCATATAATTTTATTATTATTTTTTTTTTTTTTTCTTAGATTGGAATTACGTTGTGGTATAGTAAATGGGGATAATTTAATAATAATGTTGGTATAAAATTGAAAACAATTCTGCTATTGATTAAATTGTCTTTTGTGAATAACAATAATGGCCGAAGTGATACTGGTATGAGGGCAAATATTGCAATGAAATGAGAAAAGAAAAATGCCAAATTTTCAGGCAACATGAAATATGTGAGCAGTTGCATATATGTTGGTACATGAAGGAGTGTGTGCATTATATATCGAATTGTTGTGGTTATCATAATTTGATATGGAAACAATAATGACAAAAAGTGAATAAGATGATTTCTCATCCTAGAGACTGTGTTGCTCATCATAAGTTCAATAAGTTTTGGTGGATACTGTCAAATGAAGTCATGTTTATTTGGTTGAATTCCAATTTGAACAGTTTCTGCATAAAAAATAAAAATGAAATGTTCAAGATCTTTACTTTAATTTTATTTTTAGATATTAATGCTATTGATAGTTAAATGTCTTGAACCTGAATTTATTTTCAGGCTGTAACAACATCAAATAACTGATTTTTGACTGGACTTACATATTTTACATCATTTAGAGGTAATGCCAAAACTAGAAAACACAGGAAATAAAAAACTAAATAGCAAAACTGATTTGTATAAAGTATGCACATACCTAAACTAAAAACGGCCCTAGAAAGTAATACGAACCACAAGCCCATTCAAGTTGTTATTCGTTCTACGGTAAGGCAACTACTTAACTTCGACGATACGGAGGTGGAATGAGCCGTTTGAAAAATTGAAGTCTGAACACGAAACTAACTAAGATGCATCGATTTAATCTGATACTAGCTGTGCCCTATTTCACCAAAATGAAAGTTACAACCACAAATTTGTAGTTGTAATCTACAATTACAAATTTGTAAACCCGTTTCTTGTTTCACCAATTGCAAGATCTTATTTCACAAACTTGTGATTGATTCTAATAAAGCTGTAGAAAAATGAATTGTAGGTCATAAGTGATCAAAATTCCTGTTGCACCGGCATCAAAAATAACTTGTTATTTATAACAGTTTTTTCACAATATTGTTGAACGTTGTGCTGCGTAGATATCAAAACTAACAAGGAAAATATAATATTTGCAGCCTCTTTGATCAGAGATAAAAAAGATATATTGTTCGGAACGTTTTCCGATTACTTGATACATTCAGACAAAGTAAGAGAATGGAAAAGCATTCTTAATTTTTTGCAGTCTCAATCATCAATAAAGACTGGAAATATTGATGTTCGTTAGGCCAGCATATTATGTTTTCGAATATTAAACTGACGACTGCGGTGCAAACTCTATGTACGCATCCGCAAACTGTTGACTTGGAAATCACTCGAGTGGTTTTTTGCGGTCCAATAATTGAAATTATATCCTCTGCTTTACATCGACTCATACGAAATTTTTCATTAAAATGAAATAACTTAAATATATCATAATTTATACGCGGCCGATAAATTCTTTTTTCACTATCAAAATATCATCACTTTGGCTGTTATTGCTACTCTATGCCTTCGTCGCAAAGACATTTTTGTAATGAAAGTAAGGAATTACAAATTTGTAACAAAAATTACACGTCTACCTTCACCTGTAGAATATTCTTACAAACCTAACAAATTTTGTAAGTCTATTTTCTTTGGTGAAATGAAAACTCACAAATTAGTGTTATATAAACAAGTTTGTTACTTGTAAAGTACAACTTTAATTTTGTATTGGTGAAACCGATCAGGAAATTTTTTCACAAATTTCCTTTTGTAAAATACAACTGCAATATTGTAATTAACAAAGTTTGGTGAAACAATATTTTTACAAAAACCCACAAACTTTGTTAAAAAACGCTTGTAATTACAAATTTGTGAGTTGGTGAAATAGGGCACTGGTCACTAAACGTAGCTCTGGGCTTACGGTGATTTTGTGTATAGGATCGAATGTGCTCTCAATATCAAGATAAAATGAAATCTATGTTATTGAGGAATAATGAAGCAATCTAATGTTGTACCCCTGGTGTGATGGTTAGCATGTTTACTTGTTACGCGGGAAGTTCATGGTTCAATCACAATAAAAAAAAAAAATATGTTTCCACGGGCACATATTTTGGCGAGAAATTGGCAAGTCCTGCGATAGTAAAGTCATTGCCATGAAAAGCGCTTTATCGATTAACCGTTAGGAAACGGCAGAGAATTGTAGGTCCCCTCCATTCCCCCACAATGAATGGTTGTGAGAAATGCGCTAAGCCTAAGGCTTCTCGCTCTGTTGCACCACCCTATTCATGTTTTTTTTTAATGTTGAAAGAATTTTTGAAATCGGTCCAGTAGTTTCCCAGTCAAGTCCCGATTCCCGTCCTTTTTCCGTAGAGATAAGGAGATGAAATGTTGGTTATATCATCTCACAGGCACTAGACCATTTCTGATCCAAATATTATTCAATTCGGCTCAGTAGCTTTGGAACCTATACATTACAAAACTCCAAGCTTTCGTTTACGCTCCCATTTCCCCTCCCGAAGGAATATGGAGATGAAATATGTCCTGTGTTACTTCCAAGGCTCTAGTTCTAGACCATCTCTGTTTAAAATTTTATTGAAATTAACCAAGTAGTTTTAGAGTATACGCAATACATACAAACAAGCAAAACCACCTTTGCTCTTTATAATAGCGTAAGTATTCCTTAAACATCACCTGATCGTTGAAGGTGGGTGTTCTCTGACAAAGAAGCTGCATTGCAGTTATTGGATTCGATGTCCGTAAAGCGGTGGTAAGTCATAATTGTCAGAGTACTCCCACAACCTTTAAACTTTCCATTTGGAATAAAATGCTTTCGAATATACTCTGTTTCTTAGCGACAATTAAGCTCTAGCATTTTATGTGGTTGAGGTTAAGTTCAAATTCTAGCAACACCAAACTTAAATAATTGATATCAGCTGTAAGATAAGAGAGGCAAGAAGGGTCATTTTCTTTTTTGAAAATATTGATATCGCCAGTAACTTGTTTTTATTTTAATTAATTTAAAATAAAAACAAGTAATTTATTTTTATTCCTAACTTGTTTTTATTTTAAGGTGTACCAATATTAAAACCAATTGATTTTCGATACAAAACCCTAAAAATTTTTTGATAATGAAGCTCTTTGGCAATGTCAAACTGTGCTTAGCACCAGTTCAAGGAACTAATGTTGATGTCGACTAGTCCATAGTTTTCTAACTTGTGTTATAACAGACAAGGTTTGTCTTAAAAAAAAAAAAAAAAAAATAAAGACACTGGCGCAACAGAGCGAGGAGCCCAGGGGCCTAGCGCGTTTCTCATAATATTGGTATAGGACTAGCCAATTCATCACAAAAGGCGATACCTTTGGAAAAACATTTGTGCTTCTGTTGGGACTCGAACCATGAACCTCCCGTTTAAGTTGATTTACTTACTAACCAGGGTGTGTCGCAATTCATGGTAAATGATTTAGTAAAAGGAGAGATATCGGGGCATCTCAAACTGTGGTAACTTATGCTTTGCAAGACATGAAAGCATTCTGCAAAGGCAGTTTGAAATATTCAGGAAACCATGCCACCCTGTACAAAAGTTGATATCTTTATTATTAAAGTGTTTTGACACCTTTGCCCGGCTTCATGAAGCCAAATAGTATGTGAGCAACCGGAGCAGTTTAAAAAATTGGCATCTTTTCAGAAAGGCAGAAATAACTGAATCTTTGAAATCAATTATGTATCAAAACTGGTTAATCAAATGCCTCAAGTTTTTTCCCTCAAGATGTTGGCCATTTATCTGGTTTTATATCTGCATTGTAAGGACAATGTATTAAGCAGTGTCTTAATGAACTGTTCTTCAAGTCGCTGTTTGTTCGTCAATCTTGTAGAAAATTACTATACCTGTATCGCTCAAAAACAAGGTTTAGAATCATGAACTAAAACCGGAAAATTCTAAATTTAAAGGGCAGAGTGGGATCGAAAACTCTGATAGTGAGGCATATTTGATGGCCCCGTCAGTAACAACTAACCATGACGTGTACCAGCTACATCTTTTTTGTATATCAGTAAATTGTTTCAGTTAAATTTTTGGTAGATAGCTAGTGTCCATAATTTTTATCCACCACCTCTCTTTTCTGAAGTCTCTTTCTTGAAGTTACTAGTTACTGAAGTGTTGCGAATAGAAAATGTTATAATAAAACGAGTTTATCTGATTTATTTACCAATTCCGTATGATCAGTAATAGTTATTCAATCAGAAAATGAAAGTGTTTTGTCATGCAAGTGGCATTTTTTAATACCATTTTTATGCGCTACTGATCGCACGCGATTATTCATACTTCCACTTGAATAGAAATGATTAGCCGTGCTCATATAGCTAGTCACGAATAGATCATTTGGGAATTGGAAATGGGATTCGATATCGATATTGAATTCGTTAGAAATTTGAAACAAATCCACAAACCTTTCTGAGCTTAAATACGAAAATAGTATTTAGTTCAATTCTAGAATTAAGATGAACAGATTTTTTAAACTAATTAATATCGATGTTATAGTTAAGCAGCTTTTAAAAAAACTGGGAATTTCTGTTATATTCACATTTATAGAGGACGATTGATATGCATAATATGTGTCGGCAGTCGGCACCACCTCTATATATAATCAAGCTCAACTAAATGCTAAAATGATTTAAGTATATTGGATCAGTTTTAATAATCAGCGAAATTCTTTTGATTGCTTTAGCAGCAAAACTTGAAAATATTTTTTAATTTCTGCGAAACAATTTTTAATAGCATTAAGCCAACCCACGGTAATTTATTTTGTTCGTTTCTAATAAAGTCAAGGCAAAATGCAAGTTCACACACATCTGAGCTGTGCAAAAAAAGTCATTACGAAGAACAACAGTAGTCTCATCTCATCTCATGCGAAATAGCAAACCTACAATGTATGAGGCTTATTATCGCCAACACATAAGCAATCACAACAATCGAAGAAGTAAAAATTAAAAGAAAACACAATAATGTACCATCCCCCATTCAACTTTAGTTATTGTGAAAGACCAATGCCTCACGCAAAATGCAAACACTCATTCTGTCTGCATAGTAATTAGGTACCAGACTGGCTGCAGGCAACAATCAACTGCAGCAAGTGGGCCAATTTTTTTGTCTACCTAACTGGTTGTCTTTATTTTTTGTGCCATAAAGAGGGTGGCTGTTGGCGTCTGGCACTGGCCCACCTTTTGTTTACAATTTGCCGCTACAGCAACCACTAGCAAAAAGATATAATGATGGCATTGATGCACCCAAATAACCTCGGGAAGTTATCATGGATATTGAGCAACAAACGATTGCACCAGCAACTGTAGAATATTTTAAAACACTTGCTCAAATGCATGGAGTACAGCATGCAGTAGATTTCTTTTGAATTATTTTTGAATGCTTGTGCATGGAAAAATATGGTAAACATATATTTTGGTATTTCTTCTTCCAATTTTTGTTTTCATAGCACCACGTAAATTGGAGCACGCAAAAATATCAATTTAGTTAATTGAGTTAGTATTTACAAAAAGTTTCATACAAAAGAGCTGACAAACAAACTTTTTATGTGGAAATTTTATTTGTATTTCATTATTTTGTCGCAGCAAAATACCGATATTTTTGAAATAAAAAAAACACCTTTGCCGAGAATTTAATTTCAAAAAAGTCAAAAAACTTTGAAGCGAAGAGTGAAAATTAAAATTTTTTGTATTTTTGACTATACATAACTTGATGTTAGTCAGAACAACGTACGAAGTATTAGAAGAGGAAGAGCTTCAACTTCATGTGGCTAAAATTCTCCGTCCGTAAGCAAATCATTTACTTTTGTTTCATTTTTAAAAGTCCCAATCTAGATAGCAATTCGACTTGTAACGAGTTTGATGCGCTATCTGACTCAATCTCAAGAATTGTCTCCCAATATCCTCACAGTGAGATTGCGATTGCGGGAGATTTCAATGTACACAATACTGGACGGCTTCGACATTCTGGCCAGACAACACCCCAAGAAAAATATGTTGAGATCTTCGCTGAGTTTCATCATTTAACTTAACTTGTTGATGAGCCTACTCGGGTTCCAGATATTGAAGGCCATGCTGCCAACACTCTTGACCTATTTTTCACTTCTCATCCCGCAAAATACAAGGTTATAGTATCATCTTCTTTAGGCAAATCGGAACATTGTGTCATATCGGTAGATTTTTCGTTTTCCGTGTCGGTAAAAAAAGATAAAGTCCCTAAAAGAACTGTGTGGCAATACGAGAAAGCCAATTGGGGCAGCCTGAATGATTTCTTTTGAAATTTTAATTGGTCATTGCGCTTTCCCGACGGAAAGGTTGACGCATCAGCTGATATGATATCTATCGTAATTCTTAACTGCATGAGAAATTTTGTTCTTCATAGATCAAAAAGCATCATCTCCAAAGATAATTCAAACCGTGTATATCTTCTTTCAAGAGGCGATTAGAGATAGAGAAAGAAGTTTTCGAATATTTAAATGCAACCCTACTGTAGTAAACCGAAATAAGTTCAAACGGGCCAGAAATATCTGTAATGCTCACATAAAAGAGGCTAAGTTCTTGCATGACCTAAAGGTAAGGTAAAAAATACTGTTGTGTCCTAAAGGAAGTAAAAACTTTTGGTCTTTTGCTAAGAACATTAAGAACTCGACCACGTCATCTGTCCCAACGCTCGTGTTCAATGACTCCTCGTATGTCAGCTCCATCGACAAAGCCAATTTACTAGCAGCTCAATTTGCTGCTAACTCAACACTTCCTGATAGCATATTGGTTTCACCTGAGCTTGAGTCTGTAAATTCTGTGATGAAGCAGATATTTTTTCGAACTCGCTCGGTTGCGAGAGTCCTCAAAGATTTCAATATACATAAATGCGTTGGTCCAGATGGTATCCCCACCGTTATTCTGAAGAGGTTTTCTTCTACGCTGGCAAAGCCACTGCGAAAGCTTTTTTATCTATCCTATTCTTCTGGGCTCTTCCCGAGCAGATGGATAACTGTATTTGTCCAACCGGTTCCTAAAAAAGGCGAATCTTCCTCCCCTTCCAATTACCGTTCAATTGCACTAACGACCCTTTTTCCAAGGTCACAGAAACGTTAATAAACCCCCAACTTATGAAGTATCTTGAAGAACGAAAGCTTCTTAATGACCGCCAGTACGGCTTTCGTTGCAAACGGTCCACTGGTGATTTGATGGCTTGTCTCATCGAAAAGTGGAACCAATCTTCACACTGTTTTCGAGAAAGTAAGATTATTGTGCTTGATATTTCGAAATGCGATAGAGATTGACATCATTCTCTCTTGTGATGGATTGTTTCAAGTCTAAAACTCACCTTTTAAATGCTGGTGAGCCCCAAGGCTCCGTTTTGTCTCCGACTCTCTTTCATAATTTCATTTATGATCTCTTGTCTGGAACTTCTAATCCTCTCAATTGTTTTGCTAACGATTCAACCCTCAGCTTTTCATATTCGTTTCCAAATTCAAGTCCTTGATCTTGGGATGTGGAACTGGAACGGTTGCATATGATAAAAACATTGAATTCTGACCTTGACAGTATTGTTACATGGGGTAATATAAACCGAGTAGAATGCAATGCTTCAGATGCCCAATGCTGTCATTTGTCGTTAAAGCTAAACATTCCCCCATTGCCTTTGTCTATGAATGGTACCTGCATCCAAGAAACCGAAAAGCTGTCAGTACTTGGTATGTGTGTAAACGATGATCTTCGTTGGAATGATCACATATTTGAAGTCACCAAAAACGCTGCTAAATACTTAAGACGATGCTGCAATATGAAGGAACGTGAAGACACTTATCACTTTGTTGCAATTTGCCCGATTTTGAAAGAGTTTCGAATCAGATATTTCAGTGAACCCATTCTGAATGAAATTGAACTGCTCAAAAAACTGAATGGAGAGGAAGGCTGGGATGAACTCTACAACTATGTGGTTGCTGCTCTACGGTACAGAAAACTTATAATTGAAGAGATTTTTTAAAATAATAATCGACTTCAAAACTTAATGTTTCTTTTCTTTTTTTTTTATATTCATGTAAAATTATTTGCGATTTTTTTAATTGAGAATTCCAAAGGCCATACCATTAAGACTTAAGAATACTTTATATACCATAATTTATAATCTATTTATATTTTATCAAATTATAATTTATTTGTGAAATAAAAGGAGTCATTAAACTAAACTAACTAAACTACTTAAGACGATGCAGGAAATTCTTCACCCCTTCTGATCTGACTACTATCTATAAGGCTTGCATCCGCCCGAAACTAGAGTACAATTCTTTTGGTCAGGTTCTTCTCAAATATCTTTACGCCAATATTCATTGCCCTTGATGTGCGCGTTAGTTATAAAAAAAAATGAGAATTAAAAAAAAAAATTGATTTCTTCATATACAATCCACCGAGTTCTTGTTCGTATTTTTGAAATTAAATCGACGATATGCCACTTACTAAGCTTTTTTGTGTGCATTTGAGTGTTCTTTTCTTGTAACCAAAGCAGTTTTTGCTACCGTTTGGTGTCAATTTGTCGCGAAAAGCTGTTACTGTGAACTGTGTGCTCAAACCTCGAGCAGATGACAAAATGAGGGTCAATGATGGTAGTGTTGCCGCTTTGATGTTCTTACACCCTAAAAAAGCACCCTTATCATACAGAAAAAGTGACAGACAGATAAGCGAGATCTGCAAAAGGATCACAAGTCACAATATAATTGAAACATCCAGTTTATCTAGTAGACAAATTTTTCAAAAAAAAAAAAAGGAAAAATTGATAAGATTGACGAACATAGCTACTGCATTTGGAATGAAGTGTGACGACTTTTCATTGACAAAAACTAATATTTCGATGTGCTACACCAGCCCGTGTAGCACATCGAAATATTAGGATGTCAAAATTCCTTTACTTTATTAAAAAGGGTGTCGGTTAGAGTACCGAAGTCAACGATGACCGTTCGAGGGCTTTGTTGATTGGGTTCCATTTGAGTGAGCTGTAGTTTCAATACTTTATAGACAACGCGTGAGTGACACAATTTCACTTTCGGAGGTAACTTTAGATGAGTTCATAATTTCGGATTTTGGATCTGTGTGTTAGCCTTCAGGATCGTGACTAGACTATTTTCTGTGAGGATACTATAAGTCGTTTGCTTACGCACCAATTAGTCAGAAAAGATTGACCGCCTCTTCATTGACGGTATGCCACCCAAAACACTTCGAAATGTAGGTAGTCAAACGTGCAGTCTCTGGATTGGACTACACCCTAGCCTCCTCCGGTGGCCACGTGCCACGTGCGAATAAAATTAGCAGAATGTTTTTCTTCCAAATAACTCCTTTTATTTGATATTTAGGACACATTCTATTAGGCTCTCTGGGAATGAAATTGCAAAAGCCACAACAACTTGAAAAAAGATAAAAAATAAAAAGAAAGCATCTTAACAAAAATGGATGTGCTCTCTAAAAAATCATTCTCCATATCTGACATAGAGATGAATAAAGAATCTCATAACTTTGCAACTTTAGTTTTCTAACTTTTGAATTTGAATCAAATACAAACCTTATAAATTTAAGGACATTTTTGGGTAAGTACCCACTAAAATCACTCTTCAACCTCCAAATAAAAGTCACTACGGATTGCCAGAGCTGATAATAAAAACATAAGAAACAAACTTTGGACGTTTTACATCTTTGTGGCCACTCTTATTTAAGATACGATATGATCTAGGAGTTGTACTTGCCCATTAATCAAGCAACGAACTTAGCACTACAAAATCATGATTACTTGAAAACGTTTGCCGAGTATAATTTGTTTGAAAACAAATGCTTAAAAATGTGTACATATGTTCAACATACCTGATTACCGATTACATCAGTTTTTCTATTTTTTCTTCTTCATTGACATTCATACCTTGCTTTTTGAACTAAACATAAACGCAACTCGTCGCAATTTGTATCATTGTGTTACCTCTTCGTGTTTTATTTACCATCGTCTCATATGTCTGTACATATGTCTATTGATGCCTTCAAAACTCCACTTAAAATAAGCTACTTACCTGCACAAAGTGTGGGTTATACTTTAAAATAAACTTCTTTGTTACTGTATCTCATTATTCTCCACACAAGGTAGTGGCAGACATCCTATACCTAGGTAAATGTTTCGCTTTTTACACAACATCACAGAAAGAAAAAAAAACTATTGAAACAAACAGACAGATAAATATCGCACTGCGAAAAATTTATAACAAGTGAATTTGAAAACAAATTCAAGGTGAAGATGGCAATAATGCTTACCTCGCATAAGAATGAAAATTTTTCACTGCCTTACTTGAAGTTGAGAGATGGTCCAGATCTTACAAAAAAATGTTAACAATTTATATAAATAGAAGCAGAAGGCTATCGCTGATGTGTAGTCATGGAGGAAGATACGTATTTCCTTGGTAGCTGATATGTGCATGAAATAAAAAAGGTGTGCCCTTCTGTGGGCGACAATGATTCAATGATTGTTCCTCCATAGGTGAAATTGCTGTCAGCAATACGACAAATCACTTAAAAAAAAAAAACGCTTGTAGATGCAACCAAGGCAAGGAATATTTTTGGAAAAGCACAGAGGAAGTCATTAATTGAACGTAAGTAAAGAAATCCAATTTCAGAGCATACGAAACTTGGATGGGAGGTTTAATAAAAGTCACAGAAAATGAAGAGAACACCTATAACATTGACATTAGCTTAAATGCTTAAATTGGCTCCTTTGCAAATTTGGAAAGATTTTTTTTGTACATTACACGCCCAGCCCAAAACACTTACCCAGCAGGTTCTAAGATTCGATGGCATTTTCGTGATTTAGTTACACGCCATTAGTAGGGTTAGCAAATAGCTTTTGTTCTTACTAATTATTCTAACCGATTGAGGTCCAATAATCTAGTCAAACATTAATTGAGTAATGTTATTGCCAAAGGGACATGAAAACGCTTTATAAACATTCTCTACCGCCGGCCATCGAACGGATGATTGAATCAGAAGACCATAGCTAAACTTTCTGCATGCTAATGTCATTTTAGGTGGTCTTCATCACAAAAAATTCACAGTCATATATATTTCGTGTCTCCTCTCAAAATATAGTAACGAAGAGAGAGAAAAAAAAAAACAAAACAAAAATCACAAGTTTTCCAATGGTGAATGACATTTCCATCCGCCAGACGACTCCGGGCTTGAAGTTAGAACTTGGTTAGCCCAAAATGGATTACTAACATTTCAGAAGTACTTACCATTGAACGAAACGTTTCCTACACATATATGTACGTGTCCCGGACGGACGGTGTGGCAATAGAAACAACAGTGTTATTTTGTCCCCACTGGCCTTGCTCTAGAAAGAAAGACCACCACTCAAAAACTGAATGGAAGAGGTGGAGAAAAGCCAACAAAATGCTTCGATGTACGTGAAAGTGTAGCGGATTTTTTGTTTTGTTGATATTTTTGCCTTTTTTTTGCTTATCGGATGTCCTTCTGGCGTTATTGTTGCTATCCTGGGTTTTTGTCAGTGGCATTTTTTTTTCTATTCCCCAAAAGAAGAAAACAATATCGGTATAAATTCACAGCACATCCGAAACGGAATGCAGAAATAGAAAAGGAAGACACCACCACCGGCAGCAAAACGGAAAAACTATGAAAAAAAAGGAAACAAGAAAATGCTAAACCAAACGTAAACAGAGAAAAATACTATTCTCCACATAAGCATCCGAGGATTGGTCACTGTTCACCGCATACGGATGGTACTGTAAACATTTCAGTTTTCGAATGCTGAGTGGAGGTAAAACGCACCACTCTAGCGATTACCATAGCCCAAGAGCTCAAGGGCTAGTAAGAAGGAATTCAAACAGTAACATTGTAAAGGCATGCTGTCCATTTATATAATATTGCAGGGTACCCTATCTTTTTGTCAATTTTAACTTTCACAAAAACTGCACAATTAATGCTTTTCCAAGCCTGAAAATATATTTATTGATATTTCACTGGTCACAATTTTTCTTATAGTCACACCGAACATGAAAAAGCCATGAGTTTCGAGATTTGAAGGCTGTTAATTGACATGATCTCATTCGTGCTTCATTTCAAAACTCTTACCAACATAGTTCAATTCGCCCTATGAAGTGAATTGGACATAGGAGTACAAAAAATAGTATAGGAAGACTGGTAAGCCGAACAGTGTAACGTCTCCTAAATCGCTTGTAAATATCCATGCGGGCATAAGCCTGCAGAGTAATAAATTCAATTGGGATGGTCCCTTTGCAACCCCCAACGATCTGAATGCTGCTTCTGCTGCTGTATCTACTGCTGCTGCTTTTGCTTCTGGTGTTAGCCAACGATGACGATGACGATGACTGTGTATTGCTTCCTCAGGTAATCGATATTGGTGCAACTGGAAAATTAAACAATGCTGGTTACGGAGTGATTACAATTCAATTTTCTGACTCATTTCGCTTGGAGATGGTATACACTTGAGTTGAAACAACAAAGGTGCATCCGAACGAAAGATATGCATTCCTCTTTTTTGTATGTCTGTATACGAGACTGTGCCCAAAACAAAAAAAGAAAACGTTTGAGTTCGTATTGATTTTAAGAGTTAATAGAATTCAACATTTTTGTTTCTTTCAGTTGGATACAGAATTGTTAATTGGATGTATTCTTAAACAGAAAAGAACAGTCAGTATGTTTTTTGTCATGTCGTTTTGTGACATAGTAGAAGAGGTCGATACATTTCTGTATTTAAATAAGTGCAAATTCTTAGAAAACCCTTTCGGATATTTGTTTTTATTTATTTTACATACCGCATACATACATAAGCAAAACCGGAGAAAACTGATTGGTGTTAAAGAAATCGTAACGAACTCGACGATACTGCACTTTCCTGTGTTTTGGCCACAACATACATCGGTCGGTGCTCTGCAAGTGCATTTCTAAGGAATTGGTAAAGAGGCAGGACAAAACTTCAGCCAACCTCACACATAACATCATTATATAATGGTGTTCAACAACGAAGTGTGCTCCGTGGCCTTGTCAGTTCTAGATTTTGGTTGTCAAACGTACATCCTCGAATTCAACGTAGATGATGTATAATGGTCTGGATGAATCCCTATCAATTGTCTTAATAGGTAATAGGTGTACCAATAAATTCTGAACCTCCAGAGCCCCATTTGCAATATATTGAACACATATGGTATAAACGTCAAGTGAAATTAAAAGCTTCAAACACGACCCACCTCAATCAAAATATTTCATTGCATGTGAAAATGTAATGCCTGTGGCGTAAAAATTAGCATGATTGGTTGTTCGAATGCCAAAAGAATACGTTTTTCCACGAGTATCGCCTTTCGCGAGAAATTGGCAAGTCCTTCGATGGTAAATTCCTTACCATAAAAAGCGCTTTCTCGATTAGCCGTTCGGATTCGGCAGAAAATTGCACATAGGTCCCATCGATTCTCTCACCATTTAATCGAATGTGGCCTGTGGCTCCCCGCTCTGTTGCGCCACCCTATTAATATTTCACGTGAAAATGTAGATAAGCAACACAAACGATCATTAGTTGTTAAGGAAAAAGAAGAACAAGAACTTCATTTTAAAAATTATGTATTACATTATTTTCCAAATTTTTTTCGGCACCCTGCTGCTGGCACCTTGGGTCATCGTGGATTGCACTTTGAAGGCAAGTGTGAGAGTCTACAAAGTTCTTCTGAAAAGAAATTTACTTTTGCACTTTTTGCATTTTTTTTTTAAATTTTTTGGTTTTGGAAAAACAGCAATCCACGACAACACCCACCGCAAAGAGCTTTTTTGAAAGCTGTAAAGTCAAAAGCTCATCAAGAGAAACCCATTGAAATGTAACCGAGAGATTTGCCAAAATCGACAACGGCAACTCTGAATGTGTTTGAATTATAAATATGGAGGGTTGAAGAGAAAGATCCAATTAGTGCACAGTAAGATTGAGTTGTGACCCAGGCAGGTTACAGTCGAATCAGTTTCGGACGCAGAATCATTAATTGTACCCTAATCGGCTAGCCGTGGATACACGTGGATAGATTTTTTTACACTTGGGTCCAGTGAATGGAATACCGTTCATGCTACTGATGTTTTGAAAGCTCTCAGTTCTCAGACCATGAGGAGTGCTTGTTCTTTATAGTAATCACTTCTGAGTGATCAAACCGTGTATCTTCTTTTCAGAGCACCAAGCCTTCAACGAACATTACGCACAACTCAGCAAAAAACGGAACGCCCACTTGACGTGCTCCGCTCAGGTCACGTTCGCCATGCTCAATTTAAGTTTAGTGCTCTACTTAGTTATAAAAGGAAAGTCTTTTTGACAAATGGGATATAAAAAGCGTAATATACACCGATTGATTTTTCAACCAATGTCAGGTCCTCTTTGATGATTGTCTTCTACAATTTCGTTGGTCGGCACTTCGTAACAGCTTTCCTTTCCACCCACCGTAGAAGTTACTCTTACATTGTTGACTCATTCACTTGATCAAATTATAATCAAACTGGTCTTCAATATCTTAGCTTAATTGTCGATTTAGGCTATTATGGGCCACGTACACGCACTTCGTAACGATTGAAAATCTTATGGTGAAATGGTACACGTAATGTTGAAAGACGACGTCCGTTACACTTCAATACTTACGTCATTTTTCCGAGTTCTCTTTATAAAAATTTTATTTCTTGCCTATTCAAGTTGCTGTAGATTTCGCAAACAAATACTTTCCCTTATACCACAGCCAATGTTCATCACCCCTAAGGAAATCACTTACGATTTCAATTGCTAATCTTAAGTACTGCCAAATAAATCAACCTGTTCCGTTCACCCCCAAAGGTACACGAAAATAATTTTCTTTCAACAAAATAAAAAAACAAAAAAAAAACTGCAAACATTCACCAAAGTTCGGATAAGTCTATCGGTAGGTAACAACCAAACCAACAAGAAAAAAAAAAATCCGATTAGAAACATTATTCACACATTATCGAACATTACTTCCCATCGGCAATTTACTCTTAAAATATATCAATGAACCGCACAGTCGAACAGAACGCTTCTTTGAGAAAATTTTGTTGCTGAGTAAAGCGTTTCCTTGCCATTGACTGCTAAGCTGGAACACGCATTGTAATAAACACGAAACGCGACGTCAATTTCTTAAAGAAGCTCCGATACCCTCGCTGGTTTCTCTATGTATTGAGAAGAAACAAAAAAAAAAACCCTCCCGTCTAACGATAAAAAAAAATCCTAATCATCACTTTTTTCCAAACATCAGAAGCAAGCACGTCGTATCTTAATTTAATCCCACATTGGTGACATGCCACAAACAAGATACAAAAAAAGGAAAAAAGAACTCAATGAAGAAAACAACCAAAAGAAATGGTCCTCATACTTGCGAACATGACTCTGACTGCCACACAACCAATCTTGAATACTAATTTCCACCGAAAAAAGCTGCAAATGATACCAAGTGTTGTCGTGTACGTCTAATGGTAGATCAAAAGAAATACAGACCGACTGAAAATATAGCAGAAACCGTGTCTTTGTGGTGTAATGCCATGGAGCTTCTTCTTCACACTTGTGTCTTTTTTTTGTGTGTAGGGGTTTCTTTTTAAACATATTACCAAAATTACTGCACGAGTTTGCAACATTCCAAACCCAACAAAAACAAAATATTACCAAGAAAAAAGACCACTCTGAGAAGTCAAAAAGGAAAAAAAAAAAAAAAACAGAGTGGAAAGCTAATCGAAATATATGAATTCAGTTTGGGTAATCCCAATTCCCGGTCAGACATGCATGCGAACTGAAACGAGCTAACCGCTACTTAGTATAACCAACGGAAGAGCCACAGGACATGCTCACGCCCACCATTCGCAAATTAAAGACCCACCCACACCAGATTTTATCGGAAATGTCTTATTGCGGTCGCCCTTTATTAACACTGGAGGATGCTGTCTTCAATAGATGTGTTACCATAGAGAGATGAATTCATTTGTGCTTCAAAGGGACATTGCCAATGAAGTAATAATTAGACAATTGATGAAGATGTACATTTCAGAATCAATGCTTCCATCGTCAGAATATGTAAATAAATACAATAATATCAAAATTTTTGAATTTCCTGGTTCTTAAGACCATGCTTTAACTATCTGAGGGCGTGCATAATTTTATACGAACTTTATCAAACTGAAACGCTCAATCTTTAATTTGACAATCAATCGATTGATGGTCTTATACTTACGGTTGAGGTCTTCCACTTGATTGCGCTATCTAAGACGAGATCTACCCTTTCCACGATTTATTTTTCGATAGCAAGTCGAGCTTAGACGTTGATGTCCATTCGCTCTACTCGCCCATCCATCGTAGTCTCGCAATGCGTACTCTTCTAACTATGTCAATGGTACAGTTCATACAGTTCGTTGTTCAAATTTCTTTCGAAAAGACCATGGGTTTCTTCATCCGATTCAAATAATGTCCATTAGAGTGTCCCAGAAAATATTAGTTTTTACTAAAAAACTGAGTCTTATAAATAAAACCTTAAACTGTCAGAAACCGCACTCATTTTCGTTAGAAATATACTAACTTTCCATTTGCCGAAAAATGTTCAAAACTGTTATTCGCAACGAAGCGACGGCGACGTTGGTGCGGGTTGTCGTCATCGTAGTGAAATTTGGTATATAACCAGGGCAGTTCTTATGAGATGAGAGAGCATGGACTATATTTCATCTCTATATACCCTCGGGAACGGGAAGTAGAAAAACCGCTGAATCAATTTTAAATTTTACTAACCATTCTGATGCGGTGTTATCGCTGAACCCCGATCAACATAGACTCTATTACATCTCCATATTCCCACAGAAACGGGAACTTAAATAGTCCTTAGTATCATTGAATTTTATTCCATCAAAATACTGAGAGTCGGTGCTATGAATTAGACCACCGTAGGACCCTGGACAGGTGTTCCCCAAACATCAGCGTTATGATTGATAGGTGATAGTTCGATCGTAGAATTTATTAATTCTCTTGAACATCGTTGAAATGTTAAGTACCTGTCTCCATCTCCTCTATCCCTTTTTTCAATTTCCAATGCTCTAGCGAAAGTGGTTGGGCATGTATTATTCGGGAAGGCTCTGATTGGTGTCAACTTGGCGGCGCCCAGATGCTGCAACTTATAGTACACGTCAAATGTACTTACTGTTACTATACCTCCACACGGTAACCACTTGGAACTGGGATATTCCGTCCGAAAAGGACCTGCTAATCAAGTAAGTACGGAAGTTGGCAAAGGGCCGAAGAAGAAATAGATAGATTGCTCTTCGAGTCCGAATTTCAGTGATCTACCAGAGATTTTTGGGAATGTCTTAGCGGACTAATTCGACTTACAGAATCAACGGTGAACTTCAGCAGTCCAAAAAGCAGAAACCCCTGAACGAGCAACTGCAACATATTTGGGTTAAAGGTCTTTCTGGATCTTTCAATACTAGGACAGGGTATTGAAGTAGAGATGATGGCGGATGACTTCCAGGCTCTCATACCCCTGCAGCAGGTTACTACCTCCTCGGCCCTTTATATCCAAGGGGATACCTAAAGGACCTGGCCCTCTACGTTGGGGGTTGTGCGTGGGGCTAATTACGCAACCATGGAAAGAAAAAAATAGTTCCGAAACAACCAACAGTCTCGGATAACAATTTCAACGTTGACGACCCAAGCATGCGAAAAAAGGACAGAGACTTCCGGATCTGCTCGTGGAACGTAAGATCCCTTAACGGATAACGTGCAGCTGTAAAATTTGCGGACGCCCTGGACTGCTACAACGCAGACATAACCGCCATCCAAGAAGTGCGATGATAAGATGAAAAACTGCGACATCTACATGGTGACTGCAACAGACAATTGAAACAGCGCTTATTTGGGTGCGGATTTGTCATTAGAGTAAAACTCAGGGATAAGGTTATAAGCCAAAATCCAGTTAGTGAGTGTATAATGACCATCCGAGGAAGACGAGAACTCCAAAGATTGTTTATAAGAGCTCCTCGAAAAAAACATGTGAGCAATGCCCTAGACATGACGTGAAAATTGTTCTTGGCAATTTCAACGCAAAACTAGGGAAGGAGGTCATCTTTGAAAATACAATCGGTAAGCATAGCCTCCTAACAAAGCCTCCGAGAACGGAATCAGACTAATCGATTTTGCTGCGGGGCTAAGTCTTGTTGTTAGTATAGTAAGCGCTTCCCGCATCTCAAAATTCAAAGGTATTCTTTGGCTTTTCTAAAGAGGTCTTACTTCTCTTCTTAACCCAAAATAGCAGCGCTTGGTAAGAGTAATTCCTTTTTGATTTTTGTAATGAGTAAGTCCTGCACTTCAGCACATACAGTGACGTTTCGATCATTATACCCTAATATGAATGATTTATAGCCCCTGAAGAGAAATGGGATAAGACTGCTAAAAGCGCGTACACGTACATACTACACAAGCAGTTTCTGACATCGGTCATCAGGAACAAACTTATGGTGATCAAAAGATTTGTACCAGACTGTACTTCGATGGTCAACGACAAGAATACTTTAAAAATAAGCAGCTAAACAAATTGATTCTCTAATTGAAGTACTGGCTTGAGGCTGATGGGAAAAATCAAAAATTACCTTAATCATCTCATGAAGAGAATGACCAAGCAGCAAGCTTACCCTGGAAATATGGTACCTCAGCGTAATGAAAGTTTTGAGCCTAAACGATATCCTAAGAACCTACGACGAAGCTGTAAATTTCTTTGTTCACTAATTTTGCGTCGATCTACAAACAACAAACGAAGTACAAACCGACCAACTTTTGAAAAGGAAAATTAAATTTGACTTGCAAAATAGCTATGACTTTGAAATAAGAAACTATAAGACACCAGGCCCGTTTCGAGTATACTGCTCTCTAATGATTAGCCGCTCGGGAATAATATGCGATATTTATTTTGGGAATATACTTTTCACGCAAATATAGGAAAGACTCTTACGAGTTACGCCAAAACTTTCAAATTGACGCGCACGATCCCATTACAAATCGAAACTCATAGAGCCTTGAAAACTTTTCTCTGATGATCCATGAACTGCTGCCAAAACGAATCGTTCGCTTTCCCTTAATTATCCAAAGCTAAAAGTCTTTTGACCCTTTTCTATTGACGTCCGTTATTTATACGACCACCCAATTCTTTTTTGAAAATAAGTTTCACTGCTTTAGACCAATTGGCAGAACAAAAACAATCAATAGCTATGCCAACGTGTATACTTTGCAGATTTTTAAACATTCTTTCCTGCTATACACAGTTTCAGACAATTCGGTCCCTTAGGGACCATCTCTGTCTGCTGCTTATAATTATTTTGTAACAATAACACACAACATCGCTCCGCAACAATGGCCAAAGCACTATGTGAATGATGTTGTGAATTAGGTAATCATTTCCGCATGTACAAAACATCGCCCATTCTTCCGATCCAGTCAACATAATAATCCAACCAAAACTCTCCAACAAACGTTGCCACTGGCACAAAATATTTGACTTTTGCAAAGAATTAATCCTGTAACACCAACTGGACCACGCTGAACATGACCACGAGAACCAACATCAACACCCGCCTCATTCCCTTTCCTGATGCCAAATAACTATCCGAAATGGATTCATGTCGTTCTGTCTGTGGACTGTGGGTCCATAAGTAAATTTACCAATAAGGGGCAAAGAGCTTTCCTTTTAGTCTACATGCGGGTGTGGTAATTCCAATTAGCTGCTAATTTTCCAGTTCCGTTTTTTTGTGATTCTCTCTCTTTTTTGTATTGTTTTTCTTTTTTTTTTTTTGTGTTGATGTTTCCAACATTTCGACCGAATTAAAGGATATTATTTTAAATGAAACCGCTAAAGTCAACTGCTGCTACATGACACTCAAACGCATGGCCAGCAACCACCACCGACCGTTGCCGGATGTAGCGATTTTGAAATATTTGAACGCGTCCTTCCCGTACACAACAGCAAAGTGTGTGTCTGTTGTATTTTTCTTTTTTCTACCTTTCCGGTTTAAACGTTCCAAGCTCGCCCAAAAAAGAGCTTAATTTTTCAGACCGACCAATTGTGGCCAAAATCAAATTTGATATAATGGAAATTTGGATATGTGGCAGGACGGACGGACAAAGGGGCACGCATTTTCAACGCATATACAGCTGGTGTTGTTAAATAAAACTGGGATAAACTTAAAACTGAATAAAACACGGACCTATTGTGAATTTCCATTAAAATTTCATTATTTCATTGTAGCGCACGAATGTTTTACACATTCACTTCTTTTTTGTATTTTTATTTTAGCTATTGAAGGGTGGTGCAGGCACCCGCCGCGCCGTTAGCACAAGTACCAGTGAAAGGAGTCTCAAATGAAATTTTTAATAAAATTAGAGATTAATTGGTACTAATCGCTTTGTGGGGCTGCGCTGATTCATTTATTGATTGGAATGTGGTTTACACAGATTTTTATTGAGTTTTAATTACATGTTTTTGGGAGTTTCGTGGCAAGCTTGTTAAAATTGAATTTTTATTAATGCTACTCAGTCTAGTAAGGGGCCAATGCGATAGGCGGGGGATTGTATGTAGTTTTAAATATGGACTAGAAGTCTTTTTCGGGGCTGTTGAAAATAAGAAAGTCCAAACCATTTTCAATTAATTTTGATTTGTTTGTGTAATTTGTGGAAAGTGTTAGTCGAGTTCCGTAAACAGAGGGGGAAAATTGGTATGGCCGAAGTGAATTGTTTTTCTGGTTGATATCTCAAAATGACCGAGTGATAGCTGTCAATTATCTACTAGATAGATATAGATAGATAGATAGATAAAATTCTTTATTACCATATACATGATTTACATTCCATTAGAACTAAGAGTATAAGGACATGGCTATGCTGCCGTCTGCCTGATAGACAATTTTTAAACATACAATCTTCATTTAATAGTTTTTACATATGTATTTTTTTTAAATTTGTTTTATAAGTTTCTTCGACTTTCAGACAATTCTATAAAGAAGTAAAAAGAAGTTTTAAGCAATTTTAATGATTTGCTACATAAGAAAGTTATAAAATTTTCACGTGATTTGAAACACAAAGATTTGAAAGATATTGAACTTTTGAGCAATTTCGTTAGATCTGAAAGATAATAAACTTTTTAAGTAATTTTAATGATTTGCGACATAGATTCTATACAATTTTCACGTGATTTAAAACACAAAGGTTAGAGAAAAAAAAAACAAAAATGTTGTTAATATTCTAACTGGGAGAATGTTTCTCTAGATTCAAAAGCTATTGCGATAAGACAATGTATGTTTACAAAATTTATAGAGCCTCACCTAACCAATTGATCCGTTGAGTATATATCAATAAGCTCGTTCAAAGATAAAAAACTTGTTTGGAAGAATAATCGCCGAATTTCTTGCAATAATGGACAAGCTGCTATAAAATGGTGACTGCCTTCATGTTCCCTTAGATTGCAGAGAGTGCAGATTTGCGAAAGATCGGATCTATAAGGCACTAAGTTTAGATTCAGGATTTCCACTCTGGCTCTAAAAATGATGCCGATAGCTTCTGCGGTCAGTTCTTTGCCAAAATAATTCATATCGGATGGCAATTGGTGGTTCAGTTTCCTGTACAGGTTTCTACTTTCTGAAGAGGATGCCCTTTCTAGATATTGCAAATATATCGCATTATCAGTTTTTGCAATTACATCATCAAGCAAACTTTGCGATTCGATAATGTTATTCTCTGTAAGGGAAAGAGTTACATTTTATGCCTCAGCAAGAAGGTTCCATTTTTTAAAAGGTGTAGCGTTAATTCGAAGTTGTCATAACAATATTGACTCATGTAGTCCGTTTTCTCTATTCACAACTGTATTCAAATAGTTGGCATGCGATTTAAAATTTTGAATGTAAATCGGTGCTAGCCCTGACTCCACATGTAAAGCATACGTTGGTGTTGCGTTAGGTAATCGGAATAGTCGTTTTAAAAATAACTTTTGGATACTTTCGAATTCCTCATGTTGTGCATACCCAAATGCTTGCACCCCATAAGCGATAACACATACAAGTATTGACTGTTGCTTTAAATACTCGGTACTTTGATGCTACATCAATGTTTCTGTTGCTAAAAAACGTTGGCCACATCAGATTTATGGCTAGTTTGGCTTCCCTACTTTTTTCCTTTGCGTGTTTGCTCCAGTTAAGGTTATTATGTTAACACCACTCCCAGGTACTTCAATTCCTTTACTACATCTTTACTACATTGATGGGTCATGATTCCTCCGGTAGCCTTCTTCGGTGTCTAGATTCGAAAATCATAGCCTTTGTTTTATTGGTATTGATTTTTAAGCCTCAAGTTTCGCAGTACTTCTGAAGTATATTAATTTGCAGTTGCAGAGCGAATGGATCATCAGCTAGCAGCACCAGGTCATCAGCATACAGTAAGACTTTGACTAAGGAGTCCCCAAATAATACCCCTCCAGGAAGAATGTCAGTGACAGTATCTATATAAAGGGCAAACAAAATTGGGCTGAGAATGCATCCTTGAGGCACACCTGTTGACGTCCCAAACCATTCCGATAAGTTGCTTCCATTCCAAACTGCTGCATTTGTTGAATCCAGAAACTTGGAATATAATAGAAGAAATTTCCTAGAGACACCAAGAGATGATAGTTTGTAAATCAATGCTTGCCTGTTTACCGTGTCAAAAGCCGCTTTAAAATCCACGAAACAAACGTAAATTCTCTTAGATTTCTCTAAATACTTCGATGCAGTACTAGAGAGCGCAAAAATATGATCTACAGTAGAGAATCCGGACCGAAACGCTGCTTGAAAGATACTTAAGCAGTTTGTTGACTCAATCCATTTGGTAAGTCTCTCATAGAGAATTGAGCTGAAAATTTTTCGCATAGAGTTAAGAATTGACATACTTCTATAATTCTCAGCTCGGCTTGCCTCCCCTTTCTTGAAAATGGCATGGATAATCGCTTTATTGAAACAGAGCGGTACAGAAGCGTCGTCATAAAGTTGGTTGAAGAAGTTTACTAGGTAGTTTTTAAACTGTAACGTAGCGAACTTATAAAATTCTGCAGGGATTCCGTCGATACCTGGTGCCTTGTTATTTTTTATTTTATCCAAAACTGTGTGAAGTTCGTTCAGTGAGATTGGGCAGTCTAGTTCGTATACACAGGTGTGTGGTTGCGCATAGGTAAACTGTAAAAAGTTGGTATCATTAGTTACTAACAGCATTTTAAAATGATCTGCAAGACTGTCTTCTCCTATAGCGTTATTGCTTGCAGTTTTTTGGGCGCGTCCCCCTAGTTCCCTCACTTTGTTCCAAAATGCTTTTTTTTACTAATTATCTACTATACTAACGAGTGAACATTAAGAATTCGCGGGCTTAACAAATCTTAGCAAACCTTTCCTCCAAGTTTTTATTTATTTACTTATTTATGGATTGCTGCGCAAAATTATTGCGCAGTTAAAGGACCGCTATAGTGTGTGCTATCGGGTATGTAAGAATCCACGCCATGCAATGTTCCACACACGCGACAAACATGGCTACTCCATGCTTAAGTCTATTTAAAATAAATAAATGGGTGGCACAAACACGCTATGAATTCCTCAAAGCGTTTCGCCATTCATGGGGCTACAATTTTTTTGCCGATTCTAAACAGATACAGCTGCGCTCAAAATAATAGTAGTATAGAGCTTAAGAAACAACAAAATTGAAAAAAACTTATCCGTCAATTCTAATTTAAAAAACCAATAACGTGGTTTTCAAAGTGGGGTTTTAAGCTTTTATTTACAAAAAAAAAAAAAAAAAAACATTAGTTTAATATTATTATCCGGTAGTTGCAAGTTTATTGAACAGATGTTGAAATTCAGCGGTCAAGAAAATAGTAGTGATAGGAAAATCTGCCTTGTAATGTTACGAAATCGAAAAATTAGGTCAAAATTTTTATTACAATATGTGGCTAAGTGTTTGTACCTTTAATTAGTATTTAGTTGCATGCCCCTTGTTAGCTATAACAGCAGTACAAAGACGTTAAACAGAGTTTATCAGGTTTCCACACCTTCCCGTGCTTATCGAACTCCATGAGCTGTAACGCTTCACAAAGGACTGTGTTGTTGCTTGGTTTACATCTAGAAGCATATTTTTATACAGCGCTCCATAGGTTTTCAATGGGATTTAAGTCCGAAGACTGTGCGGGCCACTCCATCACATCTACTTTACTTTCTTGGAACCATTGCTTCTTGCTGAAAGACCCATTTCAGCAAGAAGCAACTTCATTTACGGTAGCATTCAACTTCAGTATACGGTAGCATTACTTCCTGCATTATCCTAACATATAGAGATGCTGATCCATAATGCCTTCAATCCGCATTGTGGGTCCAACTCCGTAGAATAAAAAACATGCCCATACCATTATGATTGTAAAGTGTGAATTATATTCGGTGTTTGGAGGTCTTCTTACATATTGCTCTCTTAGGACTCTTCAATTCCTCGCGACATGCGATACTCGTGGGAGAACACATTAACACTTCCGGTGGGATTCGAAGCTCGAGATTCGAGAACCTCCTACGTAACAGGCTCACCATTACTCTGATGACACCAGTGTATTTACCAAAACTTTATGTTTTCGTTTACCAATTCTTAATAAGTCCGCATAAAGAACTAAAACTTTTTGTAGACTATCTCATAATCAATTGCAAACAAAGTAAACAAATTGTATATAAAGTTCAATCAAACAACCACAACACCTTTCAACGAAGATAACCAATCCATTCAATTCCTAATATAGCCATCATCATTTTGAAGTACATAATTTCAATTGCCGACAACCCTCCACTACCGCGGTACACCAGCGTGGCGCGGTGCTGTGAGCTGTCTGTCACGTAAACTCATTTCCATATCTCTTTGGGCGTTGCAACTTGGTAAAACTTTGATTGCAAACTATGACGTTGACAACCTCTCAGACGTTTGCCTTTTTCTGTACCACAAAATTTTCATACCGGTGTGCAGAGTGCAGAGTGCACACCGCACAGCACAGTGCATACGGACTTTGCTGCCGCACGTCACCTCAAACAACAGACTGAAAATAACTGCATTCTTCAATTCTGGCTATGATGGTATATCACCGTTAGAATGATTTCCTGCACTTGATCGAATTCAATTCCAGCGACCTAACCGTCAACAATGAAAAAACCCACAGCCGCCTGCCTGGTATTGGCGCTTTTTTGTAGAGGCAGTAGGCAATTGTAGAACGCGGCAGCAAGCGTCTAGAATTCATAATCATGTCTCTCTTTCTCTCTCATCTCAAAGTACGTGATGCGTTTGACAACTTCGACGAAAAGGCGCTTCAAATCGATTGTGCGCTGTGTAACGTTCCTTGACTTTGTATATTTATTACGGTAAGAGAATGGATGGATGGACTCTCATGGCCACCCGCCAGCCAGGTGTATCATTGAATAGCGGTAAATATTCAATTTATGTAAATCAGGAAGAAGCTGCACGTAATCACTTGGTTACAACTGAAGTTTGCGGTGTTCAAGTTGGGACTGAGGAGAGGATAGCATTTTGTGTAACAAGTAAAAAACAGTTGATTGTTCAAAGCCCACGCTGATTGTAGAAACAATTCATCCGTCAATGAAGTCATTCCAGAGATGATATTTCTCATTAAAAGTTAGTGGGTAGGTTCTAGCTTCTTTCTATGTAGGTACTCAACTCATTGAATTGCCTGCTCACGTTAGTTGATTGGTTTAGTTGGGTTCTGGTGTTCTAAGTATTTTTTCTCATTCTATGGACATTTAAGCGTTATTTTCAGTTTGTTGTTATGGTAAGTTACTGTTATAAATGAACCAGTTGACATTTAAGAATCATGGAATGCGTGAGTTAAATTACAATGCTTTTCTGATGTTTGTGCTTAGTTTGTGAATTGAAAAGGTTGATGAAATCATTTTCTTGTGTTGAACAATTCAAACGGACAAATAGTAAGTAAGTGAAGATAATGCACAGGCGATCTGAAAAAATCACAAGTTCACCACCTTTTTTAGAATTTTTTTCTTTCCGTATTTGTTTGAATTGTAAGGTTGCGGGAATAATGGATTGCGTTGTAATTAGTTGTCAAACTGTATGATGCCCAGGGCGTAGATGTTAACTGTAACGTGACAGGTTCGTGGTTCGAATCAGAAATCAAACAAAATTTTTTTTTAAACGGGTATCGCCTTTCTCGAGGAATTGGCAAGCTCTACTTTAGTAAACTCATTTGCCAAAGGCAATGACCTGAAAATTCTAGGACCCATATTCCCTCACAATGCATGGTTGTGAGAAAGGCGCTAGGCCCTTATTAACCCTGTTCTTTTGTGTATTAGTTACTAGATCGAGGGTACTTTTTATGAAGTAGCATTTCGCTCTAATAAGTATAAATAAGTAAATAAGTTGACATAACAGAGTGCGCAGGGCTATGGGTCAAGTGTAGTTTTCTCAACCTATCTTGATGGTGCCCGTCGTGTAACCGTGTCTGCTTGATACGTACGAGGTTCGTGGTTTAAATTCCAGAATCATCAAGATAAAAATAAAGATCTTCTTATTACGAAAAACTGGCAGTTTTAGTGATCATAATTTGATTGCCTTGAAAGACGCTTTCTCAATCATATATGTATTCGGAATTGGCAAAAAATTGTTGGTTTCCTCCACTTCTCACATGGTATGTTTGAGAGTAATATTCTATCCTCTGTGCTTCCCGCTCTGGTGCTAGACCATTTTTTTACTTATTTTAAGCCTTGGTGAAGAATGTAGGAGACCTAAATGTCGACTCCGAATGCCCAAGTGAGAAAGCACTTTGATGACAGGGTTGATTACTCTCGAAAAAATCTTCAATATTCACGAAAGGTGATACTCCTGGAAAAGCAGTTAGATGTTTCTGGAATTCGCCCGTCGAATTCACACCATTATGCCACGATCACCAAAGTTTTCACTCCGATGGCCGACAGAAAGGCTTTCGTAGCAATAGGTTCACTGGTAATGAGATGGATTATGTTACCAAAATGTGAACCAATCTGTACATTGTTTCAAAGACAGTAAGATTGCTGCATTAGCTATGTACAAATTATTTGATAGAGTTTGTCATCAGGCTTTTGTTATCTCTCCATCGTTTGGTTACTTTTAAGTTTGATCCTCACCTCATCACTGCTTGTGAGCCTCAGGGCTCCATTTTGTATCTGATTGTATCTCTCTCATTTTCACAAACGATTTTCTAAACCTTCCAATTATTTTGATTGTGTTGCCGAGGACTCGGTCCGTAATTTCTAGTTCACGGCTTCGGATGTAACACTTTAACGGATGCTTATTCCATTTGGATCTTGGAAGCATCTGGCAACATTAATCAAGTAGATATGAGTACCACGGAGCCTCTATTCAGTTTTTATTGTTGAGGACCAACAAGCTTTCATCCTCAAGTATTTAGAGCCCAACTATTCTGTTTGCTCAGGTGCTTCTAATATCCGTGCTACTAGTTAATAGGATTCAAAACGGAACTTTGTAGCGGGCAGTTCAGTTGAAAGAACGAATAGTTCTCTCGATTAATATTTTTGCAGTTTCATTCTTTTTAGAAGCTTATAAACAGAAAATTTTCTATGGAAACAGACAGTTGCAAATCTTTCCCTAAAATATGGGGATTTATGTTTTTGCAATTTAACCCAAATGCGAAATGCTGTACCCGGCTCTGTCTTTGAGAAAATAGTAAATCAAACAGAGTGTCGTAACAGAGCGAGGAGCTCCAGGGCCTAGCGCTTTTCTCACAACCATTGGGAATGGAGGGGACCAAAAATTTTCTTTTTTTTTTTTACTTTTCATGGCAATGAATGAGGATTGCCAATTCCTCGCAAAAGGATTACCCGTGGAAAAACATTTTTGATTCTGTTGGGACTCAAACCACGAATCTCTCGATTGACTGGAAGTCACGATTACCATCACGCCACGGGTAACACGACCTCTGTTTTTTCCCTGTAACATAATTTGCAAAAGACGAAAGTCAATGTGCAGTAATAGTTCTGGCAGGACGCAAGACTGCAAACTGGTACTGTTCAAAGCATTTATTCAATTCAGCGAAGTGCTTCCCAATCGTAAAAAAGTTAAAACACCAGATAAAAAGCAAGAAAATATTGATGATCGGGTAAGCGTAGAATAAAAGAAGAGGCAGGGTGACTTTGCTCAGTTCTGCCATAGAGAATTACCAAGCTCAATCGAGAAGTTATCATAAAGCAGTTAGTCATCCAGCTCCCATTGAAAGCATTATTGCGTATTGATTGATGGCAGCTGCAATGAAGAAGCTTCGTATGTTCACAGGAATAACAGGGCTCAATCAAATTAGAAGAACCAAATTATGGTTAGGCTTATGGTGTTGTTTTGTAGAAAATACAGCATGAATTATAGGTATTGTCACTTGAAGGAAATACACTTTATCAATATCACTCCATCGACGCCATTATTTTCACGCTATCGGCACAACCCAGAACCAGGATTCCTTCTGACAGGCGAATAACTAGTGTGAGCTAGAGGCATGGGAGAGTTGGAAGTTGTGATTCTTTTGATATTTCAATGCTCCTAGCTCCCGACGTAAAAGAGAATGAGAAAGAAAGAGTAGAAGTAACAACGAATTTTTCGTCATATCATATTTACAGGAAGACGTTTTTTTGGTTTTTATCAAAAGCTTTCAAACGAAATGGACCAAAAGTCAGTCGGTCAGTACCATAAAATTAATTTTCGCTGTAACTTTTCGTAGAACAGTTATAATGTAAAATTAAAAATGCAGAAAATTGAGGATCAATGTAGACTTTTGAGTTGTATAAAAAACTGTTTTATTAAAATGTCGCTTATGATGATTTTGCGGGAAGGGTTCGATATATCAACTACTGCCAATGATCACCTATGCAAGCCATGCACTTCTACCGAAGCCTTAAAGTTCATTATCCGATCTATGTTTGCCTACAACCTTAAAACAGCTGGTTTTTTTATTTTGGCTATGTGACACACTTTTATACCTGTCATGTAGCTTGCGGCATAAATTCGGATAATATGCCAATGGGTCACGTCTCCTATTTATAGAAGTCGACTGAATATAAAAAGTATACAACGTTCTATAATTTTTCGGCTCCGTTGTTTAGCCTCACCGAATTCAAAACAAGATCCAAAGCCAAGTATTCAGTCAGAATATTAATTGATAAGCTCTACACTCTACAACAATGAAAATGATTAATTGGGAAAAAATAGTTTTTAACTACTCTACGTGCTCGTACCGCGATACCCAGTTACTTTTTATGGAAATGATATGCAGCTATAAACTATAATTGCCCTCAAAGATATTCAATGCCAATAATGCTTTTTTTTAAAGCAGGGCAAAAAGAGAAAAGAAAACCCGATCTATTTACGTAAGTACATATTCATTTTAGCTTTTGAGGGCTTTTGTAAACCTATACAGACGCCAATGCCTTTTCATTATTTTTGCATGATAACTTCCGATTGACAATTTCCTGAAACTTTACAACAGAATTACATTGAAAAACCCTCAGTACCTACGACTACAAGGTCCTTCACTTCATGCATCCAATATTGCAAGCCATTTAATTTTTGTATAACTTAGGTACGCCATGCCCCATGCCGCGCGCCCATCTTTCTACGTTCTATAACAAAGGAATATGAAACCGGACATAGGACGTCAAAAACAAGAAACATAAACAACGAAAGTCTTGATGGACGCAGCAAAATACGGTTGAAAAAGAATAACAGAACACACATAATGAAATTTTCTTACAGAATACCTTCTTCCTTGACAACAAAATAAAAAACTACAAAATAGAAAAACAAAATAAAAAGAAAAAGAAAAAGAAAACTCCTCGCTTTGGTTCCAAAGTTGACAACAATTGCACAGTGACAAAAGGATGAATAAAATTTATAAACAAATAGAAAAGTTTCGACACAGCAAAATACCACGGAGTCCGTGTAAAACAACAACAACAACAACAACATGCCCAGAAAGGAAAATCAGGATAAGCACGTATATAAAATGTTTCCTGGAAATTTTGTTGTTTTTGTTAAACTTTTTAGTTTCGGCTCGCAGAGAAAAAAAAGAAGCTGAGTTTTTTGTCCACCTTCCATTCCAAGCTGAGCTTCTTTATTTCTGTGTTATTTCGCCATTTTAGTTAAGCGTTCTTTTATAGTTTTTGTTTTTTTTCTTCTTTTCAATGGCTAGGTATACGTAGGTAGTCACCCTGTTTATTCAAAATTAAATTTAAAACAAAAGGAAACATGGCAAAGGTGTTTCAACCAGAACAAGCAAGCAAAAGCATAATGTGTAAAAGATGTAGCGTAACTTTCACGAACAGAAGGGTTTTTTGGAGTATTCTCATTATAACTTGTAAAGCAGACTTTGACACAAAGCTATTTTGAAAACGTCTTGGTACATCGTTGTGCCTGGATATATCACAAAAGCTAACTTTGCTATTTGTCTGAAGTTTCTTTTTCTAATATCAGTAAGAGAGATTATAGAGCTATGTTAGCAAAATCTATAGGTACTGACATTTATAATTAGTTACATGAGATGGTAGCCACATTGCTGGTAATGGATCAAAACCGGGTCAGCTATATTGTCTGTTCAAAGGAGATATCGGGAGGTCCCCGTCAAAGAGGCTTTAAAATACAAAGTTACGATAATATCGCTATACCACCAGGAACGAAGCGATAGATCTCCAGGCTCCCACAAGTGCTAGCAAAAAATGAACTCAGACTGTAGATAAGGTAATTTTGTGATCAATCCCGGCCGATGAGTAGTGCTCAGCAGGGAAGTGTGATAGTTTTGCTTATAGTCCAGTACCGTCAAGGGAAAAGGAACTATGTTAGAAAAGCCTTGAGTGAGATTTGATGAGATTTTAAGAAGCAAAGTAGACTAAGCGTAGCAAAAGGCCCCAACTCGGTTAGATATTTCAGTCAGACGACAAGCAGAATGTCAAGTTACTTTGAACAGTGTCATTTGCATTGATATTTATGTTCTTTTGGTTAACTCTTTTGAATGATGAGTAACAGAATTGAGAAAATGAGTTTATAGTAAATACCCCACCTAAGGTCGACCTGAACTCATCGATTTTCCTATTAAAATTTATACTGTATACCAATCATCCCAAGTGTGAAAAGATTAAGTACCTGGCACATATGGTAAAAAGTAGAGCAACTTGTAAATAAGGCATAAATTATCTACTAAGCGATTGGTGGATGAAGTGGCGAGAAAACGCTCACATCTTCTGTAAACGAAAAGTGTATCCAAAGTTCAAGGAAGGGCTCTACCCCTCGATTCTATATTCAGGTCTCATATTCGTTTCACTTAGCTAGAAAATAAATAGAGTAAGTTGACAGCAGCTGTGATTAAGATGCTTCCTAAGACAGCAGCAGTAGCAAAACCTCATCGTGTTAGTATTACAATGATCTGTGGAAGACTTCACTTCAGAAATATGACCTTTGAAAATTAGATTACGACCAGATCAGTGGAAATTGCTATAATCAAAGTAAAGATCCATGGAGCCCTACCAAAAAGTCTATTTGATAATATCGTTCAGACACTACCCCGAAAAAGGGTAGAAGGGCAGAGAAAAAAGTTCCTGGCACCTGAAGCAATTTTTTCCAATGGACTTGCCGACGCTTTCTGACGCTAACACGGTCGGCGTACCTCACGGGGACATCACTATACTCTGTTGGTGAAAATATGTAGTACAAGTGCATATGCCTTATGGCTAGGCTTGTCAACGTCCCGGATTTTGCAGCCTGTCCCCCATCTGTAGAGGCGTCCCGCAAAGACACTTTTATGTGTTACATAACAATCATTAAATTCCTTTGCCCATCTCTTTAGGAAACCAATGAGACATTTTGCTTTCCTAATGACCAATGTAGTTACGGAAGTAAAGGTAAACATTGAACTCCAAGGTCTCAAAAACTTAAGACATCGCATAGTAAATGGCCATCTTACGAAGCTATCGATTTCTTTTAGAAGAAACTCGAGATCAGAAGAATTTTCTACAGATTTTAACATTTATATATTCTGCAGTCATCTGTCATCCATAATCTGTCATCTGAAATCTGACATCTATAAAGGATATGGCCCAATCACTCCGTCACGCGTTCGACTTCAGCGTCCACAACTGACAACTCAATTAAAAAACATGTACTCTTATGGGGAATGGCCCATAAGCAACGTACATATATGACGTCCGTGGCGGCGCGGCGTTGAGGTTAAAATATTTTTAATATCAACGCACTTAACGACTTTGACATTTACTATTGGTATTTTTTGTTGGTTGATGGACACACATGTTCACACATGGTGTAACAAAAGCGCATTAACGCGACGGATTCATTGGGCCATTCAAAATGTTCACATATTTTAAAGTTGAAGTTGAAGTTGAAGTTCAAGCGTGACGGAGTCATTGGGCCATAGCCCTGATACACTTAGCCGAACTTAGGCTAGTGTCAAAAACCAGACGAAAAGTTTCAGAAAGTTTTCGTTAAACAAAAAGCAACTATAATGGATTCTGGCTACTTAACATGTAAACATGCGTTGAGCTGAGTTGAGTTAAGTTGATACCACAGATTAGATACAACAAGAGGGCAAACCACACCAGACACCACACAATGTAGACAAATGGAAGCTGCGGGGCAAGAGAAGTGTTGGCTTTCTCTCTTGTTCTTTATTCCTCTATGGTTGATACGTTTTAAATTTGACATTTACGTAAGTTTGAGCCAATTCAATGGCTCTTGCTTAATTGCGCGAAAGTTAGCGAAATTTAACGAAGTGTCTGAGTCTGAAAGTCTATTATGGTTAGTGTCATATAAAACAGTGTATTGGCTCGTTCGCTTAGGTAGGCGTAAGCTCGGCCCTTAAGAGTTTATAATTGGTTTACTTTTTGTCGATGTTGAGCAGCACAAAATCGAGGGTGCCGTGACATTGTGCCAAGCGACATTATGTCAAATGTAGAAATTTGGCACAATGACGCTTTTGCAAAGTGATATTGTGCCAAACCTTGGGGTTTGGTGTAATGACGCTTTGTAGAAGTGCCATAGGGCCAAATTAGCTAGTGACGTTGGGCCAAATGTAGAAATTTTGTCATCTGTGTTTACAGTCCTTTGCGGCATGACTGAAGGGATTATTGGCTTAATGACATCTAAGAAACTCCCATGCTTATCATTCATAGTGTGAAGGCCTGATGTAATCAAATGTTTTGTTTTTGAGCATAAGATAAAATAATAGTAAGAAATTCGCCTGTGGGGCGAAAATTGGCAAGGGGAGTATGGAAAACTGGCAAGGGGAGTATGGGTTTGTGTTTTGAAAATTAAAAATTCACGCGAATTTTCAATTTTCAGAACACAAACCCATACTCCCCTTGCCAATTTTTTCTCCGCTTCGCTTTTAGCTTCCTTTTCTATACTTAACGCGGCGGCTGCAGATTTTTTTTAAGTTCATCACTTATATCTTAAAATTTAACTAAGTAAGAACACATCTCTTACACACACAGGCGAATTTCTTACTATTATTTTATCTTAAGCTCAAAACCTATATATAACATAGAAAATACATAATTGATTGCGACAGTGAAAAGCAAAGGTTCGAAATGACTGCCATGTGGCACACCAGTCAAAGAATTGAAGGGATTTGAAAATCTGTTACGAATTTGGACTTGATCGTTCCTACTCTTCAGATAAATTCATGCCTTAAGGGCATTACGAGTACGAAATTTGTTCGCCTAAGCAAGTGCAAGGAAAGTGGTCCAAAGTGTGTGCTTGCAAGAGCTCTGAACATCACTTCTTATTCTAGTATCTATATGTAGGTAACCGAATTTACCTCTACAAACAGTTTAGACTTCGCTTTCTTTCATTCAATATTACTTAACATTCTTCGTAAAATCCAATGTTGAAGATATTTCGTCAAAATATTGCAATATGTTAATTTTATGAATCAATTTTAATAAATATTTGGGAGCAGAAGACCCTTGGCGTGGGCCAGAGTCTAGTGTACTTCTGTTAACCATTCATGTGAGGTGCATGGAGCGTCTACAATTTTGTTTTAGTTTCAAAGATTTCTACAAGTTCCTACGGTTTTGAGAAAATAAATTCACATAGTTCTAATCTGGTTTGGATAACTGGACGGATTGTGACTGTTGACGTCCATTGAAAGAGAAAAAAAAAAGAAATTTTCTTTTGTATAGGTACCTTATTGATTAATTGCCAAATACCTTACTTTTCATCAGATAGCCATGCTTTTTTTGCAAACTCTACCCAATGTTTGACCAACGATCTTCATAGCGGGCAACGTTAGCTTGATTGGACGATAATTTTTACAACTTCGTTTATCTGCCCTTTATGATGGCCGTGGCTAAATGGTTAATATGTCTGCCTGGAGGTCCGTTATTCAAATTCCAATAATGTTTTTCCACGGATATCACCTTTCGCGAAGATTTGGTAAGTCCTCCGATAGTAGCTTAAGTACCATTCGATATTTATGTCTATCGAAGTAATAACTTCCACTGGTTATAGACAATTTGTCATGAGCCTAGCCTAGAGACAAGAATCATGAAGCAGCTATCCTCAAATGAAATGCAATCATAACGCCATAAGGCTCATACCACCAGCCAGACTTTTCGCCATCCACAAAATGCTGCTCTTTAGCATTACCTTTGGCAAGCGAATCCATCTCTCAATACATACAGTCCACGACAATTGGGGAAATCTTAATTTCTTATCTGTCCGTTTTATTTTCCATATTGGACCGCATCCTTCCATCTGCACATTTGTGGTACCTATTCTTTCGAAAAGCTTTCAAAGCAACTTTCTTCCTACTTATTACTTATATTTCACCATTCGGTTTTATGGATTATGTTGGTATATGTCCCTTTAAAAGCCTACTGCATTGATTTGTGAATCCCAGCAGGTGTTGCTCTTCCGAACCTCTCTACCTCTACTCTAATGCCTTTAAGTCGCTTATTTATCTTATTCTTCCTCTGGGACGTTTCAAGGTTCCACACCCTCAATTCTTTACTCCACGCACGGATATTTTCAATACAAAATTTTCTTTGTTGCTTGCGCTACATCCAATTTGCAGTACTGCCAACCTGTTAAATGACTTCCGTAGAAATAAATTTTAACTTACTTCACCCCTCCATACCTATATATATGTGAGAGTGCTTGCTGGTGCTGTTATTGTTTTCCCTTCAGCTTCAAAGACTTGCAATGTCATTTAACTTGAATGCCTTTTGTTACGTTTTCTAGGCAGTAAATTTTCAATGCCACTTAACAAGGTTCCCATACCATTCAGAAGGGATTATCGATAACATCCTTTGACTAAATTACGCAACGCTAAGCCAAAAGTAAAAGCTAACTTTTAAGAACCATACCAACAACGATGCGATGGCAAGAACATACGCACATATGCCAAAAAGTTATCTGCATCGCATTCATCTCTTTATTACGCTGACAGCAGTATAGAGAATCCAACCCTAAATATACCGAACCGACCCACTCTTCGACTTCGACGACAGTATAGGGAGCGTCCTCCCTAATCTAATGCCATAAAAACAACGCAAACAAGGTCGTTACTTTTTACATTGAATTTATTTTCAAATTATATCCCTTCTTTTTCATAATCTCTATCATGGCTTAATTCATCTAAACAACTAGAAACGACGTTATACGCTCCTTACTATCTGCAGCTATTACTTAACGCCTAACAGCAGCTAACACATTCGAGCAATTCACTCATTCATTCTCTTGAGCACTATATGTGTATGTTTTTTTCTTCATTCTTTCGTTTTGTCTTTTTGCAAACTCACTTCTCCTGTCCTGACACAGTGAATAAATAAAGAATTGAAGGATGCTTCTTTTTGGCTCGAAATTGCTTCGAAATAAGGTTCCAAAATGCTCGAGGGAAATCATTTTATCTGTCGTCTTTAATCTCTTGTATTGCACAATTGTTTGCTGGCTCTTGTCTTTCTCTGTTTCGTCTTGTTTTTTCCTACTCGATTTGCTTTCTTCTGCACTTGAAGAAAATTTAATCTAGTCGGCTGTATGTGTGTATATGAACGTAAGTGTACACGATTTCGCTTGAAGTTAGTGTGACCAGAATTAAATGCAAAAGCGCCTAAAAATTAAAACAAAAAACAATTATTTATAAATTTGTTTATGGTAATTGCGTTGTTCAATAGTCTGAAGCGAATGATTTTTCTTCTTCATCTGTGCATGAGTCATGTCCGAATCGTAATGTGTAAACGTGACCATGTCTTAAACTTAAGTGGGAGTTCGAGGTTCAATTCTCAAGAGCATAGAGCTGATTTTACGGGGATATCAGCTTTCGCGAGATAATAGCCAGCCCTTCGATTTCGATTGTAGTTACCGCGACATAAGAAGGCTTTTTTAGCTTAACCGCTCGGAGTCGGCATAAAATTGTAGGTACCTAATTGAAACTCTTTACGCTGTGAGGTTTACATAAAGTGTGCCCAATGTCAATTTTTCAGATCAAAAAAGCACAGAAGCAGTGAAAAACGTCAAGCAAGTTAGAACAAGCCAACTTGTCAAAAAAGCAACAACAAAAATTAAAAATAAAACATCCACCAATTTTTCTTCTTCTGACAACAATTTAATTTATTTAATTCAGCACAAGGTGATGAAAATGAAATGTTTTTTCCACGGGTATCGCCTTTCGCGAGGAATTGGCAAGTCCTCCGTTAGTATTCATTGCCATGAAAAGCGCTTTCTCGATTAGCCGTTCGGAACCGGCAGAAAATTGTAGGTCCCCTCCATTTCCTCACAAGGCATGGTTGTGAGAAAAGCGCTAGGCCCAAGGGCTCCTCGCTCTGTTGCGCCACCCTATTTATTTATTTATTTTACAAGGTGATGTAAATATTTAATGATTAGAAGTATTTTTTCTGATTTTCTTATAGTTTTGAACTTTTTACAACAAATTAAAACTACAATGGGCTAAAAAAGTCACGAGCTTCAAGTCAACAGCGGCTTTTGACAGTTTTTACCAATCTTGGTCTTGCTCAAAAGGAGATGCAAAAACGCTGTGCTAAACTGTTCTAGAACAGCTAATTGAACACAAAAAAGAGCAGAAAACTTCTCATTGAAAACTAAAAGCTGATATTTTTTGCTTGAAACTGTTCTAGAACTGCTCATTGAACACTCTTATAGCTTAGTTGCTCCACTTCAATTGCGTTGCGGTTTCAATCTCGAAATTCAAGGTCCCATCGTGATACCCGTGAAAAAAAATGTACGATGTTGTTGAAGATCGGACCTTGATCTCTTTCTTAATGCTTTTGGAAACTCTTACCATGAGCGTCATGGGTGTTTACCACTTACTTTACAAGAATCAGTTTGACGTTTGCCAGTCTGACATGACTTTTTTGCCTTTTGACAAAGCTTCCAAATCTCATTCCCATCATGGTACCTCTCATTGCTTCTTATACGGCTTCTTTTATTTTTCTTAAATTTCATGTCATCTTTCTTTTCCTTTCTGGTACAACGGTAAAGAGCTTTATTCTGACAGCAGTGTTTTATCTAAAAGTAATGTTTAAATATGCCATGTGATTTGTCTCATGTTTGGTTTGCCTTTTCACCGGGCAATCATCGGTCATTACGTACATTCGGTGAATAGGCTTGATATTGCTGCAGATTCCAATTTTTCGTTTTGGTACTGCGAGTTGCCCTCCAAGATCATGCTGCGGTTTAGCACCGTTAAGCTGGTGTTTGAAGTTCTTATCCTACAGCGACAGACCATAGACGATTGACGATGACAACTTGGAAAACATAACATTTGTGGCGTTATTGACGATGTATGGCTGTGAATGCTGAACTCCAAGATCGGACAAAGTGCGAGCCAGTCGCAGTTACTATTTAAAAGAAATCATATTACTAAGCTTCTTGTAAATAAAGGTAATTTTATGGAACTAATGCAATTTTTCTATGCTTTCATTTCTCTCCATAGTTCTCACGCTGATAGACCTATTCGCATATTCGCAATGATCGCGAATAAGCCTGGTCGGTAGTGGTATCCTTAAATTTGGCTTCGCACATTTCTCGTCGAACCATAGATTTCGTGTTCGTGGTCGAGTAAAGTCTTTAACCTTAGGTGCGAATAATCTGAAGGTTTGTTGGCATTGGTGCCGTTGTTGTTTGATGCTTTATGCATAGGATTAATCATTGGCTATCACTTGTATATGTATCTCTTTGATGTCATATCGCTTCACAGCGTTTGCTTACCCCTGGTCTCCTGATGCTTTAAATCTATCGCAGCTATTACAGCACCCTTTGAATATGGGAGACATTTTATAGCAGCGGAACATTTTATAGTGGAGACCATTATAGCAGCTTTATCTTCATAGGTTCCGATAGATAGCATACTTTTATCGCAGGGTATCTATCGCAGTTCGCAGCTATTAAAGCAGAGGGAACTGTCATCTGCATAGGTTTTTCCACCATTGGAATTATGGCCTTTCCTTTCTTGGGCTTAAGTGACGGTTAGTAGACTTCTGTTGACGATTTATGTCTTGACGGGGATTGATATAATGCCCAAGCAAGTCATTTTATGTTTGATGACATTATCTTTTATCTTACATAACAATTCCGTTACAATTCGTAGTTCTAATTCTAACGTTACAAGTCTATAGCACAGACGTTTTATTTTGCGAGAGTCGTGTTTTGCGAGTGGCACCATTGCATATATAAACTATAGTAGGATTGTGTAGAACTGGTTGCGAACCTATATTGTTTACGGTCCAACCTAACATACTCCTTTCCAAGCAATTGGGTTCACCATTGTTTATTATTTAAAAGCGATTGATGCGCCATCGGATTTCCTGCGGTTCATAAGATTGTTTGTTTGCTTTTTGAGTTACTATACTTTTTACAAAGGTGGTCCTACCTAATAAATCAGTGGCACTTTAACATTACTTCTTTTGAATTGAACTGTTAAAATAGCGGTTGTAGACTGAGTTAAATTTGAATATTCAAACGCAATTTCAATAATTCATTCTTTTGATACATATTGTGAGTTTCTTGTCTCCAAGTTGTAGATTGAATTTATGATAGATTGTAAGAAAAATATAAGAATAAATGCAGTTTTATTAGTATTTATTATTTCTTATTTTAATTTAATGTTACAACTTTGTTAATGATTTCATGCGACGCGTTTCGGAGTTACTTCTCCATCATCGGGCGGAATACTTCTGTTGCTAATGTTGTTAGTTTCAATTTGACCTGAGCTTTGTTCTTCTATTGTTGTTGTTGGTAGTTTTTGTTATTCTTTGTTTTGGCGTTTTGATGATGTGTTGTCTTCTTTTTCTTTTTCTTTTTCTATTGCTGTTGTTGTTGTTATTGTTTATTGTTTATTTATTTATTTGGAGCTTTAATTTTATTGTGTTGTCTTTTTCTCTCTTTTATTGTTTGTGTTCAAATTGTATTGCTGTTTCATATAATGCGTTAGGTTTAATAGTTAGTTTGTCATTTAATATTTTGTCTTGCATACAGACAAGAACAAGACAAAATATTAAATGACAAACTAACTATTAAACCTAACGCATTATATGAAACAGCAATACAATTTGAACACAAACAATAAAAGAGAGAAAAAGACAACACAATAAAATTAAAGCTCCAAATAAATAAATAAACAATAAACAATAACAACAACAACAGCAATAGAAAAAGAAAAAGAAGACAACACATCATCAAAACGCCAAAACAAAGAATAACAAAAACTACCAACAACAACAATAGAAGAACAAAGCTCAGGTCAAATTGAAACTAACAACATTAGCAACAGAAGTATTCCGCCCGATGATGGAGAAGTAACTCCGAAACGCGTCGCATGAAATCATTAACAAAGTTGTAACATTAAATTAAAATAAGAAATAATAAATACTAATAAAACTGCATTTATTCTTATATTTTTCTTACAATCTATCATAAATTCTTTTGATGTTGAACAAATAATTGAAGTATTGAAAACAATAGACTGGCCCCACTAATTTGCAAATAGTGTTCTTATGCTTCAAATCCTATTAGCTTTTTTATTGAAAGAAAAAAAGGGAAAAACAAACACTTCCGATGTGGTGATGTTGAAGGAGGCTTATGAGCGATATTTTTCCTTTTTCTGTAATTGACGCCAGGGTATCCTCTTAAATGGATACATCTCCGCTTCTGTCTCCCTTGTGAGTACTTTTATTTTGTCTTCACGTTTAATCTGCAAGTCAGTATCGAAGTGATGGAAAGAGTAACTTTGGTTAAAGGCATTAAGACCAGTATCGGAATGTGCTTCTGGGACACAAATGACGAATAAACAATGAAATGGTGATGGTATAACATAATTTACTTGAAACTTGATAAAAAGGTGTTTTCCTTGTTATTTCGTATTGTATGTATGTGTATGATGAAAGGGAACCTGAACTCCATAATCCTTCGACTAACTTCTTTTGAAAGAAGTACGCGGGATCACAACTCAAATAGCGAACATTACGCGGATCCACTTGTAGGATCCTCAATAGGAATGAAAATAATTCAAAAGTAAAGAATGGAATAATGCGGAGTCTGCTGATATTCCATTCAACTCATTAGTGTACCTATATTTTTAGAACAATTTTATCACCAAACAAACGCATGATACAGTAATTCGATAAAATGACTGCATAATGTAAGAGGATATCACTTCAAAGTTATTTAACAACTCCTGACAAAGCTCTGTTGCTTTAAAAGCACTAAAAACAGTCCACATAATTTGATTTATTTTCCGACCAAATATCAGACCCAAACTAAAAGTTGGACATTCTTCCTCCGTCCACTGACTTTGTACTAGATTCAACGGAATACAGAAATAAAATTCCGAAATTTTATTGGTTAACTTTTAAATGAAACGAGTGCAGCAAAAGTTTTTTTTTTACAGTTTCCAGTTTACACTCTAACGACCCTCTGTCGTGAAGAGCGATATAAGTCAGGGTTTTGGTTTCAACGGAGAATATAAACATTTTCTGCACGCGACTATTTGCTTCATCAGTTTTTTTTTTCTCTTTTTTTTCTTATCTCAGGGGGAATTGCAAAACTTCCTGCATATCACATCCTGCATAAAACACATATTTTTTCTGTTTTACTGTTTTTTTTCTTCTTGTATTTTTTTTAGGATCCAGGATGTGTGCGTGAAGCTGGGGCTATATAAGGAGAAATTGATTTTACGACCGCTGTTATGGGACGGTGTGTTAATTTTATAGCTGGGAACCATCCCGTAACTTTTCTAATTTCCTTTACGAGGATATGTCAAAGTTCGGTTCGATAGTGTTCCATTGTTCGTTTACCATTATCAGAGTAGCTTGCGATTGCGATGCGTTTCGGGTCATTAAATTGGCACAATAAAATGTCATTAAACGAATTTTACTGGAGGAAAACATTACTCAATTTTATTATCTCAAATTGGGAAGAATTTTAACGAAAATTGAAAACCATTGGTTATTTTCCTTGCAAAAAAGAGATTTATACCTTTAAAATTCTATTGTTCGAGCTGATTTTATCATTGGGGGAATTCATCATCACATGCCTTGTCCCAATCAAAGTCTTTTTGATCGATAATATAGCCTAGGTGTCACTAAATAAAATTTAATCTGTCAATGGCATAATTTCTGAATCCGAAATTGTCATTGTGGTCTTTACAGCCACTGAATTTCTGACTTCTTTATATGCTTTCCTCTTAAATGTTAAATTCGGTGAATCGACACTAACTCTCCATTTGCATCACGTTGCTTTACATTCGGGTTTATGGAGATGTGCCTTATTTTAATAAGGGTAAATAAATCACTCAATTTCTGGACTTCTGTCACTTTAGATCCCCAGCCTGTTGGTGTACTTGAGCGGGTGCGAATGTAAAATCACTGTGCAGTTTCTACCCAGTTGACATTTTTCAATTAGCTATTTCCCACCGACCGGTATGTTTCTTCACAGCTTCTGTTGACGCATATTAAGGGCGTAAGTTTTTTTTCGATTATAATTTTAAATTCTGTGTGTATTGATGGAATCGATATTTTTATATTCGTTGATATGGGTGTGTGTGTGATGTATGTGTGTATGAGTTCTGCACAACTGCTTCTGCTTACAAATTCGCTCCGAAAAATTTATTGTTTCAAATATTTTATTGCTGGAAAAACATAAAAAAAAAAGAAAATTTACTTCTCACTTTAACGTTCAAAGGTACATCGGTGTGTGATTTTTGTATTGGTGATTATTGCCATATTCCAAATGGATTTTTTTCTTGTTTAAGTTTTTTCTTGCACACCGGATGTAAATGTCGGGTATAAAGCTATACACTTTGGTAACGAAACGAGCATGCATTTTTCCACTCGAAATTGGCCAGGCACATGCGGTTGCCCTGCATATAATATATATGCATATTGCATATATGCACGCGGATCTGTGAATGGGCTCCTGAGAGAGTTTGACAGGAGTTGATAAACTAAACAGTGGATATTGCAAGTAACAAAACACGTGAAGTTGTTCATGAAAATTGAAATTGCTGTTTATTAAAACGAAATGTGCCAAATTAAACTTTGTACTAATGCGAGTGGTCGATGTAACAGTTGTAGACCTCAAACTAATTTACCAAAGCTTTTGGATGGTGCTTGACATTTATCAACAATGTAAAAACGGATAAACGAATGCTATAATCAAAGCCAAAATTCTGCCTTTTTTTGTTCACCTTTCCATCATTCGCTATCAATTACCTCCGTTGTTGAAAGTCTACATCAACATCACAGGACCAAAGCCCCAGCACGTCTTGTTCGAATCCACACACAACATTATTGTCTTCCTCGTAAGCACCCTGACACTGACTGAAGACAAAACTATTTCAGTCGGTTATCGACTCCATTCCTTAGTGTTTTTTTTTTGTTCTGAAAGATTTATTGATATTCGAAAATGTTTAAAAACGAATTTTGAGTGCCAATATTTTCATTTCTTTATTCAAATCGCAAATGAGAAGTCGTAATTTACTCATTTCTAAATTGGACTCTTAAGCCTTTTCTTTTTGAGTTGATCTGGGAATATTTTGCGTAGCTATGGTCTGAAGTTGACGACTGAACGCCTACGACCTAGTCATACTTTATGATACATTTGCCGTTCACAATACAGCTTTAAATTAACAAACTTTAGACTTAAAGACACCTTAACAGACATAAATAAAGCAAATAAATAACTGAGGCATAACACAACACAACAGAGCCCGAGAGTCCGTGAACTTTGCGTATTATCTCAACCATACCATGTGAAGAATTAATGGAGCCCAAAGATTTTTGCCGATTCCGAATTGCTAAGGGGCCAATTATAGCGATCGAATCAGAAAAATTTTTCAAACGGACTAATAACTATGTTGTCGTTAGAATTGAATAACAAATGTTATACCAATCGATGGCAAATCACTCAAAGAATTTTTTGTGCCCAAAAACGTGATATTTTCTGTTATATTTTATATATATTTTTACATATATTTTCTGTTTAAATTGTATTTTTCTATTTTTCTGATTCAAATTCATCAGGAAAGTAGAAAAATACAATCAAAACAAATACAAAACAGAAAACTCCTTCCTCTTGCGTTGAGAATTTGACCGAGTACCCAACACAATGAGCTCAAACTGAAAAGCCCGAAAGTTCCATTTTCAACTTCTCAACAAAAATCTCAAAAAAATTCTTTCTTTACATACTGTTTGCATCATTTTATTGGAATAACTTCATTCTTTTTGTTTCGAAACGTGAAATTACTTTCACTTTGAACAAACTGCGTTTTACACAGGTATTTTTAGGTTTCATAATTGGTCTACAGCCAGGGAGCGTTTGCCAAAGTCAGAAAAAAACCCATTTCAATTAAACATTCTCTCCTTTTTTTCTACCAATGCCTCTCTTGGGCTTAGTGAAAATGATTCAATTTTAACGTTTTGATCATTTTTTTTACAAAAAGCCAAATGCATACATACACTCCATATCTCCAGCGCGCACTAGCCTAATGTGTGTATAATAAAAATTGAATTCTATGACTGAAATAGATACCATTAAGGCCAGTTTTACTGGTAGTTTCACGTAGGCTTTTGGGTTGGATTCAAAAAAAAGTCGATGACAAGTAATAACTAAACATGTAAATCCTTAAGCGGACGTTTGTGTGCATCGAGATTTTCATTTATTTAAATTGGTTTAATTGAATTCCTTTGCTGGGGGATTTTTCGGTTAGGCTTCGTATACATATGAGTTATTAGTTGGTAAGAATTTGTTTAATGAATTGTGTGTTAAGAGTTACGACAGTTCTTTTTGGAATATTTTGATTGTGATTTTATTGCAGGCAGTTTTAGTTTTGAACGGAAAAGGCAAAATAAGTTTTTTCTTATATTTATAAATGAATTGCTGTTCGTTAGTCTGGCTAAAACTCGAGAACGGCTGAACGGATTTATTTTATCTTGGTCTTGTAATGTTCGTGGAGGTCTAGGAAAGGTTTAAAAGCTAAGTAAGTATTAAAAAAAGAATTACAATATAGTAAAAGCCACAATTTCTTCATTCTTAACTGTAATGAATAAAAAATTTAATTCAAACAATACTTTTGTGTTTTTTATCGTTTTTGACAACAAAATATAAAAATAATAAATAACAAATAATAAGATTATTATATTGTTTGTTTTTAAAAATTCTTTTAATTTTTTGACTGGTAGTAATAAAGATTAAAATTTTTTAAATGTTATCCCTGAGTACCATAGACTATATTTCAACCTCAAATTCCCACAGGAACGGGAATGGGAACGGGATCGGGAATTCAAAAACCACTAGAGCGAATTGAAATTTTTGTCGCTATTACAGTATGAACAAGAACATGAGCGGGAACTTGGAAAATACTGGACCAATTCCAAAAAAAGTTAGAGTGTTTCATTGCTCCTGAGTAACAAAGACTTTAATTATTTTCTTTAAATATTCTTTCGGGAACGGAAACGGGAATAGTGACATAGCCAGGAACCTGGAAAGTACTGAACCAATTCCAAAAGCTCTTTCATTGTTAGAGTTCTTCAAGGCCCCTGAGTAATATAGACTATAGTTCATCACCATTTACCCACAGGAATAGGAACCGGAATTCAAAAACCACTATACCGATTTCAATACGGTTATCACCATTACAATACGGTGTTACATAGACTATATTTCATCCCCATATGGGAACGGAACGGGAACTGGAACATATACGGGAACTTGGAAAATACTATACCTATTCCAAAAATTCTGTCATCGTTAGAGTGCTTAATTGTCCCTGAGTAACAATCTCCCACTAGAATGGAAGCTTTGAAACTAATTTACTTTACTTTCAATTTGATAAACCTAGGGCCTGATCTACGCCGGGCGGGTCAGCTAGTCTTATACATAAAAATGAATCGCAAAATGTGTTGGTAAGCGCATAACTCAACAACGCCTGGACCAATTTGGCCAATTCTTTTTTTGTTGTGTTTGTTATTGTCAGGAGAAGGTTCTTATGACATAAAAAATAAAAAAAATTGATATTCCCACAGGAACGGGTTTGGGAACGGAAACTTAGAAACTACTAGACAGGTTTCTTTAACGATTCCATCATAAGGGGTGCTATATTATCCCCTTCCATCAGTAATTCAGTTTATATTTCATATTTATAATCCCACGGGAACAGAAACGGGAACGAGAACCGAAACCTTAAAGTTGCTTGACCGATTTCAAAAATTCTTTCAACTCTAGGATGTTACATTATCCCTCAGTCACAATGACTCATAAGTGGTTCCTGTCAAGGTTTGTTCCCCATATTCCCACAGGAACGGAATTTAAAAAATTGCGCGGATATTCCGACGGAAACGGTTTTGGGAAAGGAAACCTAGAAACTATTGAACAGATTCCTGTAGCCCTTCCCCTTCCTGCATTAAGATTGCTACCCCTCAATTAGTAATTTAGATTATATTCCATCCGTAAAGCTATTTCACCGATTTCAAAAATTCTTTCAACTCTACGATGTTAACTTATCCCTTAGTGACATAGACTTATATTTCACATATTTCCACGGTAACGGAAGATTCCCACAGGAACGGGGGCTGGGAACGGAAATCTAAAAAACTACTGGACAGATTTCAAAAATTCTTTCGTCATTGGGATGCTACATAATCCCAATGTAAAAACGATTATTTTTCATCCCCAAGTTCCCACTTAAGCGGAAAAACGAGAACGGGAACTTTAAAACTACAGACCCGAGCAACGCCGGGTGGCTCAGCTAGTATTTAATAAAATTATTTCTTTTTGTGAGGATAAATTAAAATATAATGGAAATATTTTTCCTTTTAAAGAATAAGTACAGTAAATGATGTTAATCACCAACACAACACTTACTATGAAAAAGGTGAAGCTAATTTAAATAAAAGATATGCAGTTAACTCTGAATTTTATTTTACCGAGGAAGGAGAAAGAAGTGGAACCGAAATTTGAGTCAACTTTTTTTTCAAGTTATACAGATTCAAAACCAAAAGTACCAAGATACGTGGAACCCTCCACTTCGAAAATACAATCTTGGAAAAAGTACACCGGCTCAATTGGTATTGTCATGTTCAAAGGAGAGACTTAGAAAACGCTGTCAAAAAGGCAAAACTATAAAAGATCAGACAAGATAGCGAAAGAAAAAAGAAGAATTGTTGATTTAAATACTAATCATGCAGGCAAATGTAATAAAATCAGCATTCGGTTGGAATCGGACATGGAACAACCCAAAATCGGTTTGCCAATACACTCTGAGGTCAACGAACTTTGATATTCGGCTCACAAATTTGAACACATTTCTTTATCACTTTTCTTTTCAGTATAACAATACCACAAGTGACGAAGCCGCCAGAGACGCCTCCTCCGATATCTTGAGCCTGGAAAGGCATCCACATAGAAAACCATCACCTGGGGCCTATAAAACAAAACTACATATGTACAATGCAAGTGAATTATAACAAGTGAAATTTCTGTAACACGAAACTCCAAGTTTGCTTGATCTTTTACTGGAGCAATGGGCATAATATTACAAGGGGCTCTTGACTTGTTGTTTTGTGTTGCGAGCCCCCAATTTACCCTGTCAACTGGTCCATATAGCTCAGAACAAGGTATTCGATAAGGCAAGCATTATCCAATCTGTAGATGTTGACTGTGAGTTCTACAAATGAAAAAATAGTAAGAACACAGTGCGTTCTCAAAATGAGCAGAAAGACGAAACAGAAGAGAGGATGCAGACTGCAGGATTATGAAAACTTTTTCGGAAGATTCAGAAAAATTATAAAATCAAAAACTCTAATTTTGTCACTGTTCTTATGCAAAGGCTACTGGGACTAAATGTATATGTATGCCTCCTGCTCGATTTCACATTTTTCCCTGTTGCTGGATTAGTAATGGTCAAGCTCTACAAAGTGAATAGAGATGACTTACTTACTACCATATACCAATTTGTAAGACTTGGTTAGAAGACAGTATGCCCAACGAAGAGCCTTGCGATGCGTACCTACTCTTCTAGCTATGTCAATATTGCGTTACAGCTCATACAGCGGGTTGTTGTATCCTCTTCTCCACACAATGTTTTTGCAAACGAAATTATTTTTCTTTCGAAACGACCAAGGTATCTTGTGCCAAACTCAGAAGAAAGAAGATGCTCTCATCTAACTCAAGGTTGAGACGTTTAACTTTATAAAATATAGCTTAATATCTGTCGCGTATTCGATCTATTCTGGTAGATCTCTTTTCCAACAATCTGGTCCACCCTTTTAAGCTGGCTCCACTTCTTGTAAAATCAAGCAACCAACAACCAAATATTTAAAATCCAAAGTATTTAAAAAAAGATCCATGAATTCTAAAGCCAACATTTTATCGATTTTATGAAGTTGTTTTGGTTGAGATATAAGAACTGATGTCCAGTCTGAGCTTCTCAACTTTTGTGTGAGAAATTACGTTGTTCTATCAAATTCGGCAGAAGCATCACCAATTCTATTGATATCGACGCAGACATTGCTTACAACATTTCAGCACCTTAAGCTGTTGCAAATGCATTCGAGAAGAAGCATGGTAGAAGCTTCTTTTTTATATTAAGCTGATGAATCAGTATTGGAAAAGACTCTAATGATAACGCCAAGCATCACTTACTCAAAAGGCAAAAGTCTTAAGAGTTCACCAAAATAGTAAGCACATGACGATCTAGTTCACTAGCAGATTCCTTATGAAATTGAATTGAATTAATCCTTAGACAGCACTGTTATTGAATAATGTGCATTTATAATGCGCTTATCTCCATAAGATATACAATATGGTCAGCTTTTCAGCACAATCATACCTCGATTTATACGAGGTCGGCAATCTTAATTTTTTGAAAAGAATTTCTATGAAGTTCACTTCAATCCGCTTATATAACAGGTACCTACCTACCATACCGTCCGTCGGCGTCGGTAGTTACAAATAAAAAAAGCATAATAAATACTGAAAAAAGACTAAACATCAATTCTCCACTCATCCACTAAATCATTCTGCATTTAAGTGAATTCATGCATCTTATTTATGAGGAGATGCATCTGCCAGCTTTGGGAAAGGAGTTCACATTGGTTACCCTGAAGTGGAATATTCTTACCTTTGGATATATGTTGCCCCTTTCATATATACTCGTCCTATGCTGCTTCTATACAACTGGCCCTCTGTGTGCTGCAAGAGCACTGAAGCAAATGCATTTGCCATTAGTGAAAAAAAAAAATTGAAAAAAAGAAAATATTAAGAAAGGAAAAAGGAATTGGAAGTTTTATTAGCAAGGTAAATGGCTAGAAGTGGAATAAATAGTTCCTTTGGTTCCGACGAAAAGCAAATGCGGAAATGCAGATTATTGACATATTTGCTTGAAGCCCTTCGCAAATTCTTCAAGCAGCTAGGAAGGAATAAAAAAATCCATAATGGACATGAGCATGATAGTATTAAACGTATATATTTGTATAGTTGTGGTAGGGTCCAGTCCGAATAGTACTTTCTTCCAAATATCTTTTCTTTTGTCAACGACAGAAAAGTCACAAGCCCTTTCAAGCTCTCTTTCATAGAGTACGAGTACGGGAGTGTAAGCGTCCATTAATTTATATTCCTTGTCCTCTATCTTACATCGCCACTTCAGTCAAATCCTCAACTATTATCCACTAACTATGCAGAGGTGGTGTCAAGAAGTTGTTATTGCAAGTGTGTTTTAAGCTTAAGTTTAAGTTTAAAGAAAGAATTAAAAATTCTTAGCGAAAAATATTGAATATTAATGGTTATGGTAACGAAATGTTGAAAGACTTCGCATCTGGACTTTTTCAGTGCTTTTTTACTTGGTTTTGACGAACGGTGTAACGCAGATCGACGCGACGCGACGGTAGCATAGAATATGATTTTTAATTTTTTACTTATCTCTGCTCAAAACTGAACCTTTCCTCTTTCTTATTCTGAAACTGAGATTTTAATTAATAAGAAGCTTATATGAACTGGAACAGTAAAATGAATTTATATGATGGTGCAAGAGATAGGGGAGCCTAGAAAATTTGTTTATGGAACTGAAAGGACATACATTTTTCCGCCGATTCTGAACGCTTTTATGAGAAAACACTTTTCATGGCATGAAACTACTATGGGAGAAATTGCCAATTCTTCGCTAAGTGCGATACCCATGGAATCTTTTTATTTTTTAATGTTTCTGGGACTCGAACTTCGATTCTTCCACTGAGGCAGACATGCTTACTATTATGCCGCGGGCATCACAAATCGCAAATAGTGGAGAAGAATTTATCTGTTGTTTTGTAAAGAGTCATGTGCAGATTTTTGAAGCTATACCTCTCTCGGCACGTTTTGAGAAAAATTTTGGAATGTAAAATTATTCGATTTGGACGTTCCTGACAGGTACACCGACAGCCAAAAAGCCACATGATAAAGTAAGCTTTTCAATTATGCATATCTGTGAATGATTTTATTTTAACAAAACTAGAGAACGCCACGGTTTGGTATGAACTATATCAGCATATTTTACTAGTGTCATAACGATTGTGATTGCGACCACGACCCCGGGTGTCACCCATTTGGGGGAGACACCCAGAAGCTACCAAGGAGTATATATACTATGGCTTTATAGATTGTACAAGATGCAATAAATCTTGGTATAAAAACATCGGAGAAATACGAAATTCAAACAAAAGAAGAATTCGTCGTAGAAAGCCAACGGCTGGAGAGATAGCAACTGATGGAGGACGTTCTCTGAACTACGCAAGGACATGTTCGAGTGCCTTGATCGATTCATCACTGAACTTCGAACAAGAACAGAGTCTATTAAGGAGGTGGCTTCATTGTTTGTTTGTTGTAGAGGCGAATACTTTACTTTTAGCAAACATTATGGAAATAGCTGTTCCAAAATTTGCTAGTGCTGAGGTGTCAGAGTAAGAACTTCTCTCAGATATACCAAGGTTGAGAAGTCATTTGAAAGCTGTAAAGTGACAACATCTAATTGGTTATCTTTAGACTTTATGAAATTCATCCTTGAATGGGACTTTGCAGAATCTTTTCCGAATCTCATTGTCGCATTAAAAATGTTTATGAAAATATGTGTATCAGTTGCGTCATGTGAAAGGAGTTTTAGTAAGCTTAAATTAATTAAAAACTATTTGCGGGCAACAATGACGGAAAAGAGGCTCAACAATCGGAATTTTAAGAATTGAACATGAGGCGACCCAGTAAATAAATTTTGAAGAAGCTATCAGCGAATTTTTTGCTTTAAAAGCTAGGAAGAAGACGTTTTATTGATGTTTTCTGTTTTTTTTTTTAAATGGGTGTATAGATACATTAATTTTTGTTCTCCTTTTTTTAAATTTTTTATTTGAATTTAAATAACAAATCACAATATATGGATTAGCGGAATTTTATTTATTTTACTGTTTTACATTCTGGGTGTGACACCATAATTGCCGCCCCAGGTGCCACCCATGCTAGCTACGCTACTGCATGCACAATTCCAAAAGAACATAGCTTATTCCATTACTCAACATGAAGGTTCATAGTCCTAGATGAGATGTCAGTGACTATCAAAATCATTTTATTTAATTTAAATTGCATGTCCAACGACATGGGTAAAATTCACACCGAACGGAACCAATCAAATTGCGTGATTAATTTTGCATTTTTCATGGTTGAATCAATCGCTCTTTTGTAGCATCCCAAGATCTTTCCCAGACACTGTCTACTATTCATACACATACGCCACATTGCGTTGTCACAAAATCATCCAATAAATTACCCTTGCCCACTCACATATTTATAAAGTCACTCTCACTTTCCATATAGCCGCAAATTCTTCAGAAACATGATCCGAGGAAGTTGTGTAGCCACTAGGGTGGCGGTAAGACCACTGAGTGTGTAGTAGATCGAACCATAACTTCAAGGTGAGTAGAGCAGTACTCAAGCTTATAGGAACACAAGGTAACCTACTTATCGTTTTGTTAATGCTCACTGGACAGTAGACATCAGGGGCTGTGTTCAGAAATTGGTTAGAAATTGTGGTTGTCTCTTGTTCAGCTACACCACACACTAGCTCATATGTATGATGCGTTTCATTTATAGTGTTCCGAGTAATAATGATCTAACAAACGTCTGGATGGATGACATGCTAGTCCGGTAAGACTTGGTCGTTTACGCACTTCTATATAGGCTTTGGCAGTTCAAGTAGTATTTAAATACCTTGTGGTTGTGGCATATGGGAATTGCTATTGTGCCGCCGACGATAAAACTATGACGCTATTGGAATGTCAGCTTGTAATCTTGACTTAGAAATAAAAAGAGCACATCTTTAGTGTGGTTTGCACTATTAAAGAGTAGGTATGGTCATTGTACAACTGTGGCTGGCAATGGTGTAGTGTATACGAATTGCCATTAAGGCATTACGTTTTGGTATTTGATATGTTTAGTTGTTAGTAAATGCTCTTGGGGTTCAATGCGAAGTTTCAATTTACTTATGGAATGGTATTTATAATTTCGAGGCATTCGTTGCAGCCGTAGTGGAGTAGATGGACGGATGTAAACCAATGTATCTGATTGTGGTAAATACGATTAAGAATAAAAATTTTTGCCATCTACTTCACATAGATATTGTGTCATTCAGAAATTTTTAAAATTGGTGTAGCATAGTTCTTCTTCGTAAGTGCACAGAAAAAAATCAGTAAATTTAAAAACATTTTCATAGTTTTGAAGTACGGAAATGTGGCTAAAATGTTTGTGGTCTCCAGGCGATAGAATGAAAACTTAAGTTATTAAAAAGGTGGTAAAGCCTCTGTTAGTCGCTTTATGAAATTGTAAGAGCAATGTCGTTGTGGTGCGCATGGCGTAATGGTAAACATGACTGCCTGTTTTTCACGGGTACTGGTTTCTGAGAGAAAGTGGCAAGTCCTCCGAAAGCAACTCCAAATTACCATGAAAATCGATTGCTCACTTACTTGTTCGGAATCGGCATAAAATTGTAGGTCCGCTCCATTCTCTCACAAGGCAAAAGGCATGGTTGTGACAAATGCGCTAGGCCCAGGGGCTCCTCGCTCTGTTGCGCCACCCTATTTATTTATTTTATTTATTTAGCCTTAAGATCGATTTCAATCCTTTTTGTAAAAAAAAGTCCACAAAAACCTCAATCCTTTGAGGTAGACTGGAATATTTTCAAACATTTGAAAAACCCTATACCTACTGCTTGCAACATTTTTGCAACTCTCCACCTACCGTTGCCGAAGATACCAAGGAATCAAAGTTTATTTTAACTTGTTTTTCAAGTGTTAGCACAGGCTTGAAGCAAAAATTATACTCAGTACATACCTTGACTTCATCTAGTTAACTCTCATAAATATTTAGTTTTTTTTTTTTTTGGGGAAAAACAGTCAAACAAACTTTTGAGCTCGCTGGCCAAACACCTCTCCACACAAACACAGCGCAACAAACCAAACTCGAGTGCTAAATATTATTCTTTCAATGGTTGCGTCTGCTATAAAGAGCCGTAAGCAAAATGTTCTTTGCTCCATCATGCCTATCTATAGAGTATGTAGGGTAAGTGTACCAGTATCCGGCCACCTAACGCATTTTCTCACTTTGGGGCCCTATAACAAATTCGTCTTATGATATGAGATTTTGGAGTCCATTTTTTTCCAATCTTATTTAAAATTTCAATCAAACAAAAATAATATAAAAGTTGTAAACTTAATAATATTAAAACTGGAACAACTATTATAAAAAAAGTGCTTTTTCACCAGTACCCGGCCACCAATTTTCAGTAACCGGCCACTTTTGATCCAGTATCCGGCCAGGTCTTTTCTTTTGTAGCAAATCTTAACTAAACCATTGAAATTAAACACTTTTATCAATAAATAACTAGGTTTTTTTTCAAAAAATATTCTATATTCATTAAATTTAAGTTTTATTGCATAAGCTTCTCCTAGCTTACTTAAAATATTAAATATAAAATTAAAACTAACAAAGCAAAAAAAGTTATTTTTTACATGAACGATAAATAGGTAGAAGATTTCAATCTTCTACAATTTGGCTGACGTTATTGTTAATTAAAATTATTTCATAAATAAAGTTATTATTAAAAATTTACTAAACAAAATAGGAACTTTATTCATTAAAAAAAAACAAAAAAACATCATTCAATTCCTGAAAACAAACAAAAAATTCTTACAAAACGATATTCAGGAATCTTTGCTAATCAAAAAACTAGACAAAAAACTTAAAATAACATTAAACTCGTAAAACAAAACAATATTTCTTTCAGAAAAAAAACTTTAAGTCTAGCACTTTCAAAGATACAGTGTAAGCTTAAAGATATGTCTTATAGTATAAAGAAATCAGGTATATTTTCATGTATTTAAGTCCAGGCAAATATCACAAACAAAATTCATGTTCATAGCATCTTCATAAACTCCTACTTTGTCTAAGACGCTTCAAGGATAACAAACCGCATGTATCTAGGGTCTACCATATGTGTTCTTACGGGACACTGTCTAATAGGAAGACACGCCAAAAGACTTGGCGCGTTTTCCAATGATATCTGCAGAAGCTGCATGGACGAAGAAGAGGAAGAAACCGTTCAACACCTTCTTTGCTCATGCCCTGCACTACTTCATAGACCCTTAAAGTTTTTCAAAATACATTAAAAGTTCCGCGTGGTTCGACTAGCAGGTGAATAACCGGCCAGTCCCGTTTCCCGTAATGAAAGATTAATTGGTCATCAGCTCGTTAATCTTACATCGGGTTTCTGAGATCAGTAAGTGATTAACTTACTGATCTCTGTGGCATCAGAATGGACCCTTGCGGTCTAAGTGTGTCAGGCAATGTATGTAGATATTACTCATTGGCTGACAGCCACTTCCACCTAACCTAACCCTAGCATTTAAGATGATACCACAAGGGACAAATATCGCAGCCTTTGTTCTTAAACCGTCTTCTTCAGTATCGCTTACCTATAAGAATTTCTCTTGCGTCCAGAAGATTTTTGAGCTTCCATTCATCTTCTTTTTTTCATACTTGGAAGTGGCTTCTCTATGGCTTATTTTTTTCCGTACTTCCTTTAGATCAAGTTCGATTCTTTAAGTACATGAAAGTTCTTGTGGTTCTCCTTCAACTATTTCTTGACTCATTTTCTATAACAAATAGTATGAATTAGCAAGGTGGCCGGTTTGTTCTAAAACCCGGCCATAGTAAACCTTTGACAAAAAGAGGTGGCCGGATACTAAAACTTGACATATTTAATACATTTTATTGAATTGTGGAGGTAGGCAAAAGTATTATCATACGTTTAAACGCGAAAAAAATATATTATTCGATTTCAGGTAAAGTTCTAGTACCCGGCCACCCTGGCCGGGTACTAAAACATCATAAGAAATTTATGTTTCAGTAACCGGCCACCCCATTTTTAGTAATTTAAAGCAAAAAATTTATATTTTTTTTTAGTTTACGATCAATAAACATAATATTTATTTCAAAAAACACAAAACTGATTTGTATACTTACAAAGAACACTGAAACTCACTTATTTTGCTTATCGGTTCTACTAGCACTCGCGAACTCAAACTAGCACTTCCTGCTCTCACAACGAACTTCACAAACTAAATATTTTTTTGCCATGGATCTTTCAAGCGCAGATCAGACAAACTTTACCAAAGCATTACATGGGCCTGGAATAATAGTCACAATTTTTTTGCTCATGCAAATAACGTGTTATTTTCTTATTATTTCGTATTTAATAGAAAGTGGCCGGATACTGGTGACTGGCCGGGTACTGGTACACCTACTACCCAAAGGACTCTAGGCGCAGCAGTATTATCCTCGCACACAGTAACAAGGACAAACAAAACGAGGCAACTCAAAGTTGTTACCTAGTCGAGTGTAGAAAAGGTGTCACTACTTAGCGGAGGCGAAAGTTCAAATTTTTAATGCAGCTCTCTGGGGCTGGTTCCATTGGTCCTTGCACTCTCTTGCTGGTGAGTCTGTTATTTTCTTTTAAGTACACAGTATACAGAGGCACGAGCAGCATGTTATCGTTGCCGTCGCAATAAACTCCACCGAAAAAGTTTCTAAACTTTGAAAGTGCAAAATGTTTTTTTTTTTGTGAGCCCTGATGATAAATTTTATTGTAGAAATTCAACACCCTCTGGATGGCGTATGGAAGGGAATTACTTTTTTTTTTGACAACCAAACGAAGATCATAAAATAAGATTCGCCAAAGAAGATGGAAAAGTTTACAATTTCGTTCATCTTTTTTCAAGAGACAGATGAATTCTATTTTCGAATTTATGTTCGCATTTATGTTATGGAGTTACCTTTTGAACTAATGTTTGCATTGCAAAATAGTCAGCTTTTGGAAATTGAAAGAGACTGAAGGGATCTGTTAACTTTAAGGGAAGCTTATCAAGTTGAACAGTTTTCAACCGGAAGTGCAGTCCTAAGAAGTTCAAAACATCTGTTTGTCTCAAGATGTTTACATACGGTCTCTCAAATAAGATGCTTTATGCAATGAAGAAGGGCCATTTACTTGGAATTCACTGAATCCAATATAAGCACTCATATACCAGGGAGGAACAAGCGTTGTCCTAGAATTGAGTGCTACGTACTTTAACTAAAGCGTTAGCTGAACTATAGTGGGTATATGAATTCACGTAGTCGGAAGAGCATGCCTTGCTGGATGTCCAAAATGTCCCTATCGTCTTTAAATTCTTAAGATTCTCTCTTGAATGTAGCACAACAAATATAAATATGTCTTCACCAAATCACCAAAGAAGCAAGAAGATTGCTCAATCCCCAATCTAATCTCATCTAGCTATCAAAAAGTTAAGCGAATGAAATAAATAAACACAAATATGCAATGCCATTTCGATCGAGTTCTTATTTGCTTGCGTTTTAATTAAATTATTTTCTCCTGTGCATTCTGTTTAATCAACAAAACCCCGAGTTCTATTTAATTTAGGAACTAACAAAAAGTAAACAAAAGCTTTCTAATTTTAAAACAAATGTGAAAATGTAAACACACAAACACATACACACGCTAACACATTCAAATATACAGGACAAGCTTACAAAAACGCGTGGTTTATAATTTCACTTAACTTGGAAATTGGACGTAACAAATTTTGAGCTGCTAACAGCAACACAAACCACATTTGAACATAAATACACTCACACAAATTATATGCTAGGACAATCGTTTGCAGCGCTTTTAACATTTGTAGTTAGGTTTCGTACTCGTGTCGTATATTCTGTTGTGTGAGTTTAACTTTTGAATGGAGAGAAACAAAAGAAAAAGTTACACAAACCGTTAACCTAACCAAATTTAGTTAAACATCAAAACAAAACTTAGTTCTTTTAATGCAGTATCCAGCTCAAACAAAGTCGCAAATAAACGTGCGAGTAGTTTTGTTGGGCTAAAAGATTACACAGAAATGCGATGATGCAGTTTACGATTTATGGTCATTTTTCGTCTGTAGGTTCGGTCAAAGCAAATTGGAAAATGCCATTATTTATTTAATTGGGCATGTGGAGGATGGCTTGTATTGTTTTTGGTTCAATATCGGAATTGATTAGAGTTTGGTCGAACGCTGGGACTGAAAGTTATAGTTGTTATGGAGTCAGAATACAAAAACGCTGATTAATTTTTATGAAACCATTTTACCCTAAAGTAAAAAGGTTTCATAAAGGTAAGGTAAATTAGACCAGGAATGGTTCCAGTAAAAGTATTATCCCTATATTACCACGAGAAAGGGACTGCGAAAAAGATCTTAGAGAGATCTTTGGACCAATTTTGATAATTTTTTCGGCTTTGAGATGCCACAAGTTATTCTGCAGTAACACAGAAAATATTTCATCCACATATTCCCACTGGAACGGGAATCAAACAACTTTCAGGTAATCTTCAGCTTAGTTTTGCTTGTACATTCATACTTAGGTGCAACAGAGGTCTAGCGCATTTTTACAACCATGTCTTGGGAGGGAATGGGAACAATTTTCTGCCGGTTCCGAACGGCTGATTAAGAAAGCACTTCCGTGTCACCGAATTTACTATAGGAGGACATGCCAATTACTCGCGTAGAAAAGTGGAATAAAAATTTTGTGTTTTCTGTTGCAATTCAAACTACGAACCCTTCGCGCAACAGGCAGACTTGCAAGCCATTACGCCACAGGCACCACCTGGCCGAGTTTCTGACAAATTTTGTTTTTTTTTCTCAGCAATTTTGTGTGAATAAAGCCTTAATTAAGTTAGAACCTAGCAAAGCCACTACAGGCGGGTGAACTATGGTTTAATAAATATAATTTATTTTTAGTTCAGTCATAATATTTTTAAAATTTTACCAAATATTTCGGAAAAATTATGAAAAGCCTGATTTTGTACTTGACCCGCACTGTATGTGTGGCTAGTTCTAGAGCTCTTGATCACATACGTGTACTTAATTACACATATTATATTCCTCATTCGTGTATTCGTGTGTCAAAAAAACTATTAACACTTGTGGACTTTAGAAACTTGTGAGCAAACATCATTGAATAATTTCTTACCTATAGTTTCAAATACACGATCAAATGATTAGTTTTAAAATACACGTGTACATAAAAATACACTTGAATTTAAATTTAGTGGTATTCTGAAAATCTGAAAGGCATGTGAATTGATCGTACATCAAATATCATTAGTCCATTGAAATATAACAGAAATTCGGACAAAATTAACATCTCGGACAACATAATATTCAATAACAAGACCAAAATCAAGGCTCTTCTACTCGGTTTTCTTAAGTTATGGTTTTGTTTGTAGTTCAAAGTTAATCAAAAAGTACGGAAGGAAATCTAGGTAGAGAAAATATATCTTTGGATATTAATTAGGTTATAAAAGGTATAACAATAATCACACATTACTTAATACGAGCTGAGAATGCTAGTACAGCTTTACCATCCTTTTCCCATAAAAATCCAATTTTCGATTTAAAATTGAAAAATGGGTGACATCTAGATATTGTGCGCTCATGAAAAAGTTTGGTCAATATTCAAGAGCCTGTTTTAAGGTTTTTTTTAAGGATTTTCTACGCTCATAATAAATAGATAGAGCTTCAAGTTTATTATCATTTATTAACAAACAAAAAATTTACTAGTATCCACAGCGTAAATATAGGTTTGAGGCTAAAACTATTGAGAAGAACATGAGTTATAGTGTTTTGAACACAGCCTCGAAAAAATGGGCTCGCACTTGCTCTATGAGTCAGCTGATTGAATTATCTTATACAAACAAAATATATCAGCTTTTTAGTCAGTAAGCCTTAATGAACAAAATGGGCTATTCAGCCCTCTCACAGATTCCATCGTAATCGGAAAAAGTCTTAGATTCCCGGTCTAACTATCACATAATCCATTCGGATTTTCGGAGTGGAACGAATTTCGAAATTCGAAGATTTGGGATCACCGAATCCGAGTGGAATATAAATTCGTCGCCTTAATATACGAAAGAAGTTGTGTTTGCAGAAAAATGAGAATGATCTGGCACATTTGACATAAAACAGCTGATTTTGAAAACCAGCACGGCGGTATTTAGTGTGTCAACTGGAAATGCTTTCTTCGATTCCATTCGTATTTTGTGAACACACTTTTTCGTTGTTCGTAGCTTAGCTTTCTGTGTGGAAGTTTTCTACGGTGGAATCTGTGATAGGGCTGATTATCAAATAAACACACAAAAATTGGGCTTTTGAAACCCATTTGAAAAAAAGTGGCGAATTTTGGTTTTTTTTATTTTCTGCTAAAAATATTGGGAATTTTCGTTTGATAATAATAGTTCATTTCATGCGTTTATATGTGCTGAGTATACTCTACGAATTTCAAGTCATTCGATCATGCCTTTTGAAATACTGAGGAGAAAAGTTTGAAAAAAAAAACAGTTTTGAGAAAAAAACGTTTAAGGTTTTAAGTCCACCAATTCAGAGTTCAGATCAGCTCTTTCTTCTAACTGCTGTATCCATAAAACGATTTCGAATTAATTTTTAAAAATCACTTTAATACCGTGTTCTAGGCATGCTAAGGAGTTATCTACAATTTTCTGCCGGATCCGAAAGACTTCATACAGAAATATTTAGTAAGAAATTATTAAAATTAGTAGGAATTAAAATTCTACTGCGAATATCTTTTAAATGGTTAGAGTAATCGATTAACAACAAAAGACCTTTTTTGTAGAACGTTCAATTTTCTATTGAAATAATTGATGAACATTTGATGAGTTTTTTAGTTGAGATATTCCACGTGTTTTTTAATCTAATAAATGAAAAGATTTGATAATAACTATTTTTTTGTGAGTTACAAAATTCAAACCAAAAAAGTTATTTTCTTTAAAATACTTAAATTTTTGACTTTGAATATCTTTTAAATGGTTAGATTAATGAAAAAAGTATAAGAGACCATTTATGTAGACCGTTCGATTTCCTATAAATACTGTTTTTGCGACTGGTTGAACAATCTATTTTTAAAAAGATATGACCATTTTTATATGATACTAAACTGAAAATGGAAAACTACGATGAGCATAATCTTTCCGTTAATATTAAGAGCTCAAATGTTGTAAGTACTTTCTGGAGGTACCTAAGAACAAGTTTTCGCGTGTCGGATCAAAAAAAATTTTTTTTGATTTTTTTCACCCACCCTAATATTTATAGAATGACAACACCGACAGTTGGATCAGAAACCGTTGAAACAATCTTTCTTAACTAAATACACGTTTAGTACTAAATATAGGTGTAATACCAAGCTTTCAAAGCGTAAGGCACTGCTTAACAGTTTTTTTTCTCTAAGAAATTACAATCAGCGAAATATTTACGAAAACTGTTTATGGGTAGCTTTGACTCCCAGAAAAAATTGTTAGCGGAAGTCATTTCGATAGAGGTTTTTTACAGTTGATAAGACCATCAAGCGGAAGCTCTATACCGATATCAACCATTCCCTTAATTTGTTCAAATTCGAATGTCTTTGAAGATTGAACTATGTGGGAGTATGTAGTAGGTATTCGGCGGTGTAAGGATTAAGAACTGGATGATTTTGTTAGTGCTTCTTGTGTACCGAAGTTCTGGCTATCAGATTGCTAATATTTCGGGTGACGACGTGCCACTGCAAATTTTTCAATAATATGCTGTAAGAAATATTCCTCAGAGATTTGTTGATGAAAGGCTAAAGATACAACTAGATCAAAACAATAGTCTAGAATCCTGTCATGAGAGAACTTTATCAGAACCTCTGGGAATTCAATTTATTAAACTTTAAGCACTGCAGTATACTCAGACATTCCATTTGACATCTTAAAACGATTTTCTCATTAAATTGATAATAATAATACGAATAATGATCTGATTAGGTTCATACCAATGGCACAACAAAGGTCATTACAAAGCATCACTTCATTTAGCCTTCATTTATCACTCTTCAAATTTGAAACACATTCTACAATACTCAAAATCATTGTCATCAATAGCAAGACTTTCCGAACAAAGATATACACACATAACTCAACTCCATTGTACACACTTACCTACTCCCTTGGGGCCAAATCAAATTGAAATGTAAATAACACACACGTATTACACACACACACACACATCTATACATATTTTGACCCGTGACTAGGGACGGACGATTGAAGTGCTAATTAATTAGCTTTCTTAGTCAACTGATAAATGGCACTTTGCTTTTACAATTCCCTTGTTAGAATAATCCTTCACATCATCACGTCACAATAGATAAGCGAATAGGCAGATACACACACAAGGAGCGAAACACAATCCATTTTGTTGGCATCTAAGTTTTGTGTAAATTTTGAATTCGGGTTGTTTGTAAGAACCTTGCTATGTGTTTTAGCTGTCATTTTTTGTACAGGGGTTACAGAGGGAAAGCAGGGAGTAGTCTGTTTAGTAAGTTGAGTTTTGGTATAATTCTGTGGGCCACAAGAATTAGATTTAAGGGTTTGATATTAAATTGCTTTTCTGTGATTTCTTATGCATATTTTCCTAAATCACTTATACTGAAATTCTCTGTGAAAAGAGAAGTAAAAGAAGAGTTGGTAGTATGTTTCTATTGATTAATACAATTTTTTCATATACAGAACTTTCAAGTATTGCGTTGAACTTGGACATCTCGTAATCGTAAGGTGTCTTAAAATGTACAACAGCTGTCTCTTTTTCCTCTTTTTGTATGCTCCTAGAAAAGCTATTGCAAGTCGCAATTCAAAAAATGGGAAACTTGTCCGAAACACAATATGGCCTCTGGAATTGTTGCTCTACAATAGGAGCAATAGAAGAAGCTGTAACGGCTGTCAAAAATGCTCTGAAAGCCAAAACACCAAGACAATCGCTGGATATTCGAATCACCTTTTATTCAGCCCTATGGTCAAGTATAATTGATGCGCTTGAGAGAAAATTCCAAATTCCAGAGTATCTCTTAAGGATGTAAGAAGACTGACCACTACCAGACCAGACCTCTAGAATATATCCTACGACGGCATTCTCTTTATGGATATGTTCGAAGACTACTCTATAGTTGGATACGCTGATGACGTTGCTGCAGTGACAACTGTATGGAACACCGAAAGCGAACAGACAAAGCTGAACCAAGTGATGCGAAGGACTAATTCCTGGATGGGAGAACATAGTAGTACTTCTAACAAAGAAAAACGAGTTCCCTCAGTCATCGACTTTCACATCGAAACCGAAGTTATAAGGAGCAAAAACGTGGTAAGAAACCTTGGAGTAAAAATGAGCTGAAAACTAAGCTTTTGGGACCAGATACGGACGGCCGCTGAACGCGTATCTAAAGGCTGATGGCAAATGTAGGTGGACCATCTGCGAGCAAACGGCTTCTTCTGGCTACAACACACTGAACTCTACTGTACGGAAGCGAGAATTGGGTTGAGGCAATAAAACAAGAAAAGTACTGGAAACAGCTAGCGTCTCTACGGAGACCCGGTACCTTGCGAACAGCGAGCGCGTACCGCACAGTGTTTGAGCCAGCAGTTTTTGTAGTTGCAGGTATCGTACCAATTGACACAAAGAAAATACATTTGCGGAAAGCGAGGTTAAATCGGCGTGATAGCTAGAAATACGGATGCAGAAGTGCTTACACAGAAATAGTGGCGAATGGAGTATAACCGGAGATACGGTGAAGTGAACTACTACGTCACACAGTTCCTCACCGGTCACGGGTATATCAACGCCTTTCTGCACAAGATTGAAAAATGAAGAAGTCCTTTGTGTTATTCGTTGATAGACGACGCTTACCACACAGTTTTAGAGTGCAGCGGAATGAAATCTCTCCGTCAGGAAATTAGCAAAAATATGGGAGAAATCTGGCCAAATAAAAGCATCCAGAAGATCCAGACAGAAGACGAGAGTTGGAAACGCAGATTTTGAAAACAAAAAAACAAGAAGTATCTAATCTCGAAGCACTAATCCTCTTCGAAGAAATGTGGAAGTGGTTTTGAAAGAATGATCAGCTAGAAACTTCTGAAGCTTCAGCAGCTATGCCAAGATTAGGACATCTTGGAGAGTCCAGCATACGGGGGAGTAAAAAATCGTAAAGTATATATGTATATTCAACTTCGAAGTGGAGTCGTAGCTCTAACAAATTTTTATAATCTTCGGTGCGACGAATAGGCTCTGTATTCTGATTTGTGACTACTTCAAAATAGATCCCGAGACTTAAAACTTGTCTGAATGTGATTGGAAGTTTTAATTCAAGTCTACGAAATGAAATCGCTGATAAATTTTTAAGCATATCTCAGAAATATTTTTCCAGAACTGATCCTGAGCCAGATCTGACAGGGTCCTTAACGACGCGTTCTATTGACGACTGAATTAAAAGCACAACTCAAAATGGCAAGTCTGCCTATGATGTAGACAGACTAAAAGAGTACTCCAAAACGTTCATGAGAAAAATGCAACATTTTTTACTTCTTTTAGCTGAAGTGACTGCAGAAGACTTGATTAGTGATTGAATTCAATGTAAATCACGGAATTTAAGGATTTGAAATTTAAAATGTGCCGAAGACTTTAAAGTTTCTCTGAGATTATGAAAAGGATCAAAAAAAAAAAAAGAAAGATTACTGTACAGATAGAATCGTGATTTCAATAAAAACATTTAATTGAATTTATCTGAAGTGCACTGTGGGCTTGGGGTCAATACAGACTGACCAAAGCAATTTGTGAAACTGAACTGATTGTTGAATCCATACACTCACTCCTTCATGTTGAAACTCCAATGCACAGCGAAAACAAAAAGACTATTAAAAAATGTTGGGTTTCTTTTTTTAAAATCTTTTTTTTGGTTGAAATTTATTTTTTAACTATACCTACCCTTGGTCACAAAAGAGTGCTATCATGACGATAATGAAACACTGCAGCAGTAGCAGTATAATGCCGCTCTTGTATAGCAGTCCTCAATTCAATAAAGCCAAATGAATAATTCCAATGGAGCGTAAAACAAGGCGGCAAAACAATTTGCCGACAGACGATACCTTGGCTTGGTGAGGATTTGATGTAGTCAGCACCGCAGAGTCAGCGTCGTCGTGGTGGCTATATTCCTAGTAGTAGTTGTGGCATTCAAGTGTGCATTGAGAAAATTCCTTGCAGTGATCCCTTTCATTTGTCATTTTAATTCAATTTGGCTATTCATTTATTTGTCTGGATTCCTCTTCGTCCTCCTCTCTCAATTAGATGAAACATTGTCAATCAAAGAACAAGGGAACGAACGGTAAGCTGGTTTTAAGGTTCAACTAATGCCACAGAACAGGACTACTATTGTACAATGGTCTACAGCGATAAAACGGTAACTGAAAGTGTCTGCACTGTGTGAGTTGTGACATTAGATGACGCTGAAAATGATGATGAGAAGAAGCACCACTAGGACAATTAGTTGAAATCGTATCCTTATTATGGACTAACTAATTAAAATAGAACAATGGAATAACTTGTCGATGCGGATGGGCGAGCCTGATTAAATTATGTGTGACTTCGGGTCTATTGTCATTTAGTGCGGTTGTGAGTATTTGAATGCAGAGGTATTTCTGTCAGTATAGATTTACCTGATGGTGATGATAGTCAATTAGGTTAACTAGTGGCGTGAAACGTGAATAAATTAATGAGATTTTGGAAATTAAAAGCAGCCAAAGAACTACTTTCCTTTTAAAAAAAAGTCACTTAAAATGTTTTAAAGAGAATGTATTTGAGTTAGTTGAGCGATTCCCTTGAAAGCTGCTGCATCACTTCTGCAATTTTCTTTTTCAAGTATTTACAAAATTTTAAATATTTAAAAAAGGGTGTTTTTATTTATAAAGTTCAATAAAACACAGATAAATTGGATTGATTGAATTCGTTTGAAAAGTAATTCTTTGCCAATTTTAATTGAATATGACTTTTGGCATACCTACCAAAAACGCAGCTGGCTGGCTTTGTGGTCCAATTTAAGTCTATGTAGCACTTTAGGTGGTACACTCGACGTAATGGTTAGTATGTCTGTCTGTTACGTAGGAGGTAGCGGTCGAATTCCAATAAAAAAACAAAAAAAAAAAATGGCATGTCCTTCGTTAGTAATTTCATTGTCATGAAAAGCCGTTTCTAACTAAGTCGTTCGAAATCGGCAAAATACTGGTGGTCCTCCCAATCCTCGTCCTATTTACCATTATTTACCTATTTTACTATATACATATTTGATTTCTTATACCCGATAACGGGCGATATTATTGGAAAAGAAATTGAATAAATTTTTGCTACCGAAAATGCTTATAGATACTTAAGTGAAACACTAAGAGCTGATTGAAAAAAAAAGATGGCTCCCTTACTGGATATTGTTTTTTAATCAAAAAGATGTCTTAGAGATGTCGAATCAGGTTTGGGAGAATGCGGTTAAGCTGTACGTATTCCACCATTCGACCAACGTAAGGAGAATCAACTATGCACTCTGCACCGGGAGTGCTAATCAGTCCCAGCTTTTGACTGGTTGCAGAAAAACCATGGAAAATTCAATGCGATTTCAAAATGTATAGGAGCACTTATAAAGTAAGTAGTTTCTGTGGCGTAGCAGCTGGCTACTTCGAAGTTCCGGGGTTATGATCGTCTTTCGCGAGGAAATCGCTAGTTCTTTGAGAGTAATAACATTCCCATGAGAAGCCCATTCTCACTTAGCCGAATGGGCTTGGCAAATATGTATGTGTCCCTACCATTCCTCACAAGTTATGCTCAAATAAATGTACTAGACCCTGAACTTCCTGATCATTCGTTTTCCATTCAATTATTTTTCTTTTGCTTATTTAAATCGGATGTCTGCATTTTTCTGAGTTTTTGCGTTTTTAAATTGTAATGCCTTCGAATTCGAAGAAATAATTCTAATCCATTTTTGAGGCTATGCTTCAACATTGAAATGTTAAGGCGGGAAACAATTTTATGTTTTGTTAAGGGTTTTTGATGTTATATGTCCAAATTTGGTCTCAAATCAGCTTCATGAGATCAGAATGTGGAAGTATTTACTTGAATACCTTTTGACTTCCTTCGTAAGAAATACAATAAGGAATATTTGCGAGATACGTTGACTGCAATCATGACAAAGAAATAAAGTTTTCTTTAAAATACTGTTTCCTAAAAGTATACTTTCTTTTTTGAACAATTTAACTTCTTCCTAAAAATACGTGAATCTTGATAAGTGATAAGTTTCGGTGGTTGTTGTCTATGCTTTGACTGTTGAGAACATCAAACTGTGTTGACATTTATGTTAAGTGAGGTGGGACAATTCATAACAAAATGCTTAACGCCTGCACCAGCACAACGCCTCTATCAGGGAATATTTACTTTGACAAAAAAAAGAGCCTGTTAATTTCTTAGCTCACAAATTTTTTAAAGCGATATATAAGAATACCCACACTGACGCGACAGGAACAACACCGCGTTCTCGTATATTTTTAGCAGTCGCGACGACAAAAATCCTGCTTACAAGGTTTCTGCTGCTGCCGCGACTTCAAAGTCGCTGTGGTTTGGGAAATCCTTAAAATCTTACTACAGAAACAATGTATTGTTGACCCATCATTTATTAAGTTCAATACCAACACAAAAGGCTTGGTTAGGCTTAAATGGTTGTCAGGAAAACAACTGACACACTAAGACCCTATTAGGTCCGCTATATGTGTTAGTGTATGAAGGAGAAACTCAATCAACTTAACTATTTGGAGCTTTTAATAAGGCGATAGAGGTGAAGGATATTTGGTGTTTACCAGATCGCTTAGAATTATCGAAGAAGTAGTCTTCCAGATGCATTTTTTTTGTTTTTTTTTTTCAGGGAGATTGAAAGATATAAACAGAGGAGGTGTGGGATCCAATACCATCATATCAGACATTATAGATTATACTGTAATGTAAAACCTTGAAAAAGGAAATAAGTTCTTTTCAAAAGGCGAAAAAAGGAAACAAGCACGTAGAAATCGATCTTCTGATTATTGCTTTGAAACTGAAACCATTGATTGAAGTCTGAAGTATGTGACAAACAACATAATAGGACTAATAGTAAGCTTGGTCAAATCATAACTAGGCCGGAAATTTTCAAATATACAACTGGATAGATATGAACTCATGTCACTCGCTGATGGCAATTGAGAAAAATCTCCTTGAGCATAGAGATTCATAATATGATGTTACATAGACAAAGGAAAAAATAATACAATCTCCCTTGTTCACTGTGGCGTATGAGAACTTTTTTTTTTTTTTTTTGCATCAACAAATTATAAAGTCAATTATTTAATTAAGAAGGACCTGAAAATATGTTCACCAGGCTCATGAGAGATTCTAAAGCTTCCACCAAACCAAACGGGAGATAGTAGTATGAGAAAGGGTTGGATCAAAGTAAGTAGACAAGGCGATGTTTTTGGAAAAAACGCTTTTTTCCAACTGTCCTATCCTACTAAAAGTTCGTATTGTACAACATCAAGTAGTTTACATAAGGAAATGTAACATCGTGCGATCAATGGTTGCTCCAATCCATCATTAACATAATTCCTATATTATTGAAATACATAAACGAATGCAGGTGTATGTATCTAGGAGGTTGACGGATAATCGGATAGTCGGATAATGACATTATATTATGTTCCTTACAAATATGTCATTTCAGGATTAAAGCATCGCTACTAAAATTGGATACATTTAAGAATTTCTGTGGTATTTAAAAATAGTGTTTGAAGCTTAAGAGGGTAGAAATTGGTTAAAGAGAAGTCTACTGTGAGCTACTTTAATTTGGTAGCTCAAAGTCAAAACTTCAAGAACCTTAAATCTTTAAAGCCACGTAATTGAGATGCTCTTGAAATAAAAAAGGCTCTCAACGCAACCCAGTTTTAATTTTTCGAAATAAACGTGAAGTTATACTCAGAAACGATCTCTCAGTACCGTTCTTTGAGGCGTTCGACTCAATTAAACAGCTTCCATATATCCAGAATGCTGTAAAGGGATATGCATATACTACCAATCAGACTAAGTTAGACGGGCTTTAGAATAGTTTGCGAATTGATGCAACAAAACATCACTCAGCAGCCACCAACTAACTCTAACCCAAACAGTTGAAAAACAAAACTCAATGATTTCAGTAACTCATACGGCGTTATTGCAGTGGTAGAGCGTTCAGTTGATAAACCGGACGTTTTTTTTTCCCGATCTTTTTTTAGTCTCTGGACGCCGCGCAGCAATTTAGGTTATATATGAAATTACAACTTCCATAAAAAGGGAAAGCAGCTACCCTGGTAGTACAATGAACCGGCTATTAGGTTTGAGTGCTCCAGAATAGCGTAACCCTCCTCTTTTCTTAAATGGGCTAAGAAAATGAATTAGTAGAGACATGAAACGAATTTGGAAATTCATACTTCGATCACTGAAACTTCGTAAACTTTATGTACCAACGAGCGTGATGGTTAGCATGTCTGCATGTTAACCCAGAGGTTCGTTGTTGGAATCCTGTTTTTGCAGAGAATTGGCAAGTCCTCCGATAGTAAATTCATTGCCAACTTAAAAAACGCAATGCATTTCACGTAATTAAGCGATAATTTATACTGTACAGCAAATTATTGTCTGTTTACTGACCTGATAAAAGAACTGCTGAACTGCCATAATACAGCACCAAGTAGACAGGAATGGGAAAAAAAAAATCGGGGCTCAAACTTGATCATTGGTGATTTTTGCCTTAAAAAAATGTGATGAATACCATCATATTCGTGTCAACCAATACCAAAAACACGACTTTAAGCAATGACACCAGAACTTCCAATTTTAACCTGCTTTTGAACAAGATTTGTTTTGATTTCACTCTCTTTCGTGTCAATTACTAAAGATCACAGGCAACGCGATTCGATTTTGCAATAGAATTCAAAAAAGTGCTTCATTCGAGTAGGTAAACAGTAATTATGAATATCAAACCTTTCTGATAACGTTACCACACTTTCGGAAGTGTGCTAACCACCTCATTAATAATTTTAATTATTTAAAATCCTTTGCAAAATAAATAACTTTTGGTTCTTCAATTTTGGGTTCTTATTTTTTTTAATTTTATTTGAAAATCTGTAAATAAATCTATCGGCATCGTCATATAGCTGGAGTAGACAGTTATGCTGCTAGATGTATTGTTTAAGTCAGCCTTTTTATTTGAACAACAGAAAACACAGACTGCAGTGTTATGTGCTATGCGCTGTGCTGTGTTTCAATCCGGTGTAATTCAGCGGTTTGCCATTTATAATGAAATTAATCAGATTATATTTTTGGTTTTGGAATTTTTCACATCCTCTCCTCGCAGTCAGATTCCCCCTTTCAGTTGAATTATCCCTACTTTATCCGTCCGACAAAAACGAAACGGATTTATATTTTGTGATTTGTGGATTTTTCACCTTGTTCTAAGAGTATAGCAAGAGAAGAAAAGAAAAGAAAGAAATAAACACAAAAACACCGGAAGTAGTGTATAACAATGAACATGGCGAGCGACAGGCGTAGGTACATTGTACATACAAACTGTTCACTCTTGAAAAATCTTCAAAAGAATACGAATGTGGTATGAGCTTGGTCTGTGTGACTGGTCTCAAACGAACCTACTGGCCCCATAATCTAAATGTTGGAGTAGGTATAGCTTTCCTTAAAAGTAGTTCGAGTTCCTGCCGCCAAATGAACAACGAAAGCGACGACGAACTAGGCCAGAAGCAAATAGCGCCGAAATGAGATGGTGGCATGAATAAATTTAAATAAATGCCGGTCTAGGGATTTTTATCCATTTGCCGCATAACAAATAGTTTTGGGTTCAGTTTCAACTTTATTCCAAGTATAAGTGTAGGTAGATATGTATGTGAGTGGAGAACTATAGTTGTGGTTCGGTCCCGTGAGTTGTTAGCTATTTCTTTGTGCAGCATATAACCGAGGCAAGGCTAGGTTGGTCCTTTGGCAGTCCGTTTTTGGTATTCCCATTTTCCGGCTGCTGCTGCTCCTGCTGGTGGTGTTTCATGAGGGCCACTAATGCTGATGGGTTCTGGTTGTGCAGTGTCTCACCGAGGCTACTTTATGCAAAATGACGACTCCACTGATAGTACAAAGGTGGCGAAGGGGTCTGTATAATATCACGTGTGTGTATTATAGTTTCTTATTTCCAGTTCTGCATCAATGTGGAGGTTCGAAACGTGCATTTACTTTCATTCCTTAAAATATTTTCCCATGCGGTGAACATCGTTGAATGCGGTGGTGCTTTGCTAAAAAGGAAGCACAACTGGAGTAGTAGAGTATCTGGCGAAATTAGAATTGCAAAATCATTACGATTTTTGATTGTTATACAGATGTAGATGGAATGATTGTTTGCTAGGAAAAGCATTACTGTTTTGATTGTGGAGCATTAAGATCCAATTATTCACACGGAATGATGGACGCTTCATACTATGATGAAGAAGAAGGGCTTACGAATGCATTGAGCTGTAGCAAGTCACTGCGAAAATAAAGTAACAATAAAAAATGATCAGATAGCTGTGAAATAGCCATGGTTCTACTGGCTAAGAGGTAAGCACGTCCGTCTGATATGGGAGAGTTCTTGGTTTGAAATTCAGGAATATCAAATTGTTTTTCCTATGGGTATCGATTTCCACGAGGAATCGGCCAGTCTTCTGAGAGTTGTTACTCTGTAATGAAAAGCGCTTATTGGTAGCTACGCCGGAATAGGCGTATTGTTAGCTCTTGAAATGCGTTAGCCTCAGGGTTTACAGAGCTTTGTTGAGTCACCCTTATAACTTATTTTTATTTAAACAATCAAATAACTTAGAAACCATTTCGCCTGTAAAGCCCAAAAGGATAGGATAAACTGGGAGCAGGGGGATAGTTATGCCCACCATATAAGTCAATTTTTTTTTTTTTTTTTGAAAATAGAAATTGCAGTTTTCGGGGATCCTCAAAGACCCTTTCGGGATGGATGGTACACATAGTAAGAAATCAAATTCAAAGATCCCAAGAATCTGACCATTTTACACGCACGATTGCAAAACTTGCCTTAGCAATCGCAAGGGAAAAAATTTTGAGATAACAATTAAACATGACATTACGATGATAGAGATTACGAAAAAGTGGGTCCTGAAATTCTGTCTGTCTGTCCGTATATGGATCTACAGCCTGAACCGATGGACCGATTTTCCTCATTGAATTGAGTCCTTACTTTTTGAAATAATGATACCTGCCATACAACCGATATGATAATACTTATTTTTCTCGAAAGCTTGTACTTCCCATAGTGCCGTTTTTTTTTCAAACCGTCTTACTCGTTAATGGCTTACACGATGTGGAGAAAATTTTGTACTGGAGAAGTCGTAAGTTGTTTAAAAACAATTGCATATCAACATAAAAAAAATTTTAATTTTTGAAATTTCTATAAATTTTTAAAAAAGTTTTGAATTTTTTGAAATATGTATCTTTAAAACTGTATCTTTAATTTTTTTTTTAATTTTTTTTTTGGAAAACAACTTCTGGCAAGATCTTAAACTTTGCACACTTTACTTTTAAGAAACATAAAAAAAAAACTGAAGAATAATAAACCATTTCTTTAAAAACTGGTCAAACGATTTTGATTAAATTTTCAGCTTTTATATGTATTAGCAGCTGCAAAAAAATGGCGTTTTTAGATTTTTGTTTGATAACTTTGGAATATTTAATTAATCTTTTTTTCAATATTTTGAGTGATTTATTTAAATTTTCATAATTAATAGAGAGTTGGCAGCCCTGTATCACCCAATATATTATGAAGAGCTAATACTTAAACCATTTACTCAGCCTTAAGATATTGATATCGTAATTAGCACACAATCGCAAGTTCGTGCGACCCAGTCGTGCCCATTTTTTTTCTTCTTGCATGATACCAAGGTTTCCAAGGGAGTAAAAAACTAGAGCTCTTTAATCTAATTTTGAAAATCTACAATTTCTATGACAAGGTGTTTGCGAATATCAACCCCGACCAAAGCATTAAACCTTATGTCGCTCATTGTTAACCTTAGTAAATTTTTTGACTTTTTTTTAATGTACTGAAGGGTTTGTCTCACGTACGCGTCTGAAATGGACGTCATGTAGACCGTGATTGATATACCGAATGTTTATTCATTTCTCATATCTTGAGAAGCTTCACATATATGCATGTTTGAGGTTTGACCAAAATTCATCTAGATATCGCAAAACCACATAGTGATCTACATAGAATAAGTATGCAGGAGACTCCACATATATGAGTAGCCTTTTGGATATTCAAACTAATATTGGATAGGTCTATGATTTGCATGTTCTTAGATGAGAACTGAAACAAAGCATACGCGCATTCATTTAACACTGAAAGCAGCTCTTTAAAGGACATCATCACCGAAGTAAGAATCAAGAATTGATGCTCTAAAACAGTTTTCGAATTTGAATGGTGATTTTGCTTCTTTCCTGTTCTTGGGCAGTTGAATTCAGTATCTGATTCATCCAAGCGACATGGAAAACGAATCGTTTTCATTGCAGAGTTGTAGCCGTAATACTCCTGACAACTGTTAGCATTTCTGCCGCTGTCACAGCCTGTAAATTGCAATGTATAATGATTTCACTTTTGGAAGAAGCTTAATGTTTCGATATTGTTCTGGCTTAAGTCTTGCACACTAAGACTCTGAAAACCGTTGACGACTCTTTATTGGTGTCAGATTCTGTGTTCTCTGAGCTGTAAGACTGGCATAATCACCGGACCATGATCGCACAGTTTTCAATTTTGTGGCGATCGTGATCTGAAACTTATTATACAAAAATAATCGGATGCTGCTCTCGTATTCATTTGAACTTAACTTCACGCTTTAATGTCAGAATCGCAATGTCGATTAACATTCGGTTCAACCTAACGTTTATGAGCTCAATCATGGAAAATTAGTACAGCCTTTCACTGTCGCTTTGACTTATGGTACGTCGGTTCGTGTAAAAGAAAGTGACCCCAACTCGAAGCAAAAAGTTTGGTTTGAACTTTTACACCGAGCAAAAGTGAAAGACAGTAAAAAATATCAACATACACATAGTCAATTCAAAGTATAACAATAAAATCACATAGTCAATTCAAAGTGAACAAAAACCGCTTGAACGTACTGGAAATAGGTCGAAGATTAAGCCGAAGCGTGGTTGTGCTTCAGGCATAAGTTGTTGGTTTTGTTACAATTGGAGGACTTCGAACTTTCATTAGATTTTAATGCTTCGAACTCCTTATGCTACCCTTATTTTGACTATTTTCAGCGGGACGTCGAATATTTATTTCAGTTTTATTTTTACACATTTGCCTCACATAGCCAAGCAACATATGTAAGTAAATGACGCTTATACTAATGTACATTTCGAGAAGAGCAAAACTTCTACCATTTTGTTGTTCTATTAAATCATTCGGAAGCGGTGAGAAAAACTATTGAGATTTCAATGCTTGGTTTAGAAATCTAAATATGCACAGGGAATTTATTTGTACATGTTACTCGTACAAAGTTTGAAATCAGGATAATAATTAATTCAATAAAATATTTATAAAATAATTTGATAACTTATAACAAAAGAAATTGCTTGAGTTCCAAATCAAAACCGAAATCCAATAAAATCCTTTCAATTGCCAGTCACATTAACACGCTCATAGATATGATTGAGCTAACGCTAAGTCCGAGGCCGCGATTTTGTATTATATTGATTAATGAAATTTTCATCCAATCACATGAATCCTCTTCCCCAAATGTTTAAAGACAGAGAGCACCTACCTCCCACCATTTTTTCTAAATTAAAATAAAAATAAAAAAAGTTACCTTAAATATGTCCACTTATGTTCCTTGCCATTCTGTGTCCAGATCACTTATAGCGAGCTTTACCTATCCATGCCAAAAGTTACATATACGAATAAATATTCCCATACTACATACAGAAGAGAAATGCACTCACTTACCAACCCATATACATTCACAACGGGCCTGATTTTGTACACAACCGTTACACAATACCGCAGCATTTGAACGCGACAACTTGATAAAGCTAAATGAGGTGCTCACGAGGACGAATGAGCCAATGTTCTTATAGGTGTATGTTGTATAATATTTTGTATGTAGGCACCGAATGGGAAAGCAAATAGCAGGTGGGTTAACGTTTTGGCATCCATATCGACTAAAAAGGACATACGAACGAGTATACGAAGGAGGAACATTCTAATAACACATTGTGGTAGGCCCACACATTAAATGGTTTTAACTTGTGGTACGCCAACACCCTATTTGTTACAACTCTTTCCGGTTCGTTTTACTCGAATGCCATATTGGCTAATGATGTCGTCTGGGCTAGAACTTTCAGCATTCCGGAACACCGTTGTATGTCATCCGTATACCGTAAAACATTCGTATCTCTCTATAATGATAACATAAACAAGTCCCACAACAACAACACAACCTGCACTTTGGTTCAGATTTGCTGTGATGTTAGCCTCAAAAATGTACCTCTTCTCGACTCTCGAGAAATGCCCCCTTTTCCTGTCTTTCTATTCTCCTTTTCTATCCATCTTTATGTGCTACATGGGTTTTTGGTATTCGAATCTCTGGACAAATGTATAGTAGGCTTCTAAAGCAACAGCACTTTACATCGTAGCCGGAGATGACCCTTCGCCCACGATGCCAGATTGTCTGACTGTTAATTGAACTTATTTTCAATACTTTATGGTGTATTGGGTATAGATAGACTTGGAGCAACATTTTATGCAACCAACCGAACGGCACCGTATGCTGATGTTTTTCCTTGTGGTACATTTTTGGTAGAGTTTATAGTGCAACTTGAAAGGGACATTTTTGCAAGGACCTGTTGTGCTTTATTATGTTTATGTCTCAGAGGGTATACCCAATGGAAAGCCTCTAGAAACGATATTTATGCTCATGCAGAATTCTTGTAAACTTCCGGTTCAACATAATGCAGTCGAAATGTTTAAATGTATTGGCGCATCCTGATGCATGGAAGATGGAACGTTGTACATTTTCGGACTGTAACTAAGTTGTTTTTAGTAGTCATATAAGAAGGGAAGTAAGTGCCTTTTGTTGTCGTTTGAGAAGTATAAGGAATAGCACAATAAAGATGATAGAGAGTGTATAATTTAAGCAATCAACTATGGTTTTATGACATTTTGATGGCGGAGGGTGTTCTACGGTAACTACCCAATGTGCAACGTGGAGTAAATGGACATTAAGAATGTTGTGGTGAATGATGCTTTCATTCGACATTTAAAGGAGTAACACGTGAAAGAGTTTTAAATTAATTATTCATTGAAACAGTCCTGTTTAATAATAGCGGACTGTAGATCTAAGTTTCAAGTAAGAATATATTTAAATATATACCAAGCGCAAGCACTTCGAAAATAAAATAGACACATTTTGTTCTATGCGGACAGCATGTCCTATTTATTTGAAAGACTATTATGCTCTGCCAGTATTACATCGCAGATCGGTAGACGATCTTCTCATCCCTGTTGGAAGATACAACAGCCCAGTAGGCATACGCAGACATGTGTGCGTATGGCTCCTCCTTCTTGGAATATTGAACATCCTGCCCACTTTAAACCTGGTGGTTTAACTATTTATTGGCGCTCCTTCTGAAACAGCATGGCTGAACTCAACCCTGGAGCAAAAACCCTTCCTGTGGGGATAGCGTTGGTAGCGTTAGAGATGATCGTACGCCTCAGATGCGCACTATTCGATGGACTGTTTTCCAAGTTTAATTATTTCCTATTTTATAAAGCAAACAAAGTGTTCATATTAAATTATTATTAATTTTTTTTTTTTTTTTAAATAATGAAATAATAAAAGAATAGAATAGAAATAAATCGATACAACCATATTACGTATCTGCAGGCGTCTCTTGACGTCGGTTACCACATTAGCGACAACGTTCTGTTCTTCACCTTCAACCAGTGTACAATCATTGGTGCATTTGCGGTTGGCACACATTTTCGTTGAATGCCAACCTCCACATTATTAGACATAGTTTTGTGACCGGTCGGTCATACATCCGGCCGTTACAACGAATGCGAGCGCTCCGTACTCGTCCGTTTTTGTCGGGATACACCTTTGTAATGCGTGCCCGTTTCCAAATGCGCTTGGGCTGTTTCTATTTCGTACGCAGTTTTACCTCACTCAAATAGTCTTGGGACCATCTGCTCCAAACATTTTTTTCCAATTGATGAATTTTGTACCAACTATCTAGGCGATGGGATGCTACCTCCTTGACATCTGGACCCAGAGGACGAATTATTTGGCAGCCAGCAATAAAATGGCCTGGTGTAAGGGCTGTGAGGTCATTTAAAGCACATAGAGGTCGGGAATTGAGGCAAGCCTCAATGCGAACGAAGGCAGTGTAGAGGTCTTCAAACGTAAGGCTGCGAGTATACCAATTTCTCTATCTAGGTGGTACTTTGCGCGTATCACACTCGCTTCCCACAGCCCATCGTGATGTGCTGCCAGAGGAGTATTAAAATGCCACGTAATTTTACGCTTAGCCACTTCATCCTGAAGTTCCTTCTCATTTAACCGATCTTCTTGTCGTGCAACTAAACGGTCTAATGCTGCTAGAAATGCCTTCGCGCTGAGGTCGCTGACTAACTCCAATTGAACAGCTTCAATGGGAAAAATCAATGAAGAGGCATAGGTAGGCATTCGATGTCACTGGAACATCCCGTCCTGAATATGCCCGAGATCTACACGGACCGGCAAAGTCCAATGTATGCGAATATGCGTTTGGCGAATGCGTTTTATTGCGCATCGACCACCTGTCGCAGAATAAACGTACGAACCGCTGGACGTAAGGTGTTTATCCTGCCCACTTTGACTTAGTAGAGTCAAGACCATGACGAGGATAGTGAAAGTGTTCTTTTAAACATCTGCTTCTGATTGTTGAGCACGCGGAAGTTTCCGATTGTTCCATTTTGGCCATTTGTCCTCGGAAGAATTTCTCGTTTGGGCAACTGCTTCGTTTAAAAATATTGGCCTTGCGACCAACTGCTAAGTACATATGTTGTCTCTTGCGGACAAATGCTTCGTATAGAATTATTGCTTCGTATAGAATTATTGGCTTTTGCAACCAACTGCTATGCATATATGTTGCCTCTTGCGGACAACTGCTTCGTATAGAATTATTGGCTTTTGCGACCAACTGCTTTGCACATATGTTGTCTCTTGTGGACAACTGCTTCGTATAGAATTGTTGCTTCGTATAGAATTATTGCTTCGTATAGAATTGTTGCTTCGTATAGAATTTTTTTTTTTTTTTTTTGCTTCGTATAGAATTTTTGCTTCGTATAGAATTTTTTTTTGCTTCGTATAGAATTTTTTTTTTTTTTTTTTGCTTCGTATAGAATTTTTGCTTCGTATAGAATTTTTGCTTCGTATAGAATTTTTTTTTTTTTTGCTTCGTATAGAATTTTTTTTTTTTTTTTTGCTTCGTATAGAATTTTTTTTTTTTTTTTTGCTTCATATAGAATTATTGCTTCGTATAGAATTATTGCTTCGTATAGAATTTTTGCTTCGTATAGAATTTTTTTTTTTTTTTTTGCTTCGTATAGAATTTTTTTTTTTTTTTTTTTGCTTCGTATAGAATTTTTGCTTCGTATAGAATTTTTTTTTTTTTTTGCTTCATATAGAATTATTGCTTCGTATAGAATTTTTGCTTCGTATAGAATTATTGCTTCGTATAGAATTTTTGCTTCGTATAGAACTATTGCTTCGTATAGAATTTTTGCTTCGTATAGAATTTTTGCTTCGTATAGAATTTTTGCTTCGTATAGAATTTTTGCTTCGTATAGAATTTTTTTTTTTTTTTTTTTTGCTTCATATAGAATTATTGCTTCGTATAGAATTTTTGCTTCGTATAGAATTATTGCTTCGTATAGAATTTTTGCTTCGTATAGAACTATTGCTTCGTATAGAATTTTTGCTTCGTATAGAATTATTGCTTCGTATAGAATTTTTGCTTCGTATAGAACTATTGCTTCGTATAGAATTTTTGCTTCGTATAGAATTTTTGCTTCGTATAGAATTTTTGCTTCGTATAGAATTTTTGCTTCGTATAGAATTTTTTTTTTGCTTCATATAGAATTATTGCTTCGTATAGAATTATTGCTTCGTATAGAATTTTTTTTTTGCTTCATATAGAATTATTGCTTCGTATAGAATTATTGCTTCGTATAGAATTTTTTTTTTGCTTCATATAGAATTATTGCTTCGTATAGAATTTTTGCTTCGTATAGAATTTTTTTTTTTTTTTTTTTTGCTTCATATAGAATTATTGCTTCGTATAGAATTTTTGCTTCGTATAGAATTATTGCTTCGTATAGAATTTTTGCTTCGTATAGAACTATTGCTTCGTATAGAATTTTTGCTTCGTATAGAATTATTGCTTCGTATAGAATTTTTGCTTCGTATAGAACTATTGCTTCGTATAGAATTTTTGCTTCGTATAGAATTTTTGCTTCGTATAGAATTTTTGCTTCGTATAGAATTTTTGCTTCGTATAGAATTTTTTTTTTGCTTCATATAGAATTATTGCTTCGTATAGAATTATTGCTTCGTATAGAATTTTTGCTTCGTATAGAATTTTTTTTTTTTTTTTTTTTGCTTCGTATAGAATTTTTTTTTTTTTTTTTTTTTGCTTCGTATAGAATTTTTGATTAGTATAGAATTTTTTTTTTTTTTTTGCTTCATATAGAATTATTGCTTCGTATAGAATTTTTGCTTCGTATAGAATTTTTGCTTCGTATAGAATTTTTGCTTCGTATAGAATTTTTTTTTTTTTTTTTTGCTTCATATAGAATTATTGCTTCGTATAGAATTTTTGCTTCGTATAGAATTATTGCTTCGTATAGAATTTTTGCTTCGTATAGAACTATTGCTTCGTATAGAATTTTTGCTTCGTATAGAATTATTGCTTCGTATAGAATTTTTGCTTCGAATAGAACTATTGCTTCGTATAGAATTTTTGCTTCGTATAGAATTTTTGCTTCGTATAGAATTTTTTTTTTGCTTCATATAGAATTATTGCTTCGTATAGAATTATTGCTTCGTATAGAATTTTTGCTTCGTATAGAATTTTTTTTTTTTTTTTTTGCTTCGTATAGAATTTTTGCTTAGTATAGAATTTTTTTTTTTTTTTTGCTTCATATAGAATTATTGCTTCGTATAGAATTTTTGCTTCGTATAGAATTTTTGCTTCGTATAGAATTTGAATTGCAAGTTGTATGACTTGCACTTTCATTTGACTGAAAAATCACTACCGCCCTATTATCCTAGCTTAACAAACAAAATATAATAGACCTTAACAGCAGTCCAAAACTGCTGTGATGACTATCGACTGAACACCAGCTGCATGACAAATAAAAACAAAAGGATCTACATCGAGACACAAAACTAAAAAAAAAAAAGAGTTTAAGGACAAAGAATCCCAAAATTTACCTGCCGCCGTGGTTTATGACTGTGCATAAGTTAACAATAACATGGATAAAAAAAGGGTTCAATTCCTCTCATAACAAATACCGCAACGGTAGTCTAAAATGGATCGAACAACCATCCAACGCGGATAAAAAAAAAAAAAATCAACATCTTTACACTAACAATATGAAAAGATCGACCTCATAAAAGAAAAACAAAGAAAATATAATAGATCCTAACGGCAGTCCAAAACTGCAGTGATGACTCTATCGGTCGACCACCAGCTGCATGAAAAATAAAAACATCGATACCTATGCAAAACTAGAACAAAAGAGCTTAGGGACAAAGAATCCCAAAATATGCAAACAGCCTTAGGATCTACGATACTATGCTGCTGCACATCGAACCGACATAGAGGTACCTATACCATATATCCTAAGCAAACAAAACTTGGTAGAATCGTCACTCCGAAATATATTAATGAATGACAGAGCAAGAACTACCTACTTATGCATTTTCTTCGGATGAGCACGTGCAAGGAAAGACAAAGCATGTTGCGCAGATCTCATATTGTAAAAACAATCGTTATTTGTGTTTGAACCTGAGCTAGACCTACCTAGCTAAGAACGACAAAATAAACAAAAACTATTTCGCAGGGTAATAAAATCTAACAGTATTCCTAAACCCTAAATAGCGACGAGATCTATGGCACCGTGTAGCTGGACATCGAACCGGCAGATAGATTTACCCAAAAAAGAAAAACAAAGTATGATAAAGCAAAGGTTTGTACTTATGCGTTTGATTCGAAGAACACGTGCAAGGAAAGAAAGGCAAAACTTGTTGCGCAGATCTCATATTATATAGGTATGTGCATATGTTTAGGCTGGCCGTCATTTAAAAAAAAAATCATTATTCGTGTTTGACCCTGAGCTGCACTTAATTGAGAACAAAAACCCAAAAAATAAAGAAACAGAAAAATAAACAAAAACCTTTCGCAGGTCCATAAAACGCAACAGTATTCGGAAACCAAATTAGATCTAGGTATACCCATACCCATTATACCTACTATAAGTAAACAAACGCTTAGCAAAATCTTCAGTTAAAACAAAAGAAAGATAATAAGCCAAGGGTAGTTTCCTATGCCTTTGGTTGGATAAACAAGCTGTACTGTACATGTTGCTCAAATATACATACCTATATATCATAAATTCTATATACATATTTACACGCCGGAGCAGGCTATCACTCAAAAACAACCTTTGTTTTTGTTCATAGTGAAAATACATATACCACTGCACTAATATAGCAGCACATTGTGCAAAGGATATGAAGAGCCGAGATGAAAGCCACGCCCATGCTTACATTCGTTCAAGAAGTGTGAGATGAAAGAATACAAAGCAAACGTTATGCAACATCAACTGACAAGATCCCTACCATCATACGCATTTTCCTTACTTGCAGAAATTCAAATCTCGTACATCTTCCCAAAAGTGAAAAACTACGAGTGCTCTAAACAGTGCACAACCACATAGCTACATACGTATCTAGTATTGTAATAAGTATCGTTAAATCGGCATAATACAAAGAGAACATACACATACATGATACATATAAAGAAAGCTATTTTCTAATATAAGCCAAATGATATTGACTTTGGCACTGGTATTATTCATTGATAGCATAATCATTTTTTTTTTTTTAAAGTTATTTAAAGGTAGGTAGGTACTGACCCATGTGTATCACTTGTATGAATTTAAAAGACCACAGGTTGGTTTTGCAATGGAATTGTTGCTTTTTGTATGCTTTTTTTTTTTTTTTTTTTTTTGCTTACCAGTACGCAGTACCAGTAAGCTCACTAATTCACTATATGTAATTTGCTTGTTATTATAATTGTTTTATTTTTTACTTATTTTCTTTTTCACTTTCACGTAGTAAATCACTATGTTATGTATACCTCCCTAGTTTGCTTTTTATTGCTATTGTTTTGTTTTATACTTATTTTCTTTATCACTTTCACGTAGGTATACAGTTTTCAAAGGGGTAGCCCAATGTTCGGCTCTGAAGGACCTTGTTTAATAATAGCGGACTGTAGATCTAAGTTTCAAGTAAGAATATATTTAAATATATACCAAGCGCAAGCACTTCGAAAATAAAATAGACACATTTTGTTCTATGCGGACAGCATGTCCTATTTATTTGAAAGACTATTATGCTCTGCCAGTATTACATCGCAGATCGGTAGACGATCTTCTCATCCCTGTTGGAAGATACAACAGCCCAGTAGGCATACGCAGACATGTGTGCGTATGGCTCCTCCTTCTTGGAATATTGAACAAGTCCCATTCGGAGCAGGATAGGGAAAAAAAGGAATAGATAGAAAATTCGTTCGTTGGATTATCTGTTGGTGGTCTAACGAATAACCTTTGGGCAACATCCCGCGAAATTTCTTTATGAAAAAGGTGGGCCTTCACGCTTTCGCTGAATATCGGGCAGGTATTTTTTATAGATACTCTACAGCTTAAGGCCTTAAAGACCGATCTAATAAGAGCATGGGAAACCAAAATTAAGCAGAAAATCTCGTTCCATGAACTTATGATTTCCACCGAAAGAAAGGAACCAGGAGCGAAGGGGGGAGAAATGGGGGAAGCAAAAGCAGGAGAATGAGGAAGAGTAGGAGGAGTAGAAAGAGAAGTATAGACTAGTGCATTACGGAGTGGAATTATTGACGACGGAAATGAAGAAAACTAGGATGATGGAGAGGATAAAAGGAGGGCACACATAATCAAAAATGAGATAAAAATGACGAAGAGTAAGAAAAGAGAATGAAATAGAGAAGAATGTCGTTAGGAAGGAGCTTCTGCATCAGGAAGTAGAAATAAAAATCGTTACAAGAGATGCGATAAGGCTTTTACTGTTTCACTTGATTATTGGCAAATAACACTTAAAATATTTACTTTATATATTGGCAATTTTCACAATTCGACAGATCTTGGAAAAAACCCGAGAACATAATATCGACATTCACCATCTCTTTATCGATTTCAAGGCCGCGTATGACAGTATTTACAGAGACGAGCTGTACAGAGCCATTTCTAGTTTCGGCATCCCTGCAAAACTCGTACGACTATGCAGGATGACTTTGGAGAATTCACGCTGCTCCGACAAAGTCGATAAAGAACTCACCGAGACCTTTGATGTCGAAAAAAGTTTTAGGCAAGGCGACAAACTGTCATGCGATTTCTTCAACATTGATTCCGAAATCGAAGTCGTTATAGAAGGATGTTGGATGAGGCCCAGGTTCACCCCGAACTGTAATGCCCACCTTAGTAAGTAAGTAAGTATTGGCAATAAATTCAGTGAGTGACCATTAAATGCTAATGCGGCATGCTTTCCTGAACTTCTTTTCAAAATAAAAAATGAAAAGCCTTATATTCAAACTAAATACTGCAATGGGAAAAAAGAAGCCCGCATGACACCTCATAAGTCGGACTTGTCTTAGGGAAAGGTCAGGGTCAAAGTTTAGAAGAAATAAAGTCTACATTACTAAGGAATATTAAAGCATTCCAATTTTAAAAGAATTTTGGAAATCTGTTCATCAGCTTTTATGTTCCACTTTACGTTCGCGTTTCCGGGAAATTATGCGTATGAAAAGTGGGGATGAAATACATATAGTCCATTTTACTCCGGAGCAATGTGGCACTACAACGGTGAAAGAGTTCTTGAAATTACAGGGTTACCACCACGAAAAAATATTTGAAATCGGTCAGTTATTTTCTCAGTTTCCGGTAACGTTCCCGTTCCCGTAGGAATATCGGAATGAAATATAGTTCATGTTTCAGTAGAAAAATTAACCAATAACCAAAAATGATTTCCTTTAAAAATCAACAAAAACTCAACGTAAAACCACAACGATCGACATTTTTAAGTTCCCGGGAACAAAATATGTACTTATAAAATTTGTACTTTGGCATGCAAAACGAAAAAAGCTAAAGATTTCATCGCGTATGCCACAACACTTGGTATGCAAGAGGACTCTCATTACATAAAATAAGGGTGAAATCGACCGAATTGTTTTTGAATTCCTGTTCGTTTTCCTGTGATAATTTGGGGATAAGATGCAGACTCAGTTCAGTTCAGTTCGTGTATTTGTAGTTCAAAGGATGTAAGTATTTATACAAAGAATATATGTAGTTTAAGAGATTTAGAAAACAAAAATTCTTTACTACTATAATACAAAGAAATTTATAACAATATTTAAATGATGGTAAACATAATAATATAAATGCAAATCAAGGCAAAACACTACAAGAAAAAAACCCTCATATTGAACTTAAAAACTACTATTGCACATAAACCTAATTATAGAGTGTATAGTTTATTGTAAATTAAGGATTAATTCATTATCTGAAAAAGTACATCTTTCAAAAAAGCTGCCTGGCAACTTGTATAAAACTAATTTTATAGGACTGACATTTGCTCTTTCATGGAGCCTTACAGTAGAGTAATATCGCGGTAGATTGAGCATTAGTTTAAGTACTTTGTTTTGACTTATTTGCAGTTTCTTGATGTGGGTCTCAGCACAGTCAAACCATACTGGTGCACCATAAGTAAGGACCGGTTGAAAAATGGTTTTGTAGATTAAAATTGTATTATGTATGCTAAGGCGAGACTTTCTATTAATAAATGGGTACAGAATTTTAACAAATAAATTTGTTTTATGAAAGGAGTTAGATATACATATGTTTTTCGAAAGTGAGCTTTTTGTCAATTATTACTTATTACTTATTAAATTAAACTTTAATGATACCAAGGTATTTGCAACTATCTGTCCACGGCACACTAGTTGAATTTATTTTAGTTGTGGTTTGCGGTTGGAAACTTTGCTTTCTACGACGAGTGAACCACGTAGCTTGAAGCATAAACTTTAATCTTCCATTTTTTAAAAAAGCTAAGAAGAGTATTAAGGGAACTCTGTAAAGAAGTTAGGGCGTCTTGAGGAAGAACACTCGACGTAAAAATCGCAGTATCGTCTGCAAACATGGCAATTTTAGTGTTTCTGTCGAAACGAGGTAGGTCCAACAGAAAAATATTGAAGAGGATAGGACCAAGTACTGAGCCTTGCGGAACCCCAGAATTTATACCGAGTATGGAAGACCTCGCAATTCCAGTAGATACCAAAAATTGTCTATTTTTCAAAAAGTTCCATATAATTTGAACAAGGTAACACGGGAAATTGAACAAAATTAGTTTATAGACAAGTCCATCGTGCCAAACAGTGTCGAAGGCCTTTTCAATATCCAGCAATACTAAACCAATCGACCGCTTTGAATTAAAGTTATTTTTGGCATGCTGTTTTACTCTTAAAACTTGGTGACTGGTGGAATGACCAGCTCTAAAGCCAAATTGTTCCAGAGGGTATATATTAGTTTCTTCAATGTGTTCCAAAAGCCGATTTTTTAACACCTTTTCAAACATTTTACTAACAGTGCTTAGAAGGCTTTAGGGCCTGTAGCTAGATGGATATTCTTTTAGTTTGCCAGCTTTGGCAATTGGGACAACTTTTGATAATTTCCATTTTTCATGAAAATAACAGTGCTTAATACAAGCATTAAAAATAAACGTTAAAACGATATGCCTTTAGTAATCGGTTGTTAATACCATCAGCCCCAGGAGGCTTTTTTATTTTCAATTCGTTTAGTAAACTTTTCACTATGTGATTGCTTCTAATAAAAACACAAGGTTGGTAAACTACAGAATTACTAAATTCGCTAAGCTATTCGCTAACCAGACTTTCCGTTTTTTTTTAATAATTTTTGTTACGTTCCAAAACGGTTTGGAAACTTTTTCGAAACTGGGATTCCATTTTTTATTTCAAAACAATAAGATTTCATTTTGAACCATGCTATTGAGGATTTTTAAGTTAGTTTTGAATGAGTCTAACTTATATCGAATCCATTTTCTTCTCTCAGAGTTTCGAAGGCGAATTAGACGAAGAATGTTTTCTGGAAGCGGTTGAAGGTTGGAGTTGGAAAAGGCACACCTGGTCTTAGGAATAGAGACTTCAGCGGCGTTCATAATAGTTTGTTCAAATTTTTCAATAGCGATGTCCACTTGTGAAAGTGACTGTACATCGTCTAACAATAAAGATCCATCATACAAATTTTCAGATATGTAAGATCGATATCTTTCCCAATTTGCAGCAGCATAGTTAAATCTTACACTTGAATTGTTTAAGTTGCAATTTGACAGTAATTCTGTACAAACAGGCAGGTGGTTCGAGCTCAATGCATTGATAGTTGTGGGTTGAGAAAAGCATGTAGGATTGTTTGTTATAAATATTCAATTCAATTCAATTCAATTTTTTCTTTATTTTTTCAAATCATAAATTACAATATTATAGTAAAGAAATATAATTTCTTAGAAAGCATGGCAATGCCGTTAAGAAATTACAATTTTTAAAATACAATGAGAAAGTTTTAACAAACTTGTGCTAAGTTTACAAGTTAATTTGTTTAAAAAGAAAGAAAACTAGTAACAAACATACAGTGACTTTTAGTTTAGTCAAAACAAAAATAAATAAATTGATTTAGGTTTAAATCTATTGCTGTACGTTTAGAACACTCTTAAAGTATATAAATATTAAGTTTCTAATGTACATAACAATTTGATTTCTGGACTTTCAGTTTAGTGTTATAAATATATCAAGAGTTGACGGAGTTCTTGACGACGAAGTTGGGATGAATGTTGGCTTGAGGGGATATAACAGTGAGGAGAGTGATGCAGACTACGTTGCTGATAGATAACGTTGCATTCTCACGGTGAAAGAATTTCGAAATTGGTCCAATATTCTCCAAGTTTTCGGTTGTGTTTCCGTTCCCGTGAGAATATGAGGATGAAACATAGTCTATGTAATTTAAGGACAACAATAACAATACTAGCGCAAACCATTTGAAATTAGTCAAGTTGCTTTTGAATTCCCGCTCCCGTTCCTGTGGGAATGAATATGGGTATGAAATATAGTCTTTGTTATTCAGGGGCAGTGAAGTACTTTAACAATAAAAAAATTTTTGCAAACGGTCCAGAATTTTTCCGTTTCCGTTTCCGTGGGAATATGGAAATGAATAGCATTCTAATGGTGAAAGAATTTTGAAATCAGTCGAGCAGTTTCCTTGTTTCGGTGTATGTTCCCGTCTTGGATCACTCTGTCCATTGAAAAAAAACCGCATCAAAATCCGTTGCGTAATTTTACAGATATATCCATACAGACAGACAGCGGAAATCGCTTTTTATACTATGTAATGATTTATAATTAAAACAGACAGCCAACTCCAAATTATTTGTTAAAAAAAACAAGCACTTTCCTACTCAGTCATACTTTCCAAAAAGTGTCTCGACACTCTTTTCTGACAACGAAGTCCTCTTTTCCTTTCCAAACACTTAATAAGAGACATTCCTCTTTTTCTTTCACTTGTGTTGCTTTATCAAGAATTCATTGTTGCCTTTCTTTCTTATGCGAAACATATGGCATTAGCAAAAACACATCTATTGTTGGAACGAAAAACTCTTTGATCTTTATCCGACGGACGGCCCCTGTAACTGACAAAAGGAATTTGTACACAGAACCGTATGTCAGCTTTTTACTCGGCCATTGAAAAAAACATCGTATGCAGCATTTCGCAGACCGGAAACTTTTCAATTGGTAGTTGTTTCCGTTGTGTTGCATAATGATCGGAAATACCTTCTACCACTGGCTTTTTGTGGTCTACTCTGGTGCTACTGCTTCCGTATACCTCTAAACATTCCCTACAAATGTATGCTCTTGGTCAACGTGTTTTTACCCACCCATCATTACCTCAGACTGTTTTCTAACACCTCTTTCAATTTAACTGGCTAACTGATGCCACCACCACCACATAACAAATAATCCATGTTGTCTATGTAGATACATTTTGCTTGGATCTTGGTGGTTTGAGGACAGTGTTGTTACAGGTTGTGAAAATATTCAATTTGGTATTTGTAACTACAATTAAGTTCTTGTCCCGAGCAATGTGTCGCTTGTAAAATAGGTCTATCGATATACATAAATGAAAATGTGGGTTGCATAGGCGCACGAGATTTCCTTTATAAGACCTTAATAAGAAAACCCCTACACTGGAATACAATGTCTCTAGGAGAGCATCTCCAAGTAGCTGTCACCACGTGGTTTTTTTAATTAAATGATTACCTTCTTTGCAAATAAACTATCTTTTGAGAAAAATAAGCTTAATACTTCCTGAGTCCTCCCTATCCAAGTGGTATGTGGTGAGAAGATGAAAAAACAAACATGATAAAGAAGTCATAACATCACTGTCCTAGAAATATATCTTCTATGCACGCATCGACTGGGAATTACCTTCGTGGCACTTACCTTCGTCATCGTCGCTCATTTGTATCCTTTGGCATACTGCACTCGGGCTCTGGAGGTTCTTTAACCTTTCACACACTGTATAGAAAGAATGTAAGAAGCAGATGATACCTAAACCATGCGGAGCAACTATAGGGTTAAATAGGGGCCCGGAGAGACACGAACGATAACAAGGATAATATAATATCGAACCATTTGGCGGAGACCGTTGCGGTTGAATTGAATACAATAAGGGCAGGTTGTTTGCCCTCTTCTGTATCTGTGATATCGTTCAACATGGCCGTCGTTAGTCTTATCTTCGTCACCATCACTACGCTAAAGAGTTGTTTTGCTTTGCCGTCCTGTAGGTCAGTCAGTAAACAAGGTTGGCCTGTGGGAGGAAATGTCGAACGTTTGAAGCCATCGGCTTCGAGAAAGAAATTAGTTCATGCTTTCAAGTTGGAAATACTTTCATTTTGTGCTTATTGATGTTTGTAAGGTTTTTCTTGTTGTTTTTTTCTCTTTCCTGTTTTGCCATTTCCGTCATTTCTTGAAAATATTCTTATGGTCCTTCTTACAGCATAGTGTGTTTCCATATTTCCACTGAATCGTTGTCGTCGTCTTACCCTTTTCTATCAAATGAAGCTGTGAGTGGGTGGTTTCAATGGCTTGGATGGATACCCAATAAGCCTTGTATTGGTTTTTAAGAGTTGATCCTTTGGCACATTGACTTGTCTCTCTGTATTGCTTTGTTATCCATGATTTCTTAGCTGATTGCACAAGGTTTTTGGACCATCTGCTCCGATGCAACGTTTATTTGAAGTGGCATTTCTCGACTCCTGCTGATATGTACATATGTGTGTATCCTGTTGTTCATATAAAACCAAGCGTTGATATTTACTTGTCTGGTGTTTTTGGTTTAAAATGTTGAATTGAGTTTCAGTGTACATATAGGCTTTTGACAAAAGGTTGATTTGAGTGTGAGGCTAGGTGTGCGTGTGTGTGTTTTCGTAGTGTCGAAGAGTGCAAGGATGTGAAAGAAACAATGTGTATAGCCTTTAGCATGATTTCACAATAATATGTCAAAACATGTTTTGCTTGGGCTTTGTTCTGCTTTGGGCTTTTTTTTTCCTTGTCATTGTTTGAAAACTAATGGCTTGTGGTAAGAAACTAGTGAGCTGGAATTCAATCGGATCGTTTATGAAGCAATAGCGATAGAGAGTAGGTGCCAATGAAAGGAAACCATTGGCAACTGTGAGCTCTTTGTTCACTTACCTGCAACCTGCATTCTGCAAATCATTGACTTTTATTATTTTTTTGTTTCACTCAAAGTGATTGAAAATTGGATTCACTACCTTTTTGTTTTAACATAAACGACACGAATGAAGTAAAATAGTATCGAGGTCAGTGTTTTTGTGGGCTAGAGATAAAATTTGAGTTTGTTGGCTTTTGGATCAAACTCTCATGTTAATACGATTAAGTTTCAGCCAAACCTTTGGCCATTCCTACTAAGAAATAAGAAAAAAATGCAAACAAAGTTTAGGCCTCAAACATTAAATAATCAGAAAGAAAACCAGGAGTCTTGTCGACGAACTCGAGGTATACACAGCGTACCCTTCAATCAAGAATCACTACGAGATCACTTCTTGGCCAGCGAGAGATTTGTTCTTTAAAACTGTGCGTCCTTGAAAATCGTTAGGGGTCGGGGATCCCAGCTTTTTTGCGCCCCCATGTTTTATTTTTTATTGGAGCACACATCAAGGGGCTATGAATACCACCCTTATCCAATTAAAAGCGGTGCGATCATTTTGGAAAATAGGAGAGGACTTAATAGGCGACACCGAGCTACTTTGCTTTTGAGGTTTTGTTAGTCGCAAAGACAGAGTCTGATATAGCACTCTACATTCGGGTGAATCTATGAATCTATGCTTAACTGTACTTCTGGAGTTGGGTTCGAGGTAAAACTGATTGACATTCTAAGTGATAAGTTGACATTTATTTATCTTCCGGGTCTCTAAGATTATAGTTTGAATCATTTAATTTTGGTGGAGCAACCGCCCCATTTATTAGCTTAATACAAGCTTAAAATAACTAAAACACTAAACTTGAACTAATTAAAACTAATTAAAACTAAATTAAACTACAAGGATGAGAAACGGTTTAACAGGAGGACTTTCAGACAGGGACTTGGAAGATTGAGGTCGAAAAGAAAAGGAACAGAATTAAACTTACTCATCATGCGGGTTAAGGGTTCGTTGAGACCATACGATGTACGATGAGCAGGAAGGAAAAAGAATCGGGATGATCTTACGTTTCGGGGATTAGTGTTGAAAGAGATAAGGTCTAAATGGGAGGAGCAGTCAGTGTTGCCAGTAAGAAGTCGGTGAATGAATATGATGTCAAAGACATTCATTCTGTTTTCTAGGGAGTGGAGATTAATGATTGTAAGACGATCGTGGTAAGGAGGCAGGGTGAGAAAGTTTCTTACGTCGTAGAGATCCCGAAGGGCAAAGAGCAGAAAACGACGTTGAACACTTTCGATCCTTGAAATATGAACCGCTTGATATGGAGCCCATATTTGCGATGCATACTCAAGGAGAGGGCGAACATAGGCAATATAGAGAGATTTTATTACAAGGGGGTTGCGGAACTCTTTGGACCATCTTTTGATAAAACCAAGGGCGGAATTAGCTCTTGATATTACTTCGTCAATATGAGAACGAAAATTTAATTCGCCGTGTCGCAGAGAACTCCTAAATCTCGGATAAGCTGCACACGGTTTATAGGAAGGTTCTGAAGATGATAGGATCTGGGGGGAGGTTTATTACTTTTACGAGAAAAAGTTATTGCCTCGCATTTGGCAAAGTTTAATTCAAGGAAGTTTTTAGAACACCAAAAGACGAATGAATCGAGGTCATTTTGAAGCTGAAGAGAATCTCGATCGGAGGTGATGACTTTGAAAATGTTTGCGTCATCCGCGAAAAGTGAGATAGAAGATCTTTTCGACATCATTAATGGCCAGGATGAAAAAGAGGGGTCCAAAATGGCTGCCTTGGGGCACACCGGAGGTATCCACAAATGGAAATGAAAGAGTAGAACGGAAACGAACTCTATATTGGCGGTTGTCAAGATATGAAGAGATCCATTTGAGTAGGATAGGACTAAATCCGAGGAAAGAAATTAAAAAGAGGATTACAGAGTGAGAAATTTTGTCAAAAGTTTTGCTGAAATCTGTGGTGATGACGTCTACTTCGTTTCCTTTTTCCATCGCAGAGAGAGAGAAGGAAACAAACTCAACTAGATTAGTAGTTGTAGACCTTCCCTTACAGAAACCATGCTGCTTGGAAGAGAAGCATGGTTTTGATTTGCACTGGAAAGAAAGTATTTCATACAGAATGCTTTCAAAAAGCTAAGGGATATGGGAGAGTTTGGCTATGGGTCTATAGTTAGAAATTAGGTTTTTGGGGCCTTTTTTATGGATAGGTGAAATAACGGATACTTTCCATAAGTCCGGAAAAACCCCACTTGAAAGGGATGGTTTGAAAAGGTTAGTGATGGGAAGGGCTAAATTGGAACAGCATTTTTTAAGCGAAATGGCAGGAATGCCATCTGGACCTGGATTATACTCGTCTTTGAGTTTAAGGAGACCATTAAGAACAGATTTCATTGTACTAGGTCGTCATAATTCTCATTTTCTTGAACACCAGGTGGGTTAGTAGTTTTTTCCAAAAAATTGTTGTAAGCGCCTCATCACTCGTCGGCACCCGAAAAGTCATGGTCGCAAACAATAAGCTTCCTAAATGAAAATGGAACTCATCTCTCAAGACGATTCTTTGAAGAAATTCGGGATCAATTCGAAATACTTCAATGACCAACAAAGACATGGCATTGCTGATGGTCAGTTAGTTTGAGCTCATGAGTTGAGCAAAGCTTAAGACCAAAGTCTTCAGGTAAGAGTTTGTGTGGCGTCGTTTGTGGAATGCCAATTTCAAAAGATCGATGACAAGTGGACAATTCAGCAGCAATTTTCTCAGTTTTTCTTAAACGATACATAAAAGCTCGATTCATCAGATTCACAAGTTCCACAATTGCTGTACGAGAAAGTGATTCCCGATGACACAAAAACTGTGACCGGGAAGCTTTCACAATCTTAATGATTTCTATATGATTTTTGAGCATATAGTTCCGTTCATCATGAAGTGTTCGCAATCTAGGTTTTGGACCTTGGTATGTGTCAAATTTTGATGCCTTGCTCAGGAAGCTTGTGTGGCTTCATTTGGTAGTGCTTCATAAAGCTGTGTCAACAGTGAATTTAACTTTCTAATTTATTCCTAAAAACAGATTTATCAATACAGTCACAGTCTAATGCAATTAAAGTCACTGCAAATTGACCAACACCTCTTATACTCTTACCACTTCTACCGGCAATAACCTAACAATTCCGTTAGCAGCTTGCTAATGTCCTCTCAAGTGCCTTTTCTTTGTCCCTTTCCACGCCATTGTTTCATTCGATTGGTACATGTGAATAGTCAGATGGCACACATGGCAAACAATGGTTATATATATACCAATGTAGATTCACACACACGTTCGGGCGGCTCTGCCGTTGGACCTTTTGCAACATCCAACTCAATCAACAATTGAATGCAGGATTTTGACACACAAAAAAAAAAGCAGAATCAAAAATATCACTGGTGCGGGAGCAAAATATACGATTGTGAAGCAGCAATACTGGTGGATCCTTTGTTTCGAAAATACAATAAAAACTGATAAGCATCAAGCAGTTCGATTTCTCCGCCCATACTCTCTCGCTCTCTTCTTCGCTTCCTATTACTGGGTGACCTTTCCGAACAATAAGTCGGGACGATATTCTACTTCTTTTACATTTTCTTTTTTTTTTTAGTTCCATAGAAATATTGTGTTGTGCGAGTTTCATCTAGCCCCAAACAGCCAATTGTATGTACTCGAAAGTCCTTGAGAATACGAATTCGTTTTCATTCGATTCGAAATCGAACAATTGAACCTGTTAGCTGTTCTTTCGCCTTTTCAAATGAGAATCGCTACCGTATACTCCCGATAAAATGGAGCAATGGCGGCATTCGTAGTTCTTTTTAGGAAAAAAGGGTTACGGTGAGTGGTTGCCACACTAGGTGCATATCATGATTATCATTTCTTATTTGCATGTCCTTTAGCCAAAACCAATTCCTATACGTGAAAGAAAAGCAAATTGACTCTCGTTAAAGGGCATCAGCTATTTTTTTTTTTTTTTTTTTTTTTTTTGCACCTCAGAGACATAAGTCGCACTGGGCTTAGAGCAAGCCCATTTGTACGTACTTATTTACGCTCTTCATCATAAATGCAAGTGTTAGAAGTTAGTAAAACGCCTACACCAGCACAAAGAGAGCGTATAAAGCAAATAAAAACAAAGAAAATTTATAGCTACATAACATAAACAAATTAAACAAGACTAGACTAGATAATATAAAAATTAATACAGATTACAAATGAGATAAATAATAGAAAAAAAAATCAAGTATGTGAAGCACTGGTTTTAAGGTTTTGTTTCAAACTATTTTTACTAATGTTAAAATCAATAAGTAAATGATTTGAATTAAATAATCTACTCATGCGCGATATCGGCTCATGCATGCCATAATTGGTTCTGTGATGGGGGCAGTGAATTAACTCTAAATTACGTAAGTGGTGAGATCCTCCGCGGTAGTTAAAACCTATGGACGAGAGCAAGTAAGGAGCATCAATATAACCAGCAATGAGCTGATGGATAAATATTAGGTCATTGTTGATACGTCTTTGGGAAAGGGTTTGCAAGCTTAAAAGCTGAATACGGTGCTCATACGGAGGCAGATTAAAAGGATCCTCCCAAGGAAGACCTTTCAGAGCAAATCGTATAAATTTATGTTGAACTGCCTCAATACGAGACTTATGAATTTCATAAAGTGGAGACCAGACTTGAGATGCATACTCCAGATGAGGACGAACATAACAGTTATACAGAGATAGTGTTACATAAGGATCATTAAATTCTTTTGCCCATCTTTTTATAAAACCTAGCATAGAGTTTGCTTTCCTTACAATTGAGCTAATGTGCTCATTAAATTCGAGGTTAACATTAAAGTAAACACCAAGGTCTCGAAAACTTGAAACATTACATAATAAATGACCAGGCATCGAATACACAGCTTTACAAGGTTCCCGTTTTTTCGAGAAAGTCATAGTTTGGCATTTGGAGGGGTTGAGACTAAGGCCATTCTTACTGCACCATATTACAAAACTATCGATATCTTTTTGAAGAAGTACGCGATCAGTAGCATTCATAATGGATTTAAAAATTTTCATATCGTCTGCGAAAATCAAAATTTTACTATAAGAAATGCATGAGGCCACATCATTGATTGCGACAATGAAAAGTAAAGGTCCAAGGTGACTGCCTTGTGGCACACCCGACAGGGCAATAAAAGTGTTCGAAAAGCAGTTACGAAATTTAACTTGATAAGTTCTATTCTGCAGATAGGAACAAATCCATATAATAAATGCATTGGGAAAACCAAATGCCTTAAGTTTATATAATATAACATCATGAGAAAGTTGATCGAATGCTTTGGAAAAGTCAGTATAAATACAATCGAGTTCATACCCATTTTCAAGGGAGTTGGAACAATTATGATAAAAAGATAGCAGGTTGGTTACCGTCGATCTTCTTTGGATAAAACCGTGCTGTTGATTGCAAATAATATTTTTTGTGTAAAAAGAGAGGCAGTCACAAACAACTTGTTCAAAGAGCTTAGGAATGCATGAGAGTTTGGAAATGGGTCTATAATTTTTGATATCTATCTTTTCACCCTTTTTGAATACAGGTGTGATGAAGGATTTTTTCCAAAGACTAGGAAATACGCCTGATTTCAATGAGAGCTGGAAGAGATACTGAAGTGGGTACGCTATTACAGAACGGCATTTTTTTAACAGAATTGGCGGTATACCATCTGGACCAGAAGAAAAATCATCATGAAGAGATGATAAATACTGTAAAATCTTATCTATGTTAGTAGGTATAGTATTAAAATTTACTTGAGAGCAGTTGCGTAAATACGAAAAGTAATTTACGTCAATATTTACGGGGGTATCACTGAAAGAGCTTCGAAAATGAGTCGCAAAGGCATTGCAGATATCGGCAGTATCCTTTAGAGTAGTATCACCGTGAACAAAATTTGCAGGATAACCATCCGATTTTTTTTTCGAATTGACAAACCGCCAGAAACTTTTTGGATCATCTTTGAGAGAAAACCCCATACGGCTAACATAGTTAGAGTAAAGAGTTTTAGAGAGCATATTGAAGCTTTCAAAAAGACCAATGTACAAATGATGGTCGGCTGTAGAATGCGTTTTAATATAAGCTTTCCAGGCTTTATTCCTTTTATTCCGCAGAACCTTAAGCTCTTTGGTATACCAAGGCTGACAAAAGCTAGAATTTTTAAGAATTTTTTGAGGAATAATTTTTTTTACACAATTTTCTAATATTAAGTAAAAACATTTGACTGCATCGTCAATGTTGTCATAAGCTGAAATATTATGAATACCAGCTCTGCTTAGTTCTTCAGAAAGCAAACCGAAATCCGCTCTCCGGTAGTCGAAGGTATATGAACAGTCATATGTATTACTACGATTATAAAAATCACTACTCAGTTCAAGAAAGATGTCTAAGGGTGGGTGAAAGTCATCTACGTTAGTAATGCCATATTTAGATTTAAGAACAACAGTACTAACTGCGTCAGATGAAAATACTAAATCGAGCATGCGATTCATATAGTTCCTGATACAGCTTATTTGCTGTAAGTCCGAAGAAATAATATTATCTAGCATCCGAAGCTCTTGTTGCGACGAAGTCAGGGAAGCTACTTGAAAAGATCCGTTTTTCGAAGGAACCCAATTTATTTCTGGTAAATTAAAATCGCCCAACAATAATATAAAGTTTTCGGAGCTAGACAATTCAACTACATGATCTAAGACCAAAGACAGCTCAGTATAAGCTGAAATAGAACTCTTAGGAGGAACATAAACGTTGACAACATAAATACTATTTGATTGTACGGACAATTTGACACACAATACATCTATTGTCAAGTCGAACGGAAAAGTTATTTGAGAGGACATAAAAGTATTTCTTATAGAAATCAAAGCACCACCACCCACATCTTCTGGCTTTTCATAGTATCGGTCTTTACGATAAACAGAGAACTCTTGGCTAAAAAGCTCAGTGTCCATATGACTTGAATTAAGCCAGGTTTCTGTCAAAACAAATATGTCATGCGAGAAAATATGAGAGTTTAGGTAGAGATTGGTAATTTTAGTACGAAGCCCTCTTACATTTTGGTAGAAGAGGGTAATTCTACTTAGTTTTTTGGAAGAGACTGTGGTTCAGGTACCATCTTATTTTTCTTGCGAACTGAGAACTCTTTTACGAGAGTACCAGTAGGCCAAGATTCAATATTCAATATAGTATCAGAGAGAGAAGGAGGCGTAACCAACTTAAAGGACGAAACAAAACCATTGGCTTTGCTAATTTTATTGCATTTGATAGAGGTAACAGAAGGAATACATTTTTTATCAACCAAATGACGTAAGACATCTTCCGAAGTTATTTCAGGTCTAAGCCTTGAAACAAAAATCGATTTAGGCTTAGGAACCGCTTCCATGAGGTTGCTTGTTCCGAGAGGAACATTTTCGTTGGCATCATGTTGGCTCACTGTAACGTCCATTGGTTCAGTAGACTCTGAAATAATCTGTAAACTATCTGGCTGAATATTATTTGAGTTAGAATTACTCCTCAATGTTTTTCGCTTTGGAGGAGGAACAGAAGCCTGAATTGTAACTGAACAGTCACGGTTTCTTTTCGAGCTTTTGTTTGAATTCAATGCTGCAGTAGTTGACTGAGCCTTGAGGTCATTCAATTTATCAGTTTTATCAATCGTAGTTTGCTCTAAGTCATCAGTAGAAGTTGATATTTCTGCTGAACTCCAAGGAGAAGAAAAGGTATCTAGACTCGAAACAGACTCACCAAAGACTTTTTGAAGTTCTTCAAAGGCTTTTGAGAGTTTTAAAATATTCAATTTGAAATTGGACATTTTAATAGCTAGTAGATAGAGAGAGATCTTTTTGCACTCAGTACAGTACCAACTGGCAATTTTCGAAGAATTTACTTTATCCAAGAATGCATTGTTAGAGCCAACACACTTTGAATGAAAGACTTTGCCACAAGGCCCATAACATGCAAAAACAGGGGCGCTGGAGCTATCGACGCATTTACTTGCTGCACACTCCATGACGTATTAAATTAAAAAACAAATTTAGTTTTAAACAAAAAAAAAAAAAAAAAACAAAGATTATTTTCTTTAAAAAAAAAAAAAAAAATAAAAAAAAATATAAAAAAAAAATTATATGATGGCGCACAGCGGAGTTGAACCTGTGACCTGGACCTTCAGTTAGATAACCAACGCTCCAGACAATTACGCTACCAAGACAATTATTTAGATTTAACTAGTTTTTATTAAATTATATTTAAAGCTATTTCAATATCTCTACAAGGAAGAGGTAATCAAAATGACTTCAGGATAGAAGGAGATAGGAGAGGTATTAAATCACTCAAAAAGCACTCAACAAATTACGGAAAATGAAGAGAGGAGAAAAAAAACAGGAAAAAAAAACAATTTCTCACCGATAGCTATGAAACTAAAAAGTAAACACAATTTAACTATTCACAGCGCACAGAAAGCAAATTTTAACAGCGAATACTTCTTAACGCACTTAAAAAAACACTTAGACAATCAACAAAGTAATTAATACTATTGAAATATTGAAAGAAAGTTATTTATTTTACGAGCGGAAGTGGTTGAAGTGAGCGAAATGAATTGAAGATCATGGAACGATATAATTGGTAAAGTACACCTGTGTACAAGGGAAAGAAAATGTTAGCCATCACTAACCAAAACTTGCAAATAGCCAAATCTTATCAGAGTGGCGTAAGCCATTTGATTCAATAAAATCGAAAGGCAAGCCATGTTTAGGAACATCCCCTTAAAATCTCAAAATTATTATTCAATACTGAGGAAATCTTTTATTTGTGCCCAAAGGATTCTTTGGATTATTCTTCCAACCAAGAAATGAAGTCCCAATTCTATGATTGGGGTGAATTTAAGCGAATCAGAACACTACTCGTATCTGGCAGTACTAGGGCTGCAGTTTAAAAGCCTTCTATCGAAAAGCCAATTTATTTCTTGTATCTCTTGCCGTCCCAATGGTACCTATTTGTTAAAATATACGTTCTTCAAAATGACCGCCGCGCGCCGTAACACACTTTCTCACGCTTGCAGCGGGTCCTTTTTCAATAAATGCATCAAAATTGTTTCATTAAATAAAATTGGATAATATTTTCAGAACAAAATACTTTTACATGAAAAAGCATTTATAAATTATCAAACGCCTTTTAGCATAGTGCGGTAACCATGGCTTCACCCTGTCACGTGTATGGACAATTTGGTGAAGGTGGCCACTAGCATCGGAACAAACGCGAACAATTGTCATATGCAGACCAATAAATGGCAAATATTGACTCCCAACTGGAGACATCAATTTTGGTATTCTTTTTTTTTCATTTTCTTCAATCTCTTTTCATGAAGAGTTGGCGAGGGTGGTCGCAGCTACTACTCGTACTTCTATATATATATGCCATTAGCATGGCATGAACCATGAAAGAAAAGATATTGCTACGAATTATATTCTGGCAATAAATTCACCGATAGGAATGCAATTACGTATCCTGCCACCAAATGAGAGGCGGGAACTCCATTGCCAAGGATGGTGATATTGGCTTTCAGTGCGGTGGTGGTGGGCTGCTCAGAATACTATCCACTCTCCGTTCTCTGGTGAGTCGACAGTCACAAAACAGATGCTGAATAGCAAAAACCATCCGGTTTGGGTGTGAAAATTAGCACAATTGATAATGATTTTTCTGGCTGAGTCCTCATGAAGTGAAGTCAGTCGATTAGGTGTAAAGGGACTTAGTTAATTAAAGCAGGACTTTGGTCGAATGACAAAGGATGAACTCTCTCAAGAAATGCAAAAGAACACGTTGATTGCTATACCGCTAGCTGATTTAAATTATATAGGAAGCTTAAACAAGTGAACGGCGCGGCGCGGTAAATCTCACAATCGAAAGGAGAATCATTTTGGGTCCTTGACACCAATCTATCAATTTATCTCTCTGCCATCATTTGGCATTCCAGCAGCTAAATGTTCTCCGTCACTGAAGACTTCTTTTGTTTGATTAAAAATGCTATTGACGTTCCTCGAGATGGGTAGAGGTAATTGAGCTTTCCTATTTTCTGAAATTTGCTACATAGGTACTCTTTTACTCAATGAGGCAAAGGACAATGCCTTTGTGCTATCTTTGTCTGTCGAGACAGGTTATTGTGGTCGAGTGTTTTATGGACCTGAGGGAAATCAAACAACTTGCGGATAGAATTTGCAATTCTTCCTTTCTATTTTCCATTGAAATGAAACTCGAATAACTGTAACTGTCTGTCTGGTTTCATGTTCAGAAAATTAGTCCACAGTGTAACAAGTGTTACCATAATAAACCATCCATGTTATAGCATGTACCTAGTACCAACCTACTTGCATTAGAGTGCTTTTCTTTCATAAAAGCAAACACAATCTCCAAGGAAAAACTCGGAAATTATAATCGTTCACATGGTGCATTTCAATCATGCTTATTACTTTGGCAAACCCAAATGTGTGCATTTGTGTTTACATTTCAAAACACACACACACACACATGTAAACGTTCATTCACGTTGCCAGGCCAGTTTGAGATTCGGAGTGTGCTTCAGCTACTTGACAAAGTAGTGTACTTTGTGAGAGAGTTAATTTAACGAAAAACTGCCTCGATGGGACCCCCTTACCGAATGCCCTATTGAGTTGGAATTCCTTGAGCGTTCAAGAGTAAATGTAAAGTGTATAACTACGACTATGGTCTTATAGATGAAGAATGGCTGCACTTAGCAAAGTATTTTAAGTGTATTGATGTTAGTCTTTTTGATTGCAATGTAAAAACGAATCAAATTGAAACGGGGCCTTAAGACTCGTGTGAAGAAACATAAAGACGTGTCGAATTGAGTTACTTGAAAGATTTCTGGAGAAAAAGCCACAGTGAACTGAATTGTAATTTCAAAAGCCTAAAAACTAATCTCACTCAGAATTACTAATTAAAATCTCTTTAAAAATAGTTCCGGCTTCCAATACTGCGCCCTCATTAAACGGTCCCTGTTTTGTTCAATCTCTTTTTTTTTTAAACCACAAATCTATTCAATTTATGCACACCGTTCAGATACAATCCAATTACACGACAGGTACCCTCTCCATTGCTTTACACATTCATCGCACTTGTTCCAATGCGCCCGACGGAATCGATTCGGGGAAATAATAAACAAAATAAAGCTCAAGTTATACGAGTAAAGAGGAAAACAAGGAAATCATCCTTCATTCCGCAAAAAAAAGCACACACAATGAAGCACCGGCAAGCGGAAAGTGAAGGTTGGTGCTGAGCACTCTCTACTCATACTTCTAAAGTGCCCGAAACAGAAAAATGCACGACAGACGGGAGTTAAAGTGGTTCAGGCAATCGAAAACCGAAGATTCCAGGATATCCTTAGCGTAGATTACATATCGATATAAGCGACTTTTTAGATACCTCTCTCGCACTGATTGTGTGATGGGTGTGCGGGTGTGTGTGTGTCCTTATCGCTTTATATGTGATTTAGATATGCGAGTTCTTTTTGTACATTCGTATATATATTTGTTTGGGGGATATGTTGCTATGATTTGCTTCTGATCCCCCACGGCACTGAAATTAAAACGAAAGGAGGAGTGCTCTTGTGCTTGGAAGCTTACCTTATCGTTAAATCGTAAAAAAAAAACTATTGTGTGTATAGGAAAAAGGATGTTGAATCGGAATCAATTCTATTTGCTTGACTAAAGTTAAGGTTCTCGTCTTGTTTCACTTTTTTATTAGGTTTTAAGGGACAAGTATTACATACGTAAAACATTTGGACGGTTGTGAAACGATTGTTGATAGTAAACCGATTGAGATTTCCTCATTTTTATTTGAAATTGAAGAATGACTGAAGACGAACAGGAGGTTGGTTGCTGAAAAAAAAACAATTTTTTCAGACTTATGCTATACTCTAATAATCTTGAAGGAACAAAATTAGACACAAAAATAATTTTTAAATAAAATGATCTTTTCCAGCTATAGTTTTTAAAAAAGGTATCATCAAAGTCTCAAAAGGAATTACGATAGTGTTTTTGAAAGTATTTTGTCAAAGCGAAGATCGTGTCAGTATTATTTTATTCTTAGCAGCTTGAATATTGCACTTTGCGTTCAATCACACTATAACTGATACAGGTACTAGAAAAACGGTATCATAGAAATGTAAGAGACAAAATACGTTAAAGTACGGTAAGATCTACTGACAACGGATGTCAGCTGGTTTTACCACTATAGAGATGGAAAACAGTTCTTATTAATTTAGGCGAACCGAGTCATGACTTTTTCAGCTAGGCTTATGGTAAACTTATAGTGATGTATATTTATGGGTTGAGCTTGAGATGGCCCACTATTGTAGTAAACGCACAACGTCCTTTTCTTAGTGAAAAGCCTCATCATAGACAATACCAACGAGATAACTAAAACGAATGAGTTCTTGCATTCTATTATTGATTAGCTAGAGATGTGGCCCTCAAACTGATCCTTGTGGTACATTGTGTGTACTTGAGTGGTTTGAAAAGAGATTAGACAATTCAGTCCCAGAAAAAGCTTTCCGTATTCAAAACCATTATCAATGTGAAACAGAATCATATGTTCTAGAAAAGTCAGGTCAAACAATAATAAATAATTAACTTGTAATTGCTGATAATTAATAATTGAAAGTTTATGAATCAGTCAACATTTATAAAGCAATAAATTCAAAATTAACTAATTTTCAAAACATTTATTACAAGTCGTGTTGGCGGGTTCAAATCTGAATATCATAAATTAAACGCTTGTACGCGCCCAGGCTTAGTTTTGTATTCAACATCTTTTCTTTAGAACCTAAACTGTTCTTTGTGTCAAAACTAATAGTTCATTCAATCGTACGCTCGCACAGGGCTTATTTAAATATCTAAAACTATAGAAAATGTTAAAAATCAGAAATAAGTTGGAAATTCGTTTTTCATCTTCACTTACAACTAATTTGCAGTCATTTGTAGTTGATTCATGATATGGAACTTGTTCACAACCGATTGGCAACTGATTTGCAACCATTGGAACAAAGTTATCCATGTTCGAAATCAAACGACGCCGGTGTTGCAAATTACTTAGCAAAAATGCAAATCATTAAATAAAAATACAATAAAGAGAGTGGCGCAACAGAGCGAGGAACCCCAGAGCCTAACGAATTTCTCACAACCATATCTTGTGAGGGAATGGAGGGGACTTACAATTTTCTGCCGGTTCCGAACGGCTAATCGAGAAAGCGCTTCTCATGGTAATAAATTTATTGACAGAGGACTTGCCAATCCTTCGCGACAGGCGATACCCGTGGAAGAACAATTTCGCCTCTGTTGGGATTCGAACCACGGACCACTGGGTTAACAGGCGGACATGCTAACCACGGGTACCACATATGCAAATCATTAGCTTTTGCTAATTTATTTGGAAATGGTTTTTGAACTTGATGCATAGGGTGAAATAGGTTGACTAGCGCTGTCAGCATTCGCAGTGTGACTTGTGTTTTGCGCGATCAACTGAAACAGTTTATGTTTCAGCTTTGAGCCATGCAGTACTTACAGTCCTTGTCTTTTTACTTTGATTAAAAGCACAGTGCATTTTCGTCTTAAAAAGTAGTACCCATTGAGGAATAACCTCAATCTCAATGAAGCCGGTTGCAATTTGCAAATTTTCAAATCATTTACTTGTGTTTGTTTGGGACCAACGATTTGAGTTAATATATTTAAACTCTTCAGTCAGTCGGTACAGCTTAAGATAGAAAAATAGGCTTAGACCGGCTAAGTGTCAGTAGTATAAAGACAAGAATCATATTGCCTTTTTCAAACACTAAAACAAACATACAAGTAAAACTCTTTATTGTTTATTATGAGCAGGTTTGGCCAATACAGACAGGTATCTCTCCTTTGTACCAGCGCCCTGTGCTTCGATTCTAAAATTTCACCGGAAGGGTAAACGGTTTTTCTTTTTATTTTTCAATAAAGCTGTGCTTGTTCATTCAAGTAAACATTTCGTTATTTATAAATAATTTCACATAACTTACTACAATATTGGATTATTATTTATTTTGGAATCCTTTTTACAGCATTTCCGGCTTTTCCTTTCCGCCATCTTCTTCGATCACAAATTCCGGTTATTATGACTCTCTCTGTCTACAGATAAGGTCTCGCAACGTTAATCCAAACGGTTATGTATTACATACATATATAACTACTATTCGCCTTTCACCCTAATTCTTTGCTAATAATGACTTTAAATGCACACTAAATAAACGTCAAAAAGAAAAGCAGTTACTTATGGATATTCGTTTTTTTCTCTCCCTTTTTTTTTTTTTTTACTTTCGCTCATTCAGGCATAAAGGAGTGGCCAAATTGGCAAAGGCAAGCTAATACAAAATCCGTGACCTGCAAGATGGCTTTTCGGATCATAGAGCATTAGATACTCTGGATTCCAATGAGGGAAACAGTTTGGATGTTTTTTTTTCTTTCTTTCTTCGGTTGGGTTTGTTTTTCTTGGCACACAAAAGTGGTCTGGCTTCATGCTTAATCCTTTACGGGGCTCAAGCTTTGATAGGTATACGCACATCATTTATCCACATCATGGTAATGATTGAGGGAAAGGGCTTAAGTGAACAAGGTTCACAAGTCGTTTGTATTGTTTGACGAAAAATCATAAGGGTTTATGGACTAAGCAAAGCTAACGAGGTGTGTTTGTGTTTGTTTTAGTTGTGTATTTTTTGTTTTATTTTGCTTTTGCCAAAAGAAAAGGATTATTTGCATGAGGGAAATTGTTTGCGCTATTGATGGCTGGTGTGAGGTGCAAAAGGGATAAGTGCGTACTTGTTATATTTGATTCTGATTAGTTGGAGCTAATGAGTACCAATATTTAATAAGAAGCAATAGCCTGTTAAATGTTGAAGGAGCGCTTGTTAGGAAATGATTGAGCAAATCAGAAGCTACATAAGTGGAATTGTTGGAAATAAGATAACGCTCATTGATCCTCCAGCCGCATGAATGAAGAACACTTGAAGAACTGAGGGATTATTTGAATTGGTCCTTCTTTGAATTAGATCTATATCATATTATACATAAGATGACTCCGCACAACGACCCATAGACAATGGTATTTTGAATGTGCCTTGTAGCTGAAACTTTAATAAAAAAGCGATTGAAAACAATCGAAAATAAAGTTTAGCTCTTTAAATAAAATGAGCAGAGGAAAAGAAGTATAACGCGATGCATTGACTCTGATCGCCAGAATTTCGGCTAGAAAGACGCTATTGTAGTTGAGAAAACGCAATATGACAAAAATATCGGGTGTTTTCAGTTTCAGGGGAGAAATGCAGCTGGCTATTTCACTAGAGCATTTATGAGAAAAAAGCGATGAAAGAGAGTGAGACAGGTACCGTTTCGACGATGTTCAAGAGAATCAATCGAGTATAAGATTGAACTATCACCTATTAATTTTAACGCTCTATTTTGTACCCTATCAACTAGGCGCAAAGATGTTTGAGAAGCACCTGGCCAGATATGAAAGTTATACTCCAGTTTTGGGCGGACGAAGGCCTTATAAATTGTAGCCAGATCAGAAGGGATGAAGAACTTCCTGCATCGTCTCAAGAAACCTAAGCATTTAGCAGCGTTCGAGATTGGAGTAGAATATAAGGTCAATCCCTATAAAGTTGAAACAACGTGAGATACAATGACTTAAAATCTTCAACTAAAGACTTTTTTCTAATTTTTTTAGCTTAAAGTTAAGACAAATGGTCTGACTTTCATTGTTTTACTTTAAATTATGTAGAATTGTTTTTTTTTTACAGGTGCAAGTTGGCAAAGCAGAACCATTTTATTCTAGTTTCCTTACAAAGTTGGACCACCGCTTTCACCAACAAACCAAACAAAAGTGTAAAAATAGTTACTGGTACACCAAATGTAAGTTCGTCCTTCTCGATTAAAAACAAAAACGAGACTTTTTTGACTCTTTTGGGAGTCGTGGCATCAAAGCTTCTTCAATTTCTTGATGATCATTATGTAAGGCGCTTCGTGCATCAGCTCGCACTGACCATATTGTTTGAGAAAGAGTTTTTACAACTTTTTTTGAACCTAAATGAACACACTCCATATTTGAAATCTTAAAAAATTTAGTGCCGTTCATCCAAGAGTATATCTAATAATGTGTAGGGACACTCTCTACACAAATACGACGCCTACATTCACAATAGACAGAATAAAAAACCCACAAAATAAAAAACCCACAATTAGTGAAAACAGGCAAAAATTATTAATAGTAATCCTTTGGGACCATCGCATCGCAAATGTCAAAAGGATACACAAGAAGTTTTCCCATTTTCACAACACCATTTAACTTCGATCGTAAGATATATGTACGTAAACATATATATATATATACGTATGGATGTTTTTTCTGATTGGAATTTTAATAGTGCCCTGAACACAAGGGAGTGTATGGTTTCGTTGTCCTGATCATTAGAGTTTCCCGTTCATGTATGGGGAAAAAAAAATGTTCGAGTTTTGTATCGTAATAGGTATCAAAAGTTGCGTATTGACGAGTTGATTAAAATATATACTTCCTTTTTTATTTCGATATAACTTTTGGGCCTCTACCAAAGGTTTTAAATGTAAAAAAAAATTAATTCTTAAATATTTTCATACATATTTTATTTTACTTTTTATTAATCCAATTCTAATTTTTTCTTTTAGTTTAATTAAAGGTATTTGTTATTTAAAATGTTTAAAATAAATTAAAAGGGTTCTCAAACAAAATAAAAATGTTAACGGAAGCACGAAACGCTTAAAAACAGATATACTTTTATATTTTAAATTGGCTATTTATTATTTATTTATTCATTGACTATTTACATTTTAAATTCGCCTTTGAAGTTGAAAGAAGGCATTTTATTTCTGGACTCAATCTTGCTCCTTATGAGTCCATCCCTTGGTTTTGTACCGATGACGCACTGGCTAGCTTCAGTCACAGATTTAATGCATCTTTCAACACTTTGTGTGTAACATGGAAAATCCGAAATTTTCAGTTCGTTTTTACCTAACAGCAATGAAAGTTCTTCGTCAGAAAATTCTTGCAAGACAGGTGGAGAAGTTATATGACATTCATTCCAAAAAAATATGTCTAAATAATCATTAAATTTTATTTTTGGCGGTTTAAAGATTCGGTTTGTTGTGGTCTCTTGCCTTGCTTTAAAAATCCGTTTAAGAGCAAGCTCTTTCACATAATTCCTTTTATCGAAAAGCATTGCTACCAAAATGTTCTCGGGGTGTGCAAAAAAGGCGTTTCTTTGAATTACACATTACAGCATCGATAATTGATTTTAAATTCTGTGGCAACCATCTTGAGAGTAAAATCAATTCAAAGACGTGATTTGCTCCATCTATCAACAACGGTTTGTTTTTAATTGAAAACCATACTGGTGCGTTTACTTTGACTATGTGGCCTACAAGAATTTTTAAATTTTCAGATGGATTACTGGATCCTACAAACAGTCTTAATATTATGTTCGCAGTGGTGACCCATCGTGAGTGTGCCATTTTCCCAGGCTGTCGATTTACTAATACGGGAGCACAGTAACCTGATTTGATCGCTTGACACATTTCAAAGAGATATTTCTGTTCGGTACTCAATTGATCTACGATTCGTTGCTCGATATCAGGTACGTTTCCAATAACAGGCAAAAATTGAGCCACAGTGGTATTTTCACAATCAGCTAGTGCCTTACCGATTGGGCCAGAATACTCGCGAGCAATTCAATTAAACATACTGTCCACTGTAAAGGTCGACCGAGCTCCTTTTACATATAAGATATAATACCTCCTTTCTAACCAGTATTTGTTGCAGTGCTGTCACATCCAATGCAGACAATAGTTCAAATCGAATCCTTTGTTTTTTTTTTAAGTCTTAAATTGAGGTACTTATTTCTTTTCCTGTCCCACTTTTCGGAGTTATGTGCCCCAAGAACAGTGATTCTGGTTCAGCAAGAATTGAAATATGTTCTTCAAGAACCACCTTCCGGCAATAGCGTCCATCTTTTGTTTCGAAAACAATGGTTTTATCTTTTCGCCCATCAAAATATATACTGTGGACTAAGACACCATCGTATTGGATTTGATTTGAAAGACTGTCTCTTGACATTGACAAAGCCTCTTGTTCTTTATTCCTCTAAGATGTTTACAAAGTTCATAAACTAACACATAGAACATAGAAGAGTTATCATTTGATATACTATACCGTATCGAACACGTGTTACATTGGCTGCGTTCGAGAATGGTATCCGGATAGCTTGTTGTTGTTGTTTACGTGTTAAACATTTAGCAAAGATGCAAACCATTTCTGTCAAATAGAGAAACCAAAGCTATCTGTGAATTTTCGGTATACCTCAGATACCTTAGCGAACAGCTGATACAAACATATAGAAAATTTTTTTTTATTTCTTTTCATGTTGATTTTTTGTTTTGGTGTGCATTTATTTTAGCATAAGAGTCTTTTACAACGTATGGGAAATCGAAAAAACTAAGTTATAATCGTCTAGCAATGATATTTTGAATGTTTTTCTATTTTCAAAAGTCGCATTTTAATATTTCACAGCTGTTGTCTGCAGCAATCTGGAAAAAGATATCTGGATCGTTTAAAAAGGTATCCAAGATACGGCTATCTGAGGTAGGCTATCCGATAGGTTCTCGAACGCTCCCATTTAGAACACGTTGTGACGTTGCAACCTAATTTGTGCTAGGGATGGAATAGTGAAGGGAACTAGATAGACCCGTTATATTTTTTTGAAATACAAAAAGGAATCTTGAGCTAGTCGTTTTCTATAATTTCAGTTGCGGTAAATTAGTTAGGTATGTATTGTATGCGGCTGAGATAAATGAAACAAATAGACTGACTAACTTAAAATGCAATATTCGCGTCTTATGCTTGCAGTTATGATAAAGGTATTATTTTGTATCTGTCTGAAAACGTAAGTTACACATTAAAGTGGTAAAAATGGTAAAAATTAACATTAATTAACAACAAAAAGCAAGATAAACTTGATTGTAAAAATAGGGCAAATAAAAAAAAAATTTGAAAAGTCGCTTATTTTTCAAAATTTCAACTGCTGGTAGAGGCCCAAAAGTACCCTAGAATAATTTTTTTAGTATTTTTCCCGTGATGTGCTATTGAATACGCAACTTTTGAGGGGTCTTACGTAAGGGTACGCCACAAAAAAATTTGACGGGACACTCTACTGATCATTACTTGAGTGACCTCTTTTTTTTTATTTTGAATATAATTTCGGAGGGAATGTGATTTAAAACGTTTGACAAAGGTTGTTGTTAAATGTATCGAAATATAATTTTTTTCTTGAAAATAGACCAATAGAGGTTGAGTGTTGTTTCTGCAATTTGGCGGTGATTGCTGGTGATTGCGGGGTCCTGGGCCTGGACCCAGTGGGCCCAGTGGTAAAGAGGGGTCTGTTTATTGCAACTAGATTCAGAGATGAGATATATTATATTTATCTTACAACTGAAACATTATCTTGAACACAAAAACAAGTACAAATGTATAGGTACAAATTAAGCATTCAGCATTCGAAGGAAAGTACAAAAAACAACATTCACTTAAAAAAAAAATGGGCACGACTGGGTCGCACGAACTTGCGATTGTGTTCTAAATACGATATCAAAATCTAAAGGCTGAGTTAAAGGTTTTGGTATTAGCTCTTCATAATATATTTTGTGGTACAGGGTTGCCAACTACACATTAATTATGGAAATTGAATTAAATCACGCAAAATAATGAAAAAATTACATTAAATATTCCAAAGGTTTCAAGCAAAAATCTAAAAACGCCATTCTTTTGCAATCGCTAATATACATGAATGATGAAAATTTAATCAAAATCGTTGGAGCAGTTTTCCCAAAAAACGGTTTTTTATTTTTCACTTTTTTTTTTAAAACTGTTTTTTAAAAGTCGAGTATGCAAAGTTCTAGATCTTAACAAGAGTTATTTTGACAAAAAATTTGAAAAAAATAAAAGTTATGGTTTCGAAGTTACTTTCAAAAATCAAAATTTTTTAAAAAAATTTATAAAAGTTTCCAAAATTAAGTTTCTTTAAATATTGATATGCAGTCTTTCTTTAAAAGCTTACGACTTCTTAAATCCAAAATTTCGTCAAGATCGTGTCAGCCATTAACGAGAAAGTCGGTTTAAAAAAAAAACGGTACTATGGGAGGTACCATTTTTAGGACTTTTCCAAAAATTTTTTTTACATCATAAGAAAAACAATCCTAAATTAATCCTTCACACAAAATTTTATCGAAATCGTTGGAGCCGTTTTCGAGAAAAATAAGTATTATCATATCGGTTGTATGGCAGGTACCGTTATTTCAAGTAAAAATGACTAAATAAAAAATAAGTAAATAATAATACGGGAAGTAATGATAATGATGGCGTTATATTATAAATTAAACACATGAATTGCTTCTGAAAAGTTCATTTGAGGAAATATAATAAGTGTTTTTAACTGTTGAAAATTATATTAATCTTTTTATTTACATGAAGACAGTTTTCAAGTATTCAAAATTAAAATAATATTTGAAAGAAAAGAGAAACACACAATCAGTATAAGGTGAAGCATTCAAAATGAAACGACTAATTAAAAAATAAATGATAGTTCGCGATTCATCAAAAATCGACTCAACATTCGCTTTTCTGTGGAGATCTAAAGTTGCAGTGTACCAAGGGAGCTTTAGCATTGTTTCCAACATTTTGTAATTGTAATTTCTTTTAATTGCAAAAAGCTACTCTTTTCCATATTGGACATATATACAATAGTATTGCATGGAAAATAACTTTGTGAATAATTATCTTGCTTTCATTTGTGAGAGAAGATTTTCGATATACATAAAAAGGGGTAAAGCATCCTAACTGCAATACTAAGTGTTTTGAATATGTTGTTTAAATGTCAGTTTAGTGTCAAGGTGGACTTCAAGATACTTTACAGATTGTGGACATTCTATAGTGACACCACTAACTTGCAGTTGAATCTTGGGAAGGAAACAAGCTTTTCTTTTTCGTGCAAAAAAGATGTCTTTCACTTTCCCAGCATTCAGCTTAATCTTCCACTTCTTACAATATTTAATCCTTCCTTTTTGATTGTATTTTCATCCTTTCTTTGTCGGCTTGTAAGACCACATTATAGGTACCTATACTTAACCTTTGTCATTGGCCTAGAAACGGTTGAAAACTGCTTTCCACTTGTTCTTGAGCATTATTGGATTGTTTTTTGATAACTTTCAAACCGCAGTTTTTATGCTTTGTCATGTTTTTTCGAGCGTTCCATTCTTTTCATTGTTTTTGATCTGTTTAACTTTTCTTGAAAGAAAAAAAACTTGTTATCTAGGTTTTGAGTATCCTTACTAGTTTTTTAAGTCCCTTGGTAGATTGTTTTAATTGAGCCATAGTCTCGGGATTGATATATCTGAAGCCCGAAATCCCGGGATAGAAAAGAAGCTTTCGTGATTTAAGTCCCTTATTGCAACACCAATTTGGTGACAACTTTATATCCAGAAATCGTCCTTCATTATATCCAGAAATCGTCCCGGGAACGCAATATTCAAGCTACTATTGATGCCATTATTTCTTTCTGGTTCGTTATATGAAAAAACAATACTTAATTACTTCTCGAAAACAACAATTCTTCCGAAAATGTTCCCACTATGGTTTGTACAACCAATACTAACGAAACTACGAAGCTACCCAAAGAGATTAAAAATTCGTTTCTTTTAAAATTTTCATATATCTTTTTTTATATGCAGAAATCGTCCTTGGAACCCAATATTCAAGGTACTGTTGATGCCATAATGTCACATTCATTGGAAAAAGTAACAAAATTAACAATTTCTCCATGTTTTTACTCCTTATTTCTTTCTGGTTCATTATAATGAAAAAATAATACCTACTTAGTTACTTCTCGAAAATAACAATTCTCACGAAAATATTCCCCTTATGGTTTGTACCACCAATACCGAGATACTACGAAGTTCTCCAAACTAGGAATGAAATAATGTTTCTCCTAAAATTTTCTTATATTTTGACAAAGCTGTATCTTTTAAAGTAGGTATATACTTAAATATAAAAAACTTATTTATCTTTTTGCAGAAAACAAATTACATATGTACAAATAGCATGTAGTACTCTTCGATTTACGAGCAACGAAGTAATATGCAATAATACAATTAAGTGCTTTATTTACAATACAAATTTAGTATCAAAATTGAATTTGAACATTTTATCTACAGAACCAACACGTTTGTTTTATATTTTATTGTAGCTGAATAACTATACATTTTGTTTTCATTAAACCTATATCGCACAATTTACAAAGACTTGGTATAAAACTGCCTTACTACTGAAATATTTATAACAATGGTTTTGTAATATTATAATTGTTGAATAGAAAGAAAAATTACAAGAAAAACCTTCATTGAATATTTGAGATGGAGAGAAGAGGAGGAAATATCTGAGAATCACCTTAGCCAAATCATAGAATTCTTAAAATCCGTTTTCAAAGTATATACAAACATTTGTGTCTTAGTATGTTTGATCAAGTATAATAGTAAATAAGAAATAAATAACAAAATAATGAACAAACAAACGAATAAGTAAATAAATAATTACACTAGTGAATAAATACCTACATTAACAAACAGTCAGATAAGGTATAAAATGAATTGGCTGATAAATAGATAAATTTTTAAGTAAATAAGTGAATAAATAAATAAATAAATAAATAAATAACTAAATAAATAAATAAATAAATAAATAAATAAATAAATAAATAAATAAATAAATAAATAAATAAATAAATAAATAAATAAATAAATAAATAAATAAATAAATAAATAAATAAATAAATAAATAAATAAATAAATAAGTAAATAAATAAATAATTAAATTTATACAGATGGTATACCGCCAATTCTGTTAAAAAAATGCCGTTCTGTAATAGCGTATCCACTTCAGCATCTCTTCCAGCTCTCATTGAAATCAGGCGTATTTCCTAGTCTTTGGAAAAAATCCTTCATCACACCTGTATTTAAGAAAGGTGAAAAGATAGATATCAAAAATTATAGACCCATTTCCAAACTCTCATGCATTCCTAAGCTCTTTGAACAAGTTGTTTGTGACTGCCTCTCTTTTTACACAAAAAATATTATTTGCAATCAACAGCATGGTTTTATCCAAAGAAGATCGACGGTAACCAACCTGCTATCTTTTTATCATAATTGTTCCAACTCTCATGAAAATGGGTATGAACTCGATTGTATTTATACTGACTTTTCCAAAGCATTCGATCAACTTTCTCATGATGTTATATTATATAAACTTAAGGCATTTTTTTTGTTTCCACTGCATTTATTATATGGATTTGTTCCTATCTGCAGAATAGAACTTATCAAGTTAAATTTCGTAACTGCTTTTCGAACACTTTTATTGCCCTGTCGGGTGTGCCACAAGGCAGCCACCTTGGACCTTTGCTTTTCATTGTCGCAATCAATGATGTGGCCTCATGCATTTCTTATAGTAAAATTTTGATTTTCGCAGACGATATGAACATTTTTAAATCCCTTATGAATGCTACTGATCGCGTACTTCTTCAAAAAGATATCGATAGTTTTGTAATATGGTGCAGTAAGAATGGCCTTAGTCTCAACCCCTCCAAATGCCAAACTATGACTTTCTCGGAAAAACGGGAACCTTGTAAAGCTGTGTATTCGATGCCTGGTCATTTATTATGTAATGTTTCAAGTTTTCGAGACCTTGGTGTTTACTTTAATGTTAACCTCGAATTTAATGAGCACATTAGCTCAATTGTAAGGAAAGCAAACTCTATGCTAGGTTTTATAAAAAGATGGGCAAAAGAATTTAATGATCCTTATGTAACACTATCTTTGTATAACTGTTATGTTCGTCCTCATCTGGAGTATGCATCTCAAGTTTGGTCTCCACTTTATGAAATTCATAAGTCTCGTATTAAGGCAGTTCAACATAAATTTATACGATTTGCTCTGAAAGGTCTTCCTTGGGAGGATCCTTTTAATCGGCCTCCGTATGAGCACCGTATTCAGCTTTTAAGCTTGCAAACCCTTTCCCAAAGACGTATCAACAATGATCTAATATTTATCCATCAGCTCATTGCTGGTTATATTGATGCTCCTTACTTGCTCTCGTCCATAGGTTTTAACTACCGCGGAGGATCTCACCACTTACGTAATTTAGAGTTAATTCACTGCCCCCATCACAGAACCAATTAGGGCATGCATGAGCCGGTATCGCGCATGAGTAGATTATTTAATTCAAATCATTTACTTATTGATTTTAACATTAGCAAAAATAGTTTGAAACAAAAGCTTAAAACCAGTGCTTCACATACTTGATTTTTTTTTTCTATTATTTATCTCATTTGTAATCTGTATTAAATTCTATATTATCTAGTCTAGTCTTGTTTAATTTGTTTATGTTATGTAGCTATAAATTTTCTTTGTTTTTATTTGCTTTATACGCTCTCTTTGTGCTGGTGTAGGCGTTTTACTAACTTCTAACACTTGCATTTATGATGAAGAGCGTAAATAAGTACGTACAAATGGGCTTGCTCTAAGCCCAGTGCGACTTATGTCTCTGAGATGCAAAATAAAACAAAATTAATAAGTAAATAAATAAATAAATAGATGAATAATTAAAATAAAAAAAACTTATTTGTGAATAAAAAAAACAGCAGTTAGAAAAATAGTTTAATTTCTTTTGAAGAAATAAACAAACAGTTTTATGACAGGAAGAGAAGAAGTAAGTCCTTGCAATTTTATAAAGTCAGATTTGAGATGAGGTGGTTATCAGATGAGCTACAGGATATCTCATATCTGTTACGTAGTTTTTCGAATCTAGATGGAATTTTTTCAATATTTGTGATTTTATGTAAATCTTCTGTAGAATAATGCCATGGCAAATTAAACATCATTTTCAAAATTTTATTTTGCATTATTTGAAGTCTAAGCAGATGACTTTTCCCACATTCTCCCCACACAGGTGAGCCGTATAGCATGATGCTTTGCAAAATTGCCTTGTATAAAATTAGCTTATTTTCTTTACTGAGATTGGACTTTCTGTTGATAAACGTATAAAGCATTTTTATCGTTACATTGACTTTATGTTTTGTTTGTTGGATATGTAAACCGAAAGTTAGGGTTTTGTCAAGATGAGCTCCTAAGTATTTGACACTGGATTTACATTCTGTTTCCAATCTATTAACTGTTAATCTCCCACTAGGTTAAAAACAAGCGTTTCTTTTTAGTATTTTTTAGTATTTTAGTATATATTTCAATAGAAAGCGCTGTACAGTAAGAATAAATTCTTATAATAACACAGGTAATGTTCTAAGTTGCAATTAGTATTAAAAGTAATGTCTTATTAAAAATCATAATACAAAATTAAAAGGATGGGAAGAAAAGAGAGAATGAATCAAAGTGTTTCAAAATCGTGAATTTTCTTATATTATATATATGCAAATTAAAATTAAGTTTAGTGAGAAGATTCTAGTGATAGATATGAAAATAGTAGCGAAGAAAACTGTTTGTGTCCAATCTTGTTCCTAAGTGACAGAGGGAGATGATTCCAAACTTCCACAGCATGAATGAAAAACTGGCAACGTGAGGTGACGCAACTATGTGTTTTGGGTAGTATCGTTAAGCTTCGAGCAGAAGCCGACAGGTTTAACTCAGCAAAAAGATAACCCGGTGATCTGTTTTTCATTATTTTGACGAATAGAGACAAACTTTTGAATCGAAAGAAGCAGCGAAGGTTACATCCCAGAATTTGACGCGCACAACTTGAAACGTGATCATTATGCTTTTACACAAACCTAGTTATAGAGTTAAACGCCATAGAGACTTGGCCAATTTCATTTTAACTTCGATGGGTAAGAATAATCTAGAACTCGATAAGCTACGAAGTGAGGCATATACTTTTGAAACTGTTTTCTTGATATGGTCACTCCAAGTAAGAGTATTATTAAAAATGATACCAAGGTTCCTTACTTTCGAGACCATTTTTTCTTTTTCTTGTGAGAAAGACAGCTTGGGTCTTACCAGCATTAACTTTTATCTTTCATTTATGTCATTAAAGGCAGATTGCAAATTTGTTTCAATAACTAAACCATTTTAATCCGCTGAATAAATGCATGTGTCATCTGCTAATATGGCAGTTTCGCAGTTCCTAAGTATCGGAAAGTCAGATGTATAAATATTGTATAAGAAGGGGCTCAAAAAAGATCCTTGGGGAATACCCGCAAAATATTCCTTAGATTCGGAAGACCTTAAATTAATAAAAACCCTAAATGTACGCCCAGTTAAAAAAGAAAAAATTATTTTAACAATGAGGAGGAACAAGAGTTCAAAATTTTTAATTTTATTAATCCAGTGCTGTTGCCAACTGCGAAGTTATTTTTAAAATCTTTTGTTATCCTATGAATCTGATGGACCCAACACTTACTCCAATAAACAGCGAAACGTCGATTTTAGAAACCAAACTTTTTTACCGAGGGCCACATCATTGGGTTTTTTGTAATATGGTCGGTGGTTACATTTTACATTTAACATTTTACATTTTCTCCAAAGGTGCTGGATTCCGATCAAACAAGAATTTTTCAAAATCTTTTCAATCCACAAAATTATCAAACCTACTCCTTATCAATTATGTGAATTTGACAGAGGTGTTCCTTCATTCATCTGATTTGTATTTTATTTAACGGATCGAATTTATCATCGAATCGATAAATCGAAAATTTTTTCCACCTGACGAATGGGAACACTTATCTATTCAAGTAGTTTATCATATCTGTCGGAACATCGCCAGGACTTAAGAAATGCAGTAGGATAGAATAAAAATTGGTACAAGCAACAGCGAAAGATTACATCGGTTTAAAAAACTTCTTGGACCTCGGCTCGCAAATGTTTCCGCGTTATTTTTTTTTTATTAGAAGCGTACTTACCAATGGCTATTCATGTTAAGTTGAGCTTATCTTACGATAGGTACGTACATTTTTCATTTTTATTTATAACCCATCTGGACTCGCCTCGTTAAATAATAAATATGTTTTACGACTTGGTGAAGGTCAAGAGGAGTTTCAACCAGTTTTTATTTTAATATTTTTTCCTTCATTCAAATAAAATGCTAACTTTCCCTATAACAGCTTTATCAATATTCAGATTGGAAACAATTCGACTTTATTTTTCAGTTCAACCTTGACCTATAGAAGTATGAAACTTTTTTTTCAACGCTCTGTTGGTATTCGTTATTTTTCCATGCTTCACATTTGGCAGTTAGCCGTGTCCTACCCTAGCAGATTCTGACGCTTTTTAAAGGCCTACCCCAACAAATTTCACAAAGAGTCATTTTGAACTTCGCTCAGTAGTGGCAGTGGGGGCAGGTAGACGCCACAACAAGGCTCTTAAAACTCTCTTAACGCTCTCTTATATTGAACAGTTAGTGGAAGTCTATACACTTAAATTGGCTGAATGGAAGGAAAGGGAAGCACTTCCAGGAAAATAATCTCTTTAATTCTCTTATACACGAAAAGCGCATGATCCTTATTTTGAAGAGCATAAATCAGCCAGGTCCAGTTACCACTCTTCCACTGTCACTCCACAATCCATGTCCTGTTGAGAACTGCGTACAGCCAGTATTTGGATATGGCAAAACATTCAAATGCTTTTCAATTTGGATAATGCGAATTGTGAGGAAGGACAATTTTGAATATTGGAAGCATCTCCGTGTATTTACAATTTAACGGCTTTTATTGTTGGTACTTCAGTCTAGATTGGAAACTTTCATCTCGATTCTGCCAAACATCACTGATACCTATCAGGTCACAAGATGCCAATCAAGTCACAACTTTCTACTCAATACTTTAATTGTGACGTGGCTTACAGCGGGTCATAACATTGTCACTTATGGCCTTTAAGACATAAACGGGTTGTTTGTTTAACTGCTAACCCCAACCAAAATTCCGATGTGTCTTGGAAATGGTAACATCTTTGAATAGATTAACAAAACGTCTGCTGCCAAAGGCCTTGTTCGTACATATAATATAACTGATAATAATAATAACCCCGTTACATGCACCTACATTATACGTGCGTGATACGTGATTATTTCGTTTTATGAAAGTTTTGGCGACTCAAGGATTTCCGGAAAAGTTTTAATCGATTGAACACAAAATTACTACTCCTCTTTGTAGCACGCTCGAGTATGCTGTGGAAGTTCTGAACACCATTCAATTAAGTTATTAATAATACGTGAAAGTCTAACGAAAGGTTGATGTTAATGGAAGGGCCATATAAGAGTGGGTTGTCTTACAAGGTGTAAAAGAGTTGGATATTTCTGTGCAGAGCTTAAGTATGTGAACTAAGAAATTAGAACTTCGTTGCCATAATCGATAATGAGCTTGAGAGAAATAGGAAAAAAAGGAGTAAGCTTATAGTTGCCTTTGAAAGGAGTTCAATGAACGTAGCGGTTTTATGTGTGAGCTCATGGCCATTAGACAATTTTTATTTATGAACCAAGAAAAAAGTTAAGTAGAAAATGCAGGTATTCGAAATTTAAAAATAAGGGCGCATAGACACGTCAAACAGTAAAGACACCAATTGTAGGTTAAAACGCAGACGAATTATTGTGTAATGGTGACAAAACCCAGTCAATTTTGCTAATGTTCATTTTTCCAATAGCAAATTAAATTGGTAGATAAAAAGGGTGGCGTAACAAAGCTATGGTAACCTCGAAGCCTATCGTATTTCAAGGTCCTACATCCTACACGTAGAGACGCAGACATAACATCCACTACGGGTCAACAAACAAAGTACAATATGAAAAGAAAATTTGAATTGCCGGAAATTCGAGAAAATTGAATTATAATTCTTTTTCGTCATTTCGGAACGAGCGTGCTTTTATTTTTTCTTTTAAGATATCGGAAATTTAAAGGTATACGTAGTTCAGACGCTCTTACCGTTTGAAACGCTCTAAACGAGAAACAAGAATGAGATTGAGAAATTTATATTTAGAGGTGCAGCAATTGATTACCATTTGGTAGGCAAATCTGTGATTGCCTCAGGACGAAAAACGGCAATGTAATATTGAATACTGGGTGAAGCTGTCGTCCGGTTTCATCTGCTTCTACTGACTTAATTTTTTATGTGCGCAGGAAATAAGACAAAAAAATGGCTACTAAGAGAATCAAATGTGCTATAATTTGAACAAAGTAAAAGACAATCAATCTTTTTTGAATATACATAATTGTAACATCATCAATAGAGTCTAAAACGGAAGATGTTCACTTCAAAATAAAGGGTATTATTTTTTAGAGGTAATTCGATTGCAAAATGAAATGAAACACATAGAAACTGAGTTTTCTAATCATGATATTGATAAGTTTTATAGTTGACGTGTTTCTTATCTATTTAATAAAAGTTTTTTCGTACCCGTGGCTTGATGGTGAGCATGTCTGCTGCTAACCCATAGGTTCGTGGTTCGCATCCCAAGAGAGGCAAAAAGAGTTTTCTACGGGTACGCCTTTCGAGAAGAAAAAACAAGTCCTCCAGTTAGTAAATTCGTTGCCATGAAAAGTGCTTTCTCGATTAGAACCGAGCCTATTTATTTTTTATATAAATAAAAGATCAATTATATTTTCAACAATATTTTTTCTTTTTAATATTAATCACGGCACTGGTACTGGTTTTAAACAAAAGATGTTCTCATGGCATAAGTACCTAAGAACGATTTCATGCATACAAAACCCACGGACAGCTCGAATAGAGCGTATTGTCCGGAAGTGCAAAATTTTCGCGTATCCGATAATATCAATTTGCAAGCGTGGTTCTTAAGCAAGTCTCTTCATTGTGATACTGGAAAAAGTACTGACCTCAACTTTACCTCCATTTGACAAATAGATAATCTCTACAAACAAAGTCTCCTATTTAAAATCCAAATAACTGAAAACCACACTTTATATGACATTGCCTACAACAACCTTGCCCAGAGAGAGACAAATCACTTCTAGGGACTTTTCAAAAAATACAAAAACAAGTCAAAGAAGCATTGTGGTGGTTATTAGAGCAGAAAAATAATAGAGATGCAATGACTAGAAGAGGTTTTTCTTTTTAGCTGCAGAAGCAGAAGAAGGAGAAGAGGTGCGTCTAACTCTTAACAAGGGAAGTGGAGCGTGGAGGGCATGTATCGGTAGCTTGCAGAGATCTCTTCCTTGGTTTTTGATGTTGACAAAACTATTTTCGAAAATACGGCAAAACAACTTAATAATGAGGAGGACACGTCTTGAAATTAGCCCTCCAAGCAAAGAGAAATGCTCCGGGGATTCGGTCGCTGATTAACTACGCTCAAGGACAACTTTTTGTAGATGATCAGAAAGTTTTGATGATACCATTGGGATCGCCTTTGAATACCGAACACATCGAAGAACGTCGATGGTGTGTTGAACAGTTTGTAGGCAAAGAGGTAAGGGAGGGAAGTTGAAGGGCTTCTGATATCAAATCAAAACACACTGTTAAATTTTCGTGTAAATAAAGCGCCTTTTTTCCTTCTCTGCTCTGTAATAAACTCCATCAATGTTTGGAAGAAGTATGACAGTCAGTTGAAGGTTTATATAACAAAAAAGAGGAGGCTAATGCTAATCTGGAGCGTTCAGACCTAATTTCCGGTCCACTGTACTACCAGGGTAGCAGCCTTCTCTTTATTGTGGTGCAGTAGATGAAAAAATAAGGTGTTAAGAATTTCACGTATTACCTCAAGGACGGCGCGCGTCCAGATGAAACTGGAAGTCTGAACGAAAAGTAGATGCCCCGAGCTGGATTCGAATCCACGCGTCGGCGCATATACTGAACACTTAGTTCTTGAAGTGAAACTTCCTATGCGACTTGCAAACATGGATGCGTAACACGTTTAACGTGGATTATCGATTGCATACTTTTCGGCACTGCTCGCAATTCGTCATTCAGCCAGACGATTCAATTGTAGTGAAATGTCTTCGTGTCTGTGCTTGTAAAATTAATTTCGATTGCTTCTTTGAAAGTAGGTAGTGTTGTGTTTTCTTTTCTCCTCAAATGAAATAATAGAAAATGTTCAATACCTAGTTTTAGACGTGAAGTTTCACTTCTTCCGCACAGAGAGACTCCACGCACTATTTTTTTTTAGTTTTTCAATAAATTTTTTGTGTTTCTTTATCTTATAAGATAACTCCTTACATGCTAACAAAAATGTTTAAACTAGCTTATATAATAACTTAATTAACTTACTGACGCTAGGTCTACTGAACACTACCACTGCACCACGGCCGCCTTTTTGATGGTAGATAATATAATGATGCTCGATGTGAATAGATAAAGTAGAATCCGAAACCGTGGAAAGGGATGGCAATCAGCCGGCAAGTTATGAGGACAAAGCACCGGAGGATCAATAGTGTGAAACAGACTTAGGGGGTGAACTAGGGATGCTCATGGAAAAAAAACATCGATGTTTTATTCGATGTGATACATCGTAACCTTACATCGATGTTTGTCGATGCATCGCATAAAAACATCGATGTTTTCGATGTATCGATGTTTTTTGAGCAAAGGGTACGCGTCGCGTGTGCAGCTGCACATCGTGTAGTCTGTCTCTGTAGGGCTATTCCAGAAAGCGCGGCGGATCGTATTTAAAGCGATAACTCAATTGCGAGGGCTTTAGGTTATTCTGAAAAGCGAACATGGTTAGAAATTAAACTTCCATTATTTCCATTTGGAAGTCTTATGCATCCACTCAAATGTCATCTATTTCCTAATTTCCCAGTGAAAATTCCAAGTTTCCCTAAGTATCCGCAGAAAATATTTTCAAGAACGGAGATAAAAGCAAAATTTTTGGTAATCAAACAAATTTTTAAATGCAGTTATATTTTCTATGCTATTGTTTTATACATTTGAAGGTGATGCTGGTTATACTCTTGAACCGTGGTTAATTACACCTTATAGAGCAGCTCTTGGGAACATCAGTCAAGCAAAGTACAATACGGTGCATTTAAAATTTCGAAGTACTTAGAGAGATGTTTTGGAGTTCTCAAAGGAGGGTTCCGATGCCTATTGCACTCAAGACAGCTGTATTACCAGCCGGAAAAAGGAGTCTGGATTACTAACGTGTGTGCCACCTTGCTTAAAGTTTGTTTCAAATCATTAATAGCTGTAGAAAATTGCTATCCTTTCGTGTTGTTGCATAAATTCAACAAGCATCAAAAATCGTTGTGTCGTGGTGTGTTTTTGACTCCTTTAATAAAAAAAAGGAAAATTACTCTCAATTCAATTGATGATAATTAAATTTTTCATTATATTAACATTTTTCTATCAATCCGCTTGTAATTCGAAACTACAACACCTATCGCTTTTGAAAACGAAATGAATTATGTCAAAAAGGTATAGTTTCTGCAAAAGAAAAGAATGACGTTTGGAAAGCGCTTACGCTTTCCACAGGAAAAAAAATTAAAAGCGATTCGCTTTTGAGAATACGAAAATTCATTTCCGCCACCAAAAGCGATCAGCCGCGCTTTCTGGAATAGCCCTACTGGATATATAAAGTAAAGGAGAAGAGAGCATATTATGTATGACATAATTTGAACAGAAACAACACTGAAATCGATTTGGTTAGGTACTGTAACTGTGAGTTGTGAGTGTGTTTTGTACGATGCTTGCTTTATTCAAAATGGATCGAATGAAATACACCATCCAACTGATACATAAATTGAAAGAAAAGAGAGAGCATGTGAAATAAATTTCACTGTAGATTTGGCACTTTCAGTGAGTCTTTTTAGTTTTTAATGCTTGCTGCATTCGATGCATCGAATAAAAAAACATCGATGTATCGGTAAACATCGAAAGGGTGCGAAACATCGGATTTATTCGATACATCGAATAGTAAACATCGATGTTTTCGATGTATCGATGTTTTTTGAGCAACCCTAGGGTGAACTATGATCTCTTTGACATCACAGCTCTCAAAATCAAAATGCCATTAGAAAAAAAGAAGAAGTAAGAAGATATGGAAGAAATATGTTGAATAAGAAAAAGCAAAGCAAAAGAGACTTTTCTAAAACCACTTAATTTCGGCACATCACTTCGCGCTCCGAATTTTATTTACGATGTTTCTCTTCCTATCAACAAAGCAAATGCCATCAGTGACTATGCACTATGATCATAGCCATGATCATCTGAGAGGCGAAATTAACACAAAAAAACAGAATGAAAACACTCTTGAATGAATTCATTGCGCAGTAACTGATAACAAAAATTCATTCACAAAATTTACAAAATAAATTTACCAAGGATGTTAAGCGTAATATTTATTTACTCAGTGAAGCATTGGGCCTAAAGCGCTCTAAACCACCACTCAAACATTCGTTTCAAAAAACAAATTCACTTATAAGAGCTTAAAGAACGAAATACCAACTTGGCTGATTTTTCTTACCTTTTAGGTTTATCATGATCTTAAATTTTCCATCACGCACGCAATTTCTTGTATCCTGTAAAAGCTTTCAAAGCAATACTTCACCTCTATTGTGCATTTTTACTTACAGCTAAACCTGATATAAGCTCCGTGAAGAGGGTTAATTTTTTCAGATTCTCGATTTCAATTCATTAAGCAAGGCTTAAGAAGGAGCAGCTCACAAAGATATTCAAAAGCGCCTTATTCAGATAAATATTAATTGCACTCCCTTGCAACACGGATAATACATATTCCATCCCTTAACTCATCCATCTTTCCTGATGCACATATACTCCAGGGTATCAAAACATTTTCTTCCTACCAAGCAAACGAAGGTAAATATCGTGTGCGGTAATTCCACCAACCATCCGTCCACAATTTATTTTTTTTTCTTACACCTAGAAACTGCATCAAACTATTGCTATTACTTTCCCGGCTATCACATATAACACGGAAGAAAGGTGAATTCCATTAAGGCATCAATACCCGGATCTCGTGCTCAATGACTCACATAAAAATAAACCGTCTTCCTTACACGCTAGCCCGCATCCTCTCTTGGTTGTCTCTTTGATCAGATCATGCACCTGCAGTCCTGCACTACAAACTTGAAAAAATATACAAAGCAAAAAAAAAAGGAGAAAATTTATAAAGAAACGAACGGGTAGCAAAGGAACGTCGGAGGAATAAGAACAAAATATCGCTATTTCAATGCACGTTATTATAATGCCGCCTTCTTCTCCATTTTCAATGTTATACGAAAACATTTGCGAAATTGAAACGGAAGTAATAAAGAAAATCCTAGTCCTTTAACAGAGAGGAAAACGAGCAGCAGAAAACGAAGATGCAACAATGACTATATCTGCAGATAGAAAATCACATAACAACAAACGAGAAAAGCAAAACATCCTTGCTGAGAGAGATGGTTACTTTGAATACCTACCTACCTAACGTACTTGATTTTTTAAGGGACGGGTATTGTTATCGCGAATTTCGTTGTAGCAACAGTAACAACAACAAAAAAAAGGAAGATTATTATCTTGGACGTGTCTAAATGCACCCACGGTGTAGTTCGTTTAGGTGGTGTTACACCGCACTTTTGAATAACCACTACACCGCATTTTAAATGATGAGTTTAAATAAATGGAGTAGGTTCGTGTTACACCGCATTTTTTTAGAACTATCTCAAATCATTTGACAGAAACGAATGCTTTTTAGTAGCTTTTCAAGTATAAAAACAGTATGAGTCAAAAAATATGCGGTGTTACACCGCATTTTTAAAAATCTCTCAAGTCATTTAACAGAAAAAAATCCTTTTTTGTAGCTTTAGCTGTAGGCCATCTAGCGCTGTATAGAAAAACAATGAAGGAGCTTTTCGCTATCATTTGGTTACAGAACCAAATTCGCTATGGCCATCTAGAGTTGTATAGAAACATGAAAGAAATAAGAAAATAGCTTTTCACTATAACCAATCAGAAAGATTAAAGTTTTTTGCGGAGCTCGGCATAGGCTGACGCTTACACCTTGGTATAACTTTCGTAACTTTGATGTCTTGGGTTTTAATTTTGCTGAAAAGGTAAAAAGTCTATGATTTGCAGTTCCTGCATAAAAGAATATCTAACTTTGAATATGTTTCTTTCTTTCTGTTTTAAAAGCGTTATTGCTGTTTGTCCTATTCTGTGGACAGCCCCGGATCTTTAATTTTTTTTTGACGGGGCAAATACTGAAAAATGCCGCCCCTACCAACCTATGTGTATTTTTACTTTTATCATCTTTTATAAATCTTTAAACGCGTGCAGCCGATGCGTGCAGCCGATGCGTGCAGCCGATGCGTGCAGCGATGCATGCAGCCGATGCGTGCAGCGATGCGTGCAGCCGATGCGTGCAGCCGACGCGTGCAGCCAATGCGTGCAGCCGACGCGTGCAGTCGACGCGTGCAGCCAACGCGTGCAGTCGATGCGTGCAGCCGACGCGTGCAGCCGTCGCGTGCACTCGACGCGTGCAGCCGACGCGTGCAGCCGACGCGTGCAGTCGACGCGTGCAGCCGACGCGTGCAGCCGACGCGTGCAGTCGACGCGTGCAGCTGACGCGTGCAGTCGACGCATGCAGTCGACGCCGACGCGTGCCGCCGACGCGTGCAGTCGATGCGTTCCGTCTACGCGTGCAGTCGACGCGTGCAGTCGACGCGTGCAGTCGACGCATGCAGTCAACGCGTGCAGTCGACGCGTGCCGCCGACGTGTGTCACTGACGCGTGCCGCCGACGCGTGTCGCTGACGATAGTTTTTTTCTTCGCGCTCATTATAACAAACTGTGAACCAAAATATTCAATTTCACCGATGAAACATTTGAATCTATAGAAAATATTTTTAAAGTAAATCAACCCGAAAACAAGATCATTGCATGGAATAATAAAATTTTCAACTCTATATAACGCAAAGTAGTTATACCTACTATACGATTTGACTTCAATTTCACTAACACCACAATTTACAAACGGATAATGTTTTTTTAGGTGTAAGTAGAAGAGGACTTAATCACGGACGGACACGGATAGGTAGTTATAAAAAAAACTAACCTTGAAAAGCGATCGATGAACTGTGATAGATTTATTGATATGACAATAGCACAATCAGTGTGATGATCGACAAGAAAGTACAAAAAATAGTAATGATAATATAATGCGATCTGTCCACTTTGACTTTTGACTTCCATTTGACTGTGCTTCCTTTCGCTCGCAACCACAGTTGCTGTTTTGAAACCGAAAAGTAACTTATTTTTTTTCGCTTGCAACTCCTATTACCTTCACGAGATAACAGGGTCCGGTAATGAATAGTGTGAAATGGTTTTGATGCTCTTTTTGTGTGATGTTTGTTTTAGGGAGCTATGACTCGCTATCGCACACACGAGACACGAGTGCTGCAGCGCTCTGTGATTCCTTTGCCGCCCCCTAAACTTGCCGCCCGGGGCATGTGGCCCCACATCAAAATATTCATTACAACTGAACTTATGTGTAAATAAGTAAAGACATGTAAAAATATTTTATTTTGCGGTGAACGCGATCGATATCGATATTTTTGAAAACCAAGCGAATACTTACCTGAAAAATATGTGATTTAACGAAATCTATTTAAATTTTTTGTTTAAGATAATTTTTGAAGGTGAAATCACGTTCACCGCAAAATAAAATATTTTACATGTCTTTACTTATTTACACATAAGTTCAGTTGTAATGAATATTTTGATGTGGGAAAAATTACAAAATATTATTCAAACATGTATTAATATGTGTGCAAAAATTCGTTTAAATGCATTTCATACTTTTCCTACAAAAAAAAGTAAGACAAATTGACTTTTTTTTCGACGTTCCAAGTGTGACAGTGCCCTTAAATTACATTCAACTTTATTTGCATTTAGAAACGAAAAATGCCAACAGAGATATTAGCATCTTTAATGTCGAATTTTACTTTACAATATATATATCTCAATGTCTAATTGTACTCTACGATAAATTGTACTCTACGATCGGCGTCCTCTTTTTATAATGGCAGTTCGTTTCACCAAACGATCTGCTCTCCCCTTTTGCTTTTGTATCCCTTGAAGTTGGTTGTCATTCAGAAGAGTAGGTCTGTTTCTTTACTTTGTGGACAGAAATTCACAATCTGTCGTATTATAAGGAGTGGGGGTTAAATTCTCTCAGAAGCTCTCAGAAACTCTCTGAAAGAGCGTAATTGTCCTCAAAGTAAAGAAACGCCTTGAACAAAACAATCGCAGCAACGCTTGGAACAATGTTAGTTTGACAGTTGTTGTATTTGTTTTGACTGTGCACGATTTCTGTCCACAGAAATTTAGGTGGCAGAAATTCACAGAGTGGGGAAATTTTTTACTCTCTCGTGAGCACTCTCTTTTGTGCACTGCTACGAAAAATCGCTGTGCTGGAACGGCATTAGACTGACTTTCGCCGAATTTCGGTGCATTTCGTGCGAATTTTCAGTAAAGAAACACACCTAGTGTTGGTTTTCATTCAGAACAGTGAGTTCGAGATGGCGTTGGTAGTAGCTTCTTTGTTAAGCTCATGTTACAATTACGTTATTTGCAAACAAAACCGATCAAATAAATTACATTACACATCTGTATTTTTTGTTAGCCGCAGCACCAAGTTCTTTTGTGCCTTGGTGTTATTGTAGGTTGTAACTTAAAATGTCGAAAACAGTGATACTAAATTATCAGTTGATCCGAGATATCACAGCGACGCAGATAATGAGGAGGATTTGTCTGCAACGTAAGAAAATCACAGTAAACGTTTTATTAAAACACCAGTAAAATGATAAAGCTCCTGTTGCCACTATTGTCGTTTAAGTAAAATAACTTTCTAATACGTCCACATAATAGGACAAACAGCAATAACGCTTTTTAAAGCAGAAAGAACGAAACATATTCAAAGTTAGATATTCTTTTTTGCAGGAACTGCAAATCCCTTTTCAGCAAAATTAAAACCCAAGACATCAAAGTTACGAAAGTTATACCAAGGTGTAAGCGTCAGCCTATGCCGAGCTCCGCAAAAAAGTTGAATCGGCAAAATATTTATCAAGAGCGTAGCGAAGGAGAGTGGTTTAAAGGAAGGAGTGGCTTAAAATTCGTTTTTACTTAAAACACAGAAGAAGGTTACGAAGATACGAGTATAAGTAACTTCCTTCGAGTTTTAAAAAATTCTTTAAAAAATAACAAAGTAGCAGAAAATAGCTACTATCTGGCATCACTTTAATCTATCTGATTGGTTATAGTGAAAAGCTATTTTCTTATTTCTTTCATGTTTCTATACAACTCTAGATGGCCATAGCGAATTTGGTTCTGTAACCAAATGATAGCGAAAAGCTCCTTCATTGTTTTTCTATACAGCGCTAGATGGCCTACAGCTAAAGCTACAAAAAAGGATTTTTTTCTGTTAAATGACTTGAGAGATTTAAAAAAAAAAAAAGCATTCTCAAAAATGATTGAGAGATTTGAGAGATTTCTAAAAAAATGCGGTGTAACACGGACCTACTCCATTTATTTCCACTCATTATTTAAAATGCGGTGTATTGGTTATTCAAAAGTGCGGTGTAACACCACCTAAACGAACTACACTGTGGGTGCATTTAGACACGTCCTATTATCTTGTGTATGCAACAGCTTGGACTATAGCTTTTATTGATATTCTCCCACGCAGGACTTCTTTTTAGTGCTTAATTCTTTCAATTTAATCGTTCATTAACAAAAGATAATTTTTAAAAATTTTGATCTTGCTTTGATGATGTTCTACGAAACAACAAAAGATCGTTCTGCTTAGAAAAGTAACATGCAACATGGTATCCATTTGACAGATTACAAATGTAGTCTTGAGTGCAGTAGCTTTATTTCTCACGACACTTCCTGCTCAAAGACTTAGTTCTGCTTGCATTTCTGGAGAGGTTTTAAAGAGATCATTAAATTTTAATACAGAGCGAATTACAATTTTTTTTTCTATACACCAATATTATCAACCCATAATTCACACATAATTCCAAATTAGCTTGATAATGATTTGCTGCAATTGCTTCTCGACAAGACAAGCTGTATGCTCATGCTCAGAGCTTTCTTAGTTTTGTATTCTTGAAAGATTTACTCAACTCTGAAGGATATCAATATTGATAGAAAAAGATTCGACCAGACTTCCTACTTCTTGCTTAATTTTTACTGGAGGTTTTCTCTACCATAACTATCGAAAGAAGTGCGCTAAACTCGAAAGCTAATATGGGAGAAAATTTTAATTTTGGTATGAGGAGTGGTTCGATTTCAGTACTAAAAATGCTAGCAAAAATTGTTACTTTACTTACTTACTTACTTAAGGTGGCGCTACAGTCCGGGTCGGACTAGGGCCTCAACCAACATGCATCTCCAGCCAGCTCGGTCCCTAGCTAGCTGCCTCCAGTTTTGCACGCCAAGTTGGTTGAGGTCCTCTCCTACTTGCGTGCGCCACCTGAGTCGCGGTCTTCCTCTAAGACTTACTTTACTTAGTATAGTAATTTATATACCTTAGTGCGCAGAATTTTTTAAAATTTTCTTCTTTTTCTTCGGTTGGAATATGATAGTACATTTTTTATATGCTTACCTACAAGTGCACTGACTCCCGAAAAGCAACATGGTGAAGGTCAAAAACTACTTGGCCGCTGTAAATTGTTTTTTTTTTCACCATTAGAAAGCTACATTATCCCTTAGTAACATAGGTTATATTACATATACCTCTACATATTCCCACGGGTGGTACACTTGGAATCTCTTTATCGATTTCAAGGCCGTGTATGGCAGTATTTACAGAGACAGAGCTGTACAGAGCCATGTCTAGTTTCGGCATCCCTGCAAAACTCGTACGACTATGCAGGATGACTTTGGAGAATTCACGCTGCTCCGTCAAGGTCGGTAAAAAACTCACCGAGACCTTTAATGTCGAAAAAGGTTTTAGACAAGGCGACAAACTGTCATGCGATTTCTTCAACATCATACTTGAACAGATTGTAAGAAACTCAAACTTCAACACCCAGAGGAACAATCTTTCAAAAGTCTGTACAATCACTCGCCTACGCAGACAATATTGACGTAATGGGAAGAAAAAAACGTGATGTCATTGGTGCTTTTGCGAGTATTGAAACAGAAGCGACAAAAATGGGTTTGATGGTTAATGAGGGCAAAACAAAGTATATGCTGTCATCAAACAGGGACACAGAAAATCGACGAATTAGACAAAACGTCACAATAGACCGACATAACTTCGAGGTAGTACAGGACTTCGTCTACCTAGGATCCGCTGTAGACACGGACCACAACATCAGTGCGGAGATCAAACGTAGAATAACTCATCGCAACCGTTGCTTCTTTGGGTTAAGAAAGCAATTGAGAAACAAAACCCTCTCCAGAAAAACCAAGGTGACCTTGTATAAGACCCTAATCATCCCAGTCCTGCTTTACGGAATTATCGAAAGCGGATGAGGAAACCCTTGATCGTTTCGAAAGAAAAATTCTCCGAATGATCTTTGGTCCCGTATGCGAAGACAATGTGTGGAGAAGAAGATACAACAACGAGCTGTATGAGATGTACCGCGACATGGGCATAGCCAGAAGAGTACGCATCGCGAGGCTACGATCGATGGTAGGGTCAAGTAGAGCGGATGGATCCAAACGCTCCGGCTCGACGGGTTTTCGAAAGCACATTGCAATTAAATCGTGGAAGGGGAAGACCTCGTCTTAGGTGACGCAATCAAGTGGATGAAAACCTCAACCGACTTAGAGTGCGAAACTGGAGAGAGCTCGCCCGAAATCGAAGTCGTTATAGAAGGATGTTGGTTGAGGTCCAGGTTCACCCGAACTGTAATGCCCACCTAAGTAAGTAAGTAATGTACACTTGGCTAAGTGAATAGCGTGCTTGCCTGTTAGGTAAGAAGTTCGAGGTTCAAATCCCTCAATCATCAAACAGAAATTTTTTTTTTAAATGAAGAACTTTCTCTGATAGAAACTTCAAGCCAACGAAAGATTCAGCGTTGCATTGGTTGCTTACCCCAGACGTCATCCAATCGGGAACGGCTTTGACGATTGTGTCCCAATAATGAATCTGCCCACTCTACCATACAATGGGCGTGTTTCTTTGGGCTTGTCGAAGCACTTTTTAACATTTCTCGGCTGATGATGATTGGAGCAATGGATAGCTGCAACATGCAATCAAAAGAAGTTGTTCATCGCCAGAAGGACTTCAAGATAACTTTGGGCTATACTCACGACAATTTAACAAGATTCTAACGCATATCAAGTGCCTCAGACTGAGTGAAATGTTGCTCTTTTTGACAAATCACCAAAATAGATAAGAAAGCACAGCCCACTCAAAACGAATGAACCTAGCGAGACGAAGCCAAAGTCAAAGCCAAATCGTATTGTTGTTTGAGACATATTTCAATAATTTTGCTGTGGAAGTATGAATACCAAAATGTGCTATTTCCAAACATTTAAAGTCCTAGTTTAAACAGGGGCCTGTATCGCATAATAACAGGTACTTATAAGTCAAGTGAATTATGACAAGTGTAAAATTTATCTGCAACACAAAGCTACAAGTTTGCTTGCTCTTCTACAATTGTATAGGGCATAATGCTGCATGAAACTTGAAGCCTTAAAACTTTGTGTTCCAGGACATGCTTTAAACTCATCATCAACTAAAGAAAGAAATGCAGGCCCCTATAAAAGTGGCGAAATGTTCGGTAACTACTGATAGAAAAGATTACCTTCCCTTAAAGACTGCCTCAAATATTGTTGACATTAGTAGACTCGGCAAGCACACTCTTCATATACAAATATGTGCCCTTTAAACTCGTCTTTCTCAACAAACCTACAAGAAAAAGTTTACGAGACGCAGTTGTGGTTTATTTTCGATTAATGGGCAAAAGCAGTCATTTTCATTGTCTGGTCAGGTGAAGTGTGTTACGAGTATCATGTTCTAAAAGGGATAGCATACAAGTCGTCTTTTTATCGCATTGATGTCAAAGTATGCCATGTCATGGCTCTTCGATCCTTTCGTTTGTAAACAAAACGTCAATACGTGGACATTTGCGCAAGGTCTTGCATTTGAAGAGGGTAAAACTTTTGCAAACCCGATACAATGTTTTTAAGTATAAACTCTCCTTCTTTTTTGAGAGAGTGATTGTGAGGATAGGGTGCACCTTTCACTCCAATCTATTTGTACATAGACCAATTAAAATTAAGAATATGATGTGAACGATCAGTGTTCCTCTGTGTTCATTTGAAAAAGATGTGCAAATTGGAAAATAAGTCAATAGGTTAGCACAACTGGGCAAGGAGGCCCGGAGCCTAGCCCATTTACCAGAAATTCCTTGCGAAGAATGGAGACTGGAGAAGACCTACAATAATTTGCAGATTAGGAAAGGCTAATCGAGAAAGCGCTTTTCATGGCCACGAAATTACTATCGGAGGTCATGCCAGTTTCTGACGATGTGCAAATTTGAAAGAGCGATTTTAAGTATAGATATTGAAAAATTGATGAATTGATACTTAGCTTGTCAACTGACTTTAATAATATTTCCCTCCACATGATGGTCGTTGTCATTTGGAAAAATAAAGCCACAGGACAAGTCTTCATGAATCGTGGTCTTTTATATCTATACATATAATAAAAACGTAACAGTTTGTTTGTTTGTGCACGCTAATCTCAGAAACGGCTTATCCTATCTAGATGGGGTTTTCAGTAATATATTGTGGTAAGCTTCCCTTAACATTTAGTTTATATTTCATGTCAATCGGTTGATAAAAAAAAAGTTATGCCAATTCTTGCGGACAAAGTCGCTGGCACACCTAGTTTCGAATAAAATTTAAAGTTTCCATCGAACACAATTTTTTCTCATTGAAATATTTTTATTACGAGTACTCCCCAAGCCTTGTGTCGAGTAGTGTGCTCCATAAATATAATTTTATTCAGAAGATCTATTTTAGTATGCAAATTCCGTTCACCGTTCACCGCCACGTCACGCTGCGCCGGCCGTGCCACCCCAAGCGCCGCACGCCAAACTCGCAGGCTACGCGGCTGAGGCGTCACCCATACCTCGCACATATTATTATTATATGCCGTTTAAATTATCGTTTCCGTGAAAAATTACATCTGCTGTCTTGCATTTGCCGTTTTGGCACGAAAAGGAGGTTATAATGGAAAAAGAGCCCATAATAAGAGAGAAGAAAACAAAAAAAAAAGTGTAAAAAACAGAAAAATACCTCTACGCCTGACGTAGTGAAAACAAACAATTAGCGTTAATAATTAAATACATAAATACTATGGTTTAATTGCACCTACAACCATCAATTCAAAGTGCAATAATTCTTTGGGGCTATGTGAAAATTTCGGATGTGTCCGGATAGTGTGCATCGAAACATATGGTCAAGTCTTATGCTTTTATTGTTTAATAAACTGCAACAAAATAAATCACAGTCGTAATGGTCATGACTCCATTAATGCGTTTGCATTACACTGCCGCTTGAATAATTAATGACTTAATGGAAAAATTAAAACTACAACCAAAGGACATACACACATATAGTACGCTTGTACACAAAGGACACTCGAGCAATGTAGCGTGCATGAAAATGTTAACAAATCCGTCCGCACGCATATGTGGCCAATGATATACCTAGAGTGTTGTATCACTTCTGTTTCGAACAATGGTCTAGGTATACTATTGTTTAAAGCTTATATGGAAACCGAAAGAACCGGAAGATACTGCAAGGCTCTGACATTACAAAGCGACAAAAAAAAAACGTTGTCAAAAATGTATTGTATAATTATACTTTACTATACCTACCTATACATGATACAAAAATAAAGCCAAAAAATTAAAAACAAATTGAAGCACACTGTTAAATTATGAATTGCTGTCTGTAATTATAAATCCTTCCATATGTTTACCGTACGGTTGCTAGACGTATGGTATAAAAAGAATCCAAGCACGAAATTGCCAACCGAGACGAAATAAAGAGTTTTTACTTATAATGCTGTACTTAGAAAAAATATAGTGTCCTTGAACGACGCGACGTGGCGCTCTCCTACTGGGTTAGATCTTTTGTTTTGAGTCGGAAGAGGACTCAGACCCAAATACCGATCGATTATACTGTCAAATAACAACCATATTTTTTCATATCAAAGTCAGAAATTGCTGCCACGACTACCAGCTCTCATCAATTTTTCACGGAGTGACTTTAATCAGATTCGAGTTTCGAAAAAAGGGATTATTCATAGAAGAAGTGCTCTACGTATCATTTTAGGACTTTTAAGTACCTATTTTCTTGGGCATAACCGTTTAACCGTTCGTGGACTTCAACCAACATCTTTCGCAACCTACAACTTCGGTTTCATGCGAGGTCTCTCCAGCCGTATCATGGTGCCTGTGGCGTAGTGGCAATAGTCGTGGTTCAAACCCAAGAAGCATCAGAAAAAGTATGATTGTCACATTTTACGAGGCAAGTCTTCCCAGAATAATTACACACTGCTGCTATGAAAAAAGCTTTCTAACTTAGCTGTTTGGAGTCGGCAGTACAATTGTTGGTCTTTGACTTGACTTAGACCCGTAGTTTTCATAGCTTTGTTGTGCCACACTATTTGTTAACATATTGTTCTCTATAGTTTCGCACTCTAAGTCGATCAAACTCGTTTTTAATTAATTTGATTGGGCTACTTGATCTAAGCACTGATGGTACTTAACAAGTCTATACAGGGTGTTGTGTAAACAAAGTTCTTCGATACTTCGAAGTCATGCGTGTCAATTGTGCGGTTTTGTCGAATTCGTCGATGTTCTCTCTCTTTATTTGATGACAGCATATACTTCGTTTTGCCCTGGGGGTCGGAAGGACGGCATTCTAGATCTTCGTCCAAGTTGAATGGGGCATTCCACCTTTCAGCGGAATTTGTGTCTCCATCCCCGTTAAGCATCCTGCAGATGTGGTCTTTCCAAATCCTCAGTAGCGACTGTGATTCTTTCATGAGTTGGATTTGTTGGATTTGCCACGGTTTTTTACCTTTTGGTAAAGTTTTCGAATCACAATTCGCTCTTTCCTGTGAGATTTTCTTTTGAATCAATATTTGTTGGGTTTTTATGTTTTGTAGAACTTTCTTAAAATTAAATTAATTAATTAATTAAAATCGAGTTTAGCCAAGAGCCTCAATGCGGTTGGGGCTTTGCAGCCACGGGCCTTCAATTTTTAAAGCTAGCAGCATATGATTCAATGAACTTACTAAGGTGGACGTTAGAGTTCAGGGTGAACCTGAGCCTCAATCAACATCTTTCGATGTAAGGTTTTGTAATCTAAGTCGGTTAAGGTCATCTTCCACTTGCTTTCGCCACGTAATACGAGGTTTTCCCCTTCGCCGATTTCCTTGTAATGCACTTTCAAGAACACGATGAGTCGCAGCTTTTCGTACATACACTCTAGGTAGACGAGATCCTGTACCAGCTCGAGGTTAAATCTGTTTATTGGAACGATATGTCCTATTCGTCGATGTTTGATGACGACATAAATGTATACTTTGTTTTACCCTCATAAACCATAAAGCATATTTTTGCCTTTCTTGTTTCTATGCTCGCAAAAGCACCTATGACACTTAACACCACGCTTCCTTCTTCCAAAGATAAAATAGGGTGACGCAACAGAGCGAGGAGCCCCTGGGCCTAGCGCATTTCTCACAACCATGCCTTGTGAAGGAATGGAGGGGACCTACAATTTTCTGCCGGTTCCGAACGGCTAATTGAGAAAGAGCTTTTCAGGGCAATGAATTTACTAACGGAGGACTAGCCAGTTCCTCGCGAAAGGCGATACCCGTGAAAAAACATTTTTGCCTCTTCTGGGACTCGAACCTCGAACCTCTGGGTTAGCAGGTGGACATGCTAACCATCACACCACGGGTACCACTTCTTCCTTCTTCCCATAACGTCAATTTCGTCTGCGTAAGCGAGTAATTGTACAGACTTTTGAAAAATTGTTTCTCTGGTGTTGACGTTTGAGTTTTGTAGAATCTTTTCAAATATAAGTCATATTCAAATATAAAAATCATTTCAAATATAAAAATTATATTCAAATAAAAAAATCGCATGACAGTAACCCAGCCTGAAGCCAATTTCTACATCAAAGGTTTCGATGAGTTCTTTACCGACCTTGACGGAGCAGCGTGAATTTTCCAAAGTCGTCCTGCATAGTGCAGAGAAGCCGAAACCAGACATGGCACTATACAGCTCGTTTCTGTAAGTACCACCGTACGCTACCTTAAAATCGATAAAAAAAATGGTGGATACTGATGATATTATAGTCGCTGGTTTGATCAAAGTCGAAGTTGAAGGAAGTAAAATTAGAGGAATACCCTTTTGGAAAGGGCGCTGGTTATCTCCTGTGATTGTAGTTTCGTTTCAAAGAATAGGTTTGTGTGGGCTTAGGAAGAGATATCATCATTCGTACCATGGCGACAGAACATTGAAAGAATATCTTATCCTTACGTCGGTCGATGGGAATCGCCATGTTTTTTCATGAAATTTGATATGAGGGAAGCGTGTGCTACCACTGAGTACCTAATAATTTATTTAACGTTCTTCCTATACTTCTGTCATGTTTAAAGTATGGGATAATTCGGATATCCTATAAATGGAGGATTCTCAAGCCATGGTGTTATAAAAGCTCAGCTGCCTCATATTTTTATGCATTCGAATTGGAAAAACATTTTTTTCGATAGATCTTCTATTATTTCTCACAACAGAAATCGAGCTTTCCAAACTATCAGCGCTTTTAACTTCTGATGGCGTCCCACAATTGAAGAATTTCTGTTATGGTTTAGCACAAATTTTATAAAAAAAAAACATCCATTCTCCAATCCACTTCACAGATACTTTCATGTTGGAAGGTACTCCCACCATTTGGTATAGCATCGGGTTCTTTAGAAAACTTACTTTTTCTGTCCAAATTGTCAAACAATTTGTTCAGTTAGAAGACGAAATTAGTATCAGCCTCTGGTTATTCAATGGAGCAAAATTGATAGCGTTTTCGGATGTTTTGTCATACATTCTATGCTAACTCAAAGTGTTTCAAAAGATATCCGCCCTTCATGTTTTTGCGTCAAAATCTTCAATGATTTTTTTCCACGAAAAGTCTAATGTGTTGCTCATGCGCTTTCTCGAGAGGCTCATAGAAAAAATCCTTGGAGCTGTGTTCCTTTTCTTTGAAGGCGTAAGTGCACCACATTTATAAGGTTTATGTTGGCGCATACATTGTAAAAACGATTGAAATATAATTTTATTAAAAAAGTTTGCCAAAGCTTTTTAAATATCGTCACCCTTTTAAAAATCAAACTCAATTTTTACTCATTTTCATTTTCATAGTATTGGAGTATCTGGTAACCACATGAGACAAAAAAAACTAATAAGAACCCTTGCATCAATTCCAAAGTCTTATATGTTGCACATTAGAGTAAGGTCGTGAAGTGTTTTGCCAGATCATTTGCACTAACAAGTCCAAATGTAACACTGACATCATGCTTCAAATTAGTAAAATATATTACCAGGATTCTCAGCTAATGCTGATGGAAATATTTCAGCTTCATACCAAATTACAAATTGCAATTATGGACCGACCCATAGCTACGAAGAAAATGAGTATTGCCAACTGCTGTTCTATATTTATACACCTCAGTTGGCAATTAGTGTATAATATTATGTTACCATCTGAACACGAATCAAATTATTTATTTATAGTGAAGTAAAAAAAAAAAATATTAAAACACCTACCTACAACAACTATGCAGACAATGCAGCCCTCTGCTCTGAAAATATATAATAACGGATGGCTGGTTGAATGGGAAGTTACTTTGCTTCTTTCGACGGTAGTAATAATCACCGAACAATGGATCATCCACATTTGCACATACATACATACATGTACGAGGGCAAATCCTCCCTTCGCATTTCGATGGAAAGTATCTGGGGGCATGAAAATGATAATGGTTCCCGAAAAACGAATGAAAAATGAATGCATGCCAAGACGGAGCTGGAGACTATACTAGCGAACAAAAGATCTTTATTATCCTTGACATCTTCCTTTGGCTGCCGTATAGGGTTTTGTGTAGGTATGTACGATGACAATGTGGTATACAAAGTTTGTGGCTATGTCACAAAATGGCTGTACGACGATGTCATCGTGGGAAATTAAAGTTATCCTTCACAACCTAGTACTTAAATATTTAAAGTTGAATAAACTTACGATTCATTTATTGGTGGTGGTAAATTTGACTAGTTTGAATAGAAGAACACTTAGAGAGCAAGAGAGAGAAAGAGAGAGAGAGTGAGAGAGAGAGAGAGAGAGAGAGAGAGAGAGAGAGAGAGAGAGAGAGAGAGAGAGAGAGAGAGAGAGAGAGGAATCACTATAAGTAGCCAAAATAGTTGTGCAAGTGCGAAATTATCCAAAAGTTGTTACTTCCTCGAACTTGAAGAGCTGAAAACCTTGAGGGATTACACTGTCCAAGACTGATTGCTATGAGGTGCATTCACATGCTACACGCTACAGTCTGTATAGGTGGTATCGTTCCCCACCGTTCGATTAATATTCAAGAGCTGCTTTGATTGCAAAATACAGTAATTAACGTGTTTTACTACACGGTTAAAAATCTGGGGATGTTTTTTAATACCACCTCAGTATTACAGGTATATGCAATACAAGAAAAATTACTTTTTAATATTTTCAATATATTTAACTTTTTTTATAATAATTTTGTATTGAATTTCAATATTTCTTACATTAAAATGATCATTTTAATACTAGTCTTCTGAACTTTAATCTCAAAAGATTAAAATTTAATATTTGAATTCTACAATCTAACCCCGTCCTTATTAAAATAACACTTAAACCAAGAACTTATTACAATTGAATTATAGTTGACTTAAAATATAATGCCCTTGCGTATTACATATTAATATTTTGGTATTACTTTAACTTTTTGAGCGCGATACCCTCGGCCATATTATTTACAATATACAAAAGCATTACTTTATAATAATGCAGTATTACATTTTAATATACACGAGTATTGCTTTTAAACCTTCGAATACTCTGTTTTACCCCTTCAGTATTACTTTCTAATACTGAAGAATTACTTTTTAATCCTTGAGTAATTCATTTTAATATTTTAGTATTACTTTAGCTCTTAGAGAGCGTCACCCTCGGCTACATTATTTTCAAAGAACAAAAGTAATACTTTATAATAATTCAGTATTAAATTTTAATATTCAAGTATTGTTTTTAAACATTTTACTTCTCTATTCTAACCCTTCAGTATTGCTTTATAATACTGTAGAATTACTTTTTAACCCTTAAGTATTGAATTTAAATTTTTCGGTATTACTTTCAAAACCAAAAGGTATTATTTTGTCGCTTGGGTTTCCATTGCCAGTGCAATTTTGTTATTTGTTTGAGTGCGTCTTTTACTTTCTGCAATGGAGTTTATAGTGGATAACTTAAATGGAGTCTTGATTAAAGTAAAAAATTTGGAAAAAAAATACAACAAAACATAAGAGAGTCAAAAAGCAAACAGATTTAAGCGAGTCGTTAATATCCAATGAGGATATTCTTCTAACAAGTAAGTAATTATACGCGTATAATCAGATCTAAGTGCTTTTTTTATTTGCGAATGTGAATTATTTTTTAGTTCTGGAAGGCGAAGAAATAGAAAGTGGGTTTGTTCTAAAAGATCGCGACGGTGATGAAATTCCGATAGATATTCTAAGTGATTTAGTGAGACAACACTCAAGCTGCGCCTGTTTTTGTGTTAAGATTGATCCCGTTGTCCAAAAGCTGGTTGATCCCGTTGGAGACTTAAAAAAACAAGACGCAGCTGTTGGAAGTAATCTCCTTATATACAAAGAAGTAAGTTGCCTTTTTAAGAGTAAATATTAGTGTACTTCACTTCCATCATTGAAAGGGTTTGGAAGCCTATATTAAAGCCAGCCCAGCGGCATATATATTAGAGGAATATTCCCGCAATAATTCTCTAAAAGATTCTTCTCGAAGGACTTATGACAATAGGATCGGAATACCTACGATCAATATGCGGCAATTATCCATCCAAAGAAGCAAAACTGGCTTGTGCCAAAGCAATAATTTCCATTTTTCCATGCTATAAAATTGGAGAGAGCAAAATAGGAGGCTGTGTAAGTACATCTTTATTTGTGTACCTTTATGTATTATTTGTTAGTTATCTCAGAAAATTATGTGGTAAAATTGGTTAATTGAACTCTAGATAACTTAGATTTATCTTCAAAATCAATAATGGATAGTCTTCAAACAAAAGAATTTTTCTCCGCTGACTATGTTGAGTTTGTTAATGGGTTTCACTATAAAGTTAATTTTTTTCTTTGTCTTGAATCACAACTTTATATAAAAATTGAAAAAAATTTCAAAATTGAAAACAATGCTTATTTCTTATGCACACAATATAAACAAGAAAGTTTTGATAACCAAATTAATATGTTCATTGCTAAAAAAACTGACCTCAAAGTTTTTTTGAAATACGATGACATTGTCTTCAAAAAGCCTTTCGAGCATTATGAAGTAAAAAACAAAATATTCATATTACAGCCTTCTTTTCTTTAATGCCTACTGTACTGTTTTGCATAGTTATAAATGGATTAAAAACGTTTTGTTTTAATAGTTTAAGTTTTTGTTATTAATAAAATGTATATATTTGAAAAAATAACAACACGATTTTTATTTTGAGAAGTGTAATTTTTAAACAGGTCGATGGGTCACGAATAGATAAACTCAGTAAGTAATTATATAATATAATAATAATAATAGGAATTATTCGAACAAACAATAATATTGTTTTTAATAATTATAGAATTTACTATAGGTACATGAAAATATAACATATTTTGAATAATTAAATAATCCGCATATCAAAAATAAATAAATTTTGTGTTGAAATGTTGGTAATCCGTTTTGTATTATATTAAATAGCTATATCCCAAACTAATATACTTTTGTATTCAAATTTAATGCAAAGTGTATTACAAAGTAACTTTTTAATACTTAAAATCAATACAATTTTGTATTAAAATAAAATATATTTTGTATTAATTTATAATCTTTTTAAACTAAAAACAAATCATATTTTGTATTAAAATTAAATACATTTTGTTTTAAATTATAACCTTCCGATACTTTAAATTAATACAAATTTGTATTAAAATTAAATACATTTGGTGTTTAAATACAATCGATTGATATTTAAATTAAATCTAAATAAGTATTAAAATAAAAAAGATTGTATTACATTCTAATACTCCTTGGGTTTATAACAAATAAAAGAAATATTAAATTTCAGGTAAAAATATTAGATTTCAATGTGAAATGTATTTATTTCTAATACTAATGTATTAAAATCATAATTAAAATTTTAATAAGAAGGGTTTGTTTTCAATACTTTTGGCATAGAAAGCAATCTTAATATATGTTAAAATTTAATACTTTGGTCATATAATGTAATAAATAAATTATTTAATTTCAATAAACCATTTATTGATTTTTCAATTTTAATATATCCAAAATATTTAATTCTAATATTTTTTCGGCGTTGTCATATATACAACCTTAAAAATATTAAAATTAACGCCCGAATTTTTAACCGTGTAGCCATGAAGTTAATGATACCTTTGCAAATTTGAGAAAGAAACAATAATTAAAACACTCGTCATAGATTTCCACCCTCTGCTTTCTAAATTTGTTATTTAGCTGCATTGGGTTGATATGCGAAGCCTACATATTTGCTTAAAAAGAAAAAGTTGTAATAAAAAACAATTAAGGAGACACCCCAACTCGGCAAATGTATAAGTCACTCCACCCAAGATCAAACAGAAGTATAGTCAATAAATTGAATCCTTTAAGTAGAGCCCAAGTTCCGTATTTTAGTCATTTAGTCAATGGAAAGACTCGTGACTTGACGTGCTATATTCAATCCGATTCATTTTGAAGTGTGTAGTGTTTCCAAACTCTAAATGAAGCCTATACCCAAAAGAGTACAATCCGAAATCATCTCTTGGCTAAAGCAAGGAAAATCAACTCGCGTATTGGCGCTTAAATATGACGTTAGTCAAACCTCTGTCAGTAGATTGAGGAAAAAGCATTGTCGTTGCACTCCCAAGCAAGTTGGCGGTCGACCAAGAATTCTAACACAGCAAGATGAGCGTTCGTTGGTGAGATATATTATGTCTGAGTGTGTTTCAACAGCTTCAGAAGCAGCAAAAGAACTGGAACGAGCTACTGGGAAACGAATCAGTCGATGGACCGCACGACGAGCCCTACATCACCTCAAGCTCGAGGCAATTGAAAGGAAAAAGAAACCGGCTCTTTCCAAGAAAAACGCCAAAGCAAGATTGGCGTTTGTTAAGAAATATGCTGCCTGGTCTGACATCGAGTGGCGAAATGTCATTTGGTCAGATGAAACAAAGATCAACAGATACTGCACTGATGGAAGATCATGGGCATGGAAACGCGAAGGAGAATCCTTAAAACCAAGACACGTGAAGCAAACAGTAAAAAACGGTGGCGGATCTATCTTCCTTTGGGGATGCATGACAGCATACGGTGTGGGAGAATTACATCTGATAGACGGCTCAATGGATCAATATATGTATAAAAATATTTTACGAAAACATCTAACAAAAACTATTGAAGATGTACCAATAAGCAACGAGAAGGTAGTGTTCCAACATGACCGTGACCCAAAGCACATGGCAAAAGTAGTACAGGAATGGCTGCAGGAACAATCATTTTCTGTATTAGACTGGCCAGCTCAAAGTCCTGATTTAAATCCAATTGAGAATCTCTGGGCTTATTTAAAATCAGCTATACACAATGAGTACAAAGTTCCCTCATCGTCATTGACAGTCCTATGGGAACGAGCGAAAGAACAATGGAATCGAATTCCTGTGAGTTACTGCGAAAAGCTTGTCGAGAGTCTCCCAAGAAGAATGAAAGCAATTCGAACTGCGAAAGGACTATGGACAAAGTATTAGACGGAAAATTAATTTTCTATTTACAGTGTTCGTCTTTGTGTCGTAATCGATTTCTTTTGTGACTCTTGAGATATCTTTGCTGCTTGGACACCCAGTTCGTGATTTTAACAAAAGAGCAATGTTTATCAGAAGTAAAATTAAAATTCATAAATTTTTATTAATCAATTTTTTAATAAAAACAACCTTCTCTTGGCTTTATTCATCATTCTTTGAACTCTTGCTCCTACTGACGATTTGCCTTACTAGACTTTTGTCGTAATGGATTACGTGTCGGTTTTTAATGCAAATGAAAGGTTAGTTTGCACCTAAGAGACTAAATTTCGTTCTAAATTTAATGTGCGTACTTGAATCTCCAGTTTTAGTAGGCACTGCTTCGAAAAACATCATATTCATTAGTAAATTAATCTGGACCAACCAAATCGTTACTTTTTCCGTGTGTGCGAAGAGTAGTTTACTTTATCGCAACCGGGTGAATCACTGCACTCAGCAAAACAAACACTGCAATTTTAGTGATGCAGGTGGTGACGCAGTCGGTTTTTGATGTTCGTTGGGCATTTTTTGACAGTCAAAGTAATATTCTTTGCAAACTAAGCCAATCTAAGCAGAAAAAATTGGTTTGCCATCGAGGAAGGAGGAGGACGCGTGAAGTCAACAACCAGAACTACGATACAAATAAAATTGTAAGCCTATGAATTTTATTGAATCGTTGTCAGTGGGTGGTCGACCAATGCCAAGGAGCATGACGCTGTTGAGTAAGTAGTTCACTTCCTATGAACCTAAGTGGCAAGGTTCGTTCGCCTGTAAGCCATGTAATTAAATGTGGTTCGTTTATGTGCCACATGGTGGTTGGGTTTTGATAAATTACATATTCCAATCATTTTCCTTTTTTCTTTAAAATGAGGTTTAAGGAAGATAATTTTTACCTCTTTTGAATCTATGCAGTGTTGCATTGTTTTCCTTTTTCAAGTAATATGTATCGTGTGTTTTGTCGACGATAACGATTTTCTTTTCTGTTTTATTTTGCCGACGGGATTTGACATCGACGTTCGGCTGTGGCATCCATTTTACGATCTATTTTGTAAAATGATTTTTACTCAATAAATTATGTTTATTGTATAGTTGGTTTTCCATTTATGCTGGTGTAAGAGATGGGTTGATTGATGGTAGTATGTTGTGTTGATTGATGGTCATGTTGACATTATATATGGTTAATGATCTTTCGTAAAAGGATCACTTTAACCAGTTCATTATTATTACCTTGTTGTTTCAGCGAATTTTTCGGTGAAAAGATTCCTGAAGCGATGCGTTTTTAAAATTTGTTTGAAATATCCGTTCGCGTTCAGTTTTTGAAGTAAGCATAAGTGAGTTTTCGTTGAAAGACTCTGGTATCCTTGATGGTTTTTTTTTCAGCTTTGAACGAAGTGGTGACGCGTTCTTATTTTTAATTTATTTGATCTTGAATTTTATTGAAGTGAAATATCAATTTTTGTTTTGTGGTTGATTGGTAACGACGGACGGTCTTAAATTAGCGTACTATCCTCGGCGGCTTGGTTTGACGGCAGCCATCATAATTTTGTTATTGGACGCTTCCGTTCCGTTCTTTTCCTTCAAGATGAAGACTCGGATAAGTCCGTCTGATACGGGATGCGCCTCGGTGATTCTGGCCATGTTCCAGTACGTTGCTGGGAGACGCTCATCCTTGATTAGAACCAAGTCACCTACGTTTGGAACCTTTTCCGTTTTCGTCCATTTCGGACGTTGTTGAAGCCTGCAAATGTACTCTGAATGCCACTTCTTCCAGAATTGGTCAGCCAGGACCTGAATTCTCTTCCAGCGTTCTAAGTGGGTGATGTTACGGGTAAGTTTCCCTTGCGGTGTTGCGTGAATTGGTTCCCCAATGAGAAAGTGAGCGGGAGTTAAGACGTCCAAATCGTCTACGTTGTAGGTGTCGGTCAGTGGACACAAGGGTCTCGAATTGAGACATGCTTCTATTTGTGTTAGAAGCGTCGCGAGCTCCTCAAAGGTGAGTATCTCACTTCCAACAACCCATTTGATGTGGTACTTGACCGATTTCACACCTGCTTCCCATAACCCTCCGAAATGAGGAGAAGCGGGAGGAATAAAGTGCAATTCCGCTACTTCCTTCCAGCAATGCTTTGCGTTTTCCAACATTCTGCCTAGCTCCGCGTTAGCACCTACAAAATTTGTTACGCAATCACTGTGCAGCCTCCAACATACACATCTACGTCCTGTAAGGCGTTTGAAAGCTGCTAAAAATGCCTGTGTAGTCAGGTCCGATACAACTTCCAGATGTATTGCCTTTGTGACGGGGCATATAAAAACAGCAAAGTACCCCTTGATAATCTTTGCCCCGCGAGCCTTCCAAGTTTTGATGTCGATTGGGCCTGCATAGTCGACACCTGGTCGCTGGTTCATATCCGGCTCGAAGGACCAAATGTTCCGACTAGGTTTTATTTCTAACTTTGAAAAAACTAGTCATATGGCTTTTGGTATATTATCATCATTAATTTTCGTAAACATTCTATGTTTTTGTTATGACACGTCGCGTCGCGTCGGCTAAATACAAAAACTTATCTTTAAAGTCCATCTGTTGGAGTTGTGCAATTAAAATAGTCCATCATCAAATTTAAGCGTTCAGACGGCAAATATTACATTTCGTAATGCAACTCAATCTATTCAATTCTATTTTTTGAACTTTAATGACCCTTGGAGCAGTTAAACTAACATTTGCACCAAAGTATTAAATTGTAAGTAACATTAATATTCCTTCAATGCCGTCCCTTAAAACCATCTGTAAAACCAAGTTCAGTAATGAATTTGTGAATTTCACATTTCGAACGTCCGATGTCATGCTCTTTTCCGGATTTATTATCAGAAGTTAATTGTACTTGGATGGATGCTGACCAAAGTATGGGTAAAGTCGTTCGTTTTGTGTGTAAGCATTGTTTCATAATTACCGCTGCGCACTTAGATGGAATCCAACTTGTTTTTTTGTTCTTTTTTTTAATTCACCTACAGAGGAAATGCGGGATGCCATTTTGGAATGCAGATGAGGTTCGGCATTTCGTCGCCCGAGAATTGTTTTGTCGTATCTCCCAAAAACACAATTTTGGGAAATCGCATTTAAAGGTTTACGTTACTATAAAAAGAAAACGAAGCGATTAAGTTGTTCTTTTTTTAATTAGAATATATTAGGTGGAGTATCTTCTTTTTATTTATGTATTCAGAATTGTCCTAACTGTTTTGGTTTTCAAATTATAGAGCTTTTTACCCAAAATGAGTTTGTCGTATACGCCACCAAAATAAGCTTTTTGTTTCCATTCCATACACGTACGACAAAGTGAACGCACGTACGACATTTCAATATTCAAGCGTCTTGTTTAAATCGTATAGAAATTGGTATGAGAACCAATTAAAAAAATTAAATTTTCAATGTTAACAATTAAATTTTATTTATTTTTAAAGGTTAAAATAGGAATACATATCTACATCACAAGAGTTTTTGTGTTCATAGGCAAAATCTTGGTGTGAAAAAAATTTACTTGAATAGTAATAAAAAAAAATACAATAACAAAAAAGGCATCCTTCGACCATAAGATATCAATGATATTTACATTTACAGGTACAAAATTTCATTCACATTTTGGTTATAAAAACTAACGAAAACGTCATTTTCTGACTATGAAATATAATTATATTAGATCTTTGAGATCGAAAATGTAATTTTTGTTAGTAAACCTGACGCTTACATAAGTAACACTGTATGATTTATAAGCACACCATAGTATAAAAGTATAGTTTCAAATAATAAATTATTGATGATTTCATTCTTACGCTCTTGATTTGAACAAGGCTTCGTAGTAGTTTTAGTCTAACTTTGGCACAAAAACAAATAAACTTTTAAGATAATTCATTTTGTCATTAAATAGTTTTGACTTGTTACCTGCTAAAAACAAGACGATTTTGAGAGAACAAATTTGTTGGAATTGCCCGGCTGCTTTTGTTTGACTTTTTCTATATTAAATCTGTTTTATACCCAATTTCTCTTCTGTTCGTTTTATAATAGAGTGTAAATATTTCGTCCTTAATATGTTTAAGAAACTTTATTTTGCTAAATGGAATTGACGAAAAGTTTAATTGGCCCGCTCTGGTTGAAAATTCTTTGAAATCAGTTGGCAAAATTTGAATTAATTTTAATTTTACGTTCTTAAAGTATATATTTTTAAGATGTCGCATAAACGAAGGCAGGCTAAATATTTCCAAGCCGCCTCTGGAATTAGAGAATTTCCAGGCTCTGAAAATTTTTGTGTAATTTATTTTAAGAATGTTGAATTTCGAATGAGAAAAATCACAGCAGTGGACTTGGCCTTGTTTTAATTTTGGGGGACGCAGGAGTCACTACAAAGAGGCAGAACTTCAACAAAAGGATTGTCAGAAAATATTTGATGCAGTATTTTTAAAACTGCGCTGGCAATATCTTTGTATTTATACTTCCTGCACCGCCGCCGCCGCCCCAGTTGAAATATCTGTACACGTACGACAAACCAAACCGCAATCCTTTTTTTCTCATTTTTGTCGTACTTGCATACGATCAGTCCTACGTTATATGTGAGTAAGTGTATGTACGACAAAGCAATTTTAAGGTTTTATTTTAAATTTTTGATCGTATATACACTTACGACAAAACAACATTAAGAAAAAAAAGAGGGAAAACACATGGAATTTTTGTCGTATATGCCAAAAAATGGCGGTTACGACAAAACAAAACTCAAGGGGTGATTATTTTGTGGATATACGACAAAATGCATACTAATTATCTCAGCAACGGTAAGAGATAGGCAAACTCTGACAACAGAAATGAAAAGAGCACCTTTGAAAACATAAGACTGCATATCCAGTTTAAAAAACCTCATTTTGGCGCTTACGACAAAACAATTCTCGGGCGACGATTTGACAAAATTAGAAACTTCAAACGATTGTAATTAATATCCGCTATGGTGGTCAGGACTCATAATAATGAGATAGAAGTTATTCTATTTTGAAAGTTGTACTACTTTTATGCAGGCTATAAAATAAACGGATTTTAAGTACTCAAAGAAGAAAAAGTATCAAAGCGTGGTTGTTATCACATAAATATTGAACGAAAAACTTAACTCAACCTGTCCAACTAGAGGCGATGGATTTTTTATTCATGTGGTAGGTATGCCTTGTATATGTATATATATATATATATATATATTGGCAATATTAAGATTGATTAACACCCATGGTTGACACTTTTCACAATTGCTATACTCTTGTCCCCATATAAAAGAAGCAACTTAAATATAAGGATACATTTTTGTTATAGAATGAATGCATGTGTGTGTGTTAAAGACCAGGTCAAATCTATTCTATGAAGGAAGTCCATTGTCATCGATCAAGTTATAATGTCAGGTCTTCATAGATTTATATTGACGGCTTGGGCTACAGGGATATAACGTGTTGGTTGGTTGTTGTTATTTTCATTGTTATGTAGGTATGTATGTTTGAAAAACGGAAGTGAAAGGATAATCCATCAACATCAACGTGTATTATTACGGTCATTAGTATGCCTTCAAGTAATTGCCTTGATTTGCCCACGATGGCATAAATGGCGTGGCTGGCTACTTGGTATGAATAAAAGGTGTGAGACATTTTGAGGACCAGGTTGTGTTGTAATTGAGTAGGTGTCAAATGATAATAATAAAGATATGAAAGATATACACATGACTACAAATTGTTTTCAATAAAAATTGTATCTGTTGAAAGAACGAGCGTATAGGTCTAGTGAAAGACTTTTTGGTTTGCTAATAGGCAAGAGTGCATTGTACGACTGTTTAGCAAACAATGTATCAAATGAAAGGTTAATGGATGATAGGAAAGTCGAACAAAGTGGGCAACGCGCAACGATGCTCTGTATTGGGTCCTACATACCCAGCAATCCTACTGATATTTTTTCCTTCTATACATACATGGTTTGTTTATCCTTCTTTAAGTTTTAAAATAATACTTCTTGTCACACTAACTGACTCGTAATAAGACTTGTAAAATTAGCCAGTACAACACATGGTATCTCAAAATCTGTAACTCTGTCATAATCTTCTGCAGCGGTCATATTACACCCAATGCTGTAGTTTTATTTTTGTGATATATTTAAATGGCCACTTCTCACTTTTCGTCTTAGGTGATTCCATTTAAATGCCACTATAAGCGTGTGAATTTAAAGTAAGTGTAGCGGCTTGACGCGGGTTTTCAAAAGCACATTGCAGGGAAATCAAGGAAGGAAGGAAGATTAGCTGGCGCAATCAAGTGGTAGAGCACCTCAACCGACGAGTGCAAAACCGAAGAGAGCTCACCCGAAATGGAAATTGTTGTCGAAAGATGTCGGCTTTAGCCCAAGTTCAACCTGAACTGTAATGTCCACCTAAGTAAATAAGTTTCCTGGTTTTCTATGTACCGCTGACGGCTGCGGCCATGGCATCATAAGTGAAGCAAAATCGAACATAGCAATCTTAGTCTCGACTCTAGATCTGCTTGAAGGGGTATTCTGGTCTAGAGCCCTACTTTTTGGGTATTTTTCAAACTTGGATAAAAAAAAATTAAAAACGTTTTTACCATCCATTTTTTTTACACAATACTTACTAATTTTTAAAGTATACAAACAAATTTAAAAAAAAAGAAGTCAAAAACTCATACAGTGACAGGCCGGTGAAATCAGGGTTGTCAGTCAAACGGTGCTTCCTGGTTGACATGATTCCAACCCTTGTAGTGATCTAAATCGAATAAACAAAAAAAATTCTTAATTAGAAAAGATGTCACTATAACTTGGACCTTGGCCGAAAAAAAAATTCACAAAATGGCGTCCACTTGAAATTTTTTTTTTTTACCCCTGTTCTATATTTTGTGTGGACAGTTCCTGGTATATTGGGTACGTACTGTTATTTAGATATATATAAAAATTTAAAAGGGAACATAACGAGCTTATCGCGGATACCAAAGAATCTCTGGAAAAAATCTGCCGTTCATAGTGTGATCACTCCGCTCGGCCGATTTAAGTGCCGCGTCACAAAATCCTTTTAAGAGCATATTTTTGGAAGTCTAAGCTTTGAAAATATGGAAAAAAATAATTTTTTTCAGTTTTCTAGACCAGAATTCACGTCAATAATCATTTTTACTCTTTACACTACTAAGCAATGTATAAAAGTGTACCTTTCATATTCCTAGATTGTCTTCTACTAAAACTAAAAGGTTACCATTCATGTCAAGAACAAAGTCTTTGGTACTACTTCCTTTAAGGCTTGATTAAAGCGCCTGCGTTGTCTTCCACGGCCTTCATCAACTTTCCCATACAATTCCATCTATCGTTATTACATCTCCTTTATCCAGATAACCATTTTTGGCGTAAGAATTAAGAACTCAATATCTTGATATGTTCGGAGATATCCGTCGATTAATAACCAGGGTATCGTTTCAGATACAGTTTACGTAAAAGTAAGGCTATGGGCGCACTATGAAGCCAGTTTAACATCTTAGTTTAAGGGTGAGTAGTGCACGGCCTCTCATTTGTGGCCTTGGAAGCAGAAGCGTCTTATTCCTCAATTTTCAAATTTGGGTTTATTGCACTAACATCAAGAAAATTAATGCAATTTTACCTGTACACAGAGGAAACATTTATTTCTTTCTTTTATAAGTAGAAAATCAAAAATATTTTCTGTATGGTCAAGGGGGTAATTGTGAACAGGGGTAATTGTAAATACACAAAAACTACTTTTCCATCAAGGTATGCCATGACATAATTTGAAAATACGGTATATTCCCGATATGCAGACACGTTCCAGCTGTAATCTGTAAATTAGATAGTTGCGTTTTGATCATTGAAGTGGTCGATTAATTTTCTGTATTTTCAATTTTTTAAGGGTTAACTAAAATTGATTGCAACCTTATTTTAAATGATCAAAGTAAGTGACTTTTTATTTCTAACAAATGTAAAATATAAGTGTTAACGCATATTATGAGTTTTTTTTTTTGTTCTTCATAACAAAATATGAAAGTTATTAGCTGTTTACAATCACCCCACGCTTTTTAGATCATGGGGTAAATGTGAACAACAAAATGGGGTAAAAGTTAAAGCTTTGGGGTAATTGTAAACAAGCATTGTTTATGAACTCAGCATTGATCTATTGCGATTTTAATTCACTAAAATGCCACGTTCTTATAATCAAAAAACGGCACCTCCATCTTATACGTCAGAAGATATCTCACGAGCAGTAAATGACGTGAGGAACAAAAATAAGACATACCGACAAGCCGAAGAGACGTACGGGGTTCTAAAGGCAGTTATTTTTAATAGAATCGGTGCTACGAAAAATGATCCATCGTTATTTCGACTTATTTTCTTCAACAAATGTTTTGGTTTTGGTTTGGGCCACGTTTACTCCTAAGTGTGTGTGTGAGTGCCTTGTTTTCATTTACCCCTTTCTTCTCTTTTTTCAAAAAAATGTCGGGGTAAATGTAAACATGAAATTTTAGGAAAACAAATAAACTTACAGATTTGACAATCTTATTTTCTAAAAGGCAAAACACTTCAAGCTTCTCATCTCAAATCAACATCAATTCTCAATTTCACATAGGTTCGCTTTAAAAATATAAGAAGTTAAAAAAAACATAAAATGCCAAATCGTTTACAATTACCTCCCTATAGGGTCAGACTTTTTCTCACTTACATGTATTTTACTTCAAGTGACAGAGATGTGTGGTGATTTCGAGGACGATTTATGAAAACCGAAAACCCATTTATTTTTCAACTTACGGGAATGTCAAGAATACCTGGGTAAAGTGTCACGGTAAAAATTACCGCAACAAAATTCATTCTAAGGTTTGGTTTATTTCGATAAAAATATTTCCATTCTGTTTATACCCTACCCATCCCAATCTCTGTTCAAAAAGTCCCGTTGTTTGCTGTTAGCAAGGCTATGACATATGAGTAACTGCATAGTTTAGAGAATATAACAAAATCAAGTACCTTCCATAGAGCGGAGGTCATCGTCTCCTCCCCAAACCTGTGCGAAAAACAACGAGTAGTCTGTAAAGTCGCGACGTGTATAATGATGCATTTTTCTTTTTAACGTTGTTGTGATTGTCGGGAAAATATCCAGCCATAAATCTCCTCTTTAACTTAATCGGTAGTTTTTATCGGGACCCGGAGATTTTCAACTCAAACAACGACAATGACTCATTTAAGATTGACCAATAGGAAACCTTTTCTTATCAGAAATTACTGAACCAACATCGGTCATACGACTTTTTTCACCCCTTTTGAATTAATCAAAAATTTGGTTGTTTTCACCCCTCAAATGGCTCGTGTTGGGAGCATATAGACACGAACGAAAAATGAGCTTTCTGTATTTTTACATGGACGACCCTATGGAATCATTAAGTAATAATATTTAATAATACTAGGTACTGAATGATTCTATACAGGACCGTCTCCACAAAAACAAAGGCCTTTGTGTAAGAATACAGAATAAATAAATTTTATTATTCGATAGTCTTATCAATCCAATTATTTGAGTGTAAGCGAACTCAATTGACGCTTTCTTTCATTTGACTTTTAAATAACATTTGCATATTCAAGTTGTAGTCAGATTTTAGTACATCATACAAAACTCATTTGAACGCTGCAAGCTCTCGACCGGCTTTACCTTTATTAGAATATCACACGACGATAACTCACTCATTGCAGCAATGAGAGGACATCTTTCCAAACTTTGAGCTAGTATCATAACGAGCTAAAATTTTTGATATCTAGAAAAAAAATATGCAACACCAATCCTCTTTTAGAATTCCCTCGTAAGGAATTCAACAGAAAAAGTTTTCTGAGAGAATTGCGGTCACTTATAAATTTATACATGGGTTTACACTTCTAGTTATCTAAACAGTTGACTCCACTGATACGATTTTGATTCTTATAACTAAGGCTTTTAAACCCAGATATGAATCTGTTTTTTTTCAGGACAAACAATACCTAACATGAGGCATTTGTCAAAAGGACAATGTGTCAATACAAATACCCAACCCATATGAGTGCAAATCATCTTCATCACAATATTCTATTGCGATTGGTCGGAATTATAATTGCATTCGTCTAATTCTGACATTGTGTGCTGTTGTTTGGCCTCAACATTGACATGAGACATGACTTCTGCAATTCAAATTGCTTTAGCAGTGCGAAAACACGTTACATAATTTAACACTATTTCTAACCACGAGCATATTAAATACAAACTCCCATCATTTTCACTTTTATATAAAAAGGCATTGCTACCAGAGGTAAACAACCATAAAAGTGTTAGAATGCGTCCTTCACAAAAGTTCTTGAATTACTTTCGGATAATACGGTTTGGCTTGAAATGTTGTGGGGCTGATATAGTCGATGAAAACTACAAAATGAATTACATAACATACATGACCACCTTTTGTATTATAATTTACTTCATTTTTACAGCCTACACAGTTCTTTCGAGAGTCTCTGATGATTGGACCATTTTGCTAGAATCGTTTTGCATGGTTGGCAGTGTACTGCAGGTGAGTTTGAGTTCTATAGAAGAAAGAAAAACTTGTTTTAATTTTTCTTGATTTCAAACCCTGCAGGGTATATCAAAACTCATAAGCGCTGTGTATTACCAAAAGGATTTTTGTTCCAAACATTTATTTTTAAAATCAATATATTTCAAATATGAAATCGTAAACGATAAATATGAAAAAATCCTTGACAAATGCATTGTACGGCTTGTGATGATTCTTAAAGTAACGGTTGTTTTTTACGGAGTTACAGTAATGTCGTTTTTGTCAGTACCGGCCTACATGTTTATCTTCACTGATAGACGTTTGTTTGTCATGCATTTCTATATTCCATACCAAGATGTGAGTACCCTCCGTGGATATCTCATAACAGTGGGAATACAGACAATGTGTTTGTTTTTTGGAGCACTTGGCAATTGTGCGGGAGATATGTGCTTTCTATCATACTACGGCCATGTCAATATGTTGGTTGATGTTTTCAAACTAAAAGGACAAGAACTAGGAGACCTCGCTCAAGACATCAACAACCCAGAGGTAAAGAAAAAGCTCTTTGAAGTGATCGAATGGCACCAGATGTACTCGAGGCAAGTATCGCAAGATAAAACTTCTCCCGATTGTTGTAAATTTCTATTTTTCAAAAGGTTTATAGCAAGATGTGATGATGTATCCTTTTGGATTAATTTTACTGAGATAACTACATCTGCTTTGTCTATTGTCCTTACATTGGTGATTATCTTCACTGGTGATTGGCCTGGAGCTTATCCATACCTTTTGGTATCATTTTCCATGCTGTATCTGTACTGTGGAATGGGAACTTTGGTGGAATTTGCTGTAAAAAGAATGAACATGGTTTGTCATTTCTGCAGGATTAAGGAATGAATTTTATTATTTTCATAGAACGATAGAATGGTTGATGGTATTTACGATATTGACTGGTTTCTTCTGACAGTTCCTCAGCAAAAGACAATTCGACTGATGTTGATGAAGGCTCAGTCACAAAATCTAATATTAGTGGGTGGAGTAGCTCCACTTTCAGTTAGCACAGGACTTCAGGTTTTGGCCGTGGGAGACCAATAATTTTTGCTATATGTTTACGATCTCTTTCTAGGTAACGAAAACGGTTTACAGTGTTTTCATGATGTTGCTAAACTTTTTGGGATAGAAGCAAGTCTCATGAAGTACGTACCTACTTCAGGGAAAAGCATTTTACACCACTTAACACTACTTTGTTACTTTTTTTCTTTAACATTGAAAATTGAAATAAAATCATTTTATTAAACTAATAATTATGTAGAACGAGTTTATTTTTATTCTTCAATAATAGTGAAAGAGGTGGAAGAACTGAAAGGGTGTTTTAATTTTTTACACACTATGACTATGAACTAGTGAAAATATGAAAAAACATTCTTCTTCACAAGAAGAACGGGAGATGGAAAAGACTTTTCTTAAATTGTCCAGGCATTAGAGGCACCAAATGCATTTAAATAAATAAGAGGGTGTAGTAAAGTTTTGGAAACCTCGAGGACTTACGCATTTCAAGGAACTAACTAAGTTATAAAGCATTTTTTGAAGGAGTGTTTAATTAGTCTCGGGAAGTGGGACAACGAAGAAAATATTTTTTTTCTGGTGTTTCTGGGGCTTGAATCATAAACCTCCTACTAAATAGGCATACATGCTAACCATTACACCACACCGAATACATAAATGGGCCCCAAAAAATATCGTGGAAAATACACTTCAGTCTCTAAAAATATGATTTTTAAATTTTGTACCTCTTTTTAAACGAGTATTTGAACCATCCCGGAATCGAACCTCCCGGGGAGGAAGTATTCCACAAAAGAGATTTCTATCCCAAAAGCTAAGAAAGCGAATGTCGTACTAAGATTTTGAAATCATTCTTGAAAGTTTCTTATAAAACCTAAGCATCAGCACAGCGAAGGAAGTACATGTAAGTCCCAATGACAATGTTGTCGATCATTACTTCGAAGTAGTTCAGGTAGTTTTTCGTTTGTGATTCGGTTTTAAATCAGAAAACAACATCTGAGTGGAGATCAAACGGGTAGTTATTCTTGTGATGAGAATTTCAATGGGGTTATGAAATAGTGAAAAAGCCCTGCATCTCCACATCATTCACTGATCCTCCTAAGCAGTTGAGAAAATTTTTTTCGAGTGGCGAGACCCTATTCAAAACACCAATAGTTTTCAATATTTTATGATTAATTGGTTATTTGTCTCGATTAGGCTTTCTCATCCCTTGCCGCTTGGAAAAAGAAACCTATCCACGTATCTATCTTAAAAAGAATTAGTAGTCTCAATATTAAAGACCAGAAAAAAAGCATCAGTTGGAACAATTGTAAGTTCTATTGAGGACTTTGAATGTCGACTCTTGAGGTTATTGGATTTGCTGTAGAAAACTAAACTTAATTAAATAGAATGGCACAACAAAGCCATGAAAGCCTCAGTTTTTAACACATGTCAAGGATCTACAATTTTTTGCTGATTCCGAGCGGCTAAGTTGGAAAGCGCTTTTCATGACAGTGAGGAACTGCCATTTCCTCGCTAAAGGCGAAACCCGTTGAAAAACAATTTTATATGTCTGATGGCGGATTCAAACCGAGACCCTCGCATGTAACAGGCAGACATGCTTACCTCCACGATGACTTTTATAATTTTTACTTATGGTACTATAAGGTAAGCTTCGCAATTGAGCAAAAAACAATATTGAGATAACTATACCAAAAATGACATTAAGATGACAGAGAATACGAAATAAGTGTGCCTTACAATTCGGTACCTGTCTGTATGTATGTCCGCTTGTCTCTCCGTATGTTGGTCTACAACTTGAGCCTGGAATATTTTCAAAATGGAGTCGTTGATTTTTTTTTTTTTAATTTTTTGTCAAAGCATCTAGCAAGATCTTTCAATCTGATTTATAAGAAACTCGTTTTTAAGAAAAATTAAAAATATAAAAACGATTTGCAAAAAAAGCTGGTCTAACGAATTTGATTAAATTTTGCTAAAAATTTAGTCAAATCTTAAAATTTTGCCTGAAGATCGTATTAGGCCTTAACGACAAAGTCTTCTTCTTCTTCTTCTTCATTTCCGGCGTTACGAGTAGTGATCTTGAAGCGATCACAACTCTCCCACTTTTCTGCTTCACACTAGTGATCCGCCTGTGGGGTACGCCGCGTTGACCTCAGAAAGCGTCGGCAAGCCTCCCGGTTTTGGATTGTTCCATGTCTGAGGCCAACCAAATGCTGCTGTTTTTGCATTTGCTTGTACCAGGAGTGTTTTGGCCTGCCTTTTCTTTTTCGTCGCGAATTTGTTGAAACGTTGTACGATATTGCCTTTTGGACGGGGTTCTGCGGATCTCTCCTTTGAACATGACAATACCAACTGAGCCGGTCGTGCTGAATTTTGTCCAAGATGGTACTTTTGACATGAAGGCTTCCACGGATCTTAGTACTTCTAATTCGATCAAGCTTTGTTACTCCTGCTGTCATCCGAAGCATCTTCATTTCATTTCCATAACGACAAAGTCGATTTTGATTCATTAACGACAAAGTCGATTTTGAAAAAAGGAGTACAATAGAGGGTACCATGTTTAAACTTAAAAAAATTGTTTCACATCAAATCAAACAAGAAATAAGTCAAAATTACAACAGATGTAAGCCTATAGAGAAAAGTCTGGGCACTTACATATATGCATATAATGTATATTATAAACATATATGTTCGAAATAGATTCAAAGCCATAGTGAAAGCCACACGATCTCTGCGACCGTGGACTAAGATTAACTAAAATTACATAAAACCACCTAAAATTACGTAAAATAACAAAAAAAAAATAATCTCAACAAAAGGTGCCAAAGTGAATGAAAGGTTGCTGCATAAGACAAATACCAGGGGCGGAGCCCCAGAAATTGAAGTGGCTGGCGGACCGCCAGCGAGAAGCAGTCGAGCAACGATTTTTTTTCTTGTGTTATATAAATAGGCGTGATATTTTGATATTTTTTTTTATTTTATTGTGGTTTCATTTTATTAGTGTTAAGTTCTTAGGTTGAAATTGAGTTTTTTGTTCTTTATTTTGGTAAGAAAATTTCTAAATTTGTTTTTGGGTCAAAAAAGGGAGCGAGGACAGGTTTGTTAGTTCCTCAACCTGTGATTGAGTTTTGTGTCGTTCAATTGGACCCCCTTCTTAGAGCTCTAATTAGGTAGGAGCTGAAGTAGAGTGGGCTGGCAAAAGTGAATATGCCCTTGAGCACCCAGATCAAGGACAAATAACCTGGTAGTGAACCACCACGTCCCCATTGAAATTAATGAAAAAGATTTCTTGAAAAAAAAAGAACAAATAATGAAAAGAATTTATTATTTTCTTACGGAGTGTTGATTTTTAAAATCAAAAATGAAAAAGTTCAATTGACCTTCACTCCTTATTCGTTTCGCCAAGGTACAAACAATGTGTTTGCACTGTAAACTTTATATATGTGTCGACAAACATCGACCAAACATTGTGTCTTAGAAAGGTACAAACTACATCTAACTGATGAGCCCATTGTTTGTACCTGGGCGTGGGCGAGACGCATAAGGAGTGAAGGTCAATTGAACTTTTTGATTTTTGATTTTGAAAAAGATTTCTTTAAACCCAAAAATTCCAAGGAATTCCCTATTAGATTTAAGTAGTTTAGAAAAATGTTTTTTTTTATAAGTTTGTTCTATTTCCTTTTTGTTGTTATTTTCTTTATTGCTCTGATTTCCTATATGGTTTTGTAAAGATTCAATTAAATGAAAATTTGTGCATCACGCCTTAAAGAAGAGCCCAGGACTTTTATTGTGGCATAAAGAAGCCCGATGATGGCGTGAGTTTAAAACTTCAGGGGGTGGAAGCTGTGACGATGTGGTGCCTGACAGCCCATTCGCATAAGGGTGATCCTACCATCGATGGCCGACGGGTTCCCAGGAGGGGTGGGAAAAGGCCGCACTAAACTCCAACTATAGTGTCTAGAGTGAGGTGAGGTCCTTTTTTTGTGGTGGTGGTTTAGACTTTTGGCTACGATATATGTGTTTTGATAGGAGATGAGGCTCTACGAGGAGGCAAGACCCCCCATATCCAGCGAGCTAAGCCGTGCCTCGCAAGCGTGCCAGGCCTCCGAGTAGATGCATTCTTTCCCATCCCATCCTTCCCTTCCTCCATTTCCTTTCCCTTCCTAAATACCTACATTACTGTTTCCTGTGTTGGTATGTGTTTTCTAACCAAATCCTCATACTACCTTCCATATCCTGTTCCTACCTTCCTTTCCAATTTCCCATCCAAATCCTAATTCCTCTCCTTTTCCTCTCCTTTTACCTCCCTTAAGTAGTATCATAAAGGTTGTTGGGCAGGTACCGTTATTTCAAAACCTAGAGACTCAATTCTAAAAACTCTTACAGCTCACAGCTGTTCCACAGATCTTAACTGCAAAATTTTAAGATAATCGGTCCAGCGGTTCAGGCTTTAGATCCATATACGGACAAACGGACAGAATTGCAGGATTCACTTTTCTCGTATTTAATGTTTGATTGTTATCTCAAAATTATTTTTCTGCACGATTGCAAAACTTGTCTTATGGTACACACAATCACAAGTAAAAAATGTAAGACAAAGTTACTCAATTTCGAAAGAGTCTGAGAGACTGTAGTTTTAACTGCCAATTTTAATGGCTTCGGCGTTCATAAAACCTATAAAATAATTTTTAATTGCTCGTAGTTTCGACTAAACTAATTTTTGCTGTTAAGTGCTGTTGTCTTCATAAGCCCCGCTGGACGCAAAACTATCCAAAACTATCAGTTCTGGTTAAAACTTGCCCCTTGCCTTTTTCATTTATAAAACAACAGCCAAATACAAACTAGCTAGTCCATTAACAAGCAGTATACAATTTGCATCGTAAATCCTCCTCTCTTTATCCCACTTATATTGACTTCAATACGAACAGGTAGAAGCTTTGAATATTATCTTTTCCTTTAAAGTGACTTTGAAACACAACAATCTTTTCAATAATCTTTACATACGCCAGCTCTACCAATTAAGTTGAAGACTGCTTAGATCTAAATAAATGTTACGTTTCTTTGGCACTTCATTTCAATTTGCTAAAAAAACACCACTCAGTAGAACAAAACACTGTATTTATTAAGAAGCAACCATTACATTTTTACTATTTGGTTAAACATAGTTATAAAGTCAAATCATATTTTCATTCCACCAAGCAAAAAATGGTAAGTTCTTATCCCCAAGTGGAAAAAAGTTCTTGACTCTTTGAATCAATTGATAAATTTATGGTATTTCAATTCGAGCCATAGCGTCGAAATGATTAAATTTCCACACTTTCCAATCAAATCGTAGCAAACTGCAATCCGAAAAAATAACTCAGCACAGTTGTTTATTCCGCATACAATTCTTTTTTCCACGAAGATGTCACAACTTAATACTGAAAAACTATGAATATGTTTGCATAAGAACCTGGCTTTAATTCATTTATTCATTTCGACTTACTTCTCAAAAATTCGTTCACCTTTCTGCGAGGGCAAGAGTCCCTCAAATACTTTGGAATCTAAAACCTCACAGACTGTTTTCAACAGTTTGAATTTCTTCAATCTCAAGAGATGTAAGAGGATTGACACAACCAGGGTCATGAATTCACAGGCTGGTATAAGAAGTCCATAATTGAAATTTGCTGCTTCTAAAGACATTTTCTCTCCCAATCTCAAAGCTATAGCTGTGCAATTCGAACTTCTTTTTTCGTAACTTATGCGAAGCACTATGACGAGTATTTCTTCGAGGTTTCTATTTCCGACTTGAACGAACTCCTTACCTCCTAATTGAGCCTCTGAACTACAAATTCTTCCCGAAATTGGACAGTGCTATGCAATTTTTGTTTAAAGAAAAGAATAATTACAATGTGCTTAACAATTTCTTAATTACCTGGAAAATACGCCGGAGAATGGAAAAGAAGTCCAAGAGAATGTTTATAGTCTTGAAAACTGTAGCTCCGGTTGTATTTGCAGGCCGCGCCACTGATACCACAATGCAAACTACAACTGTAAACAGCTCTACATAGTGGAATTCTTCGACACTTTTGACTTCCAAAGGTCTAACACTGAGTCCCGGTAGTAGACCGTGCTTAGCTAGCGTTGCCGTTGTGTCCATCGCAATCATTAAATCAAAAAGTTCCTACCACGGCTATTTATACAGAGAGAATTCAACAGTTCAGAGTTAAAATTCTTCTGCCTCTTAATAAGTTATGATATTTACCACGAAAGACCTACCTTCAGGAAATCTCATTAATGGCCATTGCATCAAGCACACTAAAGAGCATAAGTGAGGCAATCGTTTGATAAGGTCTTTAATTTTTTGACCAGGAGAAGGGTTTGAATTCCAAGCTGCTTCTTATACAGTGCAAATAAAAAGCAAGAGCTTAATTAATCAACTGAGACTGTTAACGACCGAAGAAAATATAGTATAACGTTTTTGTGACAACTTTTAGGGTGACTCGGTTTTTCACCAAGATTTTTAGTTAAATTTTGTTTATGAAAAACAACCTCGAAGTATACTTTTTGACATGGGTCCGTTGGTGATAAAGGTGACAAATAATAATTTACCAAAAAGCAAAAGACTAAACTGTTAAAAAGGGTCTAGAGAGTTCAAAAGTTTTGTTGGAAAGAGGGTCTATTTCTTTGCCACGTGGTTTGAAGTTAATGTCAACTTAATGGATACAGGGAATATTGAGAATGTGGACTTACTTTTAAACTTCGGATGACAAGTTAATGAGTTTGATGAGCACTGTATGATTGTAGTCCTTTCTTGTTTATATGAATTTTGAAGTCGACTCAAGATGTATTCTTTAAATCGTTTTATTGGTTTGGAAAACTGACAATATAGTACTGTAAGCAATGAACCTAATTATACGGGATGCGGCACTAAGTTCTTCACTAATGAAACCGACTGCTCAGAAGATAGTTTAAGATTGTGTGTTAAGGCTTTACCCTCCCTAACCTTGAAATTCTTTGTTTTTTGTAGTATTACAACTATGTATGAAGTTTTTTTTTTTTCTGTTGGATGTTTTTAAAATACCAGTTGGAGCACTCAGACCTAAATACCGGTCCGTTGTACTACCAGATAACAACCTTCTATTTGTTATAGCTTTACAGATGTTCGGAGAAAAGCCAAAAGACGCTGCCATGATAAGGAGCCTAAGTTTCCAGCTCTCACCATGTATGCGCCGAGTATCTGTATATCTCATGCGAAAAAAAGCAGGATATTCACAGAGGAAGTGCTCTGCGGTGTCCTCATCCTCTCCAGAGAGCTATTGCATTCCTGGATCACTTTCGAAGTGGTTAGAGGGTTGAGAAGAGCCTTAAGTACAGATTGGCTGTCGCTGCAAAGAAAGATACTTCTCTCCGTCCATCCATTGTTCGTAACGTGGCTCAAGGCCATTATGATTGCATATGCCTCCGCTTGGAAAACGGATGCGTATGATCCCAAAGATGTGTACAGTCGTCGTTCTTCACAAAAGCACCAGCACCAGAACCCTCGTCGGTTTTGGAGCCATCTGTGAAGATACGATAACAGTTCTTTCGAGGCTCAGATTCTGGAGTGAACCAGTCCTGGACCGAAGAAAAGTTGACTGAGTAATTTTGAAGCTGTTTGAGTCTTGGGATCATCGTGTCAGACGGCATATCCATTAGACGTGAGTAAAATGTAATGCTGCTTGCGAGCTCCTCAAAGCTCCAGTGCGAAAAGTGCCAGAGACCACATCTCCTTAAACGAGAAATGGTCTTGAGAGTACACCCCATGATGTAGGTATCAAGGGAAGGAAGTATGTATGACGTAGTGGATAGTGTATTAGCATCAAGTCCTCTGACAATAATATTGTCCTCAAAACTTTTGTCACAACTCTGCACCAAAAGTCCGAATTAATCCATTTTTTGGTCAGTAAAATGCTGAGATTAGTTGCCAACTAACAAAAGTTCAGAGGAAATGTGCATTGCTGATATTGTGAGAAGATGAGACAAGAACCAACCACATGTTTGCAAATAGCTACTAGTATAAATTCTACATCGATAATATTAATATTTGTTACAGTCATAGTGATTAAATAGCTATTATACATAATGACTGGTCATTATATATAATGGCCAAATTCACTAGACAAAGTAATAAATTAATCACTTTATCTGGACATTATTCATAATAACTTGTCAAAGTTAGTCAAAGTAATAAATACGGTCTAGCCGACTTGTTACCCCTCCCTCTCTTCATCCCGCTACCGCGTTCCGTATGCAACAGCTTTCCGCATGGCCCGCTTCGTGGGGCTCATTATTTTAACCCTTTTTTCCGCAGGGTTAAGCTGCTCGTGCTAAATATGAAAATAGCAATTAATTTCCGTATGCAACAGCTTTCCGCATTTATTTTATAATTTAATTTTTTAAATAATCTTTGTGATTAGTTAAGGCAAATTGAAATATAATTTTATAATTTTAAACGCATGCCTACGTGTTTTATTACATTATCCAAGTCATCGAAGATATTATATATAATAGCTAGTTAATGTGATTAATTGTGTGTCCATTATCACCTTAACCAAACTGAGTAGATATTATGCATAATGGCTAGCCATTATACAGAAGAACGTATTGTAACGCCTCCAGCGAAGACCGTCAAAACTGTTCGTGCCTAACAGTTGGCCTATGTGAAAATTTAAAAAATATTCTATGGTATTAATTGCCTCGAGCTGCGAAGAATTTTGTTTGCAATATTTTTGAGAGTCTAAAAGAATTTTCAATTGAAATGAGATGATAAGTCGGTTGGACATATATTTCCTCTTTTTATTTTATCTTTTTCCCTTGAATGGTTCTTTTGGAAGAATGTTGATAAACTGACCCAAAAGATTAAGGTTTTTTGAAAAGTTTGTGACTAAAACGTTCTCCATTTTAATACAGCAGATGAGGCAGCCTCCTTCGAAAAATGTATTCGCATATTTTTTATCAAAGCTCTGACGTTTTTCTATAATAAAAATTAAAATTCTCCCGAAAGTTGAAAGGTTTGATTCAGTTTTGAAACTAACTGCGTGACTTTGTTCCCATAATGTGGGGGTAGGTTTGTATAGGGTTTCTCAATTCTCATGTTGTTTCTTTGATTGTTTTCCCTATAAGTGGTCATTAAAATGATAAAGGCTTAAACAGCAGTTTTTAAGTGTTTTTGTTTACATTTGAGAGGTCATTTACATGTTTACATTTGAGAGGTCATTTACATCAAAGACTTTTCAACATAAGAAATTGAATAAATAAAAGCGATGTAAAGTATCTTAGCCGTGACTAGTTTCCTTCAAAGTTTGTTTTGTGCGCAAATGAAGTGAACATACTAAAGAGTCTTACCCTGATACAATTTCTTTCGAACCATTTAATAAATGCTCGGAGTAAGCCGATACGTTGACACGTAGATCAGCATGTCTTCCTGTTACACTTGGCTTCGGAGCTCGAATCTCAGAAACATCCAATTGCTGTTCCACGTATGTCAATGTTTTGCATTTCACTTTATACGAAGAATTGCCAAGTTCTCCGATAGTTACTTTGCTATCAATGACATTGATAGTGAACGACTCTATCGATTGGCCATTCGGAATCGGTAAAGTCTTAGAGTGCAAAACTAAAGAGAGAGCGCCCGAAATCGAAATTGTTGGTGTAAGATGTTTGGTTGGGGCTCAGGTTCACTTCGAATTGTAATGCCCACCTAAGTAGGTAAGTATGCCTTGCATTGGTATCTTAAAGCCTTGCTAAAAATAATTTCAAAGTAATAACCCTAACTGCTACTTTTGAAGAAAATCTGTCAAACAGTTCGGGCTGTAGAATAATATACGGACAGACAGACAGACACAATTCCCAGCGCCCCTTTTTTCTTATATTTATTATCTGCAGTTACAACACTTGCCTTGCAATTCCTAAAATTAAGTAAAATTCAGCAAAAACACCCAAATTCTAGTAGAAAGATTGTACAACTAGAGCATAAAGTCAGCTTTTCTCTTCAACATCAAAAGCATCCGCATCTTAGCTGTAATTATGTATAAAAAGTCACTTCATTTCATATTATATGACTTTGATTTGATGCGAAAACGAGTCAACTTAATTCTTAATTTCCTTAACGTTAAACCCATAAACCCATAATCTTGATCTCTTGTGACCAGTTCATTCAACGGTTGACTTTAATTGGTGACAGAAAAGAATTCCTTTGTGTACATCATCACCATTTGACTCCAAAGAAACAAGATATACAGAAAAAGGGCGAAAGAAGAAATCTTGGCCACTTCAGAAGTTCTGACCAACCCTGAGTGGATAAAAGGTTGACAAACAGCATTAACCCAAGAAAACACTATTCAACACCAAAGAAAGTGACAAAAATAGAAAACACCAATAGATGGGTAGGTAGGTATGTTGTATAGGTGTGTTGGTACTTTTCGAAAAAGTCTTTTAAATGAAATTAAAATGATTTCCCAAAAGAATCGCTCCATCAGGAAAAACACCATCATCGAGCAAAAAAAAAAAAAAAACTTGCAGAGGTAGGTAAACCTATTACCAAACCAAACCAACAGGAAAAAGGACAACAAATCAATACGCCTTTGATGGATATTCCTTTCATATTAAAGTAGGCACATTAAGAAAACACCAAGGAATATATTAACAATCAACCCCAGAGGGATATAAATTGAAGCAATATTGGCTGGTCAAGACTCAAGGGTTCACACCTGTTTACAATTACTTTCGAATGCGAGAGTTTTATCAAGTTTGATCGATGGAAAAAAGGAAATGCCATTGGAATTCAACATCGCAGTTAAAAGGTTTAGTAGATTTGATTTCTATTTTAGTCTTTTAGTTACATTTTCTTGTTGGTGTTGTGATATTTGTTGGTATAGTTGGCAAATAATATTTACAAAAAAAATAAATAATAATACAAAAAGTTTTATTCTAGCAATTACCCATTGGATGGGAAAAAAAGTCAATAAGCTACTTGTAATTGATGGTAGTAGAAGTAATTGGCAAACAAGTACCTGGGGCCTGTAACGAAAAGCTGCAAGGCAGTGGGGACTTGTAGCAGTAGCGTAGCTAGCATGGGTGGCACCTGGGGCGGCAGTTATGGTGTCACCCCCAGAATGTAAAACAGTAAAATAAATTAAATTCCGCTAATCTTTAAAGTAGAAAATTCGCTGATAGCGTCATCAAAAATTTATTTGCTGGGTCGCCTCATGTTGAATTGTTAAAGTTCCCAGACAATGATATTCGGAGAAGATTCTGCAAAGTCCCATTCAAGGATGAATTTCGTAAAATCTAAAGATTACCAAGCAGATGTTATATAGCCGCTTTCAAATGACTTCTCAACCTTGGTATCTCTGAGAGAAGTTCTGACTCTGACACCTCATCACTAGCAAATTTTGAAACAGCTATTTTCAAATCATTAATGTTTGCTAAAATTAAAGTAATCGCCTGTACAACTTCAAACAATGAGACCATCTCCTTAATAGACTCTGTTCTTGTTCGAAGTTCAGTGATGAATCGATCAAGGCCCTCGAACATGTCTTTCCGTAGTTCAGCGGAAGTTCAAAGTCGTGCATCAGTTGCCAACTCACCGGCCATTCGCTTTCTACGACGAATTCTACTTTCTGTTGGAATGTCGTATTTCTCCGATGTTTTTATACCAAAGTGAATTGCATCTTCTACGATCTATAACACCATAGTATATTTACTCCTTGGTAGCTTTAGGGTGTCACCCCCAAATGGGTGATGGGTCTACCTTTTACTTGAGAGTTTGAGGTTCGAGTCTCATAAGTCATAAGCATTGAACTGTCGTGAGTATCGGATTTTTGTTTTAGGATTCTAGTTTAATCTACACGGGTAGATTGGTGGTGATAGCCTGTGAAATTAAAACAACCAGTTATTTGAATTTACTGTTTCACCAAAAAACGGAAGGTGGTGTGACCACGGTTGCCAGTTTGGTAATTTATATCCAAATCTGGTCATTATTTTTTCACTTGGTCACATGGTCACTTTTTATTCCATTTGGTCATTTTTTCAACGAAATGAAATAAGAGAAACCCTTCAGTATATAGGTCTTTAAAATTGAAATGTATACATAAAGCAGTTTTCTTATCGAATTATGTTAAAAGTGCATCAAAAAGTTCGTTCGTTCAAGCCCAACGATCGCTCTGAGGTAGATGCAATGAGTTCTCTTGAAAAACTTCAGTTTACCCTTAATACCAAGTTAGGTGTTGATACAAAATGACAAGTGTTTTTCTTCAAATAACCGGCATGTGTGGTGACTTCGTGACTAAATCTGTCTTACGAACTGAAAACCAAGGTTTTTTGGCAACTGGACATGATGCTGCACAGCTTGTTTCTGTCAATACTGTCATACGCTTGTTTTCCAAGATCTCCCGAGTGCTGTACGAATTTGTTGACGTGGGGGGTTTTCAGACTTTCACAAAGACAAGACATCGCATCTGACGTTAAGGAGGAGTATTCCACTATAATGGGAGCAATTTTAAGATTTTCCATTCATTGAACATGCTTTCTCCCGACAAATCATGCAGCTGATGCACTCTCTTTTCAAGCTAATCACTAGCTTCCTTGAAAACTTCGGCGTCGAGACCGTCTGGAAATCCAGTTTTATTTGATTTAAGCTAACATACGAGTTTGCAACCCTAACTTCTTCTGATCTAGAATATGGCATTCTTAATAGTCGTCTAAGTTGAGTCTGCATAATTAACTTTTCAAGATCCTCAGAGATGAATGCGGTTCTATAGCCATGTTTGCTTGGTGGTCTTTACGGGCTTGGTTCTTAGTTTTCCACCCTGGCATGATTTTTTAACTTTTGGTGCAAACTTAGAAGCTCATACTTTCATGAAATTTCTATATTTCCTTAAACAAGCGCCTCTCATGCTACTTTTTCCGTTTGAGAATTTGTTGTTGTTCTCTTCTTCCTTCATCGGTATCAATCATAGTTTTGGTCAGTTCAAGTTACGTTTGGTCATTTTTATTTTCATTTTTGGACACATATTTTTTTGGCAAGTGGCAACCGTGGCCGTGGGTGTGACGATGGATCAGTATTTGGTTTGAATGCTCCAAGCTAGTACCAGCCATTTTGTACGAAAAATTAATCAGCAATCTTTGGTTTGTTGATCATCTAAGATCTAAAGGATATACCACAATGGAGGATAAAGTTTGACACCTAAAATACCAACTTGTATTGGGCGTTCATCTTTGACCTTTTGGCAGACAATGATAAGTACAGAGATAAGATGGCAAAGAGGAATTTTTGTAGTTCAAAGCAATGCCGTCAGTCATTCTGGGTGGTAGTTTGATAAACTATGGATGGTATGAATTTAACTATTATTTCAGGGTCTCCATCTTCATAAGTACTGATGAATAAATAGAACGACAGAACGACCTCGGGGAAAATGGTGCCTACAAATTGTTGCCAATACCGAACAACTTAATGAGAAAGACCTTTTTTTGACTGGGTAGTGTTACCAATTAAAAAAAAATTGTTTAAAACTGGAACTCCCCGTACAAAGCAGACATGTTTATCACTACGCTACGAACACCTCCTAGATATTGATCTCAAATCGGTATTTTGCCTGTATATTCCGCCCTTATATTTTTGGTATGAAAGTAAATCAATTCATCAAATGTCTTCCTTGATTTGTCAACTTGTTCCGAATACGAATGCACTTACATATTTTTTTTTTTTTTTTTTTCAAAAATTAATAAATATTAAAACCATCATCAGTTAACAGGGGCACGTTTCATAGTCACTTTCAACTTTTTCACTATTTCTCCTCAGCGTAATAATAGGAAAACCTTGGTCCTGTGTGCATTTATTACATATCAAGGACACTTTGTATCCATCCATTTTTATTTGAATGTGTACGCTTTCGACTCGACGCGACGGTTTAATCAGAGAACCGCATGGTTTTATTGAGTCACGTAACTAATTAAAAAGGTGAAAGGTCTTCCACAAAGGGAAGCGAATGTTCGTATGAGAACATGAATAAAGCTGGAAGCGAAACTCGTCGTTCTTTTGGAAAACTTTAAACGATTTCTTTTTTGTTCTTACCCTAATACATGCGTGTAAGAGCAACTGGAATTTTGTGAAATATGAGGCATTAACGGACCGGCGAAATGATCCCAGAGGAGATTGTGCTTTCATTTTATAAGTTTTATTTAACTTTGCATCCAGGAAGGATATTCTTGTATTTTTATTCGCCTTAAGCTCTAAGAGGGTTGAACGGTTTTATTTTTTGATTTTTCAATGTAAAAAGATTTCCATATTTTTATATGGAATCATTTTTCTCGATAAAAGATCCTGAGTTAAAGAAATGAAAAATAAAAAACTGTTAAATGTTTTATCCCATATACATACAATTCATACATTTAAGAACAACCCTTAAATGATACTATATAAGATGATTGTTGAGACGAGTATTTGTTAGAACGTACTCAGGGTTGACCTTGGCAAAGAAATCTTTTGAGTTTCTCCGAGCCAGCAAATGATAAAGTTTAAATAGAAAAAACATTTAAAAGCACTCGAAATTGAAATGAAAATCACATTTATTTGCATGAACGTCTGTGAAAGTTCGTAAGCAAGAACAATGAATGTAATTTCAACAAAGAGCATCAACACTATTCCTATAGTTAGAAAGAACTTAAAAGAAGAGCAGCACTCAGGAATGTGTTCAGTAAAGAAAGTAAGCAAACATACCTAGATACATCCATTTTTGTTTACAAATGTTTTTTTTCTCAGTTCATATACTCGTACGCGAATGTCGTTTTCTTATTTCATTTTATATTAAACAAAGATTGTGTAGGTACGTAAACATGTTTCTTCAAAAATCCCTCGCATGTATTTGGAAACAATCAGTTCTTTCTTGTAATCGCTTTAAGGGCAGCATTTTCAGAGGCTAAGCTAAACATGGAAGCAGCCAACGTTAGCTTGAATCTACTCAAATAGGAACTTTTGAGCTGTGGGTATGTCACAATGGTATGGCTCTAGTACACTCAGAAATCCTAAGAGTTGTCGTAACCTCTTAAACACGCCAGCTCTTTTTTTTTAGGGACTCTGAGCTCTGGCAATAAGAGTTACCGAATGCGATGCTTGAGCTGTTATTATTTAAATTTGGGCTGCAATAAATATGCAAAGAGCTATCCGGATGTATTGTCAAAAGCAAATTTTTAAGCATCAGAGCTATTGGAACTTGTAAAGATTAATAGCAAATATTTATAAAGCTATCATTTATGGTGATAGAGTCTTTATAAATACTGATATGATTGTTAAAATTAATTTCAGAGCTATTGTTAAGATTTGCAGAGTTGCTGTAAATGTGGACAGTTATCAACAGAGCTTACTTTAAAGTAGTAAGAGTACTCATTATAGTTGATTTAGCTATGACAAACTTTCAAAGAGCTATTGCAACTGTCTAGAAAACTATCTTCATACATAGGAAGGTCTAACAGAGTTACCATAGCCATGTAGAGAGCTATGGTAGGTAATAACAAAGTTCTACTTTTTCCTGAAAGAGCTATGACTTATATTAACATAGCTCTTAAAAATGTTAATAGAACTTCCAAAAGTACTGTCAGAGCTGTCATCAGTATCTGCGGCATCATCATAAGTATTCTCAGAGTTATCATACTTACTGTAAAGGTTCTCAATAGAACTTATTTTACTGCCACAAATATTCAAAAAGGTGTCGTAACTATTTAAGAAGTCTAACAGTGCTACCATAACTAAGCATGGAGCTATAAAAGTTAATAACAAAGTTGTATTTTTTCTTGAAAGAGCTATGATTTATATAAACAGAGCCCTTAAAAATGGTGACAGAATTTCCAAGAGTACTAGCAGAGCTGTCATCAGTATCGACGAAGTCATCATAGTTATTGTCAGAGTAATCATACTTACTGTTATTGTCACAGTTATCATAAGTACAATGAGAGTTCCCTTCATTTTAAATCTAGCTGTGCTTAATTTGTCAAGAGTTATCTAAACTCTTGATAAAGTTATCAGCTCAGTAATAAAGTTTTTTAATACACTCACAGAGCTATGGTTATCACTAAAAGAAATGTGATATATATTTACTGAGCCATCGCACTTAGTGATAAAGCTGTAAGAACTTTTTAAGGGTTGTGAAAAGTGCTAATTTCAGCTATTATGATTGTAAAAAGAGCTATTTTATATTATAAAAGAATTGTATCCATCGATGATACAGAACTGTTATAAATACTTACCAAGCTCTTAGAATCGTTTTAATATCAACATGAAGGTTTTGCTAGAGCTATAATTTCGACATAGAAAAATATTGCATTAAAGACTATTTAAAATACGAACAATAGAATGATTCATTTTTCATGACATAAAGTTTTTTATTGATATTATTTTATGAACAACAATTCTATCAACTACAAAGATACCTTTCAAATTTTTTTGTTGAGAAAATTATTTTTTCATAGTAAAAAGAAATTTGTCAAATATGGATATTTGTTTACAGAATTTTTGAATTCAATGTTTGAAATAAGGAAAAAAAATTTATTAAAAATAAATACAATTCTTATTAAAAGTAATAAAATTATTTAAGTTAGGCTTTCAACCTAAAATTATCTTATCTTTAAAAGAAATTTAAGTAAGCACAGGGATATTATAACTTAACAAAAGTATGAATGTAAATATGCCTAAAAGTAAAGGGTCCCATGGTTTTTAATTTAGCCAGCCAACTGTGGTACATTCTGTATATTTTTCAATATCAATAAAGAATTTAACAAAAAATTTGTATTTTTCTTATAAATGTATATTTTATTAAAAAACAAAAGATAAAAAGTTCAGCTCATATTTTCAAGTCAACTAAACCATGGAATAAAAATGTTACGAACTAAACTGGAATACAATTGCTTTCTGTTCAAGTTGGTCCAGAAAATTTGAATTTCATGGTTCAGTTAACTTGAAAATGAGAGCTATTTAGTTTTTGTTTTCTAGTTTTTATTTAATTATAGAAGATGAAAACATTTTATATTTACCTGCTTCTTTAAAATCTTCGACTTGAAATTCTTTTTCCTTTTTTTTAATTTTTGCAATAACATCATTCCCGCCAAAGGAACAATTAAGGAACATTTTCCTAATTTTGTTAATGTACGTACTGTAATTTATCTCGTTGTAGGAGTTGTCGAAGCCAAAGATGCACCAAGTAAAACAAAAACTTACGCTTTTACGAAAAAGAGTGAGTTTTTTTCAGGTTATAAAAATAACTTTGTGAAGAATAATTTAAAAAAATTACCTGATATTGATGATGTTTTACACAAGTTGAGAGTTAAATTTTTTTTCTCTTTTCCTTCTGCAATTCTTCATCTGCTCTGAACTCTGAATGAAATTGAATACGTGTTTCACTGTGCGTTGTGTGATGTGAACTGTCGGCATCGGCTCGGCACTCAGCGTCAGAGTAGAGTATATCTAACAATGAGTAGGGAAACTTTTTTGCAAAAGTGGTAGTCACTATTACAATCACAAATTTGCTATGATGTCGCTTTGAGCTATCACTAACAAAGTTATTATAAGCTATGATACATATTCTAGAGCTACCATATCCTCATATTAGCTATCGTCAAAACGCAGACGGAGCTATCATGTCCCTTTGGTTGGAGCTATCACTAACAAAGTTATTGTAAGCTACGATACATCTTGTAGAGCTACTATGTCCTCATATTGGCTATCGTACAAAACATAGACGGAGCTATGATGACTCTTTGCTTAGAGAGCTATCACACACGTAGTTCTGGTAAGGTACGATACATCTTGCATAGGTTCTGTGAGCAAAATAAAACTACTACATCCGCATATTGGCTATCGTATTCAAGTGGACGTTACCACTGCTAAATGAATCGGATACGATAGCTCTTGCGATTTGGTAATATACCTTCATTTTTTTTCTTTAAAATAACAGCTGAATGAATGTGTTGCTGCAAGTTTGGAAAGAGTGATGACAGCTCTGGTTGGGTCGCGGTGGTCGTAATTTGCGTACAATAACTCTGCTTTGGATACCATAGCTGGAATTTTGGTGTCATTTTTAAATTGTTTATTACCGTACCCGAATTTCAAAATCAAAATCTCTGAGTGTAAGCTCATCGAGATCGCCTGCTCATTATTTATTGAATACTATAGTGACAGACTAACAACCTCTACAATGAACCCGTGATGTAAATAAAATTGATTGGTTCTATGGGTAAAGCTTAAAACCATCTGAAAGTGGGTTGAAGCCACCAAACAAATCTCATAAATTGAGTATTGTGTTTCGAGTTTTCAAAAGATAGCTGAATTAGTCAGGTGTCAAGTGCAATTTCTTTCCATAGAGTTTTTTTTTGTCGTTCTAACTTCCGGCCTAGCTTCGTATTACAGGGTGTTATTTTAGAGATTTTGTTCTTAAACTGGCAGCACTGATATGATTGTCAATTTGACAATTTGTGGTACACTTGTGGTCAGTAGGATTTCACAATTAAAATTAATAGACTTACTACCCAACAACGCTTGCAAATTTTTAGACCAAGTTGCTCGAGAAGTGGCCAGGCGTGGGGCCCATAATATCCATAATCGTTTCAAGCGTTAACGATATAAAAATATCTTGAATTTGAAAGGAAACTTATAATTATTGATGTTTTATTTCGTTTTGGATTTATCTACCCCCTTTATAACAAATTTGAAATACTAAAAACTATGTCGCGAAGTGGATTGAAACTGTGCAATAAATGTTTGAAGAAAACGGATATCTTGGGATTGAGGATGTCATCAATATAAGTGTTTTACCCGTCGTACTGTCGTACATTAAACTTTCGTATGAAACACAATAAATAACAATAAACAATGAATAACATTTGTAGGGTTTTACTAGCTATAAGTTACATGTAATGCATACACCACTTGAGTGAGGGATTAGCCTATTTGAATTCAAATTAAAAAACTAAACGGTTGACAGAAAATACTTTGTATGTTCTGAATTCAGAAAATATTAAACTGTGAGGTAAGCTAACATGGACAAGCCTATTCAAGGAGCGGGTATACAAGGAGTTTGTAAGTTATCACGAGCTGCTGAATAAGCAATAGTAGTCGTCGTTATCATCGCAGATACCGCCGCCGCCGTCATCGTTATAACATTACGTGCATCGTTCGTCGCCGTCCACAACTACTCCGCTGCCACAGCTACCTCTATGAACGAGGCAGTCAAGGTTATCTCCCATAAGATAGAATGTCGGTCATTTGCGACTGGAAACATGCGATACTTGGCGCGAGCTGCAAAGCACAATGCATTACGAAAAATGAAGGCGTAGTCTTTAAGCAGCACTCAAAACTTAATAAAAAAATTAAAAGAAACAAGGTGTTTTCCTTTACTTGTACTAAGAGCTGGCATTGAATTTGATGTTGTAATTTTAAATGAAAAATCAGATTCCTAATTTCAAGCTTGCATTCTTTATGAAAATGACAGCAGTCCCTTTGCTGAGAAATTAGATCACCAACTTTTGGGGGTATTAAAGTTTTCAGAAACCATGTCATGAGGGCGCAGTGAATATCTAAGAGATCCGATTGAAAATGGCTACGTTCGCCTGTTGAAGAATTACAGTTGTAAAATTTACCATTCATCATCTGCGTACACTGTGATGTACAAGTATTCAATGAGTTGTACAATGTTATCACAGTTTGAACAAAAATAAGTGGAGCTAAGCGACCGCCCTATGGGGGACATCAGAAGTACCTAAAAAGATGTTGATATGGCGGAGCATATCTAAACCAATAACTTTAAGAACAGTTATACAAGTAAGAAAATGTATATCTTAATAGAATGTGCTTAAAGCATAGTGTGAAGGGCTCAACTTGTCAAAAAATTCAGAAAATACAATGAAAGCATTGCTAAAATCTACTGTGTTTAGACCATAACTATAAGGTCAATAGCTGTTCGGTTTTATATTTTTGTTCAAGAACGAAAAAACCACAACACTTTATTTTTTGATTAACTGTTTCTGCGACGTCAAGCAAGAGTTTATATCGAGTTCGACTGAAGGTACTGTGAAATTTGACTTGATTTGTATGTTGATCTGACAATCTTTAATTCACATGACAATTAACAGAATTTCGTTGAAGAATGCTGGCTGCAGTAGATTCGTAAATTGTTGCAAGTTTTTCCATTTTTATTTTACAAGCAGTGGAAACCATTGATCATTTTGAGTTGAGCGAGAGGTAAAGAGGAGAGTGGTACCCGTGGTGTGATGGTTAGTATAAGTCTGCTGTTAACCTAGAGGTTCGTGCTTCGAATCCCAACAGAAGCCAAAAATGTTTTTTCATGAGTTTCGCCCTTCACGAGGAATCTGCAAGTCCTCCGTAAAAAAATTCATTGCTTTCTCGATTTCGGAACCTGCAGAAAATTGTAGGTCCCCTCCATTCCCTCACAAGGCATGGTTGTGAGAAATGCGCTAGGCTCTGTTGCGCCACCCTATTGATTTATTTATTTATTTTATTTTCAAAATAAAGAGACACCAAAAGTTTCCCACAGTGTTTTACTGCAGCATGTCACATCAGCCACAGCATTTTGTATCAATCTCTGATTTTTTAACATTATGCTTTTGATGTTCCAATTTTGAAGAGCAAATGTGGTCAGAATTTTCTTCCTTAGCTTGCTTTCATCTTCTCCAACTATAAATTTGTATCCCAGCCATCATTCTTTAAGTTCTTAGCCACAAATCAGCATCTGATGCCAGCTGAAAGTTTCTCATAAGCATATTCAATTATTCAACGACCAGCAGATTTTTGCAGACACAAACTTTCTTCTTTATTTGGATGTGAAAACTTCATAAATCAGGATCTCAGTCATTAGTGCAAAAAATAGAAAATATAAAAAAACCACAACGCACATTCCCATCATCCAGTGCTCCTTCTAAGGCATCATCATCAAAAAAAAAAAAAAAAAAAAAATAAGAAACGGTAGAGAAGAACCAAACACATCCTTGAGAGCAAAAAAACGAAACAACTAAGTGTACGAAAAGAAGGAAATAAAATTACCTTAACATTGACGCCCATAAATAAGGACAAAGTCCCTAATGGAAAAATGTGATAAATCACTTAGGGAATAGAGAGAATCAGTTCACATCGCTCAGAAGTTGGATCCCTGAGTTCTAGTCGCCTTAGTCACAACTCCCAATTCACACTTCTCTTTCTACTTTTTGTTGTTGTTGCAAGTTTGCTCCATACCATGCCATGCCATGCCTGCAAGCCAGCCAGCCAGCCAGCCCGTCCATAAGGTCCTCTATTGATTGTATGTTATAGATAGCAGACTTTAAGTTGACCGATTACTTATGTGATCGACTTTGGGCAGTTTAATGACTTGTGAGCCACTTGCTTCTGAATGCAAATGGGAAAAGTTATCCTCTAGCCATTGCTGCCCAAAAACTGCAGGTCCATAAGAGTTGAACTAAAAGAAAGGGGAGAAAAAAAAAAAACAACAGAATACTGAAAGCAAATTATGACAACGTAGCAGTTTCCAAGTTTGGGATCAAAATTTATTCATGTAAATTCATGGCTTATTAATTACCATGTTTTACACTGCACCCACCAGAGAAACACACATTCGTGCAGTTGTGGGAGAAGTATCACATTGTGCCTGCTATAGACTAAGTCAGGAGGAGTGTAACCAACTTACTACTTTTATAATTTTACCAGATCCATCCAGGGCTTCATTAATTTCAAAAATTTTTTCACAAAGAGCTTTAAGTACCAACAAGCTTGATTGATTGGTGCAAAAGGATGTAAATTTTTGTTGAATGTGAATTTCAAATAACAAAGGCTTGGACTATGCTCGACGCATTCCTAACAAACGTTTAATTTTTAAGTAAACATCTACCATCATGCCATATTAGGAAAAAATTTCTAGGCAATTACTTTTTAAATGAACTAGAAGAATTATCAGACGCTTCAAAAAGCAGTCTGTTAAACTTCACTAAGGCCACAAAATGGCTAAATACTGACCAGACATAAATTCATAGGTTTCAAGGACGTTACAATACGTCAGGGTATCACAATGGATCTACATTGATCTAAGTGTGAAGGAATTAAGATCAACCGTCAGCCCATTCCACCTAACCTAACCTACCATCACGCAACCCTTACAACTAATCAACTGCCATTAATTATAAACAAAATGCTTCCAGGAACGTATTTTTCTGTCTTCAGTTTAAATAAATTCTAATTCAAAAGAGATGATGTGTGCACACTGGTTATCCAAATAGATTAAATTGGAGTCTTGTTGGAAGCGCGTTATGAGAGGCCGAAGGGATACGTGGTGGGTGGTATGTTGCTGAAGTACTACTTGACAAATATACAGTTGTTGCTCCACAGTTGAGTTGATGATGGGGCTTAGCAGAATTTGATATTCAAGCACTTTTTACCCCCTCTTTATACTAATTTGCATATATGACATTAAAATATTTGCATTTTACACAGATAGTCACCTAATAAACGCGATGCACATGAATGGAAATGCATGTGTTGCGGCAGGATAAATTTCAACAATACGCGCTGAATGCTTTGCAATTAATCTATGATTGGAAAGATACTTTTGCTCTGAAAGCTTAAATGTGTAATAAAATATAAGTAGTAAATAAAACAAAAAGAAAAAACGCTGAGTTCCTACTTGTCCGCCTGTGGCTCGAATCGCAGAAACATCAAAGAAGAAATGAATGTTTTTAACGCTTATCGCCTTTGGTGGGAAATTGGCAAGTTCTCCGAGCCTTATTAAGCTTTATACTTTCAATCTTTGCCTTTCAAAATCGTCATAAAATCTTAGGTACTTAAAATGAGTGAGGCTTGGAGATTTGCGCAGCGGCAGCATTATTGGACTTCTGTATATAAATTTGTTTTCAATTAATGATTATTGATATTTAAATATAATCAATCAATGAGCTTCCATCCCAGACTACTTATCTACTTCGATGGTCTCAAGAGAAAACCAAAAAAATATTCCGACCTGTGAGAACTGTGTGGTTATGGTAGCGGTGAAGGTTGCGGGACTTCCATGCAATATATTCTGCCTTTTTACTCGACTTCTTTCCTTTTACAATGACGATGCAAGTACAGTGGTGGTCCAGTATGCCGATAACAAATGATCGATATTACGAACACTTTTTTCAAGTCCATTCGCACTAACGTCCCTTCTTTCCAAGGTCATGGAAACGTTGATAAACCGTCAACTCATGAAATATCTTGAAGAACGAAAGGTTTTCAATGACCGACAGTACGGCTTTCGTAGCAAAAGGTCCACTGGTGATTTGATGGCTTATCTCACCGAAAAGTGGAACCAATCTTTACATTGTTTTAGAGAAAGTAAGATTATTGCGCTTGATATTTCTAAGGCATTTGATAGAGTTTGGCATCAGGCTCTTTTATCGAAAATGCGTGCTTTTGGTATCGATGAGTCTCTTCTTCGTTGGATTAGAAACTACCTCTCCGACCGTTCTATACAAGTTGTGTAGGATGGTTTTAAGTCTGATACCCACTTTATAAATGCTGGTGTGCCCCAGGGCTCCGTTTTGCCTCCGACTCTCTTCCTCATTTTCATAAATGATCTCCTGTCTGAAACTTCTAATCCTCTCAACTGTTTTGCTGATGACTCAACCCTCAGCTTTTCATATTCGTTTCCAAATTCACGTCCCTGCTCTTCGGACGTGGCAATAGAACGGTTGCGTATGATTAGCTCATTGAATTCTGATCTTGACAGCATTGTTACATGGGGTAAAAAAAACCGAGTAGAATTCAATGCTTCGAAAACTCAATGTTGTCATTTGTCGTAAAAACTTGACATCCACGACCACTGTATTTTGAGCTTGAATCTCGACCTTATATTCTTTTCTCTAGAGATCCATCTGAGGGAACACTGTACAGTGGGGCAGAATTAGTGATTTCCTGCGATAGACTATTATTATTATTATTGTTTATTATAATAATAGATACTTGTACACAGTAAGATACAAAAATCTTATAAAATAGTGCAAAGTTGAATTAATGGACAGATTTAACTTGAATACAACTCAACTCAAAGAAAGTTTAAAGTAATTCTAGGCTTAATTAGGCCAAAATAAAACGTTAGATAAGATTTTTTGATATCTCGCTTCGTTCTCGAGACATCGATACTTGAATTCGAAAAAATAAGGCAAACAAAACTTCGAGTTTAAGTAGGTATCGATTTCTCCCAAAAAACTCACGGAGTTATCATAATCAATGCCATAATCCAAACGACTTGATTCGGAATTTACTGGTGATCTCTAAATGGCCATTAACACCAAAATTTTTCAAAATGGGTTCTAATTTATTAACAAAGCTTCCAACCGCGCGCCACGTTGCTATAATTTGCGTGCAATAAAAAAAACATTAAGGCACAAGCAAAAAATTTCTGCATCGCTATTAAAATAGCCTTCAAATCCCGTGGACAGTTTGGAAGCAACTCTGACTCAGGTTGAAATTGCTCAAGTGAGATGTCACATCATAAACGCACCTAACTCAAGTCTCATTCTTTTTTTGTGTCATAAATGTAGTGTAGACAAATTTCCACAGTAAAAGTCTATTTCCGCCCACATTTCCCAGCACAAAACTCTTTTACCAAAAGTCATCCATTGCATGCAATTCTCTTTTCCACCTTCAAAGGATGAACGATAAGGACCAATATGCAGAGAGTACCCTTTTAACCCTATAAACCATCCTAAGCCGCATACAACTTAATGCGCTAGCTAAGCAAATCGCATACATATCTAATTTTCTGTTCATTCATCTCCAAAGCTCCGACTTATCCCTACGACATAGAAACTATACAGGAAGCAAAGCATTAGTAATTTGTAGGACCCTCATTGCTACACCACGAGTCCACTGTCTCACCACTCACTGTTCCCCAAAACAACAAATTTTTTCATCTCCATCTCGGCAGGTTTAATTAAAATTTTCTGCCAAAATGCGTTTATTTCCCGAGAGTCACGTGAATTTCAGACATTTGTAAAATTGTGATAGGTCACATAAACCAGAGTATAAACATGCTAGCCAACGCAGTTTATACCTCTCCTATGCTATACCCGCAAACCGTTAAGCTTTCTCTTATATTAAAATAAATTTTAATTATCCATCTTTTTCATGGTTCTTTTTGTTGGTATTCGATGGAGAAAAAAAAAACATCATAAAGGAGCGCATATCTGAAGATGATTTATAATGCGAAGCATACACGGAGACACCTACCAACGTACATTCAAACTTCATCTCATTTATAAAAACAAAAAGTATTCGAAAATCTCTTTTTGCACTACGTTTGCACATAACTTCGTTTGACTACGGAGTGAGGTGATGCAGCGCTCACCTTATTCGAAGCAATTAAAATTACAAGCAAAATGAAAAATGAAATTTTATGTCATTTACAGTTACAATGAAATTTAAAATGTAAAAGGCAAAAACATTTAAAAAGGATTATTTAAGAGTCAGCAAAAGCGCAAGGCAGCGCATTATTATACTCGCAATGTGCTTGCTGTAAGCTTTTCGTTTTGTCTAATAGAAATGTTAATTATGTATCAACTTTGATTGTGTTTCTGTAAGATTCTGGTTAGATTGTGTGAAGCCTAACTCTGCTCAATGAATTAATTACATTCGAGTGATCAAATTCTTTTTTTCGTAAAAATGTAGACTTTTAGCCAAAATCGAAGTAAATTTTTTTTAGGTTTACCATTTTCTATACTGAAAATTTCATGGGGGCCTACAAATGCAAAAAGTTCTCTATCAATGTCCTCAAAAAGCTTTAACTTGAAACGCGTGAGTGAATGTCTAAAGGACTCTTTGACATAATCAGGGGGGGGGGGGGGGGGGGGGTATGGGCTAATTGAATAGGTAACTACCTTCTTTCCAGTGTGTATTCTTCTATGCAACACTGATAAAGTCAGCTGAAGAATGACCGCTAAATGTGTCCATTTGCAGTGTGACGTAGGCAGTTAGCATGCTCGCGTGCAATCCTTAGAATATAATTAATTAATTTTTCATTATTGCTGATAAAACAAGAGCCTCATGGAATTACGGAACGGGGTCGGGGATATACGATACTTACATACATCCAAAAGCATGCCAAGGAAATGAATTGCCTAGGGCGTTGTTATTTAATTGATTTAGTCGCACAGCAGGGACAGAACACAACGAGAACATGAGGCTAAGGCAAAAAGAGACTGAGTGCCAGATGGATGGACAGATGGACATTGGTCATAGCTTGGCGATAGCAATCGTATAATCAATTCAATTAATTTTCTCTCCGAATTGGGATTTGGGACTAAAGTTGTCATAGAGATATGTACATAGTACATTTCGCTGGGCTTCGCTTCACAAAATCAGATTGCTATGGCTATAAGAATATGTATATATGTATAGATATATGCACAGATTAATATTTGACATGTTGATGACATTATGGGTTAATTTGAAATTGCTGGACGTTTTCGGGGATCGGAAAACGTGTTTTAAATTATATTGAGCAACTGTCAAAACAATTATGAATTATGCATTGATGTAAGACTTAGGAAATCATTCGTTTTTTGATTGCGAAACGTGGTTTACGCAAACTCAAGTGTGTTAGAATTCGCCGTTTGGTTCTTAAGTTTTATTAAACGGCCTCAAATAAATAGGATCATAGAAGAATTCCAATCGAGTTTAAAGAAGAGCTCTAAAACGTAATTAGCAAATTTATAGTGAAGTGGGCTTTAATTTTAGTTTCTCTTTCATATCAACTCTGTTCCGAAATAAAAATAAAAATAAAAACATAAATAGCGTGACATATCGTACCTCGGAAATCAGCGGAATCATACACATTTCTCTCAACTAAACTTTGATGGGGAGTTAAAGTCACCAATGTACTAATTTTGCCAACAAAGACAACTGAGGGAGGGATGGTTCATGGTTGTTCTTGACAATTTTTTCGAAAGGCAATACGCGTGGTAAACAAAATGTATCTATAGATTTTAAGTTGAATTCAGAGAATAATTTGTTTTTGCGTTTGTTATTCAGGGGTCGAATTATAGCAACAGTGAACGAATGAGTGAATGAGATTGCTGGGCATTGAAAAAGGAAGTGAGTGGTATCCTCATGTTCACCTTCGTCATTGCATCCTCTGCATAGGTCATCGGTGCAAAGACCCATTTTCTTTTTGTGGTAATTTAGTAGGTTGTGTCCAGTTATGATACTGATAAGCATTCGTAATGAAGGTCTATTCAATGATAGTAGCTTTTCAGATCCGTTCTTATCGTATTTCAGCCATAGTTTCCTGGAAGTAACACAAGAATCTAGGCACTCCCATCTTTCATTGGATTTTCGCATTACTGTCAAGTGCTGATCCTTTTATCGCTAGTTCGTCAGCTTTTTCGTTTCCCGGTATTCCACTGTGACCAGGAACCCAGCAGAGTCTAACGTTATGCTGTGTGCCAAGAACCCTAAGCTCTTCGCGACAGCAAGAAACAAGCTTTGATTTGACAAGAGTGGCAGAAACCGCTTTTATTGCTGCTTGGCTACCAATGAAAGAAGTGATATCAGCATGTGATAGCGCCATCATGGACACCTGTTTTGTAGCGTTTACAACTACTGCCAAGATCTCGTCTTGGAAGACGCTGCTGTGATTTGGAAGTCTGAATGAACTGGCTAGGTTTAGGCTTTCTGAAAAGAAACCTGCACCTGTTCCAACTTCCATTTTTGAGCCGTCGCGTCGGTATGAATTGATATAGACGTCTCGTTCGTGTAAGGTGTTCCCAATCCGTTCTATTGGGGAAGCTGGTTGAGAAGGATTTTCCAAAGTCCTGGTATGGAGTTATGTAATCCGTGCAGATATTGTTGTCTGCGTATCGTGATAAAATCTGTGCGTGTCCTGTTTGGCTGGTTTTCCAGACATTACACTGATTTAGTTTAAGTGCGCTGTTTGCTGCCGCTTCTTGAACATAGAGATCAAGGGGTGTGAGACTGAGGATTACTTCCAAGCTCGCGGTTGGTGTAGTTCTCATTGCACCAGTTACGCAAATACAGGCTGATCTTTGTACTTTGGTTAGGGTTTTTAAATGCGTGGATTTTTCCAGCGCCTTCCACCAGACCAAATTGCCATAAGATAGAATAGGTCTAACAATGGCAGTATACATCCACATGATGATTTTGGGATTGGGTCCCCAGTTTTTGCCTAAAATCCTGCTGCACGAATACAGTGCTATCATAGATTTTTTGTGTCTTTCCTGTATATTGGGACCCCAATCCAGTATTTTGTCTAAGATCACTCCCAAGTATCTGGCTTGATCAGAGATTTTAAGAGGGGTTCCATTTAGTCTTGGTAACTCAAAAGTAGGTATTTTTCTTCTATTTGTAAAGAGTACCAGATCTGTTTTGAGGGGATTAACTGTTACCGCATCTTTTTGTCCAAGCGCATACCTTGGCTAGTGTATTATTCAATTTTGCGCTAGTAGTGGTAGGGAATTTCCCGTCGCCAGAAGAGCTAGGTTATCGGCATAACCACTTTCACGCCATCATGTTTGAGAGCTACGAAGATCCCATTCATGACCAGGATCCAGAGCAGGGGTGAGAGGATACCTCCTTGTGGGGTTCCTCATGACACACACTTCTTCAAGTTTGCACCTCCCAGTTCTCTGTGGATCTGACGTTTTGTTAGCATACACATGATCCAATTTGTGATTGTTTCTTCTACTTCTAGATCATTTAGGGCCTTCTTAATTGCAGTGTTTTGTACATTGTTGAAAGCTCCTTCCTGCTGCTCATTTAACGACTTCAATTCTTTCAAATACTGATGAAAGAATGTCAAGTAGAGGACCTTAAGTGCTCGATAACGCGAGAAGTAATGCCAAAAATATACTATTCAGCCAGCCACGTATTACTCGACCACGTGAGCGGTAATTCGGTCAAGACTTGATTTTAAGCTTAATTTTAATTTTATATTCAAAAGCACGCGCTGCGCCGCCGCAGCCGCTTCAATACTAAATATTAAAATATTTCAAAATGTGTGACCTATGGTATGCTCGGTGTTGTATCTTCTTCTCCACAACTTGGTTTCGCATATAGGACCAAAGATCATTCGGAGAATTTTTTTTTCGAAACGACCAAGGGTTTCCTCATCCGCTGTCGACAAAAAAAAATTTTTGTTACTGCTTTTGTTTTTATCCTGGAGTTGATGCTGTCAAAAAGAAAAGTTTAAAAAAAAAAAGAGTTTAAACTCTCAAAGTTACGTTCACCGAACTCCGAATCTCGGTAGAACATTTTTGTAATGTGCATCAGACGTTGCTCGTTTGTGTACTTTACTAAGTTAAATTGACTATGACAGTTCGATGATTAGTGAAAGAATGCATGTTCAAAAATTAAATTCGAAGTTAGTTTGGAGCCGGCCCATTGAATATCTATTTTTTTTTTTTTTGTGGCGCAGTGGATGAAAATATGGTGTTGGTAATTGCGCTCACAAGCTCAAAGGTTCTGTTCAGGTGAAACCGTCGTTATATTCGAGCGCACTTTAGTCAAATAACCACTGTCCTACTGGAACCATTTTCATTGACACAACATTAATTATTTTTAATTTCTGTATTGAAAAAAGAGCTTATAAAATGGCCGCATCAATATTTATTTCCATAGTAAAAACTTGTGAATTGTCGATAACAGGTAAAATATTGTCAATAGTCATATAAAATATTTATCAATGTCAATTGATACAATGAAGTATCTGTAATACTTGTCAAGTAGCATTCATTGTGTGTAGGATGCCTAAACTTTGTATTTAAGCTTCATCTGGAGCAACACAGCTTCCCAACTTCTTAATACTACCTGCCCGAGAAAAACAAAAAAGAAAAAGTAGAAGAAAAGCACTCCGAAATCGTTGTGCTTCCAAGAACACCAAACATCTTAATTGCTATCTAAAAGCCAAGAAAAAATGTGACAGCGACTTAAATGACTCATTATGGTTTTGTTTTGAATTGTTACTGTTTCCTAAAAGGTGTCGAGATAAACTCAACAGAAAAAATACTTTTGCTTGAGTAAAAACAAAGCACCAAGGATTAAAAAAAAATAAAACACAAAAATGAAAAGCAATAAATCACATGCAAAGTTTTCTCAAAACTCATGAACACCTGCTGCTGTTAAAACCTGCACAAAATAAAAAAAAACCCTTTGTCAATGAAAATTGGGTAAAATGTTAACTAACTAACATTCCTGACGTAGATATAACAATTTCAGTGTTCTGACGAGAGTTTTCCGTCTTATTTGTCGATGCATCTGAGACTCTATTTTTGTATCAGTAAATTAAGGATGATTCAGGATGTTCATCTTTCCGCTTTGTATATTAGAATCTCATTTAGGGTATTTAGTTCTTCAAAACCAAAGTATATTCCGCAACCTAAACGTTCGTTTCGATGTGAATCGCTTGTCATTGAAAATTAATGAGATTGCTTCGAGTTGAATACAAAGTGGCATTTTGGGGGAGTGGAATAGAGATGGAGTACCTCTACCTACTTTCGAAAGGATGTAAATAAAGCCAATTGATGTTTATTTATATATTTACAGCCTTACCGAGCGAGTGACGGTTGTGGTGATAAGGCAGTAGAGTTTTTCGCCGAATGAATTATTCAATTTTGAAAATAATTTTTGTAAATTCCTATCAACATTTTGTAATAATTTCCATCTACCTCATCACAGAGAAAGTAGGTTACTCAATTTTCCCTAAGGTGACTTAAGGTCGCTGTGAATATTTTACAAAAATCTTTGACATCGTCTTGTTAAATTTTTGACTCCCAGGCAACACTTTCAATTAAGAGAAAAAATATTTATATATAGCGATGTATATATTTTTGCTAAAAGAAAATTGATAATGCTTTTAAACAGTATTCGCGAGGGTAATTTCGTGAGCTTGCGGGCGAAAAATAATGATCTCGATTTATATCATTGAATTTCCAAGGACATTATAAATATAAGCGTCTTTTATTTGTTGTAAGGGTGAAAATTGTATACTTTGTAAATCACAAATCATACCTCAGAGAGCCAGTGGCATTTATTTTTGTTGGCCTTTAAATTTATTTATGCAGCAGGTATACGAGCGATGATAGTAATATTTCATTTGTGCTTCAGGGTTTGAAGCTTTTTTGCTGTGAAAGTATTTATAAAATGGGTTTGGTTTGGAGGTACCTTAAATAAAATTTGTATTGCTAATAAGCTTAAAGCCGAGTTCGTTTGTTTTGCTACACACAACCATTTGAAGTTGAATGTGGCTAGTGTCACTTTTCTTCCTTTTTAAAAAATTAGAAAAAATTAGTCCTCAAGCAATTTTTAATATGCAACTTCATCTTTGTACTGTGAAGTTCTCGATTCTTCGATGGGGTATGGTGAAGTGACCTCAACTTTAGAAAAACTTAAAGACGGGAAAGTCTCTGGATCAAATGGTATACCAGCTGAATTTTATAAGTATGGAACAATAGAACTAATCAGCAAGCTGACACTTATGTATAACAATATAATGGAAACTGGTCTTATGCATTTATGCATTTATGAATTCAAGAAATCCATTATTTTTCCGATATACAAGAAGGGATATTTGAATGAACCATCCAACTACAGAGGTATATCGTCTCTTAATGCGTCATACACAAGATATTCACGCTTATTTTGCAAAAACGCCTTACCAAATGGATTGATGAAAACAAACTCCTGAAAGAGTTTCAAGCAGGATTTAGGTCAGGATATTCCAAAGGTATATATTTACCCTCAAGAGTATTGCAGAATCATTTCTTCGCAAACAAAAGAAGCTATATGTTTTTTTCGTGGATTTCAAATCTGCATTTGATTTAGATAGATAGATAGATATTTATTTCTTCCACATAAAAATTACATTTTTGACAGGTTGTCGTTGCACAGTGTACAGAGATATGATAAGCTTAATTATTTATCTTACTACTGAAACATAAAATTTTTTCATTGAACTGCATTTTAGCTAGAAAGTTATTTTGAAGGAAAAATATGGGAAAAAAAACCTTCATTTAAATGTTTGTTTACTTAATATTATATCACAGTTTGTATTTCATGTTTTCTATGCATAGTATTGAACATTGAAAATAAATAAATAAATAAATAAATAATACAAAATGAATAAATAATTAACAAAAAGAATAAATAAATAAATAATTATAATAAGAAAATTTAATAAATAACTGATGATGTTTAAATAGGTAAATAGATAAATATATATATAAATAAATTGGTAAATCGTTAAATTAATTAATTAATATATAAATAAATGAAAAAATAAGTGATTAAATAAATAATTGTGTTTACAATTAACTACAGAAAAATAAAAAAAATTTATATTGTAGAATTTTATATACAATGTACATATATCATGGCATTTCCAAATTTATAAGTGAATTACTTTCAAGTTTATCATTAAATAATAATATTTACATTTGCTAGAGACACCCTTATTAAGTAAGTCCGATAATTAGTTCATTTTCACTGCTTTGGCAGTTTCTTATAAATTTTTGTTTGATTTCTTCAATTTTATCTTCGATTTTTAAAACTCGAGTTTGTTGGTGCAATGTTGATGTTGAGTAGAACCATGGAACACGGATTATCATTTTAAGAATCTTATTTTGAGAGATTTGTAATTTTTTGACATGCATTTTAGCGCAGTTTTCCCAGGCGGGAGATCCATACAAAATAATGGCTTGAAAAACAACTTTGTAAATGGATAGTTTGTTTTGGTTGCATTTGATTTGATCGACAGAAAAGCACTTATCTACAAGCTCTTCAACAACGGCATGTCATGGAAGTTTGGAAGATTTTTACAGAATCTGTATGAGAACACTACTTTTGGCAGCCTCACCAGAATCACTGCAGCTAATGATAAATCGTCTGTTTCAATGAATTTAATTGTAAATCTGGAAAAATCCAAGGTTTTGATTTCAAACGTGGAGGAGGACGCAACTGCGCAAACGAAAAATGGAATTACAATGGTGAACTCATCGAAGTTGTTACTGAATTTAAATACCTAGGAGTTAATTTCACTGGAACTCTAAATATGGAAAAACATTTGAAAGAAAAACTCATGAAAGCTAACAGTGCAGTGAACTCTATTTGGAATAGATGTTTCCATAACAAAAATGTAGCCCATATAGCAGCAAGTACATGATATTTGAAGCAGTATCACAATCAGTGCTCTTTTACGCGGCGCAAACTTGGGGAACGAAGATGTATGATACAGTCGAGAAGCTTCTGCGATACTATTGCAAAAGAATATTTCAATTGCCGAATAGTACACCTAACTAGGTCATCATGTTGAAGACCGGTTTATCCCCGCTTTTCATACGAACTTTGAAAATTCAAGTGGATGATCAGTGGATTAGAACACAATCTGGGGGACAAAAACTATTTCAATGACAAGAATAGTATTGTAGAAATATCAAAAACGGTAAAACTGCGAGCAGAACTTCTACCACTGAACTTCATACCGCATAGAGACGATCTACCAATTAAACAGGGTGTTCCGTACTTCGTGTATTATCCTTTGGGGTGTGATTCTTGGTCATATTCTAAGAAAAAAAATGTTCCACAGTAAAGCTCAATTCTCAACTTTGACATCACTTTTTGACAATTTAAGAAAAGGCTAACTTTGGTGTACTATGACCTATGTTAAATTCGATATCTCTGTCAATACTTATGGTAGAGACCTACTCATAGTCTTAATTTTTTGTAGAAATAACAACCTTTAAGACTGTATTTAAGTTTAGCTTTCACAGGTTAAGGGTTGCCAGATTTTCAATTTTAAGTGCTGTTCAAATTTTCTTCCCGAAACAAAGTTTTGACTTTGAGGTCTTTTTTTTTGCAGAAAATGCCTGGTAAACATAGAATTTCTTTGAATTTCACAGATGAACTAAACAAAAATAAAAAAAAACTCAGCATTAAGTGCATTCAAAAACCCATACATTTTATAATATTTGAAAAAATACAAAATGGGTAAAATTAAAAAAAAAAAAAAGATTTTTAAATTTGAGGTTTGTTTTAATAAAACAATAATATGGGCACTTTTAGTAGTTTTTTTATGTATTTTATACAAATACAGTTATAACAAGTGCTCAAAGTGCCCTATTTCGTTTTGAATGCATGCATGCAAGAGCCCGTTTTTGAATTTCATTGTAGGTGTTTGCTCTCGATAACTCTTGTCTTACTCGTAGTCTTGTAATCTTTGAAACTGTATTTAGATTAGATTCCTATAGGCTTAGGGTTGCCAGATGTTCAGTAAGGAAGTTCCTGGTATATTCGTTGTGCTCTTCTTGAATTTCCATTGTAAAACTCATATAAGAAAAAAATGTCTGCGTAGGCACTTTGAGCACTTGTTATAACTGTATTTGTATAAAATACATAAGAAAAAACTACTAAAAGTGCCCATATTATTGTTTTATTCAAGCAAACCTCAAATTTAAAAATCTTTTTTTTTTTTTAATTTTACCCATTTTGTATTTTTTCAAATATCATAAAATGTATGGGTTTTTGAATGCACTTAATGCTGAGTTTTTTTTTTATTTTTGTTTAGTTCATCTGTGAAATTCAAAGAAATTCTATGTTTACCAGGCATTTTCTTCAAAAAAATGACCTCAAAGTCAAAACTTTGTTTCGGGAAGAAAATTTGAACAGCACTTAAAATTGAAAATCTGGCAACCCTTAACCTGTGAAAGCTAAACTTAAATACAGTCTTAAAGGTTGTTATTTCTACAAAAAATTAAGACTATGATTAGGTCTCTACAATTACCGTACAATTACTCGATTAACGCAACTAATAGAAATTCGGGCAGTTGCAGTAACCGAGGTTGTTGCACTTACTGGGTCATATTTTCTGTATGAATTTTTAGTAAAAGAGGCGTTCAGACTATCCAAATTGTTTGTCAAGCATCGAGTTTGTCGAGCATATTTGTTAGTGTGAACTCTCCATCAAGTGGCTTGTCAAATTTGTTGCATGTATTTGAAAATTTGTTGATATTTTTGCAAGTTGGACAACAAGTTTGACAAATGTGAATGCTACTCATCAAACTTGCAAGAAATTTCATTTCCCAAATAATTTCAAGTACGAAAGAGTATTTTTTCTTTGCTGGGTGCATTGAAATTGGAGTTTACGATGGTTTCAGGTAGTGCACCTCTTTAGTCCCACGCTTTCTTTTGTTTTTTTTTTTGCATTTTTAAAATTTCATCCCTAATAAGCTCTGCTCCTACTATGTCCTTCATGGTTAAAAATCAAATCAGAATGGAGTTTGACGATTTGTTTGGTGTGAACGCTATGGGTATTTTCCGTCAAACTTTTCATCCAACAAATTTGACAAACAAATTTGACAGTCTGAACGCTCCTAAACACTAACGAGATCGCAAACCACTCAAATAAACACAGACGCATTTTATGTTCTTATTCATGTTCTTGCAAGAAATATTGTTCAGACAAACTAGCTGTAAAATAACGGCAGGAATAAAGAATCTAAAGAAGAACGTGAATATTAAAAACGGATAAATAAACACATGAAGTTGCACTTATCGAGGTAGCTTTTTTGAAAAGTTGCACATATAGAGTCAAGACGTGTTACGATTTTAGTGTTGCGAAAATCGAGGAGTTGCACGAATCGAGGGTTGCGCAAACCGAGTCCGTACTGTAGTATTGACAGAGATATCGAATTTAACATAGGTCATAGTACACCAAAGTTAGCCTTTCCTTAAATTGTCAAAAAGTGATGTCAAAGTTGGGAATTGAGCTTTACTGTGCAACATTTTTTTTCTTAGAATATGACCAAGAATCACACCCCAAAGGATAATACACGAAGTACGGAACACCCTGTATGTTCGCTATGCAACTTAAACTAGGCTGACGGCAAAAATGCAATGCTTTTTGATTTTTTTTTGTAAACTTTGTAACAGGAAAATAAAAACTAATAAAAAACTATCTATCTATCTATCTATCTAGTCCTCAAGCAAAAATTGGTTAACTGGAGAATTATGTCATTAAGAGATTTCAACCGTAAAACTTTTTATTTCACTTGTTCTTTTTTCCTCCCTAAATTGTGTTTCTTTTTACACAGAACATTTTTGAACAGGAATTCTGCATCTCGTTTTTGAAAAGAAACCTTAAAAGAAAAATGTAAACAACTTAAGAATTGGTGTGTATTTGTATTCTGTTAAGAGTAGTCAACATGGCTCACGAGAAGAGAACAACTTGCCAAGATGTAATAATAACGTGAATATGCTTTTTACAAAACATGGCTGAAAAAAAATGAAGCATTTTTCAACACAAGCTTATTTCCAAAAGCCATTATGGATTAAAGTTTTCCACTTTGGCTTTGCCATGCCGGTAATTAGAGTAACTTAAATGTATTTTCTTTGCAGCTTTGCCAAGTAGCTGTATCTTCCTTGCATCCGCCCTTTGTAACATTAAAATTACTTACACAGCTGACTAGCGAGCGCTCCGCTCCAACAACTATAGTCAACATCCTTGCCACAAGAAAACCAAACAAGAAATTTAATGCTTTTTCCGGGATAAATCCAGTGCGCGCATATACAACCACACAGATATGCATTATCTAAATTATTACCTGAAATATGTTCACACGACATTCTGTGGTAGTTAAACCCAAGTGTGGTGGTTGGCTGCAAGGTGAAACCTCTGATATAAAATCAGCTCGTAAATGTCAAGAGCGCACAATACCACAACCATGTACCGTGTACTCTCTTCCCCTCATATATTCTATGTGCGTTATTATTATTATTTTCTCAATGCACCCCATCATCAAGACACATCTTGAAACATAATTGCTTTCGCCGCTTTGTCAAACTACCCAAAAAGTGGAGTCTTACCGCTTTTCTGGTCTCGCATAGACTGAAAAGGTTGCTTTTCTAATAAAAGCTTAAAATTTGCCTAGACAATGTTTTGTAAGGTAGGTAAGACGAGGAAGTATACCTGAGAGTTTAGTATAAGGAGCAAGAGACACACAAAGGCATCAAGAGATTTTGTTAGCGAAAATCAAAGACCTGAAATAAAACTCCTGTGTTATTAGTTGTGGAAATTGTTTAAAATTAATTATGTGTCACACAATAAACGGGGCTGTTGTACTGCCAAAACTCTGAAGTCTTTCATCAGGAGCGCAACTCAAACCATTGTTGCTGAAGATAACGCCTTTTGTGTGAATTTGTATGGGTTTGATGACGGATATAAGACTTCACTGGTTTGGGTGGTGCACATTGGTCCTATATAGCAATTGTCTTTGTAAGGTGAATTTGATTTCAATTTGAGCCAAACATTTTACTTAGGCTAAGGGTTCATGCGTTTCAGTATGGCTGTCAATTCTTAAATTAATTTTTTTTTCACAAAGGGAAGCAACCACACACTTTTATGGTTTCCTTTTATTTAGAGGCAGTTTTAGAGCGTTCCCGCCGCGGTTTAATATTGTAACAACAAACAGATGTCATCTTTTTTTTTTTAATGTATTGTATTTTGATTGTATTCAGCGCATATTCCACATTTGGTTTGAAATCTAAATATTTTGTGCCTTTCGTTTTCGCAATTACCTAATGTGAAGGTACTTTGATGTGTGTAACACAACACCCTATTGTGTGAACTCGAAAAGTTCAAAGAGCTTATTGAATCTAAATTGTTTGCATATTAGCTCCACCATAGGTATCCTTACAGGTCACTGCCTAATTGGAAGACAAGCCAAAAGACTAGGTGTCTACTCAAACGACTTTTGTAGAAGCTGAATGGACGAAGAGGAAGGGGAGACAATCCAACATCTCCTTAATTCATTCTCCGCGCTTGCTAACAGACGAAAAACTCAACTAAGTTATTATTTTCTCGACAACAGCAGTGATTTAGCTAACAAAGACCCTTTTCGTATGAAGTTCTGAATGGTTTGACTAACTGGTGATCAACTCGTTAGGCCAGGTTCGATTAAAGGGTGTTTCCACCCTCTGATCCCTTAGATAGGGAACATAGGGTGATCAACCTTCTGGTCTCAGTGGTATCACAATGAACCCCCTGTGGTCTAAGTGTTTCGGTATCCGTATACTGACAGCCACATCTAACCTAATCTCATCTAACACCTTTTTTGAACTAATTTTTTTTTTTTTTTTGAACTAATAAAAACAGTGGACATACTGACAGTCGACTTTTTAAGAGTATCATCCTTTCAGTGTTGATTATTACTCATAGTATATGATTATTCATTTTCTCAGGGCTCTTATTAACCTTTCATAAAAAAAAAAAAAATTCTGCTCATCGAAACTCTGGAATTTTATATCTATATCTATTAGAGTGGGTCAAAAAAATCGGTTATTTTTTTTTACAAATGCTACGAAAAAATGGGTTTTAAGACACCTTAAAAAAATTCTCAAAAAGTATGGCTCTTAATTTTAATAGGAAGATCCTCCGCAACGCAGTTTTGTATACTTTTCTCAGTCCAATAGAAAAAAAATTCATACCTTATCATTTATCGATTGAACAGAAAAATGTCCCAAAAGAATTTCTTAGGAAAGTTAACGTTCTACAAAAAAGGTATCACATATTTTTTCCGTAAACCTCACCATTTAAAAGATATTAAGGATTTAATTTTGATTATTTTAAGAGAAATCTCAGTTTTGTTTATGAATTTTATAACTCGACAATGAATGACTTTTAAAAAATGCGCAATACAAATTTTTGTTGGAAATTAACTGCTTTACAAAAATTGTTTTTTATGTTTTAGCGCTGAAATTAACCGTTCAAAAGTTATTCACCATCAAACTTTCATGTGTACGGATTTTAAAAGTTTTTGATGAGATATTCGAAAAATTTCAATTTAATTTATGAATTTTATATGAATTTCATTTCTTGTCATTAATATAAGTACCTCTAATTTGATGCTGACGATGGAGCCATCATAAGCGAGAATCCTACATCCCTGCAACGAGCACTTGACGTTTGAATTGATGTTCTGGAAGGAAATGGGTACCGTATTAGCGCTAAAAAGACTGAATACCTGTGCTGCACTTTTTCTGATCCAGACAAGCCTATTCCAGACATTTATTTGAATGGAAATGTGCTTCCCAAGTGTGAAAAGTTTAAATATCTGGGATCTATGATCAATAGTGAAGCAACTTGTGATGACGACATCAATCATCGAGTAAGCGTAGGGTGGATGAAGTGGCGAGAAAACTCCGCTATCTTCGGTGATCGAAAAATGCCCCCTAAGCTGAAGGGAAGACTCTACACAGCAGTTGTCCGTCCAGCTCTGACATACGGTTCACAATGTTGGACAATGTACAAAAAGTATGAGAGCAAATTGACGGCAGCCGAAATGAAGATGCTTCGGATGACAGCAGGAGTAGAGTAACAAAGCTTGATCGAATTAGAAGTACTAAGATCCGTGGAAGCCTTCATGTCAAAAGTACCATCTTGGACAAAATTCAGCACGACCGGCTCAGTTGGTATTGTCATGTTCAAAGGAGAGATCCGCAGAACCCCGTCCAAAAGGCAATCGGCCCTATCGTGGTAACCGTCGGAGCGGAATTCTCTCCGATCGGAGACATTTTGCTTTGTGGTAGTTCTCCGATCGGACGATCCGACGTTCTCCGATAAGTTTTTGATGCGGAGATTTTAGTTTTGGGAATGCAATGCATTGCCGCATTTGTAAAAAATTTCTTACGACGACGCCAACTACTTCGAAGCAAAATTGAATTTCCAAAAAAAGATCCGACGGTTACCACGATAGGGCCGAATATCGTACAACGTTTCAACAAATTCGCGACGAAAAAGAAAAGTCAGGCCAAGACACTCCTGGTACAAGCAAATGCAAAAACAGCAGCATTTGGTTGACCTCAGACATGGAACAATCCAAAACCGGGAGGCTTGCCGACGCTTTCTGAGGTCAACGCGGCGTACCCCACAGGCGGATCACTAGTGTGAAGCAGAAAAGTGGGAGAGTTGTGATCGCTCCAAGATCACTACTCGTAACGCCGGAAATGGAAAGAAGAAGAATATAAGTACTATTTGAGTTTTATTTTCACAATTCAAACAGATGAAATGAAATACAAAACAGAAATTCTTTAGAAGAGAAATTATTCCCAGGATCGTGATTTCTAATGATCAAAAATAAAGTGTTTAGAATAATTGAAGAAAATTTTTGATAATTTCGAAAGTAAATTCTATAAATTCCAAGGCTTCAGAAAAAAAAAACACACCAATTATTACTCTTTCCTATTTTAAACTGCCGAGGAGGAGTATGTCAAAAAACGATCAAAAGTTCAACCTAGCTTAACTTTTTTTTAAGGCTGGTCGTTTCGTTACGTTTGCTTACGTTTGTCAAATAAAGCGTGATTGTGTGAGACTCTGTGGTACCCGTAGCGTGATGGTTAGCATGTCCACCTGCTAACCCAGAGTTTCGAGGTTTGAATCCCAGCAGAGGCAAAAATGTTTTTTCACGGGTATCGCCTTTCGCGAGGAATCGGCAAGTCCTCCGTTAGTAAATTCATTGCCATGAAAAGCGCTTTCTCAATGAGGCGTTCGGAACCGGCAGAAAATTTTTGGTCCTCTCCATTCACTCACAAAGCATGGTTGTGAGAAATGCACTAGGCCCAGGGGCTCCTCGCTCTGTTGCGCCACCCTATTTATTTATTTTATTTTGCGTGATACTTTACAAATTTCGTATATTTGAACATTTGATATCTGTCAAAAGCGAGGTCGACGCGCCCTTAACGCTCCATTGTATTTTAACTTTAACGATCGAATAACGAATTATACTAGACGCATCTGATTTCCATATGAAACTGCACACTTCATTCTCCTTCATTCTCATGTTGGTCGTGTATGGCCATGCCGCGAGCAACCCTCATTTATTGTTGTGTTTCCAGTTTCCAGTATAAAGAACCAACACTTTATGAATGGTCGCTAAATGTGTTCGCCGTCTGTGGGATGAAGCAAATGAACATGTTCGTCATTTGTGGCTATAGTTTTACTGGCCATCAACAGTCACTAGAGTCACGAATATTTAAGCACAGCTACTCCTTTACTAGACAGATTTTCTTCTATTGAGTACCTACTACCTACCTAAGAGTTAAAGACTATTTCCGTCTTTGTGTTAACGACACCAGCATCCATTCTCAGTCTCCTTTAAATTTGATGCATTGCGAAACTTGATGTATTTATTTTCACTACCCAAACAAAGTCATTTCTTCAGCATATGCCATATGAGTTTGTCGACTTAATTGCCCGCAATGGAATTTTAATCTGAATTCTACTATTTGCCTGTGCAAACGGCAACCGAAAATCTGCAAAATCTCTTCTTTGACAAACAGATAATTTCTTCGTGAGTTGCACAAACTATTTCCAAATTAAACTTAAACCTACCCTCATACTCAGATATCTTTTTTGTGAGACTAAATCTGCGCGTCCATCCACCCACTTAAGTTAAACTAGGAGTATACTATGTGTAGGTACCTACCTCGCGCTACTCGGTACTCTCGTACACCAGTTATGTAGGTACCCACTTCTTCTCTATCAATATAGTCAAATGCAAGTTTTCGAAGAAACATACCATTCTAATATATCTACTATATGACCGACATGAGAGTATAGGCACAACTGCATTCAAATGACTTTTGAAAAGATCCAGCCAACTGGGTGTCACTTTGTAGCAGAGCCAAGCCAACCCTAAAGCCTAAAGCACTCCTCTGACACATACACACAAATATAAAATAAAAAAGTAAGTTCCTATGGTAGAAAAGAAACACTAATTCACACATGAACTCACACTCACATGTATTAGAGCATTTCACTGAGAGTGAGACTCATTAATTTCAAATCCAATTTGAAAACTTATGAAATTTATCAGAACTTTTGAATCTAATTATCTCATTAAAAAGTTATTTCACACACACTTTCGAGTATCGTGTTAGATGTTCCATTTGAAACTTCTTTCACACTGGTGTCACGCCATGGGATATGTGTGCATTTTAAAACATTATGAAACGGGTTATTATCGTGGCGAAAATGGTTTGAAAGTCGGCCCCAGCCAACCAAGCCAGATGTGTACTGATGTTGCTGCCGCCGTTTCTAGTTTCTGTTTCTACTGCAGCACCGAATTCAAGGACCAAACAAGCAAAAGCAAATATGACTCTTCGGCATGGCATAGTACATTTCCGGTGCATGGCCAGATTTAAAACAGGTTCAAACGATGTTATCGAAATGAAAATTTCTGCTCTTTGTCAAGTGAACCGTTTTCGGTGGATGTTGCTTGCACTTGCACCCAATTCGTATATGGTATTGGTAGATAACAACCTATTTGTATAATGTATAGCCGAGGGTAAGGTTATTTGAAAATTGAAGCCTTAATTAATAGATACCGGACGTTTGAATGGACACCTCTGTTCGGATATTAGCTAGTTTATGAACAGGAGTAAGAAATTGCAATTGAACGAATCGATCAACAGCATAGACATAGTTTGGAAGGAGAGTCTGTTTTGTGATATGTTTTCAAAAAGGCTTATTATTGGAATAGGTAGACCACTTAAATCGCATAACTTCAGAAGAAAAGAAAAAAATTAGGTTGAACTCCAAATTCCAATACATTATAAGGAATTAAAGCAGCAAATCAGAGTTTGAGCTTTAGATTTAAGAGGGGACATAAGGATCATTGTGACTCTTAAATGCACCTAGGTCTGCAATCTGCATGCCTATACATATATGCAATCTTATAAAAATTTCAAGTCGGTTGGCCAGTCGACTAATGCATGAACTTTCCACTATCAAATGTACATCAGATTTTAGGTGACAAAGCCTTAGTAAACTATCTTCCAAACCACTTAACAGATCAAGCTGAAAATAAAATCAAAGTTAGTACTATGCCATGCCGAAGAGTCATATTTGCTTCTGCTTGTTTGGTCCTTGAATTGTTATATAGCACCACAATACACAAACGCACAGTGATTGCATTGCCCAGCTAAAAGTCAGAACGGCTTCCTCGAACCTGAGTCATACTAAGACAATGCTAACAAGATAAATAATTTTTTTTTTTTCAAAATTGCATTTTTATTTCATTTTCTTTCTTCTTTTGAAGCAAATCTTCCCCTTTTACGTTTTCATTCGAAAAAATATATCTTAACGGTCTGCACATTTGCATTCTCCAACAAAAAGCATAATATAATTATGTGATGTTTATATACCAAGATAAATTTATTTACCGCTGGCACTGTAAGCAATTTAAATGTTATTGTTGTTCAAATGTTTATTTTCAATTATTCGCAGACGTACATATAGAAAAAGAAAACTACAAAGGACACAAAAAAAGAGTACAAATCAAGGATAAACTATGAAATTCCTTGCCGCACGACCAACCGACGCGACGCAACGGCGAGAAGAAACGTAAAGACAAACTGAAAACAATAAATATTTCAAGTTGAAACAAAAAAAAAAAAATTATTCCTACGTTTAATAATTATTGTTAATGGAAAATACTTTCACCCAGCTAAAATACTGTGCAGGATTCATTGAAAAGTGCTCGAGACTTTGTTTGCAGTGAATGATTGTCCTTATTAAAGTGATTGAATCTGTCAGTAGAAATAATTGCATTTTCTTATTTTTATATATACTTGGTTAATGTGTGTAACACTCGTAATCCCCACCTCTTCTATCTTCCCACCCATCGAACCTCTTACGGCTCCAATAAACCCATCTCTTGAATGCTGAGTAATGTCAATTATCAATTTTCAGAGATTTATATTTGAGCCGCTCAATACGGATGCCAAATGTTTAACCCAACTAAATTTTCCCCACTGGAGTTTACCCAGCATATACATCTGGGTCCAACTGAATCCCAAAAAAGAACACCCAATAGGAAAATCCCAATGGCCCCAAGCGGGTCCCGAAAGGGAACGCCCAGGAGGGAAATCTGAATTGGGTTCCAATCAGGAAACCCCCGCACAAACATTAAAATTTTTACTCAGTTTTTCCTATTTGGGATCGGAGTGTGAACTTAGGGGGAAACCCCAAACTAGAAATAAAAAATGGGCACGACTGGGTCGCACGAACTTGCGATTGTGTTCTAAATACGATATCAAAATCTAAAGGCTGAGTTAAAGGTTTTGGTATTAGCTCTTCATAATATATTTTGTGGTACAGGGTTGCCAGCTACACATTAATTATGGAAATTGAATTAAATCACGCAAAATAATGAAAAAATTAAATTAAATATTCCAAAGGTTTCAAGCAAAAATCTAAAAACGGCATTCTTTTGCAATCGCTAATACACATGAATGATGAAAATTTAATCAAAATCGTTGGAGCAGTTTTTCCAAAAAACGGTTTTTTATTTTTCACTTTTTTTTTCAAACAGTTTTTTAAAAGTCGAGTATGCAAAGTTCTACATCTTAACAGGAGTTATTTGACAAAAAATTTGAAAAAAATCCAAGTTATAGTTTCGAAGTTACTTTCAAAAATCAAAGTTTTTTAAAAAGATTTATAAAAATTTCCAAAACTAAATTTTTTTAAATATTGATATGCAGTCTTTCTTTAACAGCTTACGACTTCTTAAATCCAAAATTTCGTCAAGATCGTGTCAGCCATTAACGAGAAAGTCGGTTAAAAAAAAAAAAACGGTACTATGGGAGGTACCGTTTTTAGGCCTTTTCCAAAAATTTTTTTTGCATCATAAGAAGAAAAACAATCCTAAATTAGTCCTTCACACAAAATTTTATCGAAATCGTTGGAGCCGTTTTCGAGAAAAATAAGTATTATCATATCGGTTGTATGGCAGGTACCGTTATTTCAAGACCTAGAGACCCAATTCCAAAAACCCCTCTGTAGGATGCTCCACAGACCCTAACTGCAAATTTTGAAGAAAATCGGTCCATTGGTTCAGGCTGTAGATCCATATACAGACAGACAGACAGACAGACAGACAGACAGACACACAGACAGACAGACAGACAGACAGAATTGCAGGACCCACTTTTTTCGTCTTCTCTATCATCGTAATGTCATGTTTAATTGTTATCTCAAAATTTTTTTTCTGCACGATTGCAAGACTTGCCTTATAGTACCTATAATCGCAAGTAAAAATGGACACGACTAGGTCGCACGAACTTACGATTGTATGCCAAGTTCAACATCAAAATCTTGAGGCTTAGTACAAGATTTACGTATTCGATCTTCACAATATATTTTGTGGTACAGGGCTGCCGCAACTACACATTAATTATGAAAATTGAATAAAACTACTCAAAATATAGAAAAAATTTAAATTAAATATCCCAAAGGTTTCTGGCGGAAATCCAATATGGCCATTTTTCGAATTTGCTAATACATACAAACTATGAAAATTAAGTCAAAGGCGTTGGACCAGTTTAAAAAAACGAGTCCTTAATTTTCACTTTTTTTAAAAACAAGATTTTTAGATATCAAGTATATTGGGTATATTAGGGTGGTCTTTAGAAAAAAAAAATTGGGGTCGCCAGATTGGTTCTAAATCAAGAAAATAAATGCCCTAATTTTTTCAAATTTTTATTCCTAATCCTTCCTGACACTATTTCATTAAGAAGATTACATCCAATTATTTTTACACTGTTATTGTTCAATTTCGGTTGCATAGAAAAAGAATAGGAAAATGCAGGTAATGGTATAACCTATTGAAAATTACTCTTTCAAAGCGTTCCGAGTGTCGAATATATTTGGAAGAATCTCATTTGATTCAGGTTATTGAAAACAATGGAGAGATCATCAAAAAAAATTATCCATGCCGAAATGTTGCTTACTTTTCGCGCATTGTGTGGAATAAAAATTCTGCTTCTTTGTTTATAAATAATAAAGTTTGAAGTAATGATCGAAATTTTTTTGAATCTCCACGCAGCTGTAGAGTTTTCAAAGACGCTTCATTTGATTCTAATCAGAAGTTTTTTCGATCATCCGTTCAAAAATGGCAGTTTTATAACAGCTATCTATAACAGCTATTAAAAATTGTTAAAAATTGTTTATATAGTTTTTGTTAATAACAAATGAAATGATAAATAAAAAAATCTAATTTAATATATGGTCATTATAATTGCCGTAGATATTTTTGAAAAAATAATCCATGTCATAATGTTGCCTACTTTTCGCGGATTGAGTGAAATAAGAAATCAGCCCTTTTGTTTATTAACAATAGAGCATAAACAAATGATCTTAAATTTATCAAACATACACGCGGCTGTAGAGTGTTCAGAGACACTTCATTTGAGCCTAATTCGAAGTTTTTCCGTTGACTATAGTGTTTTTATAGCATAAATTAAAAAAAAAACTTCTTATCAAAATAGGGTTAGAGATAAAAATATGAAAAAATTAGGCAATTTTTTTTTCATTTTTTAGAATCGATTTAGGGGGCGTCGCACTCAGTTTTCGAAAAAAGTAAAATAAGGACCACCCTAGTGTATACAGTATATTTGAAAATAAAACAAAGATGTGGTTTTGAAGTAATAATAAATCAAAATTTTTCTATAAAATTTATAAAAACTTCAAAATTTAAATTTTTCACATGTTGATATCTAATCGATCTACTTTAGAACTTCTGAAATATGAAATTTTGTCTAATTTGACTAAGCCATTAACGAGGACGTGTCGGCTGTGATAAAAACGGTACTGTGTGAGTCAAAGTTTTTCGCCTCTTTCAAAAATACTATTTTCATCATAAGAAAGACAATTCGAAACTAGTCCTTCACACAAAATTTTATCGAAATTCATGGAGCCGTTTTCTAGAAAAATAAGTAAAAATATATTGGTTGCATGGCAGGTACCGTTATTTCAAGATCTAGAGACTTTATTTCCAAAACCCCTCTGTAAGCTGCCCCACGAACCCTAACTGCAAATTTTGAAGAAAATCGGTTAAGCGGTTCAGGCTGTAGTAATGTATGTCATCATGTTTGATTGGTATCTCAAATTTTTTTTTGATCGATGAAGGTCAACAACGTACTCCATATTCGTTTCCTCAGAATATCCAATACCCACACACTTGGGCTTGTTTAAGTTCACTCTTGACCTTAAACGAAAGTACTTTCATGTCCAGTGCACGACAAATTAATATTTAAGTTGTGTAGGAGTAGGTATAGGGAATTCTGACTCTTTCAACTCATAATATATATATATTTTTTTTTTCAATATTTGACTGAATGAATCAGAGAAAACAACTCGACCTTAGATTCAAAATAGGGCTTGGCAGTGCTTGAAGGTATACCAACTCTTTTTTGAAATGAGGCAATGAAATAGGGTCCAGGAAGCCAATTTACATGTCAAAACAAATTCAAAAATGTTTGCTTATTTCCGACTTTCGAGTTCTTTACCCTTGAGCTAATTCGAAATAAATAAAGTCGAACGAAAATACCCTTTCCAAACAATGCCACACTCACAATGAGTTAATCCAAAATATCTATAAAAGTAGCTTCAGATATTTGAAAACAGCGATTGTTGAACAAACAAAAATGGAGATTTTCGTTCCAGTCGGTTTAAATAATTAAAGGCGTATCCATCAAAGTAAGATAAGCATGGCAAAAGTCTTGAGACTAAAATCTTGTTTACATTTAAAAGCGGATGTAATGTAAAAGCCTTATGTGAACAGCATTGGTACCTTCGCGACCACTGAAATTTCAAATATTCTAACCCAACTGTGGAAATACATTAAACAGGTAAAAAGATTTAGTGATAATTCCCATATAAGAACTATCCCTAGTCCCTGGTAGATTCCACCAGCACATCAATGAGCTATATTTGCAGTAAATTGCAAAACCTCAGCACACTCTAAATGCGGGGCAGTGCCCTCCCTGAATTGCAAATGTGCATCATTATCCCTCAGAACAGGAAAATCCACACTCGTTCCTTTAATTGAAGCTACACACGAAGAAAAAAATTAATATTTCATTTTGTGGTTAAGGATGCAGTTGCACATCATAGACAAGGATACGACTACGAGTACGAAATGTTTCAACTCATCAGCGATATACATAACACAATGCAGTTCACAATAGTCGTGGTTGGGGTTTTGCAATGTGCACATCTATTCGGTATTGAATTAGCCACTTGGGCCCCAGCAAATTACACGCGAACCTTTCTGCAAGAGCCTTATTGATTGAAAAAGTAAGTTAATGCTGCACAGATGAATACCTTATCAGCAAAAACTACTTGCTTTATAGATATTTGCATAAAAAAAATTGCAGAATATTCAGTCTCAATAACATGGTTGCCTTTAAACATTCACACATGGCCATGTCAAAGGTACGAGATTACAGTCAATAGCCTCAGGTCCCGGGCCATATTCCAAAGAAAAGGTGAAATTCTGGGTCATAGTAACAAATTCATTCCTCTTGACAGGTGCAGATAAATTGCACAAGTTCGTTACTCGTGATATTATCAGAAATGCAAGAAGTATCACCTTTTTTTGTCAGCCTTGGAACCTGGGATGCAAGTGTTGGACGTATGCTTTGGGAGCAGCTGCTGGTGCAAAAACCATTAATTCAAAGAGAGGTGACTGGTGTTAATAAACACTCGAGAGGCCAAAAGGAAGATCAATAATAAACACACTTACAATATTATCATGAATAAGATGCATTTACTTACGAAGACATTTACAAATACAACATGTCTATTGAAGTACATTATCCTGCAAGTTTTGGTTTAGACAAGGGCACAGAGTATCACTGCAGCATGCTTGTGACATTTCGTCCACCAGCCCAATTCGACAGATAACCCTCGATTGGCAGCCTTTTTCGGCACTTTCTTTTGTCAGCTGGCTTAAGATCAATTTAAAAAAGTGGATGATTTGTCGATATTTGTGATTGTCACAATGGGGAATGTTGAAAGCTTCATTTCAATTATATTTGCCATCATAGTAGAAAAAACATTAAAAAGAAGTGGAAATATAGAAATTCAATTACAGTAATATTTACTCGTTGCCGCTATAAGTCAAATAAGACGAACGTCAGTGGTTCGCGCAGTCAGTCACAAATTTTTGGGAATGTCTTAGCGGATGAATTACAGAAACAATGGTGGACTTCAGCAGGTAAAAAAGGAGAAACCTCTGAATAACCTACTCCGACATGTTTTTCAGAACCTTTCAATACTAGGACAGGGTATTGAAGTAGAGATGGTGGCGGATAAGCTCCTGGTGAGCCAACGGCAGCACTCACAACCCTGCAGCAGGGTACTGACACTGGATATTCCAGCCCCTTATGTCCAAGGGGATACCAAGAGGACCTGGCCCTCCAGGTTGGGGGTTGTGCGTTAGATTAACTACCCAACCACGTAATGATCCCGAAACAACCAATAGAATAGGATAACAATTATGATTTCAACGTTAATGACCCAAGCAAACGTAAAAAGGACAAAGACCTCCAAATCTGCACTTGGAACGAAAGATCCCTTAATGGATTACGTACAGCAGGAGAATTTGCGGATGCCCTGTACTGCTGCAATGCAGACATAACCGCCATCCAAGAAATGCGATGGAATGGGCCGGGCATTCCACTCGGCCCCCAAAACGAAGCCCATGGTTCGATGAAGAATTCAATCAGGCAAATGCAGCCAAACAAAAAGCACTACAATTTTTGATGCAAAGGAGAACGAGGGCTGCTTTCGACCAGTATTACGAAATTTGCAATTCAGAGATGCCATTACAGGAATGAGGCTCGGAAGTTGTACCAATAGGTAAAAAGATCTTGCCAGGGTAGCAAAGTCTGAACTCAAGCCTGTTAAGACCAGCAGGGAAGCATAGTAATAGAGACGCAGTCGCTACTGAAGATCTGGAAGGACATTTTCTGCAGACTTCTTAACGGCAATGAAGACAATAATTCCGCTGTCAAGCAGAATGCTCCATGTAAATTGGACGATGATCAAGAATGCCGTCCTACCAACCTAGAAGAAGTTTTTAATTTGTATTTGTGTTTATTTTTCAGTATATAACATAATACAACAAGATTAAAAATCTTTTATATGTATAAAGTTTGAGTAAACATTTTAAATTAAAGTTAAGCTTGCCATATGCAAATTTTATTATGATATAATGCCTTGGCGTCCGAATAAAGAAAATTTATTATGTTTAACAATATGTTGTTTGAACAGAGTTTTGAATTAGAATGAAAAATAATATAAATCAAAAGTGATTACTGATAAGAAACAGATTGCTAGATTGCTTGATTTTCAACACCCTCTCTCAATCGTAAGGCTTCTTATAATGTTCACTCTTCATTAAAATAAATTAAGTTTTGTCCTTACCTCCAAAAACTGCATTGAATCTAAGGATTTTGTAAAAATGTCAGCTAATTGTTCTTTAGTACCAATAGATTTAACTTTTATAATTTTGTTTGCGATATTGTCTCTTATAAAATGATGCTTTATATCAATGTGCTTGGCTCGCTTTGTTTCTAAATTGTGAGCCATGCCAATGCATCCTCGGTTATCATCAAATATACAAACTGGCTCGTTCTTCATTTCCCGTAAATCTTGCATTATGCCTCTTAGCCATATCGCTTCAGTTACAGCTGAACTTAAAGCTATATATTCGGCTTCACTAGACGAAGTGGCTACTGTAGTTTGTTTCTTACTACACCAGGATACATTATTACCATAAACTTGAAACAAGTATCCACTTACTGACTTTCTGTCAACTATATCAGAAGCCCAGTCAGCATCAGCATAGCCAATCAATTGTTGTTCACTTTTGGATTCAAAGTTAAGTTTTAAGCTTTTTGTTCCTTTTAAGTAGCGCATAATTCTTTTTAAATGTTGCCAGTGTATTTCACATGGATTTTGTTGGTATCTACCCATAAAACTGACAGCGTAACAAATATCCGGTCTTGAACAAAGCATTAAGTACATAATACTGCCAAGAAGCTCACGATAAGGTTGGTCAATTTCTTTTCCAGTGTTATTTCTTTCGAGTTGCAATCCCTTTTCCATTGGGCTCTTGACAGAATTACACTCTGACATACCAAATTTGTTGAGAATTTTATCAATACTTGCTTCTTGCGATATTTGTAAGCAATTTTCAGAAAAATCCATCTTCATCCCCAAAAAGAATTTCAGTGGTCCACAGTCAGACATTTCAAATTGAGACGACAGTTCATTTTTCAACTTTGTAATAGACGATAACTTGTTTCCAACAATTAAAAGGTTATCAACGTATATGACCAAAAACAAAACATCGTTTTCTTTCAAATTGAATTTTGTGTACAGACAATAATCATGGTTGGATCGATTAAATCCAATTTTGATCAAACATTCGTTGAGTTTATAGTTCCAACAACGAGGTGACTGCTTCAAACCATAAAGTGATTTTTTAAGTTTACATACCTTGCCCTCTCTTGCTTCTAAGCAATCAGGTACAGTTATGTAAAGCGCTTCTTCCAAATCACCGTGAAGAAACGCAGTCTTAACGTCCAGTTATTGAAAGTAGTATTTCCGGTAAACACCTACAGCCAATAAAACTCGTATCGTGGTTAGTTTTGCTACCGGTGCGTATGTCTCTTTGTAGTCCATTCCATATTTTTGCAGAAACCCTTTCGCAACCAACCGTGCTTTATATTTTGTTTGGTTTCCATTTTCGTCTTCTTTGATTGTGAAAACCCATTTAGTCTTCAAAAGTTTCGCATTTGACGGTTTATCCACAACTGTCCAAACCTTATTTTTCTTCATTGATTCAAGTTCTGCATCAATAGCTTTCTGCCAGAGATTCGAATCAGTCCGATTCAGTGCGTCATTATAATTTTCAGGTAGATCTGTTGAAGAATAATCATCAGCAGAATTTGCTTTTGGACCTAAGATGTAATCGTGAAACTTACTTGGTAGCCGGCGCTCCCTTGCACTGTGCCTCACAGTCTCCATTTGGGGATAGTTTTCTGATTGTGAAGGGAGCGCATTGCTTGTTTCATAAAATTGATTTTCTTCTTCTTCCTCTTGTCCTGTAATAGTTGACTCATTTTCCTGTATAATTTCATCGTTACTAACTGCAGCAACATCGTTATGAGCTACAGCAATATCTAAAATGAAGATATTTGTGGTATTCCTGGCATATTATCTTTTAAGTCGCCCATAACCTATTATGATATAATGCCTTGGCGTCCGAATAAAGAAAATTTATTATGTATAACAATATGTTGTTTGAACAGAGTTTTGAATTAGAATGAAAAATAATATAAATGAAAAGTGATTACTGATAAGAAACAGATTGCTAGATTGCTTGATTTTCAACAAATTTAAATATAGTAATACTGCAGGTGCAGATGGTCTTGATGCTGAAATTTTCAAGGTAGGAGATCAGTTGGGAAGGAGCATGTACCAGCTAATCAGCAGCATCTAAGGTCGATACGACAACGGATAAGGCTTCATATCAAGCAACCGCTATGAGAAGAATTGCGAATACTGCTGAGGACGCGTATGGACAGCCGCATCTGCACCAGTATTCACAGCTGGTGTTGACATCCACAGCAGTACCCACAGTCTTATCCACAACCCTGCAAAAGAAGGCCGAGTCTACTATAAATGAAAACAAACTCTGTTTACATTTAAATCACTAGCCACACACTCTGCTATTCGCCAGTTACTATGTAGAAAATTAGACAAGCTTGGCTTTATGGCTTAGTAATTTAAATTTTCGCAATTAAAAAAGGACTTTTGTTTTTCTAGTCGCTAGCTAGCTGATGCCAGATGATTTGAAATTGTCATACTCAGCCAGCCGCTACGCTGCTTAGTACCCTAGCATTTAATAATCAACTTTATATCTGAAGCTGCAAATTGTAATTAGTAATTTACACATGTTCATTTTGACACATGGAACAGAGTCCTTTCGTCATTGAAATATTTAATAAACATTTCCTTGTCATGATATGGTGTCATTCAAAAACTATGAACAAAACAGTCAACAAATTGGTATACCAAATCTAATATTTTATTTCCATAACATAACAGTTTCAGTTTATTGTTTCGGTATCAAACATAAAACTTGAAACGATGAATTGTATATTTGAATTCTTTTTATAATCTGCTGTCTGTGAAAGTTTGTACCTATTAATTAATTTATTTATTTTTCAGTTGCATAAAAGCCACAGATCCTCAACTTCCTGAAGGTTAAATTGCAAATCCTTTACCTTGCAGCGATTTAGTGAACATTAACCTTGCTAACCCGACTTATCTTAATGATTTCCCCGAAGCGCAATTCACAAAAAGAAATCCGCAATCCAAGGTAAGGCTTCCATCCCCTTGCGGAAGAACTATTTTTATTGTATATTAGACAAAAGTATTTTTATTCTAAGCAGAAGTTTCGAAAATTCACCATTTTTTTTTTTAATCCTTTGAAAATACAAAGAAACAATTTTCTATTAAAAATACTCACTGCCATACCATTGCTCCCCACCGAAAGGCAAAGAAAAAGATTCAAAAAGAGTGAGTGCTACTGCTAAGTAATTATTTCATGTTTATCTCTCTCCATGCTTGCCGGCAATTTAATTGTATCCATTCGGATTCAAGTGCACTTCAACTCGAAAACTGCTGAATTGAATAAAAGGTCCAATCAGAAATTTATTTTTAAAATTTAACCTGTGCCCCGGAGCGGAATAGGAATGTGCAAGACTTCACGCTCTGGTGAAGGTTTTTCATATTAAGGACCAAAACTGAAGGGCACTCACTTGAATAAACTCTATATTTACAATGATATCTTATTTCTCTTCTCTAAAATCTTTTCAGATTTCTTGGCTAATTACAAAACTTTCAGAACCGCAACAATTTTTAAGTAACGCCTTTACGACTTCAGTGGAAGGGCATTGGCGAGAAAATTATCCCCGAAAGACATTCAGAAGTTATTTTGCAATTGAAATTCCGTTCACTATCTTCCACTACAATAGTACCTACTCCTGCTATTCTATCCTACTATGGCTTTATAGAAATGGAATGGAATTTCTATCCAAATGTCCTTCTGAAAATGCCATTAGATCTTTCAAGGAGTATACGCGCGAGAATGGTGGCTAAGGCGATGACGGCAATGGTAAAATGAGATAACAATGGGTAAGAATTAAGATTGCTGAGGATGAAGCTACTCAAAAAACACTACATATTCTGACAAAAGGGCTCTTATCGGTCGACCATACTGCGTCCTGGATTTTTTCAAATTTATACGTGTGAGACACACAAAAACCATCATTTTTAAGATTTTTTTTTTGCTTTGCTACTTTTGCTTTTTTCTGCTGTCCTCTTGCTATTTTCTTAGTTGAAAGACTTTTAGGTTCTTATCTTTTTAAAGGCAACTAAGTGATTTTTGTTTGTTTTTAGAATTTGCGCATTATTTGCACCATGCACGTTTAATGCAGGGCATTCGAGGGTTAGCACTTAGAATAAGGCGATAAACGTAAAATGATTGCAAAATTTTGTGTTTTCGTTTTGTCCGTTTGAAACCCAGTAGTTATCTTTGAAGTCGAAGCTTGGATTTTATAATGCTCTATTTGTTTTACATCAGAATCCTATTTTCAAACATGTTACAGATGTTATTTTGACTTGGAATGTTTACTTCCAAACTGATGGTTAGCCTTTGAGTTTTAGTTGTACCCAACAGGGCAATCTCATTTCGAATTACAGTTCTGCTTATAGGAAGAGCTTCTTATTAGATAGACCAAATCCATACAAATTGTTGCAGGAAGAATTTCTTTTCAAATTTTGATTTCACCTGAACTCAGTGCGATTCGCCAGGTACGACAAAGTAAATTATCCATATACGCGGTCAATTGTTTGGCTTGGGCTGTTGCATTACCCAAATCAACGTAAGCCCAATATAAGAGGAGACAAGGGCAGAAAATGTTCCAAAAATTTATGAAATAGTGAAAACAAATGAAATTCAGAGACCACTGTAAAAAAGTCAGGAACCAGAGGTTTTCATTAGTCATGTGTTGTCAAGGAAACCTTTGAAGGTCTCGTGAATTTAGTGTACAGTGCTATCTCGCTGTGAATTTAGTGGCTCCTGCTATCTCAGGACAAACAATATTTACAAAAGGGATATCATGCTCTCCTTGCGAAACAATGAGAAAGGAGAATATTTTGCTGTTTGTTGAGGATTACGTTTGCGAACACAGAAAGCCTTGAAAATATATATTCAGGACCGCAGATCAGTAATGAAAAAAGCCCACAATATTAAGCCACAACGATAGCCAGTGAATGTTCCTAAATGTAATCACTGTCAGGCGTTTATTGGCACTAAAATAGCTGCATCTCACTCAAATAAACTTGTGTTAAATGGAATAGGAACAATGGTAAAAGGAGTTGTCCACGCTTGAGGTTATATATTTCCATGTGTTGCTGTACCACAAAAAGAGGGAAAGCTTCTACCCCTGTAGTACAATGGACCGACAATTAGGTTTTGAGTGCTCCAGACAACAGAGCGAAACAGAGCTTCAGAGCATAGCGCATTTCTCTCAACCATATACTTTCTGGGGGATGAAAAAGATATACAAACAAAGCAAACATCAATGACTTTAGGGGAACAATTTAAAGATTTTTTTGAGCCTTCTTCAGACCTACGAAAATAATTGAACGAATTAATTTTGAGGTAAAAAAATAATTGCTGATGCGCAAGAGAGAAGGGAATCTATCCTTCAAAATAATCAACGATTCGAAAGAAAAAATTTGTGACTTAAAAAACAATAGGTTCACGCAAATACGAGTAGATTCCTAGATAGTTTGATGTCGGATGCGTCTGCCATTGGATCCTCAAATAAAACATCAAATGAATAGCGAAACGAAACATGTTTTTTAAAACACAAAACGGTAAGAGAACCGGAAACACAGAAGAGAAAGCTGACATATTCGCAGTACATTTTGTAAATATCAAAAAAAAAAAAAAACGCACCGAAGAAACAATTGCCGCTGTAGAGGAAAGTTTTGAAGAGGGCCCAAATGAATCGATTCGCCACAGGGCACAGCGATTGGAGTTTTGTCCATCAACTTTATGGAAGATTTTGAGCAAAGATCTTGGCTTGCGACCTTACAAGATCCAGCTTGTGCAAGAATTAAAGTCGCAAAAGCATGAAATGCGTAGTGATTTTGGTGCATGGGCCGAAAATTAGATTGATCTCGATGCTGATTTTCATCGCAAAATTTTGTTCAGTGTTGAGGCTAATTTTTGGTAGAATGGTTACGTCAACCAGCAAAATCGCGTTATTTGTAGTGAAGAAAATCCACATGAGTACCGTGAGACCTCCTTACATCCTCAAAAACTGACTGTTTGGTGTGCTCTATGGGTTGGTGGAGTCATTGGGCCATGCTTCTTCCGTTAATGGCCATGATAACCTAATATTTTTTTCCCGAATTGGATGGCATGAATGTGGATGAGATATGATTCCAAAAAGAGAGGGCGCTACAAGATCGTGTGATTTGACACCATTGGATTATTTTCTTTGGGGGTATGTGAAGTCGCTTGTCTACGTTAGCAAACCAGAAACATTAGGGGGCTTGGAAGCCAACATTCGTGGAGTTATTGCTGAGATACAGCCTCAAATGCTCGAAAAAGTGATTGAAAATTGGATGGACTTCTAGACTTGGCTTTATGCCATCCAGCCGCGTCGGCCACATGCCCGAAATAATATTTTAACATGAGGAGCTTAAATTCTTCCAATGAAGCCAAATTGATGTAGGTACATTCAAACGATTTTCTTATGTTTTATTTCAATTCGAAGCTCTATACCTCGTAAAAAAACACCCTTTGTTTGTTGATAGAAATGACGAATTTAATCCATAATCCCCCCTACCAAGGGGGGGGGGGGGGAGGCACTTTATTAAATTTTTTTTGCATTTTTTTTTCTTTTAATGAATGTTTAATACTTTAAGAATATTGTGTCAAAATTTCAAGTGGATCGGAGCAATATTGAGGACCTTATAGTGGCGTGATGGTTAGCATATCCACCTGCTAACCCAGAGGTTCGAGGTTCGAATCCCAGCAGAGGCAAAAATGTTTTTCCACGTTTATCACCTTTCGCGAGGAATTGGCAGGTCCTCCGTCAGTAAATTCATTGCCATGAAAAGCGCTTTCTCAATTAACCGTTCGGAAACGGCTGAAAATTGTAGGTCCCCTCCATTCCCTCACAAGGCATGGTGGTGAGAGAAATGCGCTAGGCCCAGGGGCTCCTCACTCTGTTGTGCCACCCTATTTTTTTTTATTTTTTTTTATAAATATTTTCATACCTGCTCGGCCCAAGAGTGCTATTGTTACCATGCACCTTTAAATCGTTTTTGCTAAAACTCACTTTTTTAAAGTCGGTGCCCCTCATAACTTCAAAACTACTGCACCGATCCTTTTCAAATTTTGAACATGTCTGTAATTTACGAGGTAGTGACGAAGGAAGTGTTTTTTTCAAATTTGTTAATAATTATTATTTTACAATATCAAATTAGACGACGCTTTACCCTTCAAAGTGTTCTAAATAAGTAAAAAATTAAAATTTTGAAAAATCTCCTCGACATTTCCAGATGAAAACTACTATCTAACGAGTGAACTTTGATTTAAGGGGCACCGCAACTCGCCTTTGCTGCCCATGCCGTATTTTTAAATATTTCTTTGTGAAAATTTTACACAACATTCTTGAAATGTCACTATTTAATGTGTTATTGGTTTAATAAAGAAATTTGAACTGGTTCTTCACAAAAAATTCGCAAAATCAGGCATTCATAATGGAACAGATTCTACATTTCTTACTGCAAATGGGTTACAATTTTTTATTCCTCTTTCAAGCACATAACTACCGAATAACATAAATAAATACACTTGTAATTAGGAAAAACTGAATTCGATCGCTATTACCCATTGACTTTTTTCCATACTAAAGCCATCACTCAACCACAAACACCAAAATTGGAAAAAGTAAAAAAAAAGTATAAAAAGCCCATTTCACGTTAAGACAAGCCATCACATGTCAAAAAGCTTTCCGTCTTTCGTAAAGTATCAACATCAATATCAAGTTAAATGCTTCACAATAATTTTATAATTTGCCATTGATCTGATGCATTCTGTCTCTATTCAATCACCTCGACATGTTCAGATGTTCACTAAAGTAAAGCATGTTAAGCGAATTCCCGCCATAAACTCCCCCCAACTAACCTTTAAAAAAGGACCGTTCCATGGTTAATTTCACCCGACATAATGAGGTATTATCCTCATCCTCATGCACGAAGATATTGCAGTAACGATAATGAACAATATTAAACCGTTACCAGGTTCACCCTTCGCTGTTTTTAACAACAGGTAAAAGCGAATGTAATTTGTAATCGGCTGACAGCAAGGATTAACATTCAGATACTCTCGGTCGGTCCAAAAACCAATTTTTTTATTTCATTTGATGAAAGAAAAATACATAAAACAAAGTTAGCACAGCGCAAAATAATATAAGAAAATAAAAATTTACGTTCGTTTAATCAATACATTGGAATTTATCATTATCATCGTTATTATCCTTTGAGCAAGTCGCCCTCGGAGTCATCGGTCGTCCCAAGCAACAGAAAATAGTGCAGCTGCCAATGCCACATACAAAATCCAATTTTGATAAATTCTGCGGATCATATTCATTTTTCATTCTGCGAATTGCATTAAAATTTTACAAATGCAAAATATGCTGAATCACTGCCAGACTCAGCTCCCGGCCCTCGTTGTTTTTGACCGCAGTCCTTCCTCTAGCGGATGGTTATTTTTTATTGTGATGTGTCAGCCCTTTTGTCGAATGAAAAACGAAAGTATAATATTGAATAGCACATTAAGCCTAATGAAAAAATAACAAACGTTCATCCCTAAGAATGAGGTTTCGTTCATAAAATTAACCGTTAAATGGTTTTTAATACCAAGAGCATTAAGTGAGCATTTAACTGGTATAACTTGACCGTAAAAATATGTACCAGCAACGAAAATCAGAAAAGGATTATGTTCATGTTCGTGCAATCGTAAAAGCTGTTGATTGATGTTGAATCTTCGAATTTTAATGGGGTGACTTAAATGGGCCTTAATTTTGTAAGACACACCCAGGTAATATCTCTCAGGGCGCCCTATAAAGGTAAGTTATGGATTTGCAATTAAAACCTAAAACAAATTAAATTACAAATTTTTTCTCTCTGTCACTCTTCCTCTTTCTTTGCTGAGCTGGTAAACTTAGACAGAGGAGTCTTTAGTCAAGGACTTTACTAGGAAACCAGCTAGAGTGCTAAAAGCAAGTCTTAGAATAAATACGTTATTCGTAGATTAGCATCACGGTTCCAAAAAGCTTATCTTTAAGCGGCCATTTGTCATGAGTAACTTAAATTTCAGGAAATGTGTTCATTTAAAACAATTCAATATGGTCGCGGGAAACGCGACGGCAGCATAACTTTGGATTCAACATGAACTTGTTATCAATCAAATCAATTTCTAACGGTGCATTAATATTCTCAAAGCTCTTTAAAAATTATTAATAGTTTATCAAACAGATCAGACAAAAAAAAAACAAGAAAAACACGAAATGAACGCTCAAAAAAGATTTATGTAATTGCAAGTTTAAAATCCAATTTAACACCATAGAAACCATGCCTACCCTTCCTTAGGACGTACTGTCGCAAGTCTATAGGCAAAGTGTCGGCAACAGAAATTAATCGACAGTTTTGGTACGTACCCATTGTTGTCTTCAAAATTCACTGCTGTGTCTCTTTTCGAATTCGTGTCCCTTTTGGGCATTTATCATTTATACGTTTTGCAAAACCAATTCAGTAACAACTGATATCTCAATAATTCGTCCTTCAGTTCCTGGCGCTCCCATTTTACTTCCCAATCTTAAGTCTTGGTATCTCTGACAAATGATGTTAAATTGTCCAACCCACTTTCACGTTTCAAAAAGTAGATGCGATTTGTTCCAGATACCAAAACGCTCATCGTTTGTGTTTTACCCTCTTCCCTTGCCGAACTTTTATTCCCGCATCTATTCCTATGTTTCACCCACGACAACGACTGTCGTGTCGAGTCGTTGTCCTTGTTTGTGATTCCTATAGCGTGATGTTCTCCTTTTTGCTACCTATCATTTATCTTTTCCACAGTCCCATCTACTTTCAATGATGTTCTTCTCATGCGCGATTTTTGTCCGTTTTGTTCTACAACAGAGACGAATTAGAGGGGATGTATGCACTATGCTCTGGTGTGGCCCTTAACTCCCACACAATCACAATCATGCCTCACATGAATGAGTGATAAATGATGCGAAGCTGACTTTGGTTTAAAAGAAATGTGAAAACGTAACTCTTTTCAAGTTCTTCTTCTAGAATTAAATCGTTTTGGTACCGGTCTTACTATGGTAGGGTTTGTCTGCATTTGAAATACCTACTACACTACAAAAGTGTCTTCATCAAAGCAAGGTTTTTTTTTTTTTTTGTTTTTTTAACAATCTGTAATTTTTGTAAGTGAGTATGTTGTTAATTGCTTCATTATTTCAACAGGAAACATGACTTCAAGTAAGAAGAAAGTCGTTAAGGCTTAGATTTTACAAATAAAAAGCCCCTGAAAGTCATGATCATTGATGCCTTTGTTTGAAGAGACGCCTATTTTCTGAAATACCTTCTTTTTATCCACCTATAATGGTATCGAAGATGACAGCAAAAACACGGTAAATGCAAAGTCCTTATCACTCATTTATCATTTTCAAGCTAACGATTATGTCTGTGCGTAGCAATGTTCAAAGAAAAGTCATTGGGTTTCCTGACTTAGCTTATCTCATATTTACTGAAGGGTGGGATATACTGTCAATTTTCTTATCTGCGGACTGAACAAATGGTATTGTTTTAATTAACTTTCGTTTTATTGAATTTTTTTGTTCTAGTTTTGTTTTTAACAAAAAGGGAAGAGGGATTATTTTTAAAAGTTGTTTTCCTATTCAACCAACAGCTTTTTTTTAACAAAAAGGTAACCCTTAATTTTTTTTCTGTTTGTATAAGGAAAATGCATACCTTTTATACCGCTCAACAACGAGTTCATGGTAATCAGGCTCACAAATAGCTTTTGTTGTTGTTAAAAACAAAGGTGAAGCATTTCTTTGTGTTTTACGCTGAACGCGTTTGATTGTTTTGTCTTGAATCCTTTTTTATTTTGTGCTTTTGAAAGAGCAACAAATCACTTTGAAGTCGTTTTAAAAGAGAGAAAGAGATCTACATTAGTAATACCAATCAACTGCTTATACTAGATAATGTGCCCGGAAATTGAAGAATTGTCGATTGAAGCTGAAACTTGAAAATGGGCGTGAATTAATACTCTGACTTTTACTTCCTCTGTGAGTGGTCAAGCTTGGCCATAACCAACTATGAAAAAAGCCTTATTCGATGAATTTGGTGACGTCATTAACAGCCCACTGAAAATTATATCCTAAACTTCAGTTTGGGCCCCAAACAGTTGTGTGAGGTTAGGTTAGGTTAGGTTGAATGGGGGGTGCAGCCACAAGTGGCAACACCTCACTCGGATCTCGAGGATCCATTGTGCTCCCCGGGAAATCAGAGGATGAGGAAATATGAGGATTGGAAAGGTAAATTGTTATTGTGGTAGGGAACTCCCACTGAACCATTTGGAGCATTGAGTAAATTTCAGGACGTTGCTCAGTGGGAGACTTGAGATGTCGCCCAGTTCATCGAAAAAGTATTCTCCGAGGGTTTTTTTCCGAGTGTGGGCCAAGCTAGGACACTCACAGAGGAAGTGGAATGATCCCTCCTCTGCCTCCTCATCTTGGCATCCTCTACATAAGTCGGATGTGCTAATGCCCATTCTCATCATGTGGGTACCCAACGAGTTGTGTCCCGTGAGAATGCCAATCAACAGAGAGAGCCGAGCCCAAGTAACATTTTTACTCTCATAAGACTCTCCAAGAGCTTTACTACACTTATTTCTGAGAGTTAAATGTAATCTTGCAGAGCTCTCCGAGATTGTTATGAGACTCTTATAAGCCTTAAATGGCCTAGTTATAGGAGGCTCTTGGCTACTCATAGCAAGAGCTAGACTCTCTTTGCGATACTTGTTGTTTCCTTAACAGAGTTAAGCTCTTCTTATGAGATGACAGATTGTGAATCAAATGCCTCTGGAAAGAATCTTATAAGGCTCTGCTTACTCTTACTATGAGAGCGCGTCTCTTCCTATAGGAGCAACTAAAACGAGAAAGGAATATTTCTTATCTTCAAAGAGTCATATACCTTTCTCATTTAACATTTTTTTGCAAGACAGAAACAAACTACTATTAAATAATTGTGTGTATGCCGTGTTTAAAAAGAGGATGAAAGAAAGAAACAAACTTCTATTTGATTTTTGTTTGTATGTCTTGTTCTGATGACAGTGTGCGAAAATAATTATATTTTAAAATGATTCTCATAAGTCAATGGTGATGCACATAACATTTTGATTAATTGAAACGGGAAGCCAAAAAAATGCAGGCGGTTGAAATTTTATCTACTAATTTAGACATTTTGCTTCGAAAAAAACAATGCGCCCTCGCAATAATGCATATTTTAAGAACATAATTTATATTTTTTATTAGAAAAAGGGTTACCATTTCTATCAAAAAATTCCTACCAAGTAATTAAAAATTTTCTTTTTTTGTTTTCTAATAACTACTGATATTTTTTTGTTTTTTACACGACTGACAAGTTTGTCAGTTTTTTTCGGTCATAATTTTGACAAGATTATGGATGATTCTGGCATACCATTCACACTCCATCAGTTTTATGTCAGAAAATACTGACAGATTGCCAGAAAAACTTAAAATTTCATTCTTTCTGGCAGCATGTCAGTTTTTGTCATACTGTGAACTGATAGCATTTAACGTCAGGTTTTCTTACAGTACTTTGCTGTCATAAATGAGTAGCAAGCATTTACACGATTTTGACAAATAGCGACGAGAATAGACATAAAAATTGACAAAATGAGTTAGTCGTTGCACGACAGGCAGAAGTGGTGTGTAAAAAGGCCAACGCATACACACATATATATATGTATATTGTATAGGTAAGCCAACAGAAACATGTTCACAATATTTTCATTACAGAAAACTATAACAAATTTGTTTCTTAAATCAAAATTAGTTGAGTAATATATGGCTTAAGCCATATATGGCCTGCACCTTAATATTATTTTGTTACTATACAAAATATATATTGATTGCAGTCGCAACACAAAATGAAAACATAAACAAGCCAAGCAAAAAAATTTAACTGAGTGAAATTTAGAAAACATGTTAGCTATTTCATCGAAGTTGCAATTTCTTATGGATGGTCACTCTAAAATCACATCGAAGTATTCTGTTTGCATTTTGTAATATGGCTACCGCTTACAAGAGCTCAAATCTTCCATTTACACCTTTATGGGAGCTAAGTTATCTTTATTCTTCTTACAAGACTATTAAGAGAGCAGAGTTTGTAAACGCCAAGAATCAGAGTTTCGTTATGAGAGCAAAATACTTTTTATAGGAGTTCAAATGCTTTTTTACGATTAGATCTAAGTGTAAATGAAACAGGTATATTATGTTGAGATTTAAAGGTAAATAAAACAGATTTGGGCTTTTGTTAGTGTAATTAAACTCAGTAGGATAATTTTTTTTTTTTTCAATAACAATCTATTGGCATATGTCTTGAAAATTGTGTCAGTTAAAACAAAATAGCATAGGCAAATCTGCGATTGTTGTATTCAGAATGTTTTTCTATTTTGTAGTAGTTGCAGTCTTCAGCACATCCACAATATCTCCTCCATCGACTGCCTCGTCAAAAGGCATTTCAGGCAAGCGTAGCTTTCTAGACGATTATCGCCCAATCGTGTATGATTGTTTCATGTAATTGTAAACATGCGAGTAATCAGGAATGTTTTTGAATTCAAAATTCACTTCTCCTTACCATGCAACCAATCAAAAACGACATAAGATTGGCACATATGTATTTAACACAAAAGACGGATAAATCACACAACTGTCTTGTTTACCTATGTCTACTTTTGAAAAAAAGATCTTCATAAAAAAGAATACTTTATTTTTATTAATTGGACAGCATAAAGCGCTTCATAGGTAAGGTAAAATTTATTCTCTTATACATCTTTTCAAAACAAACTTTTTTTTTCTAATTTATAGTGTGAAGTAGAGGTATGAAAACATGTTGGATGTCCTTGTACTTTAAAGAAAGCATTTTGAATTTTGATATCATTCAAGTTGTATGTTTGCTTGTTTCCCTTAAATCCGTTCTAAAAAAATTGTTCTCCTCATCATCTTCACTCGATGAATCATTAGGCTGGAAAAGTAGGAAAGTTTTTTAATCATACTTAAATTTTTAGATTTAGTTAGCTCTGCTTCTGAGAAAAGACACAATATTTGAAGACTATAAAATATTTCAAAACAAAAAAATACACTCGATGTAACATTTGTCAAAAAGTTTTTTTCCACTTGCGCAGATTATTGTAATTATTGTTATTGATGCATTTTGCGACGAACTCTTCTCTAACTTTTTTATTGACATATGCTATTCATTGTTTATGTGAGCTCAGAAACTAGAACAGATTAAATTCAAACATACATACTTCACTTTGAATTGGCGGAAAAATCTCATTTAAAGTTTATAGTTCATCTGAAGATACTCTGGATTGTGATGGGGCACATGCAAGGGCATGAATAATTTTAATTTTAATAATTTTTTTCACTTTTTATTATGATTATTTTTCTCTTAAAAGATGTTATTTTTTTCACCTTTCCAATTGAATTTCTCCATACGCGTCCACTTCGCTTGAAACCGATTAATGAAATGACACAATGCAATGCTTTTGGCTATGCAAATCTTCTAATAAGACTTAAAGCAATAATGCTCTCATAAGGATCCTATAACAAGACTTTTGTTATTTGAACTCTCCACAGCTTCTTGTTATGAGAGGTTTGAAACGGAACTCCTATAAGGGTTTCCATATAAGCGTAAAAAGACTTAAGCTCTCAAATAAGTCTTGTTATGGGAGTGTAGATACTTCAAAACAATGCCAAGAGCTTAACTCTCACAACAAGATTGTTATAGGACTGTAAGTATATATAATCCTATTACAAGTACAAAAATTGGTCTTGCTATAAGAGTTAAGTACTTATAAGATGCAAAACTGCTCAACTCTTATAATAAAACTGTTATGAGAGCCATTTAAGTCCCATAACAAGATCTTTATTCTTAAGTCTTGCTATGGGATCTAAAAGAATCTTATGGGAGCATTTTTCAGATTTCAAGAGTTTAGCTCTCAAGAGCTTGTTAGTTGGGAGGTCTGCCTAGCTTTAGTAGAAATTCTGTTTTTTTCTTGGAAATATCTGGCCAAAGGTTTCTAGAGACTCAGCATGTTTCTAAAGATGACCACCTGTCATTGGCGGTTTTTAGAAAATTGTGTTTGATTCTGTTTTTTTCTTGCTCAAGTGGCCTTAGAACTGAGGTGTTCGTTTCGCTGGATTCGAGTGCTGACCCGATTTTAGCCAGCTTATCCGCCATTTCATTACCAATTATGTCACGATGTCCTGGAACCCAGGTTAAACTAACTGTGTTTGTTTCGCTGAGCAGTCTTAGGTTACTGCGACAGCTGTCTAGTAGTCTGGATTTTGTGATAATGGATGAGATAGCTTTAATGGCCGCTTGACTGTCTATAAAGAAGTCAATATTTTTGTTGATCAGGTTTTGCGTAGCTAAGTGCTTCGCGGCTTCGCACACTGCAAGTACTTCTGCCTGAAAGACACTGCAGAAGTTGGGAAGCTTTATTGATCTATTCATGGTGGGGTAGTCTGAGAAGATACCTGACCCTACCCCTTCGTCCGTTTTGGAACCATCTGTGAAGAAGGAAATGTGATTTCCTTTTATAACCCTGTTTTCCTCCCAGCTTTCTCTTGTCGGAAAGACTGTTAGGGCCACTGGATTGAAGTCAATACGCGGGGGGTATAGTCTGTTTGAATGTCTATGTCTGTATGGTTCATGATGGTTCTATGGCTTGATATGCCTGTTTTCCAATTGTTGCATTGTTTGAGTCGCAGTGCGCTTTTGGCCGCCATCTCCTTAGTAAAAAGATCTAGGGGGCTAGCGACAGGAAGGTTTCCAGAGCTGCAGTTGATGTTGTTCTCATGGCACTAGTTGAGCCAATGCATGCAAGCCTTTGGATTTTGGTCATGGTCTTAAGGTTTGAAGCCTTCTCTAATGATGGCCACCAGACTAGACAGGCATATGTGAGGATTGGTCTTATTATGGATGTATACATCCAGTAAATGGTTTTGGGACCAGGGGCCGAATCACAGCTCACGATATCGAGTGAGTGAGTGGCATTAGAGATCGAGTGAGTTAGTAACCATTTTGGAATTACAGCATACGTGACCTCTCGTATCGTATTGCTCTTTAAAATTGTACTAGTATCATCGAATATTCACTAGTAAATTTCGAGTTTCTATTAATTCATAGATGTTGCTGGTGTCTCTTTATACTTATTTCATTATTTGTTGGTAGGTAAAATTAATGCCTTTGTAAAAAAGACAATATTTAGTAAGAATTTCGGAAAATTTAAACATAAAATACACTCGGATGGTGTTATTAAATGAAATATTGATAATAGATGGTTTCGATAGTCTTTCATGTATGAATTAGAGAGCACTTTATGCATCGAATGAAATTCCGATCGATTACTGATGAGAGAATGCCGAATTGTGGTACTAGATGACTCGATATCGTGAGCGGTAATACCAAATTCCCATAATTCCGATACGACTTATTCGATAGCGTGTGCCGTAATTCGGCCCCAGGTCCCCATTTTTTCCCAAAAATTCTACTACAAGTGTAGAAAGCGATTTGAGCTTTCCTTTCCCTTTCTTTTAAATTTTCTTTCCAGTTAAGTTTACGATCAAGGACAATTCCGAGATATTTTGCCGTACCAGATAAGTTTATTGGTATACCATTAATGGAGGGAGGAAGTATATCTGGAATGTTACGTTTTATCGTAAACAGAACAAGTTCTGTTTTAGTAGGGTTGACGTTTAGCCCACAGTTTTTTGCCCAGCTGGTGAGCTTGTTTAGAGCTGTCTGGAGAAGTTCACAAAGGGTGGTTGTGAATTTTCCCGAAGTCATGATGACGATGTCATCGGCATAGGCTACTGCTTTTATTCCGCTCCTGTCAAGTTTAACCAGGATTTGGTTAACTACTAGGAGCCAGAGTAGCGGGGATAACACTCCTCCTTGAGGTGTACCTCTACAAGTTTTGACTTTTAGGGTACTTGCACCCATTACTGCTTTTACTATTCTCGTTTGGAGCATGGAGTCGATCTAGTTTGATAGCGTTGGCTCGATATTTATGGAACTTAATGCCATGCGAATAGCACTGTATTCAACGTTGTTGAAGGCCCCTTCTATATCGAGGAATGCAGCCAACGTATACTCTTTATATTGGATTGACTGTTCAATGGTTCCGACTACTTCATGAAGTGCAGTCTCCACTGATTTGCCCTTTATATATATGCATGTTGGGCTGTGGAAATCACATTGTTATTTTGTTCGGATATGCGTTTCTATAAGTCTTTCTAGAGTCTTAAGTAGAAAGGAGGATAGGCTTATTGGTCTGAAATCTTTGGGTTCAGTGTGTGAGGGCTTACCGGCTTTCGGAATAAATATGACTTTAACTTCCCTCCTACTAGTTGGAATAAAGGTGAGGTTTAGACAACCTCTGAATTATTCCACTAGAATCGGCACAATCAAGTCTTTAGGGCTTTGGAGCATCATTGGAATGATACCGTCCGGACCTGCAGATTTGTATGCTGAGAATGAGTCAATGGCCCACATTACCTTCCTATTATCTACTAATAGATTTCCTATGTTGGATATAACGTTAGCGTTAGGGTTTCCGCGTTCTGGGGATGTCATTTGAGAACACCCTGGAAAGTGGGTGTTCATGAGTGCTCGAGTCACTTTTCAGAGCATGAGTCAGTCCATGTGTTATCAGGTCTTCTAAGAAAACTAGGGGTATTTTGGACCTTGGACATGACCTTTCTTAGCCTTGCTGCGTCATTTGTGCACTCAATATCTGAGCAGAAGTTGCGCCAGGCTGCTCTTTTTGCATAGGTAGTTCTATTTTTGTATTCATTTTTGCTGATCTTGTATAGGTCCCAGTCAGCCGAAAGGTTGCTAAATTTTGCTCTATTGAAGAGCCTCCTAGAGTTCCATCTAAGGATCGATAGTTCGCTTGTCCACCATATGGGGTTGGATCTACTTTTCCCTTTGGAAAGCGGGCATGAGCTTTCGTAGGCATTGATTATGTCTGACGTTAGCTTGTTTACCTGTGTCTCTATGTTTGAGCAGTTAAGCAAAGGCTGATTGTTGTTCTGGCTGAGAGTTAGGGCCAGTTTTTGGTTATAGAGACCCCAGTCAGTTTTCCTAGGATTTCTATAAGGGATAAAGTTTTCAGATTTGTGTTCTATTTCGAATGTTATCATTCTGTGGTCAGAGAAGGTTACGTTGTTGGAGACCCTCCAATTACTGGTTACTAGCGTACCAGAGTTGGTGGAAAGTGTAACGTCTAACACTTCTTTTCTTACCTTTGTTATAAATGTTGGTTCTCTACCTCTATTCATAATTATCAGGTTGTTCTCAATAATATATTCAAAAAGTGACTCACCTCTTTCGTTCGTGTTTGTACTACCCCACTGTATGTGATGGGCATTATCATCACAGCCCATGAGGAGGTCCCAGCCATTTCTTTTTGTTGTGGCGACCAATTCTGCAACAGCTGCCGGCGGGGGGTTGGAGGTTGCATCGCCCGGCATGTAAACGGAGGCCAGGATTAGGGGTGGCGCCCCTTCTCGCTCGCACTTCACTGTTGTCAGATCATTACTACTGTGAGGGGTTAGAAGGAAGAGATTTAAATTTGTCTTTGATAAAATGCATGTACGATAATTACCTTCTGTAGGCCCTTTGTTAAAGAAAAGGAAATGATCTTTGGATTTCAGTCCGCAGATCCGGCCACGATTTATCCATGGCTCCTGTATTAGGGCTAAGTCGATATCAGTTTTTGACATCAACGCGGTCAAGGTGGCAGTTCTGATATCGTGTCCCTATACTATCGTGATCGCCTTCTATGATTTTGTTCGAATGACGTTCCCTGATGGATCGTAATTAAAAGGAAATACTCTAAGGACTCGAAGAATACTTCTTTTTCTATGCTTAAGCCTAGTGGTCTCACTTCAGGGAGTCCATTTGGAAACCTCGCAAAAATTCGCGAAACCCCTGCCAATTTCAATTCCATAAAATTCTTTTTTCGGGTTTGTATACGGCAAAAATTGGTTACAAAGGCAAAATTTTTCATTTGTATATATACAAATTGCTTTCCATGACTTATCAGTTTTGCAACTGTCAATTGGTACCCGTGGCGTGATGGTTAGCATGTCACCCTGCTAACCCAGAGGTTCGAGGTTCGAATCCCAGCAGAGGCACAAATGTTTTTCCACGGGTATCGCCTTTCGCGAGGAATTGGCAAGTCCTCCGTTAGTAAATTCATTGCCATGAAAAGCGCTTTCTCAATTAGCCGTTCGGAACCGGCAGAAAATAGTAGGTCACATCCATTCCCTCACAAGGCATGGTTGTTAGAAATGCGCTAGGCCCAAGCGCTCCTCGCTCTGTTGTGCCACCCTATTTTTTATTTTTTTATTTTTTTGGATATCTTCAATTTTAGAACCGCTTGCATACAAATTAGCATCATCGGCAAATGCTATCGAGCCATCTATTTGTTTAAGTATATCCGAAATAAAGATATTGAAAGGGGTTGGCGCAGTTACTGTACCTTGCAGTAACCCGTTGCTAACATTAAAGACATTAGCTGTCGTGTACTCTCTATCGGTTACAACAAACTTCTTCTCATATATCATAGACATTATCATGTTTATGAGATGGCGTGGGAACTCATACCGTATAAGTTTGTAAATAAGTCCGTCGATCCAGACCGTGTCAAAGGCTTTTTCGATATCTACTAGACAGGCAGCTGTACATCTTTTGGCATTGAGATTCCAATTGATATCTGATATCAATTTAGTTACAGAGTGCACTGCCGAGTGATTTCAATAACGATAAGATAACGAACACAGATGGTCTTCACATCGAAACGAAGCAAGTAGTTAAGTATCTAGGTGTTCACTTGGACAAATTTTTGTATTTTATTGAACATATAAACATGCAACTGAAAAAGACAAGAGCAGCGTTTATGTCACTTAAAGCTCTCTTTTACTCTAGCTATTTAAGGAGTGATGTGGAGATCATTTGTTACCAAGCATTTGTGCGTCCAATTCTGACTTATGCAAGTCCAGTATGGTGGAACATTAATCCATCATACATGGAAAAGTATCTAGGATTCGAGCGAAAATGTTTAAGAGCCTGCACTCAAATGTAAAGAAGTGCACACTCTGATTATCGACATTATATTTCAAACAAAAAACTTCTTGAAAACTTCTCTAGAATTGATAATTTTATGTTAGATCTCATCAGAAACCATTTTGCACGGTCGGCATTCGTGACGGAAAACGAATATGTATCCGGACTGTTTTACCCCAACCCTGTATATTTTAAAAACTTGTTCCTGGATGCACATGGTTACCTATCTGATTCGAAAAACGTACCTATAATATATCATGCTGCAAGACGAGCAACAGACAAAAGATTTGTATACGAACCTTTTGAGTCAGGGGGAGGGATTGCTAATCTGAGGTATTGCACTAGCATACCTGAAAAAGATATCACCAACAAAAATAGGCTTAATCGGGAAAAATACTGGTGGCTTGACTGGGCTCAAGCTAATACTTAGGCTTAGTAAACTCGGCTCATTGGGGTGATCTCTGATCTGACGACAACAACGAGGATTAGATGTTCAATTATTTACATTATCAATTGTCTGCAAATCGGGGATCACACGAGGGAGCAGGGTCATAGATTTAGTTAGATTAAGTAAGTTCTGTAGGTTTTTTTAGTTTTTTAATAAACATAAAATAAAGCGACAGTCCTCTTATAGGTTTTTCACAATTTCTCCTATCTACGAAAAAAAAAAAAAATTATAAATAGTCATTGTAACATTGAAAAAAAAAAAACAGAAAATTATAATAGAAAACTATATACTAAACATAGAAAACATGTATTGCGAACTGTAAAGGTCTTTTACTTAAAAAAAATATAAATATATACATATCTGTATTGGAGAACCCATAGCTTTTAAGTTTATTTAAGCTATCAAACTTGTAATAAACCTTAAGTGAATAAATAAACAAAAAAAAAAATTTCAATCTGCTGTTAGTTTTGTTTTGGTCGAGAGTATTAAGCCATTGCTTTTTTAGCTGCGAGTTTTACGATTGAAAATAAAATTATTTTGAGTTTGAATTGCAATCCTTAATCACATTCAAAATTCGCGCTCGCACCGTTTTTCATTTTTTTTTTTTTTTCATCATAGACGACTCAAAAAAAGGTCATGCTATACAACCAAAAGCGACACACAACGTGAGTGCATGAACAGATGTACACATCTACACATGTACACATCTACACATGCCATTTTTATTCCATTTTTCAAATTCTTAGATTGTTGGGATAAAATTTGAAACAATTCGAAGCTAAATTAAGGAATATCTGGAGCCATAAGCATTTGTCACTCCAATTGAGTTTAGTACATCTGCTCCGCTTCCGACTGACAAAAATCTACTCGACCGATTCTATTGAAATTTCGTACACCATCTTCTTCTCGGCATGTACCTATAAATGAAAAAGTAGGTATATAGAGAATGGCGTTTTCTATCTTCGTCTTAAATTGAAGTTCTAGATCAATCTTTTAAAATAAGTTCCAAAGACATTTTTTTCTACTTTTACATAAACAGACAAGAGAAAGCTCAGTAAGAACAGTTAGTCATGCTAATAGTGCCTGTCCAGACAAGTTATGATCATAACGTTATATCTGTCATTTCATTGGCCAACGTGGTGAGGAAGAAAGTGACTGGATGCTTACCACGAAAACTGAATTCTCTGCCTGAGCAGTACACTTTACGTGTACATAGGGGCTATGCTCATAACGTTATTCTTTTTTTTCAATACAAAGTGGAGAATTTGGGCAAGGAATAATAACAACGTCTGAGCAGTAGGTGTTAACAGCATAACGTTAATAGCATAATCCGTGTGGACAGGCACATAGAAATTACTGCCTTGAAAGTATTCTTTTGATAACAAATTGAGATTTCGACAACTGAATACAGTATCGATTGTGGTTTCATTACTTTCTCAAATTCATTTTAAAACCAGTGAATCTATCTAAATTATAAACAACTATTATCAAAGAACAACCGGTGCAGTTGATTTTGAATGATATATCTTCCGACTTACAAATAATTTACAGGGAATGAGTTTTACTTTTCTTTCAAAGTTACTTCCAGTTGGCATCTAAATCAGACTGATTTCCACAACTCTAATTGCCCTGCTTTGATTACACTACTTTGCTGGTTAAACTTCATCATCAAGCCTTACTTCCGTAATGACGACGTTAAAAACTCCTTCTACTGATTACCAGCTGACGAAAGAAAAATGTCAATGCCGCTCTCAGGCGATAATAATATTAATGGTTTTTATACCTTTTGCGGAACAAACTCCTTGAAACAAAAAAAAAAAAAACTCCAAAATAAATGATGGGGTCTGGGGAAGCTCGTCTCTTTCGTCCGTCCGACGCGCGGTGTTCTTCTAACCGTGTGCGGAGAGGTTCGTTAATTGTGTACGATAAGTACTCAAGGATTTCATTTGTTTTCCCATTGCACAGGAGAGAAAAAGAAGGAAAAAAAAAAAAAAAAGAAGAATTAATACAGCTCAAGTTGTTTTGTTGCTCGTAGGTACCTACTAGTTATCTGCTTTGGTGAAAGATTGTTGGGAAGTAATTTGTCCTGTCATTGTAAAGGACATCTTTTTTGCTTTTGTCCCTGCTTGTCCTATCTGTTTTAATCAATTTCTCATCGTTTGTTGTTAATTGAATGTCGTTTAAGAATTGTTGGTACTATGGTGGTGGAGTGCCTGACACTAAGTGGTCTTCCCATTGTTTATGAAGTTGAAAGCATGTTTCTATAGGTACCAGTTAACGTCGTTGTGTAGTGTACAGAACTTAAGTTCCAAAGACAATGTTGAAGCTACTTTCCAATTTCTTTGTTCTTTATGAAAAAGCTATAGTAAGTCATTTATAAATTGCTTTAAAAGTGTCTCTACAAGTACCTAAACCTACACATCGACACCATCCTTGTGTTTGTGATGGAGACAACTAAAAACTCTTCACTTAACAAACAATGGTACAAAAAGATGGTACAAAAAAGAAAACATGAACTGAGAAGCTCGTAAACGATTCGATAGAATTTTTTTGGAGATTTTATTGTGAGTTTCGATGGTTTCTCTGATTCTGTGAACTACTTATGTCAATATTATGTCAATAGCCGCGTTTTATTATTGATCTGATCCGGATCAGATCATGTGTTTATTAGCGTTACAACAACAAAGCGAAATCCCGCTTTTTAGTTGGATCTATTTTTGTGATCTAAAAATTAGTTCTTCTATTTCACACAAGAGGAGACTTTCCATTGAAACGTTGGTATCATTTCCAATATTTCCAATAACAACAGTACTGCCACATGAACATTTTTATCTGTGTGAAATGAAATATATTTTAGATAGATACCGAGAAACTTCACATCTATTCATTTTTGTATAATACATGACATAATGAAAAAGTGATCCGGATCAGATCAATAATAAAACGCGGCTAATAAAACGCGGCTAATGTCAAAATTGGTATGTTGCATCAGGTGAAATGGGTTGATTTGCTTTAGGATGGTTACTTTTTCCTTTCTTTTCATATTTTTAACTGATTATAATAATTGATATTATTTTTCACTCGCGGCAGCTTTGAATATCAATAAAATTGAATAAACAATCATTTGCTTTAAAAAAAAGTGTAACTGTTTCAAGTTATTTGTATTTTTCTTAAGCAAACATGTCTCTGGGCGTAGTTCAAATTAGCATTAATCCTAATCCTAAATCTTAAATCTTAATCCTAAATCCTAAATATTATTGTAACTGTGAAAGTAACTCTGTCTGTTCGTCTTTCTATGTTACCATCTCCCGCCCAAACTACTGAACCGATTTAAATGAAATTTTGCATATAGAAAATTGTCAAATTGTCGACAAAATGAGATAGTTGAAGATATAAACCAACAAATTATGTCAGACGTGGAAGGAGATGTCGTCGAATATATATCAGTAGACAATATTAAAAACACTCAGCGAGTCACATAACACCCTTCAAAATTTCTCAATTCTTTAGAACTATCTGGAGTACCTTCTCGTTAATTGAGGCTGCAAGTTGATGTTCCAGTCCTAATAATGAGAAATCTTGACGCTCCAAAGCTACGTGATTGTACAAGGCTACAAGTTACATAAGTGGAAAGCAGCACTTACTTGCTTACTTACTTAGGTGGGTATTACAGTTCGGGGTGAACCTGGGCCTCAACCAACATCCTTCTGTAACGACTTCGATTTCGGCCGAGCTCTCTCCAGTTTTGCACTCTAAGTTGGTTGAGGTCTTCATCCACTTGATTGCGCCACCTAAGACGAGGTCTTCCCCTTCCGCGATTTCCCTGCAATGTGCTTTCGAAAACGCGTCGAGCCGGAGCGTTTGGGTACATCAGCTCTACATGGCCCAACCATCGTAGCCTCGCGATGCGTACTCTTCTGGCTATGCAGCCGCGGATTCAAGGGGGGGGTCACAGGGGTCATGACCCCCCCCCCCAAAACAGCTAGCATTTCAAAAAATAGAGCTAAACCAATCGAAACTGAAACTGAAAATCGAAAAAAAATAACCGAACAAAATCTAACTTTTGTAAAATTGAAAAACGGAAACTTCCCAAGCGACCAAAATCAACTTACTTTATTGCACTATGGAAAATTTGCAATCAAAAAATGGCTGACTCAACATGACTGACTCAAAATTGAATAAATTTCTCACACAATACTGACTTTTGTATCAATTTCTCTATATTTGGATAGTAGCTTTACTTAATATCTTAACATTTGATTACAAGTTTTAAGTAAAAACAATTTATAACACAAAATCCAATCTTCTATTTTGTTTCGCAAATCTGTTGATGATCGCATCGATGTCCAATTCAATGTCGCGATGAATGTGTAGCAATGCAAGACCGGTGAGTCTGTCTTCTGCCATAGTCGATCTCAACCAAGTTTTGAGGCGAAGGAGAGTTGAAAAGCTCCTTTCTGCAGTGGCTGCAGTAACAGGAAGCGTCACCAAAATCCAAAGCAGGGTATGAATAGCCGGATACATTACTCTATCACACGCATCAAGGGCGGCAGAAACCGAATCTGGAAGTTCACCGCCTTTTTCAACAATTCGGTTCCATTTTGCTACCCACAACTCAAATTCTGCAATAACGCTTGCAGGAGGAGTGTTATTCAGAAGCTTCTGGTACATGACTGCTACGAGATTAACTTCTTCAATGTCCTCCTCTGTATAAGAAGTCCGAGGCAGAAAAACTTGAATTTTGAAATCACTCTGATGAAGCTACATGATCTTGCGTTGACAATGTTGTTTCGTATACAGTTGTGCAAATATTTACCGTAATATCTTCGCTGAATCTAAACTTATAATTTTGCTCGTTAAATACACTTAGAACCAGAATTTTCAACCGAAGAACCAATGCACACATCAAATAGAAAATGTTAGAAAAACTGAAACAAACAAAACGAAAAAAACATTTCATTTCAGAAATTGAACTAATTTGGCCACATGATATTTTTATTTTGCTGCTTATAAGTATACAACTGTAGAAATATTCCGTTTTCTTCTTTGTTTATCGCAAAACACAATGAAAACTATCCTGATTTCAACGACACTGAAATCAACAATGGACTGTTGTGCTTTCAATGTTTTGATTGCAAACTGATGTGAAGTTAGCCACGATGCCATAAATGGCGCGAAACCATTTGAAAACACACGAGGAAACGTTTCAGAAAAAAATTTATTGGCTAAGACATTTCTTACTTTTAAAAGTACATTTTTTATATAAACAATTTATAATTTGATATAAACAACAGTTTATTTTTGTTATATTTGATTTTTTTTTATCCCGTGACCCCCTCCGGAAAAAAATTCTAGATCCGCGCCTGTGGCTATGCCCATGTCGCGGTATAGCTCATACAGCTCGCTCAAAGATCATTCGGAGAATTTTTCTTTCGAAACGACCAAGAGTTTCCTCATTCACTTTCGATATGGTCCATGTTTCCTTTTGTTTCTCAATTGTCTTCTTAACCCAAAGAAGCAACAGTTGGCAAGAGTTATTCTCCGTTTGATCTCCGCACTGATGTTGTTGTCCGTGTCTACAGTGGATCCTAGGTAGACGAAGTCCTGTACTACTTCGAAGTTATGTCTGTCTATTGTGACGTTTTGTCCAATTCGTCGATATTTCGTGTCCTTGTTTGATGACAACATATACTTCGTTTTGCCCTCATTAACCATCAAACCCATTTTTGCCGCTTCTGTTTCAATACTCGCTAAAGCTCCTATGACATCACGCTTTTTTCTTCCCATTACGTAAATGTCGTCTGTGTAGGCGAGTAATTGTACAGACTTTTGAAAGATTGTTTCTCTGGTGTTGACGTTTGAGTTTCTTACAATCTTTTCAAGTATGATGTTGAAGAAATCGCATGACAGTTTGTCGCCTTGCCTAAAACCTTTTTCGACATCAAAGGTCTCGGTGAGTTCTTTACCGACCTTGACGGAGCAGTTCTACAAAGTCATCTTGCATAGTCGTACGAGTTTTGCCGAGATGCCGAAACTAGACATGGCTCTGTACATCTCGTCTGTATATACTGTCATAAGTGGCCTTGAAATCGATAAATAGATGGTGAATATCGATATTATGTTCTCGGGTTTTTTCCAAGATCTGCCGTAATGTGAAAATTTGGTCTATTGTGGACTTCTCTGGTCTAAAACCACATTGATAAGGACCAATCAAGTTGTTGACGTGGGGTTTCAGACGTTCACATATTACAGCAGACAAGATCTTATAAGCGACGTTAAGGAGGCTTATCCCTCTATAATTGGCGCAGTTGTGAGGTCTCCCTTCTTTAGGATTGGGCATACGATACTGAGGTGGATGGGGCAATCCTTGAAATATGCCTCTATAAAGTTAACTTGTTACTTGTAACTTGATGGGGCAATCTGCCTGACAGCGGAATATGAGGTTCGACGTTCGAATCAAAGAAACATCGAGAACAAAAAATGGTTTTCTACATTTATCACCTTTCGCGATGAAATCGCAATTTTTCGTAAAATGAAAAAGTCTTTCTGGATTGGCTGTATGAATACACTTATAGTGTTAAACACAGTGCGAGTGTTTAGGAAAATAGGGGAGGCTTTAATAGAAGACACCGGTGCACATTGCTTTTAAGTTTTTGCGAATCGTAATACCGGGGAAAACAGAGTATGACAGTGTATTCGATATTCGTACATTACTGTACGTCCGAAGATGGGCTCAAGGTAAAAGTGATGAGCATTTCTAGCGAGCCGGGTGTTTCGGCCAAATTGTGTCAGTGGAGGAATGCAACTGTCTATTCCACTAGAGCTCTGTTTGTGGAAAAAGCGATAAAAAAGAGAGATACAGGTAACGTTTCGACAATGTTCAAGAGAGATTCTTCCATTGAACTATCTCCTCTCGATCTCAAAGCTTTGTTTTGTACCCTATCAAGTAGGCGCAAAGCTGTTTGGGGAGCACCAGACCTTATATGAGAGTTGAATTCTAGTTTTGGCGGATGTGGTACCCGTGGCGTGATGGCTAGCATATCTGCCTGTTACCCAGAGGTTCGTGGTTCGAATGCCAACAGAGGCAAAAATGTTATTTCGCAGGGATCGCCTTTCTGAAGGCAAATTAAATTCAATGCCATGAAAAGTGGTTTCTCGATTAGCCGTTGGGAAACAGCAGTGTAGTTCCCTCACAACGCATGGTTGTGGGAAATGCGCTAGGTTCTGGGGCTCCTCGCTCTGTTGCGCCACCCTATTTACTTATTTATTTATTTATTTATTTATTTGGCGGATATAGATACAAAACTTTAATTTTGCTTTTTTAATGTTATTATTACAACTCAGCCTTGCTACCTCTTTGAAAAAACTCACAGATCCTCATCTAAGAGTTCGGAACAAATTATACTTCCTCGATTTTCTTGTTTGACGTCAGAACGGCAATTTTTCGTCAATGCTATACGCCTGTGGAATTCCTTACCGCGGCAAATAAGAAGTTTACGTGACATAGTAGTTCTTTTCCGTAAAGAACTCTTCAAACACTACCAACTTCATCCTGGCTAACTATTTCTCTCTCTCCCACTCTCCCTCTATTTCTCTCTCTCTCTTTCTTTCTCTCTCTCTCTCTCTATTTCTAACTCTTCATTAAAATTAAAAATTAACTAAAAACTAAAATTAATTAAAAATTGAATCTAAATTAAATAGAATTTGTAGTTGAATTAGTTTTTGTTTCAGCTTAATTTTATTTACATAATTAACTTTTGTCTATTTTAAGCTTGCCACTAGTTTATAAGATATTCTTTTCTTATTTCTTAACGAATAAATATCTAAATATCTAGACTTTATGAATAGTAACCAATTCAGGAGGGATGAAGAATTTCCTGCATCGTCTTGAGAAATCTAAGCATTAAACAGCTTTTTTTGGCGACTTCAAATATGTGGTAATTGTAACGAAGATCATCGACTCACTCACGTACCAAGAACTGACAGCTTTTCGGTTTCTTGGATGCAGGTACCATTCATGGATAATGACTAAAGGGTCAAGCCCTGAACGCCTTAACTAAAACGCAATGGCTGATGAAGGCGAAATTTTCGTCTCAGAGAATATTGGAAAATATCCTCTAATCTTGTAATGGTAAATGTAAGTGAAACAAACAGCTTTTCGGCTTGGTCAAAAATTATAGAACAATTCAAACGGTGTCTTTTGGGTGGGACAAAAGTTGTAAACACGTGATCCATAAGTGTGCTGCCAAAAAGTGCTTTCAAAATCACTCCCTTACCCACATTCCTCACACAATCACATAAAAGTAGTAATTTTGGCCTTGGCCTATGCTGAGTTAGTCTTTGTTGATATTAACGCATGGATTAAAAAAAATTATTCCGACATCATCTCAGCAATTAAAAAGCTGTTCTTGTTTCATTCCAACCATTCTTTTTTTTTTTGTATAATTATTTATCATATTAATGAGATAAGTTTACTTCAGCGTTTAATGAGTTTTAAGCTCAAAGAGTTTTATTTTTTTTTCCATGGGAATGGTTACACGATGAAGGAGAAATGGAAAAGGATCAAAACATCGCAACTTTTTCATATTTAATGACTTTGTTGTGTCTATTCCGACAACCATCATCTTAAAAAACTTCCCATTCCAATCACGAAAGTTGATCCTTTTCAGAATACGAAGAACTAAAGGCTACCAATTGATAGTCAGTTAACTTTAAAGAATAAAAAGCGAGAGGCGGAGGAAGATGGATGGAAGTAAACACCTATAGCTCCTACGAACTACTTCGTTACTATTACAAGAAATGAGGCAAAGAAGCAACGATAAAATACAAGCATTGAAGAACAAAACAAAAACAAAAAAAAAAAGAACTTTTCGCGAATATTTCAAATGCTATTTACCCGACAACACTTCCATTGCATTATCCCTACACTGAACTGAATTAAATTATAAAGCAAGAACGTTGAGAAATATTTTCACTGTCATATTTTATTTATAAACTGAGCTCTCGGAGAACATTGAAACCAGCAGTGACAGCTAGTTGTGGATGGCTGGGTCTTGAATAGGGCCGAGATTCAAAGATGGTGCAAGTTAAGTTACCCACGAGTAGACCTTTACACCCTATTCAACTAATATACTTTATTTTCGCATATAGAAATTCTCTACAGCGAAATGCTTTTAGTTTATCGCAATCTGGAAGAAGTATGAAAAAAGGCATTTGTGCGAGTTACATCGTCATTGCTAGTAGTCGTCGACGACGTCGGCATCAGTCTTAATTTATTAATGACTTAGAAACTTTGGTAGGATGTGACGTTCGGTTATATCTTCCTGTGAATTGCTAGGTGATGGTTTTGTGAATTTACTGATTTCATCAGGATGAATAAAGTAACGTAAGGATAAAAAAAAAAGTTTGAGGTGAATTGTACCTAGTTGCAGATCAGTTTGAACAGTTTTAAAAGTTGGTCTCTCGAATTTCAATAGAAATTACAGATTTAGTTATTTATTTACCTTGACAACGAAACAAATCGTTTATTTTTGAAACAAAATCTACAAGAAACAGTTTTGAGTATCGTTAGTGCATTTTAGGCTTCGAGTTGTAATCTATATTTTACCGGCGTTCTTTACCTATGAAAGCGATCAAAATAAGGAACTTTTGAAATCAAATCTTTCCCGGATAATACTTTTGAGGATATCTCAAACACTTTTCAACATAGCAATATTTTTGTTTACTGTTCGTTATTTACATTTCGTGGAAGTTTGTTTTTTTTTGTTGCAAATATCAGAGTAGACGTGGTAGGAGTCTTAGAATCAAGCTGCAATGGGTACACTAAAGAAATAAGAAAGGCGAAAAATGTTTGGATGTGGAAAAAGGATAAAGCAAAAACATATCTCGAAACTAGGGGTCACTTTGGTGAAGCTGACATATCGATGCGGATTAAAACTTTTTGGCTATTCAGATTCTAAGCTTGTTGCTTTCACCCACCCTGCATACTAACACTGAAAAATGCGATACGGAAAAATACGATACAGAAAAATACGATTCTGATACGATTTTTTCTGAGTTTGAGGACACAGGCATCTGTCGCTGGGTCGATCTACTCAAGCAGTTGGTTGTATTGCAACGCGTGGGATACTCTTCTATGGAAGACTTTGTTCTCAAAATGGTGCTTATGTGATGTCTACAATAGTGGAAAATGGTGGTATGAAAACCGGTGATGAAGTGGTGGCAGCACTTATGCTGGCAGGATTGCCACATGAATATTTTGTCCAATGACAACATCTATCGATAGTTCAATAACAAAACTGACAATAGATTTTGTCCAAAGCCGTAAAGAAGTTACGTTCAAGAACATAGAAAGTGCAAAAACAGCACTGTACACTAAGAAACACTTCAGTTAAAAGAAGCAGTATCAAAAATTTAAGTCTGTGACGTGCGATGTTTGCGAAAGAGAAGGATATTTTGTGAACAAATACCCAAACTGAAAAAAACAAAGGCAAAGATTTACTCTATTGTTCATTTATGGCTCAACCACGATCGTCACAAGAATCTTACATCATTTGAGGCGCGGCGCTCCTGCGCACATGGCAATAAGTGACGTAGGGTTTAAAAAATGTGCGAACCAATAAACGGCAAAATAATCATTGGGAACAACTCTTATCTATAGCCCTGGAGTGCGCTTATGACATTAAAATATCGTGTGAGACAGGTACACTTCCAAACCACAACGTTCCTGTTGACGAAGTTCTGCATATTCACTACATCTGAGCAAATCCCATATCTCTGAGTCAGGTAGCTAAACATGGCAACACTATGCTCTTCGTCAAAGATAGTTGCAGAATATATTTTTCTATGAAATCATTGACAGCTACTGCGCCTTCCCCTCTTGTTTGGGATCTCGAAAAATTTAATTGCTCAACTCAATGCTCAACAGCGAATAATTGATAGATGCGATCTTTTGAATCGTGAAGATTCGATCTGAATTGAATATTCCACATAAACTATATTATAGTGAATTTTGCCCAAAGATCAAGTTTCAAGAATCTCGACCAACAAGGTCCTTTCTTTGCTGAGCGAACCAAAATGAGACGAAAGTTCCTCGAACAATCATCATGAGTAATGTTCCCATTTTCACCTCGATGATTACGTACACAGCAGAATTATCGCATTTGGAGTTTGAAAAACCAATGCTGAAAAGCATTTAACTATTTGGTGTTTTATCTGGAGGAGTTGAACATTACTTTCTCGGAATGAGGCTGGAGCAGCTGTTACGATGAATAGATTGCACAATCGAACTATGATCAATGATTTTGTATGGCTGGAATCGGAAGATGTTGAATTTATCGATGGTGGTTTTCAAGACGGTGCTGTGGGCCACGTTAGCCACGATATCATCGTTCTTTTGGGTGTAAAGCTTCCTAATTGTATGACTTCCCGAAGAGGCAATCACAATTGGCCACCGATATCTTGTGATTTAACACCTTTTGACTTTTTGCTTTGAGGCTATACCTGAAAGGTGGCTAGCGTATCTGCCTGTTCCGCGGAAGGTTCGTGATTTCCAGAAGCAACAATCGCCATTCGGAATCGGGAAAAATTTGTGTATCCCTTTCATTCGCTGGCAAGGTATGGTTGATAGAAAAGCCCTGGTGTACCCACTCCATTGCACCACTGGACCACTCTATTTATATTGTCATTTTACGTGAAATATGAAGTCTATGGCGATGGTCTATAATCGAATCAAGATTTCAATGACGGAACTCGTGAAATTTTCAAAGACATGCAAATAAATGAATTCGTAATGGAAAGCTTAATGGAATAAATATGGCCCTTCACGCGTACCCGTGGCGGCCATGTGGGTAATTGTGTTTTTTCATAATCAATAGTCTCTTTTCTATAATGAAATGCACATTCATCTATCTCCCCTCAGAAACACTCGCTTTTTTAAATTAACAAAATGAAACCTTTGACCCTGTATAGAATTATGCAATGAACGCATCAAACCATTTATAATCATAATTTTTATTTTATAACAATCGACTTCCCTAAAGAACATGAAAAATGTTCATTCTACTTCCTCACTGTTGTTGATTAATTTAGGAAATGTAAGTTCGTAGTCTTAAAGTTATATGGCATTTAACATTAAACTGTGCTCATCCCAAAGGAATTCAAGTTGTAAACGGTCTTTGTTAACTCGTCCTCTGAGGAATAATTGGCAAAATTTCACTATCTTAGTACGCCTACCAGCGTCATTGAAACTTTAACCCCCTACAATTTACTTCGACATAACCATTAGTGTTTATAGTATTGCCAACCAGAAAGGAATTGAAATTGTCAGCAAAAAGCCAAAGCGTTGATAAAACAAAGTTTGTATGGATTTGAATCAAAGTGGTAGGATAAGCGTTCATATCCTTGAAACTCATACACAAAATGATAAAGAAGAATCTTATTATCTACGAGAAACTCTAAAAACCGGGATTTATCCCAGTTTTTACGAAAATAAAGCTACTTTGGCAACAATGCAAAATCTCACCTTCTAAGAGACCTCTCCAAAAACTTGAGCTCTTTTTTGTAGCAGTCAGATAAGCAACTTCAACCGTGGAGTTCAGTAAGAGTTACGCAAAAAATTATGAATACCAGTTTGGGCTTAATGTTGGCTGTATAACGATGTTAGCTCATTTAACTATGTTCGTCTGTCGCCCGTTGGTCGTCGTTCTTGTTGTTGTTTTGGCCGTCCATTGAATTTTAAGAGCAAAAATGCCAATGCCATTTTTATATTCTTTTCCTTCGTTTTTCATGAAAATATGAAATGCTAAAGGGAAAAGAAAGATAAATAAATAAATAGAAAACACCAACCGAGGACAAGTTGATGGATCAAAAGCGTTTTGTGAGTGAAAAGTTTTGCACTGGCCACATTTATGCAAATGAAATTGTCTCCGGACACTTGAAGTTTCTGACTATCACACCGCTCTGCATTGAAATCGGCCAGCTAGTTGCCTGTCCTTGCTCCTCAGGTGGGATAAAGTTTTGTAATTTAGTTGAGCAAAAAAAAAGAAAAGAAAAAATCACAAATGATGTTTATGTTTTTTGAGAGCGAAATAAGTTTCCAAGTTAATGCGCTGTTCTGAGTACTGAATATTATGTTTTTCCTCGCATTGACCTAAATATATTTTTCACAATTAAACAAAAACACATCAGAAATTGTTGAATTCGGGTAAACTCAATTGCGCGCTATAAGGAGGGCGTCTATAATTTGTTCTTCAACTTTAAAAGTCGTTTTTATGAGTTAATATTCGCTCTGTTTTAATGACGGAAGAAGTGGAGTGATCCTTCCTCTACCTCTTCGTCCTGGCATCCTCTACATATGTCGGATGTGCTGATGCCCATTCTCTTCATGTGGGTTCTCAATGAGTTGTGACTTGTAACCCGTTAGAATGCCAATCAACAGAGAGAGTCGAAGCCTGCTTAGTTGGATTTGTTTTTTTCTTGAAAATATCTAGCCATAGGTTTCTGGAAACCCTAAAGATGACCACCTGTCATTAGTGGTTGGAGGTTTTTAAAATACTATTCATAGAGCTCTTGCATTCCTGAATCGCTTTCGAAGTAGTTAGAGGCATTAAGCACAGCTTGGCTTTCACTGCAAGTACAGATACTACTCCCCATCCAGCCATTGTTCGTAAAGTAGGTTATAGCCTTTTTGATAGCATATGCCTCCACTTGGAAAACGTATATGCGTAAGAGCCTAAAGAAGCGTGCAGTCGTATGCCTCGGTCTCCACAAAGTCACCAGCGTCAGATCCATCATTGGTTCTGGAACCATCTGCGAAGATTAGATAACCCAGGTTCCAGGATCAGATTCTAGAGTAATCCAGCTCTGGATTGAAGGAAAGTTGAGTGTGTATTTTTGTCGCAGTTTGAGCCTTCCGTCGTGTGGGACGGCATATCCATTAGACGCGAGTCAAAAGTTATGCTGCTTGCTTGGATTTCATTATACATAATTTTAATTTTATGACGAATTTCAGAAACTGGAAGAAGAACCTAAAAGATGGATAAACTGAAAAATTTCACGTGGACACGTGTTGCTTTATTCTAGGTTAAGTGAGGAAAGAAAATGCTCTTTAATTCGCTTTCTTTTATTGTAGTCTCAGGGCTTTGATGTTAGTAAACCTTGCTGTTCGTTTAATAGGCTGTGTTCACGTTCAGCTTATCTTTGTTGTAGTTGTAGATGAATGCCTCCAGCTCTCCTTCTAACGGGTCCGCCATCTAACTTTTTTTTTTTCAACTAGTGCTTATTTCGCGAATCCTTCCGCTGAACGAATATGTTGTCTTTTTGCTTCGCTAAGTGGGCCTGCGCTCGACTTAGAGAAGATGCCGATTTTGCCATAAAAAATCTTCTTTTCAGATGAAGCTCTATTCGATCTTGGCGGGTAAACAAGCAAAATTGTTTCATTTGGGGCATTTCAAACCAGCACGCTTACATTGAAAAGCCGATACACCCAAAACGAGTCTATGTTTGGTGCGGATTTTGGCCCAGAAGCATAATTGGGCCATTTTTCGAAAATGAGCAAGAAGTGGCCGTTACAGTCAATGGCTATTGTTATCGGGCCATGTTGAACGAATTTTTGTTCAAAAATTTAAGAGGAGGATATTGGCAACATTTGGTTTCAACAGAACGGCGCTACGTGCCACACAGCCGAAGCTACACTCGATGTTTTGCTCCCATTTTCAAAAAAAAAGAGAAGTTATTTCGCGGACCCTTTATATAGAGACAGAAAACTAGCCTCAAAGTGGAAAGAGAAGCTGCTAAAAAGAAACGAAGAAGAAGTTCACCAAGTTTCGGCAGCTGGACAAAATTTCTCGCGTCCATAAATTAGACCATTAGAGGCCAACCATCTTCAAAATAATAGGAAAATATTATGTTCGCCAAAGCTCAAACAAATACCAAACCACACACCAACTAATGATAGTCAATAATGTTCAAATAAATGTTCAAACAAAGCCTTTCTGCACATTAAAAGCTTGAGTTCAAACTTACCCACTAATCTTCAAAGAAACTAACAGAAAAGAACAAAAAGAGAAACATTCAATATCACAGCATTTTATTAAATCACATTAAGTTGAATATCCTTTTGGATATGGTACACAATCAGATAGAAATCGTCTTGTTGCGTTCAATCAGCTTGATGGCATATAAATGTTATTGACTATTGGATTGAATGTGACACCAACCCAGCCCCGCCACAAAAAAAAAACAAAAAAAAAACAGAAAAAACTAAAAGTGTTGAGGAATATTAGCCCTTCAAATGTAACGATATCGTATGCTATCGCTCCAAATTCCCTTTTAACCTTAGCAAATACATACTTTAATAAATATTAATTTTGTTTCACCATTGTGTTGGTATTCTTTGCCTTGTTTTAAAAGGTCTATACCGAAAAATATCCTAATACTCAGCACCACCACCGCCCCTTGAATCACATCAAAATCGAAGTAGAAACGAAGGTATTTTACCCTCTTATTTTTATTCCGGTTTTTTTTCGCTTCGTTTCTTATTTAATTCAGAATTTGTTGGGAAGATTTCTATGTGAGACGATTCTCTGTTTTTCGTCCTTTTTTGTGGCACTTAACCCCGAACAACATGGGTTTTGGCTTAATGAAATTTAAGGGCAGAGTTTGATTTATACGCATGAAGCTTATAGCTGACATCGCACGACAGTGTTTACTTATACAGAACGGTTGGATTACAGATTTCAAAAGGTCTCAAAAACGATTGTTTGCCGTTGGCTGATGAAATGGATATGTTACTCACACACATGTGTAAAGACCCTTTAACAGAGAAGGATATTCGTATGATTACCTCCTGGTTTTGTTTTTTTTTTTGTTGGTTTTCTTTTTTTTTTATATATTATTCTCTATTTGTTTTGTTCGAGTTATTCAATTTGAGATTTTGGTAGTGGGAGTGGCAAAAGGGTGGAAGAAATTCAAGTAACTTCTATGTCATATTAGGGGCTTACCTGCTTCCTCGATCAATTACTAAAATAAGCTACAGTAATCCTCTACCGAATGTTAGATTTTATTTTGTATTTACCTTCAAATGTGGTTAGGATTGCGTGCGAATGACTTGGTAGAAATTCTAAGAAAAAGAAGATAAGAAGGTTGATACTATAAATAACATGACTCGCTTTCAATCAATAAAACAAGTTCAATGCTCTATAAGGTTCTGTACCAATTCCGTTAAAGCCTCGGCAAAATATCATCACGAGGCTTAATTTTAACAATAGCGTTGAGAATGGTAGAGCTTCAAATCTAACCTACTGTTCTGTAAAGTCATTCATGCTGCTTTTTGTGTTCTTTCCCCATTTCGATGAAACGTTTTCAAGTCTTGTTTCCTCCATATTTACTGCAGTTTTCTCCATTTAACGCTGACATATCGAATTTACTCAACGACCCGTTTATCAAATAAACTTTTTTGAATGTGTAAACGAATTCAGAGCAGGTCTTCTGTCAGTTCGAGAGAAGGATGTTAAGACAAGAGTTAAGTTTACTCTTTTTTTAGCGAAACATAAAGGAATTTGAAAAAAGTAGTTTCCCTTACACGAAGAGTTTGGAGTGAACACTAATTCAAGTTAAAAGAAGTATTAACAGCCCAGTTGCGGCACACGGCCTAATAGCCACAAGCTGACTGAAACTAATGACAGGCCATGTTCAAAATGTTTGGCGCATAAACATTATGTACAGAGTCCTTGAACTCAACTTTTATAAAAATGACGAATGTGTTTGAAGTTTATTTAACTTTTCAAAAGAACTTATTGCTATAACAGTGGCAGCTCTTCATAAGTGGAGCTTCTTAACCATACATAAGTATGTGTCATGTACCGCACTCTTTTTTCAACAAGTACACCAGTACACCAATCTAACTTCGGATATCTTTGGATGTTAATTGAAGCAATTTCAGTAGGTCCTCAAGTAACTCATCACAAGAGAACATTCAAAATGTTATCATTTTTCGGAGATGCTTTGACATAAGACTTCCTCTACCCACAAATCAATGTTATCGATGCAGAATCTGCAAATTGCATAAGCAGAAGCTTCTTTAAAGAGAGACATTCTCAAATGCTGAACACTGAATTGAAAAAAAAAAACCCAAAAAGGAAAAACTTAGCAAACAGTAATGGAGCTATGCAAAATCAAAGGTCTAGCCAGATACCAAGTGCATTGTAAACTGCACTAACTTTTCAATGCTTTTGCGAAAAGTTGTCTCAAAACCATCCCCTTAAGTCGGGGTATCTCACCAAAAACAAAACACAAAGTACTTTGTCATAATTTTAAAACGATGCCCTTGGGAGCTATTTCATAGTAGTTTTTGCCTCTATAATTTTTGGCTACGGAAAAGTTTTTGTCCAGCAGACGAGATAGCTCTTTGGGCAGAGTATATGCGGCGTGATGCACTGAGGAAATGTCGTTTTGTGTTTCCTGTGTCTCCTTCAAAGTCTACACACAAGCAAAGTGGAACTGGCGAGAAGCTTTAGTTTTATGTCCGGCCCCCATCTTTTTACGTAACAGGCTAATAAACAATGTTGACTGAGGGGGACTAATATATGCCGTATACACTGTTCACATGTGTATAGTTGAGAGGCATTCCTTTCAAAGATGCTTTTTCGAAAATTGTTTTCCATATGGCTTGAACAATTTAGTACAATGCGTTTTAAGAGGGTTTTCGGATTTAGCTCGATACAAATTTAAATATGGATCCTACAAGGATAATAGATCTTATCTAAAGCTCTACGTCCGTCGTCGTGAATGCTTTAGGCCAGTGCTTGGCTCAGCTGCGTCGCCCGCCGGAGGTATGTTTGGATGTAAAGAGGTATTTCAGGTCAAGCGATTGCAGTACATAGTGTTGAACGAGTATATTCTTGAGTTTGTAGTCGTTTGATTATAAACACGCTGCAGGAATAACATGCATGCAATAGTAAAGTACCTATATGAGGATAACTTTAAAAGTTTGAGGCTATGGGATATTGGCAATTTTATGCATCCATTGATAGAAACCAAGATATCCATTCAGGTCAACGTATTACCTTATCCTACATGTTCTATTTGAATGTACCTTGTATGCTTGTGTGTTACTTTGAGCCTGGAAGATACAATGCTTATTGTTACTGGAATAATAAATAACAAAAAATGTTGGATAGTTAATACGAAGAAGATGTTTTCGTAAGCTTGTGGCTATATTTTTGGAACTTACGAATACGTAGAAGTAAAACGGTTTAAGGGATTTTAAAAGGGGCAAGGTATTGTTTAATCTAAATATAAGCAATTAAGCGATGCCTACTTAAAAATTATAGAGTTTGTAGATCTGCACTTAAGTAGATTTGAGCGATTTACTTAAATGATGAGTTCAAACAAAATACTAAAGTGGATTTTCATTAAGCTTAGCTCGTGTTACTAATATTCGAAAATATGCAGAATCATATAAGTTATTGGAGCGGAGTTTTTGCACGTGTTGTGGGAGGAAATGATTGATTTTAAAACAACATATATGTGTTAATGTGTAATGAATAAGGCATCCACTAACCCCTACGCAAATTAAGAATGAAGTTGAAATCGCTTTTATATTTCGCCTACAATCTTTTTCCTATTCCGAAACCCCTTGATTTGCGTGTTTGTTAAAGCGCGACCAGAATTGGAATAAAATTGAAAAAATCGCGACAGCGCTCTGCCGCTCAGCTTTCAATTTCTTTCAAGTTTGATGCTTTGCCACTCATTACGTTTCCGTGCCCTAACAACCGAATAGCTATTTAGTATGTATATCGCTGTTTAAAGCGATTTGTAACTCAAATTTTTCGAGAGCTAACACTACCATGAAAAGCTCATTCACCCTCAGTCGATCAGAACTGATAGAAAAAAATATAGGCTGTCTTCTTTCCTCAAACTTATTACCGCTTTGAAGAAAGCCCAAGGCTCTTCCATCAATTATTGTGTGGACTTATTTTTATCATTTTATTGCATCACTTGCAGATCCTAACTCAACTCTAGAAGCAGAAAAAAAAAGAAGAAACATCAAGTAAATAGAGTGGCGCATCAGAGCTCGGCGGACATTTTGTCTCAATCATACCTTGTGACGAATGGAAGCGATCTACAAAATGTTCATGGCATTGTACGGAGTACTGGCCAATTCTGCACGAAAAATGATACTCGTGAAATAACAATTTGGTGTTTCTAGTATTCCAAACGCCAACTCTCACGTTATTGGCAGAGTCATCCTAACCATTAGATCACGGGCAACTCCAGTAGTCGTCGCATTAATATTAACCTCTGGTTTAAATTATTTTGATAATATTAAGACATTTTTAATAGGTTTAAGGTACACAAACACTAATTGTTTATCTTAATTTCTATTTCACATTAACCATCACCTATAAACGTTATTGACCTTACGTGATTTTGTGTCACGCACCATGCGTGCCAATATAACGTCCTATACCCTTAAATTAAGTTACAGGCATGGTATCACTATACCCAATTTGCGTATGTTTAACGCAAATAACCATAACTATTATGTAAGTATTTATATCTTCACCTTTGGTTCGAGAAGTTTCATTCATTTTCATTCGAAGCCAGCTATACCAATATCCGAAGCTATGCCTCCTATTATGTTCTTATTAATTCGCAATCAAACTCAACCACTCCCATCGGTATAAAAATGACACATAAAATCATTTAAAATCCCCTTTTAAACACACACTCTCATATCGACAAACCAATTTAATAAAGTTTTATCACGCATTGTTAAGACGTGAAGAACCTCTAGCACAGGCTGAGTGCTTTCCTGGAAATGTGTATATAAAGGATATGATATTGGAAAACTACCATCAACGAACGGAATATCTAAGACCGCAAGTTGTATTTTTTTTTTTTTTTTTATTATTATTCACAGATAGCTTTGTTGAGTACTTTGGTCTGGTTACAAGGAGAGCATGCAGACAAGGTAAGACACCCTAGAGAAAATGTGATAGAGGATAAAGCTGATGGTCGTTGTTAGTAGGGAACGTCCCATCATCGTTGTACTTACATGTTTTCATTTTTTTTTCTCCTCTAACACACACTTTGCATATTATTTTGAGTACAAGTGGTTTTTTTTTTCTCAATAAACTTTTTACTCATATTCAGAGTTAACAGACAACCACTTGAGAGAATTCTCGTCATGGAACGTAGTACTATAATTACATATTTCTATGGAAATGCTGATTTATGATTCTTCGATTTGTATTTAACTTCAGGCTCCTAGAAGCAGTTGGCTACAATATAAAATTAGTTTTAAGCCAATAAAAACTTTCTAAGGTCTAACAAAGGGTTTTTCTTAGACGTTTGATTTCAATCTGGCAATTCTTCCTTCGAAGCTGGTTTTTTTGACAGCTGTCACTAGATCCGTACTCAGTCTAGTTCGCCATTTGTGGTAACCGTAATCCTCTACGTGATGCGGATAACATGTCTGCTGTCAACCCAGAGGTTCGTGGATCGAATCCCAACAGAGGCAAACATGTTGTTTCGCGGTGATCGCTTATCCGAGGGAATTGGCAAGTCCTCCATTAGCAAATTCATTGCCATGAAAAGTGCTTTCTCGATTAGGCGTTCGGAACCGGCAGAAAATTGTAGGTGTCTCCTCCATTCCCCTCACAAGGCATGGTTGTGAGAAATGAGCCAGGCCCAAGGGCTCCTCGCTCTGTAGCCCCACCCTATTTATTACTTATTTAAAAATCTCCACTATAAGACTCATCATGAATGTTCGTCGCCTTTAATGCTGACTTACAGCCCAATATGCTGCGAAAAATATTTGAAAATTGAAGATAGCCGCATCCACTTGCCCGAAAGCATTTTCAAAATGGAAGGCCCTTATCCATATAACAAAGCCGAATTCTTGGCAATAACACTAAATTAGATGCATTTTACTTCTATACTTGAAGACCACACGTCGGTCGTAGAGAAACAAACAAAAAATTCGGTTGAATTTGGAGATATTAGAGGTGTTATAGGAAAAGGACACAGTATAGCATCTGGTAGGTTATCAGATTCTTATGTCTTTCCATAGTTTTGGAACATTATTGTCAAACTAAATGCGTCGAGCAGCGGTGGCATATCAGCCTTGTCAGCCCTTAACTTACATGACATAATTAGAATTCCTGATGAGAAATTTAAACCATATACTGAGCACACAACAGAATTCCTTCGAATCATAAATTCATAACAACAAATCCCTGTAAATTGAATAAAACTTTTAATGAAGTAAACACAAAAAAAAAATTGTGACTAAAGAAATCTTTGTCAACTTTAAATGTTGCTCTTCCTAACAAAAGAAAAACTAAGTGTTTTAACTACTCTTTTCGGTGTGTCCTTTTTTTCCTGGGCCATAAAGCTAAACTGTTACGAAAAAGTCCTAAAAAGAAATGCTTTTTTCGGTTAAGCTTTTCTTTTATTTCTTTTATATTCTGCTTGTAGTGAAGGTTTCTCTTCTTTTCTTTCAAGGAAATGAACATTTTTCCATTTCTTGGAAATGCCATGGCCATTAAAGAAAGTGGGATTCAGCGGGACAATATATTATGCAAATTGTAAGCTAAGTGTAAGTGTAGTGATTGGCCAAAAAGTGGAATGATGATGGCATGCTGAGGTTCTTTTTTCTTATGTATATTCTATGTCTCGTTTGGATTTTGCTTGTCATTTTGATTCTATTCAAATCCTTGATTTTGAATTCTTTTTGGGTTTTGTGTTTTAGGGTTATTGATGTTTGAAAAAAACGGACATAAAATGCTCTTTAGTTTCTCTGACAGAGATTGACTGAGTTGGAGAAGTGAAAGTTTTAATATGAATTCTCGAATCCAATGTACTGGGTGTTTTGTTTGTTTTTTTTTTTATTCCTATTTGACGATTCTGTTGTTGAATTATGCTAATATACTTTTTTTGTGGTTATAACACTTGAGATTTTTGAGAATTTTGTACCTTTTAGAATTTTTTTTTTTGATTCTTCGAAGTGTTCTTTGAATTTCTTGGTGTTTATTTAATATGTTCAAATCATCTGGATATAAAGATAATACAAATGACTTTGGTAATGTAAAACTATTCAATAACTTTAACATAGAATTATGGCTAATGTTAGATTTGAGAAAGGGAAAAACATCTACGATATTCCGATGAATATTTGGGCCCAACAAGCTAAGTATAGTCAGAAGTTAAAGCCCATCACGTTCCTCTCAACCATTCGTGTGATAAAAATAGAGAAGGTCAACTATTTTGTGTCAGAACATTTGATGGCAGTCCTGCTCTGGGAAGACTTGACGATTCCTTGATGTGAGAAGTTACTACTGAGAAGCGAAAGTAGTGGGATTCAAACCCCAAAGCCACCGCTGCCACTCTGAAAGTACTGAAAAATATCAATCACTATCAAAATTCAGATTTTTAAAATTTAAAAATTACAAAAATTATATTGTTTATTGGATGTTGCCAACGGAAAAGCAAATGAACCATAATTTAGTGCTAATTGGCAACCTTAATCTTTGGGCTCGTGCAGACTTAAACTATTTCGATTTTAATAAAAGTTGTCTTTTTTGAAGATGGTTCAAATACCAAAAAATTGATTTGTTACGTGTTCAGGCAGACTAAACGTAATGCTCTGATCCCGTTTTCCAAACCACAGTAACGTGTTCCAAGTGGAAGTACTTGCCAATCAAAGAGGTACTATCGCGGCTAAAAAAAACTGATATTCTCAGTGAATAACCTCATTATCATCATAGCCCTCAGATCAAACGATGCTGTTTCCACAAACTCAGTAACCACCCTCAACTGTCGACTATCTCTCATTGAGATGGTTCAACAGCTCAACATTCACGGGTGCCGGTAATAACTATCTTAGGACTGTTCTGTGAGAAAAAAATTTAGGCTTTTGTTGAGAATCGAACCACAAACCTCCAGCGTAACAGACAGACGATCTGATAAACACAGATACCCTTCACCTCTACTGAGAAAGTTCTAAGTGGTTTAGTTTTTCGTATTGTATCACAATGGACCTAATATTGGCCTAAGTGTGTTAGCTGGTTTCCTGACAGCCATTTAAACCTTTCCTGTCGTGTTTACAAATTGCTAACGCCCAACGCTTAATAACAGCTACAGGCATTCCCCAAAATTTACATTGAATGCATTTCATGACTTTTTTAATTTTAAAAATTATTGTGACCAATCGCTACAACTTTTCATATAAACTACGGAAAATAAACAAAGCGTAAGTACCTACTCTATAACTACTCTGATATAACCGACAGAGTGCCCAACCCGAGAAGATAAAACCATTTTCATTATAGAAAAAAGAAATTAATAAAAGAATTTATTGTTTTCTTGGAGTGTTGATTTTTAAAATCAAAATGAAAAGTTCAAGTGACATTCACTCCTTATGCGTTTCGCCCAGGTCATTTTCATTATAGCACAAATTCGTACTCTTTCTCGATGATAGATGTGACATATGTGTCACTGAAATATTTGTAGAACTGCATTTTTCGTTCTTTTCTTTTCTACTAAAGATTTACTGCCTATCTGATGGTGTTATGATGGTAGTGAAGATCTGATCGTCACATCGGACCGTATTTTTGCCGTAAAAAATTGTGTTATTCTTTGAAGGCCTACTGCAATCTGCAATGTAGTGGGATATCCCACCAGTGCTGCCAGACTGGAGCGAATCATTTATCATACAATTGGTATAAAATTATCATGTCAGAGGGCGAACTATCATACGCGTTTAACGTCGCACTCGTTTTACATAAGTTGAAAAAATTATAATTAAAAAAATGATCTCATATTTTTCTGCTTTATATTGGTACCGTAAAGATGAGAAGAGATTATTGAAAAGCATTGAAATAGTTTCTATGGAACGTTTTATTTGATCTTTAAAATAAACCTGGATCTGATAAAACCCAGAGGTGAAGACCTTCAGGAGTTAAAATTCCACAATATTTTTCAAATTACCGAAGATATGTAATTTTATTTACTTAATGGTAAAATAACTTTCGTAGTCGTTGACAGCAAAATATAAATCGTCCAAGTGATACTATTCCCGTACGAGATACGATTCAATCAGCAACACTATCCTTGAAACGATGTAGACATACGTGTTGTAGACAGTTTTGCGTTGGACGGTCATCTAAATTTTAAGTCAGATTAAAATGGTATTGTAATTCACCTTTCAATTCTGCGGAGAGATCTGATAAGAAGTCAATAGTTTCTTTTAGTTGGGTCAAAATAGTAGTAAAATAGTCGAACGCTTCTTTTTCAATATTTGTGTTTAGATTAGACATATAAAGTTAGTTTTTCTGTTCTAAAACTTTCGAAAGTTTTTCTTTCGAAAACTTCTAGCAACTAAAAGTCCCAAAACTAAAAGTAAATTTAAGCGTTCCGCACATCTGTTTTGTTTTAGCCAAACTAAAAGTCTATTTTTTGCATTTTGCATTTTTCAAATTTGATTTGTATAGCAATTTCTTTTTTTGATTAACTGAAAGTTCCAAAACTAAAAGTAAATTTAAGCGTTACGCACATTTGTTTTGTTTTAGCTAAACTCAAAGTCTATTTTATTTTGCCGTTTGCATTTTTAATTTTGATTTGCATAACAAAATTTTTGTTTTTTATTTATATAAAATAACTAATAATTAAATTGCGCTATCAGAAGATATTTAAAGCCATTCGGACAGACGACATAATATTGTCATGTCCTTACCTATTCATGATTATAAAATGGTAAGTAAAAAAATGTATAAATTATTTTTAATGAATAAATCTAATCTAATCTAAAAATCTAGTTTTTCTGAAAATCTAACTTTTTATTTAACACCCTCATTTTCATTGGTAGGAAGAAGGTATTTATACATAAGTAGACTAGTTCAGAAAAAATGACTTTTTTTTCGAAACAATTCCATTTATACCTTCGAGGAGGTGTAAAATGATGCCTGTTAAAAGGAGAGCTCTTAATATTAATATTTAAAGGTCGCTCATCGCAGATTTCCATTTCCCATTCAGATTTTGGAATTTTATATTTCGGTCTAGAAGCAAAACGCCGAGATGAACGATACCTACATATTTTTATAGAAAATTAGATGCTCTACAAAAAAGGTTTCTTATTATTTTTCGACATATTCACTCCTTCAAAAGTTATTCAAGGTTAAAGTTTTGTCAGAAATCAAGAAATAAAAACTTAAATTTACTCTAAATTAAAATCGATTTTTGAATAACTTTTGAAGAAATGAATTTGTCGAAAAATTATAAGAAACATTTTTTGTAGAGCACAAAGAAAAACGTACTGCATTTTCTTCCTCAGTTCTTTCCTGGAAATATTGTATTTGTTATCCACATAAAATTTCTCTACAATGGCGCAAGCTTTACTCAACAAAAAATCAGTATTACCTTTGCCGATGCTTAGCACAAGTTTTTTCCTACAGTTTTCGCCTTTCGCGAGAAATTGGCTACTTAAACGTTGGTTACTCCATGCCATGAAAAGCGCTTTCTCGGAGTTGGCAAAAAAATATAGGTCTCTTTCATTCCCCCACAAGGTATGCTAAGAAAAACGAGCTAAGCTCCTGGGCTCCCCGCTTTATTGCTCTACACTTTTTATTTATTTACTTTCACCCTCTTTGAAAAACTTAGCTCATATTACTATACTTATAAAGTCATTTGAATTAAAAGGAAGCCCACTGAGCCTCAAAAGTAAAGCTTTAGCTTGGGAAAAACAACTCTTTTTAATTAAAATACTTTTGTCTGTTGGCCAACAACTTATTAAGAATTAGGAGCTATATTGCTAATCGTATCATGTGATTAAAACGATTAACCAACTTAGTTTAAGGCTCATTATCATAACATTAAAATTTTCTTTCAAAGAGAGTATTCACGTTTGGTTAAATTGAGTTAAACAGATTTTCTTCACATATTATATCCATCCTGTCATGTCCAAATAACTGGTTTCAAACAACCAAATATCGCATTACTTCCACTTTGGTAAAGCTGTTTTAGAATGAATGGGTTCGGGCTTTGAACATGAATAAAGAATTAAGTAAATGATTTACTTACCTCTATACGTTGGTCGAACAATAAGAACGTTAAGCACAGTATAATATACACACTTTCAAATTAAATTGCTAATCTTTTTTGGTTATAGAGGAGGTGACTATCCTTCGAGCAGCCCAGTTGACCCTTGAAGCATATAAAACTGCATTCCAAAGCAGTGTTCAGTGTACCTGGGGCTATTCGAATTATAATTGCTCGTGCAAGCATTAAGTTAAGTGAACTTTGCAACTTTGATAAGCAATTATTATTGGCTAGCAGGAGGAATGTATTCATAGGTACACAACGATGAATCACTTGTGTAAAAAGTTTTCAAAAGGAGATACTTAGCTACACCCAACAAATTTTACAAACTTAAGTTTTTCACAAAGTATAGGAATAGCAGTCCCTTAAATTAACTCATTAAGCTATGTGTTAAGTGAAGAATAAAGCTTTGAGCAGAAAAAGGAAAATGTAAGGGTTCAGTGAAGGGAGTGAAAACTCGCTTACATGAAAGTGTGTTTTCGTAACAGAAACTGCGGTTTTCTACTTTCAAAAATAAAAAGTTGGTATTTTGAAATTCAATTAAATTAAAAGTATTCTTTCTAGGCCACTTACCAACACCTACACTCACACTCACCTTATTCCTCTAAAATAAGAGCAAATAAAAATTCACTCAACACGAAGGAGTAAAGGTAGGAAGGTACAAGTATCCACTTCCTGGCATTGTCAAACCTTTGCCCAAACCGGAAATCGAGAACATAAATAAGGCCCTAATGTCACTTAAGTACCTTCATTACTTCACATTTAGCGCAATTACATTTTAAATCGGAATTTACGACCATAAAACAAGAGAAAAATGACACTGCCACTCTGCCACCCAAAAATGTTGTAGTGCTCTTAACTGGAACGGAAGTGAGTCTAGACAATGAACGGCGGCAAAAGAGACGTAAACGAAGGGTGCCTAAATGCGAAAGCAAAAGAAAGGATGCGATCCGCATAAATATAAAGGATGCTGCTACCCGTACCACAAGACAAATTGGAAAGTTATGCGTATATGGTTTCTTCGGGGGTGGTAAGTTGGTTTGTTGGTTTGTGCTGTCTTGTTTTGGAGTCGAGCAGTGTCGAGAAATTGTTTTCGTTTTCACTTAAAAGGCTCTCAGCAATAAGATATTTGTATGTATGCACTGTACATACTTATAATATTGTGATACTACACATCTACCGCACATCATAGAGCAGTAAATACTCTAAAGACTTTGCGGTAAACCTGAAGGGGAAATCACTAAGCCCCAGCAATTAGTAAAGTGAATAAACGATAAACTTGTGACGCTGCAGTTACATTCAGTAAACTGTATCGCAATAAAATCAATATATAGTTTTGCGGTCTTCCTGTTTCGTGAAATTGAAGTATTGTTTTGCGGTTCGATTGCCACAGAAATTTGAAGTAATTTTTAATAAGGGGAATCGGGGATGAGGCATGAAGCATACAAAAAAGTTTTCTAGACAAATGATATGATGTCGGCATGATATTGTCATGTGCAAGACTTTTCATTCACATAAGATTTGAGCGTAATGTGTGCTTCAAATTAAGGCTAAGCCGAAATTGCTTTAACCTATGTACGTTTACTAACTCATCGCCAATTAAACTTCCAAAACAACATTTTTCGCCTTTACACACATGTAAACATACCGCAATCAACGCAATAAATTTACAATTGCGAACCTAAATTTATATTTTGCTTTAAATCAAGCAATGCAAAGAGCACCGAAATACAATTTCAAGATATTATTTGATTTTTATTTTGCGAAAAGTCATTTCTACAGGCCAATACAGTTGAAAATAGGGTGATCGTTCAACTACGCATCGTTTTTTATTTTAAAACTCTTTCATCAAAGTTTCAAAATTGGAATGTGTAGTATCAGAGGAGATTTCCTAGACCCGGGAGATTCTCAAAGGGCTTATCTCTTACAAGTTAGAAAATAAAAGTCAAAGTAAGTTAATACCCTAAAGTGGAGAATACATGGCAATGATCTAAAAAAACTTTTTTTTTGTAATTAGCGCACAAAACAGGGGATTGTGAATAACCTTATAATGTTGCAAAACACAGGACAAGCATCAAGGAAAACAAGAATGGATTAAATAGGAAACACCAATGGGCATGGTTTTTTTTTCTTTTGTAAGTCACAAGGCAGGGGAGTCTGGTAAATCATTCCACATTCGGGTAGTTCGGCCAAAATATGAATATCTATACTTGACTTAACGGCCGAAGTTTGGCTCAAGGCGAGGCGGGTGTGGCGTCCAAATTGTTTCAGAGGAGGAATGCAACTGGTTATTTTGTTAGAGCACTCTGTTTGTACAAAAAAGGATATCAAGGGATCATCTCAGTGTGGCCTCCCAAAAAATCACTGATTTTCGCGATTTTTTTTTTCATGGTTAGGATTTTTTAATCGGCCCGGGTTTTGTTTTTAATAAATTAAAGCAGCGATGAAGAATAGAAAATAATTTTTGTTGCAGTGATTTTTTAGTTTATTATTATTTTTATTATTTAACAAAAATGTTGTCAGAAAAAAGAGTCCTAATCGGTGTCCAATTTCCGGTCTCAATTTCAATCTGATACAAAAATTTCAAAGAGATTATTAATCTATAGGAAAGTCACAATCGTCCTATGGAGGTATTTTTTAAATACTTTTTATTTGATGAATTTGTACTTTTTTAGAAAAAAAAAGTAGGTGCATTGGACGATACAGAATGACAGAAATACAGGTAATATCCACCAAATTCTTTTTTTCCATTTTTTTTTTAACTGGCTTCAATAATACTAAGACTATCCTTGAATCAAAATCTACAATGCCCAAGTACTGATCTTAACTCAAAATTATTAAATATTATTACGTTTCTTAAGATTTATAGCATTTTGAAACCTTAAACGCGTTTTTCTCAAAACCATGCTTTCAAAATCGGCGAGCAGTAGATAGAACTGAAAAAGCTTACATTCGATTAGATTAAAATTTAAACTGTCGCTTCTTCATTAGATTATTACGATTTCAGCGATTGATTAACCACAAAAAAAAGTTATAAGCAATTAAAATCGATTTTTTTTGTCGAAAAAAAAATTTTTTCAAACAGTCGCCTTTTTGGAAAAAAAAATTTAAAAATGTAATCATTCGTACTTCACTACCGACACTCATGTAGGTAATGAAAACAAATTAACTTTTAAAAAAAGCGGCTCACGGCAATCGCTGCCTAACTGCCATTTTGTAAAAAAATAACAATAAAAAATTTGTTTTCATTCTCCAAGAGCTTCATCCAATGATATAATATTTATATACCTTACATCTCAAATGTCCTTTTAAAAAAAATCATGAAAAAAGCCTTGTTTTTTGAGCATTTGGTGGGTAATTAGATAAAGAACTGAATGCCGATAAAAAGTCACGTGCAGGTGAGTAACGGTTGATCGACCGGACGGACGCGGCACAGCGCCCATGTGACGCTCCGTTCCCTTTCTCTAAGAAATGCCTGTAGTGACGAAAATCATTCGAATTTCAATTTAAAAATTTAACAGCTTGTTTGTAAACGATTTTTGAAAAATTTCACACTTAGACGATCCCTTAAATAAGTGCGTGTGTGAGACAAGTAACATTTCTACGATGTTAAGAATCTATGTATTCTAAGATTGAACTATCAACTATCTGTTTTGTATCCTCTTAAACAGGCGCAAAGATGTTTGAGGAGCACCTGACCAGATATAAGAATTATACTACAGTTTTGGGCAAATGTAGGCTTTATAAATTTTTGCCAGATCAAAAAGGGTGAACATTTTTTTGCCTTATGCTAAAAAACTTAAGCATTTTGCAGCATTTTTGGCGACTTCAAATTTGGGAGCATTCCAACGAAGACCAAGCACTGACAGCTCTTCGGTTTCTAGGATACAGGTACCACTCATGAATGCGGATACATTCATGGATACCTTATAACTGACGGATTTAATTTCATGGTTAATTCAAGCTTGAACGATAAAAAAGAGTATTGTGTTTTTAAATCACTGAATCCCACTCAAAATTTACTAGCCCATGCAACAATGCTGTTAAGGTCAGAATTCGACGAGCTTATCATACGCAACCGTTCTGGTATCACATACGAAGAGTAGGGACGTGAATTTGGAAACGAATATGAAAAGATGAGAGTTGGTTTGTCATCAAAAAAGTTTGGAGGATCAGAAGTTTCAGAAACGAAATCATTAATTGATCATGGAATTGAGTCTGAGAGAGTTGGAGTGTTGAAAAATACAAAATTTAAAAGGTTCAATAAACGTCTCTACTGGTAAAGTGCCTTTAATATTTGAAAAGAACTCAACCCAAATTTTTAGCTGTTAATGATGCTTGTCAAGCTAACTTATTTTTAGATATTGATAAAATTGTACAATATTTTGCTTCTCAAGAACGACAAACTTATGGCTTACCGAAATTGGTCATGGAAAAAATTGTAAATGTGTTACAAAAATATTGCTGAAACTCACTCTTAAAGTCTTCGCTGGTTGTAAGGTATAGCAAATAAAATTCTTTTCTTAGCTCTCAGAGGAAAATGTTAAATCATTCAGCAATATATTCGCTGTCATCATGTTTCAATTCATAGCAGATGAGGAGTCAGTGACGATTGGTCAATATTCCTTAAAAGAATTCAAAGTTAAGTTCAGTAAATTCGGGAAGTAATATGATAAAAAAAATGTTACCTTGTATTTCTAAAATAGTAAAGCTAAAGCGGTTTCGTCTGAAACAATTTCCTCTCTATGACTATATTTTAATGACACTACTACAATGAGCAATAAATTTTTAATCTGAATTTCACATAATTTTGTTGGTTGAGCCTAATCACTTCAGAAATCCAAAGCATTCATATCAGTCAGTACTTAGGATCCAAGAGTCTGACGTTTGATGATCCTCAAGGAAGCCACATAGGGCCGCTGTTCTTTGTGATATCTCAAATAATCTATGTTCAGCAATAAAAGTGTTTAGTACCTACACATTCACACCGCTGCTGTCGTTGATTTTGTACGAAAACAACGTCTTCCTCAACTCAAACTCAAATCTGATAGCGAATACTTCTGGCGTTGCGTTGGAGCAGTATTAATCGTTTCGTACTACACTCAAGGTGTAAGCGGCCGCGGCGGTAAGATACAAAAGATTTATAACTATGAGACTGACAGATAAAGCTATTTCGAGGGTTAAGTATTGATCCAAAAACCAAAATTAGAATTCAGACCGACGCCTTAAAAGGGAAGGATAGTATAGAAGTAATCGTATAAACTAGGTTAACCGCTTTCGAGATGGAAGTGAAGCACCCTGTAGTTTTTAAGTGAACTGCACTGCAACAGATGTACATTTCCCAATATATGTTTCAAAATGCAATTCATCAAGTGTTCGGAAAAAGCGTGAAAATTTATTGGATTAATGGCACAACACGTGTTTGAGCTCAGTTTTTTTGTTTTTGTAATATCTCCTCCTACGTATGTATGAGCTTGTAGTATAAGCACTTATTTTTTCAATATTTTCATAATGTCATTTTTTTTCTCTCTCGTATTGCTGCAGAGTCTCCTTGTTGATGAAAATTTCAATAACGGCTCCCAAATGAGATTCAAGGGTGTTCGAACGGTGATAATGAAACTCCTTTGTTGTACTCTAGCGCTTCATGAAAGTATTTACGAATGTTCCATGTTTTTGAAGGCGTAGACGAGTCCATTTCGCCTGACTTGTATGCATGGCATCAGGAAGGTAGGTAGGTATATATGTATTTATATCTATATGAATTTTCTTTTGGTAGGTCAGGCGAGCTGTATCCATTTAATCGATAAAAATTGTGATTAATTTATTTTTAATTGCCATGTTGCCTGTTTCCGGGAAAGTTGGCTCATTTTTCTGTCCAAGCATTGGATCGTTTCTACCGTCACGAACTGGTTGGATGGTTATGGCTATCAGGGCCTAAGATTAACATTACTTATGAGTGAAGGACGTGCGACAAACAGCGAAAAATTGAGGAAGCGCGCCGGAATATGAACAAAGAACAGCAGAAGGACAGAGCGGCAATAAAACAAAAACATGTAAATTAATGAGAAATTGCATCGGCGCGGCGCGGCGGCGGGCGTTTGTCGATGTCGTCGGCGTCGGTTGCTTTTAATGAGAACGATATATTTTTTTTCCCCCGTCAAAGCTGGGCTCTTCGTTACCGAATTAATGTCTGAACCAATTAGGTATATATGAGATTTTATACTTAATGAATAATAATTATGTTTGGATGCGAGGAGATTGTTTTTATCTTCCCAAAATTTTAAACTTTTGCACGGAATGTTTGGGTTTCTTTTAAAGAAGCTTTAATTTATATGTTTTACCTTTTTGATGGCAGAAAATGCAATTAAAAGTTTCAAAATATCGAATACCCAATACTTACATATTGGGAAAAGAAAAAATTGGATTTTTATTAATTAAGTATTAACTATTATTTGATTAAACTGTAAAGGTTCGATAAAATTTCATCAAAAAGAAAAGAAAAGCTTCCTAGTGACGTCTCGGTTTTGGATGTGAGTAATAATAATGAAAGCCTCCTACCTCTACTGGTAACTGGCTTATGAGGTCGCCTTCAGACTTTCAGCGATTACAAGTCTCCTAGTTTTGTTTTATTGAATATCTAAAGCCAGTCTTTAACCAGTACAGTCGAATTTGTTTGCGACCGGAGTATTTTGGTCTGACTTTCATCTTTCTTGGTGGGAACTCAATATGACTTAAGTCTCCTGATTTCTCTATTGAATAAAAATAAATACCTGTACCATTCATTTGAGCGCAATTTAGTCTTTAGGTTAGAGCTGTAGGTTTGAATAATTACAATCGGTATACCAATTTTGTAACCTTGTATTTTCCGTAGGTTTTTTTTTGTATATTTATTTCTACTGTCCTCGTATATGTCACTGAACTCCTCCCAAACGGCCGGTTTGAATGATTTTTTTTGGTATGCAGTTGGGTTGCGCACTAAATTGTTTAGATTCACACATCAGCCTGGCAGATGGCACTACTGTCGGACAACGGCTGTCGGGTCCACTAGTCATATATAGTTTCTGATCTTCTGGCTCTGGTAGCGTGATTCTTGCATTAAAAACGCCAAATATCTACAAAACAAGGTTTAAGTTGCCAATAAAACAATAACATAGTTTGTTCGGATTTCGGAAGATTCAAATCAATATGGATTGGTGCGGGAATACAGGGAAGTTAATGGTTAGATATTTTAAAACGAAATTAAAAAGAGACTCGATACGTGTGTTGCTCTATTCCAGACATTTATTTGAAAGAAAATATGCTTCCAAAGTGTATGGGCGATCTACATATGATCAAAAGTGAAGCAACTTGAAAAAGCAGTAAATCTCGATTAAATTAAAAATATAATTTTACAAAAATAAAGCACGACCAACTCAGTTGATATTTTTATATCCGACGCCACAATAGTCACACAGAAATAATTCCAAGATCAAATCATGATGAATAAGCTATATAAATCACGAAAAATGAACCCAATTCTAGACCCTAGATTACTTACTTACTTAGGTGGTCATTACAGTTCGGGGTGAACCTGGGCCTCAACCAATATCCTTCTATAACGACATCGATTTTGGACGAGCTCTCTCCAGTTTCGCACTCCAAGTCGGTTGAGGTCTTCCTTCTTCCACTTGATTGCGCCACCTAAGACGAGGTCTTCCCCTTCCGCGATTTCCCTGCAATGTGCTTTCGAACACCCGACGAGCCGGAGCGTTTGGGTCCATCCGCTCTACATAGCTCAACCATCGTAGCCTCGCGATGCGTACTCTTCTGGCTATGCCCATGTCGCGGTACAGCTCATACAGCTCGTTGTTGTATCTTCTTCTCAACACATTGTCTTCGAATACGGGACCAAAGATCATTCGGAGAATTTTTCTTTCGAAACGACCAAGGGTTTCCTCATCCGCTTTCGATTAAGTCCATGCTTCCGCGTCGTAAAGCAGGACTGGGATGATTAAGGTCTTATACAAGGTTACCTTGGTTTTTCTGGAGAGGGTTTTGTTTCTCAATTGCCTTCTTAACCCAAAGAAGCAACGGTTGGCAAGAGTTATTCTCCGTTTGATCTCGGCACTGATGTTGTTGTCCGTGTCTACAGCGGATCCTAGGTAGACGAAGTCCTGTACTACCTCGAAGTTATGTCTGTCTATTGTGACGTATTGTCCAATTCGTCGATGTTCTGTTTCCTTGTTTGATGACAACATATACTTCGTTTTACACTCATTAACCATCAAACCCATTTTTTCCGCTTCTGTTTCAATACTCGCAAAAGCACCTATGACATAACGCTTTTTTCTTCCCATTACTTAAATGTCGTCTGCGTAGGCGAGTAATTGTACAGACTTTTGAAAGATTGTTTCTCTGGTGTTGACGTTTGAGTTTCTTACAATCTTTTCAAGTATGATGTTGAAGAAATCGCATGACAGTTTGTCGCCTTGCCTAAAACCTTTTTCGAAATCAAAGGTCTCGGTGAGTTCTTTACCGACCTTGACGGAGCAGTTCTCCAAAGTCATCCTGCATAGTCGTACGAGTTTTGCAGGGATGCCGAAACTGGACATGGCTCTGTACATCTCGTCTGTAAATACTGTCATAAGCGGCCTTGAAATCGATAAGAAGATGGTGAATATCGATATTATATTCTCGAGTTTTTTCCAAGATCTGCCGTAATGTGAAAATTTGGTCTATTGTGGACTTCTCTGGTCTAAAACCACATTGATAAGGGCCTATCAAGTTGTTGACGTGGGGTTTCAGAATGCTCACATATTACATCAGACAAGATCTTATAAGCGACGTTAAGTAGGCTTATCCCTCTGTAATTGGCGCAATTGTGAGGGTCTCCCTTCTTTAGGATCGGGCATACGATACTGAGGTTCCATTCATTGGGCGTGCTTTCTTCCGACCATATCATGCAGATCAGCTGGTGCATGCTCCTTTCCAACTGGTCTCCAGCTGCCTTGAAGAGTTCGGCATCAAGGCCATCTGCACCTGCAGTCTTATTTGATTTAAGTTTGCATATGGCAAGCTTAACTTCCTCTAGGTCGGGAGGACGGCATTCTTGATCATCGTCCAAGCTGAATGGGGCAATCTGCCTGACAGCGGAATTTGTGTTCTCATCGCCGTTAAGTAGTCTGCAGAAATGATCTTTCCAGATCCTCAGTAGCAACTGTGACTCTATAACTATGTTTCCCTGCTGGTCTTTACAATCTTGAGTTCGGGGCTTGCCACCCTGGCAGGATCTTTGTACCTTTTCGTAAAACTTTCGAATCTCGTTCCTGTCATGGCACCTCTCTATTTCCTCAAACGAGCGCTTCTCATGCTGCTTCTTTTTCTTTTTGAGAAGTCGGTGTTCTTCCCTTCTTTTCTCCTTGTAGATGTCGTTATACTGATCGTAAGCAGCCCTTGTTCGTTTTTGCATCAGCATTTGTCGTGCTTTTTGTTTGGCTGCATTTGCCTGCCTGCATTCTTCATCGAACCATGGGTTTCGTTTTGGTTCCAGCCATTTCTGATGGCTTCTTGGCATTGCTGCCACTGGTCTTCAATGCTTAATGCTGCCGGCATGGGATTCAAGGATAATTGAAGGGACACTCGATTGGAAAAGGCATTGGCAATCTCTTGCGATTGTAGCTTTCCGACGTCATATCTCTTCACAGCGTTAGTTCGTGCAGGTCGTGAACACGATATCCTCATTCGTACCTTGGCTACAACAAGGTAGTGGTCCGAGTCAAAGTTGGCCCCTGGGAAAGTTAGGACATCTAGCACACTGGAAGAGTGCCTTGCGTCGATCGCAACATGGTCAATTTGGTTGACGGTTAATTGATCTGGAGATCGCCATGTACCTTCATGAATTTTGAGATGCGGGAAGCGTGTACTACTTACAACAAGATTCAGCCCCGCAGCAAAATCGATCAGCCTCAGTCCGTTTTCGGAGGTTTTGTCACGGAGGCTATGTTTACCGATTGTGTTTCCAAAGATGTCCTCCTTCCCTAGCTTTGCGTTAAAATCGCCAAGAAATACACAATTACTACACCTAACAAATAACACATGACAACAGCACACAGTAGTCCAAGACGGTCCCCATCTTGTCACTAACAGCGCTCATTCTGATTTAATTACGGTGTTCGATTGGGAACATCGACATTTTTTTTTATATTTTCATGCATTTGGAATGTTCGATGAGTAATCGAACATTCCAAATGAGTGATTGTATTTACTTTTGCAGTCAAGTTTTCAACCCAATTTTCCATATCACAAACCTCTAAAGTCACGTAAGTATAAGACAGATTCTCAATTGCCACTTAAATTTAATTCAATTCTAACTAAACCCCAAACTCCAACCAATATCCATTCATAAGCTCAACGATTCTAGTGCGATTATTATTTTGCATAATATCGATCTACGAATTTGCTCTCTTTGACTTATTTTTACCTTGTTCTTTCACTATTTGTTAAATACAAGAAAAAACAAGTTGTGAGTACAATTTTTTGCTAATATTTAAGCTCAACAATCTTTTCAGTGGCCTCCTATTGTGTATCACTAGAAGGCCACTATATTCATAAGAAATAGAAACTATTCAATTACTTTGACCTCTTTCAAATGATTCTACAAAAAAACATCTTTTGCCAATGACGCATTACTCAAAAAAAAAAAAAAAAACTGAAAGGTAAGGTCAATTTGCCTAAAGTTTTTATGGGAAACTAAGCAAAACCCACAAGGCAAAATACTTTCGTGACTTGTCAGTTTTTCTAAACAATCCTTATAGCAGAGCGTTTCCTCCTCCCCTTAAATTTATAAATTAATATTAAAAATCCCTTGAGTAAAATTTTAACCTTTTATGGAAAACAATGAATCCCGCGAAGCTCTTTTCTACCTTCCACCCTCCGTTTATGTTTCACCATCGTGTATTTATCCCTTTGGCACCGGAACAACTTCCTGTAACAATGCACCTGCAAAAAAAAATACTCCGAACCGCCGAACAAATCCTTGGCAAAGCAGCAAACAATAGTATATACCACCATCGACCCCCTACGATTAATATTGCACACAAAGAGCCATGCCGGTTTTTGGGTTCACAAGGATATGGGCCATTCTATTGCCACCACCCCGTCGTAGTTACGGCGTGTGGTATACAAAAGAGCCAGCCAATAACCAAAAAAAGTGCTTCTTTTGAAACTCCTATAACATGCTAAGATACTAACGTGTTTATAGTATGACGACGACCATGTCTTCGCTTGGGCAATCGTTATAAAAAGAAACGATTTCAACCTTAAACCCACCGGCAGGGAATGGGATAGGTTCGAGGATATTTCCTTTCAAAATTATTATAATGTATTACTCCATGCCGATGGCTAAAACCATAACCATGCTATGCTATACTGTGTACGTCTGATTCCCTACTGAACTACCACACGGTTTACATCATTCAACGTTATTTTGGTGTCGGTGGCTCAGCAGAATGATCTGCCAAACGTTATTCTCCTGTAGTACATTATGCGAACCCTTTTTCACAGCTTACAAACGAGATACCACCATGTCTTGTGTTATTCACATGGATTTACATCACTCAGTAAAGGATATAAATTAATGGCCCACAGAAGAAAAGAAGTATTTTATTAAAAGCAAATGTATAAATGCGCAACTAGGTCGTGTGCTATTACTCATATAATTCAACCTAATTTTGTATTGTGAAAACTCAAAAGCCTTGTTTTGAATTTGTGTGCATTCAAGTTTTTGCTGAGAAAGACGAACTTTATTTCAGAAAAGGGTTTTTTTCTTTGTTTTAGCTTTGTATTTTCGGGTACTGACTAAACTGAAATGAAATATGTACAATGAACTAATGGGTTATTTGTGGGACCTTGCCTCGCCTATGTATTGTTTAAATTATACGATTCATTGACATCATAGGCTTTATATTCCAACTAAGACAACCTTTAGATTGCGCAGTGTGAACTTTTTTCGGAGCTGTAAGGCATTGAGAAAACTTTGAGATGTGTCTTCTAAAGAACAAATTAGTAATTTTTTTTTTGTTTTCATTAAAGCTGAAGAGACATAAGATGCTTAACGAAATTGGGTCTGTGGAAGAATACCAGTGACACCTGGAATATCTGGAAGCATCACATATACAGATTACAACAAGACGATGATGACATAAATCCCCCTGTCGCGTTGGGCAGAATGAAAAGGATGTTTTTTTAGACGTGTGATTTTCAAGAAAAAATAGAACTCATCTTCTTCAATGATATAGCCAAGAATTTAGCTTTATTATAATCAAACCTTATGGGTATAAGGTTTTGCCATTTCGAAAATGTTTTTGGGTAAGTGACATCTTAAAAAAAATCCAGCAGATAAGCCCAAGTTTCCACCACTTTTTGTAGCATTTGGCTCCGTATGTCAGCAATAACGCGCAGAATATTTTCTTTCAAGGTGTCAATGGTCTCGGGCTTGTCTGCATAGACAAGCGACTTCACATAACCCCACAAAATAGTCCAGCGGTGTTAAAACGTCCGTTCCAGGAGGTAACACACAGGTTTAAAACTCGAAGTTATATAAAAATCGACGTTAGTATCGATTTCGTTTGGAGACAGTTCGCAGGAAGCACGCAGTGCTCTATAGTCGTGCTGCTTCAATCTTTCCACATAGAAATGGCGAACCAAGTTGCGCATAAATAAAGTCACAATTATCACAAAGTCCGGTCTAAAAAAAGTATTGCCAGTTTGAAAACCACAAGTCTAAAAAAAACATTCTTTACTATGCAACTTAGATATTAGTTATCTAGACAATGGTCACGAGTGATACCTTATATAACATAACCTTGAAATAACCTAGTTTTCGATATGTGACCTTAAATTAAAAAAAGCTACAGGTGCTTGACGAATAAGTTTCCCTTAAGTCGCATATAAAATCCAATCTGCTTGGATAAATGTGAACGTCTGAAACCACTCGTCAACAACTTGATATTTTATTCGGTTTTAAAGCGAGAAAAGAAACAACCGACCAAATCTTCACATTGCGACAGACCTTTGGAGTCCCTGGGAATACAATATCGATGATAAAATACACAGAGAGGAGCTGTATAGACTGTACTACATGTGTTGTTTTGAATTTCGTTTAATTTTGCCAAATTACTTTGGAGAACACAAGCTGCTATGTCAACTTGGGTTAAGATCCAAACAGGAAAATTTTACGACTATGAAGCCTTTTGACAAAGTGACACAGTCCCATATGTTTGTCTTTTAAGGCCCCGACCCATAGAATCCGTTGCGTCCGTTCGCTGCCGGATTCAACTGACAGCTCGATTAAATACACACGATCTTATGAGAGGTGACCCATAAGCATCGGATGCAACGGACGCAACGGAAAAAGTAGCCCAACTTTTAACTTTTGCGTCCGGCAGAACTGGTGACATTCGCAGTCAAAACCAATTTGAAGTATTCTCTTCACACCACAACGGATTCTATGGGTCACCCCAATCCGTTGTGTCCGGTAAGACTCACTGCTGTCAGTTGAATTCGGTAGCGAACGGACGCAACGGATTCTATGGGTCGGGGCATTTAAACATCATGCTAGAAAATATTGTGCAAAACTCAAACTTCCACAGCACAACCTTATTCCTTCAAAAATCTGTAAAACTACTCACTTTCGCAGACGTTATTGACGTAAAGAACATTAAAGCAGAAGCGTCAAAGAATGCTGCTATGAAACAAGGACATCAAAGAATTCACAACAGATAGGAATAGCTTCATTGTAATTAAAGCACTGCGTTTACCAGCTATAGAAATGGAAAATTACATCAAACAGAAGAATGCTCTTGGAAATCGCTGGTTTATATTAAAAGGCAATTGAGAATTAAACTACATTCACGAAAAACCTATCGGTTATCCCTTAAGAGATGGTGATCAGTTCAGTCGTGCTATGCGGTGCCGAAGTCAGATGCATGACCTAAAGTGAATGAAAAATCCCCGGATTGTTATTTGGTCCCTCTTTTGATCAATTCAAAGTGCAGAACTGGAGATGGAGAGAGCCCCCCAAAAGTTTTGATTACTGGCGAAAAATGTTGGTTGAGGTCCAGGTTCACCCCGAAATTGAATGCCCACCTAAGTAAGTCTGAATAAGTATTATAGAAAAACCGTGTTCATGGTCTATAATCCTCTGAGCACATCCCCTTTAATAGCTTTAAATCATCCTTCGACAAAACAAAAAGGTATAGTATGTTTGAAAAAAAAAAAAAAACAAACTAAGGATACCTTGTCCTGCCCTTTTGAAATTTTAAAAAGGCATTCATCGACTTGATTTATAAATAGCCAGAATTCAAGCCATAAGACATTGCAGCAGTGTTTTTTAAGTCCTCATATACGACTTACATATCAAAAATTGTTTCATTCCGAATCACTTTGCTTCCAATATCAAACCCTTTTCAGTTTCTTTCTTAAAGTTTAAAATAGCAAGGCTGAGCAAAATGTTAAAGAGCTTTCATGTTGAAACAAACCATTATTTTAGTCCTAGTCTATGATATTGTCGTGTATTGCCTCACCTGCTTTCCACCCTTTGGTAGATAAATCAAATTTTCACACATAAGGGATAACGTGTTGACAAGGATAGTTTTTAATATTTTATCGATAATTTTAAGAAGGTTGAAGAACCATAAATATGTGGCCACAATTGGCACTAGGTACAGTGTGTGGTTTTGGAAATGTTGAGCTGGGGGCCCACAATTACTATCAGTTTCATGTTTTGTTGCACGACCCAATTGCGGATAAATGGTGATACAACGATAAATAAACCATAAATATGAGTCAGTTGGTAAAAGACTTCAGGTGTTTTGGGGTAGTGTACTAGTAAATAATAGAAATTAGGACTTTGTCAATCCCTTTGAACATTTTATATGCATTAACTAATTGTCAAAGTGTGATGCTTGAACTCATGGTAATGGCGGCCGGGAACGTAACGAATACGAACATGACATAAACGAAATAACGATATGAGATTTTTACTTTGACAAGGTTCGTTAGTTGATCATTACCCAAGGTTGACCAAGGTTTGCTTGACAACCCTACAAGCTGTAAAAAAAACTGGGTTTCTAGTTCCTAAAAAACGCAAAGATACAAAATCAGCACACATCTATGTCATTTGAACAAAAATACATGCCATTTTACCCCCCAGATTGTTACCTGAATTGACCCTAGTTAAAACCAAGTTAAGTTTCACTTTAATGCTAGTTGGTGGCAGACTCGGGCTCCATAAACACTCAGTTTGACATTCAGGGAAAGTTTAGGGTTTTCAAAAAAAGCTTTATGGCAACCACAGAGAAACCCGAGGGTTCCAACGAACAAACCTTCTACCTTTACCATCAAAATTGTGTAACTGCCGTAGAAAATAATCCGAGCCCATCATGACTCTAAACTAATAAAAAAATAAATAAATAAATAGGGTGGCGCAACAGAGAGAGAAGCCCCTGGGCCTAGCGCGTTTCTCACAACCATGCCTTGTGAGGGAATGGAAGGGACCTACAATTTTCTGCCGGTTCCGAGCGGCTAATCGAGAAAGCGCTTTTCATGGCAATGAATACTAACGGAGGACTTGCCAATTCCTCGCGAAAGGCGATACCCGTGAAAAAACATTTTTGCCTCTGTTGGGATTCGAACCACGAACCTCTGGATTAACAGGCCGACATCACACCACGGGTACCACACGGGACACTAAACTAATGCCGACACTGAATTAGTGTCAGGTATGCTAATTGTGAATTGTTTCTTAAACTTACATCGAAATCATTTCACTATGATCGAGTATATTTAAAAATTTCTTTTCAACTTTTTAAGTAAACATATATCCACGGCACAAAACAAACTCCAAACTATTAAAGTCAAGAACTTTTCTGGATGTGAATACTTAACGCGTTTTATAGGACTCAGAAGCCCAAAATTCCAAACCAATGTTACAATCTTCATTTTATCACGTTTGCATTACACTTTTCAACCACTAAACTGCTATTGCGACACTGCCATAAGCGCGAACTACTCGTTTGTCTCAAATCCACCTTTTTTTAAGAGTCGTTGTCATTTGAAGCTCGATGAAACAAAAATTCGCCACGACAAAGAACAGTCTCATAATTGTTTGGGAATAAGTCGACGAGAGAATGAGAGCACCCTATTCCTTATTCTCGGTTTTTTCTTTTTGCAAAGCATCACTGAGCATTGTCCAATGTCCATATGTGCCTTCTGTTGGGATTATATGTACATTAGACTGGTTCAAAAAAAGTACCTATTTTTTTTCTCGAAACAATTCCATTTATACCTTCGAGGAAGTAAAAAGATGCCTGTTAAAACTAAAGCTCTTAATATTAATATTTAGAGGTCGCTCATCGCAGATTTTCATTTCCCATAAAAATTGTATAAAAAAAAAACTTTTAAATTTTGTGCTGGGATGAACAATACATATTTTTATAGAAAATTGGTTGCTCTACGAAAAAGGTTTGTTACTATTTTTCGACAAAATCACTCTTTCAACACATGGGCTTGCACCTGTATTATTACAAAGCCTTTGTAAGAAGCAAGCGCGTTGTCTTACTGAAATAAAACTTCCTTAGGAACGTGTGATTTAAAAATTCGATGAAACGAAAAAGCGACACAGTAAAAACCAGCACATTCATAAATACGCTTCAATCTGCAATACGCAAGAATCAGCTAGAAAACATTTATTTCCTACAATCTTCGTCTTCTCTTTCTCTTTGTTTGGGCTTGCATAGACGCCTCTTCTGAATTTTAACTCCTGATTTAAGAATTTTCTATGGTTTATTTATTTTATCTCGTATTTTTGTCTATATCCATTTCTTTCTACTTTAGAATTCAAAAATATATAATAATCTTTCGTAAGAGACTTAAATGCTAATGGATTCATTGATCCCAATAAGTTTCTTTCTATCCATATATCAAAAACAAAGTCAAAGGCATTATTTCGTTTATGTCCTTTTGGTTGAGTCCTGACAGTCCCTTTTTCTCATTTTTTGCCTGAATTAATTCTGGTGTATTACGGTCAAAAGATTGAAATGGAATTGTTATAAGGGAACGATGGCGTCTGGTGTTAATGACCCGACGACATTATAAATTATTAACGAGGTATTTTTCTCCCCTTTTTAAATCGGATTTAATTTGATTTTGCCCCTCTTAGAGTGCTGACAAAGAATTTGTCGCTTCGTTTAGTTGAATTCAGGTGATGGCAGTTAGTCTTTTGTTTTCTTTTGGAAATTGTCCAGACATGCATTAAGGAAATTAGGTAAATTTTGTTTTGTTGAACGTAGAAAGAAAAAGAAAGCAGCGGTTGAGAGGTTTGATTCACAAGTCATTATTCATTGGGTAAAAATCACACCCAATTCATATCAATTATAGAGGAAAGTAGTATGAAGAAAATATCAAAGGAATAAATTGCAAACCAATACCGAACCGATTGTTTTCTTTGAATCGGTGAGTGAGCCATCTCCTACTTTTTGTCTCGGTTTGTCTGATTTAAAAATAAATACTAAATTCTTTGTCAATAGCATTTATCTCCTCACAGATTCCTTTCAAGCATTCAAAATGATATTCAATAGTTTTTTCTAGCGTGTTTTTCTAATCCCATCTAACTGGACAAACATGAGGTTTACAGAGGCCACTGATATTCAGTTGATCGTTGTTCAAGAATTATTTACAGGCTGTTTTGTGATTCAGACCGCCCTTAGAGTCGTTGCGTGGAAATTCATACTGCCAGACATCCTGCACCAGTGTAAGTAAGGTAGAAGCTGTAGATATATAGTTTAAACCAACTAAGCCAGAACTTTCTCTTCAGAAGTATGTATCATGGTAATAATGTCCCTGGAAGGTTGTAGACTATTTGCTACTTTTTATTTTTAGTCTAATCGTTTCTCAAAAGTGTACAAAAAAGTTCTGCTTCTAATAATGCATCTGATATGGTCAACGAGAAGCTTCCTTCGCCATCAAACAATTACGTAAGACAATGGCAAAAAATTAGCACCTTCATAATTGCTTTGCCATCATAAAAAAAAATAATATAAGGTGGTAAGTTGCCTTTGCGATTTGTTCCTAACAGGCAACAGCAACATTTAACCAAAACGTGTTCAAACTACAAAGGCAACAATAATTTGGTTGAGCTTAAGAACCCCGCGCCACTGTCCATCGATCTCAAATGATTTAACAATTAAATTTTTCATCGTAGAGTAAACTTTCCTAAGAGCATCACCTTGAATCGGTTATTTCAAAAACGTTGGTATTAAGTCGTGGTTTCACATTGCTCTATATTTTCTGTGAAACGACGTGGGGCTCGGTCGGATAACACTTACTTAAGAACGAAAAACAGGCGATCAATTCGGGAAACAGACTCCGATTAATATTTTAGCTGGTCTTTCAGAGAAAAAAGTATGTAACTATTCACTACTCCGCTGGCCTATCAGACTAAGCTTATCCTCTCACCTGTCAAAATGTCGAAAACACGAAAACTTTTTTTTAAAATTGTTTTAAATTAACTAACAACAAAATGGGGACGAGTGTTGCTGGTCGAAGACTGTCTATGGTATTATCTCACCCAGAACTGCTTTTGGTCCTTTTAGGTCTACGCTTCCGCGCCACCTTATAAAAAGCGGATGAGGAAACCCTTGGCCGTTTCGAAAGTACTCCGAATGATCTATGGTCCCGTATGCGAAAATAATGTGTGGAGAAACAGATACAACAACGAGCTGAATGAGCTGTACTGCGACATGGGTATAGCTAGATTAGATTAGATTAGATTTAGGGGACGGGTAGAGCTTGCTCATCTCCGGGCACTGCGGTGTCTGAATGACACCTATTGTGCCAGCCCATGTGAGGTTTCAGGACAGTTCTCCTGCTCCTGAATTGAACCAGAAGTTAGCAATCTCTGTGGGTGAATGAGTTTGAGTTTATCTAGGGGGATAATCTCATAGTCAAGTATTTGCTTTCTAAGGCGGAAAAGTGCTGAACATTCTGTAATAATGTGCAGAGATGTTTCTTCATTTTCAAGGCATAGTCTACAGATGGGGTCCGCTACCAGCCTCATTTGATTAAGATGTTTTTTTTTAAACAACAGTGTCCGGTAAGTAGTCCGTGCAAAGTTTTAGGGTTTTCCTATTGCGGTTCAGTAGGAATTTTGAAGTTTTTTTTAGTATATTCTGGCAAAAAGAGTTTTGAACAGATTTGACCAGATGAGTTACTCCAAGCTCTATTTGATTCCTCCAGGCTCCAGTAGGATGTTCTTGGCAGTATGTTTGAAGGTGCTTTTATTTACACCGCAGAAGGGTTCAGGACCGACGAATGGTTTAGATGCGCCGTCTTTAGCTAAGATGTCTGCCTTCTCGTTACCATCATAGCCTTTGTGTGCTGGGATCCAGTGGAGGATTACAGTGTTTTTCCTTGCTAGTTCAGAGAGTGACATGACTGTCTCTTGGTCTAGTTTAGATCTTATGACAGGTGAGCTTAACGCCTTTAGTGCAGCTTGGTTGTCTGAAAAAATGAATATTGTTTTGTTTTTCGTGTTCGATGAACATATTATTCTCGAACGTTCGTTAATCGCAAGGACTTCAGCTTGAAAAATGGACGAGTGACTGCCCAGACCTACTGAGAAATTCGGTCTGGGACAGTCGCTGAAAATGCCGGATTTCCATTTTCGAGCCGTCCGTATACCAGACCATATCTTGCCTTGAAGGATGAGGTTTTGTGTTCTCCCAGTCTTCCCTAAGGGGGATGACAATGGAGAAGTTGAGTTTAAAGTTGTACATGGGAATAATAGCATCCAAGCACATGCTAAAGATATTAAGTTTTTCTAGACTTTATGGGTATAGCTAGAAGAGTACGATAGCTGGGTCATGTAGAGCGGATAGATATCAACGCTCCGACTCGACGGGTTTTAAAAGCACATTGCAGGGATATCGTGGAAGGCGAAGACCTCGTCTTAGGTGGCGCAATCAAAAGGAAGAAAACCTCAACCAACTTAGAGTACAAAACTGGAGAGAGCTCGCCCGAAATCGAAATTGTTGGCTAAAAATCTTATAGTTTAGTTGAGGCTCAGGTTCACCCCGAACTGTAATGACTACCTAAGATAGTAGGTAATTATTTTGGATCTCTGGATCTACTTTGTGCTCGTGGAGTTGAGTAGTTTCGACAAGTAGTAAGCATAGGGCCACGTTTTTTATTTCTGGGCTTATTAAACCATCCAAAATAATAAGTAAGTAAAAATGAACACAACATACACCTCTGATTCAATATTTGTAATTCATGACAGCATAACAGGAGTGGATTATTAAATTTTTTTCAAAATTAAGTTAAAACTTTCATAGGTTGTCAAAGGCCATATTCTTTTAAGATATAAATATAAACAGAGCGAGGAGCCCCCGGGGTCAAGCGCATTTAAGGGAATGGAGGGGACCTACAGTTTTCTGCCGGTTTCGAACGGCTAACCAAGAAAGCGATTTTCATGACAGTGAATTTATTTACTGCCAAATCTTCGCATAAGCCGATACCATTGTATATAGAAACTATAGTATTATTATGTAGACCTTTTGACTGGTAGCGAACCTATTTTCTCCGGTCCAACTTAGCAGTCTCCGTTCCAAGCCATTTGTTTCACCATTGTGTGTAGAGAAACGAATGCTGCGCCACCGTGCTCCTCCGGTCCAAAGCATCGTTAAATCGTGTTTTGAACTTACTATAGTTTCTATATACAATGGCGATACCCGTGGAAAAACATATTTGCCTCTGTTGGGTTTGAACCACAAACCTCTGGGCTAACGGTCAGACATGGTAACCATCACGCCACGGGTATCTCATAAGCCCACTTATAAATTAACTCTACGGTTGTTCAAGTCCAAGGACATTTCATAGAATAAATAAAAAGTACTTGATATCTCACATAATATACATCTGATCTCGCTGCCTGATTTTAAAAAAGTCCTCCGCCCACATTTCACTTGCTTGAGTTTCAAATATGTAATCAGAGGTCGTTATTATTTCCTTAATGGTTAAAACGCACACCATACTCTCAAAGTGATTAAGCTTGGCACAGAAAGTTTAGCAATGATACTTAAAACATCTCCTCATATTGTAAAAAATATTTACTGATTTTATCTGCCTATAAGTACAAGCGAAATAGTTACAATAAACTTTAATAGCATCACATAAATGCTGTCTCACAATCATCTATTGGCATTGTAAAAATATCCATAACTCGTTGTTTAATCTAAAAGTGTGAGGAGGGGAAAAATACACAAAAGTTGATCTTACACGTGCTATCATTTATATAAATGATACTTTTGGTGTGATGTAATCATTTGACATTTTGTGTAATTAGATGGTTGCGTAAGATAAGCCTCCAGGGATACACATCAAGAATCATACACGCAACGAGCAAAAGTCAAACCCATTAAACAAGAAAATGTAAATAATATCGCTTTGGTGCAAACAATACGAAAATTGGCAGCAAAGCATACAAACATTGTGGGGGCTTTCATCATGAGCCCTGAAAACATTCGAAGAATTGTATAGCAACAAAGAAGTAAAAGAAAGAAGAAAAGGAAAAGCGAATGAAAAATGAATATAATTCATGAATTAAACTGTTAAAGGTTCCTCTTTAATATGTTCCTGTTCAAGTCAATTGGCTTTACTGATATTGTTCCTTATTTAAAGGTGAGGTTTTCACGAATGATCCCGGTAGTATCCCAACAACAGGTGAGGAAGAATGAATCAAGGACAGTGTTCAAATCAGAAATAATTTGAAAATATTTACAATAACTTATAACAGGCCCTTAGGTCTAGTACTTTCATGGTACATGAAGAAGTAATTATTTTTTGTTACGTTGGCATCCTGCCTTTCGTTTTTTCGCCGTCATCCCGTCATCGCATTGCATCGCCGTGGCTACTTCATTTCTTTTGGCAGCCATCTCTCAAAAAAGTCGCCTTCTGCGTTTTGTGCAAAAATTAAAATTGATCTTGAACAAAAAACTGTAAAATCTTTGTAACTTAATAAACAAACTGAAAAATACAAGAAAACGAAACTACGAGTGTAACCCAAACAACAAAAATAAAGAAATCATCGAAAAATAATCATCGTGTCAGCTTTTTAATCGCAATTCCAGTGGGAATTTTACACGTGAAATCATCATCGTTTTTGTTTCTACCAAATTCCACTGGGGAATTTACACATGGTCCTTCGAGCCGGATGGTAGAAATCAAGCGTTTTCTTGGCCATCGTCAACGGAAAGAGTGTTTTTCAACGTTTTTTGGAAGTGCAAAGGAGTTTCCCTACCACCTCAAGAAATATTTCGAGGAAAATCATCGTGGAAGTGTGGCGAAATTGTGCTTTCTTGGGTGCATGTGCACAGACACATAATCATCGTTCTGCACAGCCACTGTAAAGCGCCAAATATTATCGGCGCTCCTGCAAATATCATCATCGCAGCGCTTACCGGGCGCAGACATAATCATCGTTCTGTACAGCCACTGTGAAGCGCCTAATATTATCGGCTCTGCTGCAGATATCATCTTTTTGCATCGTTCTTTTAAATTCCAACAAGGGAATTTCACACATGCTTTCGTCTTTCGTGGGTGCATGTGCGCAGACATAACCATCGTGCTGCACAGCCACTATTAATATATCATCATCGGAGTCACGCCAGACATAATCATCGTTGTGCACATCCAAATCATCGTTGTGCACATCCAAATCATCGTTGTGCACATCCAAATCATCGTTGTGCACATCCAAATCATCGTTGTGCACATCCACGGTAATGCACCAAATTATCATCGACGCTACCACAGCATCATCGCAGTTCTCATCGTCATCGGAGTCATCCACAGCATCATCGCAGTTCTCATCGTCATCGGAGTCATCCTCAGCATCATCGCAGTTCTCATCATCATCGGAGTCATCCTCAGCATCATCGCAGTTCTCATCGTCATCGGAGTCATCCACAGCATCATCGCAGTTCTCATCGTCATCGGAGTCATCCTCAGCATCATCGCAGTTCTCATCGTCATCGGAGTCATCCTCAGCATCATCGTAGTTCTCATCGTCATCGGAGTCATCATCACCATCATCGTAGTCAACATAACAAGAAGAAATAATCATTTTTATACATTGCTTTGTAAAAGGTACGTTTTGTAATTTCATTTTTGGTGCATTAAATTCATATTCTTTACATACTATATAAATATCGTATACGTATATTGCTTTAACATATAAAATTATATATCTTTCATTCAACACCAAGTTGTTCGTTATACGCGGGGAATTTTTTTTAAATTTCGATCTTTTTATATTAACTTTCAATCCAGTGGTAAAAGCGCATTGTCGATACAATGAGCTTATTAGGCGATTTAATTTTCGCTTCCGATCAGTTGGTCGAGTTTCATGCGGCCTTTAGGGCTAAACCAGGTGCCACTCATACGATTTCTTTGTTGGAATCATATCGAACTGAGTTGTTAGACTTGTGGCGGGAATTGAAATTAATTTACACTCAGTGTATGAAATCTGATGATGAGTCATTAAGAGCTTCCATCAGTGAGATTAAATCTAAATATCAAAGTTCCTCTTCCACTTTTTTCGAATGTCTGAGTTCCATTTCTGACTTTTTAAAGTCTTTAGCTCCTCAAGTTTTAGATCCTATCGCAATAAAAAACCAAGACGTAAACGTTAGTATTTCACAAAATGACAAAAGTTCGCACAACATTAAAGTCCCCGCCTGTGATACTCAGGAATTCCATGGCAATTATTTAGAGTGGCCTTCCTTTAGAGATATGTTCACAGCGGTGTACATTAATCATTCCAAGCTAAGTGATGTGCAGAAATTATTTCATTTACGTGCAAAAACAAAGGATCAAGCATTTGCTATCGTAAATAAGTTCGGGTTGACCGATCAGAATTTTAGTCTTGCGTGGAATGCGTTGAAAGATCAATACGAAAACAAAAGGATTTTGGTTAATAACCAAATCCAAATTCTATTGAATCAACAACCAATCCTTATAGAATCTAGTAGGGAAATAAAGTCACTGCAAAGCAATATTAATGATGCTTTAATTGAACTCAAGTCGTATGATATCAATGTCGAATCCTGGAATGCAATCATCATCTATCTTTGTGCTTCTCGACTTCCTGACACTACTCTCAATCTTTGGGAAAGTTCATTAAAAAATCCTACTGATATTCCAACTTGGGATCAATTAAACACCTTTTTATCGAATCGCTATCGCATTCTCGAAAGTGTATCTGAAATGAAACAGAACACTAACAAAACAACAAAATCGCAAGCTGTAAAATCAAGTTCAACTAATGTCAAAGCCAAGGACAAGCCAGTTCGAAACTTTCACATGAAAGTAGCACCTTCGTGTCAAGTTTGTAGTGAACAACATCCCCTTCGACTCTGCCCGACATTTTTGAAAATGTCTGTCGATGACAGGCATAAAACAGTTCGGAAACATAAATTTTGTTTTAACTGTCTTGCAATGACTCATAATGCGAATCAATGTCAAAGTATGAGTACTTGTCTTCGGTGCAAAGGTAGGCATCATACGTTGTTACATTTTGAACGAAAGGTATCGCCAACTAATAATTCCAGAAATCAATCTGCGGAATTTTTATCCAATCGTGATTCATCATCTTCATCTCCAGTCGTTGTTTCTTCTTCATCTTCTTCTCCAGGCGTGGCTTCTTCTTCATCTTCATCAACTTTAGTGAACAAACTCGATCATCAAACCATACAGTCCACTCCAGCTACCAATCATAATGTTATGTTTTCCAAAGGTTTTAGGCAAGTTTTATTAGCCACTGCTCTAGTAAAAATTCGACATCGTGGAATCGACTTCAATCTTCGAGCTTTAATCGATCAAGGTTCGGAAGTGTCGTTCATATCTGAACATTTTCAAAAATTGATAGGTCTACCAACTCAATCGACTCAAGCCCGAATATGTGGTATGGGTGCAACCGAAACAGCCTCCTCTTCACAACTATGCTCCTTTACTCTTGGTTCCAATCATGTGAAAGATTTTGGAATACAAGTTCAAGCTCTAGTTCTGAAGAAGTTGACTGGTAACTTGCCCGCGATTTCAATGGATCTTAGTCAAACCAAATTGAATTTCGATTTTCCTTTGGCAGATCCGCTTTTTTATCAAAGTTCAACTATCGATATGCTAATTGGAGCCGATCTTTATCCACATATTATTTTAGAGGGTTTGAAACCAAAGGTTCTGAGTAGTATTCTAGCACAGAATACCGTTTTTGGTTGGGTTCTTCTAGGGCCTTATGATAATGTTCCTATTGTATCAACCTTTTCAACTTTTGTGACTCAATGCGATGATTTGTCAATTGATCAAAAACTTGAAAGATTTTGGAAGCTTGAGGAGATACCTCAAACTTCGATGTTAACTCCCTCCGATAAATTTTGTGAGGACTTGTATCACGATACGACTTTTCGAGATCCATTAACGGGTCGATATGTCGTTAAGCTTCCGTTTAAAAATCCTCCCAACGAATCTCAATTAGGTCATTCACGTGTCAATGCGATGAGACAGTACCTTCGCAACGAAAAGTCAATGATGGCTAAACCGTCTCTGCGCGAAGAATATCAAAAGGTTTTGTCGGAGTATGTAACATTAAACCATATGACGCCTACTCCCCCCTACGAATTATACAAGGACAACAATGTCGAATCATATTATCTCCCACACCACGCTGTTTTAAAACCACAAAGTACCACTACCAAATTGCGGGTAGTATTTAATGCGTCAAGCAGTTCTTCCAATGGGAAAAGTCTGAACGATCTTCTATATGCGGGACCGATTCTCCAAAGTGACATTACTTTCTTGATCCTTAACTGGCGGTTTTATCGATACGTATTTAATGGCGATATCGAAAAAATGTATCGCCAAATAAATATTAATCCGGAGCATGCACAGTTTCAACGCATTCTATTCCGTCCTAGTTCAGATCAGAAAGTCATTGATTATCAACTGAATACTGTAACCTTTGGGGTAAATTGTGCACCCTACTTGGCTATACGTACTTTACATCAATTGGCGTCAGATGTTAGCGAAGAATATCCTCGTGCTTCAAAAATCTTAAAGGAAGAATTTTATGTAGATGATGTTCTTTCGGGCGCTCATGATGTTGCTACCGCGCGACGAAGTCAAATTGAACTTATAACAGCAATTGAATCTGCAGGGTTCATTTTACGAAAATGGACTGCTAATCATCCCGAGCTGTTAGACCACATCCCCAAGGAACATCTTCTGAACAAAGATTTTTTGAAAATAGAAGAGGACAGTTCTACCAAGACTCTGGGTATTCAGTGGAATGCCTCCTCTGACAGTTTTTCATTTTCCATAAATCCTTTAAATCTTTTAATGATTTCAATAACTAAACGATCAGTTTTATCGACGATTGCTAAATTATATGATCCAGCGGGTTGGCTTGCCCCAATCATTATAACAGCAAAAATTTTAATGCAACAAATTTGGAAGGACAAAACCGGGTGGGATGAAAACATTTCGTGTCTCTGTGAACAAAAGTGGAAATCCTTTTTGGACGAATTCGCGGATATTCAAAAAATTTCCATTCCTCGATGGATTGAATTTTCTCCGTGGAAAGTATTTCAGATACACGGTTTTTCTGATGCCTCGGAAAAGGCTTATGCCGCCACGGTGTATGTACGAGTGCATCACAATACCTCCGACTATAGCTCAAACTTATTATGGGCAAAATCGAAAGTTGCACCTGTCAACACAATCTCACTTCCACGATTAGAACTCCAAGGGGCTGTTCTTTTATCACGAATGATCCGATCACTCCTCAACCAATTCAAATTTCTAAAAGATATTCCCATCTATCTATGGTCAGATTCAACCATTGTTTTAGCGTGGCTAAACAAACCATCCAGTACTTGGAAAACATATGTGGCCAACAGGACTTCCGAAATCCTATCAAATGTTCCCGAGATAAAGTGGAATCATGTCGCGTCTCCCGAAAATCCTGCCGATTTAGCTACCCGTGGTGTTTCGCCCACGGAATTACAGGTCAATCCTCTTTGGTGGAATGGACCCTGGTGGTTGCGAGAAGCGGAAGATAAGTGGCCATCATCCGAATTATCTATACCCCCCGAAAATACCATTCCAGAATATAAAACCAACATTAATATATTGTCGAGTGAATTTGAAAGCGAAGTTGTGTGTCGTTTTTCTACTTGGCATAAAGCTGTAAGAGTTATCAGTTACATAATCCGTTTTTGTAACTCAGCTCGAAGACCTTCAATGCGAAACAAATATCCTTCCAAAACTCTTCTCCATGAAGAAATCAAATTCACCAACAATATATTGATTAAATCCACTCAAAGACAATATTTTTCGAAAGAATATCAATCATTAGCAAATGGAAATTTGATAGGACCAAAGAGTAGCCTTTTAACCCTTAATCCGTTTCTAGATTCTAACCAAATCATGCGGTCGAATGGAAGACTTGCATCTTCCACCTTATCGTATAGCGAAAGATTTCCTATTCTTTTACCATATGAATCTTATATCTCTTCGCTTTTAATCGCTTATATCCATGAATTATCTTTACATGGAGAAATCCAGCTAATGATCAGACTAGTTCGCCTACAGTACTGGATACCCAAACTTAAAACCCTAATCAAAAAATATATTCGATCCTGCAAACCTTGTGCGTTATACAAAAAATCCGTTCAATCTCAAATAATGGGTGCGTTACCTGTTGAACGAACCACTATGACCTTACCGTTCACCAATACCGGTATAGATTTTGCTGGTCCGTTTGTAATTAGAAATTACTATGGAAGAAAATGTCGGTTGGAAAAAGGTTATGCATGTCTTTTTGTATGTTTTGCGACAAAAGCGATTCATTTAGAAGCCGTGAGCGATTTATCCACCGCTGCTTTTCTCGCTTCTTTCAATCGCTTTGTTGCTCGCAGGGGACTGCCGGCCACAATCTATACAGATAACGGAACCAATTTTGTCGGTGCATCGAAATTATTGATGTCAGACTTTCAAAAGGCTCTTATTAGCTATCCTGGTAGCTCATCACTTAATTTTTCCCAAATTGTCTGGAAGTTCATTCCTCCTGGCTCCCCTCACATGGGTGGGTTGTGGGAGGCAGGAGTGAAAAGTTTCAAAATTCACTTTAAGAAAGTTGCGGGAAATTCAAAGTATACTTTTGAAGAATTCTCAACGCTTTTGGCTCGAATCGAGTCGTGTCTAAATTCTCGGCCTTTATCTCGCCTTTCTGAAGATCCCGATGATCTCCTTCCCTTAACTCCAGGACATTTTTTAAGAGGTGGTCCTTTGCTAGGTCCTCCAGAACCCCCCGAATCTCATAAACACATAAGTTTGATACGTAGATGGAACACACTTAAAATCATTCATCATCAGTTCAGTGCACGTTGGAAGGAAGAATATCTCAAAGAACTCATCAAACGATATAAATGGAAATATCCCAAACGAGACATGGAAGTAGGGGATCTTGTCGTTCTTAGAGATGAACAACTTCCTCCGAATGAGTGGCGCCTTGGTAGGGTCGTAAAGGTCCATCGTGGTCCCGACGATAAAGTCCGCGTTGTCGATGTTAAAACTCAAAAAGGAGTTGTCACTCGTTCTGTCGTCAAATTGTGCATTTTACCCTTGGATTGAAGTAATTTGCTTTTAAAAAACCTTATTTTTTTGATCCTAGGTACAACGTAGAACTTTGGTGTGAACTTAATTTGCATTTATTCATTGCTAGAATAAGTAATATTAAAATGCATCTGAATTGAAATTATATCACGTATACTTATATTTTTTATATTTTTTGCATTATAATCGTAACTTTGAATTTAATCTTGCAGAACATCATAAATTTTCCAATTGTAAAACATTTCTCATTTTTGCATGCGAGGATGCAAGGCGGGCGGAATGTTCAAATCAGAAATAATTTGAAAATATTTACAATAACTTATAACAGGCCCTTAGGTCTAGTACTTTCATGGTACATGAAGAAGTAATTATTTTTTGTTACGTTGGCATCCTGCCTTTCGTTTTTTCGCCGTCATCCCGTCATCGCATTGCATCGCCGTGGCTACTTCATTTCTTTTGGCAGCCATCTCTCAAAAAAGTCGCCTTCTGCGTTTTGTGCAAAAATTAAAATTGATCTTGAACAAAAAACTGTAAAATCTTTGTAACTTAATAAACAAACTGAAAAATACAAGAAAACGAAACTACGAGTGTAACCCAAACAACAAAAATAAAGAAATCATCGAAAAATAATCATCGTGTCAGCTTTTTAATCGCAATTCCAGTGGGAATTTTACACGTGAAATCATCATCGTTTTTGTTTCTACCAAATTCCACTGGGGAATTTACACAGACAGTCTATAACAGAATTTTAGTTCTTGATTGAAACTAATTGGCATTTCGATTTGTATTGTCTCGTTAGTTTTGCAACTTGAAGAAAAGACATTCGTAAAAAAAGGTATTGTTACAGTCAGCGAGTCTTAGCTGTATTTTTAACGATGTTCACGTATTTAAAACGAAATTATCAAGAAACAATTGTCTTGTTTGCATTTCTTTTGAGCAATACAACCAATTTTTCTTTCTCAAGGTTTGTTAAGACCAATGGTTTATTTTGTCGAGCTAACTGAAATTTAGTAAACTAAGCGAAGCGAAGCTAAGAATATCTCATTTGCGGCAGACTCATCAATCTTTGCATTTAATTTGATATCCTTGTGGATACCACCTCCACATCCCTATTTCTCTCTCTCTCTCTTTCTCTTTCAAAGTAATGAAACCGCAAAATGAAAGCCCTTCTCCCAATCAAAGCCATAACAATACGAGAGTACAAGAACCGGAATAAAAACTAATCGAAGCATAATAAAATCACTTAATCCTTTTTGGATCTTTGCTGCTGCTCCGGTTTTATCCTCAACTTATTTGCCAGCAAAAGCACTTAAAATAATTAAGTGATTCGTTTTGGTGAGCGAACGCATATTTGCCGCTTGAATCGTTCCGTAGGTTCCTTTTGCGATGAATTTTCTGGAAAAGATTTATGAACTTGCCGGTATTTTTAATTATATTTACTCAACCAACTGATTACATTCTTTTGCGTGTAGTTAAGTTCTCCCTAGTGTATCGCTTCTTGTGAAAAGGTATGAGGGACAATTTCACTTGTATATTCGATTCTAATTAATTTTATGACCAAAAGCGCTGCTTCCGCCTTTGTTAGTTTAACTTTGTTTTTTGTTCTTTTTTTTTTTGGTTCCGTTTTTTTTTTTTTTTGTTTTTGTTGGTTTTGTATGAAATTGCAAATTGAGCATAAATTGAGTATTTTTGCAATACAAAACCGCCGAATAAATTGAAGCTAAGTGAAGGTTCGTTTAATTAATTTGCAAATAAATTAAACTGTGGGTTAACCATTTCCGAGGAGAGTAGGACACATCGAACATACATAAACAATTAAATCATTGAGCTTACTGGCAATTAGCAGGCCTATTGTAAGGTTTTCAAAAATTAATATCCCAGCACTTAGTAGAAGCTTTAGGGTATAACAACACCCTTGCGCCGACCATTTAGAATTTAATGACTCATTAATTAAATTCTGAGGATAAAAAGTGTCATCAAGCGTTCGTTGTTTTGATAAAGGAAAAGGAAAACCAAAATAACAATAGCAACAACAAAAATACAATTATTTAGGGCTTTAAGTTCTCTATAAAAAAATAAAAATAAAAAACAAACAAACAAACAAACGGACACTCGATAAATTTGCTAACTCTCGGTATGTTATTAAATAATTCATGAAATACTAATTGCCAGTTGTAAAATTAACACGGTTTTGTAATTATTTCAAATTAATTAGATTTTTTACCACAAATGATTGCGAGGTTTTAGTTATTTGGTTCTATTTTGTAAGCTTTTCTCTGTGGGCGTTGTTATCTCTAATCGCATTGTTCTGAAGGAAGAAGCCAAAAAATTACTGGGTTGTTAGATGGCAATATTTATTTACATATTTCACATACAGCCGTCGAATTGCTTTCAACTGTTTACACAATTCGGATGAAAATTCGATGTGATTTAATAAAAAACTCAATGTGTTTTAATTTAGGTTATTTACTGCATAGTGAGGCTTTATTTGCTTATGTCTCAAATATATAAGAGTATAGCCACAGTCGACAAGGGTGCCAATGAATATTATGAAATGGAAACAATCTTCCTTGGGTTTTGAGTAACACACACTTTTAAATTGGTCGAAGTTTCAGTTATTTGGGGTTGCATTTAAATTAATGTGTTCGCTTCTAGCTTTAAAAACAGGCAAAATATTTCAGAACTGAAGCAATCTTGAATATGATTCTAGTCACGCAAGTATAAATTAAAATTAAAAACTCTGCTTTACGATTGACATGTAAACAAAACCGAAGGTGCAGATAGTCATGATGACAAGGCAGTTGGAGATTAGTTGGAAGGGAGCATCCACCAGATGATCCGCATGATATATGGACGAAGGCAAATATGCCCGATGATTAATATCCGTTCCTTAGAACTTTAGACCCTCTCAATTTCGAGAACTATAGAGGAATACGTTTCCTTAACGTCGCGTTCAAGATAGTATATGCTGTAATAAGTGATCGTCTCAAACAACACCTCAACAATTGGATAGGTCCTTCTTATTGGTGTTTTAGGCTAGAAAAGTCAATTTTAAGGCCGCATATGATAGTTTTTTTTTTTTTTTGTTGGAGGTTTTTAAAATACCAGCTGGAGCACTCAGACCTAAATACCGGTCCATTGTACTACCAGATAGCAACCTTCTATTTGTTATAGCTTTCCAGATGTTCGGAGAAAAGCCAAAAGACGCTGCCATGGTAAGGAGCCTAAGTTACCAGCTCTCACCATGTCTGCGCCGAGTATCTGTAACCTCATGCGAGAAAAAGCAGGACATTCACAGAGGAAGTGCTCTGCGGTGTCCTCATCTTCTCCACAAGATTCACAGAGTGTCCGCATATGATAGTACTTACAGAGACAAGCAGTACATAACCATGTTTATAGTTTGGCTTTCCCTCAAGACTCGTACGATTGTGCAGGATGACTCAGGAGAATTCACGCTGCTCGTTAAAGAACTCATTGAAATCGCCTATCTTTCTACACGGTCAAAAACTTGTAGGACTTCGTCTACCTAGGATCCGTAAAAGATGGAAAATATCATAAGTGCAGAGATCAAATGAAGAAATACTCTTACCAGTCGCTACTTCTTTTGGTTATGTAGGCCATTGGGAAATAAAACCCCTCTACGAAAAGGTAACCCTAATCCTCTTATGCAGTGTAGAAGTAAGAAACTAAAATAAAGCGGATGAGGAAACTCTTGGTCGCTTCGAAAGAATACAACAAATAGTTTTATGATATGAGCTGTTACCCGCAACATTGGTATAGCAAGAAGAGAACGCATCGTAAGAATACAATAGTTGGTTTTAAGGCCGTTAGATAATAAACTAGGCCATACTTTCGTTCGCTGTAACTAAAGGGGTGAGTTGGGTTAAGACAGGGGATTCTACAGGCTTATCTGAGCTATCGGTAAATATTTTGTGCTAGTTCAACTTGTGAACAACTGTGACTTTGATTCTGCAAAAATATTCCTTTAATTGTGGTTATATTACCGCCATTTTAATAACTAGCTTTGCACCATGTGCCAAGTGTCTGTAACCCAGGCAGATCCAGGGGGGGGGGGGGCAATGGGCAATAGGCAATTGCCCCCCCTCCCTCTCTCTCTGTCAATAAAAACGTTAAGTCTGAAGCAAACTGTACGTATTGACTACAAAAAAGAAGCTTTTGATCAAATTTTGAGTAACGTTCGGGATTCACAATATTATTCAATACTTTTTGATAAACAACTGATGCATCTCACCTCTCCCAACTGAGTATTATATTAAGCTACGTTCACAATGGTAGCATTCGTGAGGATTTTGTCTCTTTCATGGATGCATTTGAGGAACTAGCTTATTCCAGAACTGATGAGGGATACGAATCTGATGAGGAAAGCTGGAGGGAAACTAGAAAAAAACTAGCCGCCGAAGAAAAATTGGATGGAAATTTTAAATCTAAGGAGTTATCTCTAACTGGCAAAGCCATTGGCCAAATTTTATTGTTGCAACTGAAGAAAAAGCTCAAACTTCCTTTTGAATGCTGCGTGAGAATAGGGACAGATGGTTATGCTGTTATGCTTTCAGAAGTTCGAGGTGCTGTTATGGAAATTCAGAGAGAAGCGAAAAATTCTGTTAGGACTAAATGCTACAGTCATAAGCTAAATAACTCCATTTCACAAAGTTCAAAAGTACCTGCCATTCGAGACGCTGTTGCAATAAAGAAAGAAGTTCTCTTCTTGTTCAAATCGCATCCGAAACGAAAAAATGTCCTCTTGAACACCTTGGGGTGTGCCCTCACATCACTTTGCGAAACAAGGTGGGTAGAACGACATGAAGGTGTACTTCAATTTTCTTTGGACCTCATCAAAATGGAAGCGTTGGAAACGATATCGCAGTGGCGTGACCCAAGCACGGCTGGCAAAGCTTCCCTACTTATAACATCTTTATGAAATTCACAGTTTATTGTATCAGTTTTGTGTTTGAGTGATGTGTTATCTTTAACACAGTCCTTGAGCAAGTTACTACAAGCTAAATCTCTTGACCTGAATAGCAGCGCAATGCTGGTGAAGAACACAATTTCCGTTCTTCAAGGTCGCCGGGAGAACATAGATACCAATTTCCACAACATCTGGCAGCATGCAAAGAATTTATGTGATCAGTTGAAGGTTGAGCTGAGAATTCCTCGTATTCCACGTCATGGTGGATGCCAAATTCACCGAGCTAATTTTGACACTAATTCAGCTGAGGTTTACAACAGAATCTCGTTACATGCACCTCTACTTGACTTTTGTCCTGAGCGATTTGCATGAAAGATTTCGACCGGAAACCATAGATGTATTTAAACTTACAATTTTCATTCCGGAAAATACAATTCGATATAATACTGATGAGTTGGATACCACCGTTAAGTCGCTACTAAATCGTTTGGTTAACTCTTAGAGTTAAATACAGATTACAGACACAGCCTGTTTTTTGCTCAAAGATGAGATGGTGTTGTGGCGTGAAAAATGGTTAACGGAAAAGGAGCAGAAACCCCGTTTTCCCGTTGTTGCTCTTGATTTGATAGATAAATGAAATAGGGATGTGTTTGGCATTATACATAGTTTTCTTTTTATCCTAGCAACGTTTCCGGTTACAAATTTTTCGGCAGAGCAGTTTTTTTCTTCATTGCGGCGCCTTAAAACCTATTTAAGGTTTACAATGAGTGAAAATCGCATTTGCGGTCTGGCACTTATGCAGATCCACAGACAAATCCCGATCGATGTTGAAAAAGTAATAACAAGGTTTTTTAAAAAACTTCAACAAAAAGTTAGATTTTAGCATTTAATCAACTGTTTTAAACTAATTTAACTTATTTTTATTTAACAATTTTTTTAATTCTTTGAAATAAAAAATGTATTCTTATATTTGATTGAGTTTATATTAAGTAACTGCAAATCATTGAAAAGGAAGGAAAACTGCCCCACCCCCTTATCAAAATCCTGGATCCGCGCCTGCTGTAGCCTGACTCAAGAAAATTCCTTCACAGAGGATGTGGTAGGTGTCATCATTTTCTAAACAGGGGACGAATTACGGAACACGTTATCGAAAAACTTGTGACCGAATTACGTGAATTTGATATTACAGCTCACGTTATCGAGTAATCTAGTATAACAATTTGGCATTTTCTCATCAGTATAAACAAACGGAATTTCATTCGATGCATGAAGTGCTCAAATTTTGACTAATTTTAGATAAATCTAATAAATATTTCTATACAGTGACATAGTATTACAGTCACTTAAGCTACAACGAAAGATGATAATTATTTTAATGCTACCATTACGGCTTAGTGCTCCATATTGTAGCACTAAAAGATTTATGTGCGGCTAAATATGCTAAGGTTTGTCTTCTTTCAAAGCTGTAAATATATTTGTGTTAACATAAAAACAGTGAAAGCGTATAAATCAGAAAAGTCACACGCTTTATAATCCGTTTCTATATATTATCATTATCATCTAGATCTGTCACAACGCTTTTAATCCACTATTTGGCCCTTCATCACCTAGCAACCTCCACCCAGCAGCTGTCCTTTTAGTGTAAATAAATATCATTAAAGTAAACAAAAGCTCACCCTGTCGTATAAGAATATTTATATGTTAGATCTGTGCTATACTACTAAAGCATCAAGTATATTCAGAATTTTGTGGGGACTCCATTACGATACCAACCCTCTACGGTTCATGGATATGGATACCCAGTGGCTTTCTCTGCACCAACAGTATCTACCATTGATAAAGAAAAAAAAAAAAGAAAAATACAATAAAAAAAAAAACTGGCAGGTAAACCCAAGCAAAGTTCATTTGAGATGTAACACGTTACACATTTATCTGCAGCTACATCGTACATACATACTTATACATATTTTGTTTTGTATTATTTCCGAGTGATTGGAGTTTGTTGTAGTAGTGGTGATGGAGAGGTCCTTATGCCAAAAGAAGGGTGATAAATCACATAAGCTTCACCAAAGCTTTTAGGGTTAACCAAAAAATAAAAAGAAAGGATAGACTTTATCCACTTTGAGTTCACGGACACATCACCATGTTTGAGAAATATAAAACAACAACTCTTGTCTTGTCAACTCTGATATTTAACTGGCTTAAGTGGAAGATATCTCTTAAGGGACATAAATCGATAAAGATGCTTTAATTCTATCACAGATATGTATACACAGGGTGCTTCCGAATATCCTCAAGTGTCAACTAGCTAGACGGCACTCAATTGCTTTTTACAAATATTTCACTCTCGAAGGAAATTCTTCTTTCATTGCAAACAAAAATGCAAAGGATTTTTGTGGCTAGCAACCCGACCTCTCGCGTAACTGCCGAAGCCCTTAAGTTGGTATGGTTGTAAAGAAAGAATTCAGACTAGTAATTGAAAGACTTACATATTTTAGTTAAACTTTCACCGACCAATACTGGGGCCGAATTACAGCTCACGTTATCGAGTGAGGCTTCAGTGATCGAGTGAGTGATAAGCCATACGTGATCTCACGTATCGTATGGCTATTTAAAATTGTACTAGTCACATCAAAAATTCACTGGTATATTTCTAGTCTCTACTCACAGATGTCGCTGATGTCTCTAATAACTAATTTAATTTTTTTAGCGAAACTCATTCCGTTGTAAAAAAAAAAATAAGACAAGTTTAAGTCTGAAATATTAAATGCACTCGAATGGTGTACTTTCTTATTTACAAGTTTACTTTGACTAGGATAGAGTAAAACCTCCCATCGTAATGAATACAGGTCACAAAGTTCCTTACGTTTTCATTCCAAGAATAATCAGTGAACACTTAATGCGTCGAATGAAATTCCGTTCGATTACTGATCAGAGCATGCCAAATTGTGGTACTAGATAACTCGATAACGTGAGCGGTAATATCAAATTTACATGATTCAGTCACGAGTTATTCGATAACGCGTGCCGTAAGTTGGCCCGGTTTTAGACTTAAACTGAACTTTATGAAAGGTTATCGATAGGAGATGTAAGGACGATTTCATACATTAAACAGCGCAGGTCACTGACTCACTGCCTCACGTAGAAAACTGTCTCACTAACTCTGTAACGCTCTGGGTTGCAAATATGAAGCAATGTATTTCCAAGAACATTCACAAAATTAGATCGTACTGTAAGCAGTAAGCTATATAAAGCAGAGAAATATTAATCCAATCAACCATTCTGCTTATATACTACCAGATCAGACCCACAACGAAGTTTTTGAAGATCTCAATTTCAATTTCAATTTTCAATTTATTTCATAATGGTGTACAAATAAAACTGAGTCTTTTATAGTACCTTAAGACAGGACTTGCAAGTACAAGTTAAGTTATTTAAATAAGTAACAATAATAGTACATATACAATATTTTAACAAAAAAAAAAAAAAAAAACTAGATAGTATTTACAAAATGATTTTAATTTTTTTGATTTTAGGTAAGAAGAATTTTATTAGACTAAGATTAAATATTTTATTTTCAATTTACTGTTTGCATGTTTAATGAATTAAAATAGTTTAATATTGCTTTTTTAAACTGTAAGATTCCTACTATTTGTTTTAAACTTACTGGCAAGGAGTTCCAGAGTTTGCTGATATATACATAAAATAGTCTAGAAGAGTTCAAATAAGTGCATAAAGGTGTAATAAGATTCAGAGTTCGGGCAGATTGTGAAAACTGTAACTTTTCAAATAAATATAGCGGCGTTTTTCTTTGAATTATTTTGTGTAAGAATATACAACATCTCGTATTTAGAAACTGTTCAAAAGTACAGCCAAGGACTAGTTGATGGTATTGAGAGACATGGTCAAACCTACGCAGACTAAAAATATACCGAATTATATTATTAAAAGCAACTAGCAATTTATGAAAAGAACGAGAATCAAGCTTAGCGTAAACCACTGAAGCATACTCTATGATGGGCAAAAGCAATGATTTGCTGATTTTCAGTTTGGTTTCAGTAGGTGTTAGGTATGAAAACATATTCAATTTTCGAAGACCACCATAGATGCGGCCAATAGAGGTATTAATATGATCGTTTGCTGAAATGGAACGATTAATTTTAAAACCAAGGCTTGTAACAACATTTTTCAGCTCAATTTGGAATCGAGATACGAACACAGGTGGAAGATTGGTTGTATCGAATTTCGGTTTAGAGATGGCAATGATTTGGGATTTTGCTGGGTTAAGCGTTAAGCCATTACACAGAGTCCATTTGTAAATCTCTTCAAGATCTTCATTCATTCGGCAAGTTAAGTCCTCCAACAAGTTAAATGGTCGAGATAGATACATTTGGACATCATCTGCATAGAGATGCAACATAACATTTTTACAAGTTAATGGAAGGTCATTGATAAACATGCAGAATAAAAGAGGACCTAATATTGAACCCTGAGGAACGCCAGCAACCAATTCAATTGAATCCGATGAAATGTCACAAACCTTAACTCTTTGACTACGGTGTGTCAAGTAGTCTCCAATAAGTCGGACAGACTTCCTACTGAAACCAAAATATAAATTGAGCTTTTCGCAGAGAATACTGTGATTGACTCGGTCAAATGCTTTTGTAAAGTCAAGCAAGCATAGTAGCGTTAACATACCTTGATCAAACTGGATTCTGATGTCGTCAAGTACTTTAACCATCGCCGTAGAGCAACTATGCTCTGCCCTAAAGCCTGACTGCACCGAAGATAATAAGTTTTGACTCCTTACATAGTTAGAGATCTGGTGCGATAAAACTTTTTCGAAGACTTTCGAAAGGCAAGGCAAAATACTTATGGGCCGAAAATCAGCACTGCTTAAAGGGTTGTTTGTTTTTGGGTACGGGGATAACATTTGCACGTTTCCAACATTGAGGATATGAAGAGTTCGTGATGCAAAAATTTATAATATGGGTGAAGATAGATATGATTTGCGGTAAAATTAATTTAATAAAACGAATTGGAATTCCATCTTCACCGATAGAATTGGATTTTATAGAGAGAATGTTCAAGACCAATTCATTTTCAGTGACTACCTCAAAGTCAAATTCTGTGGAGGTTTCATAAAAAGCTAAGTTGTTAGGCCAAAAATTTGTTGTTTGCAAGCTATTGGCTACAAAACTAGTGTTAAGGTCATTTGGATTGGGATAGTTGTGAACTTCTTCTTTTCTACAAATTCCAAACGTACGTAAGCTACTCCAGAACTTCTTAGAGGACTGATTAGGACTTAGTTTTGATTCAAAATATCTCTTTTTAGCTCTGCGGGTAACATACGTTGAGTGATTACGAGCTCGACAAAAAATCTCCCAGTTTAAACTTGTAGAGTTATTTTTCCATCTTGCATAGAGCTTGCGACGACTTTTGATTGAATTTAACACTTCATTAGTAAACCATGGACAGTTTTTGTTTCTTACTATGACAGTTTTCAACGGGACATGTTTATGGTAAAGTTCAAGCAAAAAATGCTGAAATAAATCGACTTTATCATCAACGTTGTACAAGCTATAACAACTATTCCATGGGCAATTATGAGCATCAACTTGCAAGTTATCAATATTAACAGCCTTGAAGTCACGAAATTGAAATGAAGACAAAGTTAAGATGTTAGAAAAATCAATATTGTAGGTGCAAAAAAGTAAATCATGGTCAGAAATCCCTTCGATAGATATTTGGTCGATTAAAAGAACGTTTGACAAATCAGACACTATCATTAAGTCAAGAAGACTTGGGTTAGAATTAGGACCAAAACGAGTTGCATAGGAGTTGACTATAGATAAGCCAGAAGCTGCAATTTCATCTTTGAGTTCATTTGCTCTAATATCATTGAGAAAAAGATCTGAATTATAATCCCCACATAGAATTATGTTTTCATAGTTCGCCGATATTTCACGAACAATAGAAAAAAGAGGTTCAGGTGATTAACTTCTACTCGGATTGTAAGCAACACCATTAGATTCATTCCAGAAAATACATTTTTGTTCAGAAAATAAAGTCCAATCAGAAAGAAAACCCTGAAAAATGGACTCATAACGTATACTACTCCCATTAAGTTTTACTAAAACAAGGCCCTATTGTCCTTGCGATTACGTCTCGTATTATCTTCAAAGCAATTTCCATTTAAGAGAATCGTTACATTTAAAACAACGCTTATAGGATCACCCTGTGGTGAGAATTGACAAAACTTTTACAAAAAATTTATTTGCCATCAAGCCTATTATATGATCCCGATAACTCGCACATTTCACATTCCTTCCCATCAAAGGTGTCACATATATAAAACATCATATGCCACCCCAACTAGAACTACACTCGCAACTAAGGTTTTATGAATTTTCCTATACTGATAGATACAAAAATATATTTATGTGCACCCAAACTTTACCAGACATAGTGGTCGACAAATGTACCTTAGAGTCCTGTCACATCCAAAGAAAAAGATTGTGACTACTAAATGCCACACGGCCATGGCAAGGACTCCAGCCAACAGCATTCTGATTTTAACTTCATCCTTTTGCTTTGCTTCTGTATATCTGCACATTTTGTAATGCGTCCTTAGGGATTGTATTCTTTATAAACTAATAAATATTCATAGCAAATAGGAGCAAATCATTATTTATACTTTTTACTCTATCAAAGCCATGGGGCATAGGAAGAATTTTTATTCTTCTTCTCTATTTTTGAAGTCATAAGATGGATATTGTGTGTTTTATTCCTGGGTGAGATGAAGACAAAAAAAAAATGATTGTTTGTTTTAGAAATCCCTTTGTTTTTTGCTAATTCTACTTTTTTTTTGTTTTATGTCATTCAAGTACCTATAGCTAAACAAATTTCGGAAGAGGCAAAACTTTTCCTATTTAGCTAATGGGACCTTGGGTGATGTGATTTTATTTTCGTTTTCGTCCTCTTTGCACGTCCTTTTGGTGATCTTTTGGTTTTCTGGACTTTTTGTCAGAAGTTTTCCTGTGGAATATCGACGAAAAAAAAACAACTTTTAAGGATAATTAGGAAATAGGAAATTAACTTTAAGACCTTTGATGTGAACGAAATTGGAAATGGGTGAATTCGTAAAATTAGTTTGTTGTTACTTTATGATGTCTGAACCAATATAACACTGTGGTACGCACGAGAAGTGAATATAAAAGAAAGGGGTAGTAGGTATACATAATACGATAAGAAAAAGTGTCTAGCTGTCTAGAAACTTAATTTTATCGACAAGCAAGCAAAACATGTAAACACCCGCACAAAACAGAATTTGTTACAATGAAGCGGCATCCGGAGGCAAGTTTATCGTCAGCCAATTGATAAAACTTTCGGGAGTAATCGGCCACTATATTATACTTTTTGGAATAAGCTTAACCTACAAATCATATTTCACAGGAGCGAAGGAGAAAAACTCTATTGCCATACAAATTCGACATTTTCACTCGTGATGCTATGAGAACCTAAAACTTACTTTCTCTGCTGTCAGATGTTCTTTTCGGGAGGAGGCCTACACCGGGCCAATGAATGCTAATCATATCTCACTGGAACGGTTGAGGGAAATTCTCTGGCCAGACAGCAGACACATTTGACATTTATGTTCACGCGTGTCGTGATGCTATGAATGCCAGAAACTCGCTATCTCTGCTGTCAAATGTTCACATCGAGGGGAAGTTTACACCAAGCCAACGCTATTGAAAGAATAAATAACAACTTTAACTTTCCACTGAACTGATTTTATAAACATCGCTTTATTTTCAATATTAAAAAAACAGTTTCAAATTCGAATGCCCTCTCATTTTTGTTTTCCTTTGCCTAAATGAAGGGTAGTCATTATTCCATTAAGATTTAAAATTCTAATAATCATATTTTCACAGGGAAAGTTGACACTGAAGTTCAACTCAACCTGAACTTGAGTTTAAATTTAAAGATCAACTCAGTCGTTTCTCAATGTACACTAATATCAGTTATATCTCGCAAAATTTGTATTGTTGTTGGATGTCCTTCTTTGCAAGTTTGCAAGTCTGCAAATACTTGGTTGCATTTACAGCCGATTTCGCCGCAAAATATAGACTTGTATTCGAAACACCAGTATGCCGTCGAGTAAAATAAACTCTCTTCAAAGTCCCAACGAACACCGTGAAACCAATAATTATTTAACTCAAGCTTAGACCTAAAGCAGAGTTTAAATGCTGTACAGCGCAAGTAATTTCTATAATGCAATTGTGTTCCATTGTTTTATTCTAAGGAAACAAAACAATGCATCATTCATTACACTTGATATTTTCCACCAAGGAGCCTTAATTAATCATGAACCTTAACTCAAAATTACTGGAGCTCTTCTTGGTATTGCAATTAATCAAAAAGTATCCGAAAAGGTGTACTTACATACTTCAATTAAAAGCAAAATATTATGAAAACAATTGCGTAACAACATCAAAACACAAAAAAAAAATATATGAGGTAATTAACTGCTACCCTCGCTCTCGGTATTGTTTTCGTTTTCGTAATTAAATGTCTTGAATAAAATGCTACTTTCGACAAATTGCGAAACTTGTTGGATGTAATGTTTCTATTTCCTTACACAAAAATAAAATCAATTAGAATGAAATTGGATTTGTCAATGAGAACACGAGCTTGAACAACTACAAACAAAGTTGCTTGCAGGTGTAATAGAAATTGAGGACTTTTTAATCAAATTTAATTGTTTTATTTCTTTTTTGAAAGTCAAAAAGAATTTCTTGGAAAGAAAATGAATGAAGTACAAATAATTTGCTTGGATAATGGTATCGGGAAACACGGTTGCCATTTTGGTTGTTTAAGTCCAAATTTGATAATTTTATTTCTCACTAATTTATTTCAAACAACAACATTTTCTACAGAATTTTAATTAACCAATCCTGTTTTTTAGAATAAAACAGGATTATACCCTTATTCGGGACTTAGATGACTTACCTACGTTAACAGACTCTGTCAGACCAATGCGAAACATTCGGTTAACAAAGAAACTTTCGTCTTTTCTATTGCCTGTCATTCACTATGTGTGCAACTAGATGAACGAACTCTAAAATTGGATAAGTAAATTATTATCAAACTATTGCGCTAGTGGGCTAACACATGTTGCTATTGTTGAGCAACGAGACTCGAACAGTAGCTAATAACCTTATTTTGTTGTGAAGTTGGTGAGCTACTTAATTCTGATTTTGTCAACAACTGAGCAGCTCTGATTCAAAAGGTAAATTTTTTTTTGTGACTTTAATGAAGTGTCCACAGGTGCAATGTAGGTTCCTTAAACCTCTCTCATTTTTTATTTAATTTCGTAATTCTATTTACAAAGACTTGAAAGTTTATTGTCTCAATGAACGAGTATAAAATCAACTGAAAGTTCAAGGTCATTTTCTTAATTTGGACGTTGCCGCACCCATCGGCATTCTGCTCCAAATTTCTGGTGCAAGTCCAAGTTTTATTAGTTTTACTACTTGTTTTGGTCGGAAATTGTGGTACCCGTGGTAGGCATGTCCGCCTGTTAATCCAGAGGTTCGAGTTCGAATCCCAACAGAGGCAAAAATGTTTTTTCCACGGGTATCGCCTTTCGGGAGGAATTGGCAAGTCCTCCGTTAGTACTCATTGCCATGAAAAGCGCTTTCTCGATTAGCCGTTCGGGACCCGCAGAAAATTGTAGGTCCCCTCCATTCCCTCACAAGGCATGGTTGTGAGAAATACGCTAGGCCCAAGGGCTCCTCGCTCTGTTGCGCTACCCTATTTATTTTATTTTATTTTTTTTTTTTTTGGTCGGAATTTTTTTTTTTGCTGAATAGGCAACTTTGCCAAGTATGCACCTCTGATGAATTTATTCGATGGAGATATTCTATGACAAGGCCTTGTACTCACTCCCTAAGGCAAGAAATTTCACTAAAATCTGATGTTAAAATAAATTAGTGCCATTAAAAGAAGGTCAGCAGTGCAGGACAACATTGGAGGAACAACGACCTTATATTACATCTTGCTTCAGCGGAAAAACATGAACTAATGCTTATTGTATAGTTCCAGATGTTTTGCATACGATTCGACAAAAATCCAGGACAGATAGGTTGTGTCAAGACAAAAGCAGAATCGTATGGGAGGGGAATGTTTATCTCCCACTCAAGCGGGAGGCATAATTTTTTATCAAATTGAATTAATTTTTTCTCTTAAACTATTAAAACCAATCAACTAAGCCGTTCGCTATAGTGTTTTTGAAAGCTTATACCTTATTCTTCAATGAATATTTTTGTTCAAGTTAATTTAGTGAAAAATTTTTGAGTACTCAGGTCTCACAGTCAAATTATTGAATAGAAATCAATTTTTTCATCAAAATTTTCCTTTTTTTGTCTTTTCTCTTTCTTAGTTTTTGAGAACTAAAAAAAATTAAAGGTACTTGAAGGTACAGAAAACGTTTTTTTGTCTCAGAGACTAAAGTCCAATGGATTTTCTAGAGAAAAGTAGATTTTGTTTTTCTTTAATTTCCTAAAAATTTAGAGAGATTTTCAAGTTCTTCATCTTCATTTTCTTCTTCTTCTTTTTCTTCTTCTTATTTCTTCTTCTCCTTCTTCTTCCTTCTCTTCTTCTTCTCTTTCTCCTTCTTCTTCTTCTTTTTCTTCTTCTTCTTCTTCTTCTTCCTTTTAGTCTTTTAAGCTTCACTTTTTCTTCTTCAACTTCAGTCCGCACAGAGTAAAATTAGCTGAACTTATTCTCAGCGAGCCCAGGAACTGAACTCAATATGAATTCTCAAAAACGTCATGCAGTGAACCACAAATTGACACAACATTCGGTGTTATTTTGAAATCATAAGCATCATCAAAATCACATTCTCACTTGGAGATCAAAATCTTAGTATTACAGCTACAGGGGGGTTTTGCGTGTGTTTACTTACAAGCACAATACGTGCATATATGTATCAACATACGCTCCTCGCCTTAGCTTTCGGTTTATATTCAGGAAGCTGCTTAAAATCTCGGTAAACTACTTTACTGCGTTTCATTCGGCGTCATCGCAAGGAACTGACTGCAAAACCAAAGTCACTCGAAATAACTCGGGGGAAAATTGTGTAGGGATAACTTTGTTAAACTTCCAATTTTCTTACTCATATATGTATGTATGTATGTATGTACATAACTACGTACGTACATATTTTCGAATCGTATTCGGAGAGTGTTTCAAAAACATGTTGTTACATCCTTATTCCGCCAAAACGTGTCTCTAACCATCACCAAGGGAAGATCTAACAAAACGGTTAGGGGCCAAAGGTACTTGTCAGGTGGAGAAGCAGTAAGTTAGTAGCACGGTATTTTCTTTGGTGCAAAAACTTTTACCATCTCCAATCGTGGCCCAGTGCTTTCTTTCCTTCAGGGGACACACAACTCGCTTTGTTTAAAAGTCTGTGTGATGAAAACTTTCCGCTGGGCTGGCAAAGTTCGAATTTCTGTCTCAAAGTCAAATTTAATTTTCACAACATTTTAATACTATTCCTGGTTTGGCCCAGCCAGCGCAACGTCTTCTTTCAATTGTCAAAATGACTTGAGAAAATATAACAGCAAAGGTGAAGACAGTCTCAGAGAGAGAGAGGGAGTAAACTTATTCTAACTTAACATGCAAATGCAATGTGTGCCGTTGACGCAGAGTTCTAATAAAGCTGTTATGACACTGTTTAAACTTTATGATTACATTTTCTTATAATTGCAAGCATCACCTGGATCCATTATACACACTGGCTTTTGGGGGAGAAGAGTTGGTACCTACTCGTTCCTACCTACAAACAATTTAAAGCAAAGTTGCTGCAATTAAAATTTGAACAAAGCTTTATGTCGTTCTTTGACACTTCATGTAGAATGTTCACATCATACACAAGCCTTCACAGACACCCTTTATTATTTCTCACAGTTTTTTTTTTACTTTTTTGTTCAAGCGGCAAGGGAGACTTTAGATTATAAAAACAAGCGCTTTATGAGTTTATTACTAGTCTGAATGCTTTGCAACATTGTTTTTGAATAGATGCAAACTGAAGTTTAAAAAAATAGGTGACAACTCGTTCACAATTAATGGTATGTGTGCCCCAATTTCTACTGCTATTTGTTACGAGTTTAATTTTTATTTATTCAAACATGCTGCTTCTTTTTCGTTTAGAAAAAATTCTAAAGAATGCTTTGACTGTTTTGACGAAGGGTAGAAGTCAATAGGACAACTTGTCTCTATGTGTATTTAGGTAGGTACGCTTTTATCTTTCCAACTGCTTTTTTTGCTCAACATTGTGAATGGAAGATAGAAAGGGCGCCCTAACGGGGTCACATTTTTTGTATTATAACCTTAGGACACCGATGCTCTAGGCAAACTAACGACGATGGTTGGATTTAGGATATGGATTCGCGGCATTATATTCCTATTTATGATCTTCGATCAAATAGAGTATTTTAGGCTGTGCTATTCGTCCGAGATAAAAGCAAATAATGAAGCCGGTGTTAAAAATCCAAAAGCATCTTTTTGAAAGAAATTTGACTCGTTGTTTATGCCAAACTTTTATGGCAAAATATCAAAAATTTAAAATTTGTAGGAATATATGGTTGACTTTCCATGTATGTATTTCTTTGTATACAAACCGCTTCAATAATAACTTCTTATTACATCTATCAAGTTCTGTCAACCCATAAAGCTTCATTGGTTTTGTTTTTCATAACTGTAATTCTGTATGCCGCATCGGTAGCCTACCATTTTTCTATTTTCCAATATTTGCGAAGCAGTTACTTCTTAAGTAAACTTTTTGAAGTACACATGCAACGTACATTGTTCTCTTATTCGAAAATCGAAAGCCACTTTGCCAATGAAGAATCGATGTCTGGTGACTATGTCTACACGCACACTGTTTTACTCTTCATCAGAAGCCAAACTCGAATGGAGAAAAACCTTTTTTTTAGTTCACTATTCACCGACTCATTCGTATTTGTTTTGGTTTAATTTGAAGTTAAACTACTCCAGGAAATATATACACTGAAATAACAAGAATGATGATGGGAGCGACAATTCTCAAGCTTCAACTTACGGTTATCCATCATCCACTGAATGAGTAGAAAAAATGTACATACGTATCAATGGCGGACGGAAGGGTTCGAGATTCGTCTGCTTACAAACATAAAACGAAGAGACACTTTGCATATCGGCAATGCGCATCGAACATAGGGTGCATTTAATTTGTGTAATGAAATTATTTGATATTCAGATATTACACTATGTACTGCAATTGTGCTTATCTACAAAACTTGAAATTTAGTTGACTTTACTTTTAATTCTATTTTGTATTTCCGACGACGACGACGACGCGACGGCGACGTTACCTTTTTCAATATTGATTTGGTTGCTTCAAGTGTTTTTTTTTATAGAATCACAACTGTGACTGATTGTATTAGGATATGTCCGCATATGTTATGCCCATTGAATCTATGAAAATTTTGTGTCTACACGTTGTAATTATTCTTCGTTCTTCCAAAAGTAACAAAGAATATTTGATATCTACTGGCTGAGTCACCCGGCATTGCACAGGTCTGTAATTTTAAGGTTCGCGTTCTGGTTCTCCCGCTCTCGTAAGAATATATAAGGGATAAAATGTATAGTCTATGTTACTGAAAGATAATGAAACATCCTAAAGTTGAAAGGATTTTTGAAATCGGTCAAGTAGTTTTTAGGCTACCGTTCCCGTTTCTGAACCCGTGGGAATATGGAAATCAAGCCTTGACAGGAACTATTCCTGGGCTAAATTATATTTACCCTAAGATTTTTCATAAAAATCCGTTGGAAGTCTTAACAAACATACATCCACTAAGAGACATACAGATACAGGAAGAAGATAGAAAATAAATACATGATACCAGATACCAGATATCAGACACAAGACACAAGACACAAGATACAAGATACAAGATACAAGATACAAGATACAAGATACAAGATACAAGATACAAGATACAAGATACAAGATACAAGATACAAGATACAAGATACAAGATACAAGATTCAAGATACAAGATACAAGATACAAGGTATAAGATACAAGGTACAAGATACAAGATACAAGGTGAAAGATACAAGACCCAAGATATAAAATACAAGTGAGAAGATAGAGGATTGATAGATAAACAGATCTAAGTAATAAAAATAAATCGCTTATTGGATTCAAAACTCAAGAACGACATGACCGATTCAACAAATTTTTTCTTAATTTTTTTTTTATGAGAGTTGTGAAAGAATGTTTGCATGAAAAAAATTGAAAAAATCGCCAAAGTAATTAAAATAAATGAGTCTCAGTTGTAATTCGTGTCAGTCTAGCGAAATTAGTGTACTTACTTTTGAATAACAATCTACGTAACACTTAGGAACACTTGGAAACGCAAGCCGACACTGCGCTTTTTGAGTTGATGAAACTAAAAGAAAGCAAATCGCAAACTTGTTTACAAATAGAGTAGGAACTGCTCAATCACAATATATGATCAATTCGAGAGTGGACAAGACAGACAACCGATAAAGATGACTCGATACGAACTTTTAGCATTCAGACACTATCGAACAATCAACTATGCTGCCGATATACACATGCCGAATTTTGAATGATGAACACTGTTTGAACGACGAATGTTGTTTGTTTGTATACATTGAGGTTTCGACATGAACAACCATAATTATGTTGTGCGTCACTAGAACCACAAATATCATTGCTTTCTGACTCGATGGAAACATGTTTTGCAAAATGTACAAAAACATTATAATTTTATCCAACTGACATCCTTTTAAGGAATTTGGAACGAATGTTATTGAAGAATATCGCTAAAAATGTTCACGAATCCCTTAAAATTCTTTTGTGAATGGATATGCGATGAACTCTTCAACACAAATCCAAACAATAATGGTTTCTATAGTCTCAACTAGGAATCATAATTAAAACTTTAATTCATTTCTCCACATTCAAGGACAAACTCACAATTGCACAGAAGCATTGTTGAAACCAGTGAATGATATAATAATTGGTATTTGTTTCACTGTTCCGTATAGACTCCAGAACAGTTTTTAGGTATTCCTCAGTTTAAACCTTCCGGTGTTCCTCGCAATTTTTCGTTTTTTTGGGAAATATTGTGTCAATAACGCGTACGTGTATCCGGTACCCCTTGTCTGCAAAAGACCACACCGCGCTGAACCTACACATACAGTCTGTGTATTCCACTAGTGTAGTTTTGGCCCAAACTTCATTTTCTGCGCTCGCCTCGCACTGCTATTTGCTTATTCTTGAGGGTTTCCCGTCACAATGAGTATGAAGTGAACGAAGCGTTTTTATGTGATTATCATTTTGTAGGCCCACAGCTTATGTATGTTTAGTTGTTTCGCTGATGATGAGCGGTAGACTCGTAATGGACCCAGAATTAAAGACTCATTTTTTACCTGTCAAAATTGGAAGCTCAATTTGATGTGTGTAAACGTTAACATTTGTTTGGTCGGCTTAAATCAAATCAATTAGTTTGTCCTCAAAAGCAATTCAAAAATTCACCAAACTTAATTATTTCTGATAGTCTTTAGACGAATCCTTGCTTCCGCCGCTGGTAAACCACCAATTGCATTCGACACCAAATCTTTAACAAAGTCTTTTGTTTATTGTTTTTCTTTTATTTCATTCTGTTCTGTTGACTCTTCATTCCACACAATGGCACGAATCAGTTGTTATTGGCGGTGTATGATTGTCCCTGCGAAAGAGTTTTCCTTTCAAAATCTCTGTAATTGCAAACGGAACATTCCTCCTCTGTTTCCCTCGCGGTTATAGTCTTGTCCTGGAATATAAAAAGGACTTTCATCGGTTTTGGTAAGCATTTCCCAAGCACACAATACAAGTGCATCAAACACAATAGAAAAATCGAAATGATCTGCAACAACCCTTTGGCGATTGTGCGACTGTGTATTCGCGTCCGATATGAACGAAAACAACAATGAATAGCATTAATTATTGTCCTTCCAACAGTAAACGCAAGCCCAGCAATTTCAATTCGCTTCATCATTCATTATTGCTATGGTTTGATCCTTTCTGTCTCCCATTGTTTATTACTTAAGCACTCTCAAACCAACCCAACCGGGTCGGTGCACAAGTTCTCTTTATTTAACTTTTTTCTTATTGTTTTTCTTTAAGAAATTGTTCACGCCCGCTATTGTTGTTGACCCCGCCTCGTAAAGATGTGATGTTCTGTAGTACTTTTGCATCGTGTCGCGGCAACATTTGCTTCGGTTCATCTGACTCGACCACATCAAATATTGAATTGAAAGCTTAGTCGGTTAGGTGCGGTAGATTGGATGCCAGCGAAAGGGTCTAAGGGTTTCTTTGTTCAGGATATCTGTATCTCTCCAACAAAATATGAAAACGACGTCGAGGACAACCATAAAATGACCAGTTTATCAGGACAGGAATGAAAAAGAAAGATTGAAAAAATAAGAAAATAAAAAAAATAAAAGAAAAATCTTGAACGTCCTCAGTAGACGTTTACAACGAAAAGGCTGTTATGTGCAGTTTTCAACTCTGAAAAGGAATAAAACTGGGTAAATCACTCTGGCCCAAACCCTACTCGGCAAACCCAATCGAAAAAGAGGTTGTGTGGTTTTTTCTTCTTCTCTTAGGCTATTTGCTTTCTTTAGCTTCCATTGTTATCCGGAATTGTCATCTTTTATGTCCTTATGTCGGCAATAACGATGACTTAGCAGAATATCCCTAATGTATTCGGTGTAATGGGCGAAAATAGATTTGCGTACGTTGTCGGGTTTGAATTTAACTTTCACTGGTATACACATGTATATGTAGATATTTAAATCATGGAGAAATATTGAATTTTGCAAAAAGGCATTCAAGGCAAAATCGTTACCAAATGAATGCGGATAATGATACGGACAATTTGATTTTTGTATTAGTGGTCGTTATTCGATGTCATATTTTGAGATTTGTTTGTTCTTTGAATAATACTGACGTGGTATACGAAGTCGGGGCTGTTGCATATTCACATTGAGGCTGTTTTGGGGGCTTTTTTGTTTTTGGTTAGTACTTGACTTCATCCATTCCCCCAAAGGACTTCAATTTAAGAAGAGAGTTGTGTTTTTTTTTCACATGAGGTCTTTCAAAAACGGCAGCCTTTTTGTGCTGTTTCGACATAAAGACTCGATTCTTTTTGTGTTAAGTTAAGTTAAGTTTATTCTTGATCAGCAATTACAAAACCTTCTAATAATTTCTTTTTTGCTTAGCCGGACCCACGAAGAGGATAAAGGTGGAGAATTATACCACTGCAAAGTTGGAACTGTGTTGCAGTGTCGTAACGGTTTGTGTATCTGCCAGTTAAGTAGGAATTTCGATGTTTAAATTCCAGAAACATCAAAAAAATTGTTTCTCCACAAGTATTGACTTTTGCCATGTTATGTTACGAATTGACAATAGCTCAGATAGTAATTCAATGCCATGAAATCTGTTTTCTTCATTAGTCGTTCGGAATCGGCAAACAACTGAAGGCCCCTTCCATTCCACCCCATTTACTTGTTTATTTATTTTAAGCGGACATTGTGAATTGGGCACATCAAAGACAAGTTTGTTATGCCGTCAAACAAAACTCCACAAGTGCACCTCTGGGTACGAAATAATGGGGTACAACTCGCACTCTACACTCCGCCGTGGTTTCCGGTAGCAAAATAAGCTATCTAGAGGAATAGAAAGAAGCCTTTAAAATATTATGTTCACTATTAGTGTGCGAATTGTTCACCTCTTGGTTCTTGGAAGTGTATACAATGATGAATTGTAAATTAGCTCAAGCTTCGCAGACACTCACAACTTAGCTGATCAAATGAGCTGTTATCCCATGAAATCACCAAAAAGCAAAGTAAGGGCAATGATAAGATGCGTTTGATTGCGTAAGTTTTTTTGGATTTTGGCTACCTACAGAAAGACCTTTCTTTACCACTGGGCCCAGGGCCCCGCAATCACCAGCAATCACCCCCAAATTGCTGAAACAACACTCAAACTCTATTGGTCTATTTTCAAGAAAAAAAAAAATATTTCGATAAATTTTTTTTTTTTTTACATACATTATTATATTCAAATTCAAACAAAAAAAAGAGGCCATCTAAGTAAAGATCAGGACAACGAAACCATACACTCCCTTGTGTTCGTTTCAGGGCACTTTTAAAAATCCAATCAGAAAAAACGGGAAAAGAAAAGAAAAGGCAGGCCAAAACACTCCTGGCACAAGCAAATGCAAAAACAGCAGCATTTGGTTGGCCTCAGACATGGAACAATCCAAAACCGGGAGGCTTGCTGACGCTTTCTGAGGTCAACGCGGCGTACCCCACAGGCGGATCACTAGTGTGAAGCAGAAAAGTGGGAGAGTTGTGATCGCTTCAAGATCACTACTCGTAACGCACGAAATGGAAATGAAAAGAAGAATCAGAAAAAACGGGAGCGGGTCAAAATTCTGGCTTCAAAATTCTGCTTTTAAAACGAAAATTCTGCTTTTCAAAATTCTGTATTGTTTTCATTCTAGCTGACAAAATTCTGCTTTCCAAAATTCTGGCTTTCTTAAAAGAAAAATTCTGTTTTTCTTTTCATATTCTTTTTTATTTACAGAAGAACAAAAACAAAGTAGGAGAGCGACGAGAAAGTAAGAGTTTGCAGTTATTATCAATATTCTGCCAATTATAAAGAAAAAGACGGTTTAGAAAATGTTAAGCGCGCGCTTTATACTCTTTCTTTTTTCCTGTATCCTCTCCCCATGCTTCGTGCGCTAAATATCTGTTTTGGCACTGATAAGCTCCTTTCGTAGGTCTCCAATAAATTTATAGACACCTGCATGGCTACGGGCAAGGGCAACTATTACTTTAAGCAGACGATTCCAAGCCTCTGTATTTTTTTGCGTTCTTGGGAATACATCTCTAGTCTTATCAGTTTTATCATAAATTAACTGAAGTATGTAATTCTTTTGAGTAGGAGAGCGACAATGAGGAAATCAAAAAACTACTTCTCTGCCCTGAAATTCTTTAGAAAGCAAGAGTTTGCAATTATTATCAATATTCTGCCAATTATAAAGATAAAGAAGGTTTGGAAAATTTAAAAAGTTGGCGCTTTTTAACATTTTCCAAACCTTCTTTTTCTTTATAATTGGCAGAATTTTGATAACCAGAATTTTGAAAAGCAGAATTGTGAAAGCAGAATTTTGAAAAAAGAATTTTGACCCCGTCAGAATTTTGACCCCAACCCAGAAAAAACACCCATACGTGTATCTTACGATAGAAGTTAAATGCTTTTGTGAAGATGGGGAAACTTCTTGTGTATCCTTCTGACAATTGCGATGCGTTGGTCCGAAAGGGTTACTATTAATAATTTTTCCCTGTTTTCACTAATTGTGGCTTTTTCATTTTTTGCTGTCTATTGTTAATGTAAGTGTTGCATTTGTGTAGAGAGTGTCCGTACTCATTGGGCGCGTTCAAGAACCTATCGGATAGCCTATCTCGGATAGCCGTATCTTGGATACCTTTTTCAACGATTCAGATATCTTTTTCCAGATAGCTGCAGACAACAGCTGTGAAATATTAAAATTTGACTTTTGAAAACAGAAAAACATTCAAAATATCATTGCTAGACGATTATAACTTATTTTTTTCGATTTCCCATGCGTTTTAAAAGACTCTTATGCTGAAATTAATGCACACCAAAACAAAAAATCAACATGAAAAGAAATAAAAATAAATTTTATATCAGCTGATCACTTGAATAGAAAGGTATACCAAAAATACTCGGATACCTTTAGATTAGATAGCTTTTTAGTTGAAATAGGTGTGTGACTCTGCTAAAAGTTTAACACGTAAACAACAACAACAAGCTATCCGGAAACGATTCTTGAACGCCCCCATTATTAGATATACTCAGGGATGAACGGCACTCAATTTCTTAGGATTTCAAAGATGGAGAGTGTTGACTGCTCATTTAGGTTCAAAAAAAGTTGTAAAAACTAAAAAAGAATGGTTCGAAATTGAAACCTTTCTTCCCATTGTTGACACTCTAAGCGTTGATTTGAAAAAGCGACTAGGTTCGTATACGAATATTGGCCAGCGTTTTGACTTTTTTTTCGTTTATGAAACCTGAATTCAGAAGACTTAAAATCTTTTGCTACATTTTACACTGCAGATGTAAACGGAGATGAACTACATGCTGAATGCCTGAATTTAAAACAATACTGGAAAATTATAATTCGGCACGAAAATGAAAAAACTGGCAACATTCTAGAACTTTATAATTTTTTAAAAACAAATAAAGTTGAAGATGAATTGCCAAGTGTTGGGATTGCACTTAGAATTTTCTTAAGTGTGATGGTGACCAACTGCAGTGGTGAACGTTCCTTCTCTAAGTTAAAAAAGAATAAAGACGAACTCAGAACTACAATGGTTCAAGAAAGATTGACAATTTTTTCGCTGATTTCAATCGAAAGCGACAACCTCAGAGGTATCGATTTTGTAGATATAATCAATGATTTTGCTAATCTTAAATCAAGAAAAAGACTCCTTCAAACATTCCTCTTTGCAACTGCATTCCTTAAACTACATTCTGAAAACATTGTTTATGATTATGTTAATGTTTATGTTAAAACAAGTTAAAAAATAAACATGATGCAATAATTATTTACATTTATAATGAATGGAAAAATATATTGTTTATTTTAAATAATAAAAAAATAAATAATAATTCAATGTTATGTGATTTTTTTTTGTATGCCTTTATTGCACAACATAACATTTTTATAGAATCATATAGGGTCTCATTTTCAAAAAGTGCCCAGGCCCCCAAAAGGGTAGAGACGGCCTTGCCTACAGCAGTTGTCATTCCAATCGAATAGGCTTGAACTAAAGTGTTAAATGCACCACATTGAAATGTATATAAAGCAACGCTTTTCTCAATTTTATAAAAGCATGGCTCATCAACACCAATCTTTTCCAAATTTCGATTCAATTTTTCTATTGTTTTCTGTAAGAAATTTAAACTTCTGGTTGAATTGTTGTGGCTCTCTTTTCGTTCTAAGACTTAAACTGTCTCTACAGAAAACTGAACACATCAAAAAAACAAAAAAAAAAACCTACACCGGGAAGTAGTTAGCGTTTCCAAATTTAATTAAAAAACTTCCTTAATTGTGCATAATTTAGCATCTTCCTACACCAAACATGCCTTTCATTTTCCAAGGCCCAACATTGATTGTAACAGAATTTTCCTAGACTTTATATACGATATTTCCCTTAAAGATTCACCCTCCACTTCATTAATACAAACTTAAGAATCATTTCAATTGAAAACAGTTTTCACTTGTGGGTATAAAACTTGGTCCATTGTGGGAGGTTGGCTCTGCCAGTGCAACTGGGGCATCACTCTTCTTATATACCAGTATGTATACTTACATATATAAGTTTTATTTCCATAGCAGAATATTTTTATGAGAAGGCGTTTTCAACTGCGAAAGAATACGAAATTCTAAGGCATTTCGTCATCGTCGTCATCGTTTGCGAAATAAGAAAAATGATATTATGCGGCAGCAGTGGCTTTGGCGTTGATGATGGTGGCCGAGAGAAGTGATTGAACATTGAAGAGGCTCTTAATTCTAAAATTGAATTTCCAACTTTCAGCAAATTAAATTTGTTTATTTGAAATTTTATTGAAAAGTATCAGCGCACGAGGCTGTTGCTCAAAAGTTTTTGAAGAGATTTTGATTAATTAGCTTCGGTGCGATTTGAATTTGTAGAAACGCACAAATTATGCGGTAAAGTGTAATTTTGTTGTCTTACAAGGCTATGTGGGTGGAGAGAAGGGAATTTCAAGGGCGGATTTAAAGTAATTTATGACAAAACTTTTTAAAGTAATTCGCAGAAGTTGGTCAATTTGCATCTAAAAGCGTCAGACTGAATCTCGTTTCATTAAGTTCGTTCTGCAGCTAGGACTATGCGATAAAACGATCAATTTAATTACTTGACGGTCCTACTATACCCAACCACTTTAGTGGTTATGGTATTTTTACTTCAAGCACACTGCGAAAAAAAGAAGAAATTTTCAACAGTCATGGCGGCTTCATTTAAGTGTCAATTTTTTAACCAATATTCAGTCCATGACATGGATGACATGCCAGAGAGGTGAGAATATTAACCACATGCACATAAGGAAGCTTCTCGGTCAGCCATCGTTTATTTCAAGTGTATTAGTAGGCAACAGCAACAGCAAAATATCATTTGAATAATTTGAAAGTACTTCGTTGCAATTGCACTATTGCAGAACTAAAAGCATTTCCCAATAAATAATGATTACCAGCATCCGCAAAAGAGAAAAACAAAAATACACAAAATTTCAGTCCCGAACCAAAAAGAGTTTGTCAGATTGTCAAATGGTGAGGTGGAATGGAAAGTGGAACTTACCAAAGAATCGTTTCCTCCAAGAGCTTTCTAAGACGCAAGCAAAAGCCCAAGGTGCACATTTTCAGCAATGGCAAAATAAAATAAATTGCAGAGGCGAGAAAGAGTTTATTTATTTTTATTTTTTGTCGTCTATGAGTGTGTAATTTCTGTATACCGCTAGTTCCTGTGTGTTTGTATGTGTGAATATGTTTTGAAAAACAAATCTATAAACATGTCGTTCTATTGGACGGAGCTATAAATTTAGTTTTCGTTTGTTTTGCTGCTGCAGCAGCAGGCCCGATCTTCCAGGGACGCATTCGTTTTGGTAATAAAAAAAGAAAAACACACTCTCTTCTACACGGAGTCTGTTTCTTTATTTTGTAAGCGATTGCAGACATTTTCAGTTTAAGGAGTGGGGATAGCTGAAAAATTGCACACCAAGATGTGGATGGCTGGGTTTTTATGGAATTTCAAGTTGATTTTTTTATGTTTCTTGTTCTTCTAAAATTTTTCCTCCATTCTGGTATTTTCAAGTAATGTAATTTTTTTTTTTTGTTAGTGCTTTCAAGTACGAAGATAAGTCCTGCAATAAAATGAAGCGCAAGAATTGTTTGTTGGTTTTGATGTTATAATTTTGAAACAGCGAAAAAATTGCAATGCGATTTGCTTGTTGAATGGGCTAGTTCCTTTCCCAGAAATCTGTGCATAATTCATTCGCCACAACGCAGAGGCAGACCGAACTGAGAATAATTTAACAACATTACTTTGGCTTGGAGTTTGAGTTTTATCGACAAAGACAATATCAATTGTTGGAAGTAGAATAAATAGTAGGTATGAGCTGAATATTCATAGAAGTAACTATTGGTTTTGGAAAAGATTATACTAGTGCTCGATTAATGAATGCTATGCAAGGAAAGCTAAATATTTTTCGGTTGAGTCTGATTTTGAATTGTAGCAATAATGGCTGGTCATCATCAAACAATTCCATTGAGTTTTTTGTGCTATAAACGCACCATTAAGGTTTGTTCGTTAAAACCCTGAGGCTCAGTGGCTGCTAAAGAAAGTTTTTTTAAAACCTTAACACGCCCTAATTGTCAGTCTGAGTGCTTTCTTTCCTTTTTATCTTTTCTAGCCCTGAGTTTAGACTCAACTCGTGTTAGTGGAAAACTCAGGTTTTTTGGTAATTCTAGGGATTGTCAAGGGAACCCTAGTCATTCTTGGAATGATGTCATCGACCAAAGCTCCTTTTAGGAAAGTATGTGTGGTGTCAGTAGCGAAATGGTTAACATTAACACTGTCAATTCCAAAAGCGCTTTTAATTACTAATCGAGAAAGCGCTTTTAATTGCAATGTTTGAATTACAGGAAAATTTTTAACCGCGGGTTTTGTCCTTTCGTTTGGTCGATCTTCAAGTCTTTGAAATGCACTCTAAGCGCCGAGGTTCCTAAGGCTTTATTTCACCACACTTTTAAGCTTTATTTTGGCTGAGAAACGAGCTAGAGACAATGACAAACATTGTTAAATTTTGACAAATTAAGACCCAGAGAGGAGAGACTTATGCAAAGCATTCCGCATTCGAATTGTGCTCTACTCTATGCAGGGTGTTTTGCAAAAGATGCAACAAAAGCTCAGGATTGTTAGGCTGCATCAGGACGTGAAAAAAATCGTATGGTTTGGAAAGTATAAGTTTTCTAAGAAATTGACATAGTTTTTAAAAACAAATATTAAAAATTTAACTCCGGAGGTGCATCGAAAAAAAATTGATTCGCGGTGTGCACCATAACTCGAAACAGAATCATCTGAAATAAAAAACTTAAAATGCATTCGTTTCCAAGATGTTTCTCCAAGTAATGACAGTAGGATTTTTTGTCGATTTTTCGCAGCCAAAAGCCCAATTTGCGCAAAAAAAAAAAAACATCAGCTAATTTGATGTTTGTTAAAAAATTTATAATTATTAAAAAAAAATTAAATAGCTCTCGACAATATCTGGTGAATTATGTGAGGAAGTAGGTACTGTGCAAAATTTTAAAACGATTGGTCCAGTAGATTTTAAGTTATCGTGCAAAAGGATTTCAAATATTTCAAGTCTCAGAAAACTATTTCAAAAACGCTGAAGAGTTTGGTCGTTAGGCGTTCATTGGACATAAGTTTGAGAACACCATGCCTCGAATATAAACAGCAGGACCGGAACAGGCCCGTTTATGAAGGAATTCATTCGTTGTCGAAAAATACAATAGCGCACCGCGCAGCTGCCGCCCAGGTATAAAACCCGGCATGGAGAAATAGAGGCTCAAATACTCATAACTTCGTCAATTTTTACTCCGATCGACTTGAAATTTTAACACAATATTCGTGAGATATTATGCATTCATAAAAAAAATTAAATCGTCAGCTAAGAAGTATGTGAAACAAATAGGGTGGCGGAAAAGAGCGATGAGCCCCAGCGCCTAGCGCCATTCCCCACAACAATGCCTTGTGAAGGAATGGAGGGAACCTACAATTGTCTGCCCGTTCCGAATGGCTTATCGTGAAAGTGCAATGAATTGATCAACGAAGGACATGCCAATTTCTCGCCAAAGGCGATTGGAAAAACATTTTTGCCTCTTTTGGGACTCGAACCACGAACCTCTGGGTTAACCTCATGCCAACCATTACGCCACGGCTACCACGAAAGTGAGCGTCCTATAAAATAAATCACTTATTCAACGACTGAAACGTTTTTTTTTTCACTTTCCTTACTGAGATGCCATGTGGCTTTGAAATTGGAAATCTCAAACCCAAAAACTTTCTCATGTTGCTCTAACTTCACTCCAGCTCCACCCAACACAGCACGGAATGTAGAGTTTTATATATACAAGAAATTCAAACTAAAAAACCGCGAGTTTGAGAACACTCAATGAAACGTAGTCTGCTTTGGATATTCATTTCGAAATCAGTTCAACGTCAGTTCTGGTTTTCATCAAAATTCTAACTAAACTTATCGTTAGGAGTAAATTACGCAACAACAAAACTTTGAGACCAATTTCCTTGCTAATATATCTTAATTGTAATTTGCTGCTACCCACGGAGCGCACTGTCAAGTAAGCAATCAAACTGACTAACGACTGCTAAAGGCAAGTTACCTACATACATATACATACATACATATACAACCTAACTATAAGCTACTGCATGTATGTATGTAAACAGGAAACTTCTCGCCTTTACAGAATGTTTTACCAACGTAACGACTTTCTTTAAACGTGAATAAATCCTTCTTTTTGTATTCAACGAAGCGAGCATCAAGTGAAGCAAATTAATTGAGTTTGACTGACGGATTGGATTTCGGATGTTGTGTGTCAACCTGCTTTCCACAAACTCAACCCAAGCAGCCGGGCCTTAACTTATAGTTAAACTGTGGTAGGTAAGTCGTCTTCTTGTGACTGTTGTATGCCTTCATCTGGGATATTCTCGTATTTAAGCTGCCGATACGTAATGTTGCCAATCAATTACATTGCCGGATAGGAAAAGACTTAAGAGGATGTCAGTGTAAGGTGATTGTTGGTGGAAAAATATAGACACATAAGTCAGGGAGGCAAAAACTTGAAATCGAAGACAAACAAAATCGATCAAATGGAAGCGAACACTTCTGATTCTGTCTGATTGCTTATTTGACACTCACAAATACATCCCAGAAGCGATGTAGGTACGAGTACATATAAACCTACCTAGTGTGTATCAAGCAACGTTCAGGATGGAAACATCTGACGCCACTGAAGAGATCTCTTCTTTTCATACTTTGGAGCGCATCGAATCGATGAAAAGCCAATTTTTCGTACCTAGAGCGTTAAACTTCGTCGCTTCGTGGATGACGACGAACCAAAAAGCAGATGCGATTCCATTGAAAAATGGTCATGTTTGACTTTTGGTATTGGGTTACGTTACCATCTTCCTGTTCCTCTGAACTTTGTTTTTGATGTTTACCAGCGTTGACATATTGATGGTGCTATGAAATTAAGTTTCTTTTGATGGAATCCCATAAAGGTACACGTACATATATAGTTGCTCTATGTACACTCGCATTGCTTTGTAACTTTTTTCATCCGATTTCCATGTGGGGATATTTGTTAAAGGAACTGAACTATGATTGGATCAAATTGCCAAAAGCTGTCATTCAATTCCTTGTGAGAATCAACATCTGCAGAACCTGAAAGGATGCGCATTTCATTTCAGGCGCTAATATTTACAAAGCCCGTAATCTTCTTTGTTTTTGTTTTAAATTAGGTATTGAGATTGAGAAATAAAAATATTTATAAGTGTTGTCGAGCTAATATTTTGGGAGATTTTTTGTTTTTCTTTTGAGACAAATATTTGTTTATTACATGACGAAGGTTATTCCTCTATTTGCGCTTTGTTATGTTTGTGCTCCTCTTTTTGTTTGCAAATTAAGTTAGATTCCTTTTAATCGGAGTGAGTGAATTAAAATACTAATGTTTTACTCCCTCACAAGTAAAACATCAGCTAAAAAATGCTTACAAATTCAAAATGAAAACAGACAAACTAATATGGATTTTCTTTTTCTACTCGTAGCTACGGTAAGAGTGAGGCTTATATCTGTGCCTATGACGCATGTGTTACAAATCTACTAATCTATTTGGAACGATCTCAGTTCATAGCTGTCTATCATGATTATTAATAGAATGCTTTTATACCGATCATTCGGAAATGTTTATTTTGGGTTATGATACGAAGCTGATCACCGTCTTATGTTTTTCTATGTCCCTCTTCGATCCCATGGGATGGTAATTTATAATCATAGTAGAGAGCCTATTTTTTTTTTTTTTTTTTATTTATTTATTTATTCATCTACAGAGAACAATAAGAACTCACAACAGACTAGGAAATGTAATAAATGATTAAAATATAAATTAAGTTATAAAATTAATAACAAATTACTCATAATAAAAGTAACAGATTATTTTTGAAGGCATCTCTAGTGCAGTTGATATAAAAGTCAACAGATACAGATATTGAATTTGCTTCCTTAATGCAACGAGCAACTGGCTCATTAAGACCATAATTACAGCGATGTACCTATTTGTTCAAAAAATGGACGTCGTACACGAAGTAGGCGAGATGAAAATGTATTAAGTCTCTTATGAGCATAATAGAGTAGCACTTTCGACGAGATTGAAGGCTATGCAAACCTATTAAAGAACATCTAGTTGAATAAGAAAGCATTTCAAAATTCCAATTCAACTTGTAAGATACAAACCTAGTAAAATGCTTTTGGACTCTTTCAATTCTAATGGAATGAATATTATAAAATGGATTCCATACCGTTGAACAGTATTCTAAGTTAGATCTTACTAAAGAGACAAATAACGCTTTCAATGTATATGGATCTTGGAAATCTTTAGAGTTTCGTTTTAAGAAACCAAGCATGGAGTTAGCCTTATTAATGATGGATCAAAAATGACCCCTAAATCCTTTATTCTGAAAACTCTGTTCAACTTTTCGTTTGATAATTTATAGTTGAACAGAATATGAGAAGAAATTCTGCAACACGTAAAAATTTGGCATTTCGAGATATTTAAATAAAGAAAATTACGATCACACCAATCCATAAGCCTATTGAGATCTTCCTGTAGCATACAACAATCATTCTCAGTTTTGACTTTTTTGTAAATTTTGAGGTCATCAGCATACAAAAGACTATTGGAGTGCTTAAATAAAGAAGGTATGTCATTGACAAAGAGAAGAAATAGAAGAGGACCTAAATGGCTTCCTTGTGGGACTCCGGAGGAGACGGAAATCATGTTTGATAAGCAGTCACCAATTTTCACAAATTGCTTGTGATTAATCAAGTAAGATTCAATCCACTTCAAAAAGTTGGAGTGAAAACCTAAAATAGATAATTTACGCACAAGAACCTTATGGCTAACTCTATCAAATGCTTTAGCAAAGTCAGTATAAATTATATCAGTTTGGTAACCTTCTTCAAAATTTTTTATAATGCCGTTGCACAGCATAATTAGATTCGTAGCAGTGGACCTACCAGAAAAGAAACCATGTTGGTCAACTGATATATATTCCTTAACTTGGAAAAAAAGTTTTTGATATACAATCTTTTCAAATATTTTTGGTATAACGGCAATTTTGCATATAGGTCTATAGTTAATAACTAACTCTTTAGAACCTGCTTTATGGACGGGAGTAACAAAAGAAACTTTCCATGAATTAAGAAATGTTCCCGAAAGCAAAGAGGAGTTAAATATAAACGCCAATGGACCAGATATAGAATACATACAATTTTTTAAAGGTATTGCTGAGAAACCATCCGGGCCTAAACTTTTACTTAAATCTATTGATTTCAAAGCATTTATCACATCTAATTCGGTTATTAGAAATCCTTCAATATTAACAAAGCCAGGAGCATTAGTGCCAAAAAACTCATTAGCATCATCAGAAGTGTAAACTGACTCAAAATAATTTGGGAACAAGTTACAAATAGATTCTACATTACTTGAGGTCGAGTTCAAGTAACGCATGGATTTAGGAAAACCATTAGATTTACGTTTTGTATTAATGAAGTTCCAAAAGCATTTACTATTACGTTTGAGATCATATTCAAACGACTGCACAAATTGACGGTACAAAAATAAGTTAAGCAAATTGGTATTTATAATAACAAGAACGTAGTATAAGATCATTTTTATTTGATTTGTACCTCTTAAAAGCTTTATTTTTTTTAATTTTTCAAGAACAAGAGCCTTTTGTTGAACCAAGGTGGGTTTGCATTTTTTTAAAGATTCAGTTTCAGTTATAACATTATAGGGTATTAAACACAATTCATCGCAATCAAGCTTCCACTTAATATTACCTAAATTAAAATCACCTACATAAGCCACATACATACTTCGCGTCACGACGCGACGGTTGTCCACGCAAACCTGTTGCTTAATGCACTCCTGCAATTCAAGTCATAGATTGTATCTAAGTCTAAGGCGAGCAATTTCACTAAAAGATGGGATACAGCCTACTTTAAGGTAAAATCAACGAGCATCGACAAAATTAATTGACAACTTCGGATCGAAATTAAAGTAACAATTTAAAGTCTTAAGCCTAATCAAAGAGAGGATATCTAAACTAAACCTACAAAACTACTACTAAAAAGCCTTCAAAATAAATAATAACAATAATAAAATCAATAAAATAATTTATTTTTTTCTTAGATAAAAAAATTTCGAGGAGTCAACAAGGACTGAAAACAAATTCATCATAGGAGACCGCTACATCCTTTGCTTTGCCCGCCATTGTATAAATGATGTGTGTGATGAATGTCACAAGATGGTCCCAACATTCCCAGCTCGATAATAAATACTGGGAGCCAATACGGAGGACAACAAACAGGATTTTGCTGGTAGCGCTGGGCGTAAGATCAATAGAGGTAAAAAGACAATGAATAGAGCTACTTCTTCTATGAGGGTAGTAAAAAAAGAGCGGGAGGTTGAGAGACTCAACAGCGGAATGTTTAAATGATGAAAGACTCTCAATACCATCTGATGAGCTTACATTTCCGACATCATTCCTTCAGAAACTCCCCACAGTTCAGAGAAAACACCCTGTCAGGGTGGTGTATAGTTTGCTGACGCTTTACAATTAAGATCACTAAACTGTTTGAGAAAAAAGAACTGGCAGACAACCAAAATTCTATAAGGCCGGACAGTTTGCCTTTGCGGTGACAATGACAAAATTGTGATAACGAAAGGATATACCAGTGGTGCATTTGAAATTATTGAAGAAAAATTGTTTTAGTAAAAACAAAACTAATTTAGTACTTCCATTGGTGTATGAGAGTCAACATTCATGTGTGGCCAAATCGAAGCTATAATTTTGTGATTTAAAACCGCATGCTCATCTAGGCTCCACAATTATTCACTAAATGTAAACAGAAGACAGATAAAATGATGAATCATTGTCAGTAATCTAAGTAGCAAAGCAGTCTACTGAAGAAGTAGCTCAAGACTTAGAAGGCTGGCAACCTCTAGTTTTAGAACCTTTTCCTTTAAAACACACTCCAACTCTAGCTAAAACTCGAAGTGGATTCCATTCTGTGTCTAGGCCTAATCATCAAAGCCTGTTTCAACAGAAAATATGAAAAACTACTCTAAAACTAGCAATTCATCTTTCCAACTAAACGGTCGACAACATTTATATGCATATCACTAAATCAGAGCAGTATGCGGTATGCCTTATAAGGTCTCGTTCAAAATTAAGCAGCCTTCGGCTGTGATTTCAGTTAGCTGATCAGTAGGCGATCAAAAACCTACTCACATAAACGTGATTTATCTTAAGACGGGCAGAGTAACTAAAAAATAGTTTTCACTTCCTGTAATCTCATGCAAGGACTATTTTACAAACTATTAAAAAATCTATTAGATCACACATTTTCAATTGATTATTTAGTTCAACATGTTATGTTAGTAAATACGAGTGAATTGAACACTTACCTGGCCAAATGGCTCATGGTGTGTCCAGAAAAGTCATTTTTCTGATCTTTTTATTTACTTTTGGAGAAATGTTTTACCGTAAGAAAGTATCCATACTTCCCCGTGTGCCGGATTCTCCAAGGTGTGCTAAGCTTGGCATACCGGCTAAAACTCCAAAAGCTTCTCTCTGATCTCCCCTCGGGACCACTTGCGCATTTCTTCGGAAGGGGATCCGTGTCTAGGTGTCTGGTTCTAGTTCCTCAACTACGTCTTTTTGTTTCTTTGTTTTCAAAATCTGCGTCAGGTGCATTCTAATTCGCCTCCAACTCCGATAATTCTGTTTGTTTCCTAAAGGGAGAGATTCACATCTACTGCACTCGAACAATGTATAATAAGCGTCGTCTGTCAGCGAAGAGCTTCTTCTTTTTCTTGTGCAGGAAAGCGTTGAAATACCCGTGTCCGGTGAGGAACTGTGTGACGTAGTAGTTCACTTCACCGTGTTTCCGGTTAATCTATTCGCAGATGTGCGCTTAGGTTACATGTTGGCTTTAGACATAGAAAATCTAAAACTGAGATTCAGGCCGACGCTTTTTTGGGTCAACATTTTACAACTGGTAGAAGTGATCTGTAAGGTAGACAAAGTGAAGAGCTGCACATGCACAATACTCGTGACGCCGAAAAGAGAAAGAAGAAGAAGCCTAATTTGAATTTACCAAAAACTTTGCAAACTTTTATACCCGTGGCGTGATGGTTATCATGTCCACCTGCTAACGCAGAGGTTCAAGGTTCGAGGTTCGAATCCCAGCAGAGGCAAAAATGTTTTTCCACGGGTATCGCCTTTCGCGAGGAATTGGCAAGTCCTCCATTAGTAAATTCGTTGCCATGAAAAGCGCTTTCTCAATTAGCCGTTCGGAACCGGCAGAAAATTGTAGGTCCCCTCCATATCCTCACAAGGCATGGTTGTGAGAAATGCACTAGGCCCAGGGGCTCCTCGCTCTGTTGCGCCACCCTAATTTTTTTTTTTTTTTTTTTATTTTAAAAAGTTTTCATTTTTCCCATCTCTTTGAATATTAAGCGAGTACTTAGAACAAAAGAGCAGCTCATGCGACCATATTGTAATATAAATCCAATGAAAATTCCACAAAAAGGGGTCGTTTGTGGCAGAGTGTGTGTGCGCACAGAAATATAACTGAGGGGTGAGTGTGTAATGTATGGCGAATACGGGTTGTTTGTATAGGTACACAGTACACACACGTAATAATTGAGGATGATGAAGACTAGAACACAAACTGATGGAAATTTTCAGGACGGTTCTCGTCCTCTCTAGATATATTAGTTTTATGTAAAGAGGCCGCTGACGTGTCAGTTTTTATTGTATGTAAAGTAATGGTGGAAGCATAGGATAAAATAAAGTATTGAATTGTATAACAAAGAGAAAACTTATGCTTAAAGTACAAATAAGAAGTTGAAAGTAGAGTCTTATTATTGGAACCTGGTGAACGTTACAATATTTTCGTTTCGGAACAGAGCCGCTAAATATGTGCACAAAATAAAACGAGTTGTAGGTATAGCCTGAAAAAATATACCACGTTCGATTGCCTAGACTCTGTAAAGTGGAATAGATATAGTATAAACGCACATTTTAATATTCAACACCCAAATGAACCAAATATTTTTAGCTCTTCATGAAGGAGATACATGGTCTTATAGCTATACCAATAGAACCCACCATGGAACTAAGAGAGAAGGAAAAATTGTCACATTATCCCTTAGGCAAGCATTGCTGTTAGAAAATGTCTTTCAACAAGAGCTCTATATTTCCCTTTACTCAATGTTTTCAGGTGAGTGAGTGTTCAAAATAACAAAACAAAAACCTTTTTCCAACAAACGTCCATTTATCTATGTACCAACTGGGCAACAGAGTGCGATCCGGGAGAACTTTTACTCTACTTTCAGCACTCTTGCTCTCATCAATGTCTCCATTTGTATTGTCTAATTAATCTTTCCTTCGTATCTCATTAATCTTTGTTATTGAGCTTAAAGCGATGCCATTATAGCAAATCTTTATGAGCATATCTGCCCCACCCGCTGACACATTCATGGTACTAATGCGAACGGAAATCCTTATTATTTACATGAAGAATTAAATAAAATTACAAATATTTTCGTAAACATGCATGTTCGTATAAGTACAGATGACTGTGTTACGTGTGCGAGTGTTTTCACATCATCCATCTACTTTTTCCCAGCGTGAAGGTGTGCTATACAATAAGTATGTGTATAAGTATATAAAGATGCCGGATATAAAGGCAAAGGCAGTCTAAGTGCGTTAATTCTTAAAGCAACCCCTTAGCCATTCCAGCTTTCGCAGTTCTGTCACTTTCGATGATAAATTACGTCGGTATGGTGCATCTGACATTTTGGGTTTGAGTTGGGCGCCTCTTTTGAATGGAGGCAGTCTTCTTGTCTTGCTTTGTGATGCGAACTTTTCTATACATATACTTATAGATATAAAGATGTCTATATATGGGTAAAAATGAATATGTGTATACTGTATATGATTGAGGCTTTTTCTCACTGTGTATACTGCTGGCTGCGTGCCGTTGACATAATTCGTGGGGTGTTTTGTTAATAAAACATTTTTTTAAGGTGATCATCTCTAATTTGGGATGAAATTTCATCTCGGGGCGTGTGGCGCTACTGTTCGAATACATTTGCAGTTATAGTGAGATCCTCATGTATTCATTATGTTTCAGTTGAGTGAACGATTTCTCAAGATTCATTAATCACACAAAATTAATTCGCAGCAAGCACACATGATATGGATATGGAGGTGCCCTGACAATAGCATTTGTATGGATATCAAGCGAAAATTGGCTTAGATTTGATTATGACACAATTGTGTTGATTCTCATTAGTCGTGTAATTAAATGCAAACAAATAGTGTGTATGACTTATGATATTTAGAATGATTGATATGGAGATGATGAATGGCAGGGTTGCTATATACGAATATACCTTTTTTGTGTTTATCTTTTTAATTGTTATTTTTTCACTTTGAGCTGTTATTGTTATTTTTCACTATGGACTTAATAAGGGGTGTTTTCAAAGACTTGGAAGTCTTGTAGTCCCGAAACATATCTTGATTGAAAAAATGCAAACAATACTCGAACGGTGTGATAGCCGAGCGATGCAAAAAGAAAATATCTCAAAAGTGAAGGAGATGATTTAGTCGGTGAGGAATTAGCGAAACTGAAGTAGATTTCTAGATCATGTGTAGACATGAAAGTGATTAATAGACACACTCAAAAAGTCTGAGGATCTGATCTGTTGCAGTTCTAGAAAGTGCTTCCATCTACAGCACTTTTAATTCCATATTTCATTACCAGCTATGTCACACTACATCTAGTTGCATAAATAAATAAACTTGCCTTTATAGTACCTATAATCGCAAGTAAAAATGATAATGAATTCATATCCAATAATTACGACTTTACCATAAGCAAAACTGATATGCCAGAAATATAACTTTATTTCTGTTCAAACATTCGATCTGTTGCATTAACAGAGCATATGCTGCTGGGGCTGGCACACACTGTGCACTTATTGAAACTAGGATGGTACAAATCAAACACAAATTAATTACACGCACTTTTTTTCCAATCTGATGAAAGATGATATTGATATGTAGGTGCATGAACGAGAATCGTAGTATTGTACGAATGTGTGCTAATAATAATTACATAATAAATTACACCACAACGGTAATTATTCCATTATTGATAATATGCAAAGTATCAACAAACAAATTTTCAACTACCTACTGGTTTTCTACGAATATATTTCATCAATCGATGAATTTTTATAAAGCAAAATCACAAACTAACCGCCATATTACAGCTGAACCTTAAATAGATATCTCTCGTTAATGAATTAGTCATGTACCTATATTACGCTTAAATTCATTATATTGATACAAGCCCTTACATCAGACAAGTGCTAATGATTTCAAATTCAAATTTATTTCATTATCATCAGAATTTATGTTTTTCTATTTCGATTCAATTCAACATCCCGATGAGAGGAATTGGTGCGATAATAATATTACTTTCCGCTACGTGTTCAAAAGGACGCAAAAAAGATATAAAATAATGAGGTTAAAATGTAATTACTCAGCAAAGGCACGTTTTAAAAAGTCAAGACTCCTTTCGGTCTGTTTGTGCGGTATCGAGATGATAAGGTTTTCAATTTAGTGAAGTCATAAACATTAGCACCTGATTGTAGTAGTAAATCTACTATACTAGACTATAGCCATCAATGTAAACCACATTAACTCACCTTATTCTTTATGAGGCAATCTGCCTTCCTTAGTGGTAAGGCGCTTTTTTATTGTTTAACACAAACTTTTATTGCGGCGCTAGGTGCATCAAAATACCAAAGGTTCCTAAAAACCCATTCATTGTATAGGAGAAATTCATAAGTGAATTAGCTGAACAGTATTGAATTTTTTGGGTGCTGATAGTTGCGAAATTTCAACTTACTAAAATATTTTGATTTCAAACCAGTGCGTTAAAAAAGAGTTTATTTTTCCCATTACAGGTATTTTTTGAAGAGCTAAGCTTGAACAATATCAGCATAATTTGTCTAAACCGTGGGTAAAGAAAATGTTTTAAGGGAAAGCGGACTTATCAGTATTACGTGTAAATCAGCTTCTGGAATAAGGGTTTTACGAGTTCAAGGTCGAGTAAATACTTAATGCAGTGAATAAGACATAGGCGTTGAAGCTCAGAATAAGCTGTTATGGATTTGTTATTATAAGACAGTTTTGGCCAGCGCGAGCAGAGGTCAACAATAACGATCAGACTGGGAAGAGAATGACTGGGAAGGCCGCTCAGTTTATGAGTGAATGGCAGCTGACTGCGAGGAATTACGCTGAGGCATGGGAGAGGTTGCAGCAGCTGTACGACAAGAAATACCAAACCTGTCGTGCCTTGCTGCGGCAGTTCACTGAGTTACCACTTTACCAGCCTTGCAAGTCAACCCGAGAGCCGATGACCTCCAAAGAATGTCAAATGTGACTCAAGAGACATTGCGTCAATTGCGTGCGCAAGGGCTACCGGTCGAACACTGGGACATGTTTGTAGTGCACATGCTTCACGAGCGTCTCGACATAGACACTGTAAGGCAATGGGAGCTACAGAGGAAGTCCGAAACGCCAGCTGCAAAAGAAATGCTGGATTTTATTGATAAGCAAGCGGCTGCTAATGTACATCGACAGCTAATGATCGACAGCAAGCAATAGCAGAGCAGTAGAGCGTGATGGGTCGCGAGTGTGATTTAACAAATTCGAAAGCGAGGCGAAGCAGGATTCCAACAAGCAAATAATGAAATGGAGCGAGCAGCCAATCGATATATCAATAGCCAGACAGCCAGGAACGCACAGATGGTGCAAAATGTGTAACGGAGACCATCAATTTTACGTTGCGAGAGGTATTTACTGCTAACCCAAGCTGTAAGGAGGCGCATTGTGAAGTTGAAGGGATTATGCAAAAACTGCTTAAGGAAAGGGCATAATGTGCCAGGGTGCTTCTAAGCGCATTGCCCCCGATGGCCAAATAGGGTGAAGCACAACAGCACGCTGTGTCCAGAAGTGGAAAGAGCAAGGGCTGGAACCACATCGACAGCAAACACTGCCAGCTTGAAGCGGAAAGGAGATTGACAACTAAAGATGCCGAAAGCAAAGCAGTATAAAGCAAGTCACGATTTTAATACCAATAAATTTAAAGCGCAAGTATACAAGAATGTTTTTAATTTCAAAAAGGAAAGTAAGGTAAAGAATGAGAGCAGCAAAGCCGACGATGCTAGTCAGAATAGGGGTTTTTGGTAAGCTTTTAGGGCCGCTCAGGGCTCTCTTGGATTCAGGTGCACAACCAAACTTAATCCCGGAACGGACGGGTAATCCAAGAATTCGGTATTCCTGTAAAGCAAGCAATGCGCAAGGTAGTCGGTATAGAAGGTAAAGGATTACAGGTACGCAAACAAGCAAGGGTTGGCATAGCGCCATGGTTTGAGTCAGAAGTGTTTATAAAAGAAGATTTTTGGGTCTTACCTAAGGAGTCAAAGTGGTCTTTGATAGTTCCGCAAGCTAATGTGCAAGCATTAGACGCAAGCTTTACAGTTCCGCTAGCTGATCCATTTTATTGGAAGCAAATGAGGTAGATGTTGTATTGGGTGCTAAGTTTCTTTGCAAAGGTAATGGTACAGTCAATATCGAAAGGGATAGGAGCGATATCTACAGTAGAGACAGCATACGGTATAGTATTGTTTGGAACATCACCAAACCTGAATCGTGAACAACTTGATGAAGTTCCGGCATTAAAATGCGCAGAATTAGATAATATCGACACTCTGGTAAGGCAAATGTGGGAAATGGAACAGCTAGGTTCAAGAAATTAGAGAACTACAGAAGAAGAAGCTGCAGAGTGCAATTTCATTAATACAGCTAAGCGATATGGCGAAGGTCAATTTGTCGTAACAATTCCGATTAAGCCTGACATACAGGACATAGGAAGCTCAAGGGAGGTTGCGTTAAGAAGATTCTTTTATTTGGAAAAGCGGTTGCAAAGGGAGTCAGCCTTACGAGAGCAATACGTTAAGTTCATGCAAGAGTATGAAAGCTTAGGTCACATGATGAAGGTAAATGGTTTACAAGGGAAGGGTAAAATGCTATAGTACACACCACACCATGGTGTGACAAAGAAATTCAGAGTAGTCTTCGACTGTAGTTGTCCTACAGATAAGGGTATTTCTCTGAATGAGGTCCAACAATTAGGCGTGAAATTACAACGTGATCTCTTTGAAATAGTGATGCGTTTCAGAAGGCATCGGATAGCTTTTAGCGCCGACATCAAGATGATGTTCAGACAAGTACAGATAGCACCACATCAGTGGGACTAGAATATTTTGGAGGGAGTCTCCAAAAGAAAAGTTGCAAGAGTATTGGTTGACTATTGTTATATACATCAAAGTATTTCGATGAAAGTCTTATCAAAAGGTAAACAAATCATGCCATATGGAAAGCCTCGAACTCAAGACTGTAAAGATCAGCAGTGGAACACAGTGACAGAATCTTAGTCGCTACTGAGGATCTGGAAAGATGACGAACTATACAAGGCAGCTGGAAACCAGTTGGAAAGGAACAGACACCTGCTGATCTACAAGATATCCGTATATCCGATCCTAAAACAGGATCCATCGCAGTTGTATCAATTATAGAAGGATAAGGTTCTTTAACGTCGCATAGTATAACTAGATATATGATGTTATCTGTTGTGATATGTAAACATCTGGAACCAGGTGTCAACAATTTGACTGTTCTTTATCGATGCAGTCTTTATAGCAAAAAGTTCAAAATCGACCAAATTTTCACATTGCGTCAGATCTTGGAAAAAAGCCGGGAATATAATATACCTACATCATCGTTTAATCGGTTTCAAGAGCGGGTATAACAGTTTTCATAGAGACGAACTGTCCAGTTTTGGCATTCCTGAAAAACTCGAACGACTGTACATGATGACTTTAGAGAACTGAGGCTGCTACGTCAAGGTCGGCAAAGAACTCAGTAGGCCAGAGGCATAGTCTTTCAAAAGGCTGTAGAATTATTCGCTCACGCAGACTATTTTGAAATAATGAAAAGTATGATGAGCTACAGATGCGTTTACCAGCTTTGAAACATAAGCGGCAAAAATGATGTTAATGGTGAATGATGGCAAGGCAAAAGTATATGTTGTCATCAAACAAGAACAGCGAACATTGACGAAAAGCACAAAACGTCGCAATAGACAGACATAACCACTCGAGGAAGTACAGGGCTTCGTCACGGTAAACACCGGTGATCAAACGAAGAATAAGTCTTGCCAACAATTGACAATCAAAACCCTCTCTAGAAAAACCATGGTAACGTTTCATAAAACCTTGATCATCCTTGTCTTGCTCTATAGCGCGGAAGAATGGACCATATTGAAAGCGAATGAGTGAACCCTTGGTCGTTTCTAAATAAAAACACTCCGAATGATGTGTGGTCCCACTTATGAAGACAATGTCTGGAGAAACGAACGAAACAAAAGTGAACTGTATGAACTGTATCGCTGTATGGGCGTAGGTAGATGAGTCCGCATCGTGATACTATGATCGCTGGGACATGTTGAGCGGATGGGCATCAATGCGCGAGAAAGATCTCGTCCTGTGGTTCAATCAAGTGGAAGAAGACCTAACCAACTAAGAGTGCAAAACTGGAGAAAACTCGTTGGAAATCGAAATTTTCATCAAAAAATTTTGAATGAGGTTCAAGTTCAACCCAGACTATAGTCCCCAAATAAGTATATAATTTTTCGCTAGTGAAATTCACCCCAAACTTCACAGCTTTACAATCGACACTCCATACTTAAAACGCCTCCCTTTTCCCTTCATAACCCCACCGTGTCAAAACATGCCCTTCACACCGTCAAAACATTTGTAAGTGTTTTTTGGAAACGTCTTTTTGGTTTCATATCAAATTAAAGTTTTACAATTAAACCTTTAACTTTACAGGTCGTAAAGTATCTTCTTGAGTAACAACAACTCTTGCTTGTTTGTGTTGTGTCTTAACGCAAACGAATGATAAGAAACGCAATATTTCGTGCCACCCTAAAGAACTACTATCATACTGAAAGGGCACACTATAATGTGTTTGTTTGATTCGGTGATAAAGAGTGCGGGTGGGTGAGTGAAGCATTGGTCAGTCGAAGACATTAGCAAAGTCGATCCATCAACTGAGTGGTTGTGACTTATGAAAAATGGGATACTATACAATGGAATAAGCGACTGAGTTAAGGACAGTTTGCTTGATTGAAATGGGCGTATTTTATGGATACCGAGTCGTATCTCAAAGCAACCGTTATTCGGTAATGTTCTTATTTTTATGTGTTGCATGATAAAAGTCTTCTTTTTTTTTGCTGTTTGTTCAGTAGAAAGGGAGCCAGAAAAAAGATAATCACTTTAGGATATTGCTGCGGCACGGTTTGTGCGTTTATATTTATTTTTTTTATCCATTTTTTTCTCTTCTGAGTTCGAATGGTTATAAATCAATCTGATTGACTAGATTCATTGTCTGAGTATGAAGGGGTGGTCAGGGCTATGAAGTCAATGATATGTGTTTCTAGGCATGTTTACATATATAGCAATGTTAGTTTTTTATGATATCCTGCAGCTATGCTATATTTAATGATGATAAATATGTTTAAAAACAAATATTTGCTGAGAAGAAATGACATTTTGTCGTTTCATTGGCTTACTCTATAATCTTCCTAAAGAAATGGTTGAGTCAAAGAATTACTCTTATTTAAAGTGTGTGCAGCCAAGTACTAACAGTCTTTAAAGCTTATGCACTGGCACTTTGATGTCTGTAGTTTTTTTGACGGTCATGGTGAATTTCACAGCTTTTTGCAATAAATGCAACGAAAGCTTTTACTTTAAACTTATATTTAAAACTTATGGCATTCTTGTGCCATACTTGTGAGAGGAGGAACCTCGCTGCCTACCACTCTTCAGAAATATAAAATTTCTAGCCGATTTCGAACGGCGAAGTGAAGAAGCGCTTTAAATGAGTATGTTATTATTTTCATAGAGCTTGACGTTACCTTGCGAAGTACGATAACGGTGGAAAAATTATTAAATGCTTCAGGGACAAAAACCTCGAACTTCTATGTAACAGACCTACATACTAAACATTATGTTACACAAGTTCGATAACTTCTATACTATTTTCACATTCCGTTTCCAGCTGTGACGGATGTAACACAACATTAAAATTCAATAGAAGCATGACGGACTTCTTGAATTTGCACTTTGATTTGAAGACAATCAAGGAAGCCGCGTAAATATTTAACAATCCTTACTTTGATAAAGTCGTGGAAAAGAAGTTGCTTCCTCAAATGTTTTGGGAGCCTTTCTTTCCTAGGACCTACCGCTTCTTGCAGTTTTTGAAATGAGCTCTTTTCACCATTCGAAGACGCAGATAAATAGCGTACCCTACAATCATATGCAAAAGTCACTCGTTGATGATTTGCCCCTGAAGTATCGGCATAGAAACATAGAGTTGATATTCTATCACCAATTACATCAGGTGATCCATCAACACCAGAGGTAAAACTATAACACGATTTTGAAGCCGCACAAAATATTTGGTGGTATTGGTAAATGCAAATGCTCAACTGCTCTATTGCATGCATCTACTATCAAGGAAAACGATGCAACGGACATACTAACCTCTACAACTTCCTTCAATTGAATTTCTTTGGCCAGACATACTCAAACTGTGCCAAGCCAATTCAGATGTTTGTGGTTGTCTGAACTGCGCTGCAAGCTCGAGAAGGGCTGGGTATAGCTCATTTCTCTCAGACATAACTTAAAAGGCAGATTATAAACGGCTAAGTGAGAAAACACTTTTAATATCTATGTCAGAACTTCCGAAGAACTCCTTGTGCAATATACTTGTGGAAAGACAATAGGATGTTTCAAAAACTCGTATCTCAAACTTCTACTCAAAACGCAGACATGTCTGTTTTTGCGCTGCACACGCATTTCAATTGAAATGGGGGTAACTTTCATAAGCTAGTTTTCTTTTCAACCAAACTCAGCTTAATGATTGCACTCAGTGAGTACATTTTGCGACTCTGGCTTCAAATAATGAAACCGGATATTAAATCATGTATGGTAGTGAGTGATTTGAGGTTTTACTTTCTTTTTGAGCGTTGTTTTCATTTCCCACTTTAATGCTACATTATCCCCTTGGAAAGTTGGCTATATTTTATTACCGAGCTCCTAATGGAAATGCGGTGTCTCAAAAACTACTAGACCGATTTCAAAAATTCTAACACTTTGTTCTTTGCTCTGTACGCTAAAAGTGTATGACTTCTGGCGTACGTACTTAAGTGCAAAAATCATTTCTTATAAAAAATAAAAAGTGTACTGGGAGCAAGAATACGAGATTTACATTGACATAGACTATAAAAGTATCCCTTGATTAAGTGAAATTCATTATGTAAATTGTTTTGCCAGACATATCCTTAAGCCCCATACACAATACTTCCAAAACAATAATAATCTTTGTAAGGCAAACATGTGTTTCAAAAAGCCTTTAAGTGAAATTGAATTGAATTGAACATCTTTTATTTCGCTTTTGTATTCACTTTCTTTTAACGATGTTAAGATTTAGGTTTTTATAGCAGGTTGAGCTTATGCAGCTCGGGGCACTGCGCTGTCTAGTTGAAACCTATTGTATCACTCCATGGGTAGTTACAAAGCCATTCTTTTGCTCCTTAATTGGACCAGAAGTTGATGAACCTCTGTAAGTGAATGAGTTTGAGTTTATACTTGCGAATAATCTCGTTATCAAGCATCGTTTCTAAGGCTATGTCCTAATTGAAGTTTCATCGCCCGACCGAGCGATGAACTTCGGTTGGTCGCGTTGCTTGTTGGTACTGCTACCACAATGCGTGTCCTAATATCAGTCGCAAGATGCTCATAAGACCGAGCGACCTTCTCGTTGAGTGCTACTTCATACATGGTATTCGATTTCCATTTTCGCTTGTTATTTGCTAACAGGTGCCCTACTCTGTAATTCGATTCGAAAGCAAAAATTTCCGTAAACGAATATTTTGTACTCTTTATTTCTAAAGCGGATTCGAATCTGCCATTTTCGGAACGGCAAATCCGAAAACAATTTTTTTATTTCATTTATTTATTTTTTTACTTGTTTGTAATTTGCTTTGATATTAGTTTTTTGCTTGATTTGACAGATATCTTGAGAAATATTTCAAGACTTTCGCAGATCTATTCCGTTAATGAAAATATTAACAAGTATTTTATTTCGATTCGAAAACGAAATACAGAGTACGAAATCATAATCGGATTGAAAATCACTTTCGAATAGACTTCCGTTTCGAAACGAAATACAGAGTAGGGCCCCAGCAACGCGACGAAAATCAAACTGGTTGATTTGAAGCAACCAGACTACTTTTTGTAGCGTCAGCGTCGGTTGCACTCCCCTACAGCTTGATTATGAAAAGCTTTAATAGTGGAGGGCCGTTAGACATAAAAATGGCAAAAACCAGGAATCCAGGGCCAGTCCATGGATTTTCATGAAATTTTCAGAGATGTATTTTAAATAGCGTATAGAAAAAGTTAAAAAAAGAATTTTCACCGCTCTCAATTTTTAAATTATTTTTAAAATTAATTATTAACTTTTAGAATTTTCTTTTATTTGTGTATAGGGTGTTTAAGATACCGTTCGCCAAAGACTCAGGATTGATAGGTTAAGTCAAGACAAGAAAAAAATTGTATGGGGGGGTCTATATCCCTCCGTAAATTGACTCAATTTTTTAAAAAAATATAAAAAATCAACTAAGCTATTTCTTTTCTCACATTTTAGTGTTTTTGAAAGCTAATGCTTTGTTCTTTAATAAAAATTTTAGTTTGAGTTCACTTAGTACTAAGTTTTTGAGAAATCAATTATCAAAGTCAAAATTTTGAAAAAAAGAAAACATTTTCTTCCTAATTAATTTTTTTTTACAAAATTTTGTCCCTTTTAGGGCCATTTTTTCTTTCCATATTTAATGCTTTTATTAAGTTTTATTCAAAAACTAAAAAGCGAACGAAAAATTTTTTTTTGGTTTTAGAGAAATTAAAAAAAAAACGATAGGTACTTTTTTCCAGAAAACAAAATGTCGTTAATTTCCCGCTGATGAACTTTATTCCCGGAAGTGAAATATGAAATGTGTTTTAAATAGCTTATAAAATAATGTTAAAAAAAAATCTCATGAGATCTTGATTTTAATATAAATTATAAATAATTATTAAAATTTTAGAGTTTTCTTTTAATTATATTAGTTTTAAGATAAATTTTAAAACTTAGACCAAAAACAAACTTGAAATTTGGTCTCAAAGGATAGCACATGTACTGATTTGTGTCCCAAATGCTGTTTCCGGTCAAACGAGTTAATGAAACCCAAAAAATGTGTTTTTTTGCCAAATATACAATTTTCAACCAATCAAAGAGATCTAAATCAGTTAAATTAACAACTCGAAGTTTTTTTTTAGGTGGAGAGGATGTTGATGTAGTGTTTTTTCTTTTAAATAAGAATTAATGCAGCTCTTATCGATATACGTATGATTTTTTACATACTGAATGCACGTAGAAAAATTCGCGAGTATTTATTTGGCAAGAAACCACATTATTTCGGTTTCATCAATTCGTTTGACCGGTCTGTCTAAGTTTTAAAATTAAACTTAAAACTAATATAATTAAAAGATAACTCTAAAGTCTAAAATATCAATATGTAATTATTTATAATTTATATTAAAATTAAGATCACATAAAATTTTTTTTTTACCTTATTTAATATGCTATTTAAAACACATTTCATATTTCACTCCCGGGAATAAAGTTCACAATTAGCGGGAAATTAACGACATTTTGTTTTCTGGAAAAAAGTACCTTTCGTTTTTTTTAATTTCTCTTAAACCAAGAAAAGTTTCTTTGTTCGGTTTTTTGCTTTTCAGTAAAAATCAATAAAAGCATTAAATATGGAAAAATAAAATGGCCCTTAATGGGGCAAAAATTTAAAAAAAAAAATAATTAAGAAAAAAATACTTTCTTTTTTCAAAATTTTGATTTTTGATGCTTGATCTCTCAAAAACTTTTTATTAAGTGAATTCAAGTTAAAATTTTTATCAAAGAACAAAGCATTAGCTTTCAAAAACACTAAAGTATAGGAAAGTAAGAGGCTGAGTTGATTTTTAATAATTTTTTAAAAAATTGAGTAAATTTCATATAAAATTTCCCCTTGCCCCTACTAAGAAGGGATATAGACCCCCCCCTCTCCAATACAATATTTTTTTTGTCTTGACTAAACCTATCCATCCTGAGCCTTTGGAAAACCGTATCTAAAACACCCTACATAAATAAAAGAAAATTCTGAAAGTTAATAATTAATTTTAAAAATATTTAAAAAATTGAGAGCGGTGTAATTTTTTTTTAACTTTTTTCTATACGACATTCAAAACATATTTCCGAAAATTTCATGAAAATCCATGGACTGGCCCTGGATTCCTAGGTAAAATGCTTACGGCCCTCCACTAATAGAGATATATCAAATACTCAATTCCCTCATTTATTCCGGACAGTGTGACACACTTAAATTCTGTGATTATTCATTACAATTACTGACTGACATGAGTAAAAAAAAAATCAAAACATGGCAATCTCTCAAAAAAACCCTGTCAGTCAATCAGATATGAAAGCCAAAATTGAATTGAATTTTAGCGGTGTGCCTTTAAAACCCAAAGCGAAGGTGTATGCGCTAAGCTACAACCATGTTGTCCAAAATATAATTGACGACACCATTATTTATTCAACGAGGTCTCATTTCGATGTCATAAACATAAATGAGTGTATTAAGTAAGGACATTTACGCAAGGCATGATACCATTTCCATCATTTCCAATAAATGATTCATTCAATTTTCCCATCACCAATCACAACAATACAGCTCTTAAAAATTCAAACTCATCAAATTAATAAATTAATGAGTGTTCAGCGAACATAATAATTGTAAATACACATGCCCTGGCTCCACCCAGCCTATTTACATCACAGCCAACTCTTAATATTGTTATATATTTTAAGTTTAACAGTATTTAAATCATAATAAATTTGTTTAATTGTTTGCTGAGGCAAAACAATGACCAATTAACTCAGCAAATTGTTATGTTCGCAAAATCATGCCAACACGGTGGTAAGCACCATTGATTCCAGTGTTGTAAATTAAATCAAGTGGTAAATATTTTTGCAAATCTCGGCAACAGTTCAATGAATAATATTCTGTTCAGAATTTTTGCGAGAGTTGAGTATGTATGCATGTTTCCTAAATCGTTGTTATATTATGCTCGTGTAAATTTATATGCCCGGATACATAGGTGTAAGTTTTCTTCTTTTTTTTACATAAATTACCGAGAGTTATTCGTTAATTGACTCTTGAAGCATTTCAGTAAAAATGCAACTCCATCATGTTCTTATTGGTTTTGGAATCATAGCAATTACTATTAAACGAAGAATAAGCATTAACTTGTTTGCTTGTTTTTACAGCATTGATCTTAATTACATTTATGATAATTTATCGATTTTAATTTATAAAGCATTTAAGTCAAATCAAAGCCTTGCAAATAAAACATCACATGGCAACACTACTAATTGGAATTGGATTTTTTTTTATAATTAACGCGCACATCAAGTGGTTATGACTACCCTTATAATGTTATAGAACACAGTGCGAGCATTTAGGAAAATACGAGAGGATTTAAAAGGAGACACCGATGCTCGTTGCTTTTGAACTTTTGTGAATTGTAATGCAGGGGAAATACAGAGCCAGGTAAAGCATTCCACATTCGGTTGGTGCGACTGAAATACGAATCTCTATACTTGACTGTGCGCTCGAAGTTGGGCTCAAGGTAAAACTGATGAGCATTCCGATCGAGGCGGGTGTTGCGGCTAAATTGTTTTAGGGGAGGAATGCAACTGGCTACTTCACTAGAGCACTGTTTGTAAAAAAAGCGATAAAAAAGAGAGAGACAGGTAACGTTTCGACGATGTTCAAGAGAATCAATCGATTTTACGATTGAACTATCTCCTATCAATTTAAACGCTCTATTTTGTACCCTATCAAGTAGGCGCAAAGATGTTTGGGAAGCACCTGACCAGATATGGGAGTTGTACTCCAGTTTTGGGCGGATGAACCCCTTATAAATTGTAGCCAGATCAGAAGGGGTGAAGAACTTCCTGCATCGTCTCAAGAAACCTAAGCATTTAGCAGCGTTTTTGGCGACTTCAAATATGTGGCCGTTCCAACGAAGATCATCGTTTACACACATTCCGAGTACTGCCAACTTTTCGGTTTCTTGGATGCAGGTACCATTCACGGATAAAGGCAATGACGGAATGTTAAGCTCCAACGACAAGAGACAGCATTGAGTGAATTTGGGCAAGGACGTGAATTTGGAAACGAATATGAAAAGCAGAGGGTCGAGTCGTCAGCAAAACAGTTAAGCGGATTAGAAGTTTCAGACAAGAGATCATTAATGAAAATGAGGAAGAGAGTCGGAGACAAAACGGAGCCCTGGGGCACACCAGCATTTATGAAGTGGGTATCAGACTTGAAGCCATCCAACACAACTTGCATTGAACGGTCGGAAAGGTAGTTTCTAATCCAGCGAAGAAGAGACTCATCGATATCAAAAGCACGCATTTTCGATAAAAGAGCCTGATGCCAAACTCTATCAAATGCTTTAGAAATATCAAGCGCAATAATCTGACTTTCTCCAAAACAATATAAAGATTGGTTCCACTTTTCGATGAGATAAGAAATCAAATCACCAGTGGACCTTTTGCTACGAAAGCCGTACTGTCGGTCATTAAGAAGCTTTCGTTCTTCAAGATAATTCATGAGTTGACGGTTTATCAACGTTTCCATGACTTTGGAAAGAAGGGACGCTAGTGCAGTTGGATGGTAATTGGAAGGGGAGGAAAATTCGCCTATTTTAGGGACCGGCTGGACAAATGCAGTTTTCCATCTGCTCGGAAAAATCCCAGCAGAATAGGAAAGATGGAAAAGTTTACGCAGTGGTTTTACCAGCGTAGAAGAAGAAGAGAAGAAGGATTGGCATCATTCCGCGTTAAATTTGATGGGGTAGTTTATCAAAAAAAAGCACGTTGACCTTTCATTTGTATTCGGCATGCCAAATGGAAACCAAAAATTTCGGTTTAGAGGACAAACTCCAAAATGAAAGTTTGACGCAATAAGTGAAGTTAGGCAGCTCAATACAGTTTCAGGTCAGCCCAAGACATGTTTTTTTTCTAATAATAGATCAAGACATTGTTACAACAGAGCAAGACAAACCAAACAAAACAGTGTTTAAATCTTTAATCCATTAGGCTAAGTCGTAAATAGTTATTGAATAATCTACAACCGACGGATGCATATAATTTTGAGAGGTAATGATGCAAGTGGTTTGACGATAATATGCACCAAAAAAACACCACAACAGAAATATCAAATTAATTAAATGGTCCCCTATAACATTGCGTCAGTCAATATTTTCCATTAAAACTAAAAGTTTTAACATCAAACTGAAATTGTTCAACTTTCTGATATAAAAACTATACTCCAATAGGTCTCTAAAGGATACTAGGTATTCAGGTAAAATCAATAACCCAAAATACGTTCAAGAAGTTTAACCCTTTTCAACGTTGTCGTTGGTTCCTTCATACACATGAAGGAGGCAGTTAACAAAACTTTTACAAAGTTTGTCCAGTTCATTATGCCAATGGCTTCGATAGAAATGGAGTACAAATTTACTTATAACGTTGCATGGTGAAAAGTTTTTTATAACTTTTATTCTCTCACGTAGGCCCGACCTTTAAATATCTGTACCAATACTACTGAGAAAACCACCCAACTGCATTCACATCGAATTCATCAGGGAGAGTGTCTCAGAAGCTCTTCCTCATTTCGAATACAAAGTTAAACCACATGGATGGAAGTTTTCAAATTTCAACTTCTTTACGAACCGTTGCTTTGTGTGAATAGTTAATATGTATAGGTGCATTGAAAGTTTAGGGAGTCGCTCCATACACACACACGAAATAAGATGGGGTTAAGACTCGATTGTTATGGAAGTAATTGGGTTGAAACTATCAATATCTTTCAAGAAGAATTTTCAAAACAGCTTGACTTCACCGTAGAGGTTCAGTTAACCTAATTTCTGATTTCAAAGCGTTGTTTAAACTCAGAAAATGTAGAAACTATGCAATGCACCAAACAAAATCATAAATTAGGAAAAAATTTACCAAACCACACTTAACTTTTAATTTCTGTTGATGTAAACGATAAAAGCAATTTATACAGAAACCAACCTTGTTGGTTGCATCTTTTACCTTAACACTTTGTGAACAGCTTTTTGAAATTGAATTTTTTATTGATTCTCAGTGCAAATATCGATTAAAATTTATCATTAAAATTTCAATTCCTCTGTTCTCACTCCCAGGTTGCGTTTCGGCGATAACCTTGATTGGGAACTCACCTGTGATACCAAACATCCATATATCCTGTGAATTCAAGTTTCAATTTTACCGTACAAGGGAGTCTACTTGACTATTCGTCAATCTTGCTATGGTATTACAAATGTCTTGTACTGTATATTTAACACAGTATTCTATTTGAAACAATGACAAGCCACCTGAGGGGTCTTCATTGCTCGTTGTGTTCAGTGCTCGGAGTCATGACCTGTGCGCATCACCTCATGTTTACTGCAATCACATACCAGCTGCCAGCAAGATGTAAGGAGGCACACGACATGTCTTGTCGTTCCTAGTCGATACACTTCTACTAAATACACCAGGTGGAATGGCAATTGCATAATTTCAAATTTAGCGATATACTCCCAGTTGACCCAGCACACACACCACAAGTGAAATCAACATGATATCAATATACGATTGTTATCCTAATTTATAGCTACAAAATGAACATCTGCAGAGGGACAGTTAGAAACATATTGACGTAGTTGACAATTAAATGTGTACAATCAATTGAAAATGTGCACGAGAATAATTGATGAATTAGTTTCATTTTATTATATTCAATTTAAATAAAATATCTGATGGTATTGGAAATGCTGGAAAGAGTGTCAACTGAAAAAACTTTGTAAAAAGGACGACTGATTTTTTTTTTTAGGGGACATTACAGTTCGGTGCGAATCTGAGCCTTGGCCAACATTTCTCGATGACAATTTAGATTTCGAACGAGCTCTCTCCAGTTTTGCACTCTAAGTCAGTTGAGGTCTTCTTCCACTTGATTGTATCACTTAAGCCGAGGTATTTTCCTTACGCGATCTGCTTTCGATATGTATACTTTTCTAGCTTTGCCCACGTCACGGTACAGCTCATTCAGTTCGTTGTTGAATTATCTTCCAAACACAATGTCTTCACTTACGGGACCAAAAATCATTTGGAGTGTTTTTCATTCGAAACGACCAAAAGTTTCCTCATCCGATTTATATAAGGTCCATGCTTATGCAATGGAATGATCATAGTCTTAAACCTTGGTTTTTCTGGACACGTTTTTTGCAATTCTTCGAAGTTCTTTGTCCTTGTTTGATGACAGCATCCCCTCATTAACCATCACATACAGCACCTATGACATTACGATTGCTTCTTCCCACTACGTCAATATTGTCTGCATGGGTATGTAATTGTACAGGTTATATAAGGTCAGTATACGGAGACCGACACACTTAGATCACAGAGGGTCCATTGCGATACCACTGAGACCAGAAGGTTGATCACTCTCTGGTCCCTATCTAGGGGATCAGATAGTTTAGACAGGACTAACGAGTAGACCACCAGTTAGTCAAACCATTCAGAACTTCATACGAAAAGGGAGAGACTTTTAGAGTCTTTTGTTAGCTAAATCGCTGGTGTCGTCGAAAAGTAATCACCTAGGTGAGTTTTCCGTCTGTTAGCAAGCGCGGGCATGAACAAAGGAAATATTGGATTTTCTCTTTTTCTTCCTCGTCCATGCAGCTTCTGCCAAAGTCATTTGAAGTAATTGTACAAACTTTTGAAAGATTCTGCATCTGGTGTTGACGTTCCGGTAAGTTCTTTACCGACCTAGACAGAGAAGAGTGGTTTCTCAAAAGTCATCTTCCAGATCCGAGTTTAGTTTTGCAGGGATTCTGAAACTAGACATGGCTCTGTACAGCTCATCTCTGTAAATGCTGTCATACGAGGCCTTGAAATCAATAAAAAAAGGTGGTATACTAAGATAGGGAAAGTCTTCGTCTTAGGTGACGCAATCATGTGGAAGATGACTTTAATCGACTTAGAGAGCAAAACTGGATAGAGCTCACCTGAAATCGGAATTGTTGGCGCAATATGTTGGTTGAGGCTTAGGCTCACCCCTAACTGTAATGCCTACCTAAGTAAGTAAATATTTGGATGTTATATTCCCAGATTTCAGACGTTCAGATATTACAGCGGACCAGATCTTATAAGTGACGATAAAGTTGCTTATTCCTCTATAACTGGCGCAGTTTTGAGGATCTTCCTTTTTAAGGATCGGGCATACGATACTGAGGTTCCATTTATTGGGCATACTTTCTTCCGACTATATCATGCAGATCAACAGGAACATTCTCTTTTCCAACTGATCTCCAGATGCCTTAAAAGGCTGGGCACTAAGGTCATCAGCACCTGCAGCTTTATTTGTTTAAGTTTCCATATTGCAAGCTTAACCAAAGTGGTGTTTGCAGATGCTCAGTAGCAACTGCAATTCTAAAACTATGTTTCCCTGATTGACCTAAGATCGGACTTTGCCACCCTGGCATGATCTTTTAACCTCTTTGGTCAAACTCCCAAATTTCACTCCTATCATGGCATCTCTTAATTTTGTCAAAACGGCGCGGCACCTCTCATGATGCTTTTTTTGTCATCACTACTCTGATGAGGGTTTTGAGGACTGACATTGGCTCGCAAGGAGCTCCTCCGCCACCATCTCTTTATAATCAATATCTTTGATTTGAAATACTAAATATATGTCAGAGTAGCTACTTCAAGGGCTTCAGATTTTTCACTGTTGTAGTGCACCGTTGATTCTCTTAGTTGAATTTATTTCCCATTTATGCTCTGCGAGACCACTGAAAATCGGAAAAGTCACTCATAATAGCGTTGCTCTTTGTTCTTCGTACCTTTGTCAACACTCGCAATCACTAGTTTGGCAAGTCAACTGCGGTTGGAAGAGGCCAGTACCCAGTGGTCACCTGTTTTATTAGAAAGTACTTTAACTTTTCGTTTGACTTTGTAGTGCCGTACGAAAAAAAAAATAATAATGATTAAGTTCTCCATTGACCAAAGCAAAACTGGGTACCATACATGTGGCTATCAATTGAAATATTGCCATTCTGATCGCAGAAATAAGTCAAATATTATCAAAGCGGTAAATGGAAAATTATTGCGATACCCGAAGAATAACAGTTGGGAATGAAACTACTTAAATGGATTCCAAGGAGTTGTAATAAATTTCACAACAAGCAAACAGCTTTACACAGAGAAAACCATTCAAACACAAGGAATTTACACCCTTTTTTCTACCACCCACACCCACACACAAATCATTTCTTGCCATGCTGAGGCGGTGGCAAACCATATTTCAAACTCCCAATGGCTCACACTATTGTTAAAGCAATACCAACACTAGATTAGATACGTCGTAACCTCAACATGAAGTAGATTATGCTAAGGAATCTTGGATTGCTAGGAAAGGATTAGTTGAGAAATTGTTTGTTGTGGAATCCGGGTTTCCTTGGAGAGGGACTCGGTTTTTCTGGTATGTTTTTTTTTTTTTTTTTTCAAAATCTGAACATTAATCCGAATACAAATCTTGAAAGTTTCCAGAAGGGCCAATTATATGCTCGCACAGTACAGTTATAGAAGATGTAATCATTTCCGCCACTTCACCCGCACTTCAAGGTCTTCAAATGTAATTAAAAATTATTTTTATGATCCTTGTGCGGTAAATATTTACCAATTGAATGAGTTAATTACATATTTCTCAACGGATTCGTTCAAGTCAAGATGAACGCCAGAAGGCTGACAAGAGAACGAAGCATTATAGTGAAAAATCTTTTACGAATCTCTTTGTGCTTTGAGATCCTTTTTGTGTGCTGCTTCTTCTTCATCGTCGGTCGTGTCGTTGCAACAACTTTGCAAATCTAGAAGACGTTTGGATGGTAGTTTTTGTGTGACAAGGTCTGCTGCGATGGCGGGTTTAGCTAAAGAGAGGTGTGGGTTGAAGTCATAATAACTTAAGATAGTTGTGTCAGTATTTGAAAAGATGACAATTTTAGATTTGTGCCTTTAATTGGCGTTTGGATCAAAGGTTGTCGAACAAGCATAAGGAGGAAGTTTCTTACTATTTTCCCTGAAGAAATATTTAAAAATCTCTAAAGCGGAGTAATGCGAACTTTATGATTTTGAGAGCTTTTAGGGAGTCCCTTTGATGTCAAAGTAATTTTTCCTGATATGGATTGCCAAATTGATGGCTCTGTTGTACTTTTAAAAGAAAATGTGTTGCCGGAGGTAGAAACTATCTTTTTAGATTTTTTCAAACTCATAATCTTTGAACATTTATTGAGGAGGAAGCTTTTTAAAAGCATAAAAGACCTTTTTCTTCCGGGATAAGGCACTTGTTCTTGTTTGAAAGTTTTTGAACGGCTTCATCAATTTTGATCCGGACTTGTGAAGATAGTTAACTTGTGCATCGAGTAAAAGACAATTTGAGTATATAAAAGGGGAGATAGTTGACATTAGTCAATAAATAAATAGAGAGGCACAACAGAGCTCGAGGAACAACGTACACCCGTGCGAATGAGGAATGAAGTGCGACGCAATTGTTTGGCAAATCCGATCGGATAATTGAGAAAGCGCTTTTCATGGCACTACTCTCGGAGGACTTTAGATTAGTTATACCTATGGAAAAACAAAAGTTGTATGATTCTGGGATTCGAACTTCCACTTAACAGCTAGCCAATTTTTCTTTTGAAACGACCAAGGGTTTCCTCATCCGCTTTCGATAAGGTCCATGCTTCCGCGCCGTAGGACTGGGATGATCAAGGTCTTATACAGGGCTACCTTGGTTTTTCTGGAGAGAATTTTGTTTCTCAACTGACTTCTTAACCCAAAGAAGCAACGTTTGGCAAGAATTATTCTCCGTTTGATCTCCGCATTGATATTGTTGTCCGTGTCTACAGCGGATCCTAGGTAGACGAAGTCCTGTATTAACTCGAAGTTATGTCCAATTTGTCAATGTTCTGTGTCCTTTTTTGATGACTACATATACTTCGTTTACCCTCATTAACCATCAGATCCGTTTTCGCCGCTTCTGTTTCAACATTCGCAAAAGCACCTATGACATCACGTTTTTTTTTTCCTATTATACGTCATTATCGTCTGCGTAGGTGAGCAATTGTCCGGCTTTTGAATGATTGTTCGTATGGTGCTGACGTTTGAGTACTGTGCAATCTTTTCAAGTATGATGTTGAAGAAATCGCATGATAGTTTGTCGCCTCGCCTAAAGCCTTTTTCGACATCAAAGGCCTCGGTGAGTTCTCTACCGCCCTTGACGGGGCAGCGAGGATTCCCCAAAGTCATTTTACATAGTCGTACGAGTTTTACAGGAATGCCGAAACTAGACATGGCTCTGTACAGCTCGTCTCTGTAAATACTGTCATACGCGGCCTTGAAATCGATAAAGAGATGGTGGATATCGAAATTATATTTTCGGGTTTTTTCCAAGATCTGCCGTAATGTGAAAATTTGGTCTATTGTGGACTTCTCTGGTCTAAAATCACATTGATAAGAACCTATCAAGTTGTTGACGTGGGGTTTCAGACCTTCACATATTACAGCAGACAAGGTCTTATAGGCTTATCCCTCTATAATTGGCGCAGTTGTGAGGGTCTCCCTTCCTTAGGATTGGGCATAAGATACTGCGAGGTTCCAATCATCGGGCATACTTTCTTCCAACCATATCATGCGGATCAGCTGGTGCATGCTCCTTTCCAACTGGTTTTCAGCTGCCTTGAAAAGTTCGGCATCAAGGCCATCTGCACCTGCAGTCAATTATGTCGATTTCCTCAACTAAGTTTCAGAACGAACAGACATAGAGTGACAAACTTCAATGCAGATCCGTCACTAAAATTCCCTTCAAAAATATGTCATAATTTTCTTCTTATTGAACCCATTTCGCAAAGCGGCAGTGCACTGCATGACGAAAAGTAGAACCGAAATTTTCGTTTGCGATTTTGTCTAAGCCAACTCTGTGACTAGCTAGCTCTGGCTTCAGTTCCAAACGAGAATTTAATTGAGTCTATTTTCCAATTCCGATTTTCGGTCTTCCTCTCCTTTGCCATCATTCGAAAATTTTTTTTGATCTGACTTATTAATGTCCATCCACTTAACAAAAAAAATCCATCATTGTTTTCAGTCCGGGCTTTGTGTCAGTTTAAGAGTAAAATCATTAAGACTGTTTCACTCTAAATGAATCAGATCCAGTTGAAACCTCAGTACTGATTTAACTCATACTCCATGAACATGAGAAGGGTTTTAGAGAGCGGAAGTCCACATTTACCATAATAGGAGTTGGTAATCAATTTCATAAACAAACACATTTCTCATCTCTTTCCTGACCGGATTCAAAAGGGCCTAGATAAATGTTTTCTTAGAACCTTAATCTTTCAGAAAGGAAACTAACAAATAAATATTACACCTTTATCTATTTCAATCAAACACAATCCGAACACATTTATATCATTACCAAATTGCTGTCTAAGAAAGATATTCTAACCCAAAGTTCAAAATAACCAACGGCCAAAACTTACCCGAAACTATTTCCATCAATCAAATTACACAAAAGGGATACCAATAACATTCTTCATATTACTAAAGATGTGCTTTGTGCAAGGATGTGTGGCTTTTAAAAGTATAACAAAACAATGTGATAATTAAAAAACTATCAAACCCTTAAAACATTGTTAGGCCAAGTTTTCTCCTTGTAAATCACTTATATTGTTCAATTTTCTCACCTGTTTCTATACCTTGTGTTCGGAAGGTAACAAAACAAATAAGAAAAAAAAACTTTAACTGCTAACCCATAGCACATCACATCTTGAATGAGGTCGAATGTTAAACGAACATCATCAAACGATCTAATTCTATCACTTCTCAACCAAGAGTCATCCGGAACAGCTTCGTCGTCTCTTTTGTTTTGAACAAAAATTGATTCCGAACACTGCTATCATTGTCAATTAAGAGGTCTGAGAAGTCCCTAAAACCATCAATCGGAGGAGAACAAGAAAGAGACTCTTTTTTTAGTGGGTGTAAGGCAAACTGAACGGATGTACGCATCATGGTACGTGCTTTGTCACCCACATTAGCCAAATGGCCCATCATTTCCAGTCACGTTTTTCAAATTGGCCTCAGTCAGGAGTCATCATCGATTCACCTTGTTCTCTGGACGCTCCTCTGCTGCTGAAAAGGGTTTTCCGAAATTGGATCTCACAGCTATACCTACGGTGAGCCGGGGCTGTACCGAAAACCTATTTTGAAATTCACATAAAATTGTTGTGCCTCTTTAACGGATGAGGAAGAGTAAACGTCCGAATTGTGGTTATTTCTATATTCACGTAGGTAGGTCGACAATGTTCAAATGTACAATCATTCCTTTCACCCTGGCCGAATCAAACAAATGCTAGCGATTTGTTTAAATGAATCCGCCAAATGAAATGTTATGACATCATTCTAAATTCGTGGCATGATTATTGTTTTCTATTTTTCGCTTTACCTTTTCCAACACACCATCAGGACGACAGATGATGGGATTATATCCAAATGCCGACTGAATCGGTCTGAACGTTTATCTATGACGGTTATAAAATCATTGGAAGCACGAACTGAGCATGAACACTTTTTTCCCCTTCTTTTTGTATCAAGCGATTAGCAAGGCTTTTCTAATCAGAGATAAGTGTATAGTGGAAAGGTTATTAATCGGTGGTTGTGGTTAACTTTTATATGAAAACGTTTTGTGTGACTTGCGTGAGGTTCGGGTTTTGGGGCAGACTATGAATATTATGTGTGCAGATTATATTTCATCAGCAGTCGTGAGGCGTCCTTGCTGTTGATTTATGGTCGTACAAATTTAGATTAATAGACTATCATTTGGATATATATTTTGTTTAGTGATGATTAACGGAAACTTTCATTTCTGCTGTGCTCTTATTTTGCACGGGTCATGCTGTCCAGTGAACGTTTTTGCAACCCTACCACCTTTTTCGTCCTAATTTGTTTCATTAAATTCAATTCATTGGAGTTTATTTCAATTTAAGTTGAGAAAATAAAGCACCAATGGCTTTTCAGAAATGATGTTTGGAAATATTTCTCTTTTTTTGTACACTAACTGAAATGTTAAATAAGTGAGTTGCAATAATGCGACACATTAGGTTTGTTTTGAAGTTCTGTTGCCTCCTTGCTTATTTGAAATCTGACTCGACATTTAACAATTGATGAACATTTAAAGTGGATTATTCTCATTAAAAGTCTGAACTTAAGCTATCCTGCTACGACTTTTAATCAGTATGCCCGTGTACCAGTGCCATTTGCTTTTGTGAAATTGCAATTTGATTAAGTGGCAATGGCACTCTTAACAGTCGTATGGTTTTACTTTCAAAAATGCTGTTGCATCCTTCAGGTTTTACTGCAACTTTGTAAGTTTCTACCCAGGCTGCCTTAAGTCATTCCATTTAGTGAAAGTAGAATGATACTCTACGTACACCTTTGGTGAGTGTATTTTGAAATAGTAATTTTTTGTATGTTGTAAAGGATAAGGGGAAGGGATGTGTGTAATTAGGTAAACTACTCAAGCTCATCAAAGACTTAAGTCACGTTTCAGACTCAACAAGAGCTTGTCGGTGATTAATTTCTTTTCCATGGAAATGGTAATTTAGGAATTGCACATACATATGAGAAGAAAAAAGCGTGTATAACAATATCAATTAAATTTTAATCAAAAACCAAGAATTAGTCTTTCTGCTCACATTTTTTAAGCTTTTACATTTCACCTCAGGACTTAATCCTGATTATTACATCACATCACATCAAAAGTAAGAAGCCGTAACCATGGCAACAATTCCATCCATCAAGGTTACTGGTTTGATTGCCCGCATTCACAGCATTTTCGAATCTTCGATATTCAATCTGTCAGTTCATGAATGCAATTTAAGCTCTGTGTTATATATAAAATTTTACTGTGATTCACCTTTCGGTTCTACATGGTTAGTGGTAAAAGGAATTGGAAAACATACAGATTTTCCCACTTTGAAATTAAGGAATTCGATTTCCACGTTTTTGTGTATGGTAGTATGCAAATTAAATTCACTTCCATCAATTTTGATAAAAAAAATTAAAATCATGTGCCCTCAAAAATATATTTTCGTTGCTGATAAATTCACTTTCAATATCAATTTACAAAACAGAATATCCGAACATCAATAATAATCAATTTCAATTCAACAATTAAGCGAAAACTAGTAAAACAAAAAACTAACCCAAGAATACCGAGTAAAGTCCGATTGTCATATATGTTGTTTTCCTTGTTTTGACAACTAGAACTTTTTTTAAGAATTTTCAGACTGCTTTTTCCATCTGAAAATCTATGTTCGAAAATCTGAAAAATCTAACTGTCACCTAAATGTCAGCTGAAACTTCTGACTTTTTTGACCAATCAGAGCGACGAAAACTGACAGTAGTTTTCGAAGATCTGGTGCGTTGAATGCGAGGATTCACAATTGTCGAAACATTTGAAAACACTGGAAAAATTTCCCATAAGTGTTCATTCAGATCCCGTTGCTTACGATGCAGGACATCACCGGTAAAGTTAAGGAAATACCGAACTCAAAAATGGAGTGTGCACGTGTCGAAAAAATATGCAAATACTTCGGCATTTTTCAAAAAATTACGGGTATTTTATAGTTTTTATAGAACTCTCCACTAAGCACTATTATTGTTACCCTGGATCGAAATAATCGGCTCAGAACTACCCAGGTTCATCTTGGGGCTAGCAATGTGATGCGACTGATTAAACCTTTCTTCATACTATTTGAGCTGCTCGATGTTGCACGAGTCTAATTTATTCAAAAGTTCACACAAAATTGCCGAAAAGCCAAAAATTTTCTGTAACATCCGTTGGGATAAGCTAAAGGTCGTCTGAAAGTTTTAAGTTTCCCGTTCCAATGATTTTCATGACTTGTGCCTCCTTGATTCAAGGACAACATAGTTTCGAGTTATTCAAAAAAAATTTGATACAGTACCTGATCCTCTTTAAAATGTTAGCGTTTTAACGGTGAAAGAATATTTGAAATCTGATCTGTTTCTCGTGTATGTTCCCATGTATTTTCTTGTTTCCATTCTCGTTTCCGTTCCCGTTTTCGTGAGAATATTGGAATGAATAGCATTCTTAAGGTGAAAGAATTTTGATATCGCTCAAGCAGTTTCTGAATTCTCGTATATGTCGCTGTTCTAGTGTGGATATGACCTGATTGGTTAAGCAGTTTCTTAGTTCGCGTGAATTTCCGTTGCCATGTGGGAATGAATATCATTCTAACGGTGAAAGAATTTAAAATTCGGTCAAGTGGTTTTTAAGTTCCCTTAGCTTAGAATATGGGAATTAATAGCATTCTAAGGGTGGAAGGATTTTGAAATCGGTTGAGCGGTTTCGAAGTTCTTTATATGTTTCCGTTCCCGTTCCAGTATGGGAATATTGGGATACACAAATAAACCTTTCTCTTGGATCACTATATATACCAAAAAAATAATGCGATCGAACTCATAATATATTTGGTGGTATAGGGTTGCCAGCATTAATTATGAGTATTTTTGTGGCTAATAAGCTAAGTAAACATGTTGCAATGTCAAAGAACTAAATGAAAAAATGCAGGAAACAGGTGGCATTTTTGGATGAAAAGACAAAAAGAAGATGCGCTACTATGCATCTGTTCCGGCCAAAAATGAATTCGGTAGAGGTGCTTGGTACGGGTTCGAAACAGGTACTTATCACTTTTCTGAATGCATACTAACCGTACGATGTCCCTTCATTAGTGATGCAGAATTACTTTATTTACTTATTATTTACTAAATATGCTCCCTAATTTGTGGTGAGCAATTGGAAAGGATGTATTTTGGCTAGATTTTGGCAACCTTTTTACCGATATCTCAAAAGAAGAGCTTTGGTTTGCTGCTGGTTATTCAAACAGACATATCTGAAAGACATAAGACAATCGGGGACAATGATAACTCTTACGACTCTATGACTCTAAAGCGGGTTTGGCGTATTGATTAAGTGTTGTCCTTCCTCAGTCGCTACTTTCGCAATCCATTATTTCAAGTCGATATTGAAAATGTTAGAGGCCCATACTCATTTACTACTCTGGTATGGATGTCAATTAAGAAAATCACAGAGTTGTCTGTTCTTGTCTAGCATGACGTATTTAGCTGATCACAACCTCAAGTTGTCAAAAATGAGGAATGTCTTGCAGTTATTTCAAAATATGCCAATGCTTATTGACATTGTGCTTATTCAACTTGTCTCCAGTTATTAATAGTCCTTCACCTCAGCTTTACGAGTCCCCAAAAGTATGTATTGCTTTCCACCTTTTCTGAAATGCATCTATTTGTATACCTATGTACATAAATCATATAAATGCATTCCAATGTACGTTTTACCAACCACTTTCTAGACCTAATTTAGCTTAGCGCATATTTTTTTTTTAAGTCCGCACAAGCTTTTCTTTTGTGCGGGTGGTGTATCAAGTAAAAAGAACATTTACTCCTTATACCACTCTGAAAACATAAGGTGGGTAGCCTCTGCATATACTGGGTGTGAACTGCATTTGCGTTTTTAGTGCCTATATGAAACTAGTTCGGATATTATTAGTTTCCATAATGAAGTATAACGAGTTGTATAGCAGCAGCACTAGTTAACAATAAGAAATGAGCAATGCCGCCTCAGTGCGTTAGTGCTGCTTAGATAAGAGGCTCCAAGTTGGCGAAACAATGAGTTCGCACATCCAACGATAATTAATTCTCGCTATAACGTTGCTGCTTCTATTGTTTGTCTTGAAGCCGCCCAACAGAATAAATGTTGAAGTTGTTTTTGAAAATGGAACTGCAATGCCATTATTGCACACCTATATGTATAATATGTCTAAGGTATACACACAAAGTGTGTGTCGGAAATATGAAGAGATTGGCGGGAGTATGGGAATAGCCACGGTTGATCAGATGTATTGTTTCTATGGTGTGCCAGGTGGAATGTGGACAGCAAATACATAATGTTTGTTTTGAATTATTCCACTTTGAATTATTGTATTGTTAAAAGTTTGTTGAAGCATACATGTTTGAGTTAAGGGATAAGTGGAATTGTTTCTTGTTGGCGTTATATTGCATTTTAAGGAGGAGAGGATAGATGTAAGTTATAGGAGTTCTTTTAACTCCGGAAAATAAAAATTTTTAAAATAAACTAACTCGAGTTGATTGCTAATGCGAGGAACCAATTGTTGGCAATTGATTAAAGCTCTGGTTCTAAAGTGAAAGTCTAGAAATATTAACAAGATGGTTTCAGTCTTTCTTAGGCTATTTTTAGGCCTTTACTTCAATATATTCAATTTCTTGACGCAGCTCATAAAACGTATTCAAAAACTTTTTTTTAATAAATAGAGGGGACTTATGCTAATCTGGAGCACTCTGATAGCCGGTCCATTGTACTACTAGGGTAGCAGCCATCACTTTTTGAAGTGAAACTTCTTATGCGACTTGCAAACATGAAATCGTTATTGTTTAACACGGAATATTATCAATTGCATACTTTTTGGCACAGCTTATAAGTTGCTGTCATCAATTCCGCGCCATTCATCCCAACGATTTCGATGTAGTAAAATGTGTTTTTCGGTGGGAATATTTTGAAGAAAATCATGTCTGTGCGTGCGAAAATTATTTCAATAGCTCAATGAAAAGTCGATAAGTGTTGTGTTTTCTTTTCATCCCCAATAAAATGATAGAAAGTATTTAATGCAGTTTCTTTTAATTTGTTTAATATACATATGTACCAACCTACATATGTACATATTTATGTTGATAAGTGCTTACTAAATGTGTTAATCGAGTTAAATTATTCCAACAAAAAACCATTTGTGAAGTTTCTCCTCGAATGTGTTGACTGCGGAATTTTAATTGGAAGACAATATACAAATCAGAGTTTTTGGTGAGTGTGGTGAGTGGTGAATTTTAATATAGTAATGAGTATATATATATGTAGTATTTAGTGGAGGTATAATCATGTATATATGTATAAGCAATTTCCATTTAAGCCCGGCTCAAAAATGTTTGATCATGTCTAAGCGTGTTTAATCATGTCTAAACATGTTTGATCATGTCAAAACATGTTTGATCATGTCTTAACATGTTTGATCATGTCTTAACATGTATGTAAATGTTCTCCGTCTTGGGCTTAGGTGTTAAGACTGTGGTCTTCATTGGTCTGTCGGTCAGCTACCACTGACACTGGCCAATCAACGGTTTCAGAAAGGTTCCTGGTATTGTACTCCATACATAAGTACATATGTATGTATGTACATACATCTTTTACATCTTTAAAATCCTCGTTTTCCTCTTCTAATCTCCACCAAAAAATAGAAAAATTGTTTTATGAAATGGTGTTAAGTACTTATCCCGTGAAAATTTACTCCGATCCATCTCTTTTCTTTTTCTTTTAAAGAAACAATATGAGTTCACTAAAAATCAATTTCTACCCCTTCCTGTTTTCATTTCCACATTAGGAAGTTTCACTTCTTCCGCGCGGGGGGACTGCACGCACTATTTTTTATTTTTCATTGCAGTATATGCCTTACTTTAACTCTACGACTGAAATATTTGAAAAAAAAAAAAAACCGGATGTGTCCTCTTATGTTGCTTCAAAAGGAAGTGACTGAATACAAATCTATGATAGAAATCTATCTAGCGAATATGTATGCAAGCGTTTATTAAACTTCAAAGCTAATGCAAAAGGAACTCACAAATAAAGCCCACACATGTTTCTGAGCTCTCTTATCTCCTAACGAAAAAAGTTACACTCTGGCGTATACGTACCTTTTTATTTGATTTGTTTTGTGAATTTGTTTCTTTGTCTTTTGATGTGTCTTATCTGTTAGCTCTAGAAACCTCCCTCAAGCTCTTCTTTGAAAGAAACTTTCTTATTTAATGAAATTTTAATACACGTTCGTGCGTACACACCTGCGCAAGGAAGTAAAATAGAGCATCGTATAAAAAATTCGCTCTTATTGAAATGTTTCGCCATTCATAGAAGATAATCACATTTCACATGTTTCATATTCAGCCCTCTCGACCAAAATAATCACTCTGCACGCGGAACACTCTGATTTCATGCGTCAAAAATTAAATCATACAACTCGCATTCAAAGGATGATAAAAATGAGATAAAAACGTACACAAAGCCAACGTGTCTCCTCCTTCGTCTTTCTCTAAAGAAGCCAGAAATCATCTTCATCTTTGGCGGCACTCTGCAATTCATTTAACTCAACATCCATCAGCATCTGTGTATCAAATCAATTCCACCCAGTGCACATTCTGTGCTACTTGTACATTGCCATATGCGAAGAATCTTTTTATCATTTTGTGCCACCATCGATATGACATCTTTCTCACTATGACGACGACGACGACGACGATGATGACTACGACTACGTTTCTTGCTTGCGGTGTCAATAAAAAAACAACATTTCACCTTATTCATATACATTTGCGATGGCACAGATGACACATGATGCTTATGTCGCAAAAAGTCTTTTCTTTCCCGCTTTCGTTATTTTTCATTCCACCCCATAAAATTCCAATCATGTTTTATAGAAAAACAACGTAAACAAACAAGAATCGTGCCGGAATCATTTTAAAAATACAAGGTAGCTCTAGTTGAAGTGCGCAGCCATGGATTCCTTTCTTCTTCTTTTTGCTCACAAGGGCTAACCTAGATGTTTGAACTGAAATGTTCCAGACCTGAACATTACAAGGAATTAGAGTTTCAACTTAAATTCAACTCTCTCTATGGCATACATCATCAAATCTTGCATTTACTTATCAAGTCTTTGAATTTCATCACTCAATATTTCGAAATTTTGACAAGTGTTTTTGTATTCGACTTCGTGTCGTGTTGGAAAGTTTGAGAAACGAACTGGATCGAAAATCGAAACACCCTTTAAACTTCCAACTCTGATGGCTTTTGAAGTGCATCAAAACAAAAATTAGTGATGATGTTAATGTTATTTCCAGCCTGTCTAACTTCACTTCCTCTTTTTGCACGTTCGTTGCTTGTTGAAATTAATGTTCCATTATACTCATTTGCATGTGCGAAAACCCGTAATGCTATCATAAATTTCCCACTCCCCGGGATTGGTGCAAGTACTTACAAGATTTGCACCGTCACCCTCGTTCTACAAAAAAAAAAAGTGTGCAAAATAGGACTGAACAACGGTTCAAGACGGATGAAAGCCCAAGAAAATAAATTCAAAGAAAAAAAAAAAACACGAAAAAATACAAATTATGCAAATCGATTTACGCATAAGAAATTTCTGAGCTGAAAGGCAGTGACGTTGCCTTTAAGAGTTGCGGTTTGGCCCCCCCTCAAACACACTGTAAATTCTTTGACTGAAATACATTAGGCTTGTTAGCATGTTGATCGTTCGTTTATTTTTCCCTCACGTCATTGTTCTGAAGAGTGTTGGTGGTGCTTAGTCAGAATTTGTGCGCATAAATTGCGTGCCTTGCGATTTATAACACATTTAGGTTGCGAAGGGTCAACTTACGTGATGACGTGTTGCTTGTGTTTGACACTTGTGATAGAAATGTAATTGAACTAAGGAATTAAGAAATTTCATTGAGTGAGACATGGAAGGCTATGAGTTCTCAACGGTGTATAGATTGGCTTTACAAGATTAAGTTAACACATTTCTCAAAATTTTCCATTGAGCAAAAAATATCAATTTACTGTGACATGTTATTTTTGAAATATTCTAAAATATTTTGATATCTAAACTACAATAAGGTAACCAAGTCTGTATGGACTTTTGAGAGAAGAACTGGGACCTAATACCCAGTCCGTTGTTCTTTATACGCTCAAAAATGAAGTGTGCAGCTGTGATATGGTAGGGAAAAACAAAGGAAATAATGGCAGTCCAAATGCCTAAGAAACTACAAAGACTAACATCAGCACACATTACTAACTGCATGCGTACCACACCTACGTAAGCTTGGTCTAAACGTCATTCTAGGACTATTCCCAATCCACCTTCTTTTTCATCTTCCTTTTCATCGTTACGAGCATCGTAAGCTAGAAGGGATCATTAGCTCTCCCACTAAACTGCCTCACATTGTTTCCCAATATTTCGAAACGTGCATGTTCCAATTTTAACTATAATTTGTCTTTTACTACATTGATGATCTCCAGTCGTTTAAGCCCTGTAAGAACACTTGTGTTTCGAGTGTCGCTAGTCAACTTTGATGCTATTTGTCTAGTTGTGATTTCTCCATTAGTCGTCTCTTACGGCAAGCGGGGAGGCGCTGCGGTAACATTCTAGGCCGTCACTGCACAACTAACAACCCTAAATTCAACATTTCATAAAAATATAGAAGAAGCAAGAATGGAAAGCCACCATCTCTTCCATCAAGATACTCTCATCTCGAATCAAAGCGAGAAGGGTCACCTCTCGATTGTTGACAGCTAAGACAAACTCAACATTTTTGGTTTGCTCTTGGACGGTTTTGTTCACGAGTACATTACTCTAAATTCAATTTTGCGTGGTCATTCTCAGTATAAATAGGAAAACATAAAACCCTTCATTTAATCTGGTCAGTGTGACGGCGCAAAAACGGAAACTGGCTCCGGCACTTTCATCAAATCACATTTAACAACATGGTAATCATTCATCCATACTTCAGGCCGAAGTCCTTAAACAATCAATTTGTGAGGTTGATAAGTTCTACGAATACAAAGAGCAAAACAATCTTAATCTTTTAAGCCATAAAAGCTATCAGTTCACCTTTCATAAGATCCAAACAACTACATTAAATTAACATGTAACTCTTGGAACTGGCAAGGAGAAACATATCCTTCATTGGATTCCTGCACGTAAGCCTATGATGGTAGCAAGACGGTGCCTCTGAGCCATTCGTTGGTTCAGAACCATTCCGTAGTCTAAACAAAAACCTGTTCAGATACACAACCTACTGGAAGTCCCTGACAAACTTGGAGTAACTCCTTCTGTCAAACTTGTTCAAAACTTTTTGTGTCAGAAAACGAGCAAACAAATAATTAAACTCTTAGTGAGTTCTAACATGATGGAAATGTTCTTCCCAAATGTGATGTGGCAACATCAATCATCAAGTAAGCGTAGGGTGGATGAAGTGACGAGAAAATTCCGCCATCTTCTGTGAAAGAAAAATGCCTTCGAAGCTGAAGCAAAGACTCTGCACCGTAGTTTTGCGTTAAACACTCACATACGGTTCGCAATACTGGACAATTTACCAATAGTATAAGAGTAAGTTGGTAGCAACTTAGATAAAAATACTCCGTATGAGAACAGGAGTAACAAAGCCTGATCGTATTAGAAGCACGAAGATCTGTGGAAGCCTTCAAATGTAAGACACCATCTTGGAAAAAATGGAGCATGACCGGCTCAATTGGTACTTTCTTGTTCAAACTCCTTTGAACCCTTCTTTCCAGCGAACCCCGTCAAAAAGTCAATATCTTACAACATTCAGACACGTTCGCGAACCAAAACAATCTTGGTCCTGACAAGTGCAACGAAATCTGCATTTGGTTAGCATCAGACATGGAACAATCCAAAACCGAGAGGTTTGCCAACGAATTCTGATGTCAAAGGGGAGCACCCCATGAGGGGATCACATCCTGTGAAGCAGTAAAGTGGGAGACCTGTGATCCCCCGAGATCACGATGCGCTTACCGTCGAAAAGGAAGAAGAACCCGTCAAGTTCGCCTGCCTCGGACGATAATCATTTCTTTTTTAGTGCTACCCTGTCAAAGGTTGTAAGACCATTACAGTTGCTAGCGATCAATTAAAATTCGAAATCTTTAACGAAAGCTCCGATTTATGACGAAAAGAACTGAATTTTATCTGAGAACAAAATATTGAAAAAATAAAACAGATAGGTACCTACTCCGCCATCTGTGGGTTATGAGGGGTACAGCATTGGAATAGCTGCCCTCAGAAGCTGTGGAGCTGACGAAATTGTTTTCAGTCAAGCACTGTTTGGTACTTGAAACTTATGATGCAATGTTATTCGGGTTATGGTTACAAAAATAAAATTAATATAAGAAACACATTCGTAGGTTAGTACTCACCATCAAAGAAGAAACCCAAGGATCAAAATGACACCCGCGAGGGACAAAAAAAACATCACCTTTGTGTTTTAAATTTGAAATGAAAAGAGCTACAAATTGAAGCAGAAACTCGAACTATTTCAAAAGAATTGAACAGCGATCGCCAACTTTTTTTTTCCTTATAGGCACGCAAAACATTCACTGGTACATTTTATTTAGGAAACAAAGGAAACTAAAGCACTTATGTATTCTATTTCAAAATAACTCAGCAATTTGAAATGAAAATGATATACCAACTTGCTTAACAAACTACTCTACTTTGCAAATCCAAATAAAAAAATTGCTTTCAACTTCACTTATTACTTCATGCCGATGCAATGGCGGCGGACAAATGAGAAACAATTTTACTTTACATCGAGGTTTTCAATAAATAAAAAGATAATCAAATTTTAGATCTCAAATATCACAAAATTTCGCTTTAATAATTAATTTCATTGCAAACGCTACGACACGAACTAACATGCACCTTTCACAATTCTTTGATAACTGCATTAATGAGTAATGACGTTTGTGATTTACGATAGACATTTGTCTCTCTCTACCGTTCATGGTAAATTTGAAAGATGGAAGTAAGACCGCGAAAGCATTTGAATTCAAATAATTTCGATTATTTTTAAGGGCGTATGAATAATGACTTTGGTTAATGTTTTCAAAGATTTCAATTGAAACAACTGTTTGACTCATATTATATAAACACAAATATTTTAGAAAACTAGCTTTTTCGTAATATGAACTCTGTTCTAGGTTATGTTAAGAAAAAAAAGTGTTTGAGTTGTGAAAAGAGATGAAAAGTATGAAGCAGAAAAAAAAAACTCAACAAAGCTTAAAAAGGAAGTTAGATGAAAAGGAGGAAGTGTTCAGAAACGTAAAAAATTGATCTTTTATAAAACTAATTGATTACTTACTGTTGCCATTTTTAATTTTATTAACTTTTGCTATTTTTCGGCGCTGGTTGGTCTAGTTGCAATTTACAGTTTAAACAAACACCTCTCCATTTTTTGATTAAAAAGATTTCAAATCATCTTTCGGGATATTGCAGGGCGCTTCCATTTTAAAATACTTGGAAGCTGTTGTATTTAGCTTCGGAGAATGGGAATAAAAATTTTAAGTGCCTATCACTTACGGTCAAGGCTGTACCTAACATGTACATAATCACCCATACATATTGTCCACTGATTTAAAAATAAAATTTGAGGCCTCCTTCTACATTAAAGAAAGAAACCACTAAATAGTTTTGTTTTGACGTTAAGTCAGAGGGCTCGAATGTACATATACTAGTATATGGTAGAGTTTACTATTTAGTAAGTTAGTTTATATTTATGGAGTACTAAAAAAAATAGCAATAATTGCCAAGAACACCCGCTGGGCAAAACTGAAAATGGGCCGAAAGTTTTTAGTTTCCCGTTTCCTTTTCCGTGGGAATATTGGAGTGAAATATACTCCAATGTTTAGACAAGAACTCCTCAAAAATCACTGCGCCAAATAGGATTCAAAATAGAGCATTAGAATTGTTATGTGACAGTTCAATTGTCGTATTAATTGATTCCGTGCAATGTTGTCGTGGCGTTGAATGTTCCCTTTTTTTATATGTATGTACATACCTACATACATACAGCTATGGACAAAGAAATAGCACACTATTAAGAAAAATCATAAATTCAAAATTTCCGTTATGTGAAATGGTTGTGATGTTTCTTTTTCTTCGGGTATGTAGATTTGATAAACAAATGCAGTCTATCAAGCCTAAAAAGTACCGCAATTTTTGCATCGTCCTAAATGCGAAGCGTACAATCCTAAGTATACTTTAAAGACGGTGAAACATGGAGTGGGAAATTTAATAGTCTGGTGCGTTTTCCTGGCATGGGGTGAAACCATTGGTGAGGATTGATGTCAAAATGGATAAATTCGCTTGTCTTGCTATATTGAAGAATACAATAGAACCATATTCTTTAGAGTTCATGCCAATTAAGTGGATATTCATGCATGACAATGACCCCAAACACGCATCAAATATAGTAAAAGCTTGGCTCGTGGATGAACAAATCGATGTCCTAACCTGGCCAGCCCAAAGTCCCGATCTTAATCCCATAGAACACTTATGGAATTATGTTAAAGTCAAAATTGGGCAGACAAAATTTAAAAATTCAAACGAACTTTGGGCCGGAATCAAAGAAGCTTGGTACTCTATCCCGCAAAGTAGATGCCAGGCGTTAGTTGAAAGCTTAGCAAGGAGGTGCCAAGCAACTTTAAAAAATCGTGGTCAACCAACTAAGAACTAACTTGGAAATACCAAAATTTATGAAAAAAAAAAAATATTTTCACTAAAAATAATTTTTTTTTACGATTATAGGTAAGTGTGCTATTTTCTTGTCCACAAGAAATTTGATCATCACTGCAAAATATATTTTAAAAAATTGAATTGTAAAGAATTAATTCCCTATTACAAATTATTTTTAATCCTTAGAAGTCACTTCATGTCATAAAATAGGAAATAAAATATTTAAGTTCAAAAGGAAAAAATAAATGCAGTTTTCATAAGAAAATGAATGAGTGTGCTGTTTCTTTGTCCATAGCTGTAGTTACTTTTTGAAACACTGCTCTAGTGAGCTTGCCAGTTGCATTCCTCCACTCGGACAATTTCACCATAACATCCGCCTTGATGTGATGGATAGCATGTCCGCCTGTTAATCCAGAGGTTCGAGTTCGAATCCCACCAGAGGCAAAAATGTTTTTTCTACGGGTATCGCCTTTCGCGAGGAATTGACAAGTCCTCCGTTAGTATTCATTGCCATGAAAAGCGCTTTCTCCATTAGCCGTTCGGAACCGGCAGAAAATTGTAGGTCCTCTCCATTCCCTCACAAGGGATGGTTGTGAGAAATGCGCTAGGCCCAGGGGCTCCTCGCTCTGTTGCGCCACCCTATTTATTTATTTTTTTATCCGCCTTGATATGAGTCCTCATCAGTTCACCCTTCAGTCCAATTTGACCAGGATGTGGAATGCTTTACCCAACTTAATTTTCCCCAAGCATTGAAAAGCACAGAAATTCAAAAATTGTGTGCATCTTCATCACCTTCCTAATCCTTACTTTCTTTTACTAACACCCGCACTGTATTTTTGAACATTGTAAGGGTAGTCACAACCCCTTTAAGTGTGCATGAATTATAAAGGAAATGTTAATCAGGGATGATGCAACATCCTTAGATTGAAAGAATTTTTGAAGTAAACGCAGTTTGTACTTTCAGATAGTGTTTCCGCTCATATTCCCGTTCCCATAGGATTATGTGGACGAAATATAGCATATAGCCTATTCCAGACTACCTCTTTACCATGTAATTTAAATCGGTTCCATAGTTAATGCGTGAAAGCGCCTAACAAACAAACTTACTTTAAAATTTTTTATATCAGTAACGATGCAGTTAGTCGTGTTTCGAGTATGTACTTTTGGGTCGAAAATATCACGACCCGTTGGTAAAGAGGTAGTAGTAGTAGTATAAGCGAACGCACCTCAAAAGTAGTAATTTCGCAATTGACTTTTAAGTACTCCCGGTTGTGTACCTCTTTTGTGTTTCTTAATATTGATATTTTACGAAAACGTTACCCTTTCATTATTCATTCAAAAATCCCTTCAAGTCATCTATTTTATGACTCTGTACTGAAGTAGGTTTGTAAAACAATCCTCTAACATTTATAATGAGCAATCGAAAAGGATTTTCAGCGTTCAAGCAACCCACCAGATAAGGATTGCAAATTCTGTAATAAACCTGTTGTAAGACTCACTCATTATACCAACTTATTATACTTGTATTAACCAAAAATTTTAATTTATGATTTCTTTGGCAGAGAACTCGTTTTTATAAGTTTGTTTCAAAGCTTCTGTTTCCAAAACTCAGTACACAATTTACTCATCGAAAATCAAGCTCGGTGATATGCAATTAAAGGAAGCTTTATTTGCAGTTGCTACAGTTGGAATGGAATGTCCGGTTCAACAATATCGTAGTACCAGTTTCAAGGAATGAATGATACCGATAAAACCATAGAGATGTACAAGTGGCAGGACCCCCGTATAATGAAAGGGGACAATTTTTTATACCATCCCTCTACTACAGCTGCAAGAAAAGATTTTGCAATGTCAGTGATGCGTAGCGGCTTTGCAGTGTACTTCCAGAAAAAATTTACTGGCTCTTTTTAAAAATTTCCATGTGATGCCGAGGTGCCCCATGCAAGAAAGAGTGTGAAGCAGACAAGTTGGAGAGGCTGTAACCCCGCTGAGATCTCAATGTTCACATCACCATTAGAGAAAAATATAAGTAAGTCAATACATTACTTACCCGCATTATGATACCTTTAATGATAATTAAATATCTAAAACCTCTCGATATAATTAATGAAGTGTTATCGTAAGATAATTGAGATTTATAATTAAAGTTTATCACCGCTAAGATGTTTTAGTATATAAAACCTTTGAGATACTCATCAATTCATCATCATCGCCCGGTCGTCTATCTACACCATGCAACTCTTTCATAGAACACAGTGAAGATCCACTTTTTCTTTAATATTTTCCCCCATCTTATCCTCACAAGGATAATAATGAAATTAATCTAGATGATTTTTTTTTGTTTTTTTTTTTCTTCTTCTTCTTTTTCTTATTCAATGTTAGCAGATTGGCGCGCTGTGTGCTGTTCACGAAAGAAAGAGCCATCACCAAACCATGGCACTATGTCTCTCCCCAGAGAAGCCTTTTCATTATTTCTATTTCAAAATTAATTATATCGAAAAAGTTGGGCTTCTTTTTTAGGCGATTAAAATACTGTTGTCTGCGTAAACTGCTGCATCATTTAATTTCCATTAAAAAGCTTAAGAGAAAAAAGAAAAAAAAAAAGTATAAAAAAAGAAAAAAAAACTGAAACTGCTATGAAAATCTTCAAATTAGAAAGGAAATACACATAATTACCACCCTCGGAGTTGGAGTAGACAGATCCATCAGAAGAAGTGCGAGTAGGTTAGCATTTGTGCTGAAGAATATTTGAAGTAACATTAAGATAGTAGTGAATGTCTTTAATTAAATTTTACCATGTAATTCGAAAAGTGCACATGAAATTAGAAAAGTTTGTCTTAGAAGTCCTTCGAAAGTTTATCTTAGTATTTTCTGTGTTAAATTCTGTGAAACAAATTCAATTAGTGAAGAAGAATTGTGTGAAGGGGAATTAAATGATTTAATTTTCCTAAAGAGAACATTAAAATGGGCACCTCTGGAGTGGAAACGCACAAAAGAGCTGGAATTGTATATAACATTGACCTTGCAGTGGAAGATGGTTCGAATGCAAATTTTGAATAGTTGCTTGAGACCGATGTGCGATGTGTTGTAAGAAGCTACGTATATTATTTTTGTTTGAATGTAAGTGTTGGAATTAATTGAAAACAACTGGAAACTTCGATTGAACTTGTGTAATTTGTGTTTTAGCAATTGACTAGTTACTTTTTTTTAAAAAACAGAACGTACAAGAAGAACTGATAGGGCTTACCGAAAAGCAAGAACTAAAGCGGGGAATACACGATACAATTATCGTATGCGACTTGGATCGCATACGATCGAGTTTTATCGTGAGTTCAAGGCATTCGACATTGTGACATCGGTACAGCGGATCACTTCATGCACACACACGATACAATCATCCCATGCGATGAACGGTTATCGGTACGATAATTGTATCGTGTATTGCCCGCTTAAGAAAGGGTTCAAGCTGAGTTATGCCTTAAAAATGATACCTTACAGACGATAAAGTACAAAACGGTAAGTAAATAATGGGTGTCGCTTGGTGCCACAGCACCACAGCTACAGCTATAAAAACCCAGAAGCCTTACGCATTTCAAGGACCTACAATTTTATGCCGATTCCGGATAACAATAAGTGAGAAAGCTTGAGCACCACTATTTGAAAGTTGTATATATGTGTTTCGAATCAAATTTTATAAAAATGCATTCAACCTTTGACATAGCTTCCCGAAATTTGCCAACTATCGTGTTTGAAGTAAAAGTGCTTAAACAGCAAATGCAAAAGCTGCCCTACAGTGCAATTGCGAACATTCACATTAAGATTTATATTAACAACTTTGTTGCCACTATAGAACACATTTTATACTGACCACACAATAGGTTATTAAAATACCAGCATTAACTTTTGCTAGACTATTCCCATTCCTGAGCTACAAAGCATGCTCTCGTTCAACTCGAGAAATTTAATAGTACAATGAAACCTACACCGTTTGGCGTTCTTTCGTTAGGAGCACCTACCACTACTGGGTTTTCTGTTCTTCAAAAGAAGCAATTACATTTCGGACACAGCACACCCTGAAGTGTTGGTTGAGAGATTGCACCTGAATATAATTTTATATTATTATTTCTTACTTGCGTTTTGAATTTGCCATTCTATGCTCTTAGTGGTTGGTCAGACAGACAAGTAGTGTGAGAGGTAGGAAACGGTATTTTATATGAGAATTATAAAAAGAGGATAATGAATACAAGAACGTTGGTCTTTTTGTTTCGAACCCAACTATACCCTTGTTGTTTCAAAATCCTCTGGGTGTATTGTATAATAAAAACATTGTTTTACATAGAAAGTGCAATCCAGGCCATTTGCAAACCCATTTCTAACCAAAATATGGAGAAGCCAGAAACCGTATTTAACAAACGGATGCATGCCAAGTGCTTGGCATTTCTTTATTTAATTTCTGACGATGGATGTTTAACTATTCAAAGTTTGAAATATTACGCTTGTTCTAGTTTTGTTTTCTGTTTGTAAGTAAATGTCTATAGTTCAGACATCACTTGTTATTACAATTAAATACACAAATTAATGCAGAAGAAAGCTAATGTATCGGTGTTGGTGATATATTCTCTACTGTTTAACTCAACAAAGAAATATTCCGATATTAGGCTTCATTTTATGTTATCCGATATCAACTCATTGTTTCTTAGTAAAAGATATCAACATTATGTAATAGTCTGTCGAATCGACTTTTACATAAGCTTAGACTTTTTGGTTTTCTTGTATATTTAATAGAAATGTAATCAACTCCATACTTCATTGACAAGCAACTGAAAGTATAACATAACCAAAGCTCATGATGGTAGATTCATCTATCTATCTATTGTTATAGAGCAGACATCAGCAGAAAACGTGTATTGTTTGTCTATTTTTTTTTAAGATAATTATACCTGATCAGATGTCTTTAGTCTAGAAGAAAGATAATCCTTTGAGGAAACAAAAGCAATCGTATCTATTGTATCATGATTCATGAAGAATAGGGATACAATGTCAGTCTAGTGTTTTATAATTGGAATAGAAACGATGCAAACCCAAATATGTTACGAGGTATGAATAAAGAACATGCTGATTAGATAGGACTGTAAACAGCTTTTACTTAATGAAATACTCTTGGCTTGGTAGACACTTTTGTGATTTGGAAGACATGCCGATTCAATTGAACACAATTGAGCTGGATTATGGTGAACAGAGCCCTATTCCATAAAACAACTTTTCAACTCTTCACTTTGCTTTTATCAATTTTTTGATCAATTTGGAAAGATATGAATGTTCCTCAGAACTGTAAAATTTGAAAAGTGATAAGTTGAAATTGATAAGTGTGATTTGTTAAGTCTTTGTAATTTTCATATTCTCTAAGCATTTTCTGTACCACGTACGTTCAAGTACAAAGTAAACATTGTAAAGAATTTCGTGGAAAAGAAAAACTTTTCGCTTTGCAAAAAAGTGTAATTTGATAAGTGCAAATTAGAAAGTTGGTACCTAAGTTTTTTGTGGAATAGTAATCAGATCATTTATTTGAAAAAGCCAAACATGTGTGTTGTTGTGTTTTTTTTTTTTTCTTGCCTGAAGGAAATCTTCAACAGACACTTTGCAGTGTTGGACACCAGGTAGTGTGGGATTCTTACATCACTAAAAACTCCTCGTTATCAAAACCGATCGACAACAGATTTTTCTTTGTTTATAACATAGTGACTTTGAGTAAAGTTCAAACATTTAATATTTTTTCCAAACTTTAAGAACATTAGCTCGTGTAGCTTGGTTCTCCTTAATATCCGAACATTGCTTCCCGTACTTAATTCGGACTCCATTTCATAGTTGATATGATTGTGCAGTTGCTGATTGTCTAATTGAGCGTGTTTTCTTACAACTTCTGTAACCGATGTAAATCGCTTTTTCTTATTTACCATGGTGCATGAACTACTCCACGAAGGACTCTCTTTTGGAACTTTTGGAAGATCTCGGTGTTTGTTTTCTTTGAACAGGCTCATAATAGGATTCCATAGGTATAAACAGTTCTAAGTACTTGTTTATAAAGCATTATTTTATTTTTGATAGATAAATCAGAATTTCTACCAAGTAGCCATTACATTTTTCTATATATCAAGTTTATTTCTTCTCGTTTCTTTTTGATGTGCTCTTTCCATTTTAGCTTTGCGTACAAAGTCGTCCCAAGGCATTTGGCTGTATTGGCGTTAGGTGCAGCTTGAAATTTAATGAACAATTGAACGTAGATTTACTTTTCATTTGTAATGCTTTTATGTGCAGATTTAGCTTCGTTAAGTTTGATACGCCATTTTTTGGTCCAATCTCTAACTGTGTCGACGGCATTTTGCAATTTTTCTGCTGCCTGGACGACGCACTTGTGGAATGCCAAAACTGCAGTATCATCTCCAAAAGTAGCCGTAATGGTAGTATCATCCACTGGAATATCCTTTGTATATAGGGTAGGTCCTAGGATACTTCCTTGTGGAACACCGGCTTCCATTATCGTTAGTTTTGAATATTCTTGATCGTAGCGTACTCTAAAGAGTCGGTTTAAGATATAAGATTTTAGTATTTCGTAGTACTTCGTGGGTAAGTCCCTTTGCAGTTTGAACTCAAGCTCCTCATGCCATAACTTGTCAAATAATGCTTGAGCAACATCTAAAAATATAGCCGAACATACTTGTTTGTCTTCTAATGATTTTTCGTTTATATCTGTTATTCTATGACCTTGGTTTATCGTGGAATGCTTTATTCTAAATCCAAACTGATGTTTTTTGATTATATTTCTTAGTCAGCTTAGTCTTTTCAATAGCAAGTTTTCAAAGACTTTTGCCATAATTGGTATAAGCGATATTGGTCTGCAAGACGATACTGCTGCTGGTGGCTTACTTTGCTTAGGTTCTCCAATGATGTGAGACAACTTGGATCTTAAGTCATGCATTTATTATATATTGGAGTTTTATGAAGGCAGGCTTTTGACGGCATTTCTTTCATAACCTCAGCAGTTTCCGATCCATTCGCGTCTTGAGATTTTAACGGCGGGTTTTTAACTGCAATCTTTTCAGGCGCTTAGAACTGCTTTCCAGAGCGAATAATCGGTTGAAGCATCAGTCAGCTTTTCAAGAATCTATTTATTCAATCATTTTTGAATTTGTAGATTTTCTTTTTAAGTTCGTCTAGCGCTGTTTTGCCGTCTGGAAATCTGGTATTCTGCCATTTTCTTTGAGCTCTTCTTTCCTCTAATATCAATTCTCGTGTCGAAATAACAGGCTTTTTTGTTTCAGATTGTCTCCTGTTCGAGTTAGCTAGTGTACTTTCTTCTGCTGCTTGTTGAACATAGGCAAAGAAATGTTCTACTTAATGTTCGATAACCAGATGTTTCTAAGAAATTTAACAGCTGACGCGTTAGTAAGGCCATTGCATTAAGTATTTCGCGTTCACCATCAAAGCATTTTACAAGAACAAAGACTCAGACTTTGTTCACAGCAATTCAAACCTGAATACGAAACTCTATTTCCAACAATGTGTGTAACTCGATGTGACACATTTCTAAAAAATTTGAAATGCGTTTACATAGGTACTTCATTAAGTCAAGGTGCGTACTAGGCAGTGCGCAGGCTCTCATATAACGAAATATTTTTGACTTGCTGCCCAGTGCGAGCCAAGCCAAAGGCGTAACGTTAGTTTTTAATTTATTTCGAAGACATATATCTGCCGCCAGGCATCCTGTGTAGTTTCTAAATTGGAATAGACAAACTAACTAAATTGAAAAAAAAAAAACCGAATGTTTTTTGTTACAAATTAATGCTGACTAAAAAACTTCAAACAACTTTTATTAGGATAATTATTCGTTATGTTCTTTTGAATTAGGATAATTAGTCATGTTCTTTAAATTTACCTAACGCAAAATAAATATTTTATTATTTATTTATAAATGAATTTAATAAATGCAGTGTTTTTCATCACAAACCAAATGCAGACGTCTTTTTTCTTTGTGTGCTGAATTTCATCGCTATTCGCTAGTATCAAACAGATAAGTAATGATAAAAGAACATTTTAATTGTTTTCTTGAGCAAAAGATAAGTGATCACATTAGAAATCAAAAATCCAAAGATGTTTATTCAATGAAATTCAAAATCATCATCATTATGCTGTAAACCGACTTGGTGACCTGAAAAAAAGAGCAAAAAAGACAACGACATTAATCCATTCACGTTTATTTTTAGTCATTTCATTTCATTTCATTTTATTGAGACTTATGAAACATAGGTTCCTTATGTATATAAGTATATAACTAAAGTAATTATGTAGTCGGCTTAAAAGTATGCCAGACAAAGCAAATATATATAAAATATTTATGTAATATTTAAACTATTATTTGTAACGATAATGTAAAGCAAATTTTGGGGTACGTTTGCTCCCGACGTACCTACTTGTTTATTTTTAGTGTCAGAGACAAATTGTTAGAAAGCAAAACAATGTTTTATTTTTTTAAATAATATTTAAAATTTGATACAGGGAAAAAACAAAAGCACAACAAATTCAACAAGAAATAAATATAAACAAAAATATGAAATTACCGCATCAGTGATCGAGTGAGTGAGAGTATTAATTTTCTTTCAAAATTCGCTCTATATTACACAACATCATTTTGTTTTCTATTTATCGACATCAATTCGTTCAAAAACCGATGGTAGAATTTCAACTTGTAGTACTAAAGTTCTCGATAACATGAGAAGTAATGCCAAACACAAATAATTCAGTAACGTTTTACTCGATCACGTGTGCGGTAATCCAGCACCAGATTTGTTGTAAAAAAATAACCATAGAATATTCACCTGCAATGCTGTATTCACAGACAGTGGCATTACCCCACCAACTGTAATTAAGTCAGGGTCCTGAGATTTCATGAGCATCAACAAAACAGATTTTTGTTGCGATACCGATAGATTATACCAGTGAATTGCATAGATCTCTGCACAAAAATTGTCATTCTATAAAAAAAAAATTGCTTATTACAAAACATAAATGACACATTTGATTTAATCTTAAGAATTAAGATAGATTTAATCTTTCCTAGCAACGGTTTCTCCTTAATTAAGAAAATATTTTTTGCGGGTTATTGAAATATTTCTGGTTTTAATCAATTTCAGTTTTTTGGATCATTTCAATCATAGTTACTATCCATCCCATGAACTTAGCCAAAGAGGATCTCAAAGCAAGGCGTTGCGATGCGTTATATTTGTTGACACAAGTTCATTTTCAATGAACATCCAGAAATGAAAGTTACTTTACTGAAAAACCTATGCCCGAATCACAATGCCGCTTTAGCTTCGATTTCGTCTGATATTTTGTGAGTTCAGCCAGATTTGACTTGAATGATGCTTAGGAGCGTGTATAAGATAACATTACGTAACTACAATTCAAATCTAAAAAGTTCGGTTTCGTAATTAGTAAAAAAATAATAGCCGGGAATTTTTATATTCACTTCACTTGGGCGCTCAATAAAACGCTGTACTCACTTATACAACTTTATTCCATAAACTTCATTTACCAGCCATCCCTGTTGACTAATTTTTGTTCACTTCAGAGTTGTTGTTTTCCCATGTGCGATGTTTTGCGATGTTTTGCTGAAGTGAATACAGTGCCCCTGTTCTGTAACTATCGCCTTGGCGATAAACGGTGGATAATGGAACGAAATTCTATGAATTTAGTAGGATTTTGTTCCATTTTCCACCGTTTATCGCCTGCTTTTATCGAGGTGATAGTTACAGAACAGGGGCTCAGATTCCCAATGAAACTGGGCTAATGTGAATTTAAAACGAACACAACGATCTTGCACGGTGTCGAAGCCAAAGCCAAAGCATCATTTATTATATATTTATTTATTTTATTAATGATAAAAATAGCTGCAATCTATAGCTCGTAAGGAACTAGAAGTGAAAGCAGGCGTACAAAGATATATAATATAGGATAATACAATTTTACAATAGGTAGTGTGATGGGGTCACGACAAGTATGTAACAATTTGTAATCGATACTTATAATACAGGATTTTTTTAATTTTTTTTTATTTTTTTATTTTTTTTATTTTTTTTGTTAGTTTATACATGGAAATTCAAACACTCATAAGGTAGTGATAGAATTAAACGTAACGATACGCTACAATGTCACCATTACCAACTATAAAAACTTAGAAACCAGAAAATATGACAACTCGCACCCTTGTTTATTTATTTTAGGCACGGCTACGTTACTGTATCACATTTAATAAATCTCTCTTTGTCACTCCCTCCTAAAAATGTGTATCGAATTATATGGTTACGTTTTAGGTACATAACATTCACGTTACATCATGTGGCTTTCATGGCGATTAATTCAATGGCACTAATGCAGGAATCACAGTGACGCTTAAGCTTCGACGCCGTAACGTGCGAGCGCTTCGAGTTCATTGTAAAAATATAATGTTTGTAACGTATTCGTGCCACTCAACGTATTTACATTGGAGTGTTTTCTCATTGATTGGTTTGTAAAGCCACGTAACGCGAGCTACTACAAAGGTTAAGATCATAACGTAATCATGTCATTCAGAATACACAGATAAAAGCAATCTCACTCAAATATCAAATAGGTTAACGATGTTGGCCTATGGTAAAGATTCTTATGAACTTACTTCCTCTTATTTGACTAGAAAGATCCTTTGTAGAACATTTTTGTATGTAGTTGCCTACATGCTTTTTTTGCTAGTTGTATACAATAGCCTGATGTGATATCTCATATGTCATATCATACAAGCTTATTTCTAAACTATTTCAAGTTTACTAAAGACAACCTCATTCAAAGTATTTCTCAGTTTTATTGACACACCCAACACAACTGTGATTTTCCCTTTCAGTTGATTTCTCTTCCATCATACAATCTCGAACTCCTCAAAAGTAATTCACATATATTTAAGTCCAAATTCTTCAACTTTTAGCCCAACACGAATTTACAGCTATATTTCAAACCCAAAATGCCGCATAGATAATTCTTACACACGATAAACAAAAATTGATAATAAATCCCCGAAACAATATCAAAGACCCAAACCTAATATCATGGCATGGCTTGAATACTATTTGTTCGCAGCAAATTACCGTCCTCCAAAAATGTCCTCAGTCCATAAATATTGCTATCACAGGAAAGTCATAAGCTCTGCTCGTTCATTTCCAAGAAGTAAAATGACTAACATAAAATAATTTTATTTTACCAAAGCCCAGACTCTTCTTCCGCACGCCTTACCATCATGGTCATCACACTTAAGTGTCCTGGCCCACACTTACATAAGCACCAGCCGATTGTCATGATCCTGGGACAAATATCCATAATATATATTACATTAAATACACTGGCCATCCATAAGATACGAGTAATGCTGAATTGGATCCATGTTGTTGATTTTTGTTGCTGTTGTTATTATTATTTTTTTTTTTTTTTTTCGTTGAGGATCCATGAAAAAGGACGAAAAGATAGATGGTAGTAATTGTTTTGGCTTCGCTGTCAATGTAATTTTAGGACGAAGCAATGTCTGGCGAATGCGTTTATGTAGGTGGGAAGGATTATTAGATGTTGGTTTTATTATTTTGATGCGTGTGTGTGTGTGTCTATGTATTTCGAGGTTAATAAAATCTCAAGCACCTTATAAATACTGCTGCGGATGCGGAGGAGGGAAAAATAATAATCTGTGCCAGTATTTAATTGTTTAACTTGATGAAAGTACATTCATTGGAAATGAGGGTAATAATAACACTGGCACAAGGCGCTTCGTTGTCATATTTTTCTGAAAATGGGGATGCGGTGGCGGACGATAATGATTGAAAGGGTGCTGCGATGACAGCTCGGTTTATGGGCATTTTTCTTTTCATAATTCTTTTCTCCTTTTTCATTTTGCTAAGCTCAGAAGAAGTAGGAAGAAATGTGTGACGATGATTTTTGTTAATCGTTTGGGCGCGTACGGGATGTGATTTATTGAGCGTACAGTTGAATTGTCTGGATTCTCATTTAAATGGAAAAGGATTTTATATTCGATCTGTTGTTGATATGCGATTGAGATGTTTGACAAAAAGTTTAATTCAAAAGCTGTTTTAAGACCAGGCATTAAAACTGAAATCAAATTTGATGAATTTCTCATTGCTTCATTTTGTTGTTTGCTTACATTTAATAAATTGAATTAAATATGATTGAGACATCGTCAAGTATGTTTCAACTGTACTCTTTTTAATACTTTTTTCTATTGGCAATCTTAATTTGAATTCGTGTAACCTAACTTGCTACATCCCAGACCAGAGCACTTCACATAACATTCAACTTTCATTTGAAAAGGAACAGTGTTCCGGTAGAGTCCTCGATGAAGGAGTACGAAAAAGGTATTTTGAATGACAAGTAAAGCAAAGTTTTCATATCATTAAGCAGCGAATGGTTTAAGCTTCAAGGTAGGTAGCTAAGCTACTACAGGAGTTTTCGTTTTTACTCGTGTTTTTGCAATAAAAAGCAACCGATAATGAAATAAGAAAAAATTGCATGGGTTTTTGTAGTAGTAGATGTAAGGTGCTGAGCATCCTAAAGTAGCCCAAGGCTTCCATTTGATGCGTGAGGTGTATTGATGGTTAGATTTTTGAAGAAAATATTGAAAATATTGTAGGAAATTCTTTCAGTTCTTGGTGCTGCATTCAACATTTTTGTAAGCACTTCAATTTATTCTTTTGTATTTGTAACCTCCATTTAAAATAATTTTTTCACATCGATATGAACTGTCTGTGGTACCCGTGGCGTGATGGTTAGCATGTCTGCCTGTTAACCCAGAGGTTCGTGGTTCGAATCCCAACATAGCCAAAATGTTCTTGCACGGGTATCGCCTTTCGCGAGGAACTGGCAAGTTCTCCGTTAGTAAATTCATTGCCATGAAAAGCACTTTCTCGATTAGCCGTCCGGAACCGGCAGAAAATTGTAAGTACCCATGGTTGCGAGAATTGCGCTAGGCCCTGGGGCTCCTCGCTCTATTGCGCCACCCTGATTATTTATTTATTTTATTATTTATTATATGAGCTGTCTTCAGAGAAGAATGAGTAGGTGGGGTAAAGTATCTTCTCAGATCATCATCAGCTAAATAGATCAACAAAGCTCCCAGACTTTTGAACTGTTTTTCAATCAGAAAAAACTTGCAGTCTCTGATGCTGCAAAACATCGCGCTGTGTTTGAATTGATAAACACAGACTTTGAAGTGTTCATAGATAGTCACGTGGCCACAAAAGCTATATCACCAATTGTCACAAAGTGCAAAACGGTAAATAGTTGTCACAGCAATCTAAGATTGCTCATGTCAACGAATGGTACTAAATTTTTTTTTGTTCCAGGACACTGTGACATAAACGATTATAAAGTAATTTATAAGCTGGTTCATTGCACTTCAATCAATCGAAACCAATACTTCTGTACTTAAACCACTCGGGCAAAAAAAAAACTTAAATCTTTCAAAGTTTTCCAAAAATTGATAATGGCAGTTCAGAAACTTGCTGGGCTTTCAAAAACCTAAGGTCGGACTTTTTCTAGCAAACATTTTCACTCCATCTTCCTCACGAATCACAACTCATTGTGTATCCACATGAAGAGAATGGGCAGTATAATTAATTTTAGTTGAGGTTGTTACCACACTTGTATGTAAAGGATGGTAAAGCAGCTCTAAAAAATAACTTTTCTTTCAAGATCTGCAATAATATCTCAAACTTTCCACCACCGAACAGCATTTTAAAACACATCCAAAATTCCCGACGGTTTATTGGGGATTATCAGCCCTAAAAATCTTACAACTCACTCTACTTCTTACTCCTCTACTTTGCAATCCATCGTTATCCCGAAGAGGTGATGCTGAAAACATCCTAGCGTACCTATTTAATTTATTTAATTTATGCTACAACTTTAATATCGTCTAGCATCAGCAGTTTAAGAAAATTCTTCCAAAAAAATATTAAAATCGAATTGTCTTACAACGGACCTCTGTGGAACACCATTCCTTAATGGGAAAAAGAAGAGGTTATGACGTTACCTACAAACTTCAATGTTTCTGCCTGCCCACAGTCGGATAATTAGATACTGTGAAGCAGATAAGTGGGAGAGTTGTGATTGTGATACCTTCGAAATCACGATGCTTCTTTCGTCGACAAAAGAGAAGAAAAAGAAGAAGCTCTTCTGCTCTAGATTTCAGGTAAGAAAGCAATAAACTTTATAGAAAGATTAAATTAAGATCAAGACTTAATTGTATGACCATAAGTGTACACGAGATGAAAAGTTGTCAACTTGCATGAAAGTTTTAGAATGAGAAAGAAGGGCGCTTCTATCAAAATTGAATGGAAATTTGAATCTTAAATGAAACAAATAATCTTACATGTGTGGTGCCAAAGAAAATGATTTTAGTCAAATAATTCAATCAGAGTTAGCTTTCTCCACCTGCTGTGAACTGTCATTTATCCAGCAAAACATGATAAATTGTTATATTTTTCGTTTATTAACAAGTTGTTGTTTAAAAAAATGAAAGTTTATGAGCCATAAATCACGATTACTTAAAAATTTGCTTAAGAGACAAGCAATTTGTTATTATAACAAAATATCAAGGCGTATCTACATTTGTCTTCCACTTGTAAGTCTATACGATAATTTTCACAAATTATTATACCAGTCTTTCAATAAATTAATTCACCAACATTAATTTACTTTCATAATAATGTCTCGATTAAAGGCAGCCGCCAGTCATTTGCATTTGATGCAAATCAATAAAGATTGCCAGTTCAACACAATCAACAATCTCCTGCGCACCTATTTCGCACAAGTCTAAAGGTGGCTAGATGAGCACTGTATGATGTTCAATAAACAGCATAACTTGAAACTAACAACTAACAAGTCACTCACATTTTAAACTAGATCCGCGAAAGTTTCCTCATTTGCAGTTATTTACATACACTCACCACACCCGACTGATGTATGATGATCTGTCCGATTCATGTACATTTTCAGATTATCATAATCAAACCCAAATCGTGCATCGAAAAACTCATTTTAATACTTTCTTGTGTCAGTGTCAGGCAATAAATCAGGTTGACACAAGACGCAAAAAGTTTTAATTGAATCCTTATCTAGACATTTAGGAGCCAATTTTACACAAGAGCTTTAAAGATGAACAATCCAAATACTAGTCAAGCATAACAAATAGGTACAACTATTTGTTTTTATTTGTATAGCCTAATTTATCATTCGAAACCACCCACAATCAAAGTGTTACCTACATTTCTATTACGACAATATAAGTTTGATTACGATTACACGCGCTCGGTTCGATTTAAAAACAAAATTTAATCAATAGTGGTTTTAAAATCGGAGCGAGATTGGGATTTGAATAAATAATTTTTTATTCCTTTTTAATGAAATTGTCCGCAGTCACGAACATGCATATTTTATATTAGTTTGGTGTACAACCTAAGCTTTCTTTGTGTTGCATAATACGCATACCGGAATCGGAATCATGTTGGTTGATTTATTGCATCGATATCATGATACATCAGTTTGGCAGGCAAAAAAAAATTAGAAATAAAATTTGTCGATCCGAAACGATAGTTTGAATTAATGAGGCTGACCTACGTTGTTGTATAGCTTTTGTGTTTTTAAACTTTTTAACTTTTCGTTTTAATGGAAAACTAAAAACAGCAGACTTACACGTGCGGATGTACTTATATGGCAGGGTTTTAATATTTTACAGTTGAATTGCAAATTTGATTGATATGAAGAACCTCATTTGATTTTCAGACATGAAATACGTTACAATGTTTGGAATAGCACTTTGGTTATGGCGTAAGTTGATATTGATTATTGAAGCTAGTGAGATTTTGAATTTTTTGTTCAAATTAATTCAATTATGTAGTTTTCTATTATTTCTCTTAGTTTTTGTTTTCTTTAGTAGATAGAGTGTCTTACATACATATATGTATTTAGGTATTATATATGTGCAAAGTTTTTAAACGTTAAGGAACAACTAAAGAAGTAGAACAATTGAATGATGGTGTTCTTGCAATGACAGCATACAGCACCGCAAATGCCTTCCAGTATGTGGTCTGAGTTTACGTGAAAAACGGAATCACATGCTTTTGACAAATTTCAGGCCTGTAAATTGTATGTCTACTCTAATAATTCGCCCGCAATTGGCATTGTGGTTGCCAATTGATGAATTTCAGTTCATTTTGAACAATGTGCCTGTACTTAGCCGAGACACACCCCATATGTGGATAATATACGATAATTTTAAATTTTTTGCACTAAAGGAAAGGGTAACGCCACGTGTGGCATGTCTACCTTCTAACCCAGAGGTTCGAGGTTCAAATCCCAGCAGAGGCAAAAATGTTTTTTCACGGGTATTGCCTTTCGCGAGGATTTGGCAAGTCTTCCGTTAGTAAATTCACTGCCGAGAAAAGCGCTTTCTCAATTAACCGTTCGGAACCAGCAGAAAATTGTAGGTCCTTTCCATTCCCTCACCAGGCATGGTTGTGAGAAATTCGCTAGGCCCAGGGGCTCTTCGCTCTGTTGCACCACCCTATTTATTTATTATTTTTTTTTTTTTTTTTTCAAGGAAAGTGAAAATAGTTTACCACACCAAAATGCAAAAACAAAAAACAATCTCGTCAAATCTGGGGTCGAAATACGGCATCAGTAATCAAGTGAGTGAGTGCCATTCTCCTATAAAAATTCGCTTTAAACAGGACATTTTCAGTCTGCTGTCTATTTGTTGTTCAAATCGTTTAAATGCTAATGAAGGAATGTCAAATTGTGGTACTAAAGTCTCACGATAACGGGAGAATTAATGCCAAACTCAAAAAATTCAGTCACGTATTACTGGATCACGTGTGTTAATTCGGCCCCTAATGATAGTTGTCGATGTTAAAATAAAATCAAAGATAGAGAGAGATGCGACTCCCGTTGACATTTTATGTCAAAACGAAAGTGATTTCTAGTGGAGACGGCCGCGGCGCAGCCTGAAACCAAGTAGTGATCGACTTACTGTTACAAGAACAGCTAAAAATATACACGAAAACCCTGAAATTAATATGTGGTGTTCAGAAATTACGCTCTGCTCAGAAAAAAACAGAAAAAACATGTTTTTCTCTGGTATAACCTTTTCAAAAGCGATTTCTGGATTAACCGATCGGAATCGGAACCGGTAAAAAAAAGTAGGTTCCTTCCATTCCCTCGTATGGTCAAGCTCAATTACTATTTGGTGTTATATTGAAATTGTTCCAGTAGCTAGAGGAAGAAATAAAATAAGTAAGTCTTTGAACATCGAACGCAGTACGTAGACATGGTGTCACAATAGTACTGATTGTGAACAGAGGAAAAAAAAGTCAACAAAGTATATCATCCTTTAGCTTTAACTCGTTATTTTCTGCCTTACCAAAGTTGGTGCAAAGATTTTCGGGGAGAATGTTGGTGTTAAGATCTAGCTTTGGTTGGATTTAGGCTTCATCAGTTGTTCTGTTGTGTCTCTTGTGAGTGTATAAGCTGACGATGTTTTTGTTACCAGTGCTGCAGTGATTCGTTTCATTTTTCGTTTTTTTCAATTGTAGAGAGATCGAAAGTGATAAAAAATATTCTGTAACTTCTTGAGAAACCGAAGCATTTGGCAGCATTTTTTTGTGACTTAAAAAAAGGCTTCGTTTAGAAACATACCAAGTATTACGTTGGTTCGTTGAACAACCCTATGAGTTGTCAAAAAAAACTCAGGTTTTCCTTATAAAACGCTAAACCACAAACCACCACAGATCCCTGTCATTTGAATAAAAACACATGCCATTTGACAGTCCTCAATTCGCCACAGCAAAAACCTAGGGCGAGTTGAAGGAAAACCTTGGTCAACCCTAGGGCTCAAAAAACATTAAGTTTTACATTCAGGGCGACTTTAGGTTTCAACGAACAAACCTATTGACAGCTTTTCGTTTTAGTCGCAACTTCAGCAGCTAGTTGGAATTAGCGCTTAAAGGTAGCATTAGATTTATTTGCTGAACTCTACTCGGTTTAAAATACCTTCTAGTAATATTGGTGTCTAGTCCAAAATTCAAACCACATATCACTCGTAACCGTTGAGTGTCCAAGTCTGAACAGACGGGAACCTGAAAGTTGAATTGTCAGCGAAACAAGAAAAGCAAGACTAGAAGTTTTGTAAAAGTTATCCATTATTTTTGAAAAAGATTTAAAGATAAAACGGAGCATTGCGGCACACCTCTATTTGTAAAGAAAATACGCTGGCCCGAATTCCGTTACTTTTTAGACGATTTATCGATTAATAGTCTATCGTTCATTGTTACGAGGAAGGATTGTTTTATGTAGTTTTATTTTCAGTGGTTGATGGAAAGCTATTTTACTATATCGTTGTCTTACTTATGGTAATTTTTTCAGAGTTTCAAGCACGTTTTCTAAGCACATAAAATTCAGACGAAGTCTAAAACGTCATAAAAACGATGCACAAGCTCAAAATCATCCAACATATTAACTTGTACTGAATGACCGTTCAATTATGTTGGATAGGGCAATGAATGGATTTGTTTTGATGATATAGAAGTGAATGTTTTTCGGTTCAAGCCTCACACCATGAAAATGACTATTCTTAGTGTGGAACAAGCAAGTTTTCCGAGAACCAAGAGCATACTGTTATGAAAAGTTTTTTCAATCAAAGCCGTTGGGAACTGACTGAACTGAACTGAGTGGCAGATCTCTTCATTTGACACTGGATAACCTAAGCTCATCTTTAGCTTGCTGTCTGCTGTAAGTATACTACATACTCAAATTTTTATTTTTAACTATAAAATGCTGGTAAATTAACGGCAATTAGTCGTTTTTAATTGGTTAAACCCTTTTCAATTTGGCATTAGGCATTTTAAAAACAGAAATTCTATAGGTTGGCTAAAGAGCATTGCATATTGTCAAAGAAGAAAGTTACTTTGAAAAAATTGAAGTGACTTCAAAATAAATCAACAAACTTAAAAATGTGAATAGATTATTTCTACTGATTCTAATTCATTTTCATAGTCCCCATTCCAAAGTACAGTCTTAAAACTTTTTGTGCTCTTACATGCATATACAGGGTGCGACAAAAGTATGGAAACCCCTGGAAATATGGCAGGGTCCAAGGTCAAATTCAAGATTACCATCGGATTCCTCGTCGAAAAATACGTCGGACATAGGGTCTTTGATTTATTTTTAACGCATATTCTGCCATATTTCCAGGGGTTTCCATACTTTTGTCGGACCCAGTATAAACCCAAGTTTTGATAAAAGTAACGCTTTCCTTTTAATTTCTTTTTCGTTTAAAAAAGCAGTTCTCAAACAACCAATTAATTTAATAAAGAATTTTTTTCTGCTCAGAAAAAGTTTTCAACGATTAAGACCACCAAGGTCATATAAATCCTTTTATAACGCTAAGACTTATTAATAAGCAAACATTTCTTCTCTTTGCTAACCGAAAGCCTTTTTGCCTCCGAAATCGGGTTGAGTGCATTTTATACAAAACAAAGTTAAATCACACCGTATAAACTCGCAGGCCAAAACAAAATTTATTCAAAACTTCTGTATTTTTTTTCTTCTTTTGAATTAAAAGACTTTTTCCTGGCGCATTTGTCGGTATCAGTAACCCGCGGCATAATGTTTACCAATCTTTTAAAACGACAGACTATGCAACAAGCGCTGTATACCCACCCATATAAAACAGCAACAACACCCATCACACTGCCGTGCCGGCCAAATTCAATCCAAACCCCCCACCGTTCTTTATAGTGATAGATTACCCATTTCCCACTCTCGAATGGCTATAGCCTTAGCCATTGCCAAATTGAGATTTCTTCATCTTTTAGTTCAAACGATGCACACACAACTTGGGCTTGATTTGGATTTGGATTACGGGCTCGACCACAACAGCCAACGGTGATAACTAACTAACAAACGAAATGAAAAGTTTGCGGAATTCGTAGCGCGCAATGGTTTTTATTCAAGGCATTCATTTGGCTTGCAGTTTTGTATATCGTATACAAGGGTTTAAGATAAATTCTTCAAAGATATGTATAAAGTTATAATTGGACTGTCAATTTTTGTCGGACTTTTAGGTTTTGTTATACCAATAATAAGTGCGGCTAGTGTTTCTAATTATCACGAATCAAATGCTTTGGATTACTTTGGATCAGGTGCGTTAAGATATTTGGGTGAATATTGTAACATGTTTGTGATAACAAATTTTCTTTGTTTGGATTACGTTTTTGGTCAGTTATAACTCGATATAATTTTTGTTTAAATAAGTGCTCTCCTTTATTTATATGAAAATGTGTTTTTCGGGTTGCTTAGGCAGATTCATAAAAGGGTGTGATGTGAATAAAAGTTACCTTCATATACTTCAATAGTCAACTACTGTTCAACATATAATAAAAAAAATTAAAGCAAAAAAGAAAAAAGTTCTAAGTTTATCTGACAGAAAAGTGGATGTGTATAATTCTTTTCATTTAATGTTTCTGAACACGGTATTTTTGAAGAAACAAGCCATGGCCTGGTTTTCAGAAACTTATAGAATTTAGTGTTTAGTCCGTTATCGTCCGTCCAATCGTCAATAGTCAATTGTGTCGTCAAAAAATTGTTTTATGTTACTTCACTATCAGCGATTTAAGTATAGCCGTTTTACTATCGTCTAAAGCTTTTTAGTACTAAGAATTTAGACGATAGATGTCCTAAATGCTACGGAATCTCGTCCCGAAACTGAGCATAAATTACGACAAATAGAATTCATTTAAAGATATGGAATTCATTTAAAAGAAAATTAACGACAACACTAAGTTGAATAGTCGGTGTAGGAATTTTTTGTTAAAAAAAACGATATCTTTGACAGGTTTCAAACACCAGCGCTGCCAACATGAAAACACGAAATTAATGACCCAGCTGAAGATGAGCTTTTCTCGTTTTTATTGGGACTCATCCACAGCGACACGTGGCTTGTCGAAGAACTTCACAGAGGTCCTATATCTTTCTCAGATGATATTACAACGGATAAAAACGTGATTATTTGCTTACTCTTTTCAAATGATAGCACTGGTCGACAGTAAAATTTGCCGCCAAAAGCAAACCACATTTTTTAAAGTTTTTTGGGTCGCTGAACTCAGATCTGACCTTAGAATTGCTTTGCTACATCCAGTTTTCACGTAATTAAGCATTCAAGATCGGAAAAATCCAGTTTTTGCTATTTTTGAGCCTATGTTTTAACATAAAAAAATGTTAACCCAAAAACAAACCATTGCTTTTCTGATGATTTTCTATCCGCTGAATCCAAATCTGGTCTCAATTCTCAAAATGGCTCTACTACATCAAATTACTGAGATATCTAGCTTCAAAAGTCGTAATACACGGTCATGCATTATTTTGAGGATTACGTATACATATACCGTATAGTTTCAAAAAGAAATTTGAGTCAGAAATCACATTCTATAAAGATCTTTGGGTGCTGAATTCGAATACAGTCGGAGATTTACGCTACAGCGGTAGGTTCCTAAAAAATAAAGCATTGATGTCTTGACTTTACTCTGGCTATAATCTCAAGACACTGATGTGATAGACCAATTCTGTGAATGAATTTGAATTCAACACGTCTAAAACCTTCTAAAATGTGTTTTCTGACTCAAATTTCCTTTCGAGACTAAAGTTATCTTCAAAAAAAACACAAAAAAACGCATGACCGTGTATTACGACTTTTGAAGCTAGATATCTCAGTTATTTGATGTAGTAGAGCCATTTTGAGACCAGATTTGGATTCAGCGGATTGCAAATCATCGAAAAAGCAAAGGTTTGTTTTCATGTTAAAATTTTATCTACATTAAAACAAATTCTGAAAAGTAGCTCAAGCCTATTTTTCTGGATTTTGAAGGCTTCATATCTCGAAAACGTGATGTGACAGAGCAATTCTGAGGCCAGATTTGAGTTTTGCGAGCCAAAAAACTTTAAAAAATATAGTTTGCTTTTAACGGCATTCGAAAACGTGAAATTTTGCTGACCAGTGTGTTTAAAGCAAACTACCCGCATATTAATTTTTTTATTCAATCTAAAACATTTTTTAATGCTATTGCGATCATTGCTTTTTAACATTTTAAAAGTTATTTATTTTTAAGAAAGCTTGAAGCCCTGACAGCTGCTAGCTTTTAATATAAGCTGTCAAGACCGGTATATTTATTACGTTCCGAAAAGCCCCGGCAGAATAAGCGAACCTCAATTTGATGAGTCATTATGGAGTTTCAAATTTATATCGTGGGATTGTCTCCTCCTCCTCTTCATCTAAGCAACTTCTGCAGAAGTCATTAGAGGAAACGCCAAGTCTTATGGCGTGTCTTCCTATCAGACAATGTCCGGTAATGACATTGATTACGGAGCTAACTTGCAATCTGGTTATGGATAACAAATGTCTTGTGCGTTTTGGATCTAGTCAAGACATTTGTTATCCATAACCAGATTGCAAGTTGTCAATTGAGATGTCATATGAAAAGTTGATTGATAATTATTTACGATAATGGATTGCTTAACAATCAAACAACGTGTTAGAATTATTAAAAATTAAAAATTAAAGCTGCTAAATTATCTCCGGAAAAGTTAGGAACAAGTGGTTAAAAATTACCTCGAAAGAATCGCGTGTTGCGAATCTTGCCAAGGCGGCCATTCCAGTAATATTGTTCTTCATATTTAATGGCTTTAGGTTCGTCCGATGAACTTTCGCCAAGGTTGATCCCGTTTTACTTGACGACTTCATAAGTTGAAATAAAATTTTAATCTTTACATAGCTTTTCTTTCAAAACGAAAAATTACTGATCCCTTAGAATTGAAACGCAATTCCGCTATAAAATACTTCAGGTTTATATTTTGCGATGTGGATTGTATTTCATTTATTAGCGATTAACACATCATTATTATTATTAATTTCTTTTGCAGATGAAGTCATTGGTTTCGATACAGACTATTCTGACAAGCAGTCACTGGACGAAGATGAAGAAGATACCAAAGAAACCGCTTCTGATGAGCCCGAGACAATGCCTGAGCTCTTCCAGGGTGACATAGCTATTGATCCCTCAACATATCTAAGTCTAAGACTAGGTATAAATCCCTTGAAGTATCCAAAACGTCTCTGGCCCAATGGATCCATACCATTCGAAATAAGCGTAGACTATAGTAGCGAAGAGCGATCGGCCATTGAAAATGCTCTACACATACTTAACTCACTCACCTGCATTAAGTTTGTTCCATATGATGGAGAAGAAGACGACTATTTATACATTCAGCCGCCAGATGATGGACCAAAAGGATGTTGGTCATACGTAGGACGTCGAGGTGGTGAACAAATAGTTTCTCTACAAAGACCCGATATGACAAGCCTGCATTGTTTTAGCAGTGAAGGACGAATAATGCACGAACTGATGCACGCTGTTGGAATATTTCACGAACAATCACGTGCCGATAGGGATAAATATGTGAAAATACACTGGGAAAATATAATGCCAAAATATAAAAAAAACTTTAGACTGGTATCTGAGAAAAGTGGAAAATACTCGTATGACTACGACTATAATTCTGTTATGCATTACGGAGCTTATTACTTTAGGTGAGTTTCGTTTACATCTCTAAAGAAATGTCCTCATGTTTGTATTTATATTTTAGCAAGAAAAAAGGTGAAAAACCCACAGTAACTCCGCTTGCTACCGGAGTAAAAATCGGACAAAGAAGAACATTAAGCAAAACCGATTGCTTGAAAATCAATGAACTCTACGGATGTCTGGCAGGGCGCCACGCACGAATGTATAAAAGCTTTTGCAAGCTTCTTGGACTGTAGATGTGTTACTGATGATTTCAAAATGTTTATATTATTTATGTTTATTGAAAATATTATCTGGCTTGATACTTTTCATCTGAACTGTTGCTTTTGTGACGGAAGTCCGAATTTAGCTTGAAATCGGAAAAAATCACCACAGCTTTCTTGTTTCCATGGATAGCTAAGTTTTTTTTTTATAAATTTAGTTCTAACTGTAATAAATACGAATGAAAACTACATTGTGCGCTTTCTATGCACAGCAACTGTTCAAAAATATAACATTCATGTAAGGACATTGCGTTTAAAGCAAACTAAAGGCACTAAAAATTATTAGCAGATTGGAAGGTTGGGATGGGAATCTTAAATTTCTTACTGTAATCTCCACCAGCGTTCCAATGCCGCAGTACACGTACAACATCATTAGCTCCAAAACCAGATAAGCATACGATCCCGGCCAGTTTCCAGTCAACAAAATGAACATAGTAAGCACAATCGACAACCCACAAGTAAATATTTCAACGAATGTGATCCAATAGAAAGATTGATTGGTTGTTTTTCCAAATCTAAAAACCAAAAACAAAGAATAATAATTTTCAATGACACACTTACCACAAAGATTAACAATAGTTTGTACAGTGAATACTTTTGATGCCATGCTATGATATCACTTAGCATTCGTTTAGTCTCTATCGTCTCCATATTATCTCTAGCTATGTCGTTTAATTCCTCTATTTTTACTTCAAGCATACTTGCAAAAAGTACAGCATGCATGCTATAAACTATCATAAATAGATCACCAGCATAATTGCCAAAGCCTCCAAAGAACATACAAGTTGCTTGCATCCCGAGCGTTGAAAAATATCCGAAATCAGTTTCTACATCTAATCCAGGTAAAAAAAATTGCATCACCATATATCGATAGCCAGTGATCGAGTAGAGAATCACAGGAGCAGTAAAAAGCCACGCAAAAATAAGGATGTGTGCTATGGTGAGACTTTTTAAAAGTAACACCACATTCGATATGCATTTATTGAGAGCATGAGTACATTTCTCATTTTTGGTCTCGTATTCCAAATAAATGTTGGCTAAGATAACATTTGTTTCACTTATCTCTTTGGTAAATGCTATACCTGATAGTAGCTTTGCAATTCCCTAGAAATAAAAGAAATGACACAGTTTAGGGAGAGCGGAGAGGTTCTTGAACGTGATGATTTGCCGTTGGTAAGAACGTTTCTTCATCTACATTTTATTCCTTGGTACTTTCTTCCTCTAGCGAAATCATTACTTTGAGAAAAATTACCTGAAATACACTACCGACCATACAAAACGCTTCCAGTAAGATTCCCCAGTTTTCTGAGAATTTTGAATTTACGGTGTACACCGAAAATATAAAATACACCGTTATACAAAACCCAACACAAGCAGTTATGATGTTAATTTTATAATTGGGGTCTGCTACATCAGCGCCACAAGCTCCAGCACACAATCGTGAAATCTTGAGTACTTTCTGGTACTTCTTAGAAGGAAGCATATTTCTTCTTTTCCTGTTGACGATATTCAAAAATAAACTGAAATTTTCTCGATTAAAACCCACACTAAATAGACAAGGATTGGTGAGAAAGATGGGGCATACAAAGCATACATTCGTATCTATGTATATTGAAATACTGCTAATTGAACTGTCTAGTTAAATATTGAGAGTTCTTTGACAGTTTAATTGGAAGCAATTAATTTTACAAGGCATTTGCTTTTATGAAGAAACATTTTACTGTCTGTGTTTGTTCTCTGCGATTTGTTATCTTTATTTTCAAAGTCAAAGACCACGAGATTTTAAACAACTGTTTATCTGATTTGATCTTCAGCCTGTCAACATGAGGCGTTTTAGCTTACCCGCAAAATTTGTTATATAAATTTAAATTTCCTCTACACACAGTGTGTTATATTGCCAATCTTGTAAAACTCTATACAAAAGTCAAAATTGTACAGAAGATAATATTTTTCTATTTATAAATCCAGACAAAAGTTTCTACAAAGCTTGATCGAATTAGAAGTACTAAGATCCGTGGAAGCCTTCATGTCAAAAGTACCATCTTGGACAAAATTCAGCACGACCGGCTCAGTTGGTATTGTCATGTTCAATGGAGAGATCCGCAGAACCCCGTCCAAAAGGCAATATCGTACAACGTTTCAACAAATTCGTGACGAAAAAGAAAAGGCAGGCCAAAACACTCCTGGTACAAGCAAATGCAAAAAGAGCAGCATTTGGTTGGCCTCAGACATGGAACAATCCAAAACCGGGAGGCTTGCCGACGCTTTCTGAGGTCAACGCGGCGTACCCCACAGGCGGATCACTAGTGTGAAGCAAAAAAGTGGGAGAGTTGTGATCGCTTCAAGATCACTACTCGTAACGCCGGAAATGAAAAGAAGAAGAAATCCAGACAAAAGTTTGTAAGCAATGAAAAAATCGTGAAAATGATTTTCCTGTCGTGTACCTATATCAGCCATATCAGCCAAAAAAGACCAAAATCAGTGGAATAAATTGTGAGTCAAATTTTGGTAACTGTTGTAAACCGAAACGGCCTAAAATGCTTAACCAATTTTTTTTGGGCCTAAATTTATAAGTCTGCCGTTACCTTTATTTGCACTATTAACGCAGATCTAAATTCAACGTGTTTTTAAAAGAAAACACTGGATCAAATTAACACTTTCGGTGTATAGTACGATGTCCGTGGCACCGCAATCTGACAATGAATTTGGCTTAATTAGGTCAAAATAAAACGAAAATGTTAAATTATATTTTTCGATATCTCGTATCAAGATTCATGGAACATGGAGTAAAAAATCTGAAATTCAAGTATCAATAGCCGAGTTTACACTGTACAATTAGTTGGACAGACTTTGGCTTGAACGGCCAATGTTTGATAATGTGAACCCCAAGACGACCGCTTGAGGCTTGACCAACTTTTTGGATGATTTTCAAATATTTTTGAAGTTGAACGGAGCGGAGGAGTACATGACATAAAGTTGGACGACAAGTTTGAACGCAAACTACATCCGACCGTCCAACATCTGTCAAACGAAGTCTGTCCAACTAATTGTACTGTGTGAACTCGGCTAATCAATATCTCGAAAACATTTTTCGTTTTATTTTGGCAAAGTACGGATATCCCAAACTGAAAACAGTTTTCGCAATTTGGAAAAGTCCCAAAAAAAAGTTATCAACAATTTAAAATTTGGCGTAGACTTGGCAGCGCTAGCAATTAAATCGAGTAATTTTGGTGTCAATCGATTGGGGACAATTTAGAAAACACTTTTCCGAATTTAGAAAAAATAATTTTGCTAAAAAATGCAAAGAACATAATGTGAGCCGCTGTACCTTTTATTAGCAGCAAATTAAACTGAAATGCTAATAACTTTTTTTCTATACTTTTCCAAACTACAAAACTAGTTTTTTTTAGTTTCAAAAAAACTTGATTGAATTGGGAAAACCAAAACAGTTCAAGAGATCTGCGACTTTGGTACTATTTTAGTCAAAAATACAGGGTGTCCCGTAATTCGTTTTACATACTTTGGGATATGATTCTTGGTCATATTTTAAGAAAAAAATTGTTATACAGTAAAGTCCGTTTCTCAAGTTTGACATCACTTTTTGACAATTTAAAAAAAGGCTAACTTTGGTGTACCCTGACCTTTAGTAAATTCGATATCTCTGTCAATACTGATGATAGAGACCTAATCTTAGACTCAATTTTTTGTAGAAATAACAACCTTTAAGACTGTATTTAAATTAGGCTTCCATAGGTTTAGGGTTGCCAGATTTTCAATTTTAAGTGGTGTTCAAATTTTCTTCCCAAAACAAAGTTTTGACTTTGAGGTCATTTTTTTGGAGAAAAGGACTGATAAACATAGAGTTTCTTTATTTTTTACAGATGAACAAAACAATAATAAAGAAAAAACTCATAATTAAGTTAGCTCAAAAACCCATACATTTTATGATACTTGGAAAAATACAAAATGGGAAAAATTTTAAAAAAATAAAAAAAAGTTTTTGCTTTGAGGTTTGTTTGAATAAAACAATAATATGATCACTTTTAGTTTTTTTTTGTATTTAATACAAATACAATTATAACAAGTGCTCAAAGCGCCCTCCTTCGTTTTGAATCCATGCCAGAGCCCGTTTTTGGATTTTATTGTTGTGATCATATTATTGTTTTATTCAAACAAACCTCAAAGCAAAAACTTTTTTTTATTTTTTTTTAAATTTTTCCCATATCGTATTTTTCCAAGTATCATAAAATGTATGGGTTTTTGAGCTAACTTAATTATGAGTTTTTTCTTTATTATTGTTTTGTTCATCTGTAAAAAATAAAGAAACTCTATGTTTATCAGGCCTTTTCTCCAAAAAAATGACCTCAAAGTCAAAACTTTGTTTTGGGAAGAAAATTTGAACACCACTTAAAATTGAAAATCTGGCAACCCTAAACCTATGGAAGCCTAATTTAAATACAGTCTTAAAGGTTTTTATTTTTACAAAAAATTGAGTCTAAGATTAGGTCTCTATCACCAGTTTCGACAGAGATATCGAATTTACTAAAGGTCAGGGTACACCAAAGTTAGCCTTTTTTTAAATTGTCAAAAAGTGATGTCAAACTTGAGAAACGGACTTTACTGTATAACAATTTTTTTCTTAGAATATGACCAAGAATCATATCCCAAAGTATGTAAAACGAATTACGGGACACCCTGTATTTTCAATGCGGTTTTTAATGGAATGTTGAATACAACTAAAATGCTAATAACTTTTTTTTATATTTTTCCAATTGTATAGCTAGATTTTTCAGTTTGAGAAAAGCTTGATTGAATTTGGAAAACCAAAACAGTTCATGAAATCAGTGGTTTTGGTACTAGTTTAGTAAAAAATCACAGATTTCATTCAATTTTCCGTTAAAAAACGCATTAAAAATATTTTTGACTAAAATTTGTTCCAAAAATCACAGATTTCATGAACTGTTTTGGTTTTCCGAATTCAATCAATATTTTTTCAAACTAAAAAATCTAGTTTGGAATTTGGAAAAGCATAGAAAAAAAAGTTATTAGTGTCGTATTACATTCAGACTGTTTGCCTGCTGCGTGTTTCGTATATTTTCTTTTGAACCCTCATCCCGACAGTCTCTTATTATTACACTCAGACGTTTTGCGGCTGCGGGTTTTTTGACACTTCTCTTTCATTTTTTGTTCTCACCCACAGAGTCAAAGTGTGAAAATAATCAAAGAAGCTCAGCTGCATTATTTATAAATCCACAAAAAAAAATCTCATAAAGAGCAAAATGTCATTTGAAGTGGTAAATAATTTAATTAGATTTAAGATGATTATTGATATCATGGATATGGAAAATACATGAAAATATATGAAAAATTAAAGAAATTGTCCGAAGACATACTACTTCTTTACTCATGAACATTAGAAGATACAATAAAGCAACGACAAGAAACAAAGAAAGACAAGAAAAAGAAACGTCAAAAACCATCCTAGACAACTGGACAATTCTCAACCCAAAACTTTGCGGGTTGAGATTTTTTAAAGTACATATTTCTATTTCATCTGCTTTCTCTCTCGCACTCATTTGCGTCTTGGCAAAACCGTCTGGGTGTAATACGACACTATTTGACTTAAATAGTACCAAAATCACATATTTCATATTGCATTTTAGTGTAATTTGCTGCTAATGAAAGGTACAGCGGCTCACTCACATTATATTTTTGGCTATCATTTGGATGATTTGATTTGAGGAATACTCTTCAAGTGTTTGCACTCACTCTGTTTGCCCACAAACCACGGTTTTTGTGAGATTTGCCACTTGAATATCCAAGCGCGAAAGCACTGCTTTATTCATAAATCTCCATATTCAAAGACTTATATTTCTATTCTATTTATTTTATTTTATTTGACAAAACATTAGCCGTGTTTTAAACTGAGCCTTTCTTTAGATAAATTATATATTATCCAATCACATTTTAGTTCAGTGTGCGCGCTACCTATTTTAAATTACAGAAATGTGCTACCACTCAAACTCAACGGAAACACTACATGGGCTTAATTATATCGAAAAATCTACTACAATCACCCATCTAGAACTTTTGTTATTTCGATATCGATACACACACCTAGCCATCGACCAATACCGCACTTGCGTCATGTTTTATTCCACTTTTGGACGAGGTTAGGTAAGTTTCGAAGTTTTTCTTGTGCTGTGCGGCCGAGTTAATTTTTTCCTTTCTGTACTTAAAAAAAAATCAATAGATTTATTTTCTTTTCTTACCGAATGTATTAATTCTAAAGTGATAGAAAAAAAAATGTTAAAAGTATTTGTTAGTTCTTTTGCCAACTCGTGCCGAATAAGTGCATCGAAATCCCGAGTAATTTCATCATCTCCAACTATTCGCAATATCTTTCACAGCACATTGCTCCCAAGTACCAGTCCGATAATATCGAGTCACAGCTGCAGTAGATTCTTTCAAACTTCAGCTAAATTACTTAAAAGTTCATCTTTATATATCGATACCGAAGAAGAATCTGAAGACATGTAAGTATATCAAATTTTTTTTTTTTTTTCTTAGAGAAAAAGAGTATCTAAGCGTCTGTCCGCCATTTTGTTTTTTTCCAACATGAGGCTTGTAATTTTCCTCAATTTTTCTTTGCCATCTACTTAAGTTTTTTTTTCTGAATTCAATTTGCTTGAAAAATCTGAGTCATCAGAACACGTTTTCTGGGAACTTGATTTGAAGTCTGTTCACAGAAATTCCAGATAACGCGGCGAAAACGTGATTTGTTTTAAATTACGTCGCAATAAATTGTGTATGTATGTTCATATATGTAGAAACAGTAGCGTCCCCGAAATTTAAACTTTCATCAAAATGGAAGTACATGGTTTACATATACATACATTTTATACAGCTGTCGAAATATATAAATTCAAAACTTATTGTGCCAAATTAAAATAATTTTTTTTTATTTGCATTCCAAATATGTAGGTCTCCTCATGATAGAAATTACTCAGCCCATGGCAGCAACGGACGTGGTGGTCGTGATGACCGTGGAAACCGAGGTGGTGCATCCGGCGGAGGTGGGATTCGCAATGGACGCATAGAAAAGCGTCATACCGATCGTCGTGGAGGTCCTGGTGGCGGAATGGGTGGAGGCAATCGAAACAATGGCGGAGACTTGGAGCTCTATGACGTTGATTGGTCCAACCTGGAACCATTTAAGAAGAACTTTTATCAAGAGCATCCAAAAGTAGCAAACCGCAATCCACAAGAAGTTCAAAATTATCGTGACCAACATGAGATTACTGTTCGTGGAAATGCCCCCAACCCAATTGAAGACTTTTCTGAAGTTAACTTGCCCGATTATGTCTCTAAAGAGATTAAGCGTCAAGGTTACAAGGCACCAACAGCTATTCAAGCTCAAGGCTGGCCAATTGCCATGAGTGGCCACAATCTTGTCGGCATTGCCAAGACTGGCTCAGGCAAAACTTTGGGATACATTCTCCCAGCTATTGTTCACATCAACAACCAGAAGCCACTGCAACGTGGAGATGGACCCATTGCACTTGTTTTGGCTCCAACTCGTGAATTGGCTCAACAGATTCAACAAGTAGCTACAGAATTCGGTTCATCATCATACGTTCGCAATACATGCGTGTTTGGTGGAGCTCCAAAGGGCGGTCAAGCCAGAGATTTACAGCGAGGCTGTGAAATCGTAATTGCCACACCTGGACGATTGATTGATTTCCTTGCTTCAGGAACTACAAATCTGCAACGCTGCACATATCTTGTTCTTGATGAAGCTGATCGTATGTTGGACATGGGTTTCGAGCCTCAGATTCGTAAGATTCTCACACAAATTCGCCCGGACAGACACACACTCATGTGGAGTGCCACATGGCCTCGTGAGGTCAAACAGTTGGCTGAGGATTTCCTCGGCACCTACGTTCAAATCAACATTGGTTCCCTAGAACTTTCTGCCAATCATAACATCAAGCAAGTAATTGAAATTTGCGACGAGCACGACAAAGAAGAGAAGTAAGTCTTAGAAAATAACTTTTCGTACCTACAATTTTTATTATAAATGTGTTTCTTTTCTCGCAGACTAAAAACCCTTCTCTCTGACATCTATGACACAAGCGAAAACCCCGGCAAAATTATCATTTTTGTGGAAACAAAGAAACGTGTCGACCATTTGGTGCGTTTCATTCGTAGTTTCGGTGTTCGATGTGGAGCCATCCATGGTGACAAATCACAATCCGAGCGTGACTTCGTTTTGCGAGAGTTCCGTTCAGGCAAATCAAACATTTTGGTTGCTACAGATGTGGCTGCCCGTGGTCTGGGTGAGTACTTTTTTCATTACACTAAATTTAAGTTTTTACATTTTGCGTGGGCTACACACAAAAAAAAAATACTCCCAAACGTGTTCTTTTGGTCAATCGTAGCAGTTTAGAAGACATGCGCTTTTGGTACTAAAAATTCGAAATTTAACTCGTCTTTTCACGTAGAGTGGTGTTGCATTGTAGGTAGTGGATGTTCGGTTGTTTTATGTAAGTACCTACTCCCCGGTGTAGGAAAGTTAGTAGGTATCTGGTGAATAAACTGCGCAGTGACTAATTTAATTCATAACGTAACACGTTTGCCAGCAGATTGTGTTTTTCCTATTTCCGTTGGCGCGGCGTCTAGAACACCACATGTGTTTGATATTTTATTAAATGTGAAAGCGAATTCCGGGTATCTACATTCTACATACCAATACTCATGAAGTTGTTTCGTGTTTCGTGTATCTGTTGAATTTTTTTTTTGCAGCAGCAGATGACGTAGTTTGCTATGGACACATGTCAATGTTCAAAACGCGCCGTTTATTTGTATGTATACCTAAGAGATAACGCTGTCTAGGTTTTATGCCAGAAAGAAACTGGTTTTTTCCTCTCTACTTTCTGCCTATCTTGCGTTTGTATACAACTATAACACTCCAAAGGTTATGTGTCTGTATTTACCCAATCGTGTTGAGCAGGTGGCAGGTTAGGGTATTTTTTTTCAGTTAGGTATACCTGTTTCATGACAAACTCATTGCTGATATTAAAAGAAGATAGCGAAAATTGCTTTCTACGCATTTAATGAACTTTTCTTCCAAATTCGACACATCTACATAAACCGACGACCTGGTATTCTTTTCAAAAGAAGAGCTTACGTTTACTTTTTGCAAATTAATTTGTGGGATTAATTTTCGGACGTGAAGTGAAACCTAACCTTTTCTTGTTCGCTTCACTCTTCAATGCTTTCCTCCACAATCGTAGGTTATAATATAAGTAATGAGAAAGTAGGGGACCTATTTTGCTTTTGGTTGAAAATTGTGCTGAATTTATTAACGTTCTTTACTTGTGCACAAAAATTCACATTCAGTCATATTTTAAGGACAAGGGGTTTTGTGCACAACTACAAAAAATCGCTGTGCTGGAATATGATTCTAGACTAATTTTTTCGGTCCATTTCGGTGCATTTCGTGATAATTTTCAGGTAAAGAGAATCATCTATTGAGAAAATGTTTCAAAGCAGTTCAATTTTAAAAGTTAAATCGTTTTGTGTGTTATTACACTCAGACGTTTTTGGAAAGGCGGAATAAGTGCTCAAGAGAAAGAAGGTGAAATAGAAATACTTTAAAAAGTCTCAACTCGCAAAGTTGTGGGTTGACGTTGAGGATTGTCAAATTAGGGGGGGTTCAGATTATCAAATTTGTCTGTCAAATATGTTGGATGAAAAGTTTGACGGAAAATACCCATAGCGTTCACACTCACCAAACAAATCGTCAAACTTCAATCTGATCTGAATTTCAACCACGAAGGACATAGCAGCGCTTATTAGGGATGAAATTTTAGAAAAGCAAGAAAAACAAAAGAAAGCGTGTAGGGACAGGGACTAAAGTGGTGGACTACCTGAAAACAACATAAATTCCTATTTCAATGTGCTCAACAAAGAAAAAACAATTTTTGCGCGATGCACTACCTGAAACCATCATAAATTCTACTTTCTGTAGCCAAAAAAGAAAATATTCTTTCCGTGCGATGTGCACTACCTGTAAACATTTTTGAAATGAAATTTCTTCCGAGTTTGACGACAAGCGTTCACATTCGTCAAACTTGTTGTCCAAATTTGCAAAAATATCAAAAATTTGAAATCCATCCCACAAATTTGACAAGCCGCTTGATGGGAGAGTTCACACTTACAACTTTGCTTGACAAACAAATTGGAGGGCGAATTCCTAAACGCAGGCCTTCTTGCTAAGCAAGTCAAATGCTAAGCAAAAATAATCACAAATAAAATTTGCAATGCAATTAAAAGTATGCAAGTGTTTTTTGATAGCTGGCCAAATTCACTTGCAATTGCGGGAAAAAAAGCAATGTGGTACGTTTTGGGACATTCTGCTTCGAAGGGATTTTTTGTCGGCATTTAGGAACTGTGTGCTTTGCATAATTTGTGCAAGACTTGCGTTTAGGAATTTGCCCGGATAGTCTGAACCCCGCTATTGATACCTATATAAAAAATGAAGATGAGCTTCTTTGATTATTTTCACACTTTGACTTTGTAGGTGAGAACAAACAATGAAAGAGAAGTGTCAAAAAACACGCAACCGAAAAACATATGAGTGTAATAACGCGAGATTGACGGGATGAGGGTTCAAAAGAAAATATACGAAATACGCAGCATACAGAAAGTCTGAGTGTAATACGGCTCTTTCTTTTGAATTGCAAGGTGCCCTCTTACCTCGTTTCCACTTAGAATCGGGTAATCGAATCGGATTATGATACAGATTTCGATGCAGGTATCTACTTACCCACTGAATCGAGTAATGTAGGTATAAAACACACTCTTTTGATTCGATACAGCTCTTGTAGCTGGGTAATTCTATTTCAATTCGATGTAGGTATACACTGGCACTATAATTCGAATTGAAGTGTGATTCAATTCTCAGTGGAAACGAGGTACATATCTGTGAAGTAATCGGACCTATCGAGGCAACCGTCGGAGCGGAGTTTTCTCCGCAACGCATCATTTTTCGGAGATTCAATTTTGCTTCGAAGTAGTTGTCATCGTAAGAAATTTTTCAAAAATGCGGCAACGTATTGCATTCCCAAAATTAAAACTTTCCGCAGCTTAAAACTTATCGGAAGACGTCGGATCGGCCGATCGGTTACCTCGATAGGGCCGAATATAATATAGATACTATTAATACTTTGCGATTATGTTTCACGATACTCGGTGTCATTACAGTTGCGATTTGTTGTCCCGAGACTTTCAAGAAGCCGTTCGGTCCATGTCGTGGCTATCGTTGTTTTGGGTATCGTTTTTTTTGTCTCGTATTTCGTAATTCGTAATACGAGTGTGAGTGATAAAAGTGGAATTTTCCTTTTAAAGTTAGTTAAATCAGTTATATCAGTCGGCTATCCATTTATCGAATCAAATTTTGTTCAATGACTGGGTCCGTATTACAAATAACGATACTCGCAAAACAATGTTCATTATCGTTAAATTGCGATTAGACTTTACGATTTGCGTTGTCATTTATGACTGATTTTTGGAGGTCGTTTTGTTATACATTTTCATAATCGGTCCATGTCGTGGCTATCGTTCAGACTTAGTTTCACGTGAACAGCATTCCCCTCGAAAAAGATCCCATTTCACCTTTCCCTTATGAGTTTCGGGCGAAAAAAATTTTCATGTTCGAACAAATTCCCTTATTATGAGTGAGTGTAATGTGAAAACGTTCAGAGCGATTTATTTCACTTATTTTTATGAGGCGAACAAGTGAACAACAAAAGCGGAAAAAATGTGTGGAATTCTGTACAGGGGAAAGTCATAATAGGGCTGGTTGTTTTGGGTTTTGTTTTTCCTCCCCAGAGCAACCGTGTAAAACATAAAAATGTTAGAAATTAGATTTTCATATTTATTGGAACTATTGTAACCTATCTACAAATGTGAATGAATGTTTTGCAACAGATATTTCTGGATTTGTTAAATTTTTTATTAACAGTAGTGAATTTCGTAGCAAAACATTAAATACAAGTGCGGCTGTGATGCGTCCAATTTGGCGTTCGTAGTTCGAATATGCTATTAGGCTACGATAGGCCGATGTTAATATTATAGGTTATTGCTACTCATACTTAACAACAAGTAAAACTCTACATGCTTCATCAATTACATTAGGCCCGGGGTTGCCCGAGTTTTGTAGCGTCACCCTTTGGACAGGTTGTCGTAAATTCCGAACTTCGAATTGAAAAAAGGCTATGCATTTGGCTGCCATCGAAATAAATCATCATTCATCATATCACTTACGCACATCTAGTGTCTTGCTCTCCATTCCTACAATGCACTCCAACACTCGCTGTTTGAAACTAAATTGAAACTAAATTCAACTAGAGAGCAAATCATTAAAACAAAACTGAAATAGTTAAAAAAAAAAGACTCAACTCACCCATTTCCCAAAAAAAAAAAAAAAAAACAACAACCACAAAAATAATTAAATTTTAATGAGTTTCGGAAATGAATTTTCCCATTTTTCTTTTTCTTCCAACTTTTATTTTACAGAGGCCGTTTATGTTGGTATGGTGGGGATAACATAACACAATGAAGATGTAATTTTGTATGTGTATGATGTAAAATGATAAAAAAGGCTTCCAAAAAACTAAACGTTTGGCAATGTTTCGGCTTTCTCGAAACTCAGCCATCGTAAGTAAATAGGTCTGTGTGGATAAATGATGAACCACACAACAGAGATTGATAAATTTGAACGTACATAAGCATACATGCGGAGGTATATTCAACATCAAACTGCTCCATAGTTTGCGCTTGAAAATTTGGGGCAAATTAATAAAAGTAAAAATAAATAATAATAAACAAGTGCGCGCAAACTTGGGACAACCCGATATGCAGTATACCTCACAATTACAAACGGATTTGTGTTCTACGGTACGGACGAGCTACTAAACTATCCCTATCATCACAAAAGTAAGGCCTCTGGTTGGTTTTTGAGCGTGTGTAAAAGAGGGGCAATTGAAAATAAAAAAAAAAAATAAATAAATTGACTAAGTATTGAGTATATAATAAACTGAAAGCAAATTGAAAGCGGGTCGTGTACTTCTGGCGTCCCTTGAGCTTCGTTGCAACGCTGTTAAAAGAAAATCAGTAAACGGTGACGCAAAAACTCGTTACTGTGACTGACTAAAAACATCGAAGAGAACTTGGATATGCGGCGCAGTTCATTTTCAGATTTGTCGAAAGTCAATGAATCTTAGCCAGTCGACACACGATGACGCTTAAAACGATTGCTTTTTGCTTGAGTTGTGTTAGGGGAGTTCTGAAGTATCTTAATATCGAACAACTGCTGCAGGCAAAATCCACAAAATAATGCATCTCTATCAAACCAAAATGTGTTCTTTGACATAAGTTTAAGCTGAAATGTTGCCCAAAAACAGTCCGCCTCTGTATCTTGATTGGATGTTGGATTGTGAAGTATTGTGTGTGTGTACATAAATCGTGTAATAAAATATATCGCATGATGATGGGACCTCAATTGGATTAAGGATTGCTCACCACATGTGCACAATTGGAGTGTGTGGTCCTTAAAAACAATTTGCAACAACTGTAGCTGCGAAGGTCCATTAAATGTTAATCATTAAAATAATAAAAACACACACAAAAATTACATACATAAAATAAACGACACAAAGGACACATATGGGTGGGCGACGGATATGCATAGATGTTTAAAAGGAAATGCCTGCTGCTCTGCTTCAAACACAACTCCCTTCTTTTTGTGTTAACAAGGTAATGTAAATGTCAATTCAATTTCTTGCTCTTTAAGTTAATCTACTACTTACTTAGCTGCTAATCACGTTTTAATAAAATACATAGTTTAAAAAAAGCTCTCACTATATATTGCCACCAAAAAAAAAAAAAAGAAAAAACGAAAAAAGTGCTCATAACATTTAGTTTTAGTTTTTATTACCTATGGTAATTTGACTACGTATGACAATTACTAATATGTGATCTACCTTTATTGATACAGATGTCGACGGTATTAAGTACGTGATAAACTTTGACTACCCACAATCGTCAGAAGACTACATTCATCGTATCGGACGTACCGGTCGGTCAGAAACAAAGGGTACATCATATGCATTCTTCACAAAGAACAACGCCCGGCAATCTAAGGCTCTAGTAGATGTTCTCCGCGAAGCAAATCAGGTTAGTATGGTTGTTTTGTTACATCCATTTGCCATTATTATTTGTCTGACGATGTTGACTGCCGTTTTCTTTTTTGTGTCGATATGAAAGTCTAATCTCATCTTTTTTTTTTTCATTTCGTTAGGAAATCACACCCGCGCTCGAACAAATGATGCGCAACAACCGCGGCGGCTTTGACAACAACCGTCGTTATGGCGGTGGAGGTGGAGGTTCGCGATTCGGCGGTACCTTCAAAAAGGGCTCAATCGGCGGCGGAAGCAGATTCGGCGGTGGTGGTGGCCGAGGAGGTAGTTTCGGCGGTAGTGGAGGAGGCTTCGGAGGCGGCAACCGTGATTTCGGTCGAGAAAATGGAGGTGGATTTGGCGGCCGCGACAACAGAACCTCTGGCAGCAATTCAGCAGGTGGTGGTGGTGGAAACAGTAACGGTAGACATACGCGATTCGATTAAATACCTGGTTAAACTATGAATTTTGGATTAATTTTATTATTTAAATTACTTTAGTTTTAGTAGATTAATATGAATCTAGAAAAATAAGTTTGTATTTCCGAGTCCGAACGACCCACACTCACACACCACTACTAAGTATAATGACAAACAAAGAAATATACAAGCATTGCAATTTTTTTTTTTATAAATTAAGAAATACATTTTATAAGAGAAGACATTCCACGTCTTTTAGTTAAAAAAAAAGAAGAAATAACCACAAAAAACAAAATCAAACTTAAGAGCAGTTTGTTGCTGCCAGTGTATACGCAAGTAAGGAGACAAAATTTAAATTATTTCTTTTTAAAATCTCGTGTGTGAAGTTTAAGCGATGTTGCGTCGTTGCGTATTACAAATTGGCTGTTGAGAATGAAAATGCATTCATTTCATTCGTTCTAAATGACATTGGCACAGCCATGCCTAATTTTATTTTGAACCATAAGAGATGTGTCTATCGTTGATGTTGAAAAGCCTAGCCAGAGTCCTCGTTGACATTAAATTGTATTCCCTTAATTTATATCATCAGAATAACCATTTGAAAGGTATCTAGGTACTGATACGGAGGCTTTTGATGTGAATATGCCATTGATGAGGCGTACACAATTCTTTTTTTGTACAACTAATGTTAAGAAAATTAATGTCAAAAAGATGAACTTCACATGAATCAAATAAAACTGAAACAAAAAAAAAACTTGAAATACATAATTTGGTTTCGAGAACAAAAAAAAATCTTGGTTTTTTATTTGAAATTTCAGGCGGGTTATGAAAATTGAGAGACTTGCGCGTGAGCTTGTCGCACATTCTTCTTCAAAAGCGAACTATTTTCGGAATTTGTGATTCATCTGGAGTTACGGCTGTTGTGGTCTTCGGCAGGATTTAAAAAGGAAATCGAAATTAGATTTACTGCTTGCTTCATATCAACCGTGTTTTTTCTCAAAGGTGGGTTTGTATTGCGAATTGTGAAACACTGGTGAAAAACTGTTGAGATTCGATTTCTATAGAAAGATAATCGAATTAAGCAGGGTAACCGTCGGAGCGGAATTCTCTCCGATTTCCTACGATTCGGAGACATTTTGCTTCGTGGTAATTCTCCATCGGCTGATCCGACGCTCTCAGATAATTTTTTGTTGCGGAAAGTTTTACATGCTTACTTTTACATTCTATTCGATATAAAGTTAGTCGAATCCGAAAGAAGTGCATTTCTTTCTTCTTCTTTCCAATTCGACTAACTTTCTATCGAAAAGAATGTCAAAATAAGCATGTAAGTTTTGGGAATGCAATGGGCTGCCGCATTTTGGAAAAATTTATTACGATGACAACTACTTCGAAGAGAAATTGAGGTCCCTAAACCGAATCGGCGAATCGAACGTTCGACTGGAAGCGAATGTTTTAGAGAAACTCATTTATTGGATTATTATCATTAAGGTCCCTATTATGAGTAGCGAATCGAACGTTCGCTTGGAAGCGAATGTTTTTGCGAGCTTCTTTTATAGCGGTATTATAGGTTGTAGAAACAAAATCTTTGTAGAAAACTTTTTTTTTTCGACATTTAAGGTATGTCAGATAAAAGAATGGACGAAGTTTAATGATAATAATCCAATAAATGAGTTTCTCTAAAACATTCGCTTCCAGTCGAACGTTCGATTCGCTACTCATAATAGGGACCTAAACTTCGTCCATTCTCTTATTTGACATACCTTAAACGTCGTGTTTCTATAACCTATAATACCGTAGGGCTATTCCAGAAAGCGCGGCTGATCGCTTTTGGTGGCGGAAATGAATTTTCGTATTCTCAAAAGCGAATCGCTTTTAATTTTTTTTTAATGGAAAGCGAAAGCGCTTTTCAAACTTCATTATTTTTTTTGATAGAAACTATACTTTTTTGACATAATTCATTTCGTTTTCAAAAGCGATAGGTGTTGTAGTGTCGAATTGCAAGCGGATTGATAGAATAATTTAAATATAATTGAATTGAGTTAGAGAGTAATTTTCTTTTTTTTTATTAAAGAGTCAGAAACACACCACGACACAACAATTTTTGATGCTTGTTGAGTTTATGCAACAACACGAAATGATAGCTAAAGAATTGTTAAATGCTCCAGAATATAGAACCAAATTCTTCACAGAAGAAGAAGACGTATTACGGTTGCTAGACCTCCGAACTTAAGAGAGTTCGAAAAATTGGAGCAGGGAATAATATTGCACCAAATTCTTTGAACGATACAAACAACATTCAACTCTGTTTATATGGAGTCATATCCCACTTCCCACGGCTCAAGAGTATAACCAGCATCACCTTCAAATGAATAAAACAAAAGTAAAGAAAATTTAACTGCATTTAAAAATTTATTAGCAAGAATGTTGCTTTTATCTCCGTTCTTGAAAATATTTTCCAACTGATACCTAGGGAAAATTTGGAAATTTCATTGGAAAAACTTGGAAATATATGACATTTGAGTGGATGGATAAGACTTCCAAATGGAAATATTGGAAGTTTAATTTCCAACCATGTTCGCTTTTCAGAATAACCTAAAGCGAAGCGCTTCGCAATTGAGTTATCGCTTTAAATACGATCCGCCGCGCTTTCTGGAATAGCCCTACCGCTATAAAAGAAGCTCGCAAAAATATTCCCTTCCAATCGAACGTTCGAATCGCTACTAATAATAGGGACCTCAATTTCCGAAAAAGGATGCGTTGCGGAGAAAACTCCGCTCCGATAGGGCCGAAGAATTGCATCTTGAAATTCGATCGTTTTGAAAGTTCACGGGTTAATCGAAATAGAATCCTGAAAATAAGCATGAACGAAACCCAAAACAACGATAGCCACGACCGACGTAGACCGATTATTCATTACGAGAATGGATCGTGAATGGCAAAGATTATCGTGAAACGTAATCGCAGAGTAACGATAACGAGAGGTTTTTGCGTGTACCGCTATTTGTAATTACTAAACTATTGTAATTGTAAACTGTATAGTAAAATTTCTCTTTTTATGCTTTGAAGTACCTAGTGAAAACCAGGGATAGTGGTACAGTCATGTGGTGGTGAACCTGTCTCCGGTCCAACTTAGCAGTCTTCGTTTTAACCTATTGGTTTCTCCATTGCGTGTATAAAAGCGATTGCTGCGCCATCGGTGTCCTCCGGTGCATAAGATTGTTAAATCGCCTTTTGAACTTACTACATACAATGGTACAGTGGGTATAAGTTTTTTTTTTTTGAATGCTGGCGCTGGGTTAGGGGTTTTTTAACTGCAATACTTTAACTGCACTGGCTAGTGGCATGAATAAAAAGCATGAAATCGTTTTGGAAATTAAGGTCCCTATCAAAATCTGACGAAGTTTACATATATGATTACACAGCCTTATCGGGAATTCTTTGGTAAATATTTTTCCCAAAAAATGTTAAATGAGTTGCCAATAGGTATTTTTCCCTAGAAATTTTTATTCCCAATTTCGAAAAGAAGTTCCCGATACCAATTTTCCGAATTTGGGAAAAAATCCATAGGAAAAAAAGTTCCCGATAACCCTAACATTGTTCAACGAATCGACCATAGCGCCGCGCCGTAGGTATACCTAACAGAGAAGGAAAGCATTCGCTTTATTCGCAAGAGCTATGAACAGTTCGTGCAGATTTGATTTTGGGAAACATACCTTCACTACTCTCTCTTTATACCTCTTTGCCCACAAACTGTTCAACAAATCGACCAGGGCCCTGATTCCGTAACTTTTCAGACGATTATCGTTCAATCGTCTATCGTAGATTGCGTCGTCAAAAGATTGCTTTCAGTGGTTAGTGGAAAGTTATTTTACTATTGCTTTACAACGTTTGGCAACATTTTCAGGGTCTTAATGACGTTTTTTTACTGCCTAAAATTTAGACGATAGTCGTCTAAAACGTTACAGAATCCGGCCCCAGTATAAATATCCCCTTTTGCTTCAAGGCTTTAAGGGACTTAACAGGCTGAAGAAAATTGAAAAAAGTTGTTGATAATAAAAAATGTTTATTTGGTTAATTTTAATTGTGGAACGGTTAATGCCTTCTGAACGAAAATCAGAGAGCTATTAGTTAGGCGAAAACTCGACTTTTTTAAGATCCTAAAAAAGTTATGTATCAAAATTTGTAAAACGATAGTAAAAAGCTATATTCAGTCGCTAAAATCGAGGTTATGAAACAATCTTTTGGCGATACAATCGACGATAGATGATTGAACGATAAAATAAATAAATAAAATAAAAAGGGTGGTGTAACAGAGCGAGGAGCTCCAGAACTTAGCCCATTTCGCATTTCTCTCAAAAAAAAATTTGTGAGGGAATGGAGGGGACCTACAATTTTCTGCCGGTTCCGAACTTATTATCGAGAAAGCGCTTTTCATGACAATGATTTTACTAACGGAGAACTTGCCAATTCCCCACGAAAGGCGATAACCGTGGAAAAATAGGTTTGCCTCTGTTGGGATTGAACAACAATCGTCTAAAAAGTCTGGCGCACTGTGTTGGAGCCGTGAGATATAGCGCTGCGTAAAGAAAAGGACAGTCAACATATTCGGCCCTATCGAGGTAACCGTCGGAACGGAGTTTTCTCCGCAACGCATCTTTTTCGTAGATTCAATTTTGATTCGAAGTAGTTGCCGTCGTAAGAAATTTTTCACAAAAAATGCATTGCATTCCCAAAACTAAAATCTCCGCAACAAAAACTTATCGGAGAACGTCGGATCGTCCGATCGGAGAACTACCACGAAGCAAAATGTCTCCGATCGGAGAGAATTCCGCTCCGACGGTTACCTCGATAGGGCCGATTAAGTTTGTTCGTTGAAGCCCTGGGTTCGTCCTGTGTTTACCAGATATCGTTTTTTGAAAAAGGTAAACATGCTCCAATGTCAAACTGAATGTTTTTTGAGCCCTGTTTTTGCCCTCAACTCGCCCCAATGTTTGGCTGTGGTGATTTCAGGTAACGAACCATGTCAAATGATTTGTATTATTCTTCTCGAAATTGTACTGATTTTGTGGTTTAACGTTTTTTGAGAACCGAATATTTTAGAAAACTTATAGGATTGTCCTGCAATCCCTGGGTAAGGTTCAACGAACGATCCTATTGCCACTACGATGGTTTTGAAAAAAAAAAAAATTATTTTAGGTCTAAAAATTGAGTTGTTGTTGAGTAGTTGATGGATCCTCTAGTTTCCTTATCTTGTTCTGTTTCAAAAATTAATGCTCTCTCAAGTCAACGTAGTTTTTGTTTTGCCATGGTGGCAATTTTAGCTATAAAATATTGTTTAAATAACGATATATGAGAATGTCCATGTCGACGCCCGACGCGACGAGAACGCCACCGCTTTTCCATATATTTGTAGTTATCGCGTCAAGCAGAAGGAAAGCCTTTACCCCGAACTCTGTTGTTCACAAGTTTTCTTATTCTAATTACAATAAATGTAGGTATGTTTGGCCTGTGCACCAATATTATATCATTAAATGTTGTTTTGGTAGGACAGTGTAAAACATTTGATTGAACATAACTTACATGTGTATACATATCGTTTATTTTTATACACGCAACATGTGTCGTGGCATTGACCATAAAGACAAATTCTGTGAATACCATTTTTTTATCCCACAAATTTTACCTCAAAGAAGTTCCTTTCAACACCTTAGGTTTTTCCTGACCATTAACGCTCTATTTTGATGACAGCGACAAGCTTAATGATTGCCGCATTCATCACTTCGCTTGTCTATTCTTCTTTTATGGTTTTTACTGAATTGATATTACCAATCGTTAAAAAGGCAGTTATGAAGCCCAAAAAAAAACCTATTGCTCGTAAATTTAATCAAATTTGATGAACTCGTAAGAGACCATATCGCACACTTACTTTATCGGCGGGCTCTTAAGGACGACACAGTGCTTATGCAATCCAGAAGGAACAAAAATTATACCGCAGGCACTTTTTTGGCCAACATCCCTCGAGAATTTCAAAATCGTTATTTTGCCAGAGCCATAGAGCTATGGCAAGGCGGCTGGTTAGTGGTTACAGCCATCAGCCATGGCCGTCTTTATTGCGTTTTTATTGGCGTCGTCGTCGCGCGGAGGAGTATACCTAACGTTGTTTACGACAGGTTCTTATCATAAAGTACTCCGCCCATTAGAAGCTCCGGCTCGTAGATTCAGCATCCCCATACAACCCGCAGTATCAAAACATCTTATAAATAGCTCCATTGATTCAGTAACACAACTCAAGATGTTACCAAATACTTTAGACAGCGAAGCCAAAAATCCATTTTGTATACAGTGAAGCAAGTGGTACAATCAATTTTGTGGGAAGGAAAACCTCACACGCCGGGTAAGTCAATTTTGGATGCAAATACTGATGCATAATTGATTCGTGGTTTGAAATTTATTGCTTTAGCAATAAAGGCAGCTTTGATGAACCACAAAAAAGTTAAGAATGAGAGGTTTTCGATTCTATTTGAGTATAACCACAGACAGTTTAGCTTTACCTTGTTTCTTCAAAATTTCCGCTGAAAACTTGTGTCTCTTGGATATTTGTTATGAGATTTCGAAGTATCATTAAAGTTAGTTTTTTTATTTTTGTTGATATCTCAATTTCTGATCAAAAATGGTATACCTACATTAGTTGGTTTCTCCCCAAAGCAAGCTTCTACCTTCTGTTTTCATTCATTGTTACACTTTCCAATGCATAAAGTTTATAGAAGCAGACTTGTAAAGGTACTTGTACTATGCCGTATTGATTTATTGCTTTAATTTTGCATACAGCATAACGCGTCCATCCGCAATAAGCCCTTGCTGATCAAGTACGTGCGATAGTATTATATTTCCATTTTCCACTGATAAGACCGTACCTCATAACATTTTCTCCTCAATTTTCACGTCAATGAAGTTTCGATGAACAGTAACTTATTATTTCAGCTCAGAGTCTTTGGCTGCATCGTTATTATGCATAAATATGATGTGGATTGTCAAATATACAGAAAAAGCAAGGGTTGAACCTTTTCACTCATATAATGAGGTGTTGGATGATGATGTCGATTCCGTAGGTGAATAATTGTTACCAAAGGCGTTTACGTGTTTCCGTCCTTATTGTCAATATTTCAGAACGTTTCTTATCCACAATGAGGCCAATGTGTCCGTGCTCAAAATCGTTATAAGGGAGTGAATATTGTTCCAATTAAAAAAGCAATACCTGCAGGAGGAGATTTGAAACTTTTGCAAGAATTCATAGGATACTTTTTCCGGAGGCTATTCTTGCATTACAATGCAAATGTTAAAAACATCTTGATATCAAGATTTATACATTTTTTCCTTCTGTTTTCTTAGGCCAAAAACTATTGTTCTGCGTCTTTTAAAAAGCTAAAGAAGCCGCTAGAGCGAATCTCTATGCTAATTATTTCAAAAGAGAAAAAGCTCCCGAAAAAGCCAAAACATCAAAACGCATTCTAAAGCTACCGTTCTATGAACTTAATATCCAACACTTTAAAGATCCTTGCTCTAGTATTGGGTAGCGGGTTTATCGGTCATCGGTTAGAATTTTAATGATGGAGCATAGTGAAATTTGCATGTTACGTTAATTGAAAAGAGACTTGATCGATAGTCATACCAGAACTGGTGAAAGCTATGTGCGAATAGTTGAGGATATGTGCAGCTAAAGTCAACTTCAAACTCCCCGCAGTCTCAGTAAATATAGAGGAAGGAAGAATCCTCTACTTTTACTTATTGTCCTTGACTTCTTACTCAAAGGTTTAGTACCGGACTCTAATTACATCACATACATATTCATATCTGAGGATGGAGTCACTATAAACTAGGGTCCTACATGCTACATCCCTGTAGCGAACACTCAACGTTTGGGCAAACGTTTTGAAATGAATTAAATGGCGTAGGTATTAGTAAACATGAACTGCCGGACCCGAAACCCCCCAACCCCCCCCCCCCCCCCCGTGGATCCGCCTATGGTGTGTATGAAATGGTTGGAAAAATCCGCAATCATCAAGTTGAAAGGACGACTCTACGTCTACATACCGTGTATACGCACGGTCTACAATGTTGGACAACGTACAAAAAAGTATGAAACAAAATTTATGGCAGCTCAGGTGAAAAAGCTTCTAATGAAAAGAGGACTATCGGCCAATTGAAAGTTTATAGTTTGCGGAGCCCTAAGTGGATACCTCCACGTAAACCAAAATGGAAAACAATAACTAAATAATAACTAGTTGGATTTGTCCGGATTAATAAAGAGATCAGGAATATATTACGTTTGTTCGTTGAAGCCCTGGGTTTGCTCTATGGTCATCACAAGCCGTTTTTAGAAAAATCTCAACTCACCCTGGATGTAAAACAGCGGGTTTTTTAAGCCCTGAGTCTATGCCTTCAACTCGCTTTAATGTAGGTTTTTTTTGGGGCGAGTTTAGGTAAGAACAAGGGTGTCAAATGTCATGTAGCTTTCTTCAAAAGACTGGGATGAATGGTGATTTTGCGGTTAAGCGTTTTTTGAGAACCGAGAACTCCGGTTTTCTTCGACAACTCAAAAAATTGTGGAGCAAACCTAGGTCAACCGTGGTTAAAGTTCAACGATCTACGGTCTAAAAGGCAAAATCATTTGACGTAACGTTTCAGAGACGTTCGCGCCAGAAAAGAAGAGATTCAGGCCAAACACTTTTGGACACACGTATACACTAGCAGAAATTTCGCCTCAAATATTAAAGAAACAGTGCAAACGTTAAGTTTTTTTTATACGCTTTTTGAGATCAACGAGGAGTTCACAGAGAGCGGATCGCTAATGCAAAGAAGATTAGTGGGAGAGCAGTGATTTCTTTCAGATTCAAATGCTCATAGCATCGTTGAAAATGTTTTGCAAAGAATCTCTTATCTCTTTTCAGATACGCATTTTCAAGATTTTTCAAATAATATTAACATATGTGGAAACATCACAGTAGAACACTGCTTTGTCATAATTCTACTTAGATGAACTCATGTTGCAAGCGAAAACCGAGATTGGCTATTCAAAAACTTAAATAAAAACAAAATCGATACCAGCTTACCTGAAATTTGAGGAGCTTCAGATCTTGAAACATAATTTAACTCGTATGGCAAAATATATCAGGAAACTGTCTAAGATGTTTGCACATATCTAAAGCTTTGAGCGGCAAATTAATTTAAGCCCTTTTCATTCTGAACAAAGCCTGCTGCACCATATAAAAAAAAAAATTGGGGTTGTTGAGGGGAAAAGGGTGATGAATCGGCTCTCGGTGTAGTTTTTTTGTACGAAATATTGACAGCGACATCTTCATGCTTATTTAACTCGTGGAGTTAGTAAAACGACTTGAGTAGACGAAAACATATAGTTGCAAAATCCATAGACCATTAAGTATCTTAGCCTTGTAACGGCCACAAAAGGTTAATCGATAATCGATTTGAACATTTGCTGCCACATCAGTCAATCAGACAGTTCAAATACCGGTTTCGAATTTAAGTTCAATATTAATCAAAACTTTTCTTATATCGAGCATTATTCTATGAAGATTGAAACATTGGAGTTTTCGGTTACTCTTCCCTGTGGCAAAACAGTCAAGTTTTTAATCATAAGTCAAACAAGAAGAAACTGCATTTGAGCTCCAAACGATAGCAACTTTCATCATTTTTTCACTAAAGAAAATGAAATAGAAAACGTTCAGTCTTTGAAACACGCATTTCTCACCTTAACCATAACCCCTTCCCATGTTCATTATGGATAAGGAAACACAAAGCACTCTCTTTGCTTGAAAAAAAAAAAGGACAAGCTCTATGCAGAGTGATTTGCATTTTGTTATTTTGGTTGTGGTTCGAACATTGACAGTGTATCTATCTATATCTACAAGCTTTCGGTTCACTAGATCCCTTTTTTTTTATTCAGAGTAATGAAAATTCAAATTTTCACTATAAGTATACCTAAAGTAGCGAATAATTTCAATCGAATGAGTCTTTAACCAGTTTAAACCTCTCACTCCTCACTGGTTGAGTTTTACATCATTTTCCTCAGAGCTCACTTGGTTGCATAATTAAAAAGTGTGGTTTCAATTAAATGTTACATCCTCTCATAGTGAATATAAATTTCTTAATTAAATTTTTCCACTGGATGTTCTTGTTAAAATCAACAAGAACATCGTTACTATTGGTTTCCTTTTCCTTCGCCAGATATACAAAAAACCAACAAGCGTTTTTTTGCATTCTTGTGATTCAAAAGGTACGAGTAAGTAAAATGCTCCCTATGAATGAGAATTGGTGGGCATACGCACAGAAATAAAAATTACTCACTGCAAAAAGTCCACTTAAGCTAACGTTAAACCTTTCAGCATTTCCAGATAAAACTCAAGCGGAAACTCAAGACCTGACCAAATGAAAGTGAGTGGTGCAGAAAATTTTATTCATTTCACGACTGGATTGCCAATTTAAAAAATTACCAAAAATGTTTGAACACCTATACAAATTAACTTAACAATAAATATGTGCACTTCAAGCAGATACTTCTAGTGTTTAAAATTAATTGAAAGTCAGTTTAAATATAAAAAAGAACTAAAACGAAAATAAGAGTAAGCGTATTTCCCTACTTCTACTGAACTGACCGCACTGGGGATGGTTCGTAAATTCGTTTGATATTCAAGTGAAACAACTTTTACGCAGCAAGCAAATACTACCTATACTTCACTGGAAGCAGGTTGGTTAGAAAACAATTACACTCAAGGAGTTAAGTTGTCGGGTTAAAATAAAAAAGCGTTGACGTGGGTTGTTGGCAAAAATGCGTAACATGATTCTTAAATGTAAATATTCTGGATACTGGAGAGGAATAAGTTTTTTTCAAAACGGTATTTTTCTATACAACAAAATGTAGAATTTGATTTTTTTTCAACTGTTTTTTTTTTCCTACTGTTTTGAATTGAACTTGATAGACAAAAATTAAACTTTAGTTTGAGGTTTCTGATTTGTAAGTAAGAATCTTAACAGACAGGAATTGAAACTTATCTATACACTAAAACTATTTTTTTTTATGTATAAAGAAAGAAAGCTTTTTTGATCGTTTGTTTGTGTTGAGTAGGCTCCAGAACTACTGAACCGATTAGAATGAAATTAGGAACAGAGATGATCAAGATCCTGTGAAATGACAGAAGGCTATATTTCTACACCCATACATATTCCCTTTGGGTCAATTCGATCACCGTCGATTTCTCTGTCAATACTGATGGTAGAGACCTAATTTTGTTAAAATACTAATATTGCAAACTATTTTTAATAGGCATCATATGGTCTTAGGCTTCCCAGATTTTCAATTTTAAATGGCGTTCAAATATTCTTCCCAAAATTTTTACTTTTAGGTAATTTTTTTCATAAAATGCCAGATAAACATAACTTTCTTTATTTTTTAAATATTCATATGATAAGTGTAGCCAAAAACCCATACATTTTATGATATTTGGAAAATACGAAATAGGTAGAAAGTCTAATTTTCTATTTTTTGCAGCACCTGGCAGTTTTGACTGTGCTCTGATGAAAAGGCTTAAAGTGTATACTTGATCTGCAATATCAATCCTGATTGACTTACATCTTCACAGGGAGTTTTTAATAAACTTTCAATGGGCAAATTAGGGGTATAAAATAATAAGAAAAAAAAAACTTATTGGCTTACGACTGAAGAGAAGACTTCGAGTTAGGCAAGTAAAAATAAGGGGAGTGTGTTGAAGTGATAAAGTGCCACTCTAATGGCTGCTTTTCTGTTCTAGACTAAGCTTGGATATGATCAGTGTTTGATCAGTGATAATGCTTTTCTTGTTATTCTCATTTCTTCAGCAAGAAGTTTCCTTTATCTCCTTTAATATTAAAAAAAAAATAAAGTACCAATAAACTTTCATAAATGTTTTGTTTCGCTAAACTTTTGAACAAAAATTCAAAACTATTATACATATATTTCCTTTACTTAATAAGTAAATAGGGTGGCGCAACAGAGCGAGGAGCCCCTGGGCCTAGCGCATTTCTCACAACCATGCCTTGTGAAGGAATGGAGGGGACCTACAATTTTCTGCCGGTTCCGAACGGCTAATCGAGAAAGCACTATTCATGGCAATGAATTTACTAACGGAGGACTTACCAATTCCTCGCGAAAGGCGATTCCCGTGAAAAAACATTTTTGCTTCTGCTGGGATTCGAGCCTCGAACCTCTGGGTTAGCAGGTGGACATGCTAACCATCACGCCACGGGTACCTTTACTTATGAACTTTTATTATAAGAATGTGAGCTACACCAGAAAATTCAGAAGTATAGATTCGTTTGTTGAACTTTATTCAGGTCTCCTTGACAACCCTATGAGTTGTAAATAGACCTTCGCTTTCGGTTTTCAAAAATCAATAAACCATAAAATCATCCCACATCTCTGTCATTTGACGAAAAATACATGAAAGTGGGTTGCGCCATTTTTGTTTAAGAGGAAGTTTCGGGCAGAAAAAATCTTCTGTCTTTTCTACTTGTTAAAGGGGAAGTAACTGTTTCCTTTTTATTCAGGTAGGTAGTATAAAATATTCTTTCTTGATGGTAGTGCAATGAACCCAAAATTAAATAATTGAAGTTAACGCCACTTTGATTTATGCGAAATGCAAACATCAAAGCTTAAGAACGGTAAAGTAACTTACCTACTCGTGTATCATAAGAATGGCTTTCGTTAAAATCAATCTTGTAAGGGGAGAAAGAAAATTAATGCAATGAGGAGCAAAAATCAACTTACTTCGCTGATATTTTTAATAAACGCTAATGTAAATAATTATGTTGCATACTCAGAGCAAACTTTGTACAGAAGACTTTTCGCAAAACTTTAAATGCACTTCACTATGTATAGACATATACTCACTTGCCAGTTCCAGTCTAATTAATGCATCGTGCACACAGCGAATCATCTAATTGCATTGAACCCAACTCACTGTACCATAACTTCGTGAACAAACACACCCACTATCATACATACGTACCTAAGCCATATCCCGTATATTTCTGAAAATAGAGAATACGAATTCAAGTTCTCCACATCAATGCATCTCTGCTACTTGTCATTCAGTTCAATATGCCAGTGTACAACATGCCATGCGGAATATGCCTCAATCCTAAGCAATTGTTATAGCCGCTCTATGGCTATGACACCCAGCTAAATACCGCTACTACGTGGGGGATGTAGAATTTCAAAAAATTCCGCTTCAATGATCGGTTGCACTTCCGTGTGCATCACTACAAACCACCACCACCCCCACCTTACATCCAAATAAACAAAACACGAGAAACTGCAAATAGAAAATACAATCAGCTCGAGAAAAAAAAAGAAGTTAATCCCTCCGACCGACGCGGGCCGTGCCGTCAACTTTTATTCATGTCCTTGGCAGTACCATATATAGATTTTGGCCCGTATCCGCAGATTCATAGTTTTCAGCACTCATAAAACGAAATCTTTTTTTGCAGTTGAAATTTGTTTGCAAAATTCTCATTTTTTTTTTTTTTACTTCCAACCATGGAATTTTGCGACTTTCAATCGAATCCACAGCTCACACAAAAACGGATATGAGTGAACCCATGAGTGTACTCACATCACAACTAAAAAGAAATCACACCAAAGGTTAGCCTGAGTTTTTGTGCGATAAAAAATAATTCTAAATCCCTTAAAAGTGATTTCACCCGTAGCAGAAATTTTGTTCCAAACATTAAGCTGCATATTTTAATTGCATTCGTCCAGCAGCCAATGAATGTGTTTTTTTTTAAACTATAGGTTTTGATTAGTCGTTTGTTGATCTTCCGTCTAAATAATTTCAGCAATTTGTTTGACTGATGTAAAAGAGCTGATATCATTGAAAGGGGTAAAATGCTGGTAGAATGAAATTACATAAAACGATAGAGAGGACTCGTTTGCTGTTGTGAAACGTATTTTTTCCCCATCGTACTCTAGTTCAAAATTGTTGGAGCAACAAGATGTTGATTTGATAAAAAGAAAAATGTTGATTAAATCAAATAAAACTATAATATATAATATTGTTTGTTGTAAAAAAAGTGACAAAAAAATTTAAAACTTTTAGGTTTAGATATCTGTACAAATGTTTTTCTGAACCCATGAAATAAAAGAATGAATCAAGCCTTCCCCTGAAATGAAATAATAAACTGATTGTGTGCACCTTCTTGACTCTGTCCCATTCCTACTGCTTTCAATGAGAATGGGACAGCTATGAGGTCGAAAAGACATTTATAGCTTACAATACAAGATTGAATATCTATTAAAGGCAGTACCTCTACGAGCGCAGGTTCACTAGCTTTGAAAGATTTGTCATTTTCCAAACCTCACTCCTTGCTTGCGTAATTCAGCGAAGTTGTGATGATGCGTTTTTGGATAAGTCACGAACTACTTATTTAGTCACTTTTACTTTATATCGTTTAGCGTAAATTTAGTAACAGTTTAACATTTGCAATTTTTATTCCTTGCCCGTGGCGGAATCTGTTACGTCAGAGATTCGTAGTTTGAATCCCAACAGAAACCAAAAGAAATTTTTCCCGCGGGTATCAGCTTTCGCGAGGAGTTGGCAAGTCCTACGATAGTAGATTTGTTGCCGTTCGAGATCACGATGCTCGGAAAAGGAAGATGAACAAGAAGAAGAATAGCATTCTTTGTGTCATGAGGGCGGTGGCAAATCTCTCGTGCGAGATAATGTCCTACTCATCCTTAAAGCTCTTTTTAAAATTCAAAACATTTTATTTCCTAAATCGCATTCGAATTAAATTATGGCATCACATCAGATAGCTCCTTCCCATACAATTTGTTTCTTAGAATTTTACCAGGCATCCCAAACATTTATCACTAATTACAGGACCCTTGTATACAGCAATTCAATAGGAACACTTTTTGATCGTTTATTTATTATATTTTTTACTAAATTTAATTGTACTCGAAATAACCGAACCTTACTCGAAAGGCGAAATTCCAGTCTGGATTCAAAATTCAAAATTGAAATTCACAATAATTTAAAAGTTTTTATTAATTTTCCTTTTATAAAATATGAATTCATTTCATTGAATTATCGGTTTTTTTTTTTGTTATTTATTTTTTCTTAAAAGGGACTCTTTTATTTTCAAAAAGACACTTTTTTTCATTCTACGAGACTCATAAAGAATTTTGGTCACGGTAACACTGCTCACAATCAGAGATGGGTCAAGAACACAACGAAGGTCTGGCAGATAGTCAACTTCTTTGAGTGCTTTTATTTTGACCACAAGCTGGTTTGGCCGATATAGTCGATATCTTTTACTATTCTTAAAGAAGTGTGTAACGGAGAAAACTTCACTTGAGTAGCAGCGATAAGCGGAAACAAGTTATTTCCTTTATTCCATAACGGAACGTTCTCTTTACTTACGAACTACTTTGTTGACCAATGAATGTACAGAAAGCTTTTTTTTTTTAAGTTTGAAGAGCGGAGTTCACACTCTATAATTAGTTGGGCACACTTTGATGTGACCAATGTTGGATAATGTAAGCCTTCAAATGACAGCTTGTCCAAGTCCAACTTGTTGGATGGTTTTCAAATATTTTTGTAAATTTGTAAATTTTGAAGTTGGACGGAACGATGGAATATAATGTCATAATAATTAGACGGACAGGTTTGATAATTATGAACCAAAACTATGTCCAACCATTCAACATCCATTAAACGAAGTCTGTCCAACGAATAGTATAGTGTGAACTCCGCTAATATGGGGCCGAATTACCGCATCAGTGATCGAGTGAGTGAGCACTAGTTTTCGCTCAAAATTCGCTCCATTTCTCACATCAGTCTTCTGTCGACTTCAATTCGTTCAAATACTGATGAAGGAATGTCAAACTGTGGTACGAAAGTGCTCCATAACGTGAGAAATGACTCCAAAAACACATAGTTCAGTCACGTCACGTTCGAGTATGATCACGTGTGCAATGTTTAAATAGACCCCCATTACAAGCGATATTTTCTTGTTGCGACCAAACCTCTCTGTCATGGGCTTTTGAAGCATCTTATAAAAAACACCTAGTGCTCTATTTTTTACATGGTGGTATTTTTGGTAAGGATCAAACTTTGTTACTCCTACTGCCATACGATTACGAAGAATCTTTATTTCAGTAGCCGTCAATCGCCTTTTTTTGATACCAATTCCGTCCAACATTGTGAATCCTATGTGAGTACTGCACGCACAGCACAACCCCTGTATAAAGTCTTCCTTTGAACTTTTGGGTACACTTTTTTACACTGAAGAAGGTAGATTTTTCTAGCCACATCATCCAGCCTACCCATACCTTACGAAGATTGTTGTATTTAGTTTGTTCCATACTATGCGATGCGATATGGTAGGAAACATTACAATTTCAAATTAGGCTTTGAAAACGTATCGAAAGAATCATCTTCAAAATCTCTGTCAAAAACGCAAAATTTTCTTTGAACAGATGTGTTCCACGTAGTACTGTGAGAGTGTAAGGGGCTAAAGCTAAATAGTTTTTCTAAAGCATTTGCCAGTTGGGCCAGTTGACCCGTCCGGTACGCGTAGAGCTCAGCTGATCGAATTGAGTAAATAAAGTAAAGTAGTCTTCTCGTTCGTGTCGCAATATGGCAATGATATATAGTCTTTGTAACTTGAAGCACTCTTTCGTTTAATACATTTTTGGAATTAAATCTGTCCAGTATTTTCTAAGGTCTTGGTAATTTTCCCGTTCCCGTCCCGTTCCTGAGGGGACAACGGAAAGAAATATTAGATTAGATGAATCTTTATTGGTACTAAAAAATAACATCGGTACGATTTTAATACAGATTTTTAAGCATGGCTTATAAGCCGTCTGCCGGTAAACTTATAAAAGATCTTGAAGAGATAACAATTTTAGTTTATTTAAAATAAAAATTATAATTTAACATCGAAAAATAATGATTTTAAAGAAAAGGAAAAAAGAAAGAAGCAAAAGAAAAAAGAGAAATGCAAAGGGGAAAAATATGTTCTGGTTTCAATAGTTAAAGTGGGCTTTTAGTTTAGCTAAAACAAAATTAAGTTGTATGTATTGCTCACGACAAATCCAAATAAGTATTTCTGTAGTTCTTTGCATGTGAAATATATCCTACCAGCAACTTCCAACCATACTCTCCATTCAAAATGCTTTGACTTTCTTCTAACGTTAGAGAACTCTTAGAAAGAAATATAGCCTATGCAATTTTCCAGGCTCTAGACAATTTCTCTTCTAAATTTCATTCAAATCGGCTCAGTAGTTTTGGAGCCAATTCAAGACAAACAAACAAAGAAAATCTTGCCTTTTTACAATAGTGTAAAGATAGGTTTTGGATGCGAACTGGAGCTATTCTGGTCTTCATTACGGAAGCTTTTCCTGTTGTCTTCCTCAATAAAAATTTCAATTTGATTGTAACCTTTTAATACCCAAAATTTCTTTTTTCCTTTTATAGATCTTTAAAAGACAACCAACTATACATCAGGCACTACTTTTCAAGTCTGATTTCCACGTTACATGTTTCAGTAATTCCAAAAAAAGGAAATTTTCCTTAAGTGGCACAAGAAATAATTTCCACGTTTAAATTCTGAATATCAACTTCACACACCACATTGCATGCCAATCAATTATTATGCACCGAGACTATTAAGAGATTGTTACACTTCTTATAATGGCTTCACCAAACGTTATTTACTTGCATGCAGAGGTATGAATGTTTTAAAAGTCAGTCAGTGATTTTATTGTTTAGACTACGCTTACCGCAAGTAAATTTAATTCTTGACTCTATATCACATCCATTCGAGATACCTGTGCTGGTGATATACTCTCATCAGTATTATGCCAAAAAAAGTCGGTTCCACCACACCGCACTGGTATATCTACCAAAGTGTACGCTTGGGTGCGCAATTCAAAGTGCCACAAATGAAAGTAGTAGACCGTGATTCCCAGGAGAGTGATCGCTTCTGGTAGGTAGGCACTTGGGATGGGATGGTGAATTGTTTTCTGATTTTTTGCCTGTTCTAAGGTCCAAGTATTGGGTTTGTGAAAAATGTACGCTAAAGTTCTCTTCGTTTGAATTAAACTTCTTAACACTGGGTTGAGTGTAAAGGCTAGACCACTTCGTTCGCCAAATTTTTGTTCACAAAGTTTTGACTTTACGATGCTTTGAGGGAGAATTGGGCTATAAATGTCGATGGAGAGTATGCGTCATTAGTTAATGAATTAAGCGAAAGACGGCCTTTTTTGGAAGGAATCTAATAATACTGGTCGACAATAATTTTTCCGCCAAAAACACACAACAGTTTTTAAAGGTTTTTGGCTCGCTAAATTCAAATCTGGCCTTGAAATTGCTTTGTCACATCATTTTTTCGAAATATTAAGCATTCAAGATCGGAAAAATCCAATTTTTGGTTTTTTGAGCCTATAAAAAAGTGTTTCCCCAAAAACAAACCATTGCCTTTCTGATGATTTGCTATCCGCTGTATCCCAATCTCGTTCAAATTTCATTTCGAGGCCAACGTTATCTTCAAAAAAAAAAAAAATTACCTTGTATTACGATTTTTGAAGCTAAATATCTCGGTAATTTGATGTAATAGAGGCATTTTGAGGCCAGATTAGCATTCAGCGCAAATCAAATCATTGGAAATCAAGGGTTTGTTTTCAGGTCAACATTTTTTGCACGTTATAATATAGGCTCAAAAGTAGCTAAAACTTATTTTTCTCGACTTTAAAGGCTTTATAACTCGAAAACGTGAAGTAGCAGAGCGATTCTGTGACCAGATTTGGGTTCAGCGGCATTCAAAAACGTGAAATTTTGCAGACCAGTGCAATAGTTAAAATGTTGTTAGAAGAATGCAGAAGTGGAAGCAAATCTATTAGACTGTGGTCGAAGTTAAATTTATTCATTATTAGCTTAAAATATGTGTACAGAATGCTGTGCGAAAACTAATCACATTTTTATAGGCAAATCTTGAGCAAATTCAATTAAATGTCATGAAAAAGTTCGACTACATGTGAGTTTTGCATATGCAAATTGTGAGTAGATCACATACGACGTGATGCATAACTTTTCAATGCGCAGTGCACTTGTTTTGCCGAAAAAGTAAAAGCTCCTCGCCAAAACAGCTACTTTCCCCTAATGTTCGTATCTAACGAATTTATAAACATGGGAAACTACGAAGAATGACGACAACTTTCAGGCCAATGTTCCCCCATGCATTTTTATTTCATTGATGTGGTTACCAGAGTTTCAAGTGCCAAGATACTTTTTACTGTGCCCTCAGTTTTGATGCCATTCGCAAAGTTGAGATCCAACAGGTGAACACAGCGGTGATCCACACACAATTTCAATAATAATAATCGTACGTGCGGACTTCCTTTTTGGATTATATTCAAAAGAATAGCCTCGTTAATTGAACCATTGAACGGATTTTGGGTATTGTCAGTGTTTCTTTTTTCTTAGTTTTTGATTGACATTTCTCGAGCTCTGATCGATCGGAGTCTTAAAACTATTGGCTTTAAACATGAATTTAGTTTTTTTTTTGCTTTTGATTTTTGAAACTGTGCTGGTGATAAAATCTTTATGCCACTTGTGCAACTAGTATTCTTTCGAGCACCAAGTCCCTCGTAAGGTTTTGTGAAATTTCAATTTCGAAAGAAAGTGTTTATTTGTTTTTTTGTTACCTTTTCCTGTTTGTTAATTGCATATTAAACTCACTTTCAATTCAAATGATGTAGTTTTTTTCTTTTTATATTTGTACATCAGTGCGGTTTGTATTCAAATAGCGTCATCGTCATTGTTATATTAAAATTGCTGGGTGTCTGCAAGAGCCTCTACTATAGCCAAAACGAGTCATGCGAAACGTGTAGTGGTTTCTCTGGCAATTCATTTTATTACTCCAACTAGTGCTCATCTAAAACTGTCATAGTGGAGAGCATAGTTTCTTTTTGCTTCTTTTAAATATGAATATAATAAGAATTTTCTCAACCTGTGTTGAATAGAAACTGTGTTCGCCTAACATTTCGGGTGTGTGAATTGTGTGACACCAAATGATCCCGAGAAGATAATAATGCTTATTGTGAATCATTCTGTTGTGATTTAAGTGAGTGAATTAAAGTTACAAACACGCTAAGATGAAAATAATTAATGACAAAGAGGATGAGCGCGTCTCATGTAGTCAAAGTGCCAATTTGTGCCATTGGAAGCTAGAGAATAATCCACTCGGAAAGATTTTATAAATTCTCGAAATTTTGGAAACGATTATTTTACTAAACGATTATGTCACAAATTCTTTTAAATGTTTTTTTTTAAGCAAATGTATATGTAAACCGCCAATTTCAGTTGTCTTAAACCTTATTATGATAGCTTGTTATTATACTCTTGAAATAATTTTCTCTCAAGACATTCGCGTCGTAAGAAAGAATGTACACCATAACGGATTTCTTAAAAACAATTGAATCTGACTATAAGTACCCCAAAACCAGAGGTTGGGCTTTGACACAAATATGGGAAGCAAGTACCTACTAATTAGATATCTGCCAACAACTTTCATGATGAGACAGTGTAACATTTTCTCCTCATTCATTTTACGTTAATTTATTAAAGAAAGAACTTATAAAATTCTTCGACTCGTTGTTGTTTTCTTGATACCACAGACAGAAGAGAGAAAAGATCTTGGGTAGTTTGAATGTAAAAGCGAGGCAATCAGTTCTTTCTAAGTGTAAACAATTTTACGACTGCGACCGAAGTCATTTTGACAAGTGTACGTATAACAGTCACCAGTCAATAAAAATGAATAGGATGTCGCAACAGAGCTCAAGGAACCTTGGGTCCTAATTCCCTCAACCACACCTTGTGAAAAATAGAAAGGGCATAATACTTGTCAATTTCGAACGGCTAAATAAGAAGGCACTTTTCACGGCAATGAAATCACTTTTGGAAGAATCGCCGATTCCTCGCGAAAAGACATACCTATGAAAAACATTTTGATGTCTCTAGGATACAAGCTCCGAACGTCCACACAACAGCAGATGTGCTAACTCTACCTCAAGAGGCACAGAACTGTCATCAATACGAAAAAAAATGTTATAAGCTTTTAAATGGAAAATACTATGTACATAAGTTTTTTTATAAGCTACCATTTAAAAGATTTCTTTCTTCTTTTGACAGTGCTATATATGAGTATTGTGGTTTCAGATTCATTCTTGTAGTCCACCTTCAGGCTACCCTAGTTACCTTCAAAAATGTATGGCTTTGAAAATTAAACTTTTCAGCTATAGTCAAAAGACATTGAAGGATCAAAGCAGATCCTTGACCACAACTCTTAAAAATTGTTGGCGTTTCGCCCAGGTACGACAGTGGGCTCATCAGTTAGACTGCCTGCCGTACCCTTCTAAGACGAAACAATTCGCCGAAGTTGATGATCTTGACATTTTCTATTAAAAAACTCTTTCAAGTTGTCTTTAAAGGTGCGTTCACAGCACCAATCGGCGCACGCCCCCCGTTCGGCAATACCGAACGGCCTACTTCCTTACTAAAAGCCGACCTGAATTGAAGCCGAACGAAATCGAACGAGTGTTTAGGTTGTGTCTGGATCTCTGGATTTACGTCTCCACCAAGTCACCATCAGGTTTTTAATTCATAAGTCACTTAATACCAGATGACTTGTACTTTCCTCATCCGTAAGTCACTTGCTACAATGTGAATAAAATTCTATTGAATTCTTAATTCTCTTACCAGCTTAAGATTTTTTTTTTTAATTCATAAGTCATTTGGTAGCTTGTGAATTATGAAAAATTTAATTCATAAGTCACTTGGTAACTTATGACTTGCGGTTCATCTAGTCATTAATGACTTATGAATTAATTTTTTTTTAATTCATAAGTCACTTACTGACTTATGACTTAAGGATTTCTTAATTCACAAACTCGCATCCTTGGTTGCAACTATGGATGTTTATCCATAGCTAACTTGTCTTACAGAACATGTTTTCCATCACAAAGTTAACTTTTTTTGATCCCTTTGCTGTTTAATATTTTCGTGCTCTGATGGTGATTTCTTTTTTTGTTTGTACAAAAATTTAATAATATAATTATAAAATGTATTTTTTTTAAATTTGAAACTTTTTTATTCATGTGTGTATAATATTATTTATAACGGTGAAAAATAATTCTTAAAAATATCCTTTTCTTATCTGTCTAAAGAGGGTAGACTATTTAGACCTTATTTTAACTTCTCTGCCACTCAACATTTTGAGTTCTTAATTCTTGAACTAAACTAAGTAAGTATTAAAGCAAATACAACAGCCCTTATTTTTCCTTGATGACTTTATTTGCTTTCCAAACTATATTTGACTGAATTGCCAAAATTGGGGTAGGTACTGCTCATATTTTTCCAATTCAATTTAAAAGTTGTGGTTAGTTAGTACAAATGTATTTAATGACCTCACTTTTGAGGCCTATTATAGATTTGTATGACTGACTTTTTAGTACCCGTGGCGTGATGGTTAGCATATGTATGCCTGTTAACTCAGAGATTCGTGGTTCGTATCCCAACAGAGGTAAAACTGCTTTTCCACCGGTATCGCCTTCGCGAGGAATTGGCAAGCCCTCCGTTAATATATTCATTGCCATGAAATTGCTTCCTCGATTAGCCGTTCCGAACCAGAAGAAAATTATAGATCCCATCCATTCCCTCACAAGGCATGCTTGTGAGAAATGTGCTGGGCCCTGTGGCTCTTCGCCCTGTTATTTACTTATTTATTTATTACGTTACTAGCTTTTAGAGCTGAGTCTTTACTTACATATAATTTGTAGTTAACAATTGCTAAAATAAAATTTATGTTTCTTAAAATGTAAAAAAAAATTCTTTTTTCTCTTTAAGTTTCTCAACTATGCAAAAATTTGTAAAATCAAACAGCAAAAACACGGGCGTTATGGGAGAACCAGCGAGCTTACACCCAAGTCAAGTTAAGCTCGTTGGCTATTTGAAGAAAAAGAGAACTGTAAGGAAGTATATTTACGCCATGGTACATTTTAATTTAAATTTAACAATCTATAATTTTGCAGAAAGTAGGAGGCTGGCGAAAAATGTGGTTCGTGCTCCAGAACCAGCTCTTGCTTTCCTATCCGTCAAAAGAGGATTATGACAAGAAGCTGGTGTCATTCAAAGATGTTTTAAATTTAGTTCCAGGAACAATTGTTCGGCCCTTGGGAGGATATCGTTTCGCCATTCAAACAACTTCAGAGAGTGTGTTCATTTTTGTAAGTAAATATTAATAAAATCGAACTAAACAAACTTCTGACAATAGCAATCTTTCAAAGCGCTGTGATGATAATAAAACTTATATGGAGTGGATAACAGCTTTGGTAGACAGTTTATCTATCGGTTCGAAGGTCCCCAAAAAGAAGAATAACCTTGGAGGTACGATGATAAAGAAACCATTGCAGGGCAGTCATAGTTGTAGCTCTCTCGTTCGATCAAAGAAGAACAAAGCAGTTCATATCCCTATAGTCCATGGAACAGCTAGGATTCTCAACCGAACTGGTCTTTCCGAAAATGACCTTCGAGCTTTTTCACTCCGTGATAATATAGAAAGGTATATGCTTAATCAAATTGTGTAAGATATGAATTCGCAATGTTTGTCCTCGAGCAAGCTATTCATATGTTATAGAATAAGACACAAATTGATGGAATTCCATTAATGTATAAAAAAAATGAAAACACAACAGCCTGTGGTTGTGTACGTTGCCACGGATAAAAACGATTTCTTATGGTAACCGCATCATGTTTCCCTTCATTTTCCTTTCTATGATTGTGTAACAGCACTGGAGTAAACAGACACAAAAAACAAAAATCGAAACCAAAAATTAGTTGTAACTGCAGACATGTAATTAATGTATCTTTCCATTATTTCTATTTTTGTAGGTCGACGAATCACTTCTGTTTACACGAAACTCAATTACTTCTCCATAACCAGTCAAATGAAGTCTCTCGGATAAATCTTATGTTCTGTAGTAGTGCATCAGATGTGGATGCAAGCTCATCAATACACCATGCCGGAAGTGGTGATAAAGGATTTACTCAAAAACCCACGTCAAGAAAGGAAAAATTGTCAAATTTTAAAGAAATACATTGTGAGAGTGATGGTGATAGTGAAATAAGTCACAAAAGTGTCATGAAAAGAAAAATGCACCAGTTGTTGAATTTCATCAAACCGGATAGCAATACAATGGTTGGAGATGAAATAATTGAAAGTGAAGTTTTAAAAGACATTAACGCGAATGAAGAAAAAGATAATAAAAAATTCTCGAAAATGAAATCAAAGGATCAAAACGATGAGCTTTTAAAAGTCGTTGAAGGGTAAGTTTTTATTTCTTTTTATTTGTTTTTTTTTTTAAGCAGTGGATTATATGTATTTTAAAATTGAATTCCCGGAATTACCATACCCGTATGTAGGAAGATAAAGATATAAAAGATGGAAATGAACTGATTGTGAGTAGTGTCTTGTGACACTCTGCAGAGTGCTGAGTTCCGAATGAATATCGCTTCACCAGGGCTGCTTTTGGCATAAGCCAAGCTTGGGAGCTCACAGAGGCATAGACCAATAACATCTGATGACCAATCTTATCATGACGGAGCCCATTGAGTTTTTACATGTCAGCCTACCTACTAATACGGTCTTAAAAATATTTTGTTTATTTCCTTAAAACATATCTGGCTGAGGATTCCTCGAAGCTCAACAAGTTTTCGTAGATGCCCATTATCACCTAGCGTTGACAGCTTTAAGCAATCATTTGCGATTCCTGTTTTTTTCTTTCGAGAGCAGCTTGCTGAGGTTTCGGTTTTACTGAATTCGAGTGATGGTCCGACTTGGCCGCCATTTCGTTCCCAATTTTCTAATAGTGTTGAGACTCATCTCAGGGTGACATTTTACCGACCTCACAACAAAACCATCGAGTGTGAAACCTGAAACATATAAATAATAATTGAAAAAGGAAAAGCATCGATCCTCAACATCACTTCGAGAGGAATACCCCAGGATTACAACACCTCATTTGGATCGCAACGAATCCATTTTTCCATAAAGAATGTATGTTCTTTGCTTGAATCGCATTGCCCCGCTTCGATTTCACCTGACATTTATGAGTTCAATTTATAGGAATTGAGTACATCCGATCACAATGTCGCTTTGACTTCGATGTTACTTTGGTTTGTGTACAAGATAATGTAACGCAACTACAGATCAAGGCAGAAAAGTTTAGTTTGGTTGAACTTTTGCTCGCTTTTATATTAAAAAAAACGTAACAAAATCATAATGTCATTTATAAGCAAAGAAATTGATTGCTCAAACGTAAAGGGGTTGAAGCCGAAGCCAAAGCGTAATTGTGATTCAGGCATTAGGCCTGTTGGGATAAGTCTGCATATAATGCGATACCTACCTTCCCACACCAACTTTGATTTTGTGACTAGTGGGTAAAACCGTACATTGGCAGTTAGGATAAAAGTAAGTCTAGCGATACCAGCAACACGTGAAAACTTGTCCACATGGTTTAAAATGTGGAACCCTGAAAAGAGAGTAAGTTGTCGGAAGCTAAGATGAAGACGATGAGTAGAACAGCTGTAGTAAGAAAAAGGTATATGGAATAAGAATTTCCAACATCCATTGAAGCCTTCCAGTAAAAACTAGAACGTGCGGGTCTGCTAGTAGTTTCATACGTATTCAACCGCGTCAACGAAGTTAGCGTCATCAAAGGAAAATAAATAAGAAGAAGAAAGTAGCACAATAGACTACAATTTTTTTCTTCTTTATTTTTCTCGTGCTCTTTACACCGACTCACAGCCTTTCAGAATACACTTCGTATTAATTTTTCAAAGTCCTTCTTCTGAGCTCTAAAGTTTTTTCTAATAACCATGCTATCGGCTGAAAAAATCGATAACCCTGTCTAGCTCGAGCCTACACTATCGGGCTCGTAAATACAAAAGTAAACATTTTGGAGCTAATGGTTCTAAGATCAGCGAAGGAAAATCTTGCTGTCGACAGTTTCTTTTTGCGTCATTGCAACCTTAAAACAATGCAATAACGATAGCGTCTGTAAATATTTATGAACAATCAAAGGATCTGCTCAAAAACACTACTCATTTTATGGTATGAGATATGCGTTATGAGTTATATACCCACGTCATACCGTATGCCTTTGCTAAGGGCTCCTTTTTTTCCTGGAAAATCAATTGCAACAAAGTTATTTTCTTTGCGTCTTATATTTTCTATCCTTTTTGTTGTACAAAAACTTACATGTAAGATGTAAGTCAACAGCAACAGCATAATACGAGGGCGGTTTGATAAGTCCGTAACTTTTTGATTAAAACGAACTTTTTGCGGCAAATAAACATTTTATTTTTCTACATAATCATCTTTTAGCTCGATATATTTAGTCCAGCGTTTTTAAAAATTTTTAATTCACTCCTAATAATAAATTTTCTCAAGGCTCTCAAAATACGCGTTTGTTTCGGTAAAGACTTTTTCTCATGTACAAATATTCGTGTAAAATATGATGTACCCGTTCAGTTGACTAGTTTACTAGGCGTCACTAGTGCTGGTACGACCACAACGGAACTCTGTAAACCACTTCTTTAAGCCTTTCCTTAGTTTCAGTGATGGACTTTTTACGTAAAAAGAAATGTTTAATGAGCACACGAAATTTCCTTTTTTATAGAATCGTAAAAATTCAAGAGGTTGTCTGCTCTGAATGGCTATCAAACACCAACTGCATGACGTAGCTTGCTCAAAATTTGCCAGTTGCCTACTAATAGTTAACTACAGTTAACGGCAGCATTGTTGCATTTGGAGTAACTGCGCGAGAAATTCAAAAAGTCACTGACTTATCAAACCGCCCTTTTACTTGTTCTCACTATGCAAAATATTCATTCTATTAAATTGCCTAACTTTGCGCCAACTCTTCCTCCATAGTTTCTTCTAAAAAACTTGTCATAGCAATCTGCTTCATACCCTTCTGAAATAATCGAGCTGAATCAAATATGAACATGCTTACGTTACCTTTAAGTCCATTCAATAGCAATTTCAAAACGATTTCGAATCATGAGTGTACAATCGAATCTTAAGTGCGAAATCCAACCACTCAGAAAAGTAGGTATTTCGTAAAAAAATAATATTTTTTTGTGACACAACAAAAGACAAAAACTATTGAGTAAGTTCCTTAGTAATGTGTGTTCTTAACACGTATTACCAGTCAATTGAATCGACTCTAAAAATACTTTCTATCATTGTGAACTCTGCAACAATTGTTCGCTCCTTACCAATATATAAAACTATGACAACTACTTCCTCTACCAATCTTTAAGTCCCTATAAAACGAGCGGAGATGGTTTTTTCCTTGTCGCCATAGTTTACCGAATCCGAAGGAATCTGCTTTGTTCATGTCTGTGTTGTGCCTGAGGAAGAAGGGAAGTAATGCAGAAGCACATGTCTTTTGTCTCTCCATGTATTGTTTAAAAATAGAAAATAAATAGTAAGCCCGGAGAAAAACACTAAAAAATAACAAATCATCAAACAAAATAGACTGCTTCTTCCTCCCAATGGAACTATGTTGCTGTATAAGGGAGCTGAAAGTCATTAAATCTATTTTTGAAATGTTTCCCTTTTGTTTAAAATAAGAAGTTTTTCTGTGATGACACAGACGAAGTTTTTTACTTCGGAGTTGATTCAGTATTGCATAGTCCACTTGTTGAGATACTTTTTTGTTGTTTGCTCTTTTTTTTTTGTTTTCAATTAAATGAACGTGAACGTATGTGTATTATGGAATTATGTAGAAGGGATTTTTTAATTCTATTATATGTGCAAAAAAGGAATCATGTTTTCAAGTAGTTGAAAGAATCTAATTGTCTTACGGTTAGCCCTTTTTTTTAATAAAGTTTTTCTAATCGCTTTCAGGAACACTTTGATTGAAGATCAAGTTCAACGACTAAGCTTACGTGGGTCGAGTTCATTAAAGATTGAGGATGATAGAAAAACAGAATTGAAGGATGAAGATATAAATTATCTGCGTTTGAGTTCATCCATACGGACTAAAGAGCGGAGTCCATTTTCGAGACATCGTAAGAGAATAGAACAAGGATGCTCGTCGTCAACTGGATCATGTTCACCGTCTGTGAGAAGAAATGAGACACAATGCAGTGGGGATGTTAGCGAAATTTGTGAAGACGTAGATATATCACATAACAACGAACCCATTTATGCTGTTGTGAATCTGAAAAATAAATATGAACGTCGGGCTAGAATCCGTGGTGAACTGGAAGAGAAGCGGAAAAGTCTCATAGGATATCTGAAAGGCCTAGATGAAGCTACAACTGACTATGAAGAGGTGAGAGATTAGAAACAATAACTTGTTTTTAGACTTAATTTGGTTGATTTGAAGTAAATATCGAACGGTGAATTTGTGAACCACTTAAATCAGTTCTCAGCGCACGACTTGATTTTTCAGAAAAAGCTCACAATATTTCTGAATTAACTTCACTCTTAGTTCTAATGTTCTTCACATTCATTTGTAAACTTGTTTTTGCTATCCGGCGGGAGTCTTCAAGAGACACTCAGTAATGATTGGTGTGAGGATCTTACCCACTATCAGTAAATCAGGAATAATCTATGGAAGATCGAAAAATGATTTTTCTTTTTAAATTAAAGCTCACAGTAGGGTTTATAGCAATAAGAATTTCACATTGAAAATTAGCTTATGAAGCTTGATTCTTCACCGAGCATTGTCTCGTTCATTTATCACGTGCTCAATTTTGGAGCAGTTGTTAAATCACTTTGGTGTGGAGAACCTGCATACCTTGTTTTTTCTAAATTACGTGCGATAGAAAGCTTCTTCTAAATAAAAATATAACGAACTTATTTTACACGTATGTTTTGCTTTAATATTTCAGGTTCTTGAGTTTCCCAATGACTTATTTGATGACAAAATAGACAACGCAGGCAATAGCTATGACGAAGAAAACATCTACGAACCGGTATATAAAAGTTTGTCTGCTTTTTAATCGCTCTTGAAACTTACAAAATGTTTCTCTAATCTTTCAGATAAACATTCCAGAAACCTCATGTAGAAACCGAAAACACCGAAACGTCATATGGAAATACATTAAAAGCATAAACATTGACGCTCTCTTTGAGTTGGCACGAAATAAAAAGAAAGCTGTGAAACCACCTGAGCACACTTCTCCATTTGCAAATATTAGGCAAAAAATTGGTCACCATCGAAAGTCAATAAGAATTCGAATGATAAAACTATACACTCGTGATCAAACAACGGAAGAGTCTGTAGAAATCCAAGGCAGTGGTGATAGATCACAGAGAGATCAATTGGAATCGTAAGAAATTACCATCAAATAGTATTGTTGTAGTTCAAACAAAGAAACTTATCGTTTTTGAAAATATGAGTGTATAATAATTTATTTTAATAAAAAACAGAAATCTACGAGGCTCCCTTCATATTTTGGATTGCAAAAAGAAAAATTGTAGTGAAAAGTAAAAAAAAAAAAACAGTAAAAAAGTGCAGATAAATGTCCAGTTTGAATAAACTTCCAGCCCAGCCATGTCCACGGCACACGTCAAAAAACACTGCTCATCATCAAATGAAGGCTGACAAAATTTTCGATATTATGACACAAATGCAGAAAGGACTTTCCTTGACAGCTAATCCAGTGATTTTCGCCGATAAAATTCTTCAACCGCAAGAACCCTTTGTAAAACTAAGGCAAAATTCAAGAAATCAATTAGAACCTGAGGCACCACTGCCAGTTTCAAGAATTAACAGTTTAAGTCCTTTGGTAATCAATGAAATTCGTAACACAGCGATGTCTGTTAAGGGAGGCCTACCTCCGTGTAATCTTGCATTTCAAGATGAAAATATCGCAGATAGATTTGAAAAGAAACTATTTGTCAGTGAAAACGGAAACGAACAAAAGGACGAGAGTCGATTTGTCTACAAAATTATGTTTTCCCATTTAGCGTCGGAGAGAAACTTTGCGGTGAATTCCATTCCAGCTAAGAAATGGTTTCCTGGGACGTACACTGTTTATTGTGATTAATCTTGCTAATTAACGAAAGTTTAATTGAATTGATTTTCGTGTTATAATTTTTTAGTTTTTGTTTTTTTTTTTCAGTTCTAAATCTGTGGTTCGATAGCGACCTATGTATATACCTAGTCATCATGTACAGCAAAACTTCCCCCTTAGCTTTATTTAGAAGATTGATTCGGCGAAATATCATGAAAATTATCCACAGCAAAGAGCAAGGTTTTTACTTTTGAAAACTGTATTGGAGCTTAACCATGTAACTGCCGAGCTTCAAGAAAGATATAGGTCCTACAATAGTATTATCTATGGATGGAAGTATTTGTATCTAAAATAGAAAAAAGGCCTCGCATTTCTCACAACTGTCTTTTGTGTGGAATGAAAGGGACCTCCTTTTTTAACCGATTCCAAACGCTAAACGTTTTAAGGGTATTTTCGCGATAGCAATCTACCGGATGACTAACCAATTTATAGTGAAAGGTGGTACGGGTTAGTAAATATGTTTTGTTTTCTATTGGGATTTGAACTTTGGACCTTTCACATAATGGTAAAAATGTCTGCCTACTTCGTATGAGTACCAGAGCCGAGTCTCGGAAATATCCAATTGGTCTTTTGAAAGGTGTGGTGCCCGTGACGTAGTGGCTAGCATGTCTGCCTGTTACGCAGGAGCTTCGAATTCAAATCCCAAGAGAAAATTGCTATTTTCACAGAAATCGTCTTTCGTGAGGAATTGAAAAACATCCCAATACTAAATTTATTGCCATGAAAAACGCTTTCTTTATTATCCGTTTGGAATCGGCAAAAAATGGTGGATCCCCTCCATTCCCTCATAAGTCACGTGCCAGGCCCCGGGATTCCAAGCACTGTTGCGCTACATATGTATGTAATGAAATTAAAAGCGCTATTCCACCGTTCGTTGTCATTAACAAATTGTTGGGCCCTAAACTACTTAAAACATTGAGACTCCCCGAAGTCCCCAATTTAGTTTCTAGTTTTAGTTATAATGCGGTGCATACAAGGGAAAATATGCAAAAAATTTCAAATCACTACCGCAATCAGTTACTATAACTTTCTTACGAATTGTGTCTGCTTCATCTATTCAACTTCAAGTCATTCCTTACCTTGCGGCATGTATTGCTTTTTAACACACTCATTTTAATTGAAAGAGATCAATGATTGAATGACTTAACCAAATCAGATTGGTTCTTGTACATGCCAATAGTTTACAATTCAGGTCAGGTGAGTGGGGAACAGAGTGGGGAGCCCGGAGGCGTAATGCATTTTTCTCAAAAATACCTTTCGAGGGAATGGAAGAGACCTACAACTTTTTGCCGATTCTTAGCGGTATGCAACTACTATCGAAGAAGTTCCCAATCCCTCGCAAAGGTCAATACCCGTGGAAACACATTTGTCCTTCGAAAACTCTGGGATTTGATCCTTGAATCACGAACATCCTACGTAACAGGCAGTCAATATGTAGAGCTCACAAGCTTTTGTACAGAAAGAGAAAGCAGCTTCCCACTGTAAATCTGATTTTCATTCTCACGAATATCGTCAGAGTACAAGTCCTCATAATAAACATTTCATTCGCTTATTGTTTTACCTTCCACTCATCAACAGGTCGGAAAAAGAGCTCATAATATGCTATGAACCTTCCCTTGACTCTATAGTTTTGCGCAGCTTTAGAATAACTTAGCACGCATCTTCATGCATTAGGTTTCGTCGGCAATATGTTCATATCTGTTTCGTATTTCATAATTATTCCCGCTTGGAAAGAGCTGACTCCATGATTAATAAATACTTCAGTAGGTATTTTCTAAAGAACACCTTACTCCATTGGATCTGATCAGGACGAGTTCCAAGAGAATTGCATTTTCTTAATCACTAATTGAGTGCAAACACAACTCGTTGTGCTAATCTCCTCCAAGAAACTGCTTTATGCGTTTTTGATGGAGATCTCACTCTATTTTCGAATGTGTGAATGCGAATAGCAAAATACAATGTTAATTAACAAATAAGGCTTTCAACATTATCATTAACGTTCATTTCTTCAGTAGCAATAATTTAATTTTCTAACAGAAATTCCCACTAACTGCCACGGAAAATATCCCCAAGACGGTTTGGGGGTACTTAAAATCTAATTAAGTTCCTCTCATTCCGCTTGGGAATTCGAGTTTTTCTTTTCTTAATTGGGCCTCTAGTTGGCCTGGAGTTTGGAGGTGACTGAGGATTTTTTTTCTGTACTTCGTTATGTTGTTCTATCTAAAGAAATTCTGCGGAACGGCCAGTGAACCGGAATGACAAGAACTGAAGTTCTCGGACAATTGGTTGAAGTTTTTTTTTTTTGCGTATTTCTTTTGAGGAGGGTTTAGAGTGGGGTGGGGTACATTTTATGCTCAGTTGGCTTTGTTGTATTTTTTTTTTTTATATCTTTTGCAGCTCTTGTTTCGTTTTGAATAAAAGAATCTGTATCTTTCCCTCTGGCTATGTTATTTTTCTTCCTTTGAAAGACATGCTTTTGTTTCGTTTTTATTTTAAACGAAATGACATAATGTCGTCAAATTTTTTTTTTTCGCAACAGCTGGACTGTGCCATTTACTAATTAGAAGAAGTGTTGAGTGTAAAAATGATTGTGATTGACGACAAAAAGAAACTGTTAGATGTCATATTTTCGTAATTCTATTTTAGATTTTTTTTTTATTAAAGCCTAAAGTTTTTCAATGGATGTTCTGGATGTAGAATGCACATTGTTTGGGATTTTTTCGTTTTAAAAGGCGTATCAAGAATTGTGATTTTATTGCGAACAATAAAGTTTTAGTTGAGATGTTGCAGACGTAATTGAAGAAATGCTTGCTGTGAGAGAACTCACATGATTTGAAATCCATTAGCTTGAGCACATTTCCCTTCACAAGATGTCAGTTGGCGTTGAAAGTTCACTTTTTTCCCAAATTTAACAAATCACGATTCTAGTATGACTGTTATGACAAGCAAAGCACTTTTGCGTTTTATTTATTTATTCTTTGCTTAGGAAATTCTTTACTTTTATTATACTGTTGTGTCTGTTCGAAGCAGGTTCGATGGGTACTTACTTTATAAATAAATAAAAAAAAAAAAAACAATTCATCTCCTTGTTAGACTTATCCTAAAGACATTGACATTTTACTTTAAAAATCACTAAAGTTTTACCCCAACTCCCAGTGAAGATAAAAACATCCTTACGTATCCTTAGGTAATTTTCTTAAAAGAAATTCGATTAATGCCACAAAAAATCATCACACTTCTGCATGACTATGATGTTTTTGTTTACTTTTCAAGCTGCCGCGCCTACACGAACTGACGCACATTGGAAGGTATAGGTATTTGTGATTGGTATTGGGGAAGATGTTTCTCAAATGATGGATGACAATTTATAAGTAAACTCGAAATGGAAGATGTGAAAAAAAAATTCTTAACGGGTAATTAGGATTGATTTGTGCAAAACACACGCTCGTTATCTGTCGCTGTAAATACACTTGATCGATTATGTGGGAGTGATTCTTTAGACACGAGAAAAGGTGCTGACTTAACACGATTAGGTTCAGCAAAGAAGGATAGAGTTTTTGGTTTTATTCAGTTGGGATTTTTGTAAAAAGGAAAAAGAAAATTCCAATGAAAAAGTAGACAACTGATAGCAGATATGTCACATAATTAGATTTCATTTTTTGATGGTAGCTATTTATAACGATTGCCAGATGAATTTCCCATCGTATTTTAGACCAAATATTTACAAAAAAGTAATTTGCTATACTTTTGATTCCAATACACATTGATGTGTTTTCTTGATTCCATATGAGTAGACATTCTTTTCAACAGCAGGTCTATGGAATCGATTGAGAGAACTTAAAATAAATTCGAGCGAATTTTTATTTTTACACCACTCATTCATACTCCCTTGAGAAATTTTTTTCCGCTTCGCTTTCAGCTTCATTATTTTATCCGTGAGTAAAAAGCAAAGCGAACAAAATTTGACTCCGGGTAATACGCGGGCTTGTGGTTGAACTTGAAATTCGCGAGAACTGACCGCACTAAAACATATACTATATGATGCATAAATCCATAGATATTTCTTATGGACGTGTGTTCCTCTTTGATATATCATAATCCACAATCATAGCATGAACTTAGGTCTTGTGGAGTTGCGTCCCTGTGCCAGTTTATTCGCATTGAAAATAAGTTAAAATGCAAACGGCGAGTTTTCCATCCGCATTACGAAATGATATTTGAGTTCGCAGAAAACATAAAACATGGTAGCGCGGGTATTACCCAAGTTGACGGGTACCCGGGTAACGCGGTATTTTTATTTAAGATTTAATTGTTAAATTTTATTTCAGTTTTACGAGCTAATCACAACAACACAACATGCAACGCAAACACTAGGCGCGTTCCTTTGGGACTTTTAAACTACTTTTTAGTACTTCGCAGTAGACGTTGAATGGAACGCGTTAATTTTTCAAAAAGTAAAATCTAACCTCCAAAATTATATGTCATTGCCTCTTCACTGCTTGAATCAGATAATTCAGTCTTAAATAAACAAAAAAGAAGTTTAGTGATTCAAATAGATTTAATAAATTACAATTTTACAACTCACATTGAATAAATCCATTGCAAGAAATCTTAAAACTTTGAAAAGAAATAAATTTCACACCCGAAAACATTCGCAAAATTATTGTTTTTGAGAAACGTCAAATCAAACAACAACAATTTCTATTTCTTTTTACTGATGCCATCTGGCGTAGACTAGTATCGTAACTACTTCGAAGAACTACTTTGACCACAAGGGAAAAGTAGTTCAAAGCAGCCAGAAGTACTAAGCAGTAGATAAATGTTCCCAAAGGAACGCAGCTACTATCATCAGATTCCTTTATCAGATTCCTTTGTTTTTATGTGTTTTTACCCCTCATCCATATTTATTTTACGCTATAAGCGGGTACCCGGTGATTTGGTACCCGGGTAATACCGGGTTCTATGGTACCCAGGGGGGTACCCGGGTATGCGGGTATTAAAAGCTCTAATATACATTTAGCGCATCCACTATGTTCTTAATCCTTTCTAAGAAGGAAAAATAATTTTAAGAGACCATGTGCATCAGACCCATATAAATGCTGCTTCATAATGGCAACAAAGACATGGGCCTAAATTCTTTTCATTGGTGGGTCTTATTGCCTCTTCAAAGTGGAAACAAAGCCCGTGGGTATAATTTCCATTGGTTTGAGCAATAAGGCCCACGGGTCTTATTGCCGCGGGGCTTATTGCACTGCACCGAAGACGAGGTGTTGACATGACATTATCGGCTGTTTTCGAGAAAAAAACCATTGTTATTTTTATGGTTGCAATAAAACTGATATTTTTTAGCCTTTTTTTAAGTGGAGAATGTAGCAAATATGATTTAAGAATGTAATTATAGTTACTTAGTTCTTCTTCTTCTTCTTCATTTCCGGCGTTACGAGTAGTGATCTTGAAGCGATCACAACTCTCCCACTTTTCTGCTTCACACTAGTGATCCGCCTGTGGGGTACGCCGCGTTGACCTCAGAAAGCGTCGGCAAGCCTCCCGGTTTTGGATTGTTCCATGTCTGAGGCCAACCAAATGCTGCTGTTTTTGCATTTGCTTGTACCAGGAGTGTTTTGGCCTGCCTTTTCTTTTTCGTCGCGAATTTAATTATAGTTACTTAGTTAAGTCAGAACAAATAGCAAACTAAAAATAGAGGAAATAATGAAACAAAACTTAGTGTGTTCAAACCAAATGTGGTGAGTATGTGTATTACCTAACCGCCTAGGTCTCTGTATTACCTGCTCTGCAGTTTTCTCCAAATGCTAGTAAGTGATTTAAAGGGTTATATACAGTTAGAATATTCAAAAAATCGATTTTTTTTTTATTTTATTTTCTTAATGTACATATATTTAAGAATACACACAGATAATTTCACATCGTTCCGGTGAATATTTTCGAAGTTATACCCAAATTTGAAAAAAAAATTGTACCCAATGTAAAGTGCCTTTCAAACTTTAAACGCGTTTTTCTCAAAATAGTGTTTACAAAGTCGGTGACCAAAATTACTCGAAAACGGGTAAACCGCTTAGTCTCAAATTTTAATACGAGCTTCTTAAATATAGTTTCTAGTAATTAATTGATGATTTTTTCTCACCGATAAATATTTTTTATATAAACAATTTAAGGCCAAAATTTTTGTCAAAAATCGATTTTTTTTTTAGAAACTACCATTTTGTCAAAAAAATTTATCTTGTTTATTCCTTCGAATAATTACTAGATTTATTATTACTTTAACGAAGCAGTCTTCGTTAAAGTTTGGTTTTTTAATTTCGGAGGATCCAATTCGGGGATATAGTGGTCATCGCAAAACTTCTTTTTTGAGAGGAGCTCCCGGAGATCAGCTGTAGCTCCCTTCCAAATTAATATTTCTACTAATACTGAGTCTGAAAATACAGTTAAAAGATACCGTAATAAGTGTACAACATTTTAGATCAATAAATTTTTAAATTTTTTTTGGCCTTTCAACTGTATATAACCTCTTAAGGTTGATGATTTATGAAGTGAATTCACGAGAGAAAAAGAATTTTATTTATTTATTTATATTTAGCCTCTTGGGGAAACTCGATCATATTTAAGGTCTTCCACCTTCCAGTAAAACAGTGAAAAGAAATATTTTGTCAGTTCATTTTCAACTAGAATTATTCATTTTATGTCATAAGAGTGGTTATGATTTATGAATAAACAATAAAAAAATTACTACGCTTTTAATTTGCTCTGCAGAGCCAATTTTCTTCGGCTGTTAGAACTTTCAGTCATTTTTTAGAACGAGTGCATCCAGTTTCTTCCCAGTTATAAATGTTCAGTTACTCAAAACTAATTTTTCATTCACTTCTCTAACTCTCTGTTATAAAATTAACAAAGTCTAATACCTAAATGTTTTTGAAGATAATTCTGAGAGATTTGACTTAACACGCGTAAAAAAGCTTTTATCTTTAAACCAAAAAAAAAAAAACTATCAACATAAACACAAACTATCCTTGGAAACACTTTTTTACTTTCACCAGCTGAAGTCTGCTGGCAATCAAAAATCATTTTTGTGTACACGTAGAACGTCGCGGCGTACAATGTTTAAGGGTTCTCATGAAAGTATTGAGCGTAATTTGAGTTAATTATTGAGGGTGGTTCAAATCTCCCGTGCGATCAAGTTTCTCGCTTTTCCCCTATGAAATTTAATTTAACACGAAATGACTTATTTCGCAAATACTTGAGAATTATGCATTGCCCGATTTCACCTATAAGCCAAAGAACAACACGAAGACAACATTGTGAGAGATTGCAATGAATTTTTGACTGTTCCAAAATGTATGCATTAAGATTGAAAATGCGAACATTGAAAATCGAACTCAAATTGGATTTTTATTGAGCATTTATTTGAGTGGGCTGTGGTTTTCTGTTACATATTAAACAATAATTATCAATGCATTATGAACCAAAGTTTAAATGCGCTCCTTTAAGCACCGTAACTGCATACTCATATGTATCTTATTATATATGTGTATTTAATGTTGTAAAGAGTCATAATGCTTCTAATCGAAATTTTATCTTGAAAGCATTTAGCAAGGGTGATCTTAAATTAGTTTTGATTGTTAGAGAAGAAAAAAGCAAGTGGTCCATAAATTAAAATTGTTCATTATTACCAAATCTTTCTGTTGAATCCTTAAACATATGTATTTTCATAGGAATTCAATTTCTAAAAACAGGGGCAATTTGCTTCAGCGAGCACTTTCAATAAAGGATTTTTTTTTAAGTTATGGCCAAAAATTTAACATCATTATAACGATAAGAGCTCGCCATTATGTGTTAAAATTTATTTAGGACAAGTGGCGGCCACAACGGGACCGAATAAATTCCAGCCTGGAGGCTTATTTCAAACCAATTTTTGTAGCACTTGTGTGCCGTATGCTAGCAATAACATGCCAAATACTCTCCTTCAAGGCGTCAAACGTTTCGGGCTTATTTGCGAAGACTAACAACTTCCCATAACCCCACAAGAAATAGCTATGCTTGACCATGCAGGTAACTCACAGGTTAAAATCTCAAAATTATATAAAAATCGACCGAGTGGTTGTGCGGCTTTAATTCAACAATGTAATGGCAAACCAAACTATGAGCATTAATCAAGTGACCAACTCTGAAAAACTATTAGCAGAATAAAAACGATAAGTCTTAAAAATACAGCCTTTATTTCAAAGACAGTAGAATTTATCAAAAGTAATTTTTTTGGATCACACTGTACAATTAGCTGGATAAACTTGGCCTGATGGATGAACGATAGTCTGTTGCTAGCGTTCACATTATTAGACCTGTCGCCGGACGTTATTTTCCAAAAACAAATTTCTAAAATAATGATATGTTCATTATTTTAAAATTCTGATTTCATTTACAGCTTAATCTACCAGGCCGTTTTATTTGAATTACATTTCATTGCATATTCTTTCTCTTTTTTAAGTTTTTTTCCGTGATATTTTCCTCAAGTCTGACTGACTTTAGTCCACCCCACCCTATCAGATTTTTCTCTTCGACATTCAAATGAAAAATTAAAAATATTTTAAAACAGTCCAGCAAGTTGCATAAGCGATCGTTTAAGGGTTCACATTATCCAACATTTGACGTTCAAATCAAAATTAACTCTTTAGTGCGAACTGTTCTACTTAAATATGAGTAGGATCATCTTTCTAGACCATATTTTATGCCTTATAGTTAGACATTGAATGAGAGTTCTTGAGCATTAGCTACATTTTGGACATATTCTGTCAATCATACCATAGATCTTGCAACGTGCCACTAGGATTTGCCGGTATTGGCCAGCCTCTCCTCCTTGCAGATCATCATTGTCATAAAGCGAAGTTTAAAGCATTTTAATGTTTAAAACTCTAATAAACATAAGCTTTTTGTAGTTACGGCAGCAACAAATTCATGAATTATGAATGTTTCCTCACTGACGCGATAAGAACGACAACGCTTTTTAATGCATTAAATTTTAACCATCGTTGAGGTAGAAATGTAATCAACAGAGTCGATGTAGCTATCGCAACTAATGATCGCCTTTTATTTGGGAAAGCATTTAATCTTTCTATCATTTGACTTTGCGAATGACCAGTAGTGTGAACAGCTTTCGAGATTCAATCAGTAAAATACAGAGATCCTTTCTTTGGTCGAATTATCCGGATGGGGCAAGCTTGACTTAACTCCCTTGCATTGCAATACACACAAGTCTTAGAACAATGTGTATCTGCTTATTCCAATAACAAGAGAAAAAATCATCAAAAACTTGCTTCGCTTAGCCCAAACCCATTTACTAGTTACTCACTGGGGCGTATACTTGCTTTATTTCCTTAAAATTGTTATAGCTGAGTTCGTTTTTTTTTTCAAATTGTGCTCACTTTAATGTTTAAGGAATGTTAAATGATCGAAACTCTGTGAGACAGGTCAAGTGATCTCGGTAAATTGTCCAAATTGAACAACGTGGCTCCACTTCTGACTTTAGAGCAAGAGCTTGCAACAATAGTTGGTATATACTTTTATTGATAAAGGGGAGTAATTCAAATTACATACGTCAAAGATTTTTTTGTTTTTAATCCCGATTTGTCCTTACAAAAACTCTACGACATCGATTATGTATGTTGAGACGCTAAGTTCTTTTCAGAAGCTGAAATATCTTAACAAATTCTTGTGATATCGCTAGTCCAAGGGTCGATTTGAACTAAACTCATCAAAACTACTAAATAGAAAACTTTTGGTTACTTTGAAGATTTGAATTCAGAGCGATATAAACCATGAATATAGCTACATTGATTAAAACTATAAGCTATAAATAACTAAGGTGTCACCTAGATTTCAGAGTTCAAAGAACTTGTTCAACTGAAGAAGTACCTTTAGACTTTTTATGATCAGTGTCGTTCAAGCATCATCGTTTCGGACAAAAAGCATATTTCAATTGGAAATGCCTGAAGCTATTGAAGATTTAAAGGAATGAATCATCCGCAATTTGATTTTACCTCTTAAATTTAATGAAACTTCATTAAACATAACAAATGCATATTACCTATTTACAGCAAAATGTTGAAGAAAATGCAAACTTTAAACAGATCTGCTTGATCTCGATTTAAAAAAGCATTAAAGACGCTCCCTACACCTTTCCAACATATGGAACTTCATTTTCCAACCCTCGGTTCAGTACTTAAAAAGTAAAATGGTCTGATGATACTTATCTTTCACTACAGTATTGCATATCTATGAATATAAAAATGAAATTGAAATTGCCAAAGCGGTCGGTCACTCCCCAGTGAGTTCAAGTAGAAATAACGAAATTAAGGTTTCAACATAGCTCTCTACTCCAAGCCACAAATGATCGCATAGGGTATAGTCTCAAGCTCAAACCAGAGGAGTGAAGAAATGAAAAAAAAGGAAAATAAGAAAACGAAATGAAAATGAAAAAGAAGACGAAGTATAAAAGGTAACCTTTTCTATTTCATTTGCTTCAAAACATTTGCACTCTGTTTAACTAATCTCACTTCGACTCCCTGATGTCACTACCTTATAGTATTGACGTTAGAGGATTCCCTGAGTACACGACATCATCAAACAACAACCATCGCTCAACAACAATACCACAAGAAGCAAAGCACCCCGGCAAGGATAAATTTTAATATAACAACGCTTGGATGGAGCTCAATGAAGGAAATGGTGTAAGAAATATTGAATTTCTAAGGCGAAAAGCTTTCCTGGCACAAGAACTCAGTCATGGGGGAAATTTATTGTAATGAAGAGTAAAATGCGCGTTTTATCGTCCTTCATCCTTTGCCCGCATCCGCTTACACGTCCATTGTCATCATCACCCTTGTCGTCCCTGGTCGTCGTTTTTTGGGGTAAATTTTTTTTTCTATTCAAAAGTTCTCTACCAAAGGATCCAACATTGTGTTGTCGTCTTGGACAAGTCAGCACAAACAATTACTTGCAAGTTGGCAAACGAATTTTCTACCCTCTCTTTTGAAATTCCACATAAAAGGACATAGCGAACTGAGCGAATGAATAGAGTAGAATAACAGAAAACTGGAATACAATTTTTATCGGAATTAAGTTATTGAATTAAAAACTGGAGGCCATGACAGGGGTTGTGGGACTTGCTCATATGAGTTGGAATCATTTAATCAACTTCACTTTTTTTGAGCTGTAAATTCATAAACTTCTAAAAATAGTTTATTTGTTAAAAGGTAGACAGCTTTAGGTCGAAATTAAAGAAAATAATTTTTTCCGGCTTTCTACGAAAAGGTGTGCACATCTGTGCGAGTTTTCATCATCTATCAAGCTGATTCTTCGTTTTCATTTTCGGGCGCTTGGAGCATCGTGATCTCGAAGCTGTCCTACTTAACTGCTTCACAATAGTGATGACATGTGGTATCCGTAGCGTGATGGTTAGCGTGTCTGCATTTAACCCAGATGTTCGTGGTTCGAATCACAATAAAGGCAAAAATGTTTTTCCACGGGTATCGCCTTTCGCGAGGAATTGACAAGTCATCCCTTAATATATTCATTGCCATGAAAGCGCTTTCTCGATTAGTCGTTCGATACATTTTATTTATTATTTATTCAAGGGACTTCACGAGCCAGGCATTCGTTATAGCCAATTGTTAATTCAACATCAAAGATCAGCTAACTTAGATCTTTCCAAAATCAAAAAAAAAAAAAACTATCTGAGTGCAAACATTATTGTGGAATTGAAGGGAATCTTACGATGTCAGCTTCCATATTACTATATTGAACATTTTGGATGCATATTCGTGAGCGTTTCATTTAGATACCAACTAAGTGGTAAGCGAGACATTGCAGAACCTCTACCGTTTCCACGAATGGATTCATATTTAGGATAATGGATTTCGTCAATTTGGGATAAGAATCACTTTACCAATTAAACTCCTTCCGAGTGAAACACTTTACTACAATGTTTCCATCATCAAAGCATAAGATGCCAGTGCACTATGCGAATGTAAGCTGGATGAACTTGAACAATTCTGGCCGTTCCAAAAATGGACTCCTTTTTTTCAAGAAGTTAAAAACAGGCTGATACTAGAAATCTGTCTTTGAACATCTAATAAGTTAAAAGTCGCATAAAACACGTATAAGACCGAGAGTGGGAACCCAGAGCTCACAGCTTTATTCTTTAGCTGCAGCTAGTCTTTGCAGTGTTTAGACCTCACGTCGGCCATGCCTTGTAATTGCGCAGCATAAGATTTGAAGAAGCCACTTTGTTTTTGAATAGCTATTTTTTTTTTCATATTTTTCTCGATAGTACTATGGGAGGCATTCGAAAACAGAAACATTGCAGCTATCAGAACCACAACTTATGCCCACCCACCTGTACCAATTTTGAGTGGTGTTCTTTAGCCTTCTTTTCTTCTTCAGTTTGCACTCAGAAAGTCGAAGGCTGGGGCATTTGAAGTAAAATTGGGTTGTTTAACTTTATAAAATAGTCCTCTGAGAGCACCAAAGAATATTAATTGTTCAACGACTAGAGCTCCAAACCCCATCATTCAAACTTGAACTACACGAAGCTAGTCGCGCAGAAATCATTGGTCGCGCGTTCAGCGCTTAAAAAGCTGGAGAATTTTCGTTTTGTGTTAGTATAAAGGCCTCCAAAATGTCTACCGAGTCGCTTTTAGGACAGACATATGAAAAAATCAAAATCAATTAAATTGCTATTTTGTGTAAAAAAAAGTCAATGAAAAGATCAATTTGATGGGTGGCTCTTTTGGAAATGCTTTGATCTTGAAAAAAGGACCTCAAGCTGAATAATAACAATACAATGACTTTAAAAGTGGAAAGTAGGAAAATGTACACGAGCTTACATTGGTTTCTTCGATTTTATTATATGTACTTGCTGCTTACGAAGTTAAAAAATATTATTTAAAAATTTATTTTATAGTCAACTAGGTACCAAATAGAATAAGAAACATCATTCACGTGCGTAATTGCATACAATACGAAAAACTACAAAATTTGGCATTGAACATAGAAGTCATTAAAATCAAATGCCAATATACACGAAGACTTATATTAATCAATTCCTCATTATATAACTTATAGGGAAATACACAATTAAAAGTAAAACTGTTCAAAGGTAAGATCTTCCGAAAATTACCCAGGCAGCGGTTGTAATGTAGAGACTTTGCTGCCTTCCTTTTAAAATAAATTACATTGTAAGCAATTTTAAATTTAAATAGAAATGTCTCAGAATGATAACTTCGAAGTAGGAACAATGTATGTATGTGTATGCACTCGTAGGCCAATATATTCCCTTTTGATAAAAACAATGGGTTGGCTTGAATGTTCTGTGGTCTAATAAGGGATGTGTCGATATACATTGTTTGCAACATTTATAAACGTTTAAAATATACCTTTTGAGACTATTTTAGGAACACTTGTCCAGCCAAGTGTTAGTGCGGGGTAGACTGGCTGTTATGCATAACGATTGGTTTCCATGTACTATGCAAATCAAAGGTTGTATCGTTTCGTAGTCCTTGTATATTTGTTATTCTATTAATTAACATTCTGAGTTCTAGGACACTGATTTAGAGCCAAAAGGGGTTTCAGTTACATGTTAACGGAAATGAATACACTTCCTTTCATAAAAATAAAGACGAATTTGTGTCCTTTCCAAGAACTTAGCAGAATCTATCTGATTCAATTAAGAAAACGGTGGCTATGGAAATTGAAGGACATACGTATCTTCTTAATAAAAAAAAAAACATTGTTCTGTCTTTTACCGCGTCTATCACGATTTGAAGCACCAACTGCAAATAGAGAAGTACATAGAAGAGATATTCAAATGAGGATTTTTATTTGAACGTTCAAAAGAAAAGAATGTAAAATGTTATCCCGATAATTATTGTAAATATACCTACCTACCTACATAGAAATCCAATGAACCCATCGTTAAGTGTGTGTCTTTTTGTGGCCAAAGTATCAATTACTTATTGATTACTGCCCCAGTACTAATCATTTTTTGTCCCACTTACTTGAGAGTGTTTAAATGTAACGCAATACCGCACCAAGTCGTTTTTATTTTCAAAAACAACCTCAAATTATGAACTCAATTACTATCAGGGTTAAACTACCCAGTTAAACCATGTCACCACCGTACAGTTGGCACATGTTTTGTGGGTACCGATACAACGTACTGCCCCAAAGTCATAACATGATTTTTGATTTATTGTTTAATGTATAAGTCCTTAGTACCTACACCCAAGAACATTACACGCTAACCTAGAGAACAAGGACTTTGTTTTCCTTTTCTTTTTTGAAGTATGTACATATGTTTGTACACGTTGTACATTAAAACGAAAATTAAATCAAGTGACTGGGGAAAGATGAAATCAAATTGAGCGTTTACACACGTGCCTAGGTAGGTATTCACCTGTTTAAATTGTTTGTAACTTAAAGTTCTGAGAGTTGGCCTAAATCTTCTTATTTTTAATTTTTCTAGTCGTTTTTGTTGTATCCTTATAAACCAAGGAAGGTACAACGTAAAATGTTCTCACTTTATTTATCTGTTTGTATGCACTGCTAAGCGTGTATCCTCGCAACGACGACATCACTAGGCGACATATATTTTGAAGTTCAATAGCTATTTTCATTTTCAATTTTTTCTTCATAGTACATAATAATTGATAGAAATTTTCTGCTTTAGATGGACAGATGCTAGTGGTTCTGGAATACCATAGCAGAGAATATTGGCTTCATTCAATGAAGAAAAATTGGATTGACAGTTTTGAGGTTGTTCAGTTCTCGTTTAATGATGCTTGAACATTTTTATACCATCCCACAGCATCCGATTCGGTGATGTTGGGTAGTCGTTTGTTGTTTGCTAATGATGTTTAAGATTTTTTTTTTTTATTCTTTACTTCAACAAAAGTACTATAGAAGATACTTTCTAGTGAAGATCTACCTCGGTCTGCTGAATAAAATAGAAATTTGCTTATTTTTTTATGTTCTGAATATTATGACAGTCATCATATCATCAATAATGAGTTTATCTGACCGTTTTCAATTTTAATTTGAACCTTAATTTAGATTTTAATAATCATTACTTTTTGTTAGAGTGAAATGATGACTCATGTTTTGGATAATGGAGTCAAAAGTGATGTGGCAATGAAAATGTAAAGAATATTGTCCGATTGTCCGTCATTAGTCAAATTCACATTACGAATTGCGTGTTCGGTTTGCATAAGTTATAAATATGTCGGTTATAGACAACATCGAAGTGAATTTTATTTGGAGCACGACATGGAAAATTTGATACGAGCGCATACCGTCGATTCCAATGTCAGTGGCACTTCCCTCAGTATTCTTCTAATGATTTCAGGAAAGCTAAGTAAAAGCATATGCAAAGTTCAAATTTTTGCTTTTCTATGGAAGAAACAGAAATTTCAAGGTACATAATGTTTGTATGATACTAAAATAACTGCGAGTAGCTTTCAAACTGTCATGACTTGCACTTGCAATGATACTTTCGAAAGTAGGCTGATAGCTAATCACACTGTTATTTGATAGACCTTAGAGCTTAAAATATCTTATTAAGGATTTGAAAAAAATTAAACTTTGAGAACACAAACCTAATGAAAAAAAAAAAAACTAAAGACTAAAGACCATAGACGACAAACTGGAGACTAGAGATTAGAGACTAGGGACTAGAGACTAGAGACTAGAGACTAAACACTAGACACTTGACACTAGACACTAGACACTAGACACTAGACACTAGACACTAGAAAATAGACACTAAACACTAGAAACTAGACACTAGACACTGGACACTAGACACTAGACACCAGACACTACACATTAGACATTAGACACTAGAGACTAGACACTAGACACTAGACACTAGATACTAGACACTAGACACTAGATACTAGACACTAAACACTAGACACTAGACACTAAACACTAGACACTAGACACTAGACACTAGACATTAGACACTAGACACTAGACACTAGACACTAGACACTAGATACTAGACACTAGACACTAGACACTAGACACTAGACACTAGACACTAGACACTAGACACTAGACACTAGACACTAAACACTAAACACTAGACACTAGACACTAAACACTTGACACTAGATACTAGAAACTATACAATAGACAATTGACAATGGTCACTGAACAATAGACACTAGACACTAGATACTAGACACAAGAAGCTAGATACTAAACACTAGACAATGGAAGCGAGATACTAGACACTAGGCACTAAACACTTAACACTAGGCACTAGACACTAGACACTAGACACTAGAGACTATTTAGTTTAATCTTTAACTCACAAATATTTCAACGCTGCCAACATGCTTTTTTTCTAACAGTAGCGTCTATTGAACTAGTGATTCAAAGTCTTCTAAATGGAAAATATGCCAGAGATTTGCTGGGAAAGCGCTAATAGTTTTGCTTATTAACTCATATGTTTTGACTATGCTAGCCTTAGCTAGAACTAATAATTCAAATGCATTCTCGGCAGATTTTTCCATTTAACTGGTATCGGTATCTGTGTGAGGATCTTTATAAAGCCTCTGCGGTCAATGATAAACTGATAAATTTCATCCATTTCTTGGAATTTCACATTCATTGACACACTTGAACATTAAGCTTGTAGAAGTCTTTCCGATAAATAAATAAATAATGATTAAGTGTTATCGATAGCAAAGCTCCAGAAAAAGTATATTTTGCCGCTCATTACTAATGAAAGCCGTCACTACTACTTTCGAACCGTTTTTTGATAAATTTTTTGTTTGCTTACTCGTGTAAGCTTGTAATCAGACTAAAGATTATTCTAAAATTGGAACTTGTAAGAGCCTTTTAGATATGGGTGAACGGATCTTCACAGTTTTCAAGCGTTTACTGCAAAAAGCTGACTGAAGCTATTTCTTATGCAGATGAATTAAATATAAAGCTCGAAAAATACTTGACAACTAGAAGACAAACTAGTTTTTTTCTTTTTTTGAAAAAGCTGTGACTAAAAAATTTTTTTCAACAACTAGTATAAACTTAATTTTATTCAGCAAAAACCCTAGACTTTAACCAGTCATACGTATCATCGCATGTGGATTCTGAGTATGATCTTCAGCTTTTTCCCAGTTGCTTCAAGTAGTCCTCGACTATTTTTCGTACCTAGTGCTTTGTTCCATATTTGGTTTTCAGTAATCTAAGAACTCAATAATAAAACTTCCAGGGAAAGTAGCTGTAAGTTTCGCGTTAGTCAAAATTAAAAAAGCAATTGGGAGAAAAGCACCTCCCATATGGCGTCCGTGACGTAATGGTGAGCAAGACTGCTTTTTACGCGTAGGTTTGGGAATACATCTAATGATTTTTACGGGTTCTCAAGGAAGTGGTCTTTCGAGAGTAGTTGAATTACTTTGCCTTGAAAGCTTTTTCTCAATTAGCTGCCCGAAGTTCCCGAGATTTTTTTGACACTCTTCTTATTTATCCTTACTTTCCATACAATGAACCATACAATGCTTACAAAAAGGTATACATATGTCCTTTATAAAGTAGGCAGTGTCTATTAAATTGTTTCATAATGGTTAATGGGTATTCAATAGTTGAGTTCCAATTAATTAAATAGTTTAAAGGTTCAGCGAGTTTATTTTCTCAATATCGTATATATAAAATTAAAGTCTCCATTCCTTTAAAGGAAAATTCTTAAAAAATAAGGTCAGTGAATCGTTTCAACAGCATTAACATCTCTTTTTTCCCAGGAGGGTTAAACTCGCACTTCCATGACAGTTAATCGGCGTTTCTGGTCTCTTAATTCTTCCTTTGTTCCTTTCTTCGATCCAGTTTTTAGCTTACTTAAGCTTTCATTGCTGCTCCTGTTTGTCCCTTTCCTCTCCATCTACCGAAAAATAAGTTTCTCGTCCCTTGGCAGTCTTAGGTACTGCTTCTGCTGCTTCTGCTACTACCCTTCTTTTGTATCAATTCAAATAGAATTAATTTGCTCGAGGGAATTCTTCCAACTCAAAAGACCTGGAGTACTCCCAGCGAACGAGATTTATTCCCGTTTTTACTTCATTAAGCAATTTTTACACCCTCTCCACTCCAATGTCGTCACTAGGGAAAAAAACAAAGAAAAAAAGTATGGAGAAGGGCAGATGAGTTTCGTAAACAGAGGATATACCGGCTCCATCAGAATTTCCTTCCAGTGCTAATTCCTTCATGAGAGTTTGGTATTTTTGAGTCAAATAATTTTGATCTCTTTTTTATCTATAAATGTAATATATGTACCTATGTACGCTTTGGTTGATATCCGAGGAGCATCTCTCTCTAGTTCAAATGGCTGACAGCAAAGTATACCTATAGTAAGTGGGCTTATGTATAGTTTTCTCATTATCCTGCCTCATGATTTTGGCATCAAAATGTGCGAACTGCGTTTGATGGTTCACATTGAACCAATTGTTTTTGCCTGAAGTTTTTCTTGGCAGGTCGAAAGGTACGGGCAAAAGAAAGTTTTTGGCGGAAGAACAACGGTGAATGGGAGCAGCATTAACGAAGGTGAAGTGAATTAAGTGATTTTAAATGCTGAGTGAGTTCTCTTTTGCGTTGTATTAATGTTGAGCTGGTTGAACATGGCACGTTTGCCTGTTACAGCTAAAGAAGATTATCCCACCGACCTTAAGCGTTATCAAACAAAAAAGAAGAGAAAGAAAAAGTCGAAAAAGATTAATTAATGGTGTTTGATGACACGGTAGTAGATGGAATTGCCTCTGTCTGGGTTTTAAAGTGATTTGGTGTCCTCTGGCAAATATCTTTTCACCTGGAACTTGAAATTCTGGTACGTTTTTGGTTGCGCAGGGATGCGAGTGATTTCATGCGTTAAACAGATAATTTTCCATTGAATTTGCTGTAATGTTTAATCACCGTACTTGATGCTTGTGTGGACGTGATTAATTATCCTGAATGTTGAACGACAGCTCTTCCATGTCATTCAACAGTTGATCGTTATCTTAGTCAAAGTGGTGATGCATTACTTATTTAGTTGCTGCATGGTAATTAATGACTCGCAGAAAGATTTATGAGCCGAATTGTTGGGTGGTGGTAGATGTCTAATGTCTTAGAAATGTATTTTTTGTCCAGGTTTTGATTACGTATAGAAGAGAGATTATGATTATGTAAGATTCATTAAAACGTAAATATGTTTGACTGTCGTTAAATAGTTTTTGTTACTGGTGTCCATTAAATTTTAAGGATTATTTCATAAAACTGTCACTGACACTGAATTAAGCTGCTTGTTTTGATAAATAATCCTTCTAATACGCCAAAACAAACCACACACAAAAAGCAAAACTGATCTGGTTCCGGCATCATTACGAGGTTTGTCTAAAAATCTTCTCCTCATTTGGTGTCCATCCCGATTTAATAAGGATTAAGTCCCCGAATGTGCACCAAATAAGAGAGCTCTTTAATTTATAAACACTTAATTTATGTGCTTTATATTGGACTGCATTTTATTGTTCGCTCCTTTGAAGTGTTGTTTGTATGTCTCCTTCGAGTGTGAGTAAATTAATTTCGCCACTTCGACGTCGTTCGCCGCCGCCGGTTGTGTTCTTGTCTTTATCTGTAGTTTATCAACTGGGTTCTTACAAAAAAACCATTTCAATTTGAGACGGAAAGAGCAGATGAAGAACACTTTCACTGTAGAGAATGCCTGGCAATTGATAGGGAGTTAGTGTGGTTGTATTAGGTTTCAATTTAAGTTATTTCATAATTAACGAACCCAAGGACTAAACAGACCATCGCAACGGTATACTGAGGATTTAAATAATTTCATTTCGGTTTAATCCGAAGTCGAAACCTAATTGCTACAATTAGTCGTCCGCATCGTTGCGATGAGGTGCTGCTGACGTTATACTCGTTGCTTCAGCAATTTTTCATTTTGATTGTGGGTGAGTGTGAGAAAAGCAATTGAGAAAACAGTTAATCTGCTGCTTATCCGAAGAGTTTCTGCTTCAATTAAGAATGCCTCGAAAAATGACCATTGGTTGTAAGAAGATTGGAAAATGTAGCCATTTGGACGGAAGTGGATTTGAAGGTATGTTCCTATTAACTTTCACACAGGAGAAGGGTATCCGTTTAAAGCGTTTTCTTAATCAATTTCACTTTACTCGATTGCCCAAAAATTAAAGTGGTTCATTGGTTTTTTGAAACGCTGTGGAAGTGAATGTGTTAATACGAATCTTCAAATAAATGTTCAATTCGATGTGCAGTGACGGGTTTGATTATGACTGAAGCGCCCCTCTTTGCTTTTGGTAAAAGGTAACTAAAGGAGAAATCACATATAGACAATTTTGAGGCTTCTGCCTAAAAGATAGGAAAGGAGAAAGCATTTCGAAGTATGATTGAATTGCCCCTTAAATAGTACGAGTTACATAGAAGAAGAACATGGAAGATGCATGAAAAAAAGCGAAGACGAACTCCAGTTCCAAGCAAAAAGCACCAGCTGCGAGCTGGAAAAGTGTTGCTTAAGTAAACCAAGCTTTTCAAGGACAATGACAAAATAGCTTGATTGAGAGAGCCACTATCTTCAAAATAGCTCAAGAGACTCGTTCGTCGATGCTCACTGCACGAAGACAGACGACAAAACTCTGCTCTGATACCGACTTTACTATGATGACCTTGATAGAACGGTTTCCTCTAGGGAGAAAAAAAAAAGAAAGAAAAGAAGTGAGTTAAAGACTCAAGATAGGACAAAAGTGTTGGCGGTGCTTTTCAGCTATTTCACCACTCTCCAGATCGACAGACACGTTATTCCAGATCTGGAAATCTGATTTTAGCCCATTACATTACTGTGTGATATAGCTACAACAATTAAAAAACTCAAGTTGTGGTTTTATTCCATTTAAAATCACTGTGCCACGATGGTAAAAAGCAGTGCAAAAATGATTTCCTCTTGAATTTCGCATATGTGGTAGTGCTCTGCAGATCGTTTAGTACATCATTCCACCTACGAACTGCAGATATATAAAAAGATCGTTCTGCTATAAAATAGTTAAAACTAATTTAAGGGAGGGGTAAGCCCTGGGCATTTTCAAAAAATCGATTTCCGAGTTGAATTCGAAAAGTTACAGTGATCTTAGATGTTTTTAGAGCAGGTATGCACGGCGAGCGAATAGAGAAAGGTCGGCCGGGCGACCTTGAACCAGTATTTATGATTGGTTCCAGGTAGCTCCAGGTCTTCTTTTGTGTTCAGGGAAAGGGAGCTCACTCTAATGACGCTTCTAACGGAATATTTTTGGGGGGAACCATTCAGTGTGCTGTTTTTCGCGTTTATCTCGAAACTAGTATTTTTAAAGTCGGTGTGCAAAATATCTCGGCGACTGTTGCACCGATCCTTTTGCACATTTCTTTAATTTATATTTTTAGAGGTAATAACACGAGGATTTTAAAAAATTTTCATTTTTCCGGAATTGACAGCTACAAGATGGCGGCATTTTTAGGCAAAAGAACGCCTTTTCACTTCAAATTGTTACCAAAATTTCAAAATTGCCAAAAAAAACTCGTGTTTTTATTACCTGGAGAAAGTGGTTTTTTAACGAAATCTTTTTAGAATTTTGATTTTAGATGATCCTGTCAAAAGTTATCTTGCACACCGCAAAAGAGTGAAAAGTGGAGGCGTCTCGCACTGTCATCGGCTTGTTTTTCAATATTTTTGTATGAAAAAATTATAGTAAATACTTGAGACTATACTTAATAATATAGCAAGTCAATAAATTAAATTACTTTATCAGATTTTTCATAAAAAAATCGTAAAAAGCCTTTTTTCAGCCTTCCAGGGCTTACCCCTCCCTTAAATCCTCTTAGAAATTGAGCAAAGCTCAGAGTTTCTTTAAAGTACATTGGACTCCTACCATGGATAATATTATGGAAATTCAGAAGCAGTTTAAAGTTAAGATAATTATCAAGGCTCATACCAAATATAAAATCACGTAAATGTGAAAAACCAGTGTGTCTACGCATAGAATACACAAAACGGACACAATCATTTATATCAGCATTAAGTTTTGTTTTACAAACACAGTCTTAAGTTGGAAAAATTTAGATTTTGTAAGTGAAATATGGCAAAATAAGCGATTTAATTAGTTGAAGCCTTATGTTGAGCAACAATAAATGAGTTGAAGACCACAAACAGTACAACCGATAGTAAATTTTCCTGGTGGTGTCAGAAATTGCACCTGGCACTTAAACTACACTGCCGGTCAAAAAAACTTGACCGATGATGAAAAAAACAATTTTCCGATTTCTTACTACCATTGTATGTACAAGTAACAGTTTTTTATATTCATTCAAGGTGAATGATAAGAGATTAGACATTTTCAAACTTGAATTGATCGATATTCAGCTATTATCGACTGTATATCAGTCTAATCACAAAATAAAATGATATATATAATATGATATATAAAAGAAAATTATAAAAATCAAACCGATCTCTGGAACTGTCCTCAGTCAGCGTGGAATAATATCAAACTTGAGACATTACAAAAACTTGTAGAAAGAATGCCGAAATTGTGTGCGGCTGTCATTGAAGCAAAAGGTGGTCACTTTGATGAAAAATGCGTTTGAGTGTATATTACAGATTATTTTTATTTCTTTCATCATCTTCATCATCATCGATTGATAATTTTGAAATGTTACATACGCTGCAGTTATGTAAATTCTTTCAGAAATTGTCGAAATAAAACATTTACAATACATGAAACATGAGTAAAAAGTCGAAAATTTGGTTTTTTTTATCATCGGTCAAGTTTTTTTGACCGGCAGTGTAGGTAAACGCAAAACTACCCCAAACCTATATGAAAAGTACGCGGTTTGCCATACCAAATGAAACCTTTTCAGTTGTAAGGTTTCAATGAAACCTACTCGAAACCTAGTGATAAATATCGTGCTGAGCACTATATTTCCAACATTCCAGTGAGTTTGACGTTTTATAGCAGTGCCTCTGCTGACCTGGTGTAATATGTCGGTGACATTCTTTTACATGTCTCTTTCTTGTTTATAGACAAAACCAAGCACAACATGGAAAAGCAAGCTGGCGTTCAGATGTAAACAATTCCTGGTTAACACAAACCGTCCTGGAAAGAAACCTAGATAAACTTTAGGTGGAAATGTAGAATTACTATGTATCTAGCAATGTAAAGAAAGGGGATATATTGTGTATATCCCCTTTCTTTACATTGCTAGATACATAGTAATTCTACAGCTGTGATAGTTGCCTCATTTTGAAGATCTATGTGTACGTTTAATGAAAGAATCTACGATAATCTACGTGGTTGTGATTCCAGTTTCAGAAAGTGAGCAAAAATTATGAAAGTAAATGGACGGCGGGTCGGCTGAGACGGAGCGTATTTGTGTGACAGCAGGAAGAATTAAGCTTAAGAAATTAGAAGGAACTAGATCCTTAGAAGCCTTGACGTCACTAATGCCATCTTGCAGAAAAAAACCATGACCAGCTGAGGTGAGATTGTCATATTCAATGGAGAGATATCGAAAACCCCGTCGGAAAGCTAATTTAATTCGATTCTGCATGAAAGAAAAAAAAAAGCAAGTGGGAAGGCATGCCAATGCGTTTCGAGATCAAGGTGGTGTACCCCGTAGGCAGATCACTAGTGTGAATCAGGCAAGTTGAAGAGCTTAAAAGAAATAATTTTTGGACGTATATTCTAAACTGAATATTACGGCAAGAAAACCGAAGCATTATCAATCTTTTAAGGAGGCAGATGCCATTTTAGATTGGATAAAGATTTTATTGCATTTTCGAATTCTGTACACATTAACATTTTTAAGTTTTAACAAATCTTTTATGACATGGCAAAAGCCGTCTGTCAGAATGACAATTTTACGAAAACATACTTTATTAATAATTGTGCATTAGATGTTTTTTTAAAAATTATAGCTTCAGATTTTTACAAAACAAATAATAAAAATAGGTCGTATATTATTAAATTTGACTATGCTAGAATTCTTCTCTTAAAATTTTGTTTCTATAACTAAGCGCAGCTTTGGTAAATTTATACAAATCTGTCCAATTTCTTCCGTTGAGCATATCAAGAACTTCATCCTTTGTATAAATGGTCTTTCCAAGATATAATTTTCTCAGCTCTATAAGTATTGGTCAAACTCCTATGAAGTGCATTATATCTTCCCGGGTGTTCATATTACAAAGACTGCATTATATGGGTAGATCCGGTCGGTGTGGCATGTAGTTTAACGGCAAAAGTTCTCCTCTTACTTTAAAAAGTGTTGATATTTGGTCAACTCCGGCGTTTACAACGAAATAGCTTGTCTTGCTTGTATCCAAATTCAATTTTGAGTAGTAATCTCTATATACGGATGAACGAGCTTCTTCTATAAATGATTCATGTATCTTTTCATCCAATACACTAAGAATGGTATATAGTTCATTTTTCATCAGCTGAGAGTTTCCTATTTCTAAATGTAGAGGACAATCCGTTCTTTCGGCCAGTTCCATCCGTTGTTCGAAGCAAGCTAATTTTTTTTCGAGTGCAATTGTTGCTATAATCCTAGGTAGACGTGTTGGTTTCATATTCAGAACTTTAAGGATATAGTCGATAGATGCCATTTCAAAATTCAAAATAACGATCGTAAAACTTCCGTAACTCATATCCGTATCCGTATCTGTATCCGATATGCAAAAATGTCACACATGACTTGAGTATTTAATCACTGCTGAGAATAAATATTTCAAGGACAACAGTTTTCAATGTTTTCATCTAAAACACATATCAGTTGCGATACCCATCTCGAAACCAATCTGAGGCACTGACAGCCAAAGAATTAATGCAAATCAAATACAAACACAGTATTGTAACTCCAAGTTAAACATTAACAAATCTAGTAGTGAATTCAACTTGTTGTGTGTACTACATACCATGATACATCTTCGAGTCTCCACAGTTCCTTTTTTGCCAACCATATTATGCACTTATTCAACTCAAACAGAAACAGATACTTGAACATTCATAAACACACATATTATCATGCTGCTAACAAATTTTCCCCAAAAACTATTAAGTTCAATTATGCGAAACCCTCGCTTTTCAAGTGTATGAAAGCAACATAAGTCTGTTTATTCATGTGTATGTGTGTGTGTGTGTGAGTGAAAACCGAAAATTATGATATCCTTTCACTCCACATATGGCACATTAATTTCCACACAAAAGGCCTCCCAAACAGGAAACACAAAAAAGAAAAGCAGCCCTCACTGCCGCGCCGCGCCGTATATGATGAAACCCTTCACAACGTTCAAGTACTTTATTACGTCAAACTCATAACAATGAAGACATTCTGGGAAGCGAGGAAACTATCTATTCACATGCGATACCTCCATTAAGTACATCAAACCATCGGAATTTCGTTCTCAATAGAGTGTGTAACCAACAATTCCGTTAGGCTTCCCTCCAGCCCACATAACCCACAGGTCGGGCGCCAGCGAACGTCGCGCCAAAATCCCTTTATCATCATCTTGCCTATAATTCCCAAAGAGAAAGCAAAACTTTAAACCCCAATTAAAATTTCCCGTTTGGGAAGCTCAACGACTAGGACACATTCTTCCTAAAAACCAAAACTATTATTTTGCCAATTCGAATAGATGGCTGCCTTCTTCCTGCAAAAGTGGCAGTTTGTAGGATTTATACAGAAAAATAACAAAAAAAAAAGACAAAGAATTAAACAAAGGGATTCACTGCACAGTCAATAAGAGGTTTTTGACAAATTTTCAGAGTTTAATTGAATGTCTGCTTCTCCGTAGTGAGGGTGAAATATTTACCCTTTTTGATGCAACAACCAACGGCACACGGAAAAAAGAAACGTCAAGAAAAACATAAGGAAACACTAGTGTTGTGGACTAATAGTGATATGAGTTACCTTATTTATTTCCGTCAATGAAATTATTTCTTTAAATTTACTTCATTCATTGAAGTGGAACTTCTTTAGGTGCAATCATTGGGAAGAAAGGTTGTTTTTTACAATTTTGTTTGAACTTAAGCTTGACAATTGGTGGTATACAGTAGTTGGTTTTGCCATTTAAAATAATGAATTACTTCAGGGTAAAGCTTGAACATTGTCATTCATTACCGAAACATATACTGCCCCAGTTGCTCGAAAACATAGTCGAAAATTTTACTTCCCGATTACGCTTCGTTTGAACTTTCCGTGGGCTCGTATGCGCGAAATCGTTTTGAAGCACTATTGAATTTGTTTTCCTCAGACTCTACCCGCTAATGGAAAAAGAAATTGGACGAAAGTCGAAATATAAAGGCTGTGAGACAGGCCATCAACTTCATCTTTCCAGCTTGGTTGTTTTTCTACTCTTCTATCAAAATAAAAAGTATTGGCTTCAGCGAACAATTTGTCTTTCTTGAAGTTTTTTGTCGTTTACGTTCGAAGTGAAGTCTGGCGAAAGTTCTCAGGAGAATCCAAAATTTAAAATTCCTTCAGTGAAAGAAAGGAGTGGATAATCCTGAGAAAAGAGCTACTACATGTCTTCACTTCGAAAGTGAACGACAAAAAACTTCAAGAAAGACAAACTGTGGGCTGAAGCCAAGGCAGTCCACTCTGACCAATAGTAGGCAAAAAAATAAATGCTGTCAATGAGATGTTGGGAGGGTGACAGGGTTATATATAAGCAAATCATTGGACAATAGTTAACAATCTCCACATAAACAGATTAAGAAGGCTTCAAAACTTTACAGCGCCTTCCAAGTAGAAGTTCCTGTAATCAGTGAAACCGCGAAACATCTCACATTGAATTGATCAACTAAAAAAAATCACATTTTCATAGCTCGCACAGCCAAGCGGTCATAAAAACTATCATCACTCGAATTAATCGAGACCAAAACTTCAATACATCATAAGCAACTAGAGCAAGATAATAACTGTCAACGAAACGTGGACGTTCTTAGAATCTTATTTGGTTTCCAGAAGTCTATGGCCAGATATTTTAAAAAAGTTAACAGAATTTTCACTCTAGCGGTTCTTTTCGTTAATTGGCTTACGGTTGAGAACTTATTGAGAACCAACACCGTTGATCACTCGCCCTCCTTTTCACTCACTTGACTGTTTATACTCCACTATCCCGATTGTAATTTTTATACTATAGTGAATTCGGATCAGCTTCAGCGTTTTGACAAACTCTTTAAAATGCTTCGAATAGGCATTACGACCAATAACAAGTGAACTATACCCTAGTTGACACAGTGTAACCAAAATTAAAACCTGCGTTCTACAAACTTCAAACGTCGACACTGTTCAGAAAGTCCCGTTTTTTTCTGTTGCGAACTCAAAAAGAAAGTGTATCAAATGGATTTCCCTTTGAATTTCCACAGCTCTGCGTGTGAATTTGAATGAGACTTTTCATTTCCTGTTTTGTAAGGTAAAACGTGGAGCAAAGGCAGCTAGGGCTTCACTTTATATTTACTTTTTTGTTTTTATTTTGCTTGCTTTTTTTTTCTATTTTGCTTTTCTTTCAGGCTCGGTGAAGGGTTTTCTTCGTCGGCGAAGTGTTTGTCGTCAACGTTGTAGTCGTCCTTTAGTTAATTAGAAGCATAAATCAAAATATGTTCTCGATTTGCATAAAACACAAATACACATAGTATATATGTGATGGATATACCATATACTTCATATACTACACCATTGATAATATCAACTGCGCTGCACAAGAGAGGTGTATGATTTTGTGAAAATGTGAATTTTATTCATAGATGAAGTTGGTATGGCTGAACAACTTTTCGATTGTGGAAGTTTGGTTAAGTTTCATTCATACACGAAGTTGCGCAAAAATAAACAACTATAGATGCTCCTCCTGATGTATGCATTGGGTTCGTAGGTATAGAAGATTAAATCGGGATAGCTATTCCATTTGACTGGAAAAATTGCAAAATTTAGTGAATAGGTACCTACCAACAAAAAAAAAGAGTAGAAACAAAAGCAGATTGAGGAAAAAAAAAAACAGATATGGGCTCTTAAGACAGGATGTCACTGACCCTTGTTGAAACCTTTCTGTCAACAGCAACATGCACGTAAGATTTAGATTTATTTTTAAGGCTGGAAAGATTTTCAACTCAGGTTATATTTACTACCGTGGTGCGGGGTGGACAGAAGTGAACTTTGAGAATGATAGACTTAGCCCAAGGATAATAAAGATTTGATTTGGAGGGTCTTAGCATTCAACAAAGGATTACTGTGTTATCCAAGAACAAAGGGTGCTGCCTTTATGAGTATTAAACGGTCGGCTGGCATCTTTATTTGGTTAAAGATGAAACATATTCAACACAGATTTTCATGTTGGGGCTTTTAATATGTACCAGTTTCAGGCTTCAAACGTCAACAATTTATTTTACGTTTCAATTGAATTGTGTAAAGCAGTCAACTCTGCCCATATCAGCACCGAGTATTAAACACATGATCAAACAAAAATAGAAGTGGGATAGATGCACATGAAGTGCTCCATATTGCGCTCGAGCTCTTAATAGGACTTGTTGGGGATTGGTTGAATCTGGAACGTGTAAATGTTGTGCAACATTCAATTAGCTGTTAGTTCAAATTTTTTGACGGCAGTCTTTTCTTTGGAAGGCAGTAAGTAAAATGACATTTTTTTACTGACACTGGGGTCAAACAAGCAGCTTTCACCGTTGCTAGTGCGTCCTACGCCGAAACTTCCACTTTTTTATAGTGTAACAAATTAAAGTTCGATAGTTGAAATTTCGCTGGATCGTGTCAGTAAAATCCTTCATCGAAGATGTCGGGAGACCATCGTCTGAGTCCGGTCCACTGGTAGAATTATTTCTTGTGTTTTCCCAATATGCTTAAACCCAAACAAAACTGCTCTATTCTGTGGTAAGAAAAAAATTTTACTTGCTGCACAGAAATGAATGGTTTTTGTGATATTCTAGCGAGTACTGAACAAAAATTGATTTCTTATTCAATGCTTCAGAACAATCAAATTGTTTTTCCAGGGATACTACCTTTCGCCAGTAATTGACCCGAGGCCAAACCGATCACTCGGTGTAGTAAAAACCTGAATCTAAATTTCATTCCGATTCATTTCAACTCAATTCAATTGCTATCGTTCTGCTCGTCAAAGCGGGGACAATAAGGTATGCTACCTTGAAAGTTCCCTTCGATATCTAGACTTGCATGCCTCTTAAATTATTTTTGTAGTTAAAAGCTGAATTGAAATGAGATTCATTTCAACTCGATTCAATTGCTATCGATATGCTAGTAAAAATAAGCATCAAAAGGAGATGTTACCTGGAAAGCTTCTAGGCTTACAGATTTTCTTCAAATTATTTTTGACTACCTACAAAAGTTAAATAAGTCATAGAGTTCTAAACGTCTTTTTCAGTCAATTTGCTTATACAACCATTCCTTAAAAAACACATCAAGTTCACCATGAAGAACAGTCTGCAGTTTTAACCTACCTTCAAGCACCATAACGTCATTGTAAAATAATGCGCAATGTTGTGGCAACTGGCAGCCGCACGTCATTACTCATCGGGGTGCGATTATGTTAATATAAAATGCAATTGTTTTAGCATTTCAAAAACATGTGACACCTGTCTGCAGCACTGGTCTGACGTTCCTGGTTTATGTTGTCCCGGTCGGGATACGACCGGGGTGATGGTTTCGGAACTATGTATTTTAATGGTAGCTCGCTAAACGTGACTGCGTGCATATGTTTTTTCTTTGGTTATGTAGTAGGCACAGAGAGGGCTTTTTTTAATACTAAGCGAATTATTCCAGGCATTTTAAGTCGTTTTTTTTCATTTAAAAAAAAAAAAGTTGTGTCAGAAGTTCCATAGCTGTAGTTAGGTTAGGGGAACTGTCTTGTTGTCCTCTGCACTAGCTCATCATATAACCATTAAGTATGAAAGACATACACACCGAGAGTGTGTGCAGTTTTTTTTCCAACTGCCACGAAACTCGGCTGCTGGAATTAAGCTCAGGGGTTGCATTAAAGGATTCGATTAGAATTTTTCAAATGACATTACGGAAGATGGATGTGGAAATTATGCAAAGGAGGTATAAGACATTCAGTATACCGTGAAATACACATGTCTAGGAGCAGTCGGTATATAAATAAGTATGTACCAACAAGAAAAGGGAAAAGGACAAGAAGCAATGAAGTATTGAATTAAGACGTTCCTGGATTTTTCTTTTATTAAATTCCTTTCTTCAAATGCGTTTTTCAGTAGAAATAAACTTCGATTAAGAAGCGTAACACATTAAACTACACAACTTTAAGTCGCAAACAGAATATAAAAAGACATTCATAGTAAGACAAAAATCCAAATAACAACTCATTTGACATATTAATGTTCAAAATATCTACAATATCCATCATATTGATAGGTTGTAGTTTCATTCAATTTATCACGAAATAAATGAGATAATTTATTCAAACTGTTTTCAATCCTACACTTCAAAAGTTCATAACATTTATTAAGGATGTGACTTTCACGACTCGGTGCACATTCAACCGGTCCTCACCTGTCTTGTTTCGGAGTTACGTCTCCGTAACCTCCAGTAAGCGTTTAGCAAATTCGTACCAATAGAATTGCTTGTCGCTGATACATAGAACACACTGCAAACTGAACTCGATGATCGGTGAATAAGGAGATTTTTTTTCATAGATCGGAAAATTCGAATGTCTTAAGAAGAGCGAAAAATAAAAACAAATTTCTCTTTACCCATATTTATTTTCATTAAAAAATCCACTGTACACTAAGCCCATTGCGTTGATTAAAGATAGTTTAAGTTAAGTTAAGTTAATTGCCTTTTTGCATCTCTGAGACTTAAGCGGTACTGAACTTAGAGCAAGCTCATTTGTACCCACTTATCTACACTTCATCATTAATGCAAGTGTTAGTGGTTAGTAAATAACGCCAACACAAGCACAAAGAGAACGTAACGCTTTACAAAAGAGGTACGTAAGGTAAGATTAAATATTTTATAGTACTTAGTACTATCTAAGCTATGCTATGCTATCAATTTGATTTAAATCTTAAAATTAATAAGATTAATAAAATTTACAGTTCTACTAAAAAAAAAGGATTGAAAACAGTTTACATTTATACCTTCAACAATTTAAGCTATTATTTGCAAAAGATAAAGAAGGGGAAGTGTATTAGGATAGTATTAAAGAGATATAATGTTGATAAGTAGAGAAAGATATCGGACTTGAATGTTTTGGGATTGGCAATTATCTTGATTGAGGACGGGAGGGAGTTCCAGAGTCTTACAGCATGTATAAAAAATAAACGGGATGAGTTGAGGTATGTAGTTCCAAAGATTCGGAATGATATTTATTGTTCTTTTGAACCGATTGAAGGAAAGTCTGTTAATGTTACGGTGCCTTAACATTGATTTGGTGTGTAATATGTAGTTTCTTTGATATATTGTTCTAAACAGACTATTGACTAATGCAGAAGTATTGTCAATGGCCATATCTGCGTAACCCGTAGACATAGTGAATTGCATCATTAAATGCAACCTTTAATTTCCGTTTGGAAAGTGAATCAAAGTTACTATACATGACTTCAGAACAAGAAATCAGGGGCAGAATTAAGGAAAGTACCAGTTTCTGACGAGTTTCAACAGGGGTAAAACAGCCAGACGGCCAGAGCTTACGTAGGCAGCCATAAATGCGTCCAATAAAAAAATTTGTGTGTTTGTAGCCTGAGATTGCAATCAATAACAAAACCAAGACTATTACATGGATCAACAGCATTTACTTTTCTCTCTCTTAACCATAGGTCTGGAAGGATATTGATTTCAAACTTTTTTTTGGAAATTGGGATGACTTAAGATTTCTCAGGATTTAAGAGCAAAGCCATTTGCAATAGACCAATCACAAATTCTACTTAGATCTTCAATAATTAAAAGACAAAGCTCATCAAGCTGAAGAAAAGGCCTGGCTAAATAAAGTTGGACGTCATCTGCATATAAGTGGACATAAGCATGCATACAGTAAGATTGTACATCATTGATAAACATGCTGAAGAGTAACGGACCAAGAATTGGTCCTTGTGGGCCTCCTTGAATATCAGGTTTAGCTGTTGAGCTCTCACAAATGCTACTTTTGCTGTCTACCAGACAGAACAATCTAAAACACTAAATCCAATAGTTTCGCAACTTCCAGCCAAGAATATTGTGATTGATTTTGTCGAAAGCCTTAGAAAAATCAAGTAGGCCTAAAAGACCGAGGTAACCCTTAACATATTCAACTCTAATGTCCTCGAGAATATTGACCACGGCTGTTGAACAGCTGTGTTTAGCTCTGAAGCCCGATTGCTAGTAATCACATAAGACATGATAAAACGACAACGACTCGCTTTTTTTTGGTTGCTGCTGCTGCGCTGGCCTATTGTCTCCTCATCGATCGCTAGCATCGCTACCTCGCACATCTGGCACATCTGGCAAGACGGGCCTGCGTTAGGGTTTTTTGCATAGTTAATTTTAGATCGCAGCCATTGTTACCTCGCTCACGAGATCTCAGCGACCTTCAATAGTGTGCAAATGCAATGCAAATGTATTTCTTCAACAAACAAAAAACAAGAGTGACAAGAAATATGAATATATAGGAAAATTCTGTTGACATTACTATAACTATGTAAAAGCTTTTTCTGCAAATATAGGCTGCGAAAATGATGGGGGTTTGGGGTTAAGGACCCCCAAAACTACCCTCTTGGATCCACCACTGATACGTTACATTAACTATAACTACAAACGAAAAGAAAAACTTTTGGGTGTGTTTAATTATTTCAATGGTTTCGTTCAGAAAACTACAATGAAAAATTTTTAAGATCAAGCTATATTAAGAAAAATCATAAAGCCATGGGAATCTTGATTTAAATAACAAAAATCGCCAAATTCAAAATATATCACCACTTTCGAGCTAGATCGCGAAACTGACTTTCATGTCGCCAAAATAAAGTAAAAACTGTCAGTTTGGCGACAAATCACCACATCTGACGAGCTCGATCTCAAGCTCAGTAAAATTCAAAATTAACGTTAAAAAATATATATCGGCAGCAATTGAAAGTCAGGAATGTGAGTAAATATATGTATAGAATTTAGATTACAATTGTGTATTCGTGAATTGATATATCTCTTTAGTAAATACCGATGAAATAGACAAGCGAGCGTTTCAGCCTTCCTTAATTATCACTTCTTCTTCTTCTTCTTTCCATTTCCGGCGTTACGAGTAGTGATCTTGAAGCGATCACAACTCTCCCACTTTTCTGCTTCACACTAGTGATCCGCCTGTGGGGTACGCCGCAGGTAGGTAATTATCACTACCTTCGTAAAAGCGAAAAAAGACATTTGTAGGGTTTAAAATGAGCGAAGACAAAGAAATGCCATTTGTTGGGTCTCCCCAACTATGTTCATGACTAGAACTCGTTTAGCAAGTTTCTTCTACTCGTAATGAACTCATTTTGAATATGTATACGAAAATGCATGGTTTCTCTACTTGTCAATTAAAAACTGTTAAAAAGGATCGAAATTTCAAGTCAATCGCTTACATTTTCTTGGTAAAAAATTTTACCTGTCTCAAAAATCTGATTGATCATCCAATCAAACCACTGATTTCGATTGAAGAGAAATCATAAAGCGTCTAAGGACCGCACGAACAAAAACCGAACAGAGCCCTGTGTTAAACTTTTAGAGTATTTACTTGAAAAGATAAAATCAAGAAATAGCTATATTGATTAAAATGGTAAAAAAATAAATAAATATAATAATGGCATACCGCCCTGCTCTCAACCATACCTTCTGAGAGAATGGAAGGGACCTACAATTTATTTTCGGATCCGAAATGTTTACTCGGTTTTCATGGCATGAGACTACTATAGAGTAATTGCCAATTCCTCGCGAAAAGCCATACCCGTAGAAAACATTGTTTTTCCTTGATGTTACTGGTATTTGAATTTCGAACCTCCCAAACACGCTTACCATAACGCCACGGGTAAAACTTTTAATAAATAAGAACGACCATGGCGATGTCACCATGCTTTTTAATATTAACGCCTATTAGTGCACAAATTGTAATAACAAACGAAAAAAAAGTCTGCCAATAATGAATTGACCTTTTTTAATTGTTATTAAGAGCTCCTAACAACCTGTGTATTTGTGAATCTATCTCGAGAGCAAAAAAAAAAAAAACATTTAAAATTGAATGTTTAGTAACGGCACATTGCCTGACAAGCTATATTAGCTGTCTGACAAAGTTAATTACAAAATCCGTTTTAGCATGCCATATTGGTTGAACCCTTTTGATGTTTGGGACATCCTTAACCTCTTTACACAACATATGCCCCTGTTGAAAGAAACAAACGTAAACAATTCAATTTACATATCTCCTTTCCTTGTACAAACAAGTCAAGAAATAAAAAATGCGGTCCACTCCCTCAAAAACTTTTTACACGAGCATAACACAAAAATAAGCAGAACAAAACAAAAAAAACACAAAAAACAACAAGGAAAACACTTCAATTTCTCCTTCATTAAAGCTAGGCACTTCGTCTTCATAAATTATTCAGTTGCTCGTTCCTTTCAACGTTTTGAAACTCCAACAACGTCCAACGTACTTTCTGTATCCATCCGATCATGTCACTAGGCGAGGATGGAATTCTTAAATCCATTGATTGATTGGGGTAACGGGACTATTCCCAAGAAAGACACAAACTGATGTTGAGATTACTATTTCGAGGGCATTGTTTTTCCAGTGTGAGTAGGTGTACTTCATGTTTGTTCACATGGGTCAATCTCTCGGCGCACAACAGAGATTTGGCGCAACAAAATAAAAAATTTAATTTAAAAAAAAGCAATTCAATAATGCTTCCAAGGACATGGGGTGTCATTTGAATAATTTGCTTAGTAACTTATTCGATTGTGGTTATGATTTGGGTATTAGTCTGACAGTAATATAGAGTACGTTCGAACCAATTTCAACTAACAGTTGAATGAATGGAATCATACAAATTTACCCCTGCTGCTAAACTTAATGAAAATGATAATCACAGCGTGAAAGTCATACTGAGCTCACAATCGGTCACTTTGGTAATTATTGTCTATGCAGAAATAAGACACCGATGTGTTCTATATATTCAAGCTGGTGTATGTATTTAGATACCTACCTACATACATTCATTTACGCTCAATAGAATTATTGAAATAACTCAAAACAATATTGGCCCATTTGACTTATTAAAAGCGTCCCTACGAATTTCGAATACAGAAAAAATTGCTGTGACAACATTGGCATTCAAAAACGAATCAGTTTTGACTGAAACTTTTCTTTGGACCCCCATCAAAACAAAATTCAATTAAAATACAATATCCCTCATCATGGTTCAAGGTGCTTATGACAGTCACACTCTATCATAAAAAAGTATAAAAAAAAGTATACAGGTGTGCTGGTCTCCTTCTGATGCATCAAAGGCTATTCGACAACATCAAACCATCTACTTTCCCGACAGACGGAAGTCAGAAAACGAATATAATTTTATTGAATTTCAAAAACTTTACAACCAACGTTTTCCAACAAAACACCAACGCTGTCCACCACGCTGCGCGTCGTAGCGTAAGCCCCACCATCCTTAAAAGGCCACAAAACCTTACTTATATATAATATATGTTTTACAACAACAACAACGACAGCCATCATCATGCTCAAGGCTTTGTATATTCGTAGTTTATACTACAAAATTATGTTTCTTACATGACAACATTACGCAAAATGGTCACGTTTATGTGCACCACGTTTCAATTTACTCCACACCAAAATACACCAAAAGTACAAAATGAAATGCCTTTGCCACTCACTCACGTTCTCGTCTCTCTTTCTCTCGAGGTCTGTCACAAAATTCAAAAAATTAATAAATGCAAAATATATAAGAAACAAAAAAAAAATGAGACGAGTCCTTTGAAGAAGAGTACAATAATTCATCAAGAGGAGAGAGAGTTTGAAAAATTAAATTTAATAACTTTTCATCTTGTTTCCATTTTACATTTTCAATCAAGCAATTTTCTGGTGCCACTCTAGTCGCTTTACTTATTTGTATTTTCCATGACACCGGTTTTTTTTCTGATTGAAAAAACAGGGCGTTCTATTTGCTTGTACGTCGCAGACATTTTCATTTTTAATCTTTAATTCCACAGTTTGGAATGTAGGTTTTATCAATATGATTTATATTTCGATTTTTTTCCCTATAATTATTTTTCAGCGTACTGTAAAAGTAAGAAACCATACATGTCCTTGACTGACCATACATGACCATACATGTCCCCTTGATTGTAAGCTTTTTCTGTGATAAGGTGGTGTTGAAAGAAGTGCTAGGTGTTTATTTAAGGGTTCCTTTTTGATATATTTGGAAGATATGATTGGTATTCGAGAAAATTAATGGCTCCGAAAATACTTTTTTGTAAAGTTAAAGTTAGTGGATTAAATGATAAAAAGCTTCTTTAATTTTATTTTAATTTTGGTAGGAGTTAATCACTTTTATTCGGCATAATACAAGCTTTATATTAATGTTGCTTGAAAACTAAGAAACTTAAAGCGTAAATTATTTCATAAAGGTGATTTTAAAGATGGAGTCTAAGGCAAGGGTACTGACGTCAAAGTCAGATCAGTTAAGACTTGAATTTTCATTACGAAGCATTCGGGAGATAGGTTTATTTGAGCCATATGATGTTTGAAGGGAGTTGAGTATAGGTAAGGAGGCGAGGATTTTGTGTGTCGCGAGGATAAGTGTTAAAATAGAGAGAGTTGTTAAGATTTGTGCAGCCAAAGGTTCCAGAAAAAAATCAATGAATGAAGATAATATCGAATATTTCTCTTCGATCTTCATGCTGAGAAGTTTGATGCGACCTTGGTATGGAGGTAGAATCAAGACATTACTCCAAAAAGAAAACTCTTAGAGCCGATCGAAAGACACGGCTCTGAATATTTTTAATATCACATGTTGGTAAAAGAACCAGGAAGTGGGCGCACAAAATAGGAGGGGAGCCCCAGAGGGGATTTTGCGCGTTACTGGAGCGCGCCAGAAAATCATATGGGGAGAAACCTTGCACCCTGTAATGTACTCCTACCATATATGAAACCTTAATTTTGGGGCTTTCGTTGAGGGCAGCCCGTCAGATTATTAAAAAAAAGTCGATCCTCGGAAAAACTCGAGCGCGTCAGATTAAGAGATGGTAGGCTGATTATCATCCAGAAGAGTGTATATTTCAAAAATCTGACAATTTGAGCGGGGCCTATGTAAGTAGGTGAGTCACAAAGATGTAAAAAAATCGACATTTTGAAATACTCGAGCGCGATTAATTTTTTTTTCTATTTTGAAGGTAATTTTATCAGGATTATTGAAAACATATAATCTGACATTTTTCTTGGGGCGATTTAATAGGTAAAATCGTCAATAAAAGGTATAATATATGATGGTTAATATCTCGGTTAATATTGATATTAGCAATTTGGTCGAAATGATGTTTTTGTAAGAAACTAAATTCTCTACAAGTTTGCCATTTATAATTCTCCGTAGCTTTTGTTATTTACGAGATAACGATTTACGAAAAAACGTCAACTTAATGGAAAAATCTGGTTTAGTGGCCCGTACTACCTCGCCAGTGTGAGTAACGACTTTGAGAAAAAACCATCTTTGGTTAAAGCGATCCCATGAAATGCCGCTGAGCTATAGAAATTTAAAAATAAAAAATCAGAGTTACCGTGTATTTTCAATGGGAAATCTTCACACCTTTACATTGTGTACCTACTTAAATTTTTTTTTTTTAGTATTTTTAACAAAATTTCAAATCAAAATTTGTATGTATGTACTGTACATACTCGTATGTTTACATGTTTTATTATTGCATCCAGTAATAAAAAATAGAAATAACAAATAATTGTTACTTTCAAATTGTCAGACTAAGAGTACGCTCCCATATAATTGTCAGATTATCATCCTGGAGGACGAAGACATCAAGTTGATCACTCTGTATGAAAATCTGACGCGCTCGAGTATTTCAAGGTCACGTGTTTTTTTTACATTTTTAAAAATCAGCCATGACTTATGGCCCCGCTCAAATTGTCAGATTATTGAAATATACACTTTTTAGAGTACACTTAACATTCACTTTAAAAATCTGACACGCCCAAATAACTTTTTTTTTTCAACCTCTCTTTACGCCCATTTGCCCTCAGTTAATCGTCAGATTAATATTTATCGGTTATCAGAAAGACAAAGCCCGTATACTCTATGAACATCTGAAGCGCTCGAGTATTTCAATGCGACTGTTTTTTTTACATTTTTAAAAGCTTAACACGCTCATCGCTCCACTAAAATGGAAAACTGCCATACACTTTTTTTCGTTCTAGAACGTAAACTTCATAATCCAATAAGTCCCCATGACGATTTAGTAACTGCAAATTTAGCATCCTGGGCTCCCCTACTAAAAGTAATGTACAGAAATCGGGTTACGTACATCTCGGGTAATTCCTTGGTTCATCGATCGCTTAACGAAGATCTGAATTTACACACATAAATGGGGGGCACAGAAGAGCGGTGAGCCCCGAAGCCTAACGCATTTCTCATAACCATGCCCTGATGGAGCATGCCTACAATCTCCTGCCATTTCCGACAGGATAATCGACAAAGCGCTTTTCATGAAAATGAGCTCACTAACGGAGGACTTGCCAATTCCTCGCGAAAGGTGATACCCGTGGAAAAATTTGTTTGGTTTCTGTTTGGGTTCGAACCACGAACCTTCTACGTAATAGGCAGACATGGTAACCATTACGCCACGGGCACCAGTGCTTAATATTCTTTTAGTATAAAGTATAATATCACCAATATGTGAGAGGAAATTGAGTTCCTCGTCGCAAATGATCCCGAAATCTCAAATTGCCTCAACTAATGCAATGTTTTGATTGACTGAAAAAGATAGCAACACAATGGAGATTTGAAGTGCTTATATGAGAGAGGTATTGAATTTATTGGATAATTTGTGGCTGTTATATTGTTTAAAATGCTTTTCTATTTTTGCTAAAATTTTCACCAGTGTTACAATTACGGGCCGAACGAGAAGTCACTCCTCTACGACCCAAAAGAGCAACTCACTTACTTGACTATAATTGACTATATTCCCATTTTTACTAAATGGGTAGCTTTGTCAAGTATAGTGAATAACACTTTTCAAATTGAAACCCCTTTTTAATATAGATGTAATTAAAAATTAAGCAGTAGCTCACATAATTAAATATCTACTCTCCAAATTCGAAAAGAACTGCTTACTCGGAACACCCTCTGTTCTCTTACTGATAATAAAGTTAAACCGTTGAGTAGAGTCCTGGTGCCTCAGGCACTCTTACACCTTCAGTCTATGGCTTAAGCGGTGCTATTAATGTTATGTAAGCACGTCTCAAATTCATGAAAGTTTGATTGGTTGCGTTAACCTTATCGACTGAATAGAGTGAACGAGAATAAAACAAAACGAAAAAAAGAATAAGACTTATCACCGTCCGTCGGCGTCGTAGTCATCGTAGTCGTAAAAGTCATGCCAATGTCCTGTTGATATTATTAATATGAATTTCATTTTTCGTTTTCATAAATGCAAATATGCGTGGGACATAGTATGGTGTGGTTGAAAAGAAGACACGGCCGGCGATAGAATAAAGACAAAATGTGAAGAATGGGCAAATGAGACGACCAGCATTTCTTACGAAGATAAAGTCCATTTGAAAGACGTGACACTATTTACAAGGGATATGACTGAGATGTCTATGCGACTTCTCCTACGAGCTGAGTTGTTGGTTTGGGTTTTTGCGACATATTTTCACAAAGTAAGTAGACAGATGGTATTATCCTTTAGAGTATGATGTTTGCTTAAATTTAGTGCTTAATGATTATTGTACTCATAATGGTTAAACTGTTTTGTAAGCTACTTTACTTATGGTTCTTATCAACATCACAATATACAAACACATACTGCGGTGATAAATGCAATTAGTATCTATGATAAGAGAGGGAGAAGCAAAAAAAAAGCAGAACAAAGTTGAGTGGGGGTTCCGTTTCAAAAATATTAGTTTATACACATGACCAGCAAGAAAGTGAGGCATATGTTTTGTGTTTTGTAGATTCATCAAGCAAAACTGACTAAGTCAATTTAAACACAAATTCAGTATTGTCCTTCCATCCACATATCCCGAAGGCAAATCAAATAAATGGATCGTTAACAGAGTGGCTCAACATAAAAATATCTAGCAATGGCCATGGTATTGCTGACTTGATAAATTAGTGTAATCTGTAAATTGGCTGATAATAAAGCGATAGAAAACCGAAGCCTTCCTGTACTCCTCCTCTTGTTATAGTGTATACCTATAAATGATTGGAAGGAGGTTGGGCAGGAGAAAAAAAAGTACTTGTTGGCCATCCCGGCATCGGTGCACGGTGCGCGGTGCTGCTTTACACGTTACACGTTCACATACCTTCTACATTACCCTACTGTTATTAAAGATTAAAACTAAATTGAATAGGTATCAGCTTTTCAATTAATTTTGATGAACATTTGCATAATTCGAATTGACATGACGGCGCACGGCATCTATGTACACATACATATTGCTACATCGCGATATGTGAATTTGTGGGTATTGTTTGGCAGATTAATTGAAAATATCAATCAAGATACTACACGGAGCTATGTACAAAAAAAAAAAAAAGAAGAAAAAACAGATAGGTACGTAGATGGTGATGAAATGATTTGTTGTTCTAATATCTGATAATACAGCTTAGTGTGTGGGGTGTTGGTGCATGTACGAATAACGGCGATTGAATGTTCTTGTGTTAATCTGCTTTTTTAATTGACAGCTTAAGTTATTGAAATTTAAATTAATTGTAACCATGTGCTATGTGTTGATTGATTAATAGGAAAAGTTGAGTTATAATGGTGTCCTTAAGGGTTTTGACCAAATTTAAAGCTGGTGCTTCCATTTTCATGCAGCACCATGCAGCGAACTATTACGCAGCCAAGTTAGCACCGAAGTTTGTCGGTCCGTTTGTGGTAAAGAAGCGTGTGTCACCCTGGCCATATGTTTTAGAAGATAGTAATGGTATGGAACGTGGAACTTGGCATGCGAAGGATCTCAAACCGTACACCGATGCATCCCTGGAGAATTGAGCCTTAAAGTAGTTATTAGCTTTTATTTTTTTTATATTTTTTTTTCTCTTAATATTTCTCCATATTGTCGTTTCTTTCAAAGGCTGGCTATCTTACTCCCTGATGGAAAATACCTTTTTCGTTTTTCCTTGAACCATTGGCTTAAGAAATGCCTTACAGTTTTATCGAACTGCAAGAACATTTCTTGGCAGTAGACTTTTATTTTTCTTCCTTTTCCCATTTTCACCCCCTCCTTTTGTTTTGGCTTCAAAGTGCTGGCAGAGTACAAATCAACCCTAGTCCATCAGCTAGTGGTGTACTTCAAAGCATTTTGGAAAAGCAACCCAAAAAGGTACCCCTTCATTGAGCCAGTGGACGGCTGCATACTCAAGCAGCAGCGGTAGTAAGAACCAGGAAGGTTCTAGGGGAATTCCATCCATAACAGCAGCAGGTTACTAACAACCTAGTATTTGTCCAATAAGGTAGAGATATGGCTACCCACCTTTAACACACTGATATATATCAGTGATCTTCGGATTTTGGCATTTGAAGCCTTTTTCAATATAAACGGCCAAGAGCCTAACGTTATGGCTGAGCGCTGACCGTAAAGGCCGAGTGCCCAACCTAAAGTGCTTTACCTTAGCAAGGAAATGACTCTTTATAGGATTATCCCCATTCCCCCAAATCTGCGCGAAGGTTCACCGAAGTAATTTAGTAGTTTTCGCGAAAAATTACGAATCCTCTTTAACAAAGTCCTATTTAGTTTGAGAAAGACTGCATATTAACATTGGAAATTTTATTTCTTTTTTTAAACATTTTGATTTTTTGAAAAAACTTCAAAAACGTGTCTTTGATTTTGATAAATTTTATTTCTTCAAAACAACTTCTGGCAAGATTTTAAACTTGTTATACTTGACCAAACTCGTTTTTAGAAAAAGTGAAGAATAAACAGTTTTTTTAAAAAGCTAGTTAAACGATTTCAGCGTTTATAAATGTATTAGCAATTGCAATAGAATGGCGTTTTTAGATTTCCACTAAAGGGTCATTCCACGCTCCACGGTAACACCCGAAACGAACACTTTTCGACTCATAAAATTGTCAATCCTTATGCTGATATTTTTGCGTTTTAATTTTTTAATTATTTTCTACGTATTTAGTTGCTTTATCTCAATTGTAAGATTTAAAGATTTTAGCAAAAGGACAAACAACTTTATGATAAACAGTTTTATGAGTCGAAAAGTGTTCGTTTCGGGTGTTACCGTGGAATGACCCTAAAGACCTTTGGAATATTTAATTTAATTTTTTTCAATACTTTGTGTGATTTAATTCAATTTTCATAATTAATGGCTAGTTGGCAACCCTGTGCCACCACATACATTATGAAGAGCAAATACTAAAGTCTTGGACTCAAATCTGATATCGTATTTAGCACAGAATCGCAAGTTCGTGCGACCCAGTCGAGCCGATTCTTCTTTAAAGCGGGAATACACGATACAATTATCGTACCGACAATCGTACATCGCATGGTATGATTGTATAGTGTGTATGCAAAAAATTTCGATTGTTTTGACATTGCAATGTCGAATGCCTTGAAAGCAAAACCAAATTCGATCGTATGCGATCCAAGTTGCAGACGACGATTGCATCGTATATTCCCCGCTTAATGGGGCCACGAGCATGGTGATTTCGATGGAATCACAGCTCTCCCATTAACCAGCTTCATAACAAAGAATTAACTCGTGGGGTACGCCGACATTACATATCGAAAAAGAAACATATTTCGCAAGAAAAATTGGCCTTGAACCTAAAATTAAGAAAAAAGATCTTAATAATAACCCTCCTTGGCTACTCGTGAAGGAATCTATTAGTACGGACCTCACCCAATTTAAGAAATTTTCTACTCTTAATGTAGTATATTGTCAACATTTTAACGAATTACTGAGCCCCTTTATTGAAAACAATTGGAGTATCATATTCATGGAAACGAACACGGAGACCGAGAAGCCAAATTAACTGCTAAAAACAACAACCAAGCTATCTCTAAATATCAGCCCACAAAACAAGATGTCGCCAAACTGACTAGCTCATACTTGTACGATCAGAGACTATTAGTTTGGTCCCTATATAACCACTACTACTCCTCCAGGCAGAGAATTGGACACACCCAGCTCACCCACAGCCACCTACTTAACAAAGACCCGCCACCCACATGCCACCTCTGCCAAGGTAACCACCAGCTTTCAATCAACCACTTAACAACGGATTGCGCGAGAATCAAAGAAATTTGAAACAGACTTTTGAATATCAACCTTAAAAACCTCCTTTTAGTTCCATCCGAACATAACATAAAAAATATATTCAAAACTCTCAAAATTTTTAACTTGCATAATAATATTTAACTTTTGTCTTTCAAACTCAGCCCTGGTAGCTACTAGCTATTAAGTATTGTATTGTACATTCATGTATATTTCAATAAAAAATAATAATAATTATAATAATAATATTGCGCTGTAACAAAATCACAAAAGTATTTATTCCTAGTTACTTCCCACGTAAGCCTCTTTAAAATGAAACAATACAAAAAAAAGTTGGAAAGATAAACCTGTGTCTTACAATTAAGGAAACTAAATGGCTCCCTCCTTTCTATTCTCCACAACGATTTGCTTTTGTGTCACTTAAGTGGGCACAAAATGTTTTCAATTTAATAATAAATTTCTCAGTTAAACGAGTGAAGTGAGGTGCGAGTGTTAAGAAGTGGATAGTGCCCTTGTGGTTAATTAGTACCAGAAAAGACCATGGAATTTTTGATGTGCATGTGTGTGGGCTTAAGTCGTCCTTTCTTCTCATCACGGTCTTCGTCCGGCAAAAAAGCCACTACACATAATGCCAGCATTATTTTGATGTTATTATTTAAACTAGTGAATGTTGGGCCGTAACCATTTCACTTTATTGCCTAACAGTTGTCTGTTGGGAGTGGAAAAGAATTTTATTGAACAAGGTGAGCGTGTGAAGGTGAGCAACTATTTGAATAAAAATAAATAAATAGGGTGGCGCAACAGAACGAGGAGCCCCTGGGCCTAGCGCATTTCTCACAACCATGCCTTGTGAGGGAATGGAGGGGACCTACAATTTTCAGCCGGTTCCGAACGACTAATTGAGAAAGCGCTTTTCATGGCAATGAATTTATTAACGGAGGACTTGCCAATTCCTCGCGAAAGGCGATACCCGTCGAAAAACATTTTTGCCTCTGCTGGGAGCAACTATGTGAAGTGTTTCAAAAAATCGCGTGATATTTATAGGAGGTTGGTGAGCTTGACGATGCACAGATGTTGCAACTGATAGTACACATAAATTGTTCTTATCTTCTCACGGTTACCACTGCGTCTTGATATCTTCCAACTGGAAGCGACTTGCCAAATAAGTTGTGTTTGCCAAAGAGGAAAAGTACAATGCATTGCGAGGAATGTCTGATTGCATGAAACTCAGCTGACTGCTTTAGCTTAGAGGGAACGATAAAACGTATGAGTTTGACTGCCAGAATCGACGGCTCACCAAGAGAGTGAATAGTGTGCCGCCGAAATATTTTTACAAAGTGTTTTCAGAGCCTTAAAAAACAGAGTATTGAAATAAATATGGCTCCTATTGAGTCAAACTCAGCTCTTAACCCTCTGTAGCAGAGTACAATCACAGGATTATACGGCCCCTACATTCAAAGAGGAGTCCAAAAGAACCTGGCCTAAAGGTTCCATGTTGGGCTAACTATTCAACCACGTGAAAAAATAATTATTAATTAATAAATAAAAAAAAAAAACCGACAGCCTTGGATAGCAATAAAAATTGCAAGCAAACGAAAAATGGGTAAAGAATCTTGGGATCTGCACGTGGAAAAAAGATTTCTTAACGGACCAAGAGTAACCGGAAAATTGGTGGGTGTAGGGATCAGCTAAGCTGAAATTACTGTCATCCAACAAGTTGGATTCAATGGGCTGGCCCTAGACAATATGAAAAACTGCAACATCAATGGCGATTGCTTCAGATATGGCGATTGCTACAAACACGGAGATTGTCATAGGCAACAAAAAAAAAAAACGCTTATTTGTGTGCAGATTTGTCTTTAGAGGTACACTCAGGAACATGGTTATCAGCCAACATTCACACCATGGGAGTATCATGATAGTCCATATTAAGGTTAAATCTACTAACGATAGACTGATATGCACACCCTCACACGAGCTTTCGTCTAGCTTCAATAGTGTACCATCATACATGAGCATTTTACTTGACATGACGTGACACAAAACTAAAAAACATTTTGCAAAGCCATGGCCTGCACTCAAAACTTTCGAAAACGCACTCAGTCTTATGGACTTTGCTGCCGGTTCTAAGTAAATTTGTTAGCATCCCACTCTTCAATCGGCTCAAAGTTCATCTCAACGTCTGCATATCACTCAAACTTCAATTAAATTGACCATGTTGCGATCAACGCAAGACTCTCTTACAGAAGGACGATCGTTTGAACTTTCCTTTGAGGTTCTGGGCATACTTGGCCACCAAAATGAAGATGAAGAATACAAGCTGGTTAAAACATAAACGAACGAACGATGGACTCTGGATTAGGCTCTTAATAGACCTTTTTCTTGTGTCCATTCAAAAGGCTTCATCCTCACCGAAAAATACTTTCAAGACCAAGGAAAAAAGCCCATTTAATCATCTTTTGAAATAATAATCAAACTTATTACACCTCCAAGTAGTGCACTAAGAACTTCAACATCATAGCTCCATACAAAAATTCTGAAAAAAAGAATGGCCAACAGGCTGTGTGTTGTGCTTGCCGTCAGTCAAGTTCACTTTCATTGTAGACTTATCTAAATCAGCTTGATGCCACAAGCATATAATTGCCAAACCGAGTACATATCTTCAATTTTGAACACTTTTGCTGGCCTTCTCACTGTTCGCAACCTTACACTACACTAAGTAATGTTTGTGCAAAAAAATTAAATCCATGGAGAGGATCCAGCTTTTCGTTTACAACCAAACAAATTAGTTTAAAAATTATGACATCAAGGAAGGATAACAGAATAGAAAAAACCCACACCTAAAGTCATCCTAACCGCATTGGCAAGCATAAAATATGAATTTCGCAAAGTTCGTATTTGTTTATTACAAAAATCACTGTTGGCACTGTTCGTAGGTATAACGTACTTAACGCATATTTCTTCGTTCGTTATCTACGTACGCATAGTCCTCCTGCTTAGAGGAACATCCATTCACTCAGAGAAAAACCGCAGTCTAAAATCAAGTACGAGTAGGCTTAGTTCTATTTTTTTGCATTCTTAGTTTTGTTATCCGAAAAATGACACGTTTTATTCTTAATTCAAGAATTTCATTCTAAAAACAAGTTTTTATTCCGAAAATAGGAACACAAAACTTGATTTGAGTATGGCATTCTTAATATAAGATTTTTTTTACAGTTATAGTAAGATATACGTTCTTAAATTAAGTTCTTCATTGTCTTGATTTAGTTTCGTTTTCTTATTAAGAGCAAAACATTCTTAATTTAAGATTATTTAATTTTAAAACGAGCCGATACGGTCTTAAACCAGCCGATACGATCTTAAACGAGCCGATACGATCTTACGCTAAGATTAATATTCTCAAATTAAGCCGAGGCGATCTTAAACTTGTATGATGCCGTTTGATTACAAAGAAGACCGATGTTTCATTTTGAAGCGTGCTTTATTCCGGTTCGGACGTGATTTCGTATTGAGTTATTAAGTGAAATTTTTAAAATGGAAAACTTTGTCTCGGACGAAAGTGACATTGAAAACAGTGTTAAATCTAGTGGTGTATATGTGTTTGAGAACATTGGTGGAAACTTTGTTCTAATGAGTGACAACGTGAACGATTTAAGAAATGAAGACATTGACTATTCAGCCGAAACCGACGCTATTTCCACCACCATGCCAACGATTACCAACTGTGCCGCGCCCACCCTCGTAGACACCGGCAGCACCGATGGGGAAAAGCTATTACAAATCTTTAAACAATTTGATCTTGAGTGCCTGTTTGATGTTCTTAAGGGTAAGTTTTATTGCTTTCATGTTTATGTTGTGTATGCGAGACAAGTCGGAAAATTTTTGTAAGATACGTTGCAAAATTCTGGTCAACTGTACACCGTCTCGATTAGTTTGACAAATCAGTTTTAGTACTCTATTATTTTGCGAACTAATTTTGATTTTTTATGAACTGAAGCTGCAAACATCACATACAGAAGTCTGCAATATATAACAAAAGATGAAATCAAGGAAGCAATATCTCATCTCGGATTCCGAGCAGAATTCAGGGAAAAACTGTTTTTGTGGAGGAAAGCTGAGGTAGATAGCTAATGTTCAAAGTTTATAAATACATTGTTTAATTTGTACAATGTATTTTTAGTTCGGAAAAGATGATGAAACAATGTCGATGCCGTCAAAAGTTGAAAACTGGCTTCAAAACAACCCAAGTAGCAGCTCGTCAATACTTTTAAGTGGTGGAAAAGCCCTTCTTAAGGTAATATTTCGTATCTTTCAAATAAACTGTTTAGTCCCTTTAACGATACTTTAAACGTAACTTTAAACGTATTGAAAACCTTGGATTTGACCATCATTTCCAATCTTTTTAAATTGGTTCTTTATTAAGAAACATTGAAGTAAAAATGATTACGGAATTTTTAAGTCCACCACTCCATTTGTATCCACTAAACAATGGAAAAACCTATTTTAGAATTAAGTATATTTAAATAATTTTTGTAAAAAAAAAAAATTCAGAAAAAAATATAAACACAATAAAATTGTAAGTGCTTTTAGTTTCATTTTGGTGAAGATGGGGTGGGGACGAGGGATGGGAACAAGGGATGAGGACGACTGGATTGATTCTAAAGGTAAGAGCTTACAAATCTTGGATCATGATTTAAGAAGCTTGAAACTATCCGAAGGATACTTAAAAAAAATAGTTTTTGTTCTTATTTCGAGTTCGTTCGTACTTAATTTCAGTCAAAATTCAAGATTAAAAGAGATAAAAGCGATCCGAAAGCTACTCAAACAAACCATTTTTGTTCTTGTTTCAAGATTTTAAATGCTTAATTTAGGAATATAAAAAACTTGATTTAAGTTTGTTTTGTTCTTATCCCCGATATATTTAAGAATACGTGATCTTAATTTTAGGTTGTAATAGTCTAACATTAAGCTTTTGTATTCTTATAATTTAGCTTAAATGATCTTATATGAAGATGAGAACATTCTTGAAATAAGAATTTGAGGCTTATCAAAAATAGGCTTAGAACAAGAATTTCGGGCACGGATTAAGAATTTTCGAGGTTGACAGACTTTCGTCAACGAATCGGCTTGTTTTGACACCGATTTTCTTGAATTTAGCTCGTTTTTTTTCTGAGTGTTCCGACATATTTAATCAAGAACAATAGGCATATCTTCTAACCAATAGCAGAACTGCTATTTAAAAGGTATTGTAGCAACCCTTAATCGTTTGGAGCCGGCAAAACATTGAGAAACCTTTAACATTGTCGGTCTTAAAAACACGTTAAGAAGAACAGTGGAAATAATATACATTAACCACGCTAGTATCCTCCCGCATTGCTGTATAATAAATTATTGATACATTTTATTCAAAGCACAGACATTAGTTGAAAATAACAATTACTACAAACAATCCAACTACAGAAATTCATACTACCAGACTTAAAAATGGTAACTTTGAGCGCTTAACATTAGATATTTTCGAACAGACCGCCAAACATATCGAGGATTCAAATTATGGCTCAACGGGGAAGCTTTTATGCCATTCCTTATAACCCAATAATAGTGGCTATGTCTAGAGGGTCCTTCCTCTAATGCAAAACTTTTTACCACTGGCGGATTATTATCGCGCCCCAGAAAAGAAATAAATCATCTGTCCAGAGCCGCATTGTTATTGTCCCACACAACGACGACGTCGACGAGAACGGTGGAAGGATGAAATAGTGTTCACCCTTGATTCGATAAGCCCAAAGGGCTGTGCTGTTCTGAGGCTCCAGGAGCCTCTGCTCCATATCTCCCCCTCCTCAATTTACTATGTTTGTGGCCTGGACGGATGCCAGTTCAACGAATGAAAGAGATTCGAACAAATTTTTTGGTTGTAACTTTTTTTTTTTTTTAGCCAATGTTAAGCCAAGAGCGACACTTTTTATTGGCTTTAACATCGCTTAAGTTTTATTTATGACCAGAAATAGGAGAATCACATTTTTCTCCAACAGACCAATGGGTTCGCAACTCATTGCTTCTTTTTTTGACATACATTTATATACGACGAGATATAAGTACACAAACATACATATTTTTTACTTTTCGTTCTGTGGGTGGATGATGTTCAGTCAGGCCAGGATTTTGCCTTAGCTCTGTGTAACATAAATCTACTAAGAGATGTTGGATTTTGTTTTCGATGCGAATAAAAATTGAAGAAAAACGTTTTTACGCTAAGCGAGAGGATTTGCTATCATTGAAAAAATAAAGTGATGGAAGTTGATTTTTGCATGTCGTCTCTTGAGCCACAAAACGTGTAATATGTCTTTGAAGACATTTAAAGTTTGTAACAATTCAAATTTGATGGGATGATTTAGAGATTTCTCTATCAAAAAGAATGAAGCGATTGCTTGACATTCTGAAATCTGAAGCTACTTACCCGTTACAAGAAAAGGAGTGGTTGGAGAGGAGATATTTAGAAGATGAATCAAAATTCAACAGGTTCTCCTTTTTTTTCTTTTCATCAAACTTTCTCAAAAATTTGCTGGTGGTTTGCGATTGATGATGAAATATGACAGGTGTTCAAAGTGCTGATTGGCAAAGATAAGTACAGATTGTTATTGTTATTATTATATTATTGTCAAAGACGAAATGGTAAGTGTGACTGTTTGCTATCTGTGAGAGTTCGAGATTTGAATCTCAGTACATTCGATAGTTTCTAACCAGGTATCAACTTTTGCGAGGAATGGATGAGTCCGCTGATAATAGTTTCACTGCCATGGAAAACCCATAGAAACGTTTATTTACTGGGTTTTGGAATCGACCAAAAATGCAGCTGGGAGCGGCCAATCTCTTCAAAATATGGCTGAAACAAATGAGCAAGGTCTCAGGGCCCAACCCTTCTCGAGCTTGATGCAGGACTAATTATTTTATACTTCTTTTATTTTAAGGAACCGTGACGCGAAATCATCCAACCTCACGAGAAACCAAAGCTCTCAAGAACTACTGCTTAAGATTCTCTAGGGACTTCGATTTGCTGTTGGGCACAATCAAAAGAAATACATCGATAAAATATCGCTTAAGCATAAGCAGCTGATGATGGGACAGAGAGAAAGAGATACAAAGAGATAGAGAGACAGAGCAGTAGAAAGATTGAAAAAAAGATAATCCAAAATTTGTTTTAAAAATCTAAATACTAAGATCATTGAAGCATTACAAACTGTTTGTTGACAATGACGAAGTTCACATTGGTCGATTTGTTGAAACTTCATGTGAAGATAGTTCCTCCAATTGACTTTGACAATACAGACAAATTGGTGTAACAGAGAAGAAGAAAAAGAAAACAGTCGTTTTATTCACACGAAGTTTCAACAAATCGACCAATGTAAAGTTCGTCAATAGCACTATTTCGAACGAACATAATTTCAAACACATAATTTCGTTAGCCAGAATCACTAAGACTTACATTCCAAAAAATGATTTGCAGATACTTTATGCGACTAAATGTTCTTAACGTCAGTATGCAATTATCAACCACGGGTGCAAAGCCTTGAACCAGTTCAGTAGACTTACTTAAAAAATCTTCTAGCTAAAAATCGGATCCGTAAAAGAAGCCCAATACCAGTTAACAAAGAAGGACAGCAAGTAACTTAAATAACAATTTGATTAATGAATTCATCTCTCAAGCAAAAATACCTTGACAAAATAAAAGATCTCCCAAACTAAAGCAATTTTGAAGTTGCGGCAGCTGCAGAAACGTTGTTGAAAGGTTTTCTGTAGACCCTAAAACTACAAATATATGAAAACGTTTCGAATCGACCAAAGGGATTCCTCATCCGCTTTCCGGCCTTAAAGCCGGACTGGGATGATCATGGTCTTATACAGGGTTACCTTGGTTTTTCTGAAGAGGGTTTTGTTCCTCAATGTCATCGGGAATCGCAGATATTCAATTTAACAGAACGAAAAGAGATTTTAAAACAGAAATTTATAAAATTTATGTCTTCTTAAATCAAGGTTTTGTAATTTGCTATTCAGTTTTGAAAGTGCTTCTCAGTTTTATTAGAAAAGGTTTTTCATTGCATTTTCTTCATTTTCCCTTATTGGTTGATTGAACACAGTATGATGGTTTCCAAATTTGATTGCTTACCGCCTGTTTTTATAATTAACACGCAAATCAATTGGCTATGAAAATGAATACCCTTACAGTGTTATAAAACACAATTCAGGCGTTTAGGGAAATAGGAGAAGATGGAATAGGAGACACCAATGGACGTTGCATTTGAATTTTTGTGAATCACAATACAGGGGAAAAACAGATTCTGGTAGAGCATTCCATATTAGACTAGTGCAGCTAAAATATGAATCTCCATACTTTACTGCACGCCCCAAGTTGGGCTCAAAGTAAAACTGAAGAGTATTCCTGGCGTTGCGGGTGATGCTGCTAAGAAAGGAATGGATGCATGGATGAATGAATGCCCTAAAGAAGGGAACGGAACTGGCTATTTCCCTAGGGTTTTACTTGTAAGAAAGTGAGAATTAGATATTTTTTCTTATAAAAACGGAAACTTTGGAAACAACAAACAAATGGAATGACTTTAAAGTTTGTTCCGATCGAGTTGAATATATCAAAATCTATGGAAAGGCATGGCCCTTAAGAATTTAACTAAATTCAAAGAGGAAGTAAAATGAAAAGTACCAAAATGTGCAGAAACATGAAAGATTCATTTTCATAAAAGAAAAACAGTTTTCTAACTATGCCATCTTTGATTTCCATAACCTTTTCTATCATTATAGGCTTTGGTCAAACCAGTTGCTGTTTAAACAAACTTCTCTCCATTTTTTGTTTTAAAAGAATTTTGATCATCTCTTTGGAGCCTTTAGACCTTCCGTTTTAAGAACCTCGAAAGCCGCTGATCTTAACTTCGGAGACTAGGAACAAAAGCTGCAAGTGCCTAGTTTGTAGAATAAGGCTGTATATTGAGTGAATAAAAAGAGGTGCCAAAAAATGCACTCCGCTAAGGATTTGTTAAAAAAGGAATAAGTTTTTAATTCATGCTATTTTTTCCAGAAAAAAAGAAAAAATCACCTAATGAAGGGTTTTCCAATAAGAGTGATATGATTTCTTTTTAAAAATAAACACTCTTAGTTAAGGAAATTCAAATATTTTTTATTTAATGTGCAGTTCAATCAATACAATTAAGTTTTAAATAAAACGTCATTCAAATGGCCACCACGAATTTTTCTGTTGCAACAAATTCGATGAACCCAATTTTCGAGCACAATTTTCACTAAATCAAGTCGTATATCATGAATGGTATACGTTCAATATTGACTTGTAAGGCTTGAAGAGAATTTGGTTTATCCTGAAATACCAATGACTTCAAATAACCCCACAAAAAATAGTCTAATGGTGTTAAATCGAAACTTCTTGAAGGTCATTCAATATCACCATTTCTTAAAATAATCGAATCTCCAAACTTTTCTCGCAATAAATCAATTGTTCCATTTGCTGTGTGGCACGTAGCCCCTTCTTGTTGAAAACAAATGTTGTCAAGATCAACTTCTTCCAATTTCGGCCATAAAAAGTTGGCTATCGTCGATCTATACCGTTCTCCATTGACAGTTATGGTGTTACCAGCTTCATTTTGAAAGAAGTACGGGCCGATGATTGCACCAGCCCAAAAACCACACCAAACTATCAATTTAGGTGAATGTAATGCTTTTTCATGTATATTTTGTGAATTTCCATAGGACCAGAATCGACAGTTTTGTTTATTTACCGCACCATTCAAATGAAAGTGATCCTCATCGGAAAAGATGATTTACTCAAAAATCGTTGTCGTTTTCAAGTTGTTCCAAGGCGAAATCAGAAAACTCACGACGTTTACGGTGGTCCAATGGTGAAATTGTAAACACTTCTGAATTCAATAAAAAACAAATGGCAGATAATGACATTTTTTTTGTGTTACAATTGGGCTGTGATACTGACAGTGTTGCCGGGTAAAAATATTTGAAGGTAGTACTGCAGCCAAAAGAGGGGAGTATTTTGAAAAAAATAGTAGTACAGACATTTTCATAAATAAATTTTTTGTTTAAGCTTTATTTAAATAAAAAAAATCAATTAGGCGAAATAAAAAAAAAACAACAAAAATAAATAAATTATTAATTCTAATAAAAAATGGTGAAACATATATCTCTTTAATAATAAAAAAAAGTCTGTCTAATGGCATTGGGTCAATTCACTGTTTTTTTCTTTAATCAAGACTAGGAAACTATTGTACACGTTAAAATACATTAAATACAAGTGACTTTGACACAAGTAGGTATTTTGATTCATATAAAAGTGTAAGTGTAACAAAAATTACAGAAAGAAACTATTTTTTATAAGATTTCAAAAGTTGTTTTAAAGGAATCAATTTGCAGCAATCAACTGCATTTAATAATTCCTTGCAGCTCATAACTGCATTAATGTATTAAGTTCCAATCTGTTCCGTTTTCTATCTTTAATGATAAACAGTTGGGAAAAAACTCGTTCTGCCGCTGCGCTGCTGTGTGGACTCAACAACATTAAGAACATTTCTTAAGGAAAAAATTTCTGACCAAAATTTTTCTATTTCTAAGGAATTAGAAACCATAGTTTGGTTAAGAAGTGTTCGCCACACATGTCAAGGTTTTCAATTTCATTTTTAATAATTAAATCAGGAATAGAAGAAGTTATTGAAGTTGCACTTTCTGCTAAATTTAAAGGGGCAACGCCTAGTATAGATCTCAAAATTTCGTCGTCAAAATCGATTCGCTGTGAAATTTGAACACACAGGGCCTTATAATACTCTCGGCAAACACCTTTAAGTTAGTTGAGTTTTTTTAATTTTTTTTTGTTTTAATAAAAAGTTCAGCCTTAGCCCCGACGCCCTTAACTGTTGTCTGTCTCCTGCTGGTTGAACCGTTCTACCGATCTCAACCAGCAGGTTGAATATTGGTATACCAATCGCTACATGTAAACTTATGCTAAAGCAAAAGGCAATGGATAGAACAAATTATAGGTGGAACAATATCACCACCAGTGCTGCCACCCTACTCCTATAGCAGTAGATCTACTGCGCTTAGCCTTAAATGGAAATCTACTGCGCAGCAAAACGAATCTACTCCTCTTTCAAAATTTTTATCGTTGTTCAAAGTTTGCCCTAAACGCGTCCATAAAAATTTTTTAAATGCTAAACCACGTTCACTCTGAATGCATCCACTGACTATTTTAAATAACATGGACTTGTGCTGGCCGCTGTCGGCTAAAAAACATCTAACTGACACAAATATACAAAAGCACAATACTCAAACCTCGACCCTAGTTGTCATTTCTCGAAAAGTCGCTGAAATTAAGAAAGCTTGTGTGTTTTGAGCGCATATTTTCGTTAACTTTTATTGTTTTTCATAAAAACTGGTATAAGAAACAGTATAAGTATTCCAACTCTTCAAAATATTTTTTTAGCCAAAGAGCTAACGGAGTCAAAAGAAAATTGTTGGTCTCCTTCCAATTCACCTTTATTATTTCTTTAATGAAAATTCACAAACGGTGAATTTAAAAGAAAGTACGACTTAAAATGTAATTAATGTAGGTACATATTATAATTTTTCATTATTTAATACTATTTTTGATATGCAATAATGAAATTAGATTTTTTATTAAATTTGTTTAAGTTTTTTTCCCTATCAAAATAAATATAAGAATAGTGGTGTTTTGTTTTCTGTTTGTTGATGAAGTTGTTTCCATTAGTAAATAAAATGATATTTTATGAGTATTTTTTTTTTTTTGTATATTGTAAAATCTACTGCGCTATATTGGAATCTACTGCGCTTTTTTCTGATATATACTGCGCTCCATCATCTGCGGGGTGGCAGCACTGATCACCACGTGTGTGGCAACAAAACGTATATGGCCAGGACTAGATCCAAAACGCAATCAGATTGCACTTTAGCTCCGTAATCAATGTCATCACCGGACATTGTCTGATAGGAAGACACGCCATAAGACTCGACGTTCCCTCTAATGACTTCTGCAGAAGTTGCTTAGATGAGGAGGAGAAAGAGACTATTCCACACCTCCTCTGCTCATGTCCTGCATTCTTCTTTTAAAAGAAAACGACATCTAGGAAAATATTTTCTTGATGATCCAAGCGATCTGGTGAACACAGATCCCCTGCATCTCCTTCGCTTTATTAAAAGCTCCAAATGGTTTTGTTAAGTGAGATACTCCCTCGCACAATTTTTATGGTATCACAATGGACCTAATATTGGTCTAAGTATGTCAGTTGTATTCCTGACAGCCATTTTTAACCTAACCGAACCTAACCCAAAGTATACAGAATCTATTGTTTTTAAATAATTTTCCGAAAAATTTGGATTACAGAGAAACTTGTCACGTAAAAACACCGATTTGATAAAATTTTACAAGATAGTTTTGTAGAAAGTTTTAACGGTTGGCAAAAATTTATGAAACCGGACCGACTGATTGAAATTCTAAGTTAAGCTGTTTAGTTAACTAAGGAACATAGGCTAGAAATAATAAATGCAAACGAGTGGTATCATTAAGCTCTCCTTGAATCTTGTGAACAAGATCTAGGTTACTGTCAGAAGATTCAAAAGAATTTTCCAGAAAGTAATGTAGCAATGCAAGAAGTCTAGTGCTCTTGCCACAACCTGTTTAAGAGCTAGCCACCTAGTAAAAGAAGTTTTTAGAATTTTATGTTTTTCAACATTAAAATATTCTTGAAACTCTTTAAATTCGATTTGCTTCTTTGGGCTATGTAACGAATGGCACATACACCCTTAAGTGAACATATCTGGATTTTCTTAAAAAAAAAAAAATGATCGAAATTCACAGTGAATTAAATTTATTAAGGTTGACATTACACTTTACTGCAAGTGTAAGATACTTTAGGTCTTTGAAAAAAATGGGAGTACGAATGTGAAAGGAGGAGTACGGGAGTACGGAGGTGTTGAAAGTAGTACAATACTCCTATGGGAGTGCTTTCGGCAACACTGGCATACTGATATTGCTCTCCGGCAAGACTGCTGACAACGCCAACTTTCCAATAATCAAATTCTAATTTAAAAGAACCTATGGAATAATTTGACAAAATGCAGTTTTTCTTTTTAGTAAAGTCTCATTTCTCACCGATCTCCTAATGAGAAAATATTTTTTTGTTATCAGAAAACACTCTAAAAACCATGGTAGGAGGCTTAGCACACAAAACACACCCTATGTGGCGGCATTACAAAGGAAAAAGCTTCTTTTAGTGCCACAACATGCAACTTATCTCTTCCAGTTTCCCAAATAAATTACTCTATCATACAATGAAATATTATGTGTACTCGTACCAAAAGCCCAGGACTACTTACAAGTATACACCTCTTTATACTTTGGAAGCTACATGACGCCGTCATAAATCATGCTGGGCTTTTGTTTGTACTAGACGACTGACTACACTCATCAGAAATAACCTTCATATCTGCGGCAACTTGCGTTTCGTCGCGTCGCGTCGTCGGCGTCGGTTCGTTACTGCTTTTCGATTGAAGACAATAGACATTGTTTAATGTTTTCAGTATTTACGATTACCTATTCCTGTTGCTTAAACGTTGCTCCTGCGATTATAAATGCCTGCCTACATTCAATTTGATTTGCAATATTTTAAAGGTATGAAATAAAATATCATCGAGTAGGAGGGAGTTATATTTATTCCACATCATCTATTGCTTCGTCAAGCGTTCATGTACCAGAGAGCAACGACAAAACATGCCCTGTACTGTAACTTACGCTCATCAGTTACACTTGTGCAAATGTGTTTCCGCTGCCAAATAACAACACGGTAAACGACACAACAGCACACCTACCACCGGCCGCCGCTTTTGTTTTACAAAAAAAAAAAAGGGTTGAATGCCTACCAGAAACAAACCCTACAACCAGGAACAAAAAAAGAATTTAGCAAGCATCATGCATACATGATAAAAGGATTATTTGTACGTAAATAAATATAATTTCGCTGTTCGTGAAAGGACCCCACCTAAGTGCTGTTGTTTACACGCGTATACTGATTTAAATACGTGGGTAGCGAGGAGTAGGTGTATGCTTAAATTTCTTCTTTTTTACATGTTAGCAAAGCAACACCTGTGGGAAACAAAAAAAAAATTGGAATTGAACAGTGTCGCATCATCCTGCACGAAGCCTTTAGTGCTATTTTCGCAGAATGATTGGGAACTCATAAGTAATTCACTTTACAAGTTGAACAATTGGGTTTTCAGTAGTTTATGTATTGAAGTAGTATCTGCATTATAGGGAGAAAAATATCAATGGAAGTTACATAAGATTGGATGTTAGGGTGAGCCCTGGGTACTGCAATGTCTAATTGAAATCTATTGTACCAACACATGGGAAATACCAATGGTTGTATGTACTAGCTTTATGAGATCATTTAGTGCAATTTACAATGAGCATGTTTCAAGGTATCAAATCAGTCATATTTTCTGTTGAAAGAAAAAAGTCATAATTGCTTTTGCTCTGATTATTGACTCTTATCAACCAATGACGACTTCTTTGCCTATGGATAGTCATGAAAATTACATCGTTCACTGCCTCTCCAGAATGATTTTCAGCAATACTACATCCATGTAGACACATCGCGTTTGAAGCTGGTGAAGGGGTTTCAACCGCTCATCGTTTCTTGAGTTAACGCATTAACTTCTTCAAATATTGTGACAAAAAGTCAAAATAGTAGAGCATATAATAGACACTTCAGATTAGCTCATGGAAGATAACAATCAAAGATCAATTAAAGTTTTTTGTGAATCGGTATCAAGTTTGACTTCACAATTACACATAAACCTAATTCTCAGTTAAGTTTACTCGAAGATAAACTCCCGATATCTAGCTTAAACATATTCTGCTTGAATTCCTCTTGAAAATTGGAAAGAAAACCTGCACAGGGGAGCAACAGGAGAATCGACGGTTGACTTACGATTGCTAGACAACCCCATCAGCTTAAAAAAACTGGGCTTTCGGTTTTCAAAAACACTAAACCAGTAAATGACAAACCATCCTCCTCTCTCGCAGAAAATAGCACGCCATTTGACAGCTCTGTTTCTAACCTAAAACTCCAGCAAAACCAAATGCTACTATAAGGTGAACTGAGGGCAAACACAGAGCTCAAAAAGCATAAAGTTTGACATTCAGGACGAGTTGATGTTTTTCGAAAAACATTTTGTGATGCAATGGCGCTCAACGAACAAACTTTATGATTCCCATTTTTTATGAGTCCAATACGACACCGTAGCGCATATTCAAATCTGTAACTGCCTGGTTTTGTAATTTTTTTTATTGTGTTCCGATGAGTTACATTTAGTTATTGCTTTCATCCCACACTTTCAATTTGCTGTGATTAAGTTGAAAACCCTTTGAATTAGTTTAAATCGTTTTTTTTTCCTTCATGACAATGATTTTTCGTCAGAAGCAGGTAGGTACTGGCTTAACGAAAAAAAAAAAAAAATAAGGTGTTCTATTTTCTCTTAATGCTTTAATAAAATTATAATTGAAATAAAAAAGAAAAAATTACACTTAATATTATAAAACATGTCAGTTTCGTTCATACACATACAGTTGCTGCTCGTCGTCGTTAGTATAATCCTCTTAGAGTCGTTTAAGGTAGAAAATAATGCTATTAAAGTGAAAAGAAAGGAAATTGAAAAGCCATTGAAGTAAATTGCGTGTGAAAGTAGTGTCATAGTTTTCTACTTACCACTGGATCTGCCTTTTTCCAACATTGATGGAACCACCATGCCTTGTGGCATAACGTATCGCCCTCCGGGTGCATACAGTTCCTTGACATATTTAGCAGGACGTTGCGAATGCTTTCCGGTACGGTGCGGAAAAGGGTTTCAAAGTGTACGTCGCCATTCTCATCGACAACATCGACTTCGTGGAATATGCAATTCATGTAGCATTTAAGGGCTTCGTCCTCGTGAATTTCACCCTCACTAAATTCCCTAATTGCTTCTGCAAGATTGAATTTGATGTGAAACGATGATTTATAGCTTAGGACATTAAATGGTTTTTGGGTAAAGGTGCGGGATGTGTCTATAGGTAGACATTACTCTAAGTGATCAAGGGTGCTAATGGCTAGAATAAATAAAGGCGATTTGAAGTTAAATTAAGTTATTAAGTTTGGTTTGGGTTATTCATGAGTGATGTTAATGATAAAGAAATTGTTATAAAGTATTAGGATCATTTGGAGCAATGATTGCGTTGTTTGTAGCACGTATTAGTGTGAAAGTTTTCAATTATATTAATTATTATTAACTTGGTTGGATAGATGGTTGGATGGATTCTTTTCAATATTAAAAAAATTTTTTCAAGCTCTAAATTCACTTCCACAAAGTAAGAACACAGACACAGTTTGCTAAAATATTTTTCGGGTCGTCATGAAGCACCTTCCGCTATTTTGAAACTCGTGAAATAATTTCAGCTTAGGGACAAGGAAGTAATCAGAAGAAGATTCGATAGCCATTCGCCGCTAGTGCTCTTAAACTCTATATTAATAAAATATTTTAATATGTTATTGATGTAAATAAAATAAAATAAATAAATAAATAAAGTAAACAGAAGAATTGAACTCGTGTACATCACCTCGCTGCTAGAAATATTGAGCATTATGTTGAGGAGAGTTCTAGGTTCGTTCATTTCTCATTGATCTCTGTAGTTGCTGATTCCAAGACCTTTAAAACGCTGAAGTTATCATTTGGACAAAACACTTAATTTGCAGTTAAGCTTTCCAAAAGCAACAGAACACTGAATTTATCAACTAAGGTTAAATCAAAACAAGAAGTTCAAGTCTACCAGGCATCAACAAAGTTGTATCTTTGATAAAATAGGATACTTGAAACTCATCTAATTGATTCGAGATTTCATAAAATGAACCCTATTTTCGCGACATTTGGGGCTCGGGAAACCCGAATATTGCAGTTGAAAGGCCTATAGATCTGCAACATGTTACTGCTAGAATCGGTTTTTGCAGTGGTGGAGTCATTCGATTTATATTTTTGAAAATCAATCGATTTATATTTTTGAAAATCAATCTGACATAAATGTTACGGTGAACGGACTGCGCTTTGGAACGAAGATCAATGATTTTGAAGGCCGGAATCGGGAGATATCGATTTGGCAACGATTATTATTACCAACAAGACGCCTAACAAGCATCGATATTGTTTTTTCATTGAGAGGAAAGCTTCCTGACCGTGGGATTTTTCACTGAGGCGATTACAATTGACCACGAGAAGCTGTTGTTCAACACCTTTAGAATTTTTTTTCTTTGGGCTACGTGAAAAATGCCAATGACCAAGCTAGCTATTCGAAGCCATTTCGCTGATGATTAAATAAAAAATTAATAGGTTGGCAACAAAATTATTAAACTAAAACGGAGCTTAACGCATTTCTAGTATCTTCTATTTTATTCCGGTTCCGAACGGATTAAGAAAGCGCTTTTCATAGCAGTGTAATTACTTTCAGAGAACTCTTCGCGGAAGGCGATATATAGGTGTAGAAAAACATTTGAAAAGTGGAGCCCCCACGTAAATAGGCAGACATTTTAACCACTACGCCACGACCACATGGATTGGTTACGGAAAATTACATGAACGAAAAGTGGCCCTGTTTTCCTTAGAGTGGGGGATATTTAGTTGATGTGTTTTGCTGTTATTTGGAAATGACTGTAGTTCTGAGATTATTAAAATAAAATTCGATGACTAAATGCGTCTGAATAGCTGGATTTCGTGGTAAAACGGTTGCCATTGGTATCCCGGTGGCGTACATTGCCGTAATGTGATGCCAAACCATTTACGTTTTGGTTATACAATGCAGATTATGGCTTCGGCACTACTTTTAATTTAAATAAGTATATTTACCACGGCGCGGGATTAGAAATTGTTTAACTTGTTGCACAAGAAGGTGGGAATGTGGAGCTATATTTCAGGTTGACATTTTTCATTTACATACACACATTTTCTGAAAATCGAAGTGCACTTACGTTGCATCTCTACCTTTTTTATACCAACATGCAGTTATGTAAAGGTTACTAGAATTTGTAATTAGGTGTCGTGAATAACTAAAAAGGTAGATCATCGTGGCCTTCTTAAATATAAGGACTTTGTATGAACAATTTCAAAACTCGAATGTCAATGTATCCTTTTCAGGTCATAACCACTACCACTTGAAGAAAATTATGATGTTAATTGGATCATTTATGTCCGACCGAGAGTATCACCTTATACACAATAAAAACAAAACCTTTCCTTACCTTGCGTTACTCCAGTCTTTTGCACACAAGTTTCTGTAATTGGTTTTATCATTGCTAAAACAGCCTTTGGTGGCCACTGTCAAACGTCATAGGAAACAAACAAAAATAAATATTAAAAAAATAATACAAATCCAGCTCCACAAAAGTTGCAATTTAAGCGTTACATCGCAGTGCATGGATAATTTTCCAAACCAACGTTGGTTCATCACCACTTACCTCATCGTCACGTCGCGGTTGTTGTCCCAGGACAATTCCGTAAAATCCACAAATCAAAAGCACAAACAAATAAGAGATTTTCATATTTTATTGTTAAGTTGCCCCCAGCGGAAGTCAATTTTAGCATAAAAAAAAATTAGTAAAAAATATTTATCTCCCCGGCTTGCCAACCTTTATTTTGACACAGAATTTTGTTTTTGTTCTTGTCTTTAGCTGTTTTTGTTTTGTTGTTTTCTCTTTTTGAGTTCTAAAATTTATAGAAAATGCAGACAAATGCATCATAGTTTTGCTTATATAGTGTGGGATTATGCGATTTGAATAAAAAAAATAATTGCACAGTCGATTCGCTAAGGTAAGGTTTCAGTTGCGAAAGGGCAGGTCAAGCTTTTAATTAAAAGTTTAATGATGGGTAATGGTTTAGAATGAGATACTCAATTAACAAAGAATTAATAGTGGGTGAAACAAGTCGTGAAACAGTCTTTAGCTCACTGTTGAGTTACGGTTTTGTGTTTTATAGGAGGAATGTTAGATTTCGGTAAGGTTCGGTTGAATAATTTCGGAGATTTCATCAACAAGCTGTCGAAAATCGTCATTTCGAGAAAAACGCGTACAAAAATGATTCTTAAACGAAAATTCGTCGTATAAGGGGAATGAGGTAGCTACATAAACGTCCCTTAAAAGTATAGTTTTAAATGATTAATATTGTTGCTGTTGAAAAATGCAAAAAAAAAGACTTTTTTGAAAATTCTAATGAGGATAGACGCCTTACAGAAAACGCTCAATTTTTAATTCAAATTCATCAGAGTAATCACATAGGCCATCTTAAAGTAAACAGTTTATTATTATGCACATGCGACTTAATTGAGAACTTAGAAAAAACTTCCAAATAAGAGTTGGAGAAGAAAAAATTTGGTGGAGTTTTTTTTTAGTCTAAAGCTTTGCCAAGTTTGGTGGCTAAATAGCAGCACTGTGGGGCGAGTGGCGTTATGGTTAACATGTCTGTCTGTTGCGTGGAAGGTTCGAATCCCAGATCATTCAAAGAAAAAACAGTTCGCGAGTATCGACCGTGGCGAGGAACTTACAATTTCTAGGAGTATTAATCTATAAACAGTGCAAACTAGTTTTGAATAAATTTTGTATAATTCATCAAAACTTTTTTTTTTGTGTTCTTCATTTTCTGCATTCAATTCAAAGCTTAGTTTCGACACCGCCCATTTTATCATTCAGGTTATTGAAATGAACCGTATTTGGCTATCACGGATTTTGGATCACGGATTGCCTACGAATCCTACCAAAAATGTCGGTATCAAGTCTCGGTTATATGCACAGCACACGCAATTTCGTTGAACGGTAGTACTGTGTACTAAAACGCCGCCTTCCGGCACAGCCATCTGCTGAGAAACTAAAAGTTGCGGCTTGTATTTTGCTGGACCAAAGCAATGATATTTAGATATTTAGATGTCTATTCATTCATTGATTCGGCGTACCCCACAGGCGGATCACTAGTGTGAAGCAGAAAATTGTGAGAGTTGTGATCGCTTCAAGATCACTACTCGTAACGCCGGAAATGAAAAGAAGAAGAAGATTCATTCATTGCGACTTCTTACACACATTAAGAAAGAAAATGCATTGCGGAGAGCGATAATGAACTGCACTTGGAACTTTTTTGTGGTGCATTTCCAAAACATGTAGTTCAGCACAATTTGAAGCAAGTTGCCGCATTTCTGCTATGAAAAAACTGCATTTCACCAGGAATCGGAGTTTCTGGTACTGCCACGTTATTTGGACTTATTGCTTCGGTTTCGATGTCAGGCAACTCAGCTGGTGACAGCGGTTCTTTAGCAAGGTATAGGATTTTGTGTTGCATTGTTGAAAAGAATTAGTAACTTCTGTCGGTGAACTTTTATCTATTTTATCGGTCAATAAAATTGGTGCATCTGACCCAAAACCATCTAAACCGGAAACGGAAAATTCTTAGGCAACCGGCGCGCTTGTTCTAATATTGGACTTGTCACTTGAAACGACATTTCACTGTCCTTGGCCTCCCGTTATTGTCATATTATGCCATTATCCTCCTGCAAATGCATCAAAATTGTTGGAATTTTCTATTTTGTGGTCAAAATCAAAGATAATATAATAATAAATTCGATAAAACCAATTTTTCAATTTAAAACGAGAAAAAATGTTCTAAGCTGGAACGAGCTTAGAAAATTTTCTAGAAATCAATAATACAACAATCTATATATTAATAGGTGGAATGGTTTTTTTGTGGTACCAATTTACCCCAGTTAACGATGACGTACCCGCATGAAATTTGTATTCTCTGAAAGGTATTTGGCCACAGATGATCAACATAAATTTTTTGCGGATTTATTAACATTCACCCAGGTAAAATTGCGTTACAAGGGATATGCAAAGAACAACTACAACAATGTGTATTTCAATTTCATTGTCTCTCGCATACATGAGCGTTTGATCAATTGGACATAAAACAAAGAGTTTTCAATTAGTAATCATTGCGCACAATGTCTGTAGTTCAATGGATGTGAGCATTACCAATACACAGAACACATACGTCGAAAACATGTCAATGAAAATTTTCAATACACTAAAAAATATGTTCGGCATTTTTTGAAAGACATGCATAATATTACAAACAAATATTATGTTGTGTGAAGAAATTTCAAGTTCCCTTTTAAGGACTTTTTTTAAATAATATCGAAAATTTTTGTTAAAAAAAGAGAGTAAATTTAGTGGTCTAAACTAGTACAAATAATCATCGCGGATCCAGGGGGGGGGGGGGGGTAATTGCGCCCCCCCCTCTCTTTGTCAATAAAAATGTTAAGTCTGAAGCAAACTGTACGTATTCGCTACAAAAAGAAGTTTTAGATCAAATTTGAGTAACGTTCGGGATTCACAATATTATTCAATACTTTTTGATGAAACAACTGATACATCTCACCTCTCCCAACTGAGTATTATATTACGCTACGTTCACAATGGTAGCATTCGTGAAGGTTTTGTCTCTTTCGTGGATGCATTTGAGGAACTAGCTTATTCTAGAACTGATGAAGAATACGAATCTGATGAGGACAGCTGGAGGGAAACTAGAAAAAAACTAGCTGCCGAAGAGAAATTGGAAGGAAATTTTAAATCTTAGGAGTTATCTCTAACTGGCAAAGCCATCGGCCAAATTGTATTGGTGCAACTGAAGATAAAGCTCAAACTTCGTCTTGAATGCTGTGTGGGAATAGGCACAGACAGATGTGATGTTATGCTTTCAGAAGTTCGAGGTGCTGTCATGGAAACTCAAAGAGAAGCAAAGAATTCTGTTAGGACTCCATGCTACAGTCATAAGCAAAATAACTCCATTTCACAAAGTTCAAAAGTAGCTGCCATTCGAGACGCTGTTGCAATAATGAAAGAGGTTATATTCTTCTTCAAATCGCATCCGAAACGAAAAACTGTCCTCATGAACACATTGTGGTGTGCCCTCACATCACTTTGCGAAACAAGGTGGGTAGAACGACATGAAGGTGTACTTCAATTTTCTATGGACCTCATCAAAATTGTGGAAGCATTCGAAACGATATCGCAGTGGCGTGACCCAAGCACGACTGGCAAGGCTTCCTTACTTATAACAACTTTATGCAATTCACAGTTTATTGTATCAGTTTTGTGTTTGAGTGATGTGTTGTATTTAACACAGTCCTTGAGCAAGTTACTACAATCTAAATCTCTTGGCCTGAATAGCAATGCAATTCTGGTGAAGAACACGATTTCCGTTCTTCAAGGTCGACGGGAGAACATAGATACCAGTTTCCACAACATCTGGCAGCATGCAAAGAATTCACGAGATCAGCTGAAGGTTGAGCTGAGAATTCCTCGTATTCCACGTCATGGTGGACGCCAAATTCACCGAGCTAATTTTGAATCTAATTCAGCTGAGGTATACTACAGAATCTCGTTATATGCACCTCTAATTGACTTTGTCCTGACCGATTTGCATGAAAGATTTCGACCGGAAACCTTAGATGAATTTAAACCTACTATTTTCATTCCGGAAATGCAATTCGATATAATACCGATGAGTTAGATACCGCCGTTAAGTCGCTTATAAATCGCTTTGGTCAACTCTTAGAGTAAAATATAGACACAGCCTGTTTTTTGCTCAAAGATGAGCCGGTGCTGTGGCGGGAAAAAATGATTAACGGTAAAGGAGCAGAACAACCATCTTCCCGTTACTGCTCTTGAGTTTATGGATAAATGCAATAAGGATGTGTTTGGCATTATACAAAGTTTTCTTTTAATCCTTGCAACGCTTCCGATTACGAATTCTTCGGCAGAGCGGTCTTTTTCTTCATTGCGGCGCCTTAAAACCTATTTAAGGTTCACAATGAGTGAAAATCGCCTTTGCGGTCTGGCACTTATGTTCATCCACAGACAAATCCCGACCGATGTTGAATATTACTTTCTTTATTATTCAAGGTTTTCAAAAACCGGCTAGAACAGAAAGTTAGATTTTAGCATTTAATTAACTGTTTTAAACTAATTTAACTCATTTTTTTTTTTAATTTTTTAAACAATTTTTCTAATTCTTTTAATAAAAAAACGTATTCTTATAGAGTTGAGTTTATATTCAATAACTGCAAATAATTGAAAAGGAAGGAAAACTGCCCCCCCCCCCCCCCCTCTTATCAAAAGCCTGGATCCGCACCTGCAAATAATACAGTTTCTTAAAAACTATTTTTGATTGGATAATTTTTGCAAAACTTGAACCAAATCTAGTTCCACATGAAATTAGTTTCATTTTTAGTTTTACGAATTCTCAATAACATGGCTGTAAGTATTATCCGTTTGCTAGTTTAAATAAAGAGAGAACATAAAAGGCTTTAAAAATTACTATAGACATTGCTTTAACTCAGGGACATCTTAGGAAGTAAGTCTGAAGGTATGATCAGAGAATCTTCTTCACACACTCCCATTAGCGCAACCTTACCATTTCTTAAACAAATTATTTATGAAACTAAATTTTAATTCTACAATAATTTCATCTAGAAGACCAATTTTTCAGAACATACTGTAAAAACGAACGGCTTTCACTTGTTATGAACGCATTGATTGACATTTGTTTCTACATTTGTATCTACAATTCCATCCGTTCACACTGCACATTCGCATTCGCACACGCATCATGCCTCACCACAACAATGGATATTGGGAATGTATTCTTGTAATTATTATGAAGCTATTGTGCGTTCAAGCAGAAAATTAAATAATTGAATTACATAGCATTCCAGATGCAGCTGATTGCCCGATTTTCGATTTTTGGAATTTTCCATTCATCTGAATGCACTCAAAAATGCACCAACCTACATGGTCTGAGCCTTTTAATGTATGAATTGTGTGGCAATGTACATACATATATTTATTTACAACAATATGTATGCAAGATTCGTTGCATTTATTTGCAACGTGTTTAATCTAGTAAAGGAGAAACAATAACAACACTATAAAATCCTCTAATTATTATGGATGTTTTCATTGCATGACAGATTTGATGGGGCGTGACAGTGCATATCAAACTGGTATGTAATTACTTATCAGTGAGTTGATTGCAGAGGTGGATAAAAAGCTGACTAACAGTTGTGTTTTATTTTTCAGTACCATCGGTAAGTATGTACATTGTTCAGGTATCACAAAAATAAATTTTTGTTGGACTGTTGCGGATTGGCTCAGTTCTCGGTTTGCTGTGCGTCTTTTTAACTGTCTCGCCGGATTTGTAATTAAATTTACAACTCATTGTTACTTTCAGCATAAAAATACTTTTATTTCGATAATTTTGTTGGCCATTTGACCTTTCTTCCACAGACCAGAGGATGATCATTGTAATCGTTTTTTTTTTATTGCTTGTGGTTGCCCTTTGGTAATGATTTACTAATGAATAATTTAAATAGCAGACGGTTAACCCATAAACTTAACGTGATCTATTAAGGTTGCTTAAAAAAACCGCAGGTAAGGCCTGTCTGGAATCCAGCTAAAGGGAATTTTTATTTCGTCATTTCAATAGATTTTCTTTCAGTAAATAAATCTCTTTTAAGGTTCGCATATTTTTGAAAGTAATTTAGCATACATACCTTCGTATCCTTTTTCCTCGGTAGAATTTTATGAAAAAATAAATAGTGGGGTATGACAATTTGTTTTTCTTGGAAGTGTGACAGTGGCAATTGGTTTTGAGTATCAAATTGTCAACGGAATTAATTATTTCTTCTCATTGTTTTTAGTAAACATTTTGTTAAATAGAAGTTCATGAAGGTTGTAAGTTGCTTAGGCAACAAAATTAAGTTCTTATACGTATAGTGTATTTTGTTTGGATAAAAGTGTTTCTCTGTTACAAAATGTTCCTAGTATTTGTTTGTTATTTGTTTTGATTTATCCGCTTATTTATTAAACTTCTTAAATTTTTATGGACTTATTTATTAAACAAAATTAATAAAATTATAGGGTAGTACAACAGACTGTCAGGATCACAAGGTGTTTTGCATTAGATGCAACAAAAGATCAGTACGGTTTGGCTGGTTCAAGACAAGAAAAAAATCGTATTGGAGAAGGTGGTCTTTCTCCCTCTGCTTAGGCGAGAGGGGCAGTTTTATAAAAAAATTGATCCAGTATCTAAAAAAATCCACTTAAAAAAATACCAAAAGCTAGCTTAGCCGTTTGCGACAAACTCTAATGTTTTTAAGTTAGTCAAGGGTGAAAGATAGAATTTTGAATTTCAGCACTCTGTTAGCCCAGATAATAGTGGTTCGAGTCCCAACAGAGGCAAAAATGTTTTTAAACGGGTATCGCCTTTCGCGAGGGTCCTGCGTTAGTAAATTCATTGCCATGAAAAGCACTTTCTCGATTAACCCGTCGGAACCGGCAGAAAATTGTATGTCCCCTCCATTCCCTTACATGGCATGGTTGTGAGGAATGCGTTAGGCCCTGGGGCTCCTCGCTCTGTTGCGCCACGATATGTATTTTTATTTTACTTTACTTTCTGTATTAGCTCTGAAAAACACTATAATATGTAGTAGAAAATGGCCTAGATTTTTAATATTTTTTTAATTAATTAATTAAGAAAATTTTTAATAAAATTGCAACTCCCGCCTAAACGGAGAGAAATAGACACTACTACGAATCTTTGTTGTCTTGACCCAACCAATTTGTCCCGAGCCTTAGACGCATCTTATGAAAAACGCCCTGATGTTGATGTTGGTTCCTTAAAGTAGTGTTTCTTTGACGTGTCTTCAAAGGCTCTTAACACCAATGAGCTTTTGTATTTTCTGAGTTTCCATTAACGGCGACACGAATTAATTGATCTCTAATGTCAAACTGATTTGAGTTCAGGAAGTCAAAGATTGTTTTATATATTTTTAGAAACTACCAGTGTGTTTATATTAACAAGCTTATGACCTTATGAAAATCTTGACGGGAAAGTAAAGGGTTATCGGCTATCCAATAGAGATGATTTTGAAGTGATGTTTCGCCCATTTGTAGTACATATATCATAATATGTCATTTGTTTTTCATTGTATTCAGTAGCGTTTACAATTTCATCATGGAAAGATATAATACAAAATAATCGGTTGAAACTTTTCGTGCGCTTTCACCATTTTATTGCGACTGTCTCAATTCACAACCAAGCGGGATTTGAGAAAGAGTTTGGGTTGGCATCCGTATAAAATTTTTCTCACTCAAGAAGATAAGCTATTGGAACGCCCTCCGGCGCCGCTCCATAAACGTCGTGAATTTGCTGATTTTGCTTTGAAACAACTTGAAAACGACGAAAATTTTATAAGAAAATCATTTTCTTTCAAAATGAAACTGGTAACACGGTTACTGTCAATGGAGAACGGTTTAGATCGATGTTAACCAACTTTTCATGGGCGAAATTGAAAGAAGTTGGTCTTGACAACATTTGGTTCCATCAAGACGGGGCTACATAGCAAATGCCATTGTTGAATTATTGCGAGAAAAAAATGGAGACTCGAATACTTTAAGATATTGTGATATTGAATGGCCTACAAGAAGTTGTGATTTAACTTCATTCGACTACTTCTGCTGGCGTCATTTTAAGTCATTGGTCCTTCGAAATAAACCAGACTATCTTCAAGCAATATTGAACGTGCAATTCATGACATCACGACTCGATTTAGTGTAAAAGTGCTCGAAAGTTGAGTTCATCGAATTTTATCCTGCAGGGAAAGTTTTTTAACTGTATGGTTTGTACTTCACATGAAATAAAAGAGCATTTGAGTTTCTTTACAAATAAGTTTTTTTTTTTTTTTTTTGAGAAAATCATATCACTCTTATTGGAAAATCCGTTATTATTAAGTAAATTTGTTGATTTTCGTTCAAAACATTTTCATTTTCACTCTGCTGACAACTTTTAAGATTTTGCGTTTGGAATAGAGTTTTCGATTAGAGTACTCATTCTCAAAGAATTAAACGAAAGACGTAATAGTTGGCTAAGAACGCCGGATGAAGATTTGAGTTGAAAGGCAGATGTAAAACGAACCTTGTAATTTTATTAAATTTAAATTCATTTGTTCTTTAATCAGCTTCTCTCCCAGTGCCCTAGACTGAGAGGGTAAACAATATGTTTTTTTGCCTCTGAAAAATTAAACATTTTACAAAAATATGCAAAAAAATTTCGCTACAATTTTGCAGCTTTGCTACTGTTTTTGTTACTAATAATAAATAATTCTTCAGCTATTAAAACAAAGCTTTTTCTTTACGAGAAATTTTTCGGGATTATGACAGCTCTTGTGTTTAGCGATCCTAAGCGCTAAACACAAGTTAAAGCAATTTGTTCGCAACAGCGACAGTTTTGTTGAAAGAACGACGCAATTTTGACAGTTTTGTAGCTAATATGACGGCTTTTTTTTCTTGAATAAGATGTGGAAGTAAGACAGGGAAAGAATTTGTAAGTAGTTAAAAAGAAGTCGTATGAGAAAATTTCGGTTATCAGATAATGAATCAGTTTGGGATGTTCTGTGATTTTTCAAATTCTAATAATTTGTGTTCAAATTAAGATCCTTTCTGGATCTTGAATTAAATATTTGATTTTCTTGATGAAAATACAAATTTTAACAAATAATTTCCGCAGAGTAAGCATATCGGAGCTGATCTTTCGAGAACGGACTTTGTTCAGCATAAATAATAGCAATCCAGCGAGTTTTAGGTAACAGAATTGAAAACCACAAATCCGACCTAAACCAAATTGCTACAAACGGAAAAACACAGTTCAAAATGACTGTCCTGACAGTAGGTATAACTAATCGGAGGTTGTGTTGCAGATTAATGCTCAATCGGCTAGCATTGAAATACACCAGCTAAGTAATTTATTTTAAAGATCATTTGACTTTTATCTCGACGGCGATGAAATATTTCATTAAATTATTTTTCAATGGGTAATATAACTTGCGCCGTGGGAATCTGGTGATCAGTTTGTTTTTATTCCAGATTCAATAAGCCAATAAATCCGTGATCAATTAAAACACAAGACATTGTAATGCAATAACGTCTACTCAAATTAAAAAAATAATAACAAAACGAAAAATAAATTGAATAAAAATTTTCAAGAAATTGTCACAATGTAAAAGATTCCAGTGGCGTTGTCCGTTTTTAATTGGCTATAGTTCTCATATCCTTTTTGAATCCAGTTGTCTTCAATTTCAAATGATAAAGTAGTGCTATAATTAAACAAAAGAAATATTTTCACGTGAATATGGCCACAGTTTTAATTTCAAAGCATTTAACTAAACATCATGTGCTTGCAGTATGCACATTGCACAACACACTGCACTGCATATAGACAAACTCAAATTGCTTGTGACATAAAACGTACCTTGGGATCAGCTTGCTTCCAGCATTTGTGCAACCAAAAAGCTCTTTCACAAGTCGTATCTCCTTTGGGATAGAGACACTTTTTGCCCATGTGCAAAGCAATGTTATGCATAGAATCCGGCAGCATATCGAGCAATTTTTCCAAATGAACTTCACCGTCATCATGCAGAACATTTGTCTGGTCAAATACACAATACATATAGCATTTAAGGGCTTCGTCCTCATGGATATCACCGTCACTGAATTCTTTGATTGCCTCTGCAAATGTGTTTTACAAATGTGTGTGTGGTTTTTAGGAAGGAAAAGTATTTCTGCTTTTAGTTTAGGACTCACAAAATATGTGTGTATGAATTTTAGAAATATACCTTCAGTTACTTCAGTTTTCTGAACGCAGACATCGTGTACTGGTCGTAAGACTTTTAACAGCTCGGGTGGTGGGTACTGCAATAAATTGCAATTTTATAAAATTAATCCTTTTAAAAATCTGAGTTTGGATGGAACTTATTATTCAAACGTAAGCAACCAAATGGAGTGGTTCACTTTTTTCGAGTGGAGCGAGTGGATTCTTTAAACTTTTTTCCACAACCATTTTGTAAAGACTCTACGCACTACTTCTTTTTAAAATCAAATTCGAGGTTTTTCATAGAGCAAGACCACGGAATAAAAGTTCACAATTTCGACTACCACAGCGTGTTGTGTGACGTATATCCAAAAAGTTTTGCGTTCACTCATTACGTAAGGCAATTTTTTGAAAGTCTTAGAGCCTATACCTCACTACATGTAACGCACCACTTAATTTTTCTGCATATCTACCACATAATATCACGTTACACCTAAATGACCGTTTTTACCTAAAAGTCGCAATCATGTTGGCCAAAGTGTTATAGAAACTTTAAATTATACTTTAGTTTTTGTTTCGATTGAGTCTAAGCTAAAAAATATTAAAAAAAAGAAATAGAAATTACGTCTATAACGGCCAAAGAACTTTTTGTAAAATATAAATGAAAAGAGATGAAATATTGGGAACACAATAGTAAAAGCAACGTACTTAGAATGAAATTGAAAACGCCTCATAAAAAATAAGCAGAATTAGTTGCAAACTTGAGAGTTTTTAATTCCCTAGTTTCTTATTGAAATGAAAAAATGCAGCGTAGCGCATTTTTCGAATACCTCTTCCTGTGCCTGTAACGTACTGTAAGGAACTTGGATCGCAGCAGAGTGATAGCGCCGAGTTTTTGCAACCAGATTTTAAAAAATGCGAAAAGTAATATCTACGCACGTTTAAGTGCTAGGTGCTACCTGTGGCGTGATTGTTAGCCTGTTTGACTATTAGTAAGGGAGCCCCAGATGCTAAATTTGCAGTTACTAAAGCGTCATGGGGACTTATTGGATTGTGAAGTTTACGTTCTAAAACGAAAAAAAGTGTATGGCAGTTTTTCATTTTTGTTTGGCGATGGGCGTGTATGAGCTTCTAAGAATGTAAAAAAAAAAAACAGTTAAATTGAAATACTCGAGCGCGTCTGATTTTCATAGAGTATACGCGCTTTGTCTTTCTGATAACCGATATATATTAATCTGACGATTTACTGGGGGCAAATGGGCGTAAAAAGAGGTTAAAAAAAAAAAGTCATTCGAGCGTGTCAGATTTTCAAAGTGAATGTTAAGTGTACTCTAAAAAATGTATATTTCAATAAATCTGACAATTTGAGTGGGGCGATCAGTCATGGCTGATTTTTAAAAATGTAAAAAAAACACGTGACCTTGAAAAACTCAAGCGCGTCAGATTTTTATACAGGGTGATCAACTTGTTGTCTTCGTCCTCCAGGATGATAATCTGGCAATTATATGGGGGCGTACTCTTAGTCTGACAATTTTAAAGTAACAATTCTTTGTTGTTTCTATTTTTTATTACTGGATGCAATAAAAAAAAAACATGTAGACATATGTATATACAAATTTTGATTTGAAATTTTGTTGAAAATACTAAAAAAAACCTCCCTGAAAGTTTGAGCCCTTAATATTAATTTTAAGTCCTCGATCAAAAGGTGTAAAGATTTCCCATTGAAAATACACGGAAACTCTGACTTTCTATTTTTAAATTGCTATAGCTCAGCGGCATTTCATGGAATCACTTTAACCAAAGATGGTTTTTTCTCAAAATTGAACGCTCTACAAAAGTGTTCATTGTGGCAAAGTCGCTACTCATACCGGCCAGGTAGTACGGGTAACTAAACCAGATTTTTCCATAAAATTCACATTTTTCACAGTTATCTCGTAAATAACAAAAGCTACGGAAAAATTATAAAATACAAACTTGCAGAAAATTTAGTTTCCAACAAAAAAGGTCTTTGGACGAAATTGCTAATATCAACATTAAGCGAGATATTAACCATCATATATAATACCTTTTATTGACGATTTTACCTAATCGCCCCAACCAAAATGTCAGATTATATGTTTTCCGTAATTCTGATAAGATTATGTACCTTCAAAATAAAAAAAAAAATTAGTCGCGCTCGAGTATTTCGAAACATCGATTTTTTTTTACATCTTTGTGACTCGCCTACTTACGAAGGCCCCGCTCAAATTGTCAGATTATTGAAATATACACTCTTCTCGATGTAATCAACCTACCATCTCTTAATCTGACGCGCTCGAGTATTTCCGATGATCGATTTTTTTTTACTAATCTGACGGGCTGCCCTCAGCGAACGCCCCAACATTAAGGTTTAATATATGGTAGGAGTACATTACATGGTTCAAGGTTTCTCCCCATATGATTTTCTGACGCGCTCGAGTAACGCGCAAAATCCCCTCTTGGGCTCCCCTACTATATTAACTGGGATGTTCGTGGTTCGAGTCAAAACAGAAGCAAAATGTTTTTCGCCGATATCGGCTTTGGCGACGAACTGGAAAGTCCACTCCGATAGTAAATTCATTGAAATGAAAAGCTCTTTCTCGATTAGCCATTCGGAATCGGCAGAAAATTGTATGTCCCCTAAATTCTTTCATAAGGCAATGATTGATCCGGGGCTCTGTTACGCCATTCTGTTTGTTTATTTAAGTGCTGGCAAAAGAGAAGTAACCCTTTGCATCCCCAAAAATTGTTCTGCAGTCTTTTCTGCTAAGGTATATGAGAAAAATTCCATATAGGAGAAATATTGCATGCTTATGATCGTTTGGAAGCCTATGTTTTAACTGCCTGCATCCAACTAAGGCATGTCATCTCCGATCTAATCATTGATTGAGGCGCTATAAGTTAGGGCTTCCTTTAACCCTGACAGACAAAGCTCCGGCTTAAGTCCTGTCTGAGATCCTTTTCTAACAAGCTTGACGACTATTTCGTTCCTAGTTATGCTGTGGCGTTGGCAGAATATTTCCTTAAAAAAACGATAGGGAAGTAAGAACAAATATAATCGAAAAACCAAGCAATAATTGCAAACGAACTCAACCAAAGATAGAAGAATTCGAATACGAATTGAGTTATGTTTGCACATGCCAGTCAAAGCCGTCAAAGCTTTGCAGCAAAATGGAACTGTCTAAAATCATATTCACAATACATAAACAGTTATAAGGTCGTTGCGAGCTTCCAAAACAATTGAAACCAGATGAATGCATTACTTTTAACTCCCTACATTCTTAGAAGTTTTTCAAAGTCTTCTGTCAGTTCCTTGAAACCCTTGGAGTATTTAGATTGCTTTGAAGTTTTATGTCAACAAAAATGAAATGGGCCTGCCTGCTCTGGCACCAAATGACAACAGATTGAAAGTTTCCAAAAGACTTTAAGCAAGCAGTCAAAAGACTGCAGATATGAAGATCTGTGGTTAATAAGAAGCGCGTGGAGTTCTTAATATGTTGGGGTTTCCATATCAACTTTATTTCCATAACAACTTGAATTCTAAAAACAGAAATGCATTTTTTGGTTGACCATTTACGTCATGCGCCAAAAAGGTTGGTATAAAAGTCGGTATAATTAAACTTCTTGCAATCCGTTGTAAATGATACATGAGGGTAGTCCACAAAAGCTTTGTTGGGATTTTACACTGTGACATTTTTATGTGTAGTGTATTTTGTCCAATTTATAGTAAAAATATTGAATTTCAAGCCACATCACAAATACGACAACAAAAGCAAGCAAAAAAGTATAAAAAAAATCATATTTTTAAAATCAATAAAAGCAAACCATACCGTTTCATCCCGACGGACCTCAACTTTTTGACAAAGCACACTTGCCCCATAAAGGACGGCGGATAAAACTAAAAAATATTTCATCCTGCCGAGTGAAGTTTCTACGGGTATTTTCAGTCCGGATTAACTTTTCACAACAACTCCAACTCAAAGAGCCGCAAAAAAGAAAACAAAACAGATCCTGGTTCCGAACAGGTTAAAAAATTGAAAAATATTCAAGTCAGTTAAAAGGCGCCCGTCGACTTGACTAATTGAAGTACCAAACAAAACTTGCTCATCGATTTTTGAAAAACCATTTTTTATACCTTTAATTTGTCCAGATGGATAACGAATGGGGAATGGTCGGATGATCGTACCTTAGTATTGGCGTTCTCATTTTTGGTTGCTAATGAAGAGTGTATTCAGTGATGTGGCGTAAAAAAACAATACTTAATTGAAATAAGCCATGAAATGTCGTGCCCCTAAAGCTGCCATGGAGAGAGAATGGCTAGCACCACACGACGTTTCACATTAAACCAGGTAATCGAGAGTTCTGTGCAATTAAAAGCAGGTAATCCAACGAATGTTGCTCATTTACACTCTCGAACTGTAGAGGATGACCGAGTTGAGGGTAATTACCAGGGACGGTCAAGTGCCAATTTGTCAATCACTATAAAGAAATAATGATAAGTTGAGCCTTGAGGCAGTCAGAGAGGTGGGCTGGGGTTGTGCCTCAAGTTGACATTAATTACGGAATTCGCTGTGATTTGTTTCGTGTGATGTTTTATATTCTGAATGTTGTTTTTTTGTTTTAATTCTTGCGGTTGCTGTTTTTTTTTTTTGTAGGGGATGGATGTGCTGTTATTTTCTTATTTTATTTTTTCAGTCATATCATGTTTGACTATGCGTGGGTGTATCAGTGGGTGGAGAAAAGTCAATAGAATTTGTGATTAGCCTTGCCTGATGTGTTATTAAGTAGATATGCTTTATAAAACTGCCCTGGATAGTGGAATGTAATATATATTGTTTGAAGTGGAAATATTGATAAAGCGATTATATGCATACGCTGCAAAAGGACATTCAGCAGAGAGTAGTGATTGTGATTATGATTAATCCTTTTCATTGTCAGGATAAATCAACCTGAGAAGCACATTTGTGTTCTATTGTCTTCGAATTTGTTGCTTGGATGAAAAAAGATTTGTTTATGTAATTTAAAGGAATTGAATTGAAATTATGACTAAAAAAGGAGTTGTATTACTATGTGAGTAGCGCAGGGATGAGTAGTAAAAGGCGATGACTTATATTGCAAATATAATTGAATCCCTGCAGCAGAAAATGTCCTCCAATAAAATTTCACGCTTAAGATCTCGATCAAACCATTCGATCACTAAAGATCTAGCAAGGACCTGATTGATCTCCTTTTTTAAGAGTCTAGTCAGAGGAAGAGTTTCTGAAAGCCGAAACTGTGAATAAATATTCAAGATTAATGAGGGCATATCCCAGAAGCTATAATTCCCAGACATAGAGAGGAAGCTGAGAGCTCTACGATTGGTATATCCAATCCGAGGATCTGGTCTCTTGTTTCTAGAACTAGACGCCCAATTATATCCAACTAAGTCCAGCTTTAATCGAATTGAGTATTTAAATCTTTGATTTGACCAAATATCGAAAGGACTATTTATTCAGCTTGTCTCGTTTTGCGTATGTGTGTGTGTTAATCTTTTAGATCAAATAGATTTCTTTGGGTCATTTGAGACTGTTCCCAAGTACCTTAAACCTTTTTAACTAAAATTTTAATTTAAACATTTTCAGCGCATTTGATGATTTTCTATATCGAAAGGTTTGCGAACAAATTTGTATTTATTTATTGGTACATAAATTATTTTTATACGTAGATACAATATTGTCTTTTAGTTGTGAAACGATGGAAACAAGGTTTAAGTAGTAATAAATGATTAACTTATACACATTTAAATATTATTAAATTATAGTTAAATTATGATTTAAATTATTGTTTACATTATTTACTTGAACTTTTTAATTTTTTTTTTGTGAATATGCTTATGAACAGTAAGTTTTTTTTGAAAATCCCTCATACCTCAAGACCGCCTGACGTTGAGCGGAAGGCGATTCCAAAGCCTCATGAACAAAATGATTTAAATAGCATTGCCTTAGTCCTGAAAGGCAAACAGTTTCCAATTTGATATAGAATCCGAAGAGATCCGTATATCTTGGACACTATTTTAATAATATAATTTCCCCAGGTGAGATTTTGGTTAAATGTAATACAGAATTTTCTTACACTGGTGACGTAGGTTAAAACTAATCCTTCCAAGCAGAGTTTTAGTAAGTTTTGGTTGTCAATGCTTGAGCGGCAAACTAATATGGCTTGACTTTACTGGAGTTCAGCACAAGCTTTTTCTATCTCGAGCAAGGGGCTATCGAGCTATGGTCTTCATTAATTCGCTCAGTGGCATCTTCAACTTGACCTATCGGATAGCTTAAATGCATCTGCACATCATCAGCGTACATTTGGACCTTACAGCATTTCAAAATTGAAAGAATATTATTATTGAACAAGGTAAACAATAGTGGACTTAGATGAATCCTTGTGGACACCGCCTTTCGTTTGAAAAAACTTGACGTTTTTTGGATGCAGTAAACAGCTAAAAAAAGACAGCAAAAAAAAAAGGCAGAATCGATATAGGTCGATAGGATTTATTTCTAGAGGCAGTATTTTTAAGGACAGGGATGATTTTAAAGATCTTCCAGGAAGACGGATGTGTAGAGTAGGTTAAAGTGTAGTTCAAAATATATGTAATTTCGGAGAGCACCGCATGAATAATAATTTTCCGATAGCATTTGACTTAATTAAAGAACTGCATCAAGAACTTGAGTTAACTACTTTCCTGTTTAAGAAAGTTTTTTTCTTTTTTTTCATTTAAATGAAAATTCTGAATAACCACGAGATTTGCTTGCTCCTAGTCTGCAGCATTTCAGCAATAATTTCTAATCGAAGGAAAACTGCTTTCACTGATTCTGTTTTCCTTTTATGTTTTTTTTTTTTTTTTACATAGGGATCCTCAAGGGTATTACAGAAATGTGGATACAAATCTTTTTAAGAGCTCATGGTCTGTTAAAAAACTGAGAGCAGTCAATAGTTTTGAGTGTAGAAATGTGAAAAGTCGGTAGGTTATATTTTTTGCTAACAATCTCCTGGCATAAGCGAAGTGCTTATACTCAAGCATTGCTTCTGATTTCCCAAAATCAATTACTTAAGCCCCCCACCCTGGGTTAGGTGAACGATAGAAATCAGAAAAAACTAGCTATTTAATTTAGTCCTTAGGACTCTATTCAGCTTGGTGAAAAGCATTGTTACTCAAACAAAACAAAATTCCTTGATTTCTTAATTTGTGTACTTTAGCGTTTTTCCGTAAATAAACATCAGCTCCAAATTTAAAATGAAAACCATTCGAAAGTCTATGCTTTTATTTTTCTATCAATGCAAAGGACCTCTGTTACAATCATTTTTGACAGTAAAATTATCCTTTTCCACTGTTTATGTCTCCAACTCTCTTGACGATATCTACGAACGAAAAGATTTCAGAAAAACTACCACGAAGAGGAAGCAGAAAACAGAATAAATTTAAGTGCCCCTGTTCTGTAACTATCGCATCGATAACATCGATTAAGAAACAGTGAGAAGATCCTACTAAATTCATAGAATTTCGTTCCATTATCCATTATCGCCGGCTTTTATCAAGGCGTAAGGTACATAACACGGGCACAAGGGCCAAAATTAATTTCATTCTGATTCTAGCGTTATTCTTTTTTTTCGCGACACCAGGTTAGTTTTTTGTCTTTGATTTATTTAAATCGTTAGTTTAATTTTTACTCTAGATTTGATCAAATTATAAATATTCGCATGTTACTAAGCTCAAATAAAGAACAATGAGGCGTAGGACTCTATAGTTGTTCTACTTTGGAAAAAACTACAAGAGATCATCTTAATACACATTTTGTTTGATTAGAAGTGTCCACCAGTGAATATCGGATTCCATTTCAATCTGATATTAAATTTAGATGACCATCCCGAGCAAGACTGAATAAGTTTTTCATTTAATGTGAAAACTCAATTTTGATGAATGCGGTCAATCTATAAGCTGTTGCTTGTCAACACGAACTGTTTGTCTGAATGAGAATTAAAAAAATAAGAGATAAAAAATTGCCAATGTTTTAAGTTTCACCGATGGAAATGATTTGAGAGATCCAAATTAGACACTCAGTAATGAATCATATAGAATATAAAAAGATTGACGGCACAACAGAAAGTGCTGCATTCAACGAAACTTAAACATTGAAACTATAATCCCACCAGGAAGCTGCCTTTTCAAAAAAAAAAAAAGGATACCTTATCCAACTACTCGGAGGTGAAACTTTGTTTTTTTTTGTTAGTGCATGTTGAGACCTCTCTTACTTTAACCCAACTCTTTATAGCCCTTGAATTAAAACAACTTGTGACTATCTCTTAGCACTCCTTAGATGCTCCAGCTCCTGCGTCTTTTGTTATATTCAAATTGCCCTTTTGTATGTCGAGAACATCTCGAATATTGTTGTTCTTGCTTAAAAAAAAAGTTTTTCTTTTTCTTTTTTTTTTTGCGTTTTTCCACGCCTTGCTTGGAAGAGTCTTTTGAAGAGCTTTTATTTGAACGATTTAATGGCTTCTTTTATTTAATTAAGTGTATGAGCCATCAGACTTTTGTTGTGCCACTTTTTGTTGCGATGCTTCCTCTCTTCATGTTGGAAAAAGTTTAAATATTCAAAAGAATTTGAGTGAATGAAGTCCTTCGGGAAGGTAGTATTCCTCCTATCAAGAATGACAATAAAAATAAACTTTTAATTGTTAATGATGGAGATGTAATTAAATAAGGAATTTTGCTTAAATTCTGTTCATTTAAATTTCAGAGAGAAAAGATTTGCTGTTTCTTTTATTGTTTGGAATTTTTTCTTTTACATTTTTTGGTTCAATTTAGGCGGATTTATGTTTCCATGAGAGTTTATAGACAAATAATTATTCTAATTGAAGTGATTTCTATCATTCATTAAAAAGATTATGAGGTGAAATGTTCTGGAGTTGTTACTCTTGACTGGCACATGACTTGAAATGACAAGTACATCAATTAGAATAGGTTACAATGTGTCCTTATATTTTGTGAAACTGTAAATGGATTTATTGAGGTAAGATTATGTATAAGTCGTATCGTTGTGTGACGTATATCATCAGAACACACACAGCACTCATAAACAAACACAATGTACCTACAAAGTGTGGTATCGAAGTAAGCCATTACAAAATCACAGATAAAACTAAACACGAAGCTAACTGAAAGTGTAATCCCCAGTGTGTCGTTCCTTATGCCCAATGCACATATCACACATTTGCATTATACGAACGAGTCAAATATGCTACTTATACTCTAGCGTCCAATTTATAACTTTACCCAGATTTTCCGATTAGTTTCATCCAATTTAACTCAAAACTAGAAAAGCTCACAAATTATGCAAATCCTGATTCCACACATTCATGTCCTCCCGCTTTTTTGGGGTGAAATAAAAATCATATTACTCATAATATAATTTGATAATCATGTCGTTATACGTACCCAAGTTATTTCGTGTAACAACATTGCCAATCTGTTAAATTGATTGATAAAGTAGTTAGTCAAAGCAAATGCATTTTAGATCTCAAAAGTAATTTAAAATGGCCTTAAAATGAGCCATAGTGCCGTCCCTTCATTTCACTCATTTGTTTAGAATCACTCTATACTTTAAATCAAACACACAATATTTTAAAAACTTATCACATCTGAAGATTGTTATTTGGTGGACAGATGTCTTTCGAACATATCTTAATTTTTAATCAGTGTTTCTAGAAAAAAAAACTTTTGTATTAATTTCTCCTTTTAAGCAAGACTTATGCTATTTTCTCACTACTGAGCTTTTTTTCTTTACTTTTTAGGTTTGTTACTTCATTTCTTTTCATTCTTACTACTAACGATCTTGATTTAATTATTCACCATTCCCTTATTTCACTATACGCAGATGATACGAAGTTTTACAAGATCATTTCTTCATCTACTGATTCTATTCATTTACAACAGGATCTCGACAGCTTTTCTACCTGGTGCTCTAAAAACTGCTTGCAATTAAACATTTCCAAATGTCAATCTATAACCTTCTCTCCTAAGCGCATCAAATCTCCCCTCCGTTGCTATCTCCTTCACAACCAAACTATTTCACCAGTTGATAAGATTCGTGATCTCGGGATCATTTGCGACCCAGGGGCTTAATTTCATCTCACATGTTGATGATATTAAACTAAAAGCCAATTCAGATCTTGGTTTCATTAAGCGGTGGTCAAAAGAATTCTCCGACCCTTACGTAACCCGATCTCTGTACATTATACATTTGTTCGCCCTCTCCTTGAATACGCCTGCCAAGTCTGGTCCCCCCAGAATTAAAAGTTTTCAGCGTCGTTTTCTTCGATTTGTTCTTAGAGGTCTTCCTTCTAGTAATCCCTTGATTTTCCCTCCTTACCAAGATCGCATCAAGCTTCTCAGCATGAACGCTTTGAAAGATAGTAGAGAAATATTCGACATTCTCTTCATTCACCGTGTCTTTTCTGGAACCGTTGACTGCACAACCCTTTACAACTCTATCTTCCTTAACACTAATCCTCGCAAATAAACGGAATCCTCGCCACTTTTACCTACCCCCTCATCGAATGTGATATGGCTCAAATGAAACTATCTCCCGAATGCTGAGTAATGTTAATTCGAGTTTAATCTGGTTTTGCCCCCAGCAAAACACCGCTTGGTTGTCGCTCGAGACACAAACACTTTTTATTATTTGAATATTCTTCTGATCTTAATTTTAACCACACCTGAAGCTAGGTTAGCAACCATATGTCGTTGCTCTTTACATAAGCACGAGAGCTGCATCCATTATTGCTTCTAGAACCATCCGTGAAGGATCGAAGACATCCTTTTCAGACTTCTTGATTGAACCAGTCCTGAACTAAGGGAAACTAAGTCATGTCCGTCGATCTGAGAGTCCTGGTTTCACTTGGTTCAATGACGACCAACTTGCAAATGCAGTTATCTCCGAGTCGTCTCCAGGGACAAAAGCCTGTTGATTTCTAAAATGGATCTCAATAGCGTCATTCACAAAATTAAGAAAAATAAATCAGTAGGAGTCATACCTAAAATTGAGCTGCGAACCGAGACAATCGAGTTCAAAATCTTGATCTTGGAAACGAAAAAGAACTGGCGAAAGGTAGGCGTCTTTGATGAACATGGATGAACAACATAGCAATTAAAGGATCAGCACTTGACCCTTCTCTCATAAATAAATCAATCAGGTTACCACAATGTGAAATTAAAGCAGATCATTGGTAACAAAATAATACGAAAATCCAATGAGAGATGGGAATGCCTAGATTCCTGTGTCTTTCCAGGAAACTATGGCCAAAATACGATAAGAACGGATCTGCAAAGCTACTATCCCTGAATCTTCACTACGATCGCTTGTCAGTATCATAACAGGACACAACCTACTAGAATACCACAAAAAGAAAATGGGTCTTTGCGCCGATGACCAGTGGACAGGATCCAATGACAAAGATGAGCACGAGGATACCACTCACTCCCTTTGTCACTGCCCAGCAATCTGCCACACTACGAAAAAATTTCTAGGCATTTACTTCTTCAATGAACTAGAAGAATTATCAGACACTCCAAGAAACAGCCTGTTGAACTTCACTAAGGCCACAAAATGGTTAAAAACTGACCAAACATAAACTCATAGGTTCTTAGGACGTTACAATACTCCAGGGTATCACAATGGATCTACATTGATCTAAGTGTAGCGGAAATAAGATCAACCGCCAGCCCATTCTACCTTACCTACACAGGATTAGTTGCATAAGATGCATTTAAAACCTTGAGCAAGTAAATTGGACCGAGACGGCTTCTTTTTTGGGCAGCCACAGTATTGAAGAAAAATATTTTCGAAGAACAAAATGGAAAGAGCAGCTGGCCATAATGATAAAAAAATAATTTATATTTTGTATTGCACAGACTCACTAATAAAAGTAATTTTCTGATTATGACCGACGGGCGATGGTGAAATTCTCGAGAAATCCAGTGTAATAGAAATAAAAACAATAATGATCTATTGACTTGGAATCGATTCCAAACATATTCGGCCTCCTTAACCAGATAAGAATTAAAAACAAAGTTCTTGAAAAAAAACCCTCGACGAATTCATTTCTTTGGAAAATTCAGTGTTAAAATTTTCTTTTATTCTTTTTTGTAGTCCAAGTAAATTTTTTTTTAAATTTCTCGTTTCACCCAAAATTAAACTTGGCAAAAATTCTATACCCCCATTCTATTGCTTCCATATTTCGACCGAACTGAACGCCCTTGCCCTTTTTTCGCTTTCAATGCAAATTAATATCTGATTATTTATCAAAATCTACAAAATTTATTTAAAATCAATCAAAAAATTATCGATTTTTTTTCAAACGTGGTGTGGCTCTAAAGCAACCAATCGAAAAAATCTCGTTTCTCTATTGCGTTCCCCCTGATCACACCTCATACCTTCAAACACAGCTAATAAATGGAATTATAAAGAGGCAGTTTATTAAAAGATACAATCAGTATGTTCGAATCAGTATATGGTTATGCGAACGTCAGTCGTGCCAGTGCAAATCTTATCACCTTAAGTGTGAATCAATCTTCCAATAGCTGGGGTAATTAATTATACCACCCCCGGATCCTGGGCAACAATGTAACACATCCATATGGATGATGTCATTGATTTATGAAAGCGTGCTTCCTGCGTCGCTCCTGTCGCTCACAGTGCGGTTATGGGAATAATGAATAATAACACTCCACACAGACCTACCCGAAATGATGGTACATGCGGCCACACAACTCAAAGGTCGGGAAAAGGAATCAAGCTATAGCTGGTAGAATGATAGCGGAAACGGATGACGACGAAAAGAATGATGGATTCTCTTGTTTCTATCATCTCGAGTAGGTAGCTTCTTCCGAAATAGAATCGTGCGGCCTTTTAGAGGGTGCGCTTAAGCAACCACACTGGCATATAGCCCCCATCGAATGTTTCTGCCAACCGTAGGCATAATAATTTATAATTTATTTACCAGACAACCAAAATGTTATGCTATAATCTTATTCCGTAAATGGAATGAATTCCTTGTTATTTTTTTTCTTCTTTTTGCTGAGATGTTGTTGCTTTCTTTGATTCAAAGCTAAAGTGGCATAACGTGAAAACAAGTGGGAGGTGCACGTCGTGTCTTTGAAACACATTGGAGTGTATCCAGACGCACGAACGCGAACGTGACGTGGTTTGCTCTTAAGCTCTTGTAATGCGATAAATTCATGACCTCAGAAGTGATTGCTTATCACTGAGTTTTTGTCGCGTTGTTGATTGTTTGTCTTACGATGTTTGTCTTTGGTAATCTTTCATAAGACAACTCAAGCGAAGAACGGTTAAAATGGCTCGAAAAGGAAGGAATTTGCCATTTGGTTAAACATGTATTTGGAAAGCCAAAAATAATGAATTCTTTTGCGAATGCCGTCTGTTTGTCATTTGGTCTTGTTTGCGTTGGACTTTAAAGTTAAAACTATTGAAGCTTAAATATCAATTTCCGGTTTGGTTCAAAGTTTGTTGATCCGAGGCACGAGTCGATTGGTAATGAGTACTTTACAAAGTGTCTTCAATAATTTTTCAATAAGTCTTTGACTTATTTGTGGCAAGGAGTGAACTGACACTCATTGTTTACAAACTTGTGATCATATATCAACGAAGATACAAGCGAGTACTACTTCAGGGCTGCTTTAACAGAATACGATACAGGCGCGAGCATTACATGTCGCATTTGAACATCTACAATCTACATCGAAGATGTTGGCATTGTGTAGCCAAAATTTGTCTATGGTGTTCTTTCAATGAATACAAGAACACGACAGTGCTTAAGAGAGACACCGCTAGAGAAAGGCAAATCCACATTTTCAAAACCAAAGTGAGTAGGTTTTTCAAAAGACGTTGGCAGATCATGAACACTGCATTAGATGTTTCTGAGTTTAATCAGCAATAATCTCTCGTAGCTGTAAAGATAGTTTCTTCGGATGCCTTTTATTTTTAAGTTAAAATACAGAAGAAAGCTGGATTTTTATTTGAAGGAAAATGAAATGAAGGAAATGAAATGAAAGATGGGTGCATAAAGAAAGCGTGTCCGAGATCATACAATGCTAAAGGAGATGGGGTTTTTAAAGAACCATGGTTTGTTAAAGAATGCAAGTCTATCTTTTGCTTGGCTAAAGCATTTCAGATAAACCAAATGAAAGTTCAGTAAAACAGTTATATAATGAACATAGCCGAAAGTATAAAACCAGGTGAAAAGAAAAGAAGAAATCCTTTTATAAGCGTAAAGCCAAAAGCCTGGCCAACTGCAAAAACACGAGAGATTTTTGGTACAATGTATACGACCACTGAATGGTAGATACTACGTTAAAAATCGAAATCTGGACTCCTATGCCTTGAAGACACATTTTTCGCAGCTTTTGAACAAGGAAGAACAATATGCTCAACCCAGCTTTTATGATGACGTATTAGACAAGGCAATTTCTGTAGAAGAAGTTTTGGTAGATGTGAATGGACTTAAGGATGGAAAACAGCTGGATCAGATAGGATGCTATCGGAATTCTATAAGTATGGAACCTCATTTGAAATATTCACTGCAATCCTTCAAAATAGGCTCAGGTCGTGGATAGATTAAAATAAATAAATAAGCGAGTTTCAAGAAGGCTTCAGACCTGGTTGCTTAAAAGTATAGTGGACTCGTTTTTGCACAAAAACAAAAAACTATGAGTGTTTTTTGTCGACTTTAAAGCTGTATTCGATACAAAAGACAGAAATGCCCTGATGTTCAAAACGTATTTGTTGGGAATGACACTATGGTTCGGCCGTGTTTTGCAGAATCTATACATACTCCAGCAGCAGTATGGGAAGGTGAAAGTATATCCGATTGGTTCCAAACTCGAGCAGGCGTTAGGCAAGGATGTACACTCAGGACTCAGCCCAAACTTATTCGCTCTCTTTATCGTGGACATCATCGGTATTTTGCTTGAAGATATTGAGTATGCAGGAGCCCTGATCAAAGCTCTACTTTTTGCAGATGATATCGCTTTGCTAGCATATTCTCCAGAATCACTCCAACTTATGATCAACAAATTGAGCAGCTGTTGCTCGTTATGGAAACAAGAAGTTAACCGGGAAAAGTTGAAGGTCATGATATTTAAGAATGGTGGTGGCAGATTAAGCTCAAGGGAACGATGGACTTATAACCAGGGGTGTTGCAGATATTCGCATCCGCATCCGCAATCGCGGATTATTCGCATTGATTTCAACATCTGCATCCGCATCCGCATCCGCATCAATTTATGCGGAGTTTATGCGGATGTGATTCAAAGTTTTTTTTACTTACTATCTGCACACAGTTAAAAAGCAAAGAGAAACTATTCGGTTTTTTCATTTTTTCCAATGTACACAATAACGTATTACAGAAATCCATTTGAAAAAAAAAATATAGCTAGTGAGTGTTGTTTTCATACTAAGAGTCGACAAGAAAATATGGCAAATACCAACACAAACTGAAGCGAAATTATTTTTTCTTCTTGTCGATTTCTGTTTCTTGTTTTGTTCTGTTCGGTGTGTTTTGCGCCTCTTCTATACAACCAAATGCTTTTATTGCAACAACAAGAAACCAGAAAGGAACGGAAAAGTGTGTGCTGTGTTATGTTTAATTATTAAACCATTTTCTTATTCAGTAACACAATGAAGTACAATACATTTTTATTTTTATTTTTAAATAAAAAAAATTTAAAATTGATAAATTTTCATTCATTTATGTATTTAAAATGATATATATTTCGCAAATTCTAAGATCCGCATCCGCATCCGCATCCGCGGATATTAGTTTCCTAAAATCTGCATCCGCATCCGCATCCGCGGATGTCAAAATTTGCACATCCGTAACAACCCTGCTTATAACAACGAAGATATCGAAGTTGTTAAGGAATATACGTATCTTGGAGTTCACTTTGCGAAAAACCTGAGAATGGAGAGACATCTTTCTGAAAAATTGGCAAATGCGAAAACAGCTATTAACATGGCATGGAAGGATATTTCTAACATATGCAACAGGCATATCGCACACAGTGTTAAGTACAAGGTATTTCAATCGGTGTCAGATTCTACAATTTTTTATGCAGCACAAGTATGGGGTGGAAAAATACGAACCGATTGAAAAGCTATTCACGTTCTATTTAAAACTCATTTTCCGACTGCCTCAAAACTCGTCAAATTACATGATAATGCTAGAGACAGGGATCGCTCCAATGTTTGTGAAATCATTAAAACTACATGCAGATTACATAATGAAAGTGCTGAGTATGCCTGATGTACGTCTCCCAAAAAGAGCTACTCTTTATGCAATACGTTTGATGGTTTAAGGGTTTCTTCGATCTGGTTCAGGAAGTTAAAGTGGAAATAAATCCATATGACTTCAACTAATGGAAACAATCACTTAACCAACCTATTTCGGAAGTGGATGATCGATACAGACACAGAGACAGAGTGAAGAATGTAAGCGGAAGAGGATGCAGATTCAATGCACAGGATGATCTACAGTAAATTGAATCACAATTTCAGCGAAAATAACTATTTTAGAGATGAATTCTCCATGTTTAGGGTGAGAGGTGAACTTTTGAGTTTAAATCATATTCCGCATCGTGAGGATCTACCAATCGTTTGTGAAATGTGCAATATGGCTGAGAGAGAAGATACTCTTCATCTTCTTGGGAGATGTTCAGTATTAAGAGAAACACTAAGATATGCATTTGGTGTAGATTTTTTATCCGAAGATGTGATCTCAAGATATTTGAATATTTTTAATATACCCAAACTGCTCAAGTTTTGTAAAGTTCCACTATAGCATATAGAAATAGAATAGAATTTTTGATAAAAAATTTTTAAACCTAAACTAGTATTTACTTTGTTAATAAATCTTTAATTAAAAGTTATAATTGTCAATATGGCAGACGGTAAATGTCATGCTAAAAGATAAAGATATCTTTGTTATCAATATCTAGCTTATACTGAATAAACTATCAGTGCTAACTGGTCATGTGTAGTTGAAGTTCTTGGTCTACCAAAATCTTTGTGGTGGCGGTGGCAATGGCGGTGATTGCAAGCTTGGCCGACCAAAATTCAAACTATTGATGTTCCTTCCCAGTGTGTGCATGCCAACGTGACTCTGTTCACTGATCTGCGAAACCGTAAGCAGAGATGGTAAATTAACATGCGTGGCAACTTGTTGGCTTGGGGGCTCGACCCTGCCCGAAGACGAAAAAATTCTCTTGGGATGTCTGATTGGATTATTGGGAGCATAGTGTGATGGGACCTGAGGCTGATTAACAACAGGTGGGGTTCGATACTCACGCGAGCTCTTTCCAAGTGTTCCAGTATTGCTGACTGAATACCTTAGAGTTTCGGTATTTCCACTTGACATATGAGAAGGAGTCGGAGACTTTGTATTCGGTGGCGGTCCAAATGATACCGAATTAGTTGTAGCAAGTGACTGAATTGAGCGATAGCTCGACCCACGATGCTTTTGACGAGTTTATGCCGTGTCCTATCCCATCTAAAATGGAGTAGTCAATTGACTTGCGAACATACTTGATTGGCTTTTCCGGGTTAATGGGAGGGACAATTTTGAATTGCCGTGAACTAACGTTGTTCGCCATAAGCACCCCAATTTCTCTTCGGGCCACCTTTTCCTTGTGAATCATAACAGTTTGAGCGATATGATTCATTTGCGACTCCATCTCATTTAGTTGAGTGGCTTGTAGCTCAAGCAACTGCATGCAACTATACGCCAGCGTATTAATTTGGTTTGCAACACTTGCCAGCGATTGCGTGGTGTAGTCCTTTGTTGCTTCCAAAGCTGCTTTCTTACTGTCAGCTCTGTAATCAGTGTCCTCACAATAGTCAACGACTCTTTATAGATTAGTGAAACTTTCCCCCAGGCTTTGACATCGGGTATTTCTGTATGAGTCAATGATGCTAATTCCTCCATTATAGGTTTTCACTGTCCATGACACTATGGCGATCCTTGTAGGAAGAATTCATAATACAGGGTGTTCCGTACTTCGTGTAACATCCTTTGGGGTGTGATTCTTGGTCATATTCTAAGAAAAAAAATGTATGACAGTAAAGCTTAATTCTCAACTTTGACATCACTTTTTGACAATTTAAGAAAAGGCTAACTTTGGTGTACTATGACAAATGTTAAATTCATTATCTCTGTCAATACTAATGATAGAGACCTAATCATAGTCTTAATTTTTTGTAGAAATAACAGCCCTTAAGACTATATTTAAGTTTAGCTTTCACAGGTTAAGGGTTGCCAGATTTTCAATTTTAAGTGCTGTTCAAATTTTCTTCCCGAAACAAAGTTTTGACTTTGAGGTCATTTTTTTGAAGAAAATGCCTGTTAAACATAAAGTTTCTTTGTTTTTAACAGATGAACTAAACAATAATAAAAAAAAAAACTCAACAATAAGTGCACTCAAAAACCCATACATTTCATGATATTTGAAAAAATACAAAATGGGTAAAATTAAAAAAAAAAAGAAAAAGATTTTTAAATTTGAGGTTTCTTTGAATAAAACAATAATATGGGCACTTTTAGTAGTTTTTTTTATGTTTTTCATACAAATACAATTATAACAAGTGCTCAAAGTGCCTACGCAGACATTTTTTTTTTGTGTGTCTTGTCTTGCCCGGTAGCCTTCACATTTAAAATTTTCAAAGACAATGACTTTGAAGATTTCATATCAGCCTTTCAGTTACAATTCCATAACAGGATTTCAAACTTGAACCGTTGTCGTTCTCTCAAGTACTAAATTGAATCAAAATATTTATTGCCACCAGTTAGATATTTTTGTTAGATGATACAATGCTTCGGAAAATTTGTAAATTTGCTTGCATCATGAATGCCTATGCTACCAAGGAAACTAGATTTGAATATTAAACAATAGCACCACACCACGGTTCCTTGTTCTGAATAGATCTTCAGATATTTTCATTTCACTCGAATTTCATTCATGAATATTTTCATCGCAACTGTAAGACAAAGCCTGTATTTTTATTTCTCAAAAACAAAAAACAAAAACCAGAATAAAAACCAAAATCATAGTCCGGTCGAAGTAAAACCGAAAAGAAAAGGTACTCAAACATGTAATTTGCATTCCAACTGCAGGGCTCAGAGTGTACCACCATTCCCCTTGTGACCACTGCTCAATTTGTGAACCTTAAAAAGAGCATCACGAGTAGGATTGGAGCAGCACTCGCTTTCATTCCTTTGGAAGAGGGAAGACAAACTCTTTGTTTAGTTTGTCTTAACACCGCGCCACTCCACTCTAGCTACAACACAATCATCGACTATGAGCACATTTTGCAACTACCCAAAGATTCGGATTTCAAAGCAGTTTCCGGAAAAAAATGTCCTCTGTAAGTCGGTTTTTATTTCCATTTTCTTCTCGATGGTCTTTTTTTTTGCCCAGCACAATTCTTCGTTGGATCTGTGTTTTTTTTTCTTTGTGTCTTTTTTTGTTGTCAATGAAAATTTAAGGGGTCGTTTATATCTGCCTGAGCGCCTGTCGGGGCGAACATAAAAAAAAAAAAAAATTAAATAAACAAACATAAACGAACAATAATAACAGAACTAAAATTTTTATTGGGGACTTTGAGTCCTTATTGAGAATATGCTTTTGTTGGTTTATTTAAAAAGAGTGTGTTGAAAGTATGTGCTAAAATCATGCGTGTATAGTGTTGACATATATTTGATTATAGCTCTTTTTTTTTTTGAGCTCTCCCAATTCTCAGAATGCCTTGCTCCTTGCTCCTTTCACTCCTACCACAAACTCAAACACAACGGAGTACCTACATTTCCTAGCGGGGACAACAACGTTACGAACAAACACCCAGAAGGATTTTTTTCCTTTAAAAATTTTTGATTTATTTTTATTTGCTTTACGAATTTGTTTTCACTGTTCATGTTAGCATGTTTTATAGGGTTTGAGTTCGAGGCTGGGAAATTTATTTGGGCTTTGCATTTTGTTTTTCATTCTGTCTATAAGGAAAGGTGTTTGGTTACATTTTATGTACCTGCCTTCAGGGAAAACGATAAGATGTGTATGTTGTGTGTAGTCTCTGCAATGAGAGGGTACACACATTTGATGCTTTTTTCAGAAGAATTTTAATATTTTGTCACATTATGAGTATTAAAGTTCGTTTCGGCAAAGGCGCCAGAGCAAATTTGTTTCACTTTATGAGTTCATGGTTCTCTAAGCTTTGGTTATTAATTTTGTTCTCACCCGCTGATCATAGATTTAATGTTAAGAAAGGAGCAACATGTATTAATTTATTTACTTGTGTATTTTTTTTTATTTTCTTGTAAAGAAGAAGAAAAGAACACACGAAGACTCTACCATTCAACTCTGACTTGGCAAGGGTGTGTGCTTAGTTATTTATATGCAAGTATGTAAGTAGTCATTTTGTGTGTATAAAGATCTGCTCCTTAGCCTAAATACAAATACGTAAAAACGTTTAAAACACTCTTCTTCGAAACTGGCTTACCAAATAAGTCAATAAAACATATTATTTTTGGTAAGACTAGGTTTAAAAAGATATTCTGACTTAGTTAAAATAAAATATTGGCTAGAAAAATAAAAAGTTATCCTATGTACGAAATTGGTTCTCCCAAAACCCAAAAGAGAAGGGGTTCGAAAACTGTACTCGCTGCAAAACAATAAAACATTAAATGAAACTTTTGCCAAGTTCAAATAAAAAAAAAACTAGTTTTCTACAAAAAACTTGAAAAAATTAAATTATGGGCTGTAAAAAAATTAGAACAAAATTATGGGCTGTTAGCACGTGTTTAAAAAAAAATAGGCACGACTGGGTCGCACGAACTTCCGAAAGTGTGCCAAGTTCAATACCAAAATCTTTAGGCTGAGTAAAAGGATTTTGTATTCGCTGTTAATATATTTGTTGGCACAGGGTTGCCAACTACACATTAATTATGAATCATATCACTCAAAATTTAATCGAAGTCGTTGGAGCCGTTTTCGAGAAAAATAAGTATTATCATATCGGTTGTATTGCAGGTACCGTTATTTCATGATCCTCCAAAAAACCTCTGCAGGGTGCCCCGCAGACCCTGAGAGCGAATGCGAATTTTGAAGAAAAATGGTCGATCAGTTCAGGAGGCAGATCCATATACCGACAGACAGACAGACATACACACAAACACACAGACAGACACACAGATACACAGACATACAGACAGAATTGCAGAACCCACTTTTTTCGTATTCTCTATCATCGTAATGTCATGTTTAATTGTTATTCAATTTTTTTTCCTGCACGATTGCAAAACATGCGGTATACAGTAAAAGCTCTCTTAAGCGGACAGCAACGATCGCAGCAGTTTTGTCCGGCAAAGGGAGTTGTCCGTTCATGGAAACATAAAAACAAAGAAAAAAAAATTCAAGATCCATGTTCGTAGAAAATTGTTCGTTCAAGGGATTGTCCGTTTAGGGGAGGTGTCCTTTATAAAAGCATTCACTGTAGTACCTATAATAGCAAGTAAAAATTGAACCTTAAAAGGCGGATACAAATTACCAGAGTAAGTAAAGTCATTCCAAGCGCAGTTCCTACAAACGCAATACAAATTATAGTTTAAATTAACAACGGCAAAAGGAAATAAACGAAACAGCTTCAAAAAATCTTGTAGAAAAATTGTGGAACAATCTTCTTGCCGTTAAATCAAAAAAATTTATTCAGTTAGGAATTTACGGTTGTTCACTTTTTGCCAAATAAATCCAAAAATCATGGGTACCTAGGAGTGTTTTTTTTTCCAAAACACGTAATATACATATATGTATATATAACAAGACTCTTACGCATAAAAAACCGACATCTGATGAAGGGGATAAAAGTGTGAGTAGAATCCATTCCGGGATAGATTTTTGACCTTTGCTTGTGACTTTCAATTAACTCAAAAAAAAAAAAAAAATGGACTTCGAGGGGTCTGTTTACAAGTAACATAATAAAACGTCAAAGTTTCAAAGCATCAGTTTAAGGCTTTAAGAATTAAATTTAACTATCCCGATCTTTAAAAATCTACTAAAAACTTGTTTTCCAATTTAACTAAGTTCTTGTGAAAGCCTTAACTCCTTCTTTAAAGGCATTCACACATATTCGCCTAGAACTTCATTGCAAAGGAACCTCTGCACTAAAGTGATATTGAAGACATAGCGTATAGTTTTATGATTAAGCTCCTCAATCTGAATGACAGACATTTAGACATGCTCATGAGCATCATGGTTTGTTTAAGTACACATAAGAGGATTAACCATCTGGTGAATGCTCGTTCAATTCTATAATTCCCTCAAGCAATTATTAACATAAAATATGTATGAAACATTTTAGTTATCGTTGCGGTAAGTCTGTTGACAGTAATCATCAAAGAAGTTGGACTAACAATTTTTCTCAAATGGGGGTTTTAAATTGAGCACAGATTTGAAGGAATCATTTGAGTTGTTTCTGCATACGTGTTAATCTTCTTTTGATTTATTTTCCATTAAAAAAAGGAAAAAAAAAGACATTTAAATTTAAAAAATCAGAAACACCAGGTTTATGCGTTATCTACCAGGCACCAACCACAAGACAGATCTAAAAATGGTTCTTTCTTCTGTTTAAACTCGTAAATATCATTCCAACTGACTTATTTGCAAAATATGATTGTTGTTCCCATATACATAAATGCAAGACACAGAGAAAAATAAATGCGTACAAAGATAAATGTCCCCGCACACCACTTACAATAATTTATCATGCAATATGAGGTTTGCTTGGAGAAGCAAAATGATGGCAAATACTTTTTGCAGACGATGTTGAGAAAATGGCGCTGACACTTAGATTTGCATTTAATATTGTGATAGGAGTGTTTGTTGTGGTGATCTTTAAGGCTCTGAAAACACTCACAAACTGACGATGGATGCCTCAGATTTGAGGGTTTTTTTTTGGTTTTTATTTATGAGGAGAGGGATTAGTCTTTTGTTTTGCATTGATATTAGTTTTTCAAAATCTGTTTTACTTGTCATAGAAAAATGTCTCTCTGGTTTTCTCTCTAACAGGCACCAATGGGTGTTTAAGCTTTGTTGGGCTTAAACTGTTTCAAAAGGAGACACATCTGGCCGGCTTTTGAGGTGGTGAACTAAAGCATTACACATTCTACATTCTTCTCGAGACAATTGCTTGGTGCGAGGTTTGTAGAATGTGTTTTAGTTACCAGGAAGGAAACCATGAGGCCTAGATCATTTCTAATTGCCATATCTTGTGAGGAATTCACAATTCATTGCCATTTTATTATGGCTGATAAAGATAAAACTCATATCATGGCAGCAAATATTACTAGCGGAGGAATTGATAATTCTTCGCTAAAGGCGACACAATTGTGAAATCTTTTTTGGTTCTCAGTTGGGACTCATTTAACATAGATCAGGGTGCACCAAATCTAGTTTTTTTTTTCAAGACTTTACTGTCCAACAATTTTTTTCTTAGAATTTGACCAAAAATCAAATCCCAAATTATGTAACACAAATTACGGGATACCCTGTATATAGATGCTAAAAAGTGGGACGGAGACTGGAAAATGTAGCTTATATTAGCTGCTTGCAAGGATTGAGAAGGTCATAATTTCTCTAGATTTATTGGGATATCGAAAAATTTCTATTTGCTAGTATTGAAGAGCATAATATCACCGAATAGAGAAACGGAACGAGACTCGAAGTATGTACAAGGGCCTTTAAAGATATAGCTTTACCTTAAAACAATTTGAGTTTATTTACATAAAACGATCGGAGAACTATTACACATGGTGCAAAGGAAGTCACTGAGTGTACCCTATCGCTAAGTAATCATCGAATGAAGGAAAACTAGTTCCTCTTCTTAGGAGCGTGCACGATTCTTGCTGCAAATAAAAGCCGATACTAGGGAGCAAGCGTCTTAGCTTAAAAAGAATTCAAAGAAATCGTTGATGGTTTATTTTTAGGAGATGAGCATTACGAGTAGTTACGTAAAATCACCGCTGTGATATGATGGCGAACAAGCGCGACTCGAAATATGTACGAAATATACATAAGTAGGGCCTGCAATAAAGATCTTGGCTCCTCTCCAACAATTACTTTGCTGATCGCATGACCTAAGAGACAAATTCCAATCCCAAAGAAAACTTTTAAGTCTTGCTTTGAGACTCATCAACAAAACACAACATAATACTTAAGATCGATTTCAATTCTTATTGATTATTATTTATTAGTTCAATTGAAATTAACTTCATGATGTTAGCAACCTATGTTAATATTCTACTCATTTTCTCAAATTAAAGTCCATTTTCTGGCTGACGTAAGAAGCTTTATTGTGAAAAAAACAGCACAAAGCTTCACAATCTTAAATAAAATCACATTTTACTATTCCACTATTTTAGAACAGAGTTCAATAAGAAAACGAAAAAAAGAGACCTTGTTCTTAGCAACAAAAAGCATGTTCTTTCGCAAGGGCACTGCAATCAATAACTTGTGCAATAAATAAAACCAAGAAGGAAAATGTCCTCCAGACACCATCATAACAAATGAGGCCATAGACCGAACGACCGAGTGACGCGCCTCGAGGAGAAATCCAAGTAGGCATCTATCTTCTATAAAATCAAGATAATCGTGATAACGTTTAAAAATAATTATTCTTTTACATAGAACAATACTTATACAACAATATAGAGCCCCATTAACATCCTTTTGGCTTTTTCCAAATCTTTCTAGCACAACTCTCGCACACCGCAACGTTCATCTGAGTGGAGAAGAAAATAAAAACTTTTTTGTTTCATACTTTCCGCAATTCCTTTGTAATTTACAATCCTCTTCTCGCCTTCATCTTTTACAAAACAAAACTTAAAAAAAAAGAAGAAAAAACAACATCAACATCAATTAAATCACTTTTATAACCACCCCTTCCCTCCATCCAACTGGCATTCAACTTGAATATTTATTTTTGTTTTTTCATCGCACATTGGGAGGCTTTTTTGTTTGTTCGAGCATTTTGGCATATTTAATGTTCATGAAATATATAGGTTTATTACGCTCAAAAGAGATTTCCTTTCTTCTTTTCGTACTTACCTTACCCTATACCTACCTATACCTATTTTGAAACAAACTTCCATAGAGCCCCCAGATTGAGATTGATGAAAACTGCTTCATTCGAATTGGTATGCTTAAAATAATTTTCCAACACCGACCGGTACCTAATATTGTGTGTGGGTTGGTTGGTAATAATATAAACTTAATGGCCTTTATTGCCCTGCAAGACCAAAATGCATGATACATCATTCCTTTATTGTGTGTACCCTACTTTTAAGTGTAACGTTAGAGGGTGGTTGGCTATGAGGGCTATGAAATTAAATTACACCTTGTAGCTGGAAAATCAAGAAACAACCTAAATAGCGAGTAGGGTATTATCATACAAATATCACAGTCACAGGATACATGTCTACTAGGCCATGAAAGAGAATTTAAAGCAGAAATTACTCAAAGATGTTATAGGTAAAGTAAAGCAAAATAAGGTCGAACTTCGGAGCTTCGGACATGACACATGACACATGAGCGAGGATTTGCAGGTGAATCAAAGAGAGAACAATGCCAGTATAAGAGATTCTTGACTGGAAATTGAGTATTGAGTTCCATTCCAGTGGCTGAATCTGGAATCGTGAGAGGAACGTGTCGTATGGAATTCCGTAAGTGAGAAAGTCACAGAGATTAAGAGAATTGTTTGTTGCTAGTTTTTTGTTTCGGCCTTTGAGAAGGACCTTTTTGAACAAAAACGACTCTAAGGAAGGTTTCATAATTAAAGACTGTCAAATAAAAAAAAGGGGGCTACTTAGAGGTTATGTTAAGTCTTCTCAAAATGTCTCTCAATAAGCAAATCTTCTTAACAGGTTCCTTTTTAAGGAAAAAAGGCCAGATAGTAGTTAGTTCAGAGGCTATAGGTACAGCAAAGAAATTCGTTAAATTGAAAACAATATCGTAAGATTCATAAACAAATTAAAAAGTAGGTCATACACGCTAGGCTTGCTTGGTATTAGAGAGCATCGTAAATTAAGTTATAGAATTCAAAGTTTCGCTGTTCCACAACAACAATATCTAACTACAAAAACAAAGAATTATAAAAAAGGAAATTCCATTACACAACAAACAGAACGACACGAATGAAAATCTCCTTTCTCTCGCTTTAAGACTCAAAGGACATGCGCATAATTAACATGCTCCCATCTGAAAAGAAGAACCTTTGGTTTTCATTCAAACACTCGTCGCGTCGCGTCGTAGCGTAATCTCCATTCCCGATCATGAGTCCTGAGTCCTGAGTCCCGATGCCTTAAGAGACTTTTCAACAGAGCACATATTATTAAAGTGTAACAATCTTCTATATCCTTATCTTTCAAATAGCTGAAAACAGAGTTCACAAAAGAAGGGATACTTCGAGAGAGCATTCAAACAGAGCAATCCAGAACAGAACCCACCCAAAAAATTCCACCAAAGGACATTTCGGTGTGTCACCTTCTGGTATTCATTGTATGAATATAGAATCTAGTTTCGCATTCGAGTCTGAACGTGGCGTTTGGTTTTCTCGAAAACACGGTCTGTTCTCGGGCGCTCATTACCTACCGTGTGTATGCTATAAACAACACAAATTCAAATTTGAGTGTTGTTTTGCGTTATTGTTTCCGGTTTTTGGCATTGCTTATATATCATGGATAGCAATTAAGAAAGTTTAAAAAAATAAATAAATAAGTTATTAAGAAACAACCAAATAAAAAGTGTCCCCATATCCTGGCGAAGGAAGTTTAAAATCAATAACAAATTATTGATAATGAGTACCTATCGGCAACCACACCGGTTACACGCGTCTTTTTCCTTTATCCACCCATCGCCGCCGTATCTGGTCTGTCTTCATTTTACTCAATGATTTCCTGAATCGCTGGTGCTGAGGGCAAAGCAAAAAATTAACGCAACCTTTTTCGTATTATCAAGGCAGAAAAAGGCAACAAATCGGTTTAAGGATTTGTACTCTATTTGTCTCAGTAAAGATATTTTGTGCAGATAGTGAAAAGAATATCCCCAAAAAGGATACCCCTATGGATACTGTTGTTTAGTGGCATAGATTTTGTGTTGTGTGTGTTAACGGTTGTGATTTAAGCTTTTAAATGAAAAGTTGTACAAAAAAAAAGTAATAATAAAATCATACCAATCCATGCCGAATCGTGTTGATGTATTGTTCTACCTACTTCCGTTTCCTCTTCATCAGTGAAGGAATAAAATAAGTGCGTCACGTACACGTGCGAACCACCTTTGTATACCGTCGAAATCGTGTAACTTTTGTCAACACACAAAAAAAAAGAAAGATATAATTGTTAAGAAAACGAATAATAAACAGTTACACAGGCTCAACTGAAAACGGAAATTATGGCGGTTCACGCTCAGAATAGTGCTGTTGTTATTTTTTGATTTTTTTTCTTTTTTTTTTTTGTAAAGTGTTAGCTTTCAACACAGAACGGTCGGTGGTGTACAATGAGTGAGTGAGTGGGTGGTTGCTTCAACAGTACATAAAATGCCCCTCTCTATGGTGCGTATAAAGGATATTCTAAACTAAACATACAAAAAGGATACCAAAATGAATGTATGTGCGAATTGAATAAACAGGATGAAGCGGCACTTGGTGTGGTTGACCACTAGCAGTTTATCACACTCATTAATCGTATTACGATACAATCTGAACGCTGTAAAGGTAGGTGATTTGGTTAGAATGTATACACTACAATTGTGTAGGTATAACCTACTACCCTGGAAAATTCGTTTAACTTTAAAATGAATTAGTGTATTTTTAATGATAAACCTGTAGGTAAGAGAAAGTACCTATATATGGGGTGGACCTTATTTTCATCGAGGGATTAAACGATTTTTGAATTGATGGGGCGTAAAGGGACAATGAGCTTGAATTAAAGGCTCTGACTAATGTGATTTTCCTGGAAAATTATTTGAAATGCTTTAAGCCCTTAAATTTAGGAAATTGTAGCATATTTTGATTTTATTTATAAATTTACTACATATTCTTTGAAGAATTTAAATGGTAGCAGGGAATAGTGTGGCTGATGGTTGGGATTTCTTTCTTTTTTCCAATATCTAATTTGATTAAATGGAATCCACTACTTAAAATGTGCGATGAAAAGTTGAAACCTTACCCAAATCCGAATAATTAATCCAGAACGAGAGCATTGGTTTACCAGCATTTCTTTCACTTACAGATAGATAGATAGATAGATAGATAAATTCTTTATTTCATCAAATAGTTTACAAATAGAAAACTTAAGATTAAGGACACGGCAATTTAGCCGTCTGCCTGATATGACATAAATCATGATGACTTAGACAAATTTTTGTGTAAAAAATTTAAGGAATGTAAAATAACAATTTTAATGATTTGAAACATAAACAAGTAAATACAAAAGCAAGAGCTTACAATTCAAATATTAGGCTTATTATTAACATAAATATAAATTATAGTTTGACTTTTTATCTTCGTAAAAAGAACATCAATTTTAAGTGATTTGAAACATAAAATTAATTAAATTAAATTGCAATAACTGACTCGTTTAAGGAAAACTGTTGCGATAAGAGAGCGTGTACTGGCAATACTGATAGAGACTAAGCCAACCTGCTGCCCCATTGAGTACTTCATATAGATGTTGTAACGTGAGAATATCTTGTTGAAAATATAGTCGCCGAATCTCTTGCAAGATAGGGCATATCGCAATGAAGTGATAGACACTTTCCGGACCCGTTCTATTACATAAGTGGCAGGGTTTCTCTGTGTGGCATGTAGTCCAGATTTAAAACTTCGACTCTCGTTCGAAAAAAAAAACACTTGAGTTATGACCTCGACGGAAAAATCTCTTCTGAAGTAATTTTCATCAGACCTCAACTGGTGATTTAAGTTCTTGTACACACTTCTGGATAAAGACGAAGATGCTCTATCCAAACGTTGCATATACATTTTTTCATCCACTTAAGCGATCACATCTGCGAAATTATTTTGCCAAACATCCGTATTGGTCTCATTCAATGAAAAAAGGCATCATGGGACAACGCGAGCTCATTCCAATCTTTGAATGGCGTAGCATTTGCATGAAGCAGTTGAATCAAAATAGTCTTGTGGAGACTCTCATTACCTCAGTTCATAACTTTAGAAATATATTCTGCATTTGCTTTGAGGTTTTGAATGTAAACAGGCGGTATTTCTGACTCGACATATATCCCATAGTTAGGAGTTGAGTTCGGCAATCGAAATAAATGTTTCAAAAAAAGCCTTTGAATCGCCCCAAAAGCATCGAGAGGTGTATATCCGAACACCTGGAGATCCATAACACAAACATGTACTGACTGTTGCATTGAAAGCACGGTACTTTCTTGTTTTTCATCTGTCACCCCAATTCACTTAGTCATTACCGTCAGATTGGTGTAACAGAGAAGAAAAACAACAAAATAGTAACTTAATTCGCACGAAGTTTCAACAAATCGACCAATGTAAACTTTGTCAATAAAGATCTTGATGATAACTCACGTTGGCCACATTCAAAAAAATCTAAAGCTCTATTAAGAAGAGGAAAGATTTTTTTGTTTTTTTGAACTTTGAACTAAGAAAACAATGGACCAATTTCAAAAATTCTTTCACCGTTAGAGTGCTACATTGCTCCGGAGTATTATAAAGTATATTTTATCCCCGAATTCGAATACGGGAGTGGGAAATCGAGAAACCACTGATTCGATTTCAAATCTTTTTTGCCATTACAATACGGTGTTATTCCCGAATAACATGAATCTATTTCAAGCCCTTTTGGCATCCCCGTGTTCCCACGGGAACGTAAACATGGAGAATATAGAAACTGCTGAACATATTTCCAAAATTCCTGCTTCAATATTCTTCAGTAATGAATGTAGAGGAATTGACAAGTCCTTCATTCATTGCCAAGAAAAGTGCTTTCTCGATAAGCAGTTTGAAACTGGCAGAAAATTGTAGGTCCCCTCCATTCCCTTACAAGGCATGGTTGTGAGAAATGCGCTAGGCCATGGGAATCCTCTCTCTTTTGGGCCACCCTATTTAATTCATTTGTTTATTTTAATATATTTATGTAGATTTTGTTTCAATAGGATTAGAGCTACGCTAACTGAAGAAGTTAGACAGATGTTTCTTATTTTCCGTTAAAATTGCGTTAAATAGCTCCCCAATTGACCGTGCGTATCTTTCAGACGTCTATTGTTCAGTCATCAATCGGCAAAGTTAACGCGTCTGGAATTTTTTTTTATGTATGTATCTTTGCTTTCGGGTATCGAATATTATGTGTTCTATTATCGTCTCATAAAATTAATTCCTTTTTCGTGTTTTTAGTCATGTTTTTTCATAATCACCCAGTGCATAATCACAACAGGGCAAGACATAAAAATAAGTTCAGTCCTGAACTGATACATAGGTAAATTAATAGCTGTTAAGCACAAATTATCGCATCAGTGGTCGATATGTGACCAAACTATGTGTGTTTAGCATTTTACCACACACGCTATCGAGCAATTTAGTTCGTCTCGTTGTTAGTCGACTTTATCACCAGACAGAGAATGAAATTCAAACGAAAACCAAAACGAAAATAATTGTGCGCTAATTTACAACTACAGAAATACTTTTACTTTTTTTTGTTTCTAATTACTGCTTTTGTATCACTGTCAAATAATAATTTAAGAAAGAATTAAGATAACTTAATGACGATTGTGGTCTGCCTGTTCCGTGGAAGTTTCGAGGTTCGAGTCTCTGAAACATTAGGGAAAAAAATGTTTTCTATCACCATTTGCAATTTCTCCGGTAGTAATTTCTTGGTACTATTCATACCATCGTTCGGAGTCGCTTGATCTTCGCCCTTTGGCTCAACCCTACTTATTTTTATTTGTTTATTGATGATGAAAACATGAACTATTCTTAACTAAAGTCATTCAACTAAACTGTGATAGACAACTTAGTTGAGTCGACTTGGTGACCATACATAACAAAACGAAGAATGAAATTGAAATAATCGTTTCGAAACGAAACAACCTAAATATTTATTAGTATACAAATTATATTTTCGGAAATAGAGGTTGTAATTAATTTAAAATAAAAACAAATAGAGTTACGCAACAGAGCGGAGATCACAGTGGCGTACCACATTTCTCTGAACCATATTTTGTGAGGTAATGGAAGCGACCTAAAATTTTCTGCCGATTGTAAAGGGCTGGTCGAGAAAGCGTATTTCAAGGCATGAAATTACTATCAGAGAAGCATTCAATCCCTCGCGAAAGAAGATACCCGTTTTTTCATTGAAGTTTCTGAGATTCAAATCTAGAAACTCCCACACAACAGCCAGACATGCTAATCACTACCCCACGGCCACCACTTACCACAAACCACATACTTGCCACCTACATGCCACATACTTGCTACATACAAGGGCCTAGCACATTTCTGTCTCATGCCTCATTTCCATCAACCACGCCTTTATGATTGAATGGAGGAGACCTTCAATTTTCAGCCGGTTCTGAACGGCTGATCGAGAAAGCGCTTATCATGAAATATTTATCTTACAATTACTGCGACATAATTTAGATCGAAGTTCAATTTTTTATGTTTGGAACTAAGAACATGTCGTAGGAAATTGGAAACCAGAAAACAGGAAAGACTTAGTGAAGTGACCATTTTTTGCAGTTTTTTTTTTAAATAAAAATTTACGTTCAAAATTAAAGATATGCCCCCGAAATTTTTGAAGAACTCAATCGTTTGTTTTGTTTTAACTAAAATTAAATTGCGTGATGTGAAATACAATTTAGCCTCCCACTTTCTTATATGGATTTATGCAAAATTACAAGTGCCTCATTTCCATCAACCGCTCCATGAAAATAAAGGGTTGCTAAAAATGTTGTTTAATGAAAAGGTATTTGTTGTATCACGAACTGAGTGTAAAAAACAATCATTATATTGGATGATTATAGTGTCTTTCCCGAAATATTTTACAGTAGCACTAACGCGTTTTTAATAATTAAAAAGTGTTATTTTGAAGATGGAATAATTTTTCGATCAGCTCTAAGCTAGTTTCACTGGGTTTGTCACGACTTTTCTCGACTTTCGATTTCTAAAGCAACTAAATGGAAGGATCTACAAAGATTTCCAGCCATTTCTTTTTTACACGCAGTGCTAAAATATTTTGTTTCTTTTTTATGAATTAGTGCTTTTTCCGATCCATACTTTTCCAAGCCTACTCTTACCATATAACGGTGCAATCTTAAAGAAAAATAAAGACTTCTCTGTTTTCAAATCTGCACAAAAAGTAAATTTTTTTTTATGTAAGGCCTTGTAAGTTCAAAAACTTTCCAAAGCTTCACTTATAAATAATTGTTTAAGAAATCCCAACTAAAGATTTCTGGGAGGTATCACCAGAAACGCTTCCCAACAAATTTTGAAGTGCTATCTTCTGTTTATGTTGTTGTTGTCATTGAAACCTCTCAAATAATATTCATTCGAATTCCTCTCACCTTGTATCTCCAGTCTCCACATATGTACATTACTTTATTCAACCCATAACGAGATTGCAAATGTTCGTTTTTATTAGCAATCCATTTGATGTAAGGACTTTTATTGATAATTTTATTTCGAATAACTTCCTCAGAAAATGTTTAAAAAAAAGAAATAAAAGTATCACTTCCCTTTATACAATCAAAACATATAAAAACACATCTAACATCTAGCAGCATTGCCGGTACTGTGTAAAATGAAACAGCAACCATCTTGCAATTTACATTATCGTTTCATTTAGTTTGAAAATATAAAATTGTTGTTTTGATCGACTTTTTCGTGGATTACAGACAGGATTGCATTTACTTATAAGTCATCTTAAATCTATTAAATAATCAAAAACAAAAAAAAAAACACCAACCCACTCACTGCATGAGGCACAAGCATCAACAAAATCTAATGTGACGATGACCATAATCCGCTATTCAAAGCGAGCTGATTATCGCAGTAGTTAGTTAGTGGTAAACTTCCTGGTAATTTTTCCGCTGGTAAGCACAACCAAGCTGATTAATCATGATGCCTTTTTAGAATTCTCCGAATTCAAGAATCGAACCTGATTTGTGGGTTTTTTTTTGTTCTTTGACATGGAAAGCTAAGCTGAGAGACAAAATTAAATTTTCTCATACTTTGATACAGCCGAGGGTTGTCGTTGTAGACAGATTTCAGCGGACAAGGATTTTGCTTCTGCTTGGAAAGGATGTTTTGTGTATCGTAATCATAAGCTTCCTGGAGGACAGATCATTAAAGCCGGCTGTGTTGCTGGGTAATACTAAGGTTAATTGGGATTTGGACTGGTTATGGAGGCGGTGCCGTGAGTCTCATCTATCATTTATGGCATCAGTATGAATGAGATAGTTCTATGAAAAGTGTTTTTGCTTTTTAATGGTGGCGTTAGTCGAACATACACAACGGGGTTACGAAACCTTTACAACGTTAATACAACAGGACGGAAGGATTGAGAATGAGTCAGTAATGCACTTAAAGTCCTTGTATATTGTTGTGAGAAAGAAACAAATTGTTGCATTAAGAATTCCTTTAACTGTGCGTCTGAAGTAAAGCTCACGGTAAGACTGATGAGCTTTTCAATCAAAGCGGGTGATGCAGTCTTGCTTATGGTTAAGTGGAATATTGCAACTGGATATTTAAAAGACATTGAGATCAGAGTTCAGGGAATCAATTAATTATAGAACTTTGTCCTATTAGTACCAGTGTTAAAGCTCCCGCCAGGGTGATAGATTTTAAAAACCCTAGGAAGTATGTGTAAGAAGCACATGACCAAATATCAGAACTGTTAATGGGGAGCGGGTCGAAATGCTGTATTTTAAAATGCTGTATGGTCAAAATACTGTATTCACTGAAAAAAATATTTTTCGTAATAGTACGAAATTCGCTTCATACACTGAAAATACGACCAATTTCGTTGGGCTAACGAAAATATGTAATTTTTCGTAGAATGAAAAATGTGTTCCTTTAACGAAACGCTTCATACGCTGTTTTTGCCGGTTTTGAGCTGAAAAAAACGTTTTGATTAAGTGTTTCATCACTTAATGAAGCGTTTTCATAGTTATTTTAACGAAAAACTGCATAAAATTATGTAAATGAGCATAATACGTAAAACGTCTCATTGAATAATGAATTTCTCTCATGACCTGATGAAATTTTTCATTTTTCTTACGAAAATCCTTCATATTACTAAAATAATTAATAGATTTACTAAAATTTTGCTTCGACCTACGAAAAATTACAAAGTCCAATGGAAAGAATTTTTTACTCTATGAAATTTTTTCACTGATATACAAAATATCACTTCATACCTTGACGAAAAATTTAATTCCTTTGCGAATTTTTACATAGAATTTTCGTAATATCAGTTCATCGTATTTGAACGCAAAACTTCATAATTTGTTGAAAAAATTCAATAAAGTATGAACGAAATTCATACCTCAACGAAATTTTTTTCACTGAATAACGAAAAATTAATTTATTATCCTACGAATTTCTACATAAAATTTTTGTAGAATCTGCTCATCGTATTTGAACTCAAAACTTCATAATATGTTGAAAAAATTCAATAAAGTATGAACGAAATTCATACCTCAACGAAATTTTTTTCACTGAATAACGAAAAATTAATTTATTATCCTACGAATTTCTACATAAGATTTTCGTAGAATGGGCTCATCGTATTTGAACTCAAAACTTCATAATATGTTGAAAAAATTCAATAAAGTATGAACGAAATTCATACCTCAACGAAATTTTTTTCACTGAATAACGAAAAATTAATTTATTATCGTACGAATTTCTACATAAAATTTTCGTAGAATCTGATCATCGTATTTGAACTCAAAACTTCATAATTTGTTGAAAAAATTCAACAAAGTATGAACGAAATTCATACCTCAACGATACTTTTTTCATTGAATAACGAAAAATTAATTTATTATCCTACGAATTTCTACATAAGATTTTCGTAGAATGGGCTCATCGTATTTGAACTCAAAACTTCATAATATGTTGAAAAAATTCAATAAAGTATGAACGAAATTCATACCTCAACGATACTTTTTTCATTGAATAACGAAAAATTAATTTATTATCCTACGAATTTCTACATAAGATTTTCGTAGAATGGGCTCATCGTATTTAAACTCAAAACTTCATAATTTGTTGAAAAAATTCAATAAAGTATGAACGAAATTCATACCTCAACGATACTTTTTTCATTGAATAACGAAAAATTAATTTATTATCCTACGAATTTCTACATAAGATTTTCGTAGAATGGGCTCATCGTATTTGAACTCAAAACTTCATAATATGTTGAAAAAATTCAATAAAGTATGAACGAAATTCATACCTCAGCGAAATTTTTTTCACTGAATAACGAAAAATTAATTTATTATCCTACGAATTTCTACATAAGATTTTCGTAGAATGGGCTCATCGTATTTGAACTCAAAACTTCATAATTTGTTGAAAAAATTCAATAAAGTATGAACGAAATTCATACCTCAACGATACTTTTTTCATTGAATAACGAAAAATTAATTTATTATCCTACGAATTCCTACATAAAACTTTCGTAGAATCTGATCATTGTATTTGAACTCAAAACTTCATAATTTGTCGAAAAAATTCAATAAAGTATGAACGAAATTCATACCTCAACGATACTTTTTTCATTGAATAACGAAAAATTAATTTATTATCCTACGAATTTCTACATAAAACTTTCGTAGAATCTGATCATCGTATTTGAACTCAAAACTTCATAATTTGTTGAAAAAATTCAATAAAGTATGAACGAAATTCATACCTCAACGATACTTTTTTCATTGAATAACGAAAAATTAATTTATTATCCTACGAATCTAGTATCGTCGCATCGTATTCGAACGCAAAACTTCATAATTTGTTGAAAAATTTTAATAAAGTATGAACGAAACGCATTGCTCAACGAAATTGGTGTCAGGACGAAGGGTTGCCGTCATAATAAGGAAAAGAAATTTCGTTTGCAAGTAGAGCAAAGAATGTTTAATAAAATTGTAAAATGAATTGCAAATCCTAATACTGATTAAAGTATAACAAAAAGAACACCGAATGAAACACAATAAAAGTAAAAACCAGGGATTGTTTTTATTTCTCCCTCGGATAAAGTTTCAGCGTCCGAGCGTCGCGTTAGTGCCAGAAACAGAAACTTGTTTTCTTTTTCAAGTACTCTCTCCAATCTTTTTTGAGCACATATAGAATTGTGTATATATCTCCCGTATAGAGTCCCAGGTCCAAGAGTCTTAGCGTCAGTGCTAGAAACTTGTTTTCTTTTTCAACTACTCTCTCTAATCATTTTTCATATAGAATTGAAGAAAAAAAAACCAAAAGTACAGAAAACTCAAATCTTGAAACATTTTTTTAACGCCTTTCTCTTTTCTTCGCGAGAAACAGGTTTCGATCACATTTGCTGTGCTATGGTTTTGTTTTTGCATGTAAAAGAAATGCACCTACTAATGAATAGCAAAAGAAACAAAGAACAGTAGATATTGAATCATTGCAACTTTCTATGTATATGTGTATTGTATAAGTATATCCATTTCAATCCTTTCTCTATTCAAGCGAAAAAAGTGTAGATCGATGAAAAAACCTGCTCAAAAGAAAACAAAGAACTAGAGACAAAAAAGTGTAAAGCTGGGCTAGTGAAATAACAAATACCACTTTATTTTCGGATCTCAAACTAGTTTTGAAATCCGAAAATAGAGTGGTGTTTGTAAAGTCAGCTTGAGGACTGATGCAATTGTGTGTGTGAGGTTTGCGGCCTTGTTCTTTTATTCTCTATGGTTTTAGCTGTACTTCAAATTCTTTGTGTGCGTTTGCAAAGCAAAATTCATAGGAAAAATCGTAAAATAGACGTTATTTTGAAAAACTTTTGAAAAACACAGTGATCGCAATTAAAATTTTCGAATAAGAAATAACTAGAAAAAATATTGGAAATGTTAAAAATCTTCGGAAGAAAGTTTTTTTTTATGCTTGTTTTAAACTACATATTCAGTTCTGAAAAACCATCAAAATTTGTCAATAAAATGTTTGAGTCTAGCCTTACAGTATGTTCTGTTTCGAAGAATTATGTTGTAAATTGAAAAAGTTACAGCTGTTTCAACACAACTGAAACAATAAAAACAGCGTCAGATTCGACTAACTTTTTTGTATTTAAAAAAAGAAAACTTTCCATCTACTTCCCTCAATCAACTTAATATTTTTCGAAACAGAAAAATTTCTTGAAACAAGATGTGCAAAAACTAATAAATTGTGCTTTGTGTAGTCTGTAAGAACAATTAATTGAATTTTACATTCTTGCACTCTCCTTAATTCATCCTGTTAATTTTTTTGTACATGTTATTAAGCTCTGGAGCTCTCTACCAACTTGGACAAAACAATTAGTAGAAATATGAGAATGCCAGAAAAAAACCGTATTCAGTAATTTTGTCATTGAAATTCTTTTTTAACTTCTTAGTATTTTTATTTCTTTTTTCACTGTTAATATCTAATACGATTTAAGCCGTAATATCAAATTATAATGTGGTATACATATACACCATCTTTGTTATAAATTGGAGTTAAATTCATGCCGAAAATTAAAGGGGAAATTTAAAATGCGTTGTAAATTGAAGACCAAATTTCAATTTCTTACACCCTTAGAGTCACTGTAATATAATCACTCTACAAAAATTAACGACACCTGGTTTTTCATAAAAACGACCTTGTTTTTTATAAAAGTGTATTTGTTTTGGTTTTTCTAATGTAAATCCCAATGTGTCAACATTTCATTAGAAAGATTTATCTTGCTCAAACTTCAAATCGTATAGGTGGTAACCTACCTCACTTGCTTTATAAAAATAATTGCGGTGTGAAATTCTACATTTATTAACGCAATGATGCATCGTTTAATTAAAATAAATACTTGCTTTATTAAACCTTTCATCTATCAACGAAAAACATCATTAGTCTATAAAAAATTTGTCATTGCTTTACGAAACAAGTTAATAAACCATTGACTTTTTCGTAAACCTGTAACGTGAGTTAATGTAGAAAATTCATGTGTGTATGAATTCTTTGCTTCCATTATGAACATTTTTTAAAACTTCATTAAAAATTTTAATCAACCCATAAAAAACTTCGTCATGTTATGAAAAAACCTCATCACATAACCATGTTTTGCATAGACCTACTCTAGTCTACTTACCTCTATTACAATAATTCGTTGTCTAATGAATAATATCCTCAAGCTACGACAATCTACATAACCTTACGAAAAAAAATTGTAGCCATAAGAAAAAATAGCCTCTATTTACCAAAACACTACATACACACTCAAGCGCTTCATTATTTTTCGGCGTCTGTTGTTTTATCATTCTCAGTTCGTTCTTTGGAGGTGCCGGTTGTGCAGACGCAGAGCAGAGTTTTATTTCAATTTCAAGTGTATTGTGCCAGTATTGTTTCAAGTGTAATTAAAAGTAAAAGTGTTGTGTTTTAAAAAATACCAATTTATATTTTAGCAGTCCAGCGTTTTAAAAAAAGGTAAGACCTCACGATATTTATTTAAAAAATTTAATTGCTGCATATCTATTCGTATTAAAATATTTGCATATGAAGACCAGTGTCCGCTTTTTTGAAATCAACTGTGTTAATTTTTGCTTAGTTTATTGATAGTGTCTTAACGTGTAACTCATTCACTGATTATGTTAGTTAATAGAAAAAGTAAAGTCTGTTTTCCTTTTTGAATAGATTTAATTCAAAGTTTATGACAAATCTCGTTTGAAAACATATTTTTCGTATGCGCATACCTACACGGTACAGTTTAGTATTTTTGTTTGGTAAATAGGCTTGTGCACATGCACAGATGCGCTTTTGTGTGTGAGAATTCTCCCTACTTGTACAAGATCTTCTCTGCGCTGCCCACATTTTTACGCAACCTGGGTTGCTTGTGTTTTGTGTGTATTCAAAACTGGCTTTTTTAATCAGTACAGGACACAGGTCCAGTGAGACGATTTTGACTACTTTTGCTGTAGTTTTCATCCCCCATTCCAAGAGAAGAAGAAGCAGATATTGTGTCTTATCCAAGCCCAAACGCTTAATAATTCATTCTATGCCAAATTTTTATCAAAAATTTTTTTCAACGCTGCATTTATACTCGGTTTTTTGAAATTTTTATTCGTTTATAATGTTTCCCTTAACATTGGGCGCGTTCATCACAAGTTAGATTTTCAGATTAACTAACTATTCTCGGCCTCTGATTGGCCAGGGGCCCTACTCTGTATTTCGTTTCGAAAAGGAAGTCTATTCGAACGTGATTTTCAATCCGATTATGAATTCGTACTCTGTATTTCGTTTTCGAATCGAAAAAAAAGGACTTGTTAATATTTTCATTAACGGAATAAATTTGCGGAGTTTTGAAATATATCTCAGAAATCTATCAAATCAAGCAAAAAAATAATATCAAATCAAATTACAACCAAGTTGAAAAATAAATAAATGATATAAAAAAATCGTTTTCGGATTTGCCATTTCGAATTCGAATCCACTTTAGAAATAAAGAGTACAAAATATTCGTTTCGGAAATTTTTGCTTTCGAATCGAATTACAGAGTAGGGCCCCAGACGTTAAGTTTTTCAGTTGACAACTCATCAGCTGTTAGTTTTTACCGATTCAGTTTTTCAGTCAAGAAAAGCAGTCTGAAAATCTAGATTTAGTTTATTAAGCTGTCAGATGCGATAAATAGCCTACATGACAATTGAACTTTACTTTGTATTTTTCGGTTAGCTTTTTTTGGAAACATTTTTGTAGTGAACTTTTTCATTAAACTGAACTCTAATTTATTTTTTGGCAATTTGTCGTATAATTAAAGGTTATTAATGAAAACCCTTACAAAAGAAATAGATTTTTAAGAAAATTATTTGCTACATTTTCGTTCGAAGTCTATTCAAATTGTAGTTACGCGCATATTTCTAATCACAAATATTGAAAAGAAATGCTTTGGACTATAGTTAGTACTATTTTGAACCGACTACAAGAAATTATTTATTTCTTATCAAATCTTTCCTCGCAGAATTGAAAGGTGAATCCCAATACCATTCAAATCTGACAAAAAATTTAGAAGACCGTTCAACGCAAAACTGAATAAGTTTTTCAGTTAAAATCTGAATTGTGATGAACGCGCCTGTTAACTAGTCCAGATCAGCGTTTTAATTGAAGACTACCAAAGTGTTGAGTGACATTTTTTTTTAATTTTTCGTTTTTTCTTTGAGATGAAGTATTTGTTTTAAAAATAAAATTCTTGTATCATCCGCAATTCTCAATTTTGCCTAAAAAGGTTATTTCACTAAAGCTAAATTGTGCATTTCGTCGATAATAAATACCCCTATTATGGATGACAACTCAACTGAAATTGGGTTGTCTTCTCATTTATATAACACGGGCACACAACCCAATTTTCAGTTGGGTTGTCATCTGTAATAGGGGTGAAACTTTGAACGCATTTTAATCAAATTTTTGAAAATGTCACTTGGCTACTTCATCTAAACAATTTTCTTTATCACAACTGAAAGTAAAGTTGCAATACATTTGTTTTTAAACAAGATATTTCATTAGGAAAAATATATGAGCAAGAACCGAATACTAATGGCAGTCACAGCTTATACCTAGATCTTTTCAAATTCAAATAATTAATAATATGTACCTTTCTTATTTGTAAATAAGAAAAGTAGTTAATTTCAACTTGATATTAAACGCAAAATTATTTACAGACTTCGTCCCCTTCGCAAATATGACTTGCTATATATGTAAGAATGTTTTTTCTGAAATTGATAGTCTTATTAAACATTTTAAGGAACAACATTTCTTAAATAACAATAGTTTATTCAGATGTGTAGAAAATCCGTGTTATCAGAGTTTCCAAAGTTTGGCAAGTTTCAAAAGACATTTTCTTCGAAAACATAAACTTAGTATTGTGAAGGATCGTGAATGGATAAATATAGTTTCTACTGAAGAAATAAAAGACGGGGTTGAAGCTAAAAAAAAGAAAATTTCCGACGAGTGCATTACGTTGAGTAAGGGTTTAGAACTCAATCAATCTGAAGAAACAGGTACGGAAGAAATCTCAAAAGAAATAAATTACAAGAACTTTGAAAGTTTTTTAAGATCGGCTAGTACATTTTGTTTAAAATTGCATAGCAATAATAATTTCACCAGAAAAGATGTTTGCGTAGTTCAAGATCTCATAAAACTATTTATAACAGATCCACTTTTGGATATGTTTAAAACATTATCAACCGCAAAGTTACAAAATTCTTGCCCAGAGACTCATAATGAAATCCTTAGTTTGGTTGCTGTATGTAGAGATCCATTCCAATTTTCTAAAACTGAATATCGTTTATTTCAATGGCTTCAAGATGAACAATATTTGCAAAACATAGAAGAGTTTACTATCGATCAATCAATAAATGCTGTTCATGAAGGTGGGTTCTTGAGTTATAAAGAGCATACAGTGACGGGTGTTTTAATGCCATTACGTTTTCAATTTAAAAAAACTTTTGAAAGAAAAGGTTTTCTTACTGACGTTCTATCAAATATGAATACTTTGAAATCAGCAAATGTTGTGACAAATTTTGTACAGGGTGAGTTATGGAAACAAAAAGCAGATATGTATCCAAACAAAATTCTAGTTCCATATTTTCTTTATAACGACGACTTTGAAATTAATAACCCGTTAGGCTCTCACAGTGGTCAACAAGCAATAAGTAACATATATTATTCGTTTCCTTGCATGCGAGAGAAAGAATCGGTATTGGAAAACATTTATTTAGGAGCAATTGTTAAAGCTAAAGACATTAAATCTTTTGGTAACGAAAAATGCTGTCAAAGCCTAGTTGACGAACTTTCTTTTTTAGAAGTTAATGGACTTGATATTACGACAGAAAAAGGTACCACTCACGTTCACTTTCTTTTGGGTTTAATACTTGGTGATAATCTTGGGCTTAACTCTTTACTGAATTTCAACAGATCGTTTATCAGTAAAAGCTTTTGCAGATTATGTAAAATGTTGAAAAATGACACACAAACAGCAAGTGTTGAAAATGTTTCTCTGATGCGAAATAGAAAAAACTATGAAAATGATATTCATAAAGCAGATTCAACAGAAAGCGGGATTCAGAAAGAATCAATATTTAATAAAATACCTTCATTTCATACAGTTGAAAACTACAGTGTTGACGTAATGCACGATATCTTCGAAGGTGTATGTCACTATAATATGTGTCATATAATAAAATATTTAATTGAAACTGCTCAATATTTTACCTTAGAAACTCTTAATTCAAGAAAAAAGAATTTTGATTATGGGCCTATTGAAATAGATAATGTTTGTGGTGAAATAACAGCGATACATTTATCAAAGAAACATTTAAAAATGTCTGCTCGTGAAATGAAAACATTTGTTACTTATTTTCCTTTAATGGTGGGCGACTTAATACATGAAGATGATGAAGTTTGGGCATTTCTTCTAAACTTTCTAGAAATAATCGACATGATCCTTTGCTACGCTATAAACGAAGACTTCATAATACTTTTGAGTGAAAAAATTGCTAGACATAATTCTGAGTACGTTCGCCTTTTTAATGACACACTTAAAGCTAAGTATCATAATATGACTCATTATCCAACAGTATTAAGAAAATCAGGCCCACTCAGATCGTTTTGGAGCTTTCGATTTGAGTCAAAACATAGGCAGTTTAAACTGTACTCTAATACTACCACATCACGTAAAAATATATGTGTGACTCTAGCAAAAAAGTATCAATTACAGTTCGCATTTTATTTAATAAGTGCTGACTCTAAAAATAAAATTAATTTGAGCAACGAGAACAATGACGATAACAGCATATATAGTAATACTATATCTAAAATGCTTAAAATTGATATGAAATTAATCAAATTTCTTAAAAAATATAAACATGATGGATATTTGTACCAGAATGGATATTATGTTGCAATTTTTACCAATGACATCCAAATATATACGATTTTAAAAATTTTCAACCCAAATAATTTACAAAATTTCCTTTTTTGTCAAAAAATTAACTCTATTCATTACAATCCACATTTTTTGTCTTACGACATAAGACCTGATATTCTGGGAGAATTTTCAATCCTTCGTTTCGGAGATCTCGTCGGCCCACCATTAAATTGTATTCGGACTGCCGAGGGAAGAACAATGATCAGGATTAAGGAGTACTATAGTCTAAATATATAGAAAAAGCAACAATCAACAGCCAAGATGAACCAAGCAAAATCAAATAATTTAACTAATAATGACGATCTGTTCAATGAAATAAGTTTCCATAATTCACCAATGGTAACTTCAAATGAACAACGTCAAATAAATAACAATAGTGACCTTCAATTAATAAATCAAATAATAGATGCTTCAAATGTACAAGACCCAGAACAAATTAATTTCAGTAACATAATCAACTCACAAGCGCTTTCCATTATTGAATACTCAAACTTGCCAAACGACAATTGTAGCGACACTATGACTAATTCTAGCTACATTTTAGAAGGAAACTCCCAAGAAGTTTCAGAAAAGGAAAAGGAGTTAAAAGAACTTCTTGACAGCTGGAAATTAGGCTATTTACTGAGCCAATTCATAGGTAAGAAAATTGAAATCAGTTTTTAAACTTTCCACTATCTTGATTGTTGTTTCTATTTAAAAAGAACAAAACGTATTCGTCGATGTGCTAAAAATAATGGAGAGGAAACACATTCATCTGTATTTTAACAGCATTTCTACCGGAGACAAAATTTTCTTCGAATATAGGTTGAAAAAGTGGAGGGAATCGATCGGAATTCCTTTCGAAAGAGACCAATTGACTGACACATATATTCCACCTATGAATACTCCAACAAGTAACCGGTCAGTTTCGTCACCATTGCCCCACTCTCCTAGTCCAGGTCCGTCGTCAGAGGAGTTTGGAAACTATATTAATCTGGCAATGATCCTGAATACAACTGCAAAAGGACAGTTTTTGACGAACCATTATAATTCCTTTCAGAAGTTTGGAGAGGAACAAAGAAAACTGCTGATAAATACGATAGTATCGTATTTCGAGGAAAAACAGTGTGTTTTCAGCCTCAGGGATAGCCGGAGAATAGAGAAGGAAATTGTGGAAAGATTTCCCACTGAAAATCTTGTAAGATAATATTTTTTTCTCCTTAATCAAAACACTTGAAAAACTATTTCTATTTCTATTATTTCTATTTCTCAACGAATTTTTCCTAATTATTTTTTAGGAATACTACCGAACGTCGTCTAGGGGCCGAATTTATAACAAATTTTCGAACAACAAAAAGTTGTTCCGCCAATCACCCAGGTCAGGTCATACCGAAACCAAAAAGAAAGCAAACTTAGGTAATTTTGTTTAAGACTAATTTTTTTGTACAATACTAAATTATACTTATTTTCACTTAAAGATTCTGAAGCAAATGCAGAGGAAATCGTCCGTACTCTCAAATTTGAGAAGTTGTCAGCAGATGATTTTGATCGGTACTGGCAGGCATGCTCAAAGCACCGTTTAAATGAAATAAAAGCCTGCGAATCTACAACTGAGGCTCTTGAGAAATGGCCGCAGTATAAGAAGCCACTTGGTTTCAGACTGGTAATTTTTATTTATCCATATTTCTTCATTTTCATTTCATTTTATTTTAATAGTTTCTTCAACAAAGCTATAAATAAATTTTATTTCATTGTATTTGTTTAGATTGACATGGATTTTAGCGTCCTTCGTCCCGATGCCAGCTCTCTCCTGGACAATTGGGCGGAGCACCGCACCAAAATCAGTACATTTTTGACCAAAGACCAAAACATTAAAGAAAGGCGGTTGGTCCTTCTCCTTGAGAAGTGGGTGAATGAAACACTGGATGAAAGTAGGAGTTATAACAATTTTCTCTAAAATTCTTTAAATAAATTTTTAATTACTCTCCCATTTTAAATGTTATAATTTTTTTTTCTTAGTTTAAGTATTTTGTTTCTTTTTTTTTAATTTTTCAGATTCGAAAGATGCGGTGCTCATGTACATAATGCATGGCTACCTGACACCGACGCAAAGAACTGTCGTCAAAGATAATACAGGGAAAAAATCCACTACCAAATATACAATAAAGGACTCGCAGGAGGCTTTCCTATATGTGTGCAAGTCTCCTCAAGAGATAGAAGCTCATCTGGAACACCTAAGAAGCAGGTCAAGCTGCATCCAGCCCTTTTTGATAGCGATTGGTGATTCAATAACAGATTTAAAAGAATTTTACATTTTCTTTGACGGCATTAAATATGCATTCAAATCATTTTTAAGAGGGTTTGATGTTTTGTTCAAACTATTTCATTTGTTCAATTTAGAGTACCCTCTCGCGTGTACAAACTTTTATAATTTCTTTCAAGAATTTTTATACAAAATTAGATGTGAAAAAAAAAACCAGAAAAATTCCCTTATGGGTATCGCTATTTTACAATAAAATAATTACATTCATTGCACTATTTATATAATGTTTTTTTTATTTACAACAGTTCTTCAATTTGTCGTTAATAGGTCACAGGTCGTGTTTTCTCTTCAAATTGTTTCAACGATTTTCTTTTCCCCAGATTTAGAGAAAGATGAAGGGCCTTTTTACTATTAAAAAGGCCTCAAAGGACAAATATGGGTGAGTAAGAAATCGCTTCACTTTATGAAATTATTCATAAATGAAATGAGGAATTTCGTAAGATACCTACATGAATTTACGAAATTTATTCGTTAGCAGAACGCAAGGTTTCATAAGCGAACGAATATATCTTTCGTAGATTTATGAAAATGTTAATGAATGGTAAGCAAAAATTCATTAGCTAACGAATTTAAAGTACATTAATCTACGAAAAATATTCGTTAATAGAACGAAAAGTTTCGTAAGCCAACGAATATAAATTTCGTAGGAGTATTAAAATTTTCATAAGGGGAACGAAAAAATTCATTAGCTAACGAGTTCAAATTACATTAATCTTCGAAAAATATTCGTTAATAGAACGAAAAGTTTCGTAAGCCAACAAATATATCTTTCGTAGGCGTATTAAAATGTTCATAAGGCGAACGAAAAAATTCATTAGCTAACGAGTTCAAATTACATTAATCTACAAAAAATTTTCGTTAATAGAATGAAAAATTTCGTACGCCAACGAATATATCTTTCGTAGGTATATTAAGAAATTCATCAATGGTACGAAAGAATTCGTTAGCCAGCAATTTCAAATAACATCAATCTACCAAAAAATTCGTTGACAGAACGAAAAGTTTCGTTAGATTACGATTATTTGTTTAGTAGATTTATGAAAATGTTCATGAATGGTGGGAAAAAATTCATAAGTCTACGATACTAATTACGTTAACCCGTAAAAATATTCATGAAATAATGAAACAAATTCGTAGGCTGACGGATGTATCTTTCATAAATTTATTAAAAAAAGGATTAGCGCAACGAAAAGTGTTATAAATTAATAAATACATCTACGTTAACCAATGTAAATCTTAATTAATGGTATGAAAAAAATCATTACTCGATGGAATGTCTTCCATCAATTGACGAAGAAAAATAATGGATTCAACGTTAAAAAATCATAGTTTAATTAATTCTACACGTTAGTTGATAAAGAATTTCGTAGGCCGATGTAGAAAATCATAACCCAATGAAAGTTTCGTCAATTTAAAAGTTTCGTTAAAAGTACGAAAGTTTCGTTGACTGATAAAGCGCTTCATTAGAGTATGAAGGCCACTTCGTTGGGCCAATTAATTTTTACATCGGCTGAAAAGTACGAAAAATTTCATTGGCCCAACGAAGTTTTTCGTTGTATTTACGTAAGGAATTTTTTCAGTGTATACTGTATGATACTGTATGTTCATAATACTGTATGGTTAATATACTGTAATTCAAAATACTGTATTTCAAAATACTGTATGATCAAAATACTGTAGTTCAAAATTCTGTATGCCAAATTGCTGTATATGAGCAAAACACTGTATCTCAAAAATCTGTCTGTAAAAATACTGTATTTTTGCATAATTCCATTCTTAAACTTCCATTCCTTTACTTGTTTTTCCTATCGATATATTCATTTTGAAGCAAAATAACATTTAACACTTAAATTTGCACAAACCTTTAAACATCTACTGAATGCATGAACGCGTGCTAGTTTTGACAGATTAATTTGTCTGTTGCAATTGCTCATGCAGTTGTTGATTATGATCAAACAATTCATTTTAACATGTGAGAGAGATAGATACATATAATCAAGAAGGAGAAAATGAAATAGAGAAAAAAGACGAGGATACCAGCTGTTTTGTTCTTGTTTTAATTAATTCAAAGACTAATGAATTATCATAGGTACATGTAATTGTTCAAGGAAGTATATTAGATTATTATGGTAAAGAAAAATTGTTGTTGTTTTCAAAATTCTGTATTTGAAATTGCTGTAATTAGGCTGAAAAATAAAAATTGTTTTGAGAATGTAAAAAAGTGCCGGCACTTTTTTACATTCTCAAAACAATTTTTATTTTTCAGCCTAATTACAGCAATTTCAAATACAGTATTTTGAGATACAGTATTTTGAGATACAGTAATTTGACTTACAGTAATTTGACCATACAGTATTTTGAACATACAGTATTTTGAAATACAGTATTTTGAGGTACAGTATTTTAAATACATTATTATGACCCATACAGTATTTTGACCCTAACCCCTGTTAATGAACTTTTGGTTTTGCAAAGTGTATCCTGAAATTGCGACTAATAAAACTGTCCTGCTTTCCTTTATGAATCGAAAACAGATTGCAGCGGCTGAAGAGTCTTCAAATTTGTGGTCACATTTACGAAAGCAATTGCTTGCAAACATACGATTTCACTATTGCAGATAATGTTTAACTAATTGTTATGCCCGTGGCTAGGTGGTTACCATATCTGTCTGCTACGCGGGAGTTTCTAGTTCGAATTATAACAGAAAACAAAATTTGTTATACCACGGGTGTCGCCTTTCAAGAGAAAGTCCCCTGACAGTAAATTCATTGCTATGAAAAGCGATCAAAATTATGAAAAGCGAGCCAAAGGACCAAGCGCATTCCTCACAACCATATGCCTTGTGAGGGAATAGAAGGGACATAAAATTTTTTGCCGGTGCCGAACGGCAAATCAAGAAAGCGCTTTTCATGCCAATGAATTTATTATCGGAATACTTGCCAATTCCTTGCGGAAGGCCATACCAGTGGAAAAACATTTTTGCCTCTGTTGGGATGCGACCCAAGAACCTCTTGGTTAACAGGCAGACATTCAAACCATCACGCCACGGGTACCACAATCGTCTTAGGCATGGAACAATCCAAAACCAGGAGGCTTGACGACGCGGTCTGAAGTCAACACAGAATGACATACCCAGGATGGGAAGATTAAAGATTACTTTACTTCCATGTATTTAATTAGTTGATGGTTTATCAATGTTTCTCTCAAAAAACAGATGTTACCCCGATTGGAAGGTATATTGAAGTGTAGGAAGACTTGGCCCATTTTTTGGGCCCATTTTTTGTGTCAAGTCTAGAAGACATAGATAAATAGCCTACGCAGTGGTTATGTCAGAGTAGAACAACATCACATACCACCAGTTATTACTCTTTGGCTAACTTTTTGGCATTTAGATGATCCGATATGAGCTAGCATTGCTCGTGAACATCTGCCCAGTTTGAGTAAACCTCGGTTTCCTAATGTAGGTGCATTCGTGTCCTTTGTAAATATATGTAAATATGCCGGTACTTATCACAATGTGCATTAAATAGTAGGTCGGCATAGTTGTTTCCATGGGACTCTTGATAGATGAAGTTTTGAAAATTTAGTTCATAATTACTGTAGGCAGTATCAAATTCACGACAAAAACTATTTTCTCCAAGAACTCCTGAAAAGCAATAGCTACACTAACTTTGAGAGTATATTGCTTTATTCCATCATTTTTGGTTTCAAATAAACATGCCAAAAAAATTATTAAAACTATTTATTTTCATAATCTATCTATACATATAATAAAAACGTAACAGTTTGTTTGTTTGTGTACGCTAATCTCAGAAACGGCTTATCCTTTCTGATGGGTTTTCAGTACTATATTGTGGTAAGCTTTACTTAAGTTTTCATTTTATGTCAATCGGTTGATAAATAAAAAAGTTACGCTAATTCTTGCGGACGAAGTAGCTGGCACACCTAGTTTAAAATATATTTCTGCACTCATCAGTTGTCAACTAGAAAAACTATTTCCATGGAGTTCGTTTTATGAGTTTTCAGCTGAAGTGTCGATATTCTTCTTGATTTATGATATAGCAAAGTTTGGCTTCAAGCCATTAAAGAAATTTTAAATCCACTTTTTTAGACGTTTCAACACGAACTTACACGAGTCATTTGAGTGAAAGAAAAGTTCGTGTAGCTCTTGTTCGAAGATTTTGAGAAATTTGGGAGAATAAAACAAGTGATGAAACTTATTTGAAACGAAATTAGTCAGTTAATTCTGATAAAAAGCTAATTGTGTTTTCTAGGGCGGCCAAGGTGCAGTGGTAGAGTGTTCAGTAGATAGACGGGATGAGTGGGTTTGAATCCCGTTCTGGGCATCTTCTTTTATTTCAGGCTCTCAGGTCCATCTAGACGCCCGCCGCCTTCGAGGTTATATGTGAAATTACAATCACTTTATTTCTTTTATTTGTTGAACCACAAGAAAAAGGAAGGATGATACCCTGGTAGTACAATTAACCGGCTATCAGGTATTAGTGCTCCAGATTAGCGTAAGCTAAGAGGTTGTAACCACAACCATGCCTTGTGAGGAAATGGAGGGGACCTACAATTTTCTGCCGGTTCCGAACAGCTAATTGAGAAAGCGCTTCTCATGGCAATGATTTTACTAACGGAGGACTTGCCAATTCCTCGCGGAAGGCGATACCCGTGAAAAAACATTTTTGCCTCTGCTGGGATTCGAACCTCGAACCTCTGGGTTAGCAGGTGGACATGCTAACCATATGCCACAAGCATATTCAAATGAAAAATCTTCTAACTTTATGTCAAATAAGACCTTATTTGTCAGATCTACGATTACACTCCGAAAAAAATGCACCATTGAATACCGCTGTCTTTCTACATATTGCTAGGGGGCCTTCTTTGATAAGGTAATGGTTTAAAACAAGTTCTAAAAGGTCATAGTACAAAGAAATCATATGATACCTAAGCTCTTACTACTTTTGTCCTTTAGTACTTATAAAGCACTAAATAGAAAAAGAGATAAACAATCGTTACAGGTTAAATTTGTTGACCTTTACGAATTTTGAATCTAATAATCCCAATTTTCCCTAACGACGAAAATACCTAAATAGATAAGAAACGTAAAATTTTAAACTACTTCTAAAATTCCATCCCATTATATCGATTGAACTTCCTACAACATTTCCCACAGCCATTTCGAAAGGGGCTGCATTTTCTTTTGCCCAACAATTCCACGATACCTACACTTTTCCAAACGTGTGTTTAATTATGCATTAATGATTTAGAGTTTATAGGTATATAGCTGTGAGCCCACAACTTTACTCCCTGTGTTCCATACTCCTGGCGCAAGGTTAAAATATGAGAGGATCTACGAGTCGGGACAGACGTGTGGCAACATTAATTTAGTAATTAAAGTAATCTAAGATGGTGTTTTCTGTTAACCTTGTATGTAATTAATATTGCGTGTTCGATTAGTATCTGAGATAGGAGAGTTACACAGAGGTGACGGTAAATCGAAACCAAATGTAAGACGAAAGCATTGGTGTGTACGCACATAATTATTGCTTATCTACCGTCAAGAGTTTGATTCAATGGATGTTTATCGTATTGGAACGATACATGCGGCCTTGTACATTCCTCTTCTCTGATGGTTTCAGTAAAGATATAATCATATTTTAGAAGGTTGGTAATTAGGAACTGTTTACAGCTAGTTAGGGCGGTTAATATTATTGCTTTCTTGAATACAAATTGACATATCAAGTGTTCTATCATTATTTAATTAAACTTTAGGTCATCATCTCCTTTTTCTCTGAAAATCTTTATAAGAAAAAAAATGATTTGGGGTTCAGGTTATATCCGCTGAACTGCAAATACTTTTTTGCAGCACTACATCGCGTTTTGAGCTTACACGACTTTGAAATTCCACTCAAGTTTCTCAAAATGCGGTGTTAAACGAACCGACACCAGCTCACACGGCCTTTTTTGTGTGGATATAGACACTTCCCATTGGAAAATATATTGAAAATATCTTTTGGGTTTTGACGAAAGAAAAATGCCGTGACAATTTGAGTCCTTAATAAAATAATTAGGGGTCTGTCAGTCATACTTTCTATATATCAGACCTGATCTTATTTTAGCATCAAACCTGTTGAACTATTTCGAGCTTGACAACATTACTGACAAATATTTTTAGAAGAAATTGAATTTCGTTCTAATAAGATCTTGATAAAAATTTTCGTCAGACTTACAATTTCCTAGCAATTAAGCTCTAAAAATAAAAAAATAAAAAAAATAATAACACTTGAGAACAGCGTGGCCGATTTTGCTTTCCTTTATTTTATTGTTTTTAGATTTGTAAAGAGATGATTTGTATGAAAAAATTTGATTCTTAAAACAGCAACCGTAAGTAGTTACGATCGTCGTAACCGTGACACAAGCCGATACCACGCTTGTGGAGTTAGCGAAAAAAATTGATATCTTAGACAAATTTTGAAGGTTTCAAGTTAAAACGATCAAGTACGATTGAAAATGAGTCAGGGACAACGTAAACAGTCAAAAAATAGACAACCGAAAGGGATAACTTAGTACCACCACCGGAATCAATAGCCACCACCGGAATCAATAGTCTTTTGATCAAAGTACTCGATCAAGGTAACTCTTTCCAAATGACTTCGTTTGGAATGAGTATTTTTGAAGAGCACAGTTTTATCATTTCTTTCATGGTAAACGTTCACTTTTGTTTTTATGCAGTGTGTTTTGTAAAAGATGCTAAAAAAGCTCATGACCGATATTTTGAGAAGAGATAAGTAAAAACGTAAAGTGGGCGGTTTTATAAAAAAATTTATCAAAATTTTTACCAAAAAAAAATTTATTATCAACTATGTCATTTACCACCACGTTCTAAAGTGTTATTGAAAGTTTATAGTTTTTTATTTAACTAGCATTTTATTTAAGGCTAATATAGAGTACAATTTTTGAGCAATCAAGTCTCAAAGTCAAAATTTTAAAACAAAAAATCAATTTTACTGCTCGAAGAAAGACTTTTACAAAATTTCGCATTCCTTTTTTTCAAATGCTCTCTCTAATTGATTCTTTGTCAAACACTGAAAACCGAGCTTGAAGATTTTTCTTAGTTTTCGAGAAGTAAATGAAACTGAAAGGTACTTTTTCACGAAACCCCATTGTGTGCTTTCTCCTGATTACAAGCTTTTTTAACTGGATTCAAGAGGTACACAGGTTAGGTCTCTGATCGAAAATGCGTGCATTTGGTATCGACTAGTCTCTTATTTGTTAGATTAGAAATTTCTTTTAAGACGGTTCAATACAAGTTGTATTGGATATTTTCAACTCTGATACCCACTTTATAAGTGCTGGTGTTCCCCAGGGCTCTGTTTTGTTTCCCACCTCTTTGCTTACTTTCATAAACGATCTTTTGTCTGAAACTTCTAATTATTTTTTGCTGACGATTCAACCATCAGCTTCTCATATTTTCTTCCAAATTCACGTTCCTGCTCTTCGGGGGTGGAACTGGAACGGTTGCGAATGATTAGTTCATTGAATTCTGACTTTGACAGCATTGTTACATTAGGAAATAAAAACCGAGTAGAATTCAATGCCTCGAAGACATAATGCTGTCATCTGTCGTAAAAGCTCAACCACCCCCATTGCCATTATCCATGAATGGCACCTGCATCCAAGAAACCGAACATAACCATCGATATGCGCGCAAATAATAAAAAAGGTGTTATTGATAAAAAAAGGTATAACATTTAGTCTTTCTTAATCCGTCCAGTAGTTGCCGAGTTTATATAGGCTTTATAAAAAGTAAATATGTAAATAGAATGTCAAAAGAAAAAAATTAAGCCTCGGGCGTAACGCTTTTCAAGGGCCTGCTATTCCAAACGGCTTAAATTAGAAAGCGCTTTTTTTCGGCGGGGATTTTTCAGGATTTTTGTTTAAATAAATTTTGGGAAAAAGGTTATACAGATAATATACGATTCGAAAGTACAAACATTTTTTTTTTCTATTTGAAATTCGAAACAAAATGGCGGCTGTAGAATATTATACTTTAACTCGTATTTAAAAAAGATGTGCAATATGGCGACCATTTAATTTTAATAAACGTTATTAATTTGCATTGGAGTTGCTTCTGAAAATTAATTCTCAAAAATATTCTTATTTTTATTTCAATTCTAGGGATGTGTTAGAATACCTTTAACAAAAAAAAAAGTCCAAGAAAAAAAAATTCACTTTTGTATAACTCCTGAAAGTTGAAATGACCTACGACTTTTGAAAGATATCAAAAATTAGCAAAGCGGCGTAATTCTGAAAAACCTTCTTTTTTTTTGGTAGAAAATTTTAGATTTTTTTATTCGAATTAAGCAATCAAAAAGACCGTCGAATACTCAGCTTGAATTCAAGGTTGATCGTTCAATTTCTCTTGGAGTTATGATGTCAGCAATTTTGAAAATTGTAGTTTCGAGAAAAACGCCTTCAATGTGAATGGTCGCTCTTTAGAATACTACCATTCAAAAACTCTTCAACCACCTTGCCGCTTCCACAAAATCTTTTTGAAATTACAAACTATCGAATAAGAAAAAAAAGATTTCAAAATTGAACGAGTGAAAATTAAACTCCGAAGGCGCCACCTGGTGTGAGGTAACTCAAGATCTACTGGACTTATTGCTTTTAATTGTGCACAGTACTTCTTCACATAATTCATCAGGTATTATGGAGAGCTTCCTCTTTCTTTTTTAATGATTAATAATTTTTGAACAGCAAATTAACCGTTTTTTTTAACGAAAATCTGATTTTTGGTTCCCAAGTACTACGAAAAATCGAAAAAAAAATCCTCCAGTCATTGCTTTGAAAACATTTCCTTTCGATTTGCATTTTGATTTCTTTGTTTCAGATGATTCTGTTGCGAGTTATGATGTACACCGCAAACCTATCTTTTTTCGAGATTACTACGGAGTTTAATTTTCAATATTTTGCCTTGAAAATTTAGGAGAATGTTGTTCCAATGTTACCTCATTATAATATGTAAATTATTTTTCAATAAACGAACACAACGCGTTACGCAAAAAAAAATCATAAAAATATACCTTTTTTGGCCGAATCAATTTTAACCCCCACTAACAACTCTCGAGCTTTGTTCATGAATCCAGCGAGTTCAGAAAACAATTGTGTGTTTTTATATTGTTATGGAACGCAGAAATGTTTTCTTTTTGAATAGAAACTATAAAGATTCTTTCGGCGTAGTAGTCCGATTGCATCACTCATTGTTGTTCATAAATCCACGTCCGTGCTTCGAAGATTTCCAAGAAATCTCCAAACGAACTCAACTCAACTTTAAGTTACCAGGACCCCACTTCTGTGTTCCGAAGATTTCCAAGAAATCATCAAGGCGAACTCAACTTTAAGTTACCAGGACCCTACTTAAGCCCATGAAATAGAAATATAAGAAAAAAATATAATTCAATAGAAGTCCTATTTTAGTATAAGAAGAAATCAATTAATCTTCATTAAGTTGCCTCAGAAAATCAATTTGAATCTCGAAAGCAAAACCAATTTTCTTCGTCGACACTTGCAAGCCACAACAAATAATTGAAATTGTATTCGACCACAGTACGTACCCAAATATAATATATATAAAGTACTATAAGTAGTTATAGCTATTTTACCTGCCTTTCCTGCCATCTGCCAACAACTTATGTAAGCTGTAAATTATTCACACATTTTAAGTGACCAAGAAAAATATTGTATCAGGAATCTATTCAACAAACAATCATACATACCTACATATATTTAGGCGTGTGTATACAAAATCGTCCTACGCAAAAGAAGGTATACTCTGTTCTCCTATAATTGAATCTGACAATAAACAAGCACGTATGTGTTTTGTTTTGTGTGTTGCTCCATCGACGTCTGATAATCCATTTCAAGTTCCAATTGACCTCAAAACCAATTTAGAATCTTACAGTCCTTCAGATTTAATTTGATTGTTGCAGATTCCTCTTTCTTGAGTAAGAACTCCGAGCAAGGCTTTAATAATAAATGATGAATGCCCAAAACATAACATATAACTGCCGAAGAATTTCAAATCACATTTTCACACTAAATCTAAATACCCACTAAATATACACTTATCGACTCTTTGTATTGTGTGAAATATGAAAAGCTCTCGCTCTGTTGACATGGGCCACTGAGTAAGTGTGTCGCAATCGTTGATATTAATTAAGGACAAATTAACTATAGTAGCGCTTAGAACCGATCCATTTTCTATTGTGCTATGTGTGTGTGTATGTGATAACTCATTGTTGTTTTGGATAAATAGCAGTTCAGTGAAACAATAATGTGTTTTGTTCACTACGTATTGCGCTAGGGCAAAAGACACTAACTACGTAGGTATATCATTCGTACTTAGTTCACCACAAAGCCCCATAGAGTCACAGAGCTCCAAAGAATAATTCTTGTTAGGACTTTCAGATGGATTAGGGAGCAAAATTTCTGCTTGGCAGCAGAGCACTGCAATAATTAGAGGGCATTTCAAAGCATTATTATTTTAATTGCGGTCCTTAGAGTGACAAGAAATAAAAATTTCATAATCGCTTAGAAGGGTGTTTAGTTCTGCTCTTTTAAATATCTAATTTAAATGCGGGGGCATTTATCAACGTTAATCCAAGAAAAGAAGGGCAACGAAATTAAGAAGGCACACAAAAAAGAACCGGATCTGTTTCTTATCCAGCTTATGAGGTCAGCATACCAAAGCCTACGAGTCTTGGAACCCATCTATGTGTGCCACTCTATAGTCTACATTTATACATACACCCGAGACACGTATATGTATTTGTAATAGCCATTTACCCTTAAACGAGCGTGTAAAAAAGGGGTTGTAACCTTGAATATATAGGCTTCATCCTTTCTTAAGCCCTTTTTCTTTTCATTCTTTTCGGTGTTCTGTGAAATTGGCCTTCTCAGGAAAGGTGACTATTTCAGTTTGCCAATAGCTGGAAGAAGTTTGTTGTTGTTTTTTTTTCTTTTTCTGTTGTTGTGTGCCTGTTATTGAAATAATTTTTTTTTTCTTATTATTTTTTCTTAATGGAAACTCTTTATATTTTATGTACGACAAGGGATCTGGGACAAATTAAAGGAAACGATGGCCGGCCATGGTAAAAAAAAGGTCGACGTCTTAAAGCGTTCAAGAGAATGAAAGAATATTAAAAAAAAAAAAAACGAAAAAACAAAATAAATAAATTTCCTTTTACTTAATCGCAGAGTTTTATATTCAGTTAATCATTGTGAAATGATGAGCTCACACAGGGAAAGAAACTTACAATTTTTGGGGGCAATGAGAGCTACGAAATGCTCAAAGGGAAAGAGTTAATAATTAATCATGGACTTAAAAGGCTTTCTTACAAAAATGAGCAATGATGAGAGTTTGTTTTTAATAAATTCTCTCCTCGTCACTTCTTCTGAGTTCGAAAGTAGGGTGCTCCCGATTTTACCTTAATTGCAAAAGATTAGAATCGTAGTATCAGTGAGACGACTGACATGGTTGGAAAGATAGATAAAGAATAGAAAACAATTTCAAGAAAGTCGACTGCTTTGTCCTATAAACTACAAAAATCATCATTTTATGAGAAGGCTTTTGTGAAATTGTCTTAGAGGGATTATAATAAATTCGTTATTGAAGTGAAAACTACCGACACACAGATGAGACCAACATTTTGGGGTAGTTAAGGACCCACATTTCTAGTTGTGTATTATAAATGTACGCGTTTTGTGATTTATTCTTATTTTGATGAAAGATTTTCGCCTCGCGTGATTAGAAGTTCAAATTGAAATTTAACCTTAACATCAGTTTAAGTACAGAGTTTAACTTACTCGATTCTACAGCGTAGACGTAGGCTGAACTTTAGAAAAAAGTGAAATTCAGTTACAAATTCTGCACGATGCTGCATTGTTTTCATTGTTATATCATTTTTTTATACAATAGATGCGTTTTCGTTTTCAATTTAAGTCGAACTTGCTTCTAGTGTGAAACTGGCCATGAGCAATTTACTAAAACCAATTAGAGATTTATCTGAGAAGGAATTTTTTAGTGGTGCCCGTGGCATAATGAAATAATGTGTCTGCCTGATACCTGGGAGCTTTGATAGTTCGAATTCACAGGGAAAAAGTGCTTTCCTACTTTCGCAAGAAATGAACAATTTCTCCAACAGTAATTTCATGCTATGAATAGCGTTTTCAACACTAGCCGTTCGAAATCGAAAAAAATATTATAGGTTACTTAAACTCTCTCACAAGGTGTGGTTGTGAGAAATGCACTAGGTCCAGGGGCTCCCCTTTCTGTTGGGCCACTCTAATTTTGATTTTTTCATTCTGTTTCTTTCGACTATCAGAGAAACAATCTCTTCTTTGAAAAAAGTATTTGCAATGAAATCTGACGATTCAGTTGTTTCCTGCAATTTAATGGCAACTCTTAAATGGTCCGTCGGTTTCTTTTACTTCTTATCCAAATTGGCCGCCAGTTCAGCCATTCGTATGAGAGCTATCTCCCAATGGACCGTTTATAACGTCGCCATCCGTCACTCTACAATCCTGAATTTATTCGAATCAATCCCTTGCCACTCCGACTACACCATCCCCAAATTGGTTTTTGATAATAAGTTCCAAGTCTCAATCCCACCGAGAACGACCTGGGAAGACGAAGAAATTTTGAGAGATGATTCAATTCATTTCTATACAGATGGTTCAAAAACCGAAGAAGGGGTAGGCTGCGGAGTGTACTCAAACCGACTTAACGTAAGTCACTCGTTCCGCCTTCGAAACCATTGTAGCGTGTTCCAAGCGGAAATTCTGGCGATCAAAAAGGTGCTATCATGGCTAAGAGAAAACGTGATATCCTCAACGAATATCCGGATTTTCTCAGATAGTCAAGCAGCCCTCAAATCACTCGGCGCTGTTTCTACGAACTCAGTAACCGCCCTTAACTGTCGCCTATCTCTTAGGGAGATGGCTGAACAGTTCAAATTCACCTTATTTGGGTGCCGGGCACCCTGGGTAACTGCAAAACCGATGAACTCGCCAGAAAAGGAACTGTTCTACCGATCTCAACCAGCAGGTTGAATATTGGTATACCAATCGCTACATGTAAACTTATGCTAAAGCAAGAGGCAATGGATAGAACAAATTATAGGTGGAACAATATCACCACGTGTGTGGCAACAAAACGGATATGGCCAGGACTAGATCCAAAACGCACAAGACATTAGTCATCCATAACCAGATTGCACGTTAGCTCCGCAATCAATGTCATCACCGGACATTGCCTGATAAAAAGACACGCCATAAGACTTGGCGTTTCCTCTAATGACTTCTGCAGAAGTTGCCTAGATGAGGAGGAGGAAGAGACAATCCCACACCTCCTCTGCTCATGTCCTGCACTCTCCTTTAAAAGAAAACGGCATCTAGGAAAATATTTTCTTGATGATCCAAGCGATCTGGTGAACGCAGATCCCCTGCATATTCTTCGCTTTGTTAAAAGCTCCAAATGGTTTTGTTAAGTGAGGTACTCCCTCGCACAAATTTTATGGTATCACAATGAACCCAATATTGGTCTAAGTGTGTCAGTTGTATTCCTGGCAGCCATTTTAACCTAACCTAACCTAACCTATCAAAACTTACTGCACGATTGATTTTTCAAAAGAAAGAAACAGATGGAAAAAGATGTCAAGTTTCATCATTATGCTCATTTTCTGATATAACTCTGCGTTAAATATCGCAATTCTTCTTTTTTGCTTAAAAGAGAAGAAATGATTTTAAAAAAGTAGAAAAGGGATGTTCAAAAACAGACTGAACATAATTTTGTTTTTCAAAACGTGGAGACAGCCTGAATCCATCATTATAATAGCCCTAGAGCCCCAGTATGCCCAGACCATTGTTATTTTATAAAAACTGAAGGTTGGATGTGGCAGGTAAGAGCGATCGCAGCGTCTACAATGTTTGAATTGTGGTTACTTAAGTCGGTATTAGACAAAATTTTAAAATATGTACATCATGTTTCTGTTTCCCTTTTGTGAACGTATACTTTCAACTGACGAACAGTGACGAATGCTATGACCATAGAAAGATTTTTATTGATCCTAGGAGCCCACTGGTGACGCAACTCGCATCACGAACCTCTAACTGAAATGCTTCACACTTTAAAGAACTTAATTACTGAAAAGTTTGCTTGGCTAGTGTGATTGTGTAATTCTTCATTTCCCCAGAAAAAGCCTTACGAACTTTAGATGTAAATATAAAAATAATTCTTTGTCAGCACGCAACCCTTAAAAAATAAGAAAACCACAGTTAATGCAATAAACTTACGAACAAGATGCACAAAGCCCTGGAACAAAATTTTAAACCGATTTTGAAAAGTCCGCTTATCACCCACTGGATTTCATAAAAGAAGAGATGTCAACTTGAACAAAAAAGTTAAAATCAAAATTAAAGTCCTTGGAATTAAAAAGAAAACAAAGAATCACAAGAGATTCGAAAAAGTGAAGTACAGAAGCAGCAAAAGAACTTTATGACCACAGCAAAGCTAAAAACTTTAAGGAAAAATAAGCAGAAAACTAATTTTACGCCATGACACAAACAAGTTGCACTTCCTCCCATGTCAGAGGCTTTCTACTGTCCACAGAAAGCTGCAACGAAGTTTTCTAGCCTCCTCGTCCCACTTGGTTTTCCTCATCTCCCAAAAAGCATACAGCACGCTGGCTGTAGAAATGCTGGCTCTTCCTATTCATTTTTGTGCCAGATAACAAAAAAAAATTCTTAAAAGGAAGCCAAAGACCAAATATATGGTCGTTTCATTAAAACAAGCTCAACAAAAATTATTTCAGAATGTCCTTTATTATAAATAACAGTGCAACTAAGCACATTCCTTCTTTTTTTTCTGTACAGCGTTTTCTTTATAAAAATGACAACGCAGGATTGGAGCATGCAGTCATTTTGAAGCAGCAGTTTGGTTAACAGAAAATGCAGAACGGCTATGATTTCTCATTTCGTATATTTTCATTTTCGTTCCGCACAATGGCAGCACAGCAGACAATTTTTGGTTAGGGGTCACACAGACAACAGATTCAGCTGGAAAACACCAGCATCATCAAATTTCCTCCTGATCCGTAGCTTCTGCCTCAACTTCTTCTTTTGGCTTTGAAAAAGAATGGCAACATTTTTACGATCTAAAGTATAATGACCTGATTTTTCCTCGTTCGCTTCAAGCATGAAACCTGGCAAAATGCACATGAAGCAAATAGAATATATTTACCGACCTCCTTTGTTGTTGTGATTCTATTATTCGTTGTTTTCGTTTTATAATTTCATCAAAAACTGCCTGCCGCAAGGACATTGTGGAAATAATTTCATTGCAAAACAATAATTTGTATAGTTCCCAGACAAATTTATCACGGGGAAAGTTAAAAGAAAATTAAAAACGAAGGAAAGTTAAAAAAGACAAAATCAAAAAAAAGAAAAAGAATAAGGAAAGACTTCGGGAGAAGGAAACTATTACGATTTTTTTTGTTTTTAAGTTTTGTCCCAGAAGAAATTTTCAGCTAGTGGCAAATGAAAATGTAATTAATTTTTTTTTTGTTACTTCCTCGTCGGTCCGTTGAGTTGTCCTTTCAACTGTTCGTTTTCCTTCTTCTTTTTTTTACTTTTTCATTAGCAAAAGGAAACTTGAAGTTAAAGTTTTCAGTTTTCATTCGCAAATTTAGGCTTCACGATTTAGAAGTTTATTTTTGCTTCGTCCGTTTTGTTTGAGCGGGTAACGTTCGCGAGAATAGTTTTACTTTAGTCAAGTTTTTCGTTTGAAAACCTACTGCAATTTGAGATCTGGTATAGTTTTTTGACTTCTGATTCCGGAAAATTATTTAAAATTCATAACGCAAAGGTTTGCACAATATTCTCTCGGTTAAATGCAAAACTTTCACAGAAACACTTGCACAGACAAAATCTGATTTAAGTTTGTTAACTAAAAAATTCGATACAAGAGAACTTTTGAGTTGCTTCTATTGCTGTGATATCCTTGAATATAATTAGCAGGAGCTTGTTGATTTGTTGTTTTTTGTGTTAGGAGAGAGAAATTATTATGACTTTGTTTTCTTGCAGCTTGATTCTATTTAAAAACGGAGTTATAATTTTTTATGTTTTTCAAAATAATTTAAACAATTGAAGAAGGTTCTATGATTTTATGGAAATCTTTTTAGACTTTTCTCCTACTGAGAGAAGCGGTTGAATCTTTTCAATGGGCTATAGCTGGATTTAATGGCGGAAAAGCTGTTTCCTTGTATGTATTATGTTTATTTAACTTGTAATTAAATTTGTTTGTATACCACTTATTTTATTTTTATTTCTATTCCTTTCATATCCGAATAAAATGTATGAATTAAAAATTAAAAATTACTATTAAATTGTTAAAAATGTCAATCGAGCAGACGGCAATGCCATGCTTTAAAGATTTTTGTATCTAAATACGTAAAATGTAATTTTGAAAATTGAAATAAATCTATTGTAATCTGTAAAAAAATCTGTAAATCTGTCTATCTTAAAATTTCGCATTTCATATCAATCAATAGGCAAATTTGAATAAATTTTTAACTTTAACTTTTCTTGTCATAATGTTCCTTAAGAGGAAAGTAGGGTTTAAAAAACTTTTTCTGTTGCATTTTTTTTTTTACTTTTTTTTTAAATAGATGCATTACCTATATTTCAAGTCAATCGGTGCAAAACTGACAACGTTATGAATATTTTTATACCTGCTGTTTTACCTGAGTGCGCTATTTTTACCTCGCAGCTTTAAACCGTTTTTCCCATATTTCACGTTTTCGAAAGCGGTATCTCTTAGAACTACTGCACCCAACACTTTGAAATTTTGAACACTATTTCTGTATATGATTTACGAGGCGACGCTGGCGAGTTTTTTTTTTAATTTTATTGACAATAACAAATGCTCAGTTTTTTTTACAAAAATCTCATCTTTCCTTTAAAAGTGTTCCCAAAAAGTGAAAAATTGAAATTTCAAAAAAATCCCTGACAGTGTTACCTATGGAAATAATTTTGGATTTTTGATTTTGGACTACCCAGTTCCGAGTTATGAAGGGCACCGCAACTCTCACTTTTTGAGAAGCCTGCTGCCATTGCTGTAGTTTCTGATATTTCGTTATGAAACCTTCACACAATTTTTTTAAATACTATATTTTACAGTAATATTGAATAAAAAAGTACTGACTGTGTCGTGAAAAAATCGCAAAAATATTCCGATACACCCTACATGGTGGCCCCTTAAGGGGGAAGAAGGGTTTTAATAATTTTCTAAAAACCGACTTTTTTTTGAATTTTTCAAATGCATATATATGTTGTATTATAGTCTAACTTTATAAAGATCTGAGCAGTAACTGTACTTTTGGGTGACCTCTTATAGTCTAGGAGTGATGGTTTTCGGTAGCTTGTTGACAACATTTCTGAGACTATTCTACCTAAACTTTTCAAAATCTAGCCACATGTTTCTTAGCATGTCCGAATGGCAGTTCTGACAGCTTGATCGTAAGTTATCTACGAAACGGTTGCAATATGCGAGTATCCTTAGTAACATTATTAGAGAACATACTATAGCCGTAACGCATATCGTACGCCAAAAAAACATGAAAGAAAAAGTGTTTTTCATAGGTTTTGGGAACATGGCTGCCATTTTGTAATTTTTTGAAGAAAAAAAGAAAACAAAACCCGTAGGATATGCGCTATTTGTATTTGTATTTATTTACTTTAAATCGCTTACAAAGTAGAGCATACGTCTAATAAAATATTGCAAGCCTTTAGTTGAATTTACATTATTGATACAATGGATTTAGTATTCAAAAGATAATAAAAAGAAGAAAAAAAAAATAATAATAATAAAAGTGATAATTTATGAAAATTAAAGAGATAAAAGAAATAAGAAATAAAAAGAAAAGTTTACAATACAATTAATGTAACCTTACGTTCAACTATTTGCCAAATATGTGAAAAGCAAACATCTAAACCTTCTGATGCTTCTAATCCCCCTCATTGCGATTGGCAGGGAGTTCCAAAGGCGTATAGCATGAATAAAGAATTGGCGCTGAGTTGTGAGATATTTAAAACGAGGTAGTATGAGAGCGCGAGACCTTGTAGAATGAAGGAAACTCAGCCTACTATGTAGATAATCCGGTTGTTCGGATTGGATTATTAGATGCAAGTAACTTAGTGATCGAAATTGCAATAATCTATCAAGGCTGCAGCCACAAATTTGTTTCGAAAATGAAGAAACATGATCATATCGGCGTAGGTTATATACATATCGGGCAATATTGTTATAAACAACATTAAGTTTACGGGTAGTCGCGTAGTCTAAGTCACCGAAGACTTCACACCCATAAAGTAATACGGGAAGTAACAGAGTTTTCGCAAGTAGAAGCTTAGTTTTGTTAGGAATGATACTTTTTGTAACATGTAGTGTACGGAGGCATCCATAAACCTTCCCTATCGCGCTATTCAGATGGTTATTCCATGTCAAGGTGCGATTAAAAACCATGCCCAGATTTGTAGCAGAGCTTACGTAATCAATGGGTGTGTCCTCAAGCTGCAATGAACTTAAAGTTGATTCATCGAGGACTTTACGAGAGATGGGTATAGCTTTTGACTTTACTGGATTTAGGATTAAGGCATTTCCCTTAGACCAACGTGAGATGAGTAGCAAATCTTCATTCATTAATACAACTGCCTCATTTTTCGCCGACAAAGGTCGACTGATCAGCAGCTGCACATCATCGGCATAAAGATGGATTTTGCAGTTTTTTATAACAAATGGGAGTTCGTTTATATATAGAGAGAAAAGAATTGGGCCAAGTATCGATCCCTGTGGAACACCGGTTAAAACATTCATAAAACTGGACGAGCGATCATTTGCGATAACACATTGTTGTCTCCCACTGAGATAAGAAAGCATTAACTTACATGACTCGATGGAGAAACCATATAAATTTAGCAGCTTTTTGCACAATATTGAATGGTTGACAGTGTCGAAAGCCTTTGAGAAATCTAATAGTGTTAGAATTGATATTTGGTCGCCATCCATTGCAGTTCTTATTTCATCTGAAACTAGAAGTAGGGCTGATGTGCAGCTCCGTTTCGGGCGGAAACCAGACTGACAGGAACTTAACAGATTGTTGGAAAACAGATAATTTTGTACCTGCTTATAGACTGCTTTCTCAAAGACTTTTGAAAGGAAGGGAAGAATAGCTATTGGTCGGAACTCTGTCTCTAAGCTTGTAGTTTTCTTAGGAATGGGAATAATTTTTGCTTTCTTCCACTCCAAAGGAAATTCAATACCCAGGTTACGCAGTGAAAGTTGACGATTTTGTTGCTTTTTTCTGAATACAGAAATAGACCTTAGCAATGAGTTTCTCTCATGAGCATTGTTGAATTTTAGTATAATAGGTGGTGACGGTGCATTCGGGCTCTTTGTGGTTCGAGAGCGAGAACGAAAAATATTTTTCAGTGTTGGTGGTTTGCAGTTTGCTGATAGACAAAGAGAGTGAAAGAGCAGTGTTAGATTCTCTTCGGGAAAACTAGGAACTCCAAACAAAACAGCGTCAGCGGCGATCTCTTTTTTTTCAGTTTCATCGATCTGTTGCTGCAATGACAACATCTTTGTGTTGAGTTCATGCAATTCAGCAGAATTACTCTGAACAAAATTTGAACTCTGCTTAAGATCCGCGATTGCCTTGTTTACTGGTATTAACCTGTGATCTAGTGTGAGTGCATTGATCGTGTTGGCTTCAATGTGTTCTACTCGGCTCTCAATCTCCGCTATCCTATTTCCTATTGTTAATACTGCAAAACTTCTCTGACCAGACTTGTTCAGTTTGCTCCAGTTTGGCAAAGAGATCACCGCGGATTTTCTGGAACTCGTCCGTTATGCGTTTGATGATAGTGTCAGTGTGCTGCGTTAACCGTTAACCGATTTTCTAGAACTGCAAGTGTGAGATGAGAGTCAATATCTCTGCTGAGTTTGTTCACTTTGGTGTTTGATGTTGGGGTACAGGGCTTCGTAGGTGTGATTGCATCAACAGGTGTATGTTGTAGTGCCTTTTTTGCGCGTGTACTCATTGCGTATGAAATGGGGAGTGTGGAACTTGATTGAATTTAGTAAATTTGCAAAATTAAATCACTCAGTTATTGATAAATTATTTGTTGATTCTTTTAGATTTTTAGTTGCTAAGCAAGATCTTTATTAGTCAAATCAAATTCGCGTACTTTGTAAACAATATTTTAGTTTAATGCGGTGTTAGAGATAGCCGATCACGGACGTCACAAATTTACGTCTATTCTTTGCGACACATCGTCTTTGCCTTTGCTATAGCTATAATCCTAAAAAACATATATTTAAATTTTGGTAAGGTTCTGCTCACACATTCCAGATATTTCATAAGCAGCGCACACTCATCCTCTTTTGGGGCAGTCTTCTCCCTCTTTATTTTTGTGTATAAAAATTTAATAACATAAAAAGATTCTGTTAATTTTATGGGTTTATTTTCCAGACTTAAAACTTTTTATATTAATATCTGTGATTTATATCGGTGAAAACAAAATTCGTAAAAATAGCCTTTTTTTCCTGACGAAGAGAGTAGACCCCTTAAACTTAGTTGAAGTTAAGTATAACTACACTACGAAACCGAACGAGTTTAATTCGCAAAAGTTCTACTTACTTAACATACTAACAACAGAAGGCGATTGTTTGTTTCTGCGGAAAGATTGCGTTTCATCACTTAATTCCTGTCGTTTTCACAACAAAAGCTCTAACAAAATAAATGTTAGTTGTGTCAAATTTTTAAATTTATTTTTAAATCATAAATAGCTATCGTCAGTGGAAGGTGTGTATCTCCGAATTTTTCGAAAATGATATTTTGATGTCATCTGTTCGATTTAAGCGAGTACTAAAATCCCTCAAACCGGGAGTGGCTTTTTTGTGCATAATTAGCCTTAAAATAGCATTTTAGAAAAAGTGTAACTGCCTTACCTTGCTTTGAAAATAGAAATTCTTTTTGCTCTCCTGTAAAATTTGGTTCGATGGAGTTACACATCACTTTGCGCGCGCCACCGACGCTAAGTTCAATCAATAAGCATAATCAATTGAATTTATAATACGTTAACCATTACCAGGTCCCGAAAACTACAGGTTGATTATTGTTTTGTTTCGAAATATTTAATCGCCAAAAAAGTTTTTCAGAATTTTTCTGATGTTGCCAATAGGTGTCAAGCAATAAAATGTATGTATTTTGAAAGTTTTCACTTTTTTCATTTTTTTTCACTTTGTATTTTGATGTGAACTAAGTTTTTTTTAGTTTTTGTGGTTTGAAAATTTTGTGTTTCTTTTTTTTAGTTTGATGTTTTTCTTAATTTTAATTTTTGAAGTAAGACTTCTTTAGACTCATTGTGATTTGAAACTCGGCTCGAAACGAAAATGCATCACGATAAAGGAAAAAAAAAAAAACACAAATGTGTCTAAGCCTTGTTTCAAAGAGATGGAATAAATTACAGGTTATTTCATATTCTCGATCTCGTTTTTGTGCGATGCTTGGAAGCATCCTCACTGTTTTCTATTAGGAAATAGGAATGGTTCATTTCTCCTGCATCAAGGCCATTGTGTAGTGTACAATAGAACTCAATCTGCTGGAACCTGGAACATATAGTATAATACAAGTGTTTCCTATAATCATCGTCTCCTCTTTGTCAAGGCCTTCGTAGTCGCGAAGTCTTTTCTATAGTTTCACTTCAGAACAGCCGTGTTTGACTCAATCACACTTTTTATTTTTTTTATTTTTTATGCTTTTTTATTTGCCACTGTCCAAGCGATATGACTATCTAAACCATTATCATTTTGGTTGCACATTCAACCACATCTTTCAAGTTGATAGCTTGAGAAAACCATCAGAACTTATTTACACGAATTACAACCTCAAGACGTTCGCAATCCGAGATTGCTCTACTGAGAAAAAAAAGTTCTTCTACATTCTCGACTACTTCGGTCAATAACGTGTTACCTAATAAAGGAGCGGCCGCACTCTCGCACGGTGCCGGTGGTTCCACATTGGGAACACTGCCAAAAAAAAATTATTTGTGCACGGAAACCAAAGCTATTTTGTGGTCATACATAGTTTCTAATTCAAAAAAATACTTTCTTTTATGTTAATCTCCAAAACCAAATGAGCTGATATTAATATATCTGAAACCAAATTGCTGATATTAATATATCTGAAACTTGATAGTCAATGCTTGACGGTTAGATTCTGCTGTTTTTTCTATTAAATAAAAAAAAAAAAAAAAAACCAACCATGCAAGGCACAACTGCTAAAGTAACAAACCCTTACATTTGACATTTGGCAAATGTAATTTCAGCATACAAAAACAGTAATGGTCCAGAACACTCTGAGAAGAGCAAAAACTCGACTATCGTCTTTGCCGACACAAGCTAAGTAGAGATACTTCCGAAGTATTACCCTAAGAGCAAACTATTAAACTTCTCACTTTTTTATACATTTTTTTTTCTATGTACCTACACATTTTCAAAGCACAGGTTCTTCCCAAAGTTTACAAGCTCAACATTTTTTTTAATAACTTTTTTTGTAAAGGTTGGAAGCATATGTTTTTGAAGAGGAAGAAGATTCATTTGAAATTCGAAATGAAAAAGACAGATTGTGATTTGGGAAAAACTAGTCAATCCAGTTTTTACTTCAGCTCATTGCAAACTTCGGCCAGGTTAAGACTGAATAAGTCAATGGTCCAAATCCCACACAAATAATGGTCTTAAGTTGGACTTTGGACAAATAATATCCATAGCCGTTTTAAGGGTGAAACTTATAGAGTTAAGCCAGGGAAAGTTTTTAATGGTATCATATAACCAGGCCCGTCCTGAGGATTTTGATCCCGCAGGCGCTGGGCGTTCATTGGGAGATTAGCAAATGGCCATCTGACTCAAATCATCAAATCTGACTAATGAAAATTGAATTTTGAAACTACTTTAACAAGGGTGTAACAAAAAGTAATAAAAAAAGAAGGACACGATCCCAACCCCAGCTCAGTTCTATTTTGTACAAAAGCTTCTTCAATTGGAACGAAAGTATAATAACTGATTAAGTAAAATATGATAATTAATCGAAGCATATCGCTTTGTAAGGCCCAATGATACATTAATCCAATGCGGAACTGATCTACTCGTTCTCTACATAAATTTGATTAGTTTGTAAAAGTTATTTGAGTGGTAAGAGTATTATTTTTGCTTTTGCTAACCATGACTTGAGATACCTAGTAAATTACAGAAGGCGTATAACTTATACATCATGTGTACCTAAAGTAAAGACAAAGTTTGCGATGAAGAATTTCTTCATATTTGTATGCCAATAGATTATTCCAGATTCTTTGCCTGGAGATAAATCAAATCCACCCTCATGTGTATGCATTTTAAGCAGACCAACTTCAAAGGCAATTTTCGATAGTTATTATAGGTACTCGAATATGATTTCTTACCAAATGGGAGTTGATAAAAGGGTTAGTTTCATTTGAAGGGTCCACAAACTCACTTCCTAAAAATTATCATCGCACCAAAAGGTATAGAATATTTATAAATAGCTGTATAGAACTAGTTCCTTGCTGTTCAGGTATTTATAGTATAGAATGGTAGATGGGGAAGGCAATGCCAATAAAAAGCACAGATCCATTCAATCAAATAACGACGAGCTGAATTATCCCGGTATATGTTGTTTGTTCCCTTGACGGAAAACTCATTTAATTGAAAGGTGCCTTCAATGTAGAGAATTTTCCTGTTTACACAACTTCACGAGTAAGAACGGCAAACGGAGTAATTCCATTATTACTATATGTACCTACAGAAAAAATATATTTTCAGGAAAATATAAAAATCCGTCCAAAAGAAGTATTTACAGATTCATTGGAGTGTTGAAAAAGATTGTGGTGACGTGGATAAGGAGCGTCAATTTTGGTCTGAAGTTCGGTTATACGTTCGACTTTGGAGAAAATCGGGCTTGTGCGGGAAAGTGCTCAAGTCGACACAAAAGTTTTCTAATTATTTTGTCATTACACAGAAACTGAAAAGCGCATGTAGGGCAAGGGTGTTAAGGTGCCAAATGCTGGGTTCGGTGTTGGAAAATGGCACATGAAAATCGAAGTTTGCTTTTTAGGGAGTTTATGCGGCTAAATGGTAGTGAACGAGCAAGGGTGTGTTTGATTTGCATACAACATATCAAGGAGTAATATTTTTTTTTAGCTTTTCGCAGTCCACCTCCTACTCTCTGCCACACAGACAAGAAAACTCATTTTCACAAAATGCTTTCCACAAATAATTTCAATCGTGCAAACTCGTTACGTGGGAAAATTATTGCACAAGAAACGTGAGACTCATTAGCAATCCCGCAGAGTGCTGTGAGTATATAAGTGTCTTTGTAGGAAGCCATTGCATATACCTAGCTACTCGTAGGAGTTAACCACTTATTTCTTTTTTCTTATTTTCTTTTTTGGATTTCAGCTTTCACGCTTCATGCCTAATGTGAAAATAACCCGACGAGATCCTAAATGATATCGCATTTGCGGAAAATTGTGTCGAATGTCAACTCTCAATTTATATGTTTAACTACAGTTAGGGAAGTTCCAAAAGTGCCATATAGGTACTCTGAGGGTAGACAGGTACTTAATAAAAATTTGTTGAACATCAGAACACAGATTAAAATCAAAGCGTTTTAATTATTTGCTGATGGTTTTATTTTGACCTTTTCAAATGGCAAATAAAAAGTGAAAGCCATGTGCTTTTGAAAGCATTTTTAAAGCACTAAACAGAACCTTTTCTTGTCCCTTGTGGAGAACTTTTGACTTGACCCTAAGGCGGAAAATCAATTACTTTTGATCAATATAAAATCTCAAAGGCATTTCCAATGGGGCATTGTACCATTGTCGTTGCTCCAGGTAGAATACGAAACTTTCTTGCTGCTAACTACTTTTAAACATAAAGTAGCTTTAAGGTGCTTGGCATAGTAAGGCGTAATCACTTTCAATATAGAATACGTTTACTTTCCTCCGCATGCTTATTTTGACATTCTATTCGATAGAAAGTTAGTCGAATTCGAAAGAAGTGCACTTTGAAACTCGAACGATTCGAAATTTTACATGTTTATTTTCATTCAAGTTTCAAAATGCACTTCTTTCGAATTCGACTAACTTTCTATCGAATAGAATGTCAAAATAAGCATGAGTACAAATTTTTTAAAAGCAGCAATCTATTTGATGCTTTTAAGGGTTGAAAAACTGAGTTGAAATTGTGACATTACAGAGAAGTTAATGTGCTTACAGCTTATGTGTAATGAAAGCGGCCATTTCTATACGTGTTGATGCAAATTGCAAATCATGTTGGTATTTGATCCAAGTAAATTTTTTTAAAATACAATCGTTAATCTTTAGCAGTGTTTTTTGGGTCGATATTGAGATTCGGTTAGTGGGCTTCCATTCAAGAAGATGGGCTTAGCGATCTTAGTATGTACCTATACCAATTCATCTCAGGCGATGATATTATGCATAAAATTTATAATCTTGAGATGTGTCATTTGTTGTTGTTGGGCCAGATTTTCGTTTCTTTATTTTTTTATTTTAATTTTTATTTGTGAAGTAAGCTAAAGAAAATATATAACTCTAATAACAATTTAAATTTTTTTCATAAACATTTAATAGAATCATTTGCAGATCTGTTGGGTAATCAAAAAGTTAATGGAGTTTAACTGTTCCCTATTTGTTCCCGGTGCATTGTAGCAACTATTTGAGTTGTATTTTTAGTAGCTTCCAAAGTTTTCTTCGTAATAGGCCATTATCTTATCAAAATTGTATAATAAAAGTTTCAAATAATCTTCTAAAAAGGGGAAATAAGGAATATCAAGGTTTTTCACTTTATGTAGCCAACTTCTGTTCACGCGCAGTATTTTTTGAAAATCATTGTCAAAGTTTAAGCAGTTTGGATGAAAAAGGAAAAACCGTTCTGGGTAGATGGTTAATAATGATTCAATCAATCTAATTTCGACAGTATCAAGTTTCTGTCGAAAGTCTTTTTTGCCAGTGTAGGCTTTCGGTTTTTCGTTGCCATCACTTGACACAGTTGGTGTTTTTGCTAATATTTCAGCTATTTTTTCATCAATCGTTTCTACTTGGGTGTCAGCATTTTTCTGTCTGGTGTCACATGCCTCCTTAAATTTCTTTAGATCAGCTCTAATACTTTCAATTTTTTCTTCCAGGGTCGCTGCAGTCTGTCGAATGTGCTGAGTATCCTCCTGCGTTTTATCGCACGTTTTATTTAGTTTCTCTAGGTCAGCTTTGATATTTTCCATCCCGTTCAGAGTTGCTAAACTCCTTCGAAAAGTCAGCGAGTCTTCCTCTTTATCGTCACATGTTGCCTCAAGTTTCCTATGATCAGCTTTAATGGTTTCAATTTCTTGGAGAGTCCCTGCACTCTGTAGAAAACGCTGAGTATCCTCCCGTAATTTATTACATGTTTCCTCTTGTTTCTTTAGATCAGTTTTAATATCTTGAATCTCTTTTTGCATCGCAAACTGATTATCAAGGATCTTCTGCAAGAAAATAACGTTCTCAGGTTTGTCTTCATGCCCTAAATTCTTGTTTGTGGGACTCCAGTCAGAATTTCCCTCTAATGGTTCTTCAACTGTTGCGGCAATTGTTTTTGCTTTTGAGTAGTTTTCCATTAAGTTGTTAAGAACAACATTGTCCTCCGTGGTCTCGCTTTTGTCTCTTTGTTGTTGAACGTTGTTTGTGTTAATGATATGAAAGCAGAGCTCCTTTAAGCCGATAAATTCCTTCTTTATATCGAAAATTTCTTTGCAAAGGAATTTGATGGTTGTTTGACAGTTGCTCTGACATGCCATGTTTGTTGGTTTTATTTGATTTAATTTAATTTTACTGGCTGAACACAATGCATACGCATACGCATACGGAGCCGGAGCCGCAAGAGTTAAAATCAAGTTAACTTGTCCGGCTCCGTCTTGCGTTGTTTTTGTATTCCCTTGTATTTAATGTTTTGACATCTCTTGCGGCTGCGTTTCTCTAGCCATTGTGTTCACGCAGTAAAATGAGACTATGACTTCTGCACCTTGTGAGATTGAGATAAAAAGTATTTGCGTGCTGAAGCGGCAAGGAACGTTCAAATAATACTGTTGATGCAAAATACAAATTACTTCTCTTTTATACCATCACTTCGTTTTTACCTACTACTTTGATTAACCAAGCCGAGCAATAAAGTTTTTCCTGGGAACTTTTCATTGACTTCACTAATGACCAAGGTAATCTACAGCATCACCGGATTTCCGTTCACCGATTATCCCTGTGTCTTCTATCAGCCCTCTAATAAAGGACACAGATATGCAAGTTATTCACGAAAATATTTAACCATACGACCGACTTCGTCTGAAAAACTGACAGCTAATTTAGAATTTTTTCGAGAGAACGCTTTAGGATGCTTCGAGAAAAAAATTCTTCGGGTGATTTTTGGTCCCGTCTGCATAGATGGAGAGTGGAGAAGAAGATTTAACGACGAATTGTACGGGCTGTACAGCGACACTGACCTTGTCAAACGAGTCAAGGTCCAGCGGCTTAGATGGCTGGGTCATGTAGAGCGAATGGACACCAACGATCCGGCCCGGAAAGTCTTCGAATCCAATCCCGTGGGACGGCGCAGTAGAGGAAGACCGCGACTCAGGTGGCGCACGCAAGTAGGAGAGAACCTCAACCAACTTGGCGTGCAAAACTGGAGGCAGCTAGCTAGGGACCGAGTTCGGTGGAGAAGCTTGTTGGTTGAGGCCCTAGTCCGACCCGGACTGTAGCGCCACCTTAAGTAAGTAAGTAAGTAATTAAGGGCCAGTTGCTCAATCGAATTATAAATTTAAGTTCTACATAAAGTTTTCATTTTTGTATAAGACGTTTCGGAATTCTTAAGTTCTACATAAAATCCCCATACTAAAGTAGAACTTAAATTTATGATTCGATTGAGCAACAGGCCCTAAGAATTTGACAAGCGGCCTTGAAGTACTGTATATCCAAACATAACGTCAATGCTTTGCTTCATTATTTCTTAAACATTTTGTTTAAACAAAGAAAATGGTCTTTCCCTAAATGTGGGAAGCATTTGTAGAACGTAGTCAGTATCTGATATTCACACCCAAGGTTCGAACACCAGATATTAAAAAGTACAATGCAATAAACAAAATAAAATCCGTCCACCACCATTTACTTTGGATGAGCGATCCATTTTACATGGCCCACGAACTTCTTAGCCTTGCAGATAGCACTAAAGGCAGACGATGTCAGCATGTATTTCCTCGTCTCAAGCCATTTGGTGTTGTTTGACTGACCCATTGTCTGCTGTTCTGAGAGGTATCGGTTGTTTTGATTGTCCTCAAGCCTTTTTAGTATAATTTTCTGTTCAGCAGCAAATTCTTCTGGTCTCATGTCTGGTTGTCTAGAGCCATCTCCATAGCAAATATCTTTTCCAGTAGGAGCACGGACCACGGTCTATTCTAAAAATGGTTCTGCGCTTGGTGTACACTTTCCTTTTCCATCCTCCTTCATTGTTGTGCAAACGACGCGACGCAGCTCAACTTTCTGGATTATGGTTTTTGGGCTGGTTTTGTATACTTGTCTATATAGATCCGATATTTGGGTCTTCGCGTTGAATTGAAATACAGTGGCAAAACATCGGTCTATGCCAAGTGAAAAGTTTATTCTTTAACCACCAACTACTTTAGCTACTATCAAGTTGAAGTGCTCTGCTAGGTTGTTGGTGTATTCAAGAAGAAGGCTCGTAAATTCCATCCTTCACCATAAGAGGTATCAAATTCATTTCCATAGTATTCCAGTTATCTTTTATGTAAGCTGATTTCCAAAAGCACGATGAACTGCGTTTTCAATATCTTTTTTTATTCCACGTAGGGAGCTTTTGCTCAGAATTTCTTAATGGACTCATGTTAAACAGAAAAATGAGGGGGGGTTGTTCACTTGAGCAAATAGCTGTTAAAAATGGCCGACAATTTGAATCTCAAAACTCTAATGGGTTCTTTTCGAACTACAAAATGAAATAGAACACAGATTAACTTGAAAAATAAAATGGACAGAATGCACGATGAGTTTAAGGAATAGGACAATGATTTTCGTAATAATGCGATTTCAAGGCGTAAATATCAGTTCAAGATGAGATAGCTAACCAAACTAAACATAATTCACATGCCAGAAAAAAAAGTTAACTGTGAAATAGTACTGCCAACTTTTAGCTATAAGTATACCTCTAAGAAACCGTGCATTATCTTAAGATAGGGTTACCAGAGCATTTTCTTTTTTTGTCAAAGTAAAGGTGTTGATTGCGGCATTAAACATTTTGCTTATTAAAAAAAGAATTTCTACAAATTCTGGCGAATTCACTGATGAATTCACTGATAAATTCTTTGATGAAATCACTGGTGAATTCACTGGTGAATGCTGGTGAATTCAGTGATAAATTCGCTGTGAAATTCACTAGTGAATTCACTGGTGAAGAAGTAGGTATTTACAATACATAATAACACTAACAACCTGTTTGTAAAGTTGGAAAACAAGTGATTTGCTATAGATTGCTTCGAAAATGTTTGTCTTTTAGTTGGGTGCAGATACTTCCTGTTTAAGAAGTAAAAACAGCCTGTTCTACAGTTGTCTTTAGGAAATATAACTTGAACTGAATCGACTAACTGTATTTCTTTTTTTATTTGCATGTTTCATCTTAAAACTACAACGACCATGCAACATTTTCATAAGCGAATTAACCGCCAATGACATTATAAAAAAATAATCGCTTTCTTGTTTTTTATTCATTTCTACGCAATTGCACAGAATCCCTATTGTTTACCGACTCTACCTATAGCAGGAAAATATAGACTCAAACGTCGCATAAACCCTCCGATAAACATCAGTTGCTTCAAGAATGCTTTAGTCACGTCTTTCATTGAGTGCACAAAGCTGTTTTTTTTTTTCTGTTGAGACACTCAGCCTCTAATGAGTGCCTATATTTTAATCCCCAACAACAAAATACTCATACATTTCCAATTCTTAGGCAGAGGAAAGAAAAAATGTAGATAGCTAGCACACTTCGACTACAGCTCCCGAAGCAATTTCAGTTTGAATAGGTCTTTCATGACTGCAAGGTGAAAACCTCTTATATAATCCGTTCGTTTATTTGCCGCCCACAACGCAACGTCTATATGAGTGTCCCCATTAAAATATTTTATTAAGATTTCCTTGGTAAAGAGATAACACAGCAGAAAATTTTCAAACCATCATAAGCTGGCACGTAGGTAGAGAGACTTTCAGGAGAACGCAGCGCAACAAACCAACCTTTTACTCCTCCAGTCACCTGTCATATCATTTACTTTGACAATTATACTCCAGAGAGATTGGGTTCTGCAAAAATGACAATTCCCAACAAATGCGGTATGAAATTAAATTGCAATAAAATTCGTGCCACTTTGTTGTGCTGGTATTCAGTGTGTTTTGTTGCTGTGCCTTTGCCTGTGCTCCTCGTGCATGCTTATACAATACACATATGTGTATATCGTAAGAAGTTTAACGTTGTCCTTGTTTTTTTGTATTGTACGATAGTGAATGAGACGGAAAATTTTCAGAGTTGATGTGCACAAAAAGAAACAAAGAAGATGGTAGAACCTACGAACGCTCATGCCCACACCCACGCCCCAAGCTAGGAGATGCGAGATGGCAGTTTCAGGGAAATTATGTTTTATTTAATTTTTAGCTCCTTTAGAACTCGAACTCGCCTTCCCCATCTTCGCAACATCGGTCCCGCAAAGTTGAAAATATAATTTGAAACATGTGTTTCTAATGAACATATTGCACCCTTGGTATGAAATTGTTTTATGGGTTTGAAATTTGCGGCACCCCTTAGCAAACTTCCACTCAGCGAATATCTTAATGCCGCGCCGTCCGGGCTTGTTTGTTAGCTCAAGTTCGTTTTCTTCTTCGAGTAAGATTGAGTGTATGATGTGCACAGCAGAGAATATAGAATATAGAAATGTTCACAACGTTCTCAATTTCATGAAAAACGTATGGATACCGGTGTTGGTTGTTGGGTTTATTCATATATACTCATATGTATAGATGGATATTTGAGTTAGCTATCGAGACTAACACAACATGTGAATTAATTCATCCTATTGTCTGAGAACGAGAACCGGCAATCGTAAGTTAAGCATTTGAACTCGAATGCGGTTAAGGATTCAGGACTTGGCGCTGCTTTAGCTGTTGCTGTTGCTGTTGCTTCTTGATGACACACGCTGTTAGAAATTCTGTTGCTTGTTTTAATTAATTTATCAAAATGTAAAATTAACCGATTCCAGATGTGTTGGGAAATCAAGCGCATTGGAAGGGGATATGTTTTGGGTTTGAGAATAGGCAGCAATTTTCGTCCCCAAAAAGGTAGCTAGGTCTCTATACCAAAGTGAAGTTATGTTCTACTCTCACATATGAGATGGGGTGGTTTACTTTTAATTGCTGTGCTGTTGTTATATGTACGTAACTAGTAACTGCCTTCTATACTTTCTTTGGCTGTCGACGACAGTGTCGTCTTCGTTCTTGTGTTGTGTAATTAGTTGTCTTGTGTCTATGTATGCAAGTCATTTGATAATACCAAACCATGAATAATTGCTTAATTGAGTCGAGTGTGGGAAAAGATAACTAGCAGACGCCTTAGCTATGCCCATAACTGTCTGCATTTTAGTGGGGAACGGATTTTATGATATGAAAGGGATCCACTATGTGAATGAAGGGTAGGTAGTTTCAGTTACTCGTTATTTATTAATAAAACTGTTAACTTTTACAAGTGTAAAGGACTGTTTGAGGGTATTTCCTAAGAGAATTATGAGAAATGGTGTTCAAAAATTTATGAACATTTGCTTTACTTATATGACAGAACGTAAACTGTAATTAAGCTAAGATTTACACCTAAGCCTTATCATGGGTTGATGTGAACACTCAATTCCAAGGAAGTACAGTCAGCTCATGAAAAATTCCTGATAAAATTATTACGAACCAAAGGAAAATTGAGAAAAAATTGATCTTCTAACTGATCAGTTTAGCAGAGACTCGAGGTAATATTTTCAAATCTAAGGCTGGCTACCGTATTTCATCGTTGAGACCATTGACAGATGGATTCTAAGTTAATTTTCAGGGAAGACAAGCTTTTATTAAAATCAATGGAATGCTGTAGGTACCTACACTGTTTCAAAAACATTTAACATTCGAGTGACAGGGTTTTAATGGCCATTGTTGGTGGTGTTATAGTGGGAAGGTTTTATAGAGAGGGATCGTTCTAAGATTGCAGAAAATGATGAAGATGTTAAAGAAGATGTTTCCGAGAAGTGCGGGATAGTCCATGACACCAGTAATTATTTCGTGCGAAAAGATCAGCCACTACACGACGCTTTGCGAAGTGCGTAAATTAATTTAGTAACCTATCTTCGGAGGCATGGGGGTGAGATAAGAGGATTATTTCAAGGAAGGTGACGTAAGGCGATAACAATAATTTGATCGATGTGAAATCGGAGTGAAGGGAGTGGCATTAGCCACGGAAATATGCTGACCCAGGGTCAACATAGAAACTGGTGGCTTCGTCGTTGGTTGACATTACTTCTTCGTCCAAAGCGCGCTTAGGTATCTTGACTCAGGGTGTCGGTCCTCTGTGGTCATCCTTCTCACCAGGGGACTAGGGTGGTTGCTGATATTTGCAGCCGTTTTCAATACAGTCGATAAGACGTATTGGTCCAAGGGCGTCATCTTGGCGGTCTCGTACAGATGCTGGTTACTGTAGTGTCTCTGACGCTGGTGGTTGAAAGTTAGGCCGGTGCAGAGTCTCAGAATCTTCCTTTCGAAAATTAGGAGATCCTTCATTGCGGTCTTCGAGATGGTGAACCAAACTGCGCTTCCGTAGTTGATGACGGGTCTCAGCAGCTGCTTGTACATCAGTAGTTTTGTTGGCTGACTTAGTCCTGTCCTTCTCCTCAGCAAAGGGTACAGTCGGTGGAAAGCGAAGTTGGCCTTCTTCAGTACAGTGCGTGTGTGAGGGTTGAATCTAAGCACCTCATTGAAATTGATGCCTAGATACTTAGCGTTTCTTTGGGCAGCGAGTCTGGTTCCATCAGGTAGAGTAATGAATGTGGCTCTGTAGTTACCAGTAGAAGAACGGCCTCTTCCTCCGGAATTTCGGAAGCAGACGAGCTCTGACTTAGCTGAGTTGATCCGGATACCCCACTATAATAAGAATAAAGTTTGTGGATGTGAGTTTCCACTATCCGGGCAGCTATGATATAGATGTGCTATATGTCAGAGAGTCATCGGCGTAAAGCTGGTTTTCGCAGTCCCTTGGGGTTGGTTGGTCCGACGTCATGATGTAAAATAGATGGCTGCATTGGGGAGCATCGGATGTGGCTGAGATGGTAATTGATACAGAGCAACGTAATGCTTCTAATCTTAATAATATTATATATATATATTCTTAATAATAAAGAATATAATCTTAATCGTCCTGAAATTTACTCAGGGCTCCAAATGGTTCAGTGGGAGTTCCCTACCACAATAACCATTTACCTTTCCAATCCTCCCATTTCCTCATCCTCTGATTTCCCGGGGAGCACAATGGATCCTTGAGATCCGAGTGAGGTGTTGCCACTTGTGGCTGAACCCCCCGTTCAACCTAACCTAACCTAACGTAATGCTACCCTTTAGAAGTTTGCACCTAGTACGATCTCACCCATTGGATATAAAGCGGAGGAAACCCATAAACTCTTAACATAAGATAAATGATATGGTGTGAGATCTTATTAAAAATCTTACACAAGTCTGTGCTATCTGTGTTGACTTTCTAACCTTGTCCCAAATATGTTTATCATTGGCATCATCGAATTGACATGCCTTCTGGAGTTATTACACACAGCCATGAAAAGCGTTTTCTAACCTAAGGCCTTCGGAATCAGCACAAATTTGAAGATATTTGAAATGCATTAGGACGTATACTTATATACACTTTACTTATTTACATATTTATGATATCTCTTTGATCGTGATTGATGAAATGAAAAACTCCGTAATCTACTTTTTGGAAAAATACTTCAACTACTAAGGCTGCTGTTACCCCTGATCGTTCTAATGTGAAGCAGATTGCCTTAATCGAAAATTATATACAAAAACTTGACCTTTCCTACCCAATATGAAAGTTGATATTATCGATGCAGATTATGGCTTCATTGGAAAGTAACCAGTCTGAAGCCATTTTTCGCTGCTTTATACATATGAACATCCGGTAGGACGAGACGTGTCCAACACCACATGTCCTAGTTTAAAGTGGACTCAACCTGTGTTCAACAAAAGACATCGTTTTTGAAAAGTCTGCATTTTTTGTGTACAAAAAGCCTGAATCTTTCATTAAATTCGAAGAATCTCAGCTCGAAGCCAAAGGCCTGACAAGATTTACTTGTACTTTTCTAAGAATCAAGAATCAAGAATAGTACGACTTAAAATAAATTAAAAGCGTTGGGCGAAATAGCGGGGAATCCCGGGGGTACCACATATCTCTTAATCATACATTCTAAGGCAGTTCAATGGTCCTACAGTTTTTTTGACGTTGCGAACGGCAAATCGAGAAAGCGCTTCTCATTGCATGAACTTACTGTCGGAGAAACTAGCATTTCCTTTCAAAAGATAATATTCGTGGAAAAATATTATTTAGTTCGTAATATTCCTGGAATTCAAAATTTTGAACCTCGAACCTCCCACGTACCAGGCAGACGCGCTAACCATTACGCCACGACTCCGGCTCCAGTCAAAAAAAAAAAAATTTATTAAGGCAGTAGAAAATTGCTAGTTAACAATGTAATAAAAACTTATTTTTTTTCACTGAATTACAACCAACTTTTTCCAACTGAAATGATTTAATTCCTATAACGGATCAGGATTTCACATTTTGCTCATTTCAATCCAAATTTTGTGGCGTTCAATCTTTTACCATCCCAGCGGAACGGCCACGCACTTCTAATTTTATTTTATTTATTTTTTAACTACAGTTTAAAAAATTAACATTCAGGCTTAGCTTAAATTAACTAAACGAAATTTACAAATTTTACAAATTAATTTAATTTTGATAGATCACTAGTTGAAAAATCACAAACAGAATAATAATCAATAAAAGCCCTGCAGCATCTTGTCAGAGGCTCGTTGGCTAGATAATTACATCTTTGAAAGCTGACGAGTAAAGGTGGCAGAGCGGCAAAATTGAAAGCTAAGCACCAGAATGATGCCGCTTTTCCGCTCAGTGCATGGCCGTGCCCTAAGAACCAAGAGGTAAATTTGCTTAGAAAAGAAGGTAATTCACCTACATCTCCTTTGCTGCTTTGCTCATTAGTTTACATTGATCTCAATTCTTTTGTTTTATTAAAAGTGTTTTGGTAGTAAAGTTGTTGAAGCAGATAAGGGAGTGATTACGACGTTCGTAACAAAAAAAAAAAAAAATAGAAGAAGAAGAAGTAAAGGAAGCAGCTTTTCAATTTTTTGCTGATTACATCATCCAAATAATCATAAATTTTTTTTTTTTTTTAATTGTTAAAAGATAAATAAATATCTTAATCCCCGAATTAAAATAAATTTTTTTTCTTTATTTCCAGAACTTTACAGGACTAAACTAAGTTCATACAAGGAAGTTGTCATCAAAACAAAATACAACAATTACTAAATGTAATTGAGAAATAAATATTCCAACTAAAACATTATTTCATCATTAACAATAATGGGCAAACATTTAATCGAAAAAGTTTAACGGGCCTTAATTTATGAGTCGAATGCCAATCAAGCGTTCATTTCAAACTCCATCACTTAATTGTCCCCAAAAACAAATCGGGTTGTTTTCATTTTAAATAAGTTTATTTTTTCCCTCCGTTGTCGTTCTAAAATATTTAAAAATGAATTACTGAAATTAAAGGTCAGCAAGAAAAAAAAATAAATAAATAAACAGTTTCCCTTTTGTGTTTATTTGTTCGGTTCCTTGAAAGTTTTTAATTTTAAAGAAAAAAAAAAAGAAGAAAAGAAAAACAAACACAATCATGGATCTAGAAATAAATTCAATGCTTCGCCTCATAGCTGGTGTCCTTATATCGGTGTCCCTCTTCACAAACCTCACATCTGGACAAATTGACTGGGACGATGACGATGATCCAGGTACGTTTTCACTTTAATTAAAAACCAAAAAAATATGTTTTCCATTCCAACAAAGCAAATTTACTGTCAATGTCATGAAATCGAAAGAATAGGTAGGTAGGTAAATACATAGACGAAGAGTAGGGAAGCTACCCAAGCATACTCGTAGTTATGAAACAAAAACAGCAAAATGTTGCTTCAAGGGTAAATGGCCGAACAAGAGTGCTTTGAGCGAAATGTCAACAAAGCGTGTACATTCTAAGAACAGAGAGTGAGAAGACCTTCAATTAGGAAACAAAAATTTACTTAATATAAGCGTCAGCGCCTCCATTGTCCTTCACTTGAGTGCACTACACAACGGAAGGTGAAAAACACCTACAATGTTCGCTGAGAATGGGAAGAGTGGCAAAATGGATATACTCGTACCCTAGCTGTACACATACACAAACAAAAAAAAAAGAATCTACAATAAGTTGATATTGTTCGTTGATGCAATGTCAGATACGTACTATATACACATATATAATTCTTTTTATAGCCACCTGTCTTCTCGCGCGCCCAACCTCCACCTCAATCTCCACTTCCACCTCCACCTCTACCAAACAAGCCTTCACCGTGAACAAGGACCCTGTCAGGCAAACGTGATACCTACAATATACTGAAGAGTGAGCGTTTGCATAAACACACACACACACACACACACACAATCGCAAATACATACATAACATTCATCTGTTCAAATTTAACTCTACTTCGTCGTAGATATCCACCTTGTCATGGAAATTTCAAAGTTCCTGTATTATGCGAGACTATGACTGCTTGCCAAAGCAGTACCTATAGCTAGAGCTTCACTGTATGAAAAATGACAAGTAAAAAAATATCTTTAAAAAAAAAACTGCATAGGAAGCAAAAGAAAAATGTTTATACTTGAGTTGGAATGATCCTTCTCAAACGTTGAACTTTTTCAAGATTCCAGCGCAGCGTTCGGTTGAAACATTGCTTGCGCACTTAAGGTTGTTTTCCTTTTTTTCTTACACTCTTATACATTGAATACTCTCTGAGTATGATTTAAATCTATAACGGTTGTGTTGTTTTGTTTTCAAAAAGACAAATAGACGAGGAAATAAGATTGGAAGCTTTTTGTCTTGCACCTGACGTGGTCCCGTCGTGTCTTCAAGTAGCGAGAGGGCTGAAATAAATGTTAGCAAATAAAGAGAATAGTATTTACCGTTTTATTTGTGAATCTTAAAAATGTTTGAAAAATTGTGCAGTGTATGATACCATAATTTTTGAACAGAAACGTAAAAAATAAAGGAAAAGTCATGAGTTCTAGTTTAGCTTTTTATCGATTTATTTCTAAGGCTTTGATAGGGTTTGGTACATAGGTAAATATCTCAAAAATGATGTCTTTAAATGATATCTTGGATATTTTTGAAATGGCAGAGTATAGAAGAGAAATCCCTCTGCCGCTCGAACTCCACCCATCCCAACGCGGCGTGGCGCCCAACAGCTGCCTCGTCCTTAATGTCCCACAACTCCTTGAATTGCCTGCGGCTTAAATTTTTGAATGCTCAAGGACATCTAGATCCTTTGTACTACCTTCCTGTTAGTTGAATCGAAAACTACTCTGAAAACTTTAAACGCGTTTTTCTCAAAACTGCATTTTTCAAATTTGCCGCAACTGTAACTCACACAAATATTAACGAATCGTCTTGAAATTGTAACTGCATACTCTCCATATGTTTTTACATACAGCCATTTACAACTTTTACGATCGGATGAAAATTGTAATTTTGACTGCCATGGAAAGACGATTTTTTTGGCGAAATTAGGACTTTTTTTTTTTAATTGCTGCCATTTTGTCAATTTTTCACTATAATTATAGATAGCTGTATGGGAAAAAGGGTTTACTTTAACGCCATTATTTTATTTTCTTGTTATAGGTACCAGAAAAATTTACAGAATTTTTGAAGCTATAGCTTTTTTTTCACGCCTTCAAAAAATCACCTCCATTTGAGCTCGAGAAACTAGCCGAGTCCCTTAAGTCACTTTACAAAAGCTTCATACAGCCATGTTTCGAAATATTATCTTATGTCATGGCATTATCTTATGATAAGCATCACGGTTTACATTTCAGTATTTTAATAACAGATTTTAAAAAAGAAAAAACGAGTTTTTTGAAAGCATTTTCTTGAGAAATCCTTCAGAAAATCCTATTTCCTACGTAATACCTAATTCCTTATTCCTACGTACTACGCTACGGCCATCATCGCGGTCGTGAAAAAAAGCTTGAGCATTCTGTATATTGAGTGCTTCACGTTATGGTAGCACTTTTTGACATTCACCTAAGACTTCAGCTTTGAAAAAACTATCCAAACTACTCGACTTCTAAGAAATATTTTATTTTTTAATCACAGACGTTGTTAAAGCTTTTGTTCGATTTTTATCATTGTAAAAGATGATTTCTTATCTTATTGGCAACACTGGTTTTGACAGCTCATTTAAGTCTTGTGTTTTGTGTCACTGTCAGAGATCTTAAGTTTGGTCTGTAATTTGACTCTTTTAAGCAAACAAAGCTTAACAAAACTATTGAATTTTGTTATCAAAATGCGTGCTCTTCTTCTTCGTTCGCTTCTTCCATTTATGGACGAGGGTCATTTCTGTTTGAATGGACAAAACTACTATTATTTATTTGGAGTGAAGAGTAGCCAGAAGCATTGCAAAAGTTACAAATGCAGAAAAAGTCACTTTTGTTGCGGATTACGGGGCTGGTGGAATCATTGGGCCGAATATCTTCAAAAATGGTCGCAACGTTACTGTGAACGGTGAGCGTTACCGTGCGTTAAAAATAAAATTTGTTATTCAAAACGGAAGAGCTTGATTTGAATGACTCATGTGGTTTTAACAAGACGGTGCCACATACCACATAGCACTCGCTTAGCATCTATTGAGACTCGAGTTCGCTGAAGAGCTTACTTCACGTTTTTGGCCGTTTAGATAGTGAAACTTAACGCCTCTGGACTATTTTGTGGGGATACGTTAACAGTGATAAACCCGATTGATCGACCCATCGAACCGGAAGCCAATATTAAAACGTTTAAGCGTTAGATACCGGCTTAAATGTAGGAAAGAGTATGTCAAAAATTCACAATGCGATGTACTAATTTAGGCGTAGCCGCGGCCAACAGTTACAATTTAATTATTTTGACCGTATACTACCGTACCTATACTACCAATTCAATAGAGGCTTCATCCATTTTTTGAATTGAATATGTTTTCTTTTTAATTTCCAATAGCTCTTTAAAAATCCCTTGTTACAAGCTTTCTTTCTCTATTTTCTCCGTTTGGAAGTTTGATTGTCATAAGTTTCGGTAACACTTTGGCTTAACAATTCCAGCTACAGAATCGAGCAAAACAAACTATTCAGATCTAGGTACAGCGATGCCACTTTGAATCATAAATTCACAATTTTCAGGATGTGATGTGAGTAGTAAGATCTTTTAATTTAGATCAAATATTTTCCTTTACACGAAAAAAGTTGCTGTTTTACGCTTCTAAATCTGGATTATATGCTTCAGACACTCATACCTTTACTTTTAGGTCAACAAATAAAATTACATTTTCATTTTTGCTTTACAAAAAAAAACAATTTTTGTGGCTCTTAATTATTTTAAAAACGAAGTTATCCTGGAAATTGTTTGCCAGCTGCAACCAGATATCAAACAAGTCACATTTCAATGATGAAATGCTCCTAACAAATAACTTCCATAAATTCCTCAGACTCTTGCTTAACTGATGTTTACCCTACCTCACAGTTCCATGGCGCATGGTTACAATAACATTGCTTTCTTTTCGTCGACAAACAAAACCAATGCAAAAATTTTAATGCATTACTTCAAGCAAACGTTTTATTTGCTTGAATGACTCCATCATCCGTCTACGGAAACACCCTGTTCCAGACCAGACCAAGAAGGGTGGAAAGTAAATTCTAAAAAAAGGACTGTTTCTTGTGTTTCGTATCCGTTCCTATGTTATGTTTTTTATTTCCAGTTTCCAGACGACGTATACACATTGTCATAATAATTTAGCAAACAGAAGTCTGCCGGCAAAAGAAATAAAAAAATGCAATGCACTCATTTCGAAAGAGCATAATTATACCCATGTCTTCAGGACTTAAGCTCCATTGGATGCCAGAATTTCAATGAAAGAATGACTTTCGGTTTCATGTGTGTCTAGTATTATTAAAAATTTAAACAATCCCAACCTCTGTGACTCACGACGATCCTTTCGTCATTAAAAATGGTAGAATTTGCTATTTCTGTTTCCATTTCTTTTTTCTCTACTTTAGGTGGGCGATGAGGGTTGAGGAGAGATTGCAGAGTAAAAATGTTGCGTGTTATTAAAAAGTTCACATTGTTTTTCCGTTTTCCTTTTTTTTTTTTAACTTTTGCTCGCACATTAGCCGTGTCTGACTTCCGTTTCGAATACCGAATGTCATATATAAAAAAATTTCCGTAGGTAGGTACATTTTCCAACTGAAAGGAATTATTAATGAAAATCACGCGACCCAACGAAAATGAATTTAAATTTGGCATTAGAAGGCTATATGTGTGGTAAAGCATAGAAACATTATTTTAATTCGGGTGTGCATGTCATATCAGGCTAGTTTGGTTGACCAAACGGACATTTATAATCGAGTTTACTCGCTTAATAAATCAGCCAATAGTAGTTACAGTGTCCCTAGGCCTATATTTGTTTATGTGAATGACAATGACACAATGACGTGTAGGTACCCTTCGGTGGGGGAACGATGACAGTTTGGGGCTGTCATTATTTGCTATCACTTTTCTGGGTGTGTGGAATAAATTATTTTGGGTATATAGGAACCCAGTGAACAGTTTGGGTTTGTTTTAGGTATTTCTGTGTTGTTTTTATTTTTGGTCTACATATATAAGCTTTATTACTTTTGTAATGGATTCTGTGGGGCTTAATTATGTGTAATTGGACGCACTGAGAGCTCGTGCACATTTATTCAAACGAAACATGATTTCATTGCTTTAGCGAAGGTTTCAAACACAAAAGAAGATGAGTGACACACACAATTGGGTTATTAAGCCCATGGCAACATCTTTTGCTAAGCCGGAGTGAGCTCAGACTTACATATATGATTCCTGAAATCTGTTTGTACTCAGGTAGGTATGGGGTCTTATGCTTTCATTCAGACAAACGGAATTATAAAAATAAGCCGCATTGAAGCAGCATTCTACGTAATTTGATGCGTCAGCCTCGTCTTTGGTCATAAGAGACTGTAGCTAACATCATGAGCATGTAGGAATTTCAATAGGTTCGACGTTGTGGGGCTTGTTATATGTATGGTGTGAACACTCTTTCTTTGTGTTTTTTTTTGTTCTTCAACATAACACTTTTTTTTGGGTAACATTTTTGAAACACTGTGTTCTACGGGTATCCCCTTTCGCGAGGACTTAGTCCTCTGAGTTCGAGCATCGAATCCCAGAAACATTTAATTGTTTTCAAAGGATTTCGATAGGGACTACCAAGGCTTCCGAAAGTAAACCCTTTAATAAAAAAGAAAAATTCTTCTCACTTACCTAGTCGTTCGAAATAGGCAGTGATTTGTGGCCCCCTGCACTCCTTACAACGCAATGTTGACGGAAATGCGTTGCGTTCCGGGAATCCCCGAGCTCGATTTCCTACTCATTTTATTTATTGATTTAAGGTCTTCCTCTGTGGAGTCATGTATTTCCGTCACGTTAAGTTCAGCTTCTTAAAAGTACTGCTCTGTCATTGGGCTATCGCAATACCGTCACCACTTGTACAAAATCTTGTCATCATCGACAAGAAGCTGTGCTGATCACCTATGAACAAAAAATATACGGTGCAATGATCAACTTGGTGCTATGTTTGCTACGACCAAGAATTTTTCTCATACGCTTTTGCAATCGATCATTCCTTGGTTCGATTGATGACGACCAAGGTGTTCTGTATATGGATCAAGTTATAATGCTGTAAAATTGTCTCAGTTCTTATTTTTAAAGCTTCTTATTGTGAGACTCTACATTTACATTTGCATGAAACCTACTCCACACATAAATCTGCGGAGTAGGGGGGTTGCAGCCGGGCGACAAAGACCATTTGGCTGATACACCACAAGACTAACTACATAAATACTAAATACAACAAATAACACATGACAACAGCACGCAGTAGTACAGGACGGTCCCCGATCTGGTCACTAACAGCGCTCATTCCGATTTAATTACGGTGTTCTAATGGGAACCGACTCTTTTCAATTGACATTGTGAGACTCTATTTGGATGCAATCAAAAGAAATTCAAAATTGAGAGCTTAGTCAGCTCTAAATGCATGTGCATGTCAAAGAATTAACATGAGAGCAATCATGACGATTTCGGCTATTTATTTTCATTTCAACAGAGCGGGAAGTTCTTCGGATACGCTTACTACGACTCCACGTTCACCACAAATGTTTTGGCTAGTTGCTGTAAAGATGTCAAGCACCTAATCACTGGCTTTGAGAGTAAGTCTGGTTTTCCGATGAATACAATTCTTCGGAGCATTCTCCTAATGCATTGGACCCCTGTTGGTAAGATTATTTTAAAGTAGCGTAAGGTGAAAATTGGTTTGGGATTGGAGCCAAAGATCCTTCCACTTTCCACCAACTGCACTGTTTGTTTTTCCAACTTCAGGTGAGTGTCCGGTCCTGACAAAAGACACAAAATACGAGTATAGCCCAAATCGTAGTGGCTGCTATAGTAATGGTCATGACTGCGGGTAGTTTCCGGTTCAGCTTGCTTTTTTCTGTATTCTTCAACAACCACTTGCAACCATGTTACAGAATGTTCTCGATTAACGCAGCTCTCGATTTAAGCAACAGCTGATATTACATCATTGCTGACGCAGTAATCGCAACTCTTCAAATAATTTTGCCTCTTTCGTTATTCTACCGCTTCAATAAAGTCAATATGCTGTGAGTATAACGTTCACAAAACTACTGTTAGCAGAATAAAATAGAAAGAATGTGCAGTAAGAAAGTTTGTTCCTTATTCTGAATGTGGGCCCTTAAAGACGAAAAGCTTTGTACAAGTGGTTTCTAGATAAAAAAAGCAAAGTGTGCCCATTTTCAGTGGGGTCTTTAAAACAAGGGCGTGCTCATTGCATGTACAAATTAAGAAGAGACCAGAATCTTTAAAAGTGACCAATGGTTTGGTGACAAATTTTAAGAAAAGACACGGAATTCGACTGTTAAGAGTTTGTGGAGAAAAACTTGTACATAGATCCATTCCTGATTACATTCGAGGAACATGTCGGAGAGCCCGATTTGACTCCCCCGTCAAATTTATAACGCCGATGAATCCGGGCTATTCTACGTACTTATGCTCATCAAAATTCTTGTAGGTCGTAAGGAAACGTCAACTCCTGACAGAAAGACAAGCAAAGAAAAAGTTGTATTTATCATATTGTAGGTTATTGGTTTGCTCATTTTCACTTTTCATCTCGAACTGAAAAAAAAAACTCTAATTCTGTTAGTGCAACCACCTCGATTATATAATCTACCCTTATTTTAATTAGTTGCGATAATCGAGAGCATACTGTATTTTATTTATTTGTTGATTTGCCTGCCAAACTTCTTTCCGTTTGCAAAGCTTTTTCTGAGAATATCTCATCTTGTTAATCAGTGAATTAAAAATTAAAATGTTTCTTCTAGGAAGGGAAGACAACTAGGCCATTTTGTGGCCAGTGCTGTGTAATTGTCTTGACGTTCAGATTGTTTTTATAAATCACCTTAATTTCATCATTACAGTGATAAAGTGATACATACCCGAAATGATGATAGATGTTCATTTAACTCAAACTAATTACACATACTTAATGGACCGTCAGCTAATTACTTAACGCTTCCACACCTGCGGTTCGACAAATTTGACGATCTAAAAGGAGTGGGTAGACAAAAGTATCACTGATTCTTTTTCCTGAGCAGACAGCAATTCAAAGTCACCACTTGTATGACAACATAAATATTAGATTAGTTAATGCTGTATGAACACAACTCCTTGTCCTTGTTCTTCTAACTAATTGAATACTTGCAGAGATAAGTCAATGATTTATGAATTCTCATTAAATTGACTATAAATCTTTGCTCTGTATTGAGAATTCTTCTCTATCTTTGCCTCATTCAATATTCAATATGTCTATTAAAATCTAATAAATCCTATCTATTGTCCCTAAAGGCCATAGGTAGCATGCATGGATATTTTGTTATAATAGTCAAAGCTACACAACACATATTCTACTCCTAGTATGCGAAAATTGAAATTGCTCAAAAAAAAAGGACAAAACAAATAAAACACCCACTATGAGGCACCCATTATAATGTTATACCTACATGCCTAGCCTGTACGAACAACAATACGCCCCATGCATGTTGTATGTTCAGAGGCAAGAGATAGGTGGGATAGGAATGTGTAGAGAATACTTGTCCATGTGTCACAGGTGATTTCATTATTAATTGTCAAACAGATGAGTTCTTTGCAAACATATTGTTCACTTTATAAATCGCCACTACTCTACCTACGACGGCTTCTCGACGTAGTAACAAAAACAACAACATAAGCTTCAACAGCAGGACTCTTCAGTTTTGTCGGACTGTGTTTCTTATCCTAATTCCTATGAAAAGTAAGAATGTCTATATATATTTGTACATCCCCTCACAAGGTTAGAACACAACACGAAGACAAGAAAAAAAAAGAGAAACTAAGGCGATGAATGGATAAGTGGGTGTTGGATGTTGGGTGTTTTTTAGTAGATAGAGGCGGGTGAAGGATTCACCCTTGGGCCACTCAACTGGAGAAGGAGATGATGACGTTCGTTATTTTTGCCAATTTTCTTGCACAACAACGCCGCAGCTCAAGAAACAGAATAAATGCACAACGGGCATACACACATCACCCACACTCATACACACGCAAAAGAAAAACAAGCATTTATCTCGGGATAGGGCGAACAACAATATTTTTAATGATCAAAAACATTGTTACAATTTATATTGTTTGTTATCCTTGCACACTCTGGCAGCAGTCATGCATATGCAGTCACAAGTGCCTTTTGTTCGATACAACTTTTACAAAAGCCGCATACAAGCTACATGGAGAGCCCTTTTCTTTACTATTAAGTAAACACATTCGTTTTTTTTTTTTTTTTTTGGTTTGAAGGATCGGAGTTTATACGGGTTTTATCCTTTGGCTTGTAATAAAAAGGCAAATATTTGGAAAATTCCAGAGTAACTATACATCCAACGCTTTGTCATGCCGGACCGTTGTAGATGAATGCATCAAATGTGGTTAACGGTTTAGCTGAGGTTTAAACATCGTTGGAGAATAAGTTATGGATCGTTTGAGCAGCGGAAATAATCTGAGCAAACAACAGCGTTCAACACTTTTCAGTTCAAAGACGAAATATCCCTTCCACCAGGACATTAGGGTCATTGCAATTATGATTTGTAGTTCTTTTTAGAGTTTTCTCTCATTTAATTGTTGGCGGAAAAATACATATTGTACCTACGGCATGTGCAGTTTTCTGCTTTGAATGGTTTATAACATAGAAGTACTTTGACACAGTGTTGCTTATGCGACTTGGTCATTGCTGGTTTATACGACCGTAGAAGCTATTAAATATGTAAGTACCTACCTACTACGGTTTTATTCAAAGTTTTTGGTGTTGTGGTGTGCAGGTCGTCAATAAAAAAGAAGCTGAAATAAAAATACATTTATTGTAACAATCTACAATGTTAATGGTAATTTAAATATGAACGCTCCAGCGGCAGCTTTTTCTATGTTTAGAGAAGTGGACGTCTTAAGAAAATAAAACCCTTACCATATTGGTACAGACAAATACAAGGACATCTGCATGGTATGTATTTGCTTTGGACATGAAGGAATCTAAAACGGGCAAGTTTGCCGACGGATTTTGAGGCCAACGCGGTGTATACCCACGAGAGGATGACCTACTGTGATCTGTGATCCCTTTACGATCACGATGCTCGTAACGTCGTAACGCCGAAAAAGAAGAAGATTTAGAATCATAGTTTGATTGAAAACGCCCAGGTCAACAAGCAATTTCACACTAACTTGAAGTGCTTTAATAAAAATACCGCCGATAACTTTAAACAAAGGGTGTTCTGTTCGTGTTCATACAAATTCCTTCTTATTTTGATAGTTTCTAAAAATTGGGTTGTGGTACCCGTGGTGCGATGGTTAGCATGTCCACCTGCTAAACTCAGAGGTTCGAGGTTCGAATCCCAGCAGAGGCGCAAAAATGTTTTTTCCCGGGTATCGCCTTTCGCGAGGAATTGGCAAGTCCTCCGTTAGTAAATTCATGCCATGAAAAGCGCTTTCTCAATTAGCCGTTCGGATCCGGCATAAAATTGTAGGTCCCCTCCATTCCCTCACAAGGCATGGTTGTGAGAAATGCGCTAGGCCCAGGGGCTCCTCGCTCTGTAGCGCCACCCTATTTATTTATTTTTATTTAAAAATTGGGTTATAAAATATGGATGCAAGAACACCTTCTTCAAAATAGTAAAAACACAAATAAAATATTCTTCACCATTAAGAAAAAAAAAAAAACAATGTTCACCAATTGAAACAAACTGCGGGAAAAATCTCCGAAAAGAAAATCTGCTAGGTTACGAGCTTCAATATAAACTGAACCAAGCCCAGAGAACCACAGACTTCGAAAGGAATGTCTTGTGAATGCACAATTTCGTGTTAGACATGGAAACGATTACTTAGACCTCAAAAAAGTTGGGAGTTGCAAGAGAAAAGCCTCAGATGGATTAGATAAGCTTGGAAATTCTTAATCATAGACAAAAAGGCAATCTTAAAAAACGCATGGCCAACCATTTTTTTAAGAAAAATTGGTGCAATGGTATCCATAAAATTTCGATATACTTTTACTCAGGCATCAGGTGCCAACAATCTAGTTTATCCGTTCACAGACAAAGGCAAAGCTATCTGCGATACCACACCGTAAAGTGAACGAGGTCAATGAATTCATCTGATGATTTGCAAGAAAGAAAAGATTAGGAGAATCAATAGTAGAAGCGATTGTTATGGCTGTTCAAATAGACGTAAAGAAACTCTAAATCTTAACATGTCCTTAGGAATAAATAGTAAAGGTGGCGCAACTGAGCGTGAAGCCCCGAAGGCCCAGCGAATTTCTCAAACCATACCTTACCAAGCTTATACTTATACCAAGGGAGTGGAAGTAACCTACGGTTTTCTGCCTGTTCTGAACGGCTAATCGAGAAAGTTCTTTTAATAGCAATGAATGTACTGTCGGAGGTCCTGCCAATTCCTTTCAGTTTAGTTAAAATACTAATATTCCAAACTAATTTTAAAAGGCATCATATGGTTTTAGGGTTGCCAGATTTTCAATTTTAAATGGCGTTCAAATTTTCTTCCCGAATCCCCGTGTAAAGAAATTGTTAGGTTGCTTTTGGGATTCGAACCACAAGCCCCTCGGTTAACAGGCAGACATGCTAACCACCAGCCTACGGGCACCTCTCATACTTTGTTTTTGATTGTTTTGAAAGTGTTCAGAACATGGTTCTGATCAATCGTTTTGAGAATAACAGAAGGTTGATCTTCGAAAAGATTCTTTCCTTCTGTCATATCATCATCGTTAGCCAAGTTCTTACCATCTGGCAAACTGTGTGGCCTTTTACAGGTATATGTCAGTTAGTTTCGTTCACTGTGCACACTACCTACAATTGCAGGAGTAGCGTTCAGCATTTACAACAGTTAAATGATTTTACACGGTTTTAAAATAATTGGAGATGGTTTCTCTACTCAATTTGGTTTTTTGCAGCTGTTCAAATTGAGATCGTTGTTAGATATTTTCTTACTTGAAGGGAGATCTGATTGATTACAGAATGTTACTGCTGATAAATTGTTCTTCTTTTCATATTATTTTTAAAGCAACCACAAAAGCTAAAAATGGTAATTGGAATTTGTTGGGTTGAAGGCTTTGATAAGCATACAATCTCTGTAATCAAAGACGAAAAAGTGTGAAATACTTCACACATGAATGTGTAAAAAGATAAAATTTTTAATTCTACTTCTACTTTCGGAGTAATTTGTTTTGGAAACGTTTAATTTAAAAATGGAGCTACGTTCCAATAACTTTTATATTTTTTTATAATTTACTTGCTTTTTACTTTCTATTGAGCCCAGATTTGTTTTTTTCAGTAGGCAAAGTGTGATGACATACTTAACTAACTTACTCATCTCATAACGTTCGAAAAAGAGATTCAGTCAGATGATAATTGTTTGTGATAATAATCTAAGCAAAGTCCAACGAACAGCTTGTTTGTGTATAAGCGGATCACTGAGATCAAAACCCTCAGCTGCCCTAAATACACTCCTTAACCTCACACCACTAGATATCTTCAGCAAACAAATGGCCGCCAGTTCAGCCATTCGTATGAGAGCTACCGTATCATGGCTAAAAGAAAACGTGATATCCTCAGCGAATATCTGGATTTTCTCAGACAGTCAAGCAGCCCTCAAATCACTCGGCGCTGTTTCTACGAACTCAGTAACCACCCTTAACTGTCGCCTATCTCTTAGGGAGATGGCTGAACAGTTCAAATTCACCTTATTTGGGTGCCGGGGCACAGAGATATCAAAGGCCGATGAATTCGCCAGAAAAGGAACCGTTCTACTGATCTCAACCAGTAGGTTGAATATTTGTATACCAATCGCTACATGTAAAACCATGCTAAAGCAAGAGGCAATGGATAGAACAAATTATAGGTGGAACAATATCACCACGTGTGTGGCAACAAAACATATATGCCAGGACTAGATCCAAAACGCACAAGACATTTGTTATCCATAACCAGATTGCACGTTAGCTCCGTAATCAATGTCATCACCGGACATTGTCTGATAGGAAGACACGCCATAAGACTTGGCGTTTCCTCTAATGACTTCTGCAGAAGTTGCTTAGATGAGGAGGAAGAGGAGACAATCCCACACCTCCTCTGTTCATGTCCTGCACTCTCCTTTAAAAGAAAACGGCATCTAGGAAAATATTTTCTTGATGATCCAAGCGATCTGGTGAACACAGATCCTTCGCTTAATTAAAATCTCCAAACGGTTTTGTTAAGTGAGGTTCTCCTTCGCACAATTTTTATGGTATCACAATGAACCCAATATTGGTCTAAGTGTGTCAGTTGTATTCGTGACAGCCATTTTAACCTAACCTAACCTAAGATGATAATTGGCTGAATCACAATGCAGGTTTAGCTTCGGTTTCCAATTACTTTGATGAGTTCAATCATAGCAAATCCTATCACAATGATGCTTTGACTCCATTTTTGATTTGGTTCGTGTACAAGAAAATACAACGCGTCTTCAAAAGCAAGAAAGTTCATTTTGGTTGAACTTTTGCTCGCTTTGACCGTAAAAACAAGACAAAGCGCTCGGAAGCAACGTTCGAACGTTGTTATAACTCAGCAATAAGTTCGAAAATAGCTCCACAAACATAAATGTCATCGTTTCAGTAATCAAATGCCAATGCTATATATAGTTCATAAGAACATCATCTTAGAAATTTTTGGTCAAACTCGACTTCTGATTAATCAAATATTGGAAATTTTTATTATGCATTTCAACTGCCTTTAGATCTGTGTTGTCGTATAAAGGAAACCTGTTCGCATAACAATTGTATCTATACGTCGTATTTATATCAAGTACTGCAGTTTCAAAAAATGCTTCAAAGTCGATTTGCTTACAGATTTGTATTGCTGGCGATTATGACAAGATATTGTGACCGGGCTGACGGTCGCTTACTGCTCTACTGCTACCAACTTCTGCAAGTAAGCAGACCTTTGCGACGTATATGCTTTATCTAGGAAAATAAAACATTTTTCAAATAAATAAGCCTATACACAAACCAAATCCCCGCAGAAATAAATCTGACAGTTCATGTCACAAACTCTTTCGCTAAATCGATTTTCAGTGGAAAAGACTCACTCACTGTCAGCCAAATCTCAGCACTATTCTCGATTTTCCGTCATGTATGTAGCTAATCCCAGAAAATTTTTACATACTCTTTTGAATCTCTCCAAAAAATCTCTTCCACTTAACGAAATCCGACAAAATGTATGACAAAATTAAACAGCATGCTACAAATATAAATAAAAGAAAAAAAAAAAACTTTAGTTGCCCATTTTAAATTTCGAATAATTCAAAACAAAGCTATTTCTTTTTGACAATTCATCTCAGATTAAAAAAGATAAATTTAAACGAAACAACGGCAAGCAAAGCAGACAGAACAAAAATCTCTTTATTTGAATTTTTATTGTCGAATTTAATACATTTTTTTATGCTCGTATTTTTGCTTGTGACGAGCACCCGTCTGGATGTCTGACATCCACATCAGTGCGGTTACGAGTGTCACTGTATTCTGTTTCATTATCCTCCCCCTCAGAGGTACAAGAGGAAAGCTAGTGACAAAGTGGGCATCTCATGTTCACAAAATGGAGAGATAACTTCTTCCCGTGCCAAGTTCCAACCCATGAAATGAGGCCGGGGTCGACAATGACAACAACGCACCAACGACGACAATGACAAAAAAAAAAAACAAAAATATGTATTTAAGAAATGAGTGGAATTTTCGAGAAAATTTACGGCAATAATAAAGTTAACGCGTGCATTTGTCCGAAAACACCCACCAACAATACACAGCTCTATAAAGGTACATAAAAACAAAAACAACAATGCAAAAACAGTAAAAAAAAAAAAACAAACAAACCTACCCTGATGTTTTAAGGGCTGCTGCAGATGAGTTTTTGGTTTAACCTGACTATGTTTTTTATTTTTTCGCCGTATTAATATAATTTTTTTTTTTCTGTTCACCTACTTTATTGTTTTGTTTTTACCACGTGCTTTGAGAGAATACAACATTCAAATGCATCACATTGGACAAGAGTGTGAATAGGTGCTTGTTAAAATCTTATGCAAAACTTTTGGATTGTATATATTTAAGGTTGCCATAATAGAAGGTACGTTTGTACACCTACGTTTATCTACACGTGTTGTATATGATAACGAAGGCTTGGCAAAAGCCATATAGGTAGAGGAATATGTTATCAAGATCCTTTTGTTGGAGTCACGTTCTTTAGTTAATGAGGTCATGCCAGTAGGCGAAACTCGGGCTATGTTTATTCTTACTGCTTCTTAATACATACAACATTCATTGTCGGTTTAGAATTTATAATTGTGAAACGGACTCATTTCCAGTAGTGTACGGAATATAAACATATGGTAAATAGAGTCATTGTCTTGTTCCAATTATTCACTTGCAAAGGAAAAACTTAGGGAGACTTTGACGAGAGTGCCTTCTACACCTTATGTTGCGTCTGAAACATCAAAGTTGAAAAAGTGTTAAGATGCATTTGTTTTAAGGACGACTAGTATACTTTTTACATTGAGGACTACTCACATAACGCGATGGTGTAAGGTTTCTTAATATAAAAAAAACAACCATTGAAATCAGATTCCCTATTATGTTGAACACATCAAGTAAACTAGGGCATTTTTAGCATTTTGAACTTTCAAAAACACTCAATGGTCTTTAACTGCTAGCTTTTTTTCTTTTTACGTCCGGCTGATTATTTGTAGAAAAATTATGCTTTGCGCTTTTCAACAAAAATGTGCAGTACAGTAAAGATAGGAATGTTTTCGTTTCATTTCCTATGATAAGTTCTCTTCACATTGAAACTTTGACAGAGTTGTCGTAGTATGCACTTTGAACTGACAAGAATAATAAGCAGGGTTACCGTCCGTTTATTTTTTCAATTTGTATTTAACTATTGAAATAAAATTAAGTTAAACTTTTCCCGATCCACCAAGAGGTTATCATTTCCAGACAAGGTTTTTGTAAATTTTTTTAGTGATCATGAGACGTAATGTAACTGTGAAGATATGGAAACATGTAAGCTATGCAAATATATAATTTCCTATTCAACCTTAGCAAATAGAAGAATCGGAAATGTTCTGAAAATTTGAGCGTGAGCGGTGACGTTATTTTTTCATAACTTACTTACTTACTTAAGATGGCGCTACAGTCCGGGTCGGACTAGGGCCTCAACCAACATGCTTCTCCAGCCAGCTCGGTCCCTAGCTAGCTGCCTCCAGTTTTGCACGCCAAGTTGGTTGAGGTCCTCTCCTACTTGCGTGCGCCACCTGAGTCGCGGTCTTCCTCTACTGCGCCGTCCCTCGGGATTGGAAACGAAGACTTTCCAGGCCGGAGCGTTGGTGTCCATTCGCTCTACATAACCCAGCCATCTAAGCCGCTTGACCTTGACTCGTTTGACCAGATCAGTGTCGCTGTATCAGTTCGTCGTTGAATCTTCTTCTCCACTCTCCATCTATGCAGACAGGACCAAAAATCACCCGAAGAATTTTTCTCTCGAAGTCCTCCTAAAGCGTTCTCATCTACCTTTGACAAGGTCTATTTCAGCGCTGGTGTCGTTGTCTAAATTAATAGCGGCGCCTAGGTAGACAAAGTCCTTAACTACCTCAAAGTTATAGCTGTCTATCGTGACGTTCTGTCCAAGACGTCGGTGTTGGGTGTCCTTTCTTGATGACAGCATATACTTGGTCTTGCCCTCATTTACCACTAAACCCATCTTCTTCGCTTCCGTCTCAATGCTCATAGACACGCCATTGACATCACGCTGCGTTCTTCCAATTATGTCCATATCGTCGGCATATCCGAGCAATTGAACGGATCTTTGAAAGATTGTGCCTCTTGTGTTGACGTGGGAGTTTTGCACTATTCTTTCAAGAACGATGTTGAAGAAGTCGCATGACAGTGCATCGCCTTGCCTAAAACCTTTTTTGACATCGAATGTATTGGTGAGATCTTTTCCGACCCTGATGGAGCAGCGTGCGTTCTCCATCGTCATCCTACACAATCGGAGAAGTTTGGTAGGGATGCCAAAACTAGACATGGCTCTATATAACTCCTCTCTATAGATGCTGTCATACGAGGCCTTTAAATCGATAAAAAGGTGGTAGGTATCGATTTGAAGCTCCTGGGTTTTTTCCAAGATCTGCCGTAGTGTGAAGATTTGGTCTATGGTGGACTTTCCTGGTCCAAAGCCTTGCTTTAGACCAGGAAAGGACCTATCAGGTTGTTGACGAATGGCTTCAGACGCTCACACAATACGGCAGAGAGGATCTTGTTTGCGATATTAAGAAGACTGATACCTCTGTAGTTGGCGCAGTTCAGAGGGTCTCCTTTCTTGAGGACCGGTGAAACAGTGCTGGGGTTCCATTCATCGGGCATGCTTTCTTCCGACCATATTTTGCAAATGAGCTGGTGCATACTCCTGACCAGGTCATCGCCTGCCGCTCTAAACAATTCGGCAGTGAGGCCATCTGCTCCAGCAGCTTTTTGTTGGACTTTAGCTTGGATACTACAGTCCGGTCGGGTTGGCGGAATTGTTTAAAGCGGAATTGGGTTCCTCATCGCCGTTATAGAGCTTGGAGAAGTGGTCTTTGCATATCCTCAGCATAGCGTTACGTTATAATGCATATTAAACAATATTTGAGACTAACAGTAGTTGTGAAAACGAAATGCAGCTTTGATTTCACGTTGTTTTATTAAGATTACTTATTCATATTTTCCAACTGCCAAATTCGGAATGGATTCATAAAAATTGATAGTTTAATAGATGCAACAAAAAGCGACTGTAACATAACGTAATCAAGTGAATTTATTTATTACAATTTACTCCCTTTTAACACACAAACTTTTTAATAGTCTCGTTGCCTAAGGATAAGCAATAAAAGTGACCATTTTATGTTCAGTAAATGTGACATGAAGGTTTTGTCGGAAGCCATATATTAACATTACGATAGCAGGTATGCTAGATAACGTTACGTGACTCGAAGTGAAAATAAAAACACGAGACTATAGTTAAACTTTCGCTTGTTTTAAAATCTATTACAAAAAAAAAAAACAAAAAGAGTAGGTAAAGAGCCTTCGACAGTAAAAGGAACTTGCAATTATGTTAAAGTTAAAGACCGTGTGTTCAGTTTCGGTTCCAACATTAATCATACGTAGCCTAAAAGTAACGAAGAAAATCATTTAAATCATTTTAGATTTAATGGTATTTCAATTTAAGAGTCAACTTTCGTCATGTTACTTGGCATTGTCATTCTTTAAGGATTCTCATTCATTCATTTTACAGCAGTTTAAGAAGGTAAATTGCCCAAATTTGACATCCTTCACGCCACCGACGACATTACATATTCCTCTACATTAAAGAAACAGAAAATCGACACACACTTCTCGAATAGCTAATCGAAATTTTATTGAAAGGTTCGATTCAAATATACAACCTTCTTCACCTCCATCCAAAACTTATTAAGCTCAATTCTTTGGCAGCTCATTTCAATACACAAAACCCTTCAAAGTAATCCTTTAGCATTTCCTAAAACAAAACAAGTTCATATCAAAATAAAATTACCCGCTAATGTATAGGTTTCCGGTCCAAGACCTTTTCTAAGCTCACCCAATCAACCCTACTTTAAATTCGATTAGACACAACATTTCCGTCTCGTATATATGCTCATTTTACCTCATTCAATTCAACTCAATTCTCGCAAACTCGAAAACTTTATTTGAATAGCTTCTATACAGCCAGCGCCAGAAGACAAAACTTGGAAATACCATCACATTACTATGGCACTCCATTATAATTTTCCAGCACTAATCCCTTGCATGGAGCTTTCGTTCGCTTGTACAGAATTATCTTTTAAGAAAGCCTGATCGCAATTAAATAACCGAAACCACACAAAATTGCAATCTTCTTTCGCCCAAATTTTCCACTGGATTAGCATGCCTCTGCACTTCGGTAACATTCAAGTTCGTCCTTTGCCTATATAAATGCAAATACATACATACATTCCTTTTTTTTCTTTTCTCTTTTATTTTTAAGCTGCATGAAGTTCCTTTTGTATGCGCTAGGATCTCTCTAGGGATCTGGACTAACTCAGACTATGAAATCGCTTAAGTGACTGAAACCACATAAAGCACTGGCATTCCTATAAAATATAAGTGAAATGTCCTTACCAAAGCAAGTTTGCTGTGGGTATAGTGTTCTAATGCTGCGTGACTCTCCCATCTTGCCTTTGGAACACCCACGCAGACCACACACGACAGAATTACTTCCTTTGTGTGTGAAGGAATTTGGCTTCATTGTATGCAATGAGTGCCTTTCCAAATCACCATCGCGTCGCAAATGGGTATGATGAGTACCAGCAGTCGCTATCGTCCTTCGGATTACACATCTGGAAAAGTTTCCGGTTGAACGGGTTGTGTGGAATCTCCAAACGAAAATATATCTCAGTATAGGAGGCAAGAGGTTTTTTTTTCTAGAAAGAGAGAGCGCTCTGTTCGCAGAGTTGGTGCCTGCCTAATGCTGTTACCAGTTATGCACCAGTTAATTTCGTCGCATCCCAGTAGATACTCCAGAAGGACAATGGCAGTAGTTGCGAGCAAAATGTGCATTGTGCATACAAAAAGCGTTCTCGAACAACGGATCTAAAACGCAGTAGCTGTTTGAATGCTAAATCAATAAATCGGCTTCGAGATATGCTCTAGTTTATACAAAAAGCCAGCGTTACCATATTTTAGTAACTTGAAATTTATGAATAGATATGGAAGAGCACAACAAATCGGGGATTAAAGTCAGGGACGAGTGCACATTATTTCAACCATTTCGTTGAACGTTTTGCTAGGATTGAGAAGTGGGATGGTTGCAATTTGCCTGACTTGTTTCCTTTCTGTAATGTGAGATCAATGTGATGTGATCAGCAAGCAAACAGCTACATGGCTAACATCTTTTCAAATATAGACAAAATTTTGAGGGTAGGCAAGTTCTTTTTACTTTAAAACAAAAAACCACTTGAAAGAGCCTTCAAAAGCATATAGTAAATCAGCGGACCTGGCAGGGCTGCGTCAAAAGAAAAGTTTTAACATTCTGTAATCAACTCCCAAAAGTGGTAGGAATATTTGCTGCTTTGAATTATGGTTGAATATACTTCTCTTCTGTCAAAGTACATAATAGCCGATATTCACTGCGCTCCAACGATACAAAATGAAATTCTTTCAAAATTTACAATAGAAATTTACCAGCTCAACAAAGACGTCGGCACTGATGTAGTGGCGTACCGCGTACATATGTAACTTTTGGAACTGTGTCAGCCCTTGTCTGATTTATCAATTCAACTGCTAATCGGCTCATTTCAATAAATTTTGACACACACTCGTAGTTTTATTTTTTGCAGTGATTGTGGTGTGGGCAGGCAATGGAAGCAAAAGCTTCTCAAATGAAAAAGAGCTGACATTTAAAATAATGACAGTTATGTTTTGGCATTGCACTAAATTTTGGAAACATTACTTTCTAAAAAAACTAATTGGAAAAAAGGGAAGAGTATCTATGAATTGAAGAACGAAAGCTATACCCATCGATGGTAAATCACTCGCTGATTTTTTTTTGCAAGGAAAATATTTTATTGACAAAATATTTTCTGTTAAAATAAAGAATTTTTTTAGTTTCCTGAACCAGCTGATGGAAGTTTGAGCCAAACTGGAACAAATCGTTGCAATTATTTGGCCCATGGATTATATTGACAAATTCACAGAGAACATTTTGTTGTGAGAATTTCAAAAGAAAAATCAGTTGGTACTGTTGTGCTGCCTAGCCCCTTATACTGTATTTACACCTGAAGTTGAACTCGGTTTTATTCCAGGTTCGTTTCAGTCAACTTAGTAGATAGTGCTTCCAATAGAAAAAAGGACTCTTGAGTGGCTGTTTTTGTTTTTATCTTTTGTTAAAAAGAGGCAGGGATCATGCGACATAAACGAAAAGAGAGATTCCTTTCTTTTTTCACTCACTTCAACCTTCTTAAACGCCAAACTCACTGAGATATGTTGGAAAGAGTGGGTTATGCACAAAAGTTGTCAGATGGTTTCGGCTGAAGCCTTCTATCTGAAAAAGTTTTTATGTCAATAAAAAAATAAACAGGGTTTCGCAACAAAACGTAGAGTCCCAGGGAATAGCACATTTCTCACAACCATTATCCTTTGGAGGCAATGGAGGGTGTCATGAACAAGACGAGAGTTGATTGAGAACTGAATATATTTATTATGACTTCAGATTATAGACAGTTAAGCATATGAATGTGATGTTGTATGTGTACTGTACAATGTACATATATGTATTACAAACTTCCTTTTTTTTTTTTTTTTTTTATACATAGTTGATTTGTAGTAATATCCTAGGAAAAAAAAAAAACAAAATATACTTATAGCTAATATCAATTATTTACATTATGATTAAATCAATTCGGCTGGAATCGATCAGGTTTTTTCAAAGTTCGTCCAAATCTAGATACTTTCGGGTGTGAGTTATTTGGACCTGGTGGTGAATATTTGTTTTCGGTGGTTGGTGTGGTAAGGGATTGGGTTTTTTTCGTCAAAGCTGGTAGAAAATGCGTTGCTGCTGGTGAATTTTGAGTAGAAGCCGGTCTGATATCGAATTGAGTTTCCGAATGTGTTAATGCTGGTGGTGTATGTGACAATCCTGTTTTGTGAGAAGTGTTAGGTATGTTTGGAACAATAGTCTTATTTGTTTTAATTAAAGCTTTTGTAGGTTGAATGTGAAAGGTGTTGCGTCTTAAAAACTTTTTATTGTCTGTTCGTACCATCATTGATCTGTGAAGTGGATCCTTAGAATCTTCGATGGTTGCATTGATCCAGTCTCGATGACCTTTTTTAATTCTAACTCGATCGCGTTCCTTGAACGAGTGAAATGTTTTTGTTCTCTTGTCATATAGCGATTTAAAATGTTGTCTTGCCTGAAATATATTTTCTTTGACGTTTTGTATAACACCTGGTTTAAGATCGGCATTGCTCGTTGGAAGAGTGGTTCTAGTAATTCTGCTCATTAATCTCTGATTGGGGGATTGTAACTGTTTGTTTCTTGGTGTGTTTCTGTAGTTTAGGAGCGCTAAGTAGATATCCGAACTGTCCTTGTAACATTATTTTTTTAACATGGCCTTTGCAGTCTGAACATACCTCTCTGCCAGTCCGTTTGATCTTGGATAGTTGGGACTAGATGTTTGGTGCTTTATATCCCATAGGTTGTTGAATATTTTAAACTCTTTTGATGAGAATTGAGGCCCGTTGTCAGATTCCAGAACGATTGTTATTCCATGTGTGGAAAACCACCGCTTTAAGATTTCTATGACTTCACTTGATGTTGACTGTTTAAGCTTTTCAAAATCAAAAAATCCTGAATAACTGTCTGTAATGAGAATAAACTCATTGCCGTGAAAATGAAATAGGTCGATGGCTACTATCTCCCATGGAAGATTAGGAATATTTTTCAGTATGAGAGGCTCTTTAGGTTTTGCTGTTTGATACGATTGGCATATCCCGCAACGTTCTATAAAATCTTCTATTCCTTTATGCATACCTAACCAGAACACAGAGGAACGTGCTCTTTGCAAACTTCTCTGAATACCAAGATGACCCGCATGGACTCTCGTGATAATTTCCGTTTGCATGGATTTTGGTATCACTATTTTTGTTGCTTTGTAAATTACTCCTTGGTTGTAAATAAGTTCCTCTCGAAAATTCCAGTAATTTCTTATTTGTTTTTGAAGTTCTGTGATGTTTGCTGGCCAGCCTTTAAGTATTTGTTCTTTAAGTAATTGCAGGTCGGGGTCTTTAGCCGTTTCTAGTATTATTTTTGATTTAGTTGCAGGTAAAAGTTGTTCTATTGCGTGAACTTCGATTTCTTCTGGGTCTTCTGGTGATGTATTCTTTTCATTTTTACAATTTCTGCTCAGAGTGTCTGCTAGTTTTATTTCAGTTCCTTTTCTATAAACCACTTTTGGAGCATATGGTAGAATATATATCAAAATTTTTTGTAGCCTTGGCGGGGTCGAATGTATTGGCTTTTTAAAAATTGTTTCGAGAGGCTTGTGATCCGATTCTATTATCAATTTTCTTCCGTAGACATATTCGTGAAATTTTTGGCATCCGAAACGTATAGCAAGGGCTTCTTTTTCAATTTGAGCGCAGTTTTGCTGCCCGCTTGTCAAAGATCTTGATGCATAGGCAACAGGTTGATTGTTTTGTAGAAGCGCAGCTCCGATACTTGATTTGCTTGCATCAACTTGAAGTGTTACATCTAATTTTGGATCATAAAATTTTAGAATCGGTGTAGACGACAAGACTTTTTTGAGTTTTTTAAAAGAATGTTCTTGTTCATCTGACCAATACCATGCAATATTTTTCTTAAGCAACAGCCGCATTGGTTTTGTTATTTCTGACAAGTTTGGAATGAATTTTGCTAGGTAAGTGGCCATACCGAGTATTCGTTGTAGGTCTTTACGTGTTTTTGGTCTTTCAAGATTTTGTATTGCTGTTGTTTTGTCTGGATCTGCTCCTACTCCTTCAGATGACAAGACATGTCCTAAAAACTTTTCAGTTCTTTCCTTTAGTGTTTTCTCGTTCTCTGCGTGTATTATGATGTCATCCATGGATACTTCTGTATGGTCACAGGTTTCTAAAAGTTCTGACATCATTGCTTGATACACTTCCGGAGCTGATGCTAAACCGAATGGTAAGCGCTTTTAGGAGTATCTTCCCCAAGGGGTGGCTATTGTAAGATATTTACTGGTTCTCTCTGTGACTTCGATCTGCCAGAATCCCTTCTTGCAGTCTTTTTGCTGAACCACGACCATTGGAGAGACGGCGGGAGTCACCTCGTTTGTTTTGACTAGTACTCCTAGTTGAACCATTTCATCTATTTTTGATTTTACTTCGTCGCGGATTGCATGAGGAATTCTCCTAGGTGCATAATGATTAAGTTCATCCACGCGAATTATAAGTGACAATTTTTCACAATCGTTCTTGCCAAGGATTGGTTCACAGTTGGGAAAATTGTTTACTAAAATGAATTTTAATGTATGTTCTTCATTTCTTATGACACATTTGGGGGTCACTTCTCCACACACATCCACTTTTGTACCTCCGAATGCTATTAATTTTATGTTTGTTGGCTGCATTTTGATTCTTTTATTTTTCTTAAGTAGTTTTAATGGCAAAATATTGCATTGTGCTGCCGAATCTAGTTTTACTTTTACTTTTTCACCACTGATTGTAATTTCTTCGTACCAATTATTTTTCTCGTCTTTGTTTGTCTCCGATTTTTCAACTGACAAGACAAATAGTTCACTTGGACATTCGCTACTGATGCTATCCCTTTCACTTTGAGAGCTCTGTGTGTACTTTTCTATGGCATCAATTTTCTTTCTCGGATTTTGTCTGTTCTTTCGTTTGTAACATGACTCTTCGGAATGGCCTGTTCTTTTGCAAAACTTACAACGGCTTTTGAAAGCAGGACAGTTATATTTTGCTGTAAATGAAGTTTTATTAACTGTTGTGATGCCATCTCACTTGCTCTGCATAGCTTGATCGCTTTTTCTAGATTAACCTCGTCTTCTGAAAGTAATTTTTCACGAATGTTATCATTTTGTATGCCGACTATTATTTTATCTCTTAACAGCGACTCTTCCAAATTCTCGAATGAACACTTTTTGGCTTGATTTTTTATTTTAGTTAAAAAGTCATCAAAGCTCTCACCTTCACTTTGACGCAGTTTGTTAAATGTATATCTTTCAAATGTTGTGCTCACTTTTGGCGAAAAGTACTCATCGAATTTCCTTTGAATCACATTGAGGTCTTTAAGCTCGGCATCTGTTAAAGCAAAAGAGTTAAACACTGTCACAGCATCTTCTCCAATGCAGGACATGAATGTGGCGACTTGTACGACCGGCGATTTTTTGTCCAATTGTGCTGCTATGGTGAACCATTTGTACTGTTGCAACCAGGATTTCCACGCAATAGATACGTTGTTACCTGATGTCTGTAGGGCTTTTGGTGGCTTACGAAATTAACACTAGCTAGTGAACTGGCTGCTTCTTGTGTTTCAGGCATTTTTTTTTTTTTTTTTTTTTTTATCAGGGTTCAAACCGATTCTGACACCATGTCATGAACAAGACGAGAGTTGATTGAGAACTGAATATATTTATTATGACTTCAGATTATAGACAAATAAGCATATGAATGTGATGTTGTATGTGTACACTGTACATATATGTATTACAGAGGGGATAAACACTTTTCTGCCGGTTTCGAACGGCTAATGGAGAAAGCGCTTTTCATGGCAATGAATTAATTAACGGAGGACTTGCCAATTCCTCGCAATAGGCGATACCCGTGGAAAAACATTTTTGACTATGTTGGGATTCGAAGTTAAGCCTAGTACGCTGCTGAAACGGAGAGAAAAATCTCATACAAAAATTACATAACGGAATCGTAAACGAAAAATTTCGATCTCCTTTTCGTTGTGCAGTACGCTGCTGCTCTGCAAAAAGGATTCATATGTGGATAATTGTAGTAGATCTTTTACTACAATATCTGAAGTTCTCCACACTTTTTCGTCCATCATTTATCTCCCAGGACAATAAATGCTTGCGAAATTTTGACAGTTCTATTGTTTTCTTTTTGTTTTTAATTTGAATTGAATTTTGTAAAATTAAAAATGGAAAAATTTTATTTAGATGAAGTCTGGAAAGACAGACTGCTGCAAGTATAAAAAGGAGCAGGAGGAATGCCTTGACTAGTCTTTCACCCGTGATGGAAGGTAGAACTGTTTAGCGCTATTTCTGTAGCGCCGCCATTTGCGACATTCATAACAGAGCAGTAGGTATAGGGACGATTGGGGCTGGGAACTTTTTCGCGTGCCATGGGGGGCCTTATCAGTAGTTTGGCCAGATGGTGTGTGTTGTTTTGCTAGAAGGTCAGATGGAAGGTCAGATGGTTGTTATGGTTTAGATAGTTTTGAAGGTTGTTGTTCTATTTTTAGATTTTTGAGAAGTTTTGTTTACGCAGCGCATCTCTTGGCAATAGGGATTTCGTCATCTGGTGTATTATGAAGAAATTTAAACTGGGTCGTTGACTGAGGTTGTTGCTTTTGAGATTTTCTTATCTTGGTTGTTGGCTGTGGTAATATTTCATGATACGCTGTATGACATCATGGTGTTTGGTGTATATAGATTATTAGTATTATGTATTATAGTTCTAGGCTAATTGATTTGTCATTTAAGTTCATGACTAATTGGTTTGACATTAGGGTTATGAAGCATAGCAATTAAATTAATTAGCGAGTAATAATTTGATGTCTAACAGTATGATTGATGTGTTTTTCAAAAGAAAATAGACTGGTCTTATCCGGATTGTTTACTTTAAGTGAATGTAATGGTTTGATTATTGAACGAATTGCTTATTTGTTCTTCAGTACAGATGTAAGATGTTGCCTAACGAATATAAAGCTAATTATCTGTATGAAAGGGCTTACTTCTGGAGTAACTCGTATAAGGATTACTCATTGCAATTTTAATTAAAAATATGTTTTGGTGCGAGAGATTAAGGGAAGGGGAAACATTCTGCATTTGTGAATCTGGATGGCTGGAGATCAAATTTTCCGATATAATATTTTATAACGAAACACTAAAACTACTAGTACAACCAGAACATGGAAGAGAATGTGTATTGTTTCACATTAGAAATGGTGAGAACATATCCCTGGTTCTTGGTCTTAGATTGCAGTTTCAGTTCATGCAACATGTGCGATTTAAGCTTTTAGGTGAAAGTATGCTTTTTTTTGAAAAGTCAAATAATGTTAATAAAATTTAAAATTATATATTATAGGAGGGGAGCTAACAATGAACGGTACGATCACACCTCATTCGAATGTTTTAAAGAGACAAGAGAACGAATACCCCTCTCATTGTCCCTTTGGCGAGACTGACGTACTTAATGCACCACAAAAACTAAAGAAGAAAAAAGAAAATCATAGAGAAATATCGAAAATTGAACGAGTTCCAGACGCATTTCAGTTAAATGTTTCTTAATATATTCTATTGAAAGAAGAATATATAAATATAATTTTAAATTTGATTGTGTTTTTTATTAGTTTATGATTAACCGTTGAACAGAAAGCATCTTGTTCTAGAAAATGTTGTTTTGCTCCGCAGTGTTATGTGTGTTTTTGATTTATCCTTCATTAATAACTCCTTTACCATTACCTGTGGATATCAATTTACAGCAACCAAACATAACTGACAACCTTTCTTTTTCGCTGAATTTACCTAATAACGACACAGTACAGATAGGATTATCGTTTCGTTTGCTAACATTTACAAATGCTAAAAATCTACATAATACCACAAGGAAGGAAATAACATCAATTCAAAATGATGACTCCTCAATAGCAGATGCAGCAATGACGTCAACAACAACAACAGCAAGACCGATAAATCAAATCATAGATGAGAAAATAGTTACAGTAGAGGAAGCAATAGAAAGTTTTAGGCAAGACCTGATTAAAAAAGAAACTGAAATATCTGGAATTATACAAAGTAAAGAGCTTTTTTATAGACATTTCAAACTCGAATTTGATGACGATAAGGCATTAACAATTCGATGTTCGTATGATAGCAATTATAGCTTGCGCATGCTCAGTATTAAATGCTATGAGTATCATGAATATGAAACTGAAAGAGTTCTAAGCAACGGAGAAGTTGAAGTCTTCATGAAGGAGGATCTCGAATATAAATCTGATGTTGAATTGTTGAATTTCAAATCATTAAAACAAACATACAATATGAATATTTCTTAGAAAAAACAGAAGTATACATGTAAAGTCTAGGTCAATAAAACTTTTATTAAAAAATATGTATGTTATTTATTTGGTGAGGGGTATCCACGAGTTATGCTCCGATGAAAAGCCGAGCCATTTCACAAATATTCGATCCTTTTTCCTTTGAAGAACATCCTCGACTAGATATGTATCGGGAAATTTGGTTTTCTGAAGTTCTAGCTCATAAAATCCACCTTTTATGGGATGGCCTTGGTAGTCTTCTAGTAGGTATGTTATAGGGTTTGTGCGTTGTACTTTGATTATTTTAAAGATTTCTGTGGTCCAATTTGGTGTATATCCTTTTTCGAAAACGTGTTTGTATTTACTAATTCTAACAAAGTCCCCCACTTTAAATTTTGAAGGAACATGTATTTTGATATGATTATAAATTTTAGAGAGTAGCTCCTTTTCGTTAGTAGTATTGACTTCGGATGGTTTCATCTTTATCGTACGATGAGTAGAATTATTGTACTTCTCTGTTAGCTGCTCTATCGCTTCAATCCAACGATGTGAACCATTCAAACTGAATTCTTTCCACATCCAGGCTTTTATAGTACGATTAAACCGTTCAACAACCGATGCTTTGAGAACGCTAAATGTAGAGTAATGATTAACTTGATATTTTCTCATTAGTTTTTGAAAAGATGTATTGAAAAATTCTTTTCCATCATCTGTTTGTAAGTTTTTTGGATGGCGACCTTTATTGAATATATCTTCCATCGCCTGAGTGATACTTGTGCCTTTTTTGTTTTTAATAGGGACAGTCCAAGCAAATTTAGAAAATGTATCAATTACTGTCAGAAGATATTGATAGTTTTCGTTTTCGAGTGAATAAACAATCATTTCAACAAGGTCTGCCTGCCATAAATCATCTAAGCCTTTTGTTATTACTCGTCTTTTAGGGAAATTCCTTCGAGCAGGTTTATGTAGTTCTTCAACAACGTTTCTCTGACTCATATTTGGATTGAATGATATAAAAGAAACAAGTCTTTACTCTTTTTATGTACATGTATTTTTATTAGTTTTTTCATTAAATTGATAAGCTATAGTCGTGCTACGATAGTCTTTTATACAAGGACATTAACTTTTTTATTCTTAATAGTCTGTTTTCAAGCATGTAACATGCACAAGTATTAGGACCCTTTTTACATATGTTTGAAGATGATGACTGGCTTTCAAAATAACATCCATGATTTGATGTTATTGCTGTTGTGTTAGATACATTTATAAAACTTTTCAAGAAGATTACACAGTCCAAAAGCTCCTCATGATGTTCTCCCAGTAAATTGTATCGATAAGTTTTCAAAAATTGCAGAATTTCATCAAAAATTATTGACGTATTTATGCAAGACATATTGATTAACTGTTGCTGTTGTCACGCTGTACATGGTACGTTAAACACTAAAGTTAAGTTACAACTATTCTCAAATTAAATAGAAGGCTTTACTCCTTTTAAACCTTAGATTTTTTATTTTTTTATAATTATTGTTTCGATATTATTATCTGTAGTATTATTATTGTCTTTGTTATTGCTGACATCATAGTAAAGTTTTTTAAATTTCTCATCATACAAGAGTTTTTCATCATCTTTATGTTGAATGTATTCCTTAAGATCCTCATATATCTTATCGACATATTTCTTGGTAGCAGCGTCTGATGGCTCTATTGGTTCTTGAACATATTGTAACCGTTTAAATGCTATATTATAGTTACCGCTATCAGTTTTGAGAAATCCTTCACCAGGAGGTCCAGGCAAACCCCTTTCTCCTTGTACACCTGCTACCCCCTGTTCTCCTCTAGGTCCACGGGGTGGTGCTCTATTAGAGAAACGACCAAATTTATCAACACTCATTTTAAAATCTTTATTCGATAATATTAGCTTCTTTAAGTTCCTCAATGATTGAAACAATTTCGTTTGAGTGATTATTATGTCCGGCTTGTTGTGAAGCAATAAGAAGTCTCATACGATCTACGAGTTCGTTGGGGTTATCCCAAAATATATAGTCTTTTTTCAAATTTGATAATTGCATTATTCCGCAGCCTGAAGTTTTTTGTAGCGGTGGAGATAATGATGATGGAGTATTAGAATCACATGTTGATAACCCAAATAGCTTACTTATAATTTTTTTATACTTATGTCCTCGATTACCATGTATTTGTTTTCGTGAACTATGATCAATTCGATGTGCATTAGTGTTTTGTAATATGATCTTATAATTTTTTAAATCCTCATTTGTGTAGAGTTGTTTATTAGGGTGTTTCTTAAATATGAGCTCATATAACCCTTCCGTTCCGTCAAAGGTTTTATCTTTAATTTCTATATAGTCCCCTATAATGTTCAACTCTCCATTACCTATGTACAACTTTCCGTTTTTCGAATGTACACCATACGCTTTATCAAGGGTGTTGGAATTATTCAAAAATAAATCTTTATATTTCTCAGAAGTGGAATGAAATTTTTCTTGGGACAGTCGTTCTGCAAAACTATTTTGGCTCGGATTGTTTCTTGTGTTTTCTGGGGTATTACCATCATGAGGGTAAATATTGGAATCATCAATAGAAGTCTTAGGAGTAGCGAATTCATCGTGAAGATATTTTTTCCTATCAACTGCTTTTTCTTCTCTTTGATGTTGGTCAAAATCGAGTTTTAATTTTTTTATGGGACCATTAGAGTGATTATCTTGGTTTTGTCTACTATTTGATTTTTGTACTAGTTCGTTTAGAGGCTTTGTGAGCGGCTTAAAAGTTTCTTCAATTTGAGCTTCGTAAGATTCCCTTCCAGACTTTAAGGCTTTATATTTTTTTCGAAGAGCATCAGTGGTTCTTATTAGTTCTTTTGTTAGTTTTACGTTAACATTCATAATTTATAATAAGAGAGACAACTTGTTAATAGATTTCAAACTTGTTGAAAGAACTTCATTAGGTTTTAAATTGATATCGGTATTAAGATATCTAATCTTAGCTGGAAAATACTGAACCTCCAACTGTATTGAACCGTTATTTACTGTTACTATCTGCACTCTGAACTGCTCAGTACTGACCTCGTAGGGTATTACTATATATATGACATGAGATCGAAAATGCAAACAATTTTATAGCTTAAGGAAACAGTCAAAACCTTTCCTATAACGACCATCGTTCAATGGACTATCCTTGTCAATTACCATAAATCCAAAATCTACATTCCAGCATTCAGCACATACCTTTCGAAATGTATTAAATGTCATATCTGAATTAACATGATCATTATATATATGTTTTAAATTCATATCGTCCTGTTTGAAGATGATCAAGAAATTTGCATTATCCCGAATTAAATGTTTGGGTATTCTTGAATAAGTCTGACATAAGTAAAAACTATCCACATAATGATGTCGACCCATACTGAAGTATGCTCCTCCCAGAGTTATTTCTGTACCGAAAATTGGTGGTGTAATTCCATTTCTAGTACCATTGTTTGCTGGACTTTCAGCTCTTGGAGCTTTGACGGGAGGCGCTGCTGGAGTAGCAAAAGCTGTCAACGATATTAGCATTGCTAAAAAGGATTTAGAGGAGAAAAAGCGACATAATCAACAGTTGGAATCTATTGCTATAGGTCAGGGTTTATACCTTAAACCATATAGAAAAGGTCTGGGGCTTTATTTAAATCCGCAAACAAAAAACTTCTAAGCTTGCTACCCAATCGTGCATTAAATGAAATAGATCTGAGAAATTTCGCAAAGAAATTAATTCCGAATTTTCGAGGTGTTTTTATGAGGGATTCTTTACCTAAAAGTAAACCTTGGAAAAACGAAAGGGGAATTGTAAATCTAGACTCATCAACTGGACCTGGAACACATTGGGTAGCGTATAGTAAAAAAGGTAAACAAGTTGAATATTTTGACAGTTTTGGAAATCTTCAACCTCCTAAAGAAATAATTGACTATTTGGGTAGGAAAATAAGCTATAATTATACAAGATACCAAGGTTATGACACATATAACTGTGGTCATTTATGTTTAAGATTTTTATATGAGATTGATATTTTCAATAAATAAAGAGTTTATGTAGAAATCCTTTCATTGTATTTTTTATCATCATCATGGCAATGACACTAACATTAAGTGGGAGAACTTCTCTCCTATCAGCTGAATATTTTCCACCTCTAAATCTGGACAAAGACTATGTTTGCGGTTTGATTTGACGCTATTGCAGCGCATATATCCGAGGAATTATTGTTACGAAATTCCACAATTATTGTTAGATTAGAAGCAAATAACAATACATTGGAATGTGAAATACATAGCAGCGAGAAAATATATTTCAACAAGGACAGAACCATTGGAAAATTATTGGGGTTCAGTAAACGTGTTCTCGAGGAAAATAAAATTCATTTCTCGGATTTACCAGTTGACATAAATAGAGTAAATGTAGTACGGCTCGAGTGTAATATCATTTCAGGCTCCTATTTTAACAATACACCTACACACACAATACATGAATTTTCACCAGAAACAGGAGCAGGCTATAAAATCATTGAAGTTCCTAAAAATGTCATCTATTTACCTGTGAATGTCAAACGTATAGGTACGGTGACATTAAAACTTGTAGACCAGAACGGAGAATTAATAAATTTTAGAGGAGAAAGAATAACTGTTCGATTACATTTAACTCCGAAATTGGAATAATGTTAATTTACAATAATTACTTAAAAGATATCAAGGATAAACAATTAAATAGTTCTAGCCGAGCATCAGTACTGTCAACACCTAGGTTATCGTCCGAAAATAAAGACTATCTTCTTTCATTAGGATTCAAATTAAAATAAACTCAGCAGAATGAACGATATATTGAATATTACTCAAGGCCCCAGCTATGATAACAGCATATCTAAGTTTGAGTACCATAGCTACTCACCATTTCTTCAATCCTTCAATCCTAGTGATGAGATACGTATTGCCATACAACAGCAGGACTTATGTGTACTACCGTGCGAAAGTTATATTTATATAGAGGGAAGTCTAACGAAAGCGGATGGAACTCTTTCTACAGGAAAATTAACAAATAATGCTATGGCTTTCCTTTTTGAAGAAATACAATACGAACTGAACGGAGTGAACATTGAAAGTAATAAAAATGTGGGAATCACTTCAACCCTAAAAAATTATATATCTCTAAACGAGAATGAAAGTAAAAGTTTAGAAAACGGGGCCTGGACTGCAGGCAGTAGTTTTGCTCCAGCATCGGGTATTTTTAATTTTTGTTTAAAACTAAAACACCTTTTAGGATTCGCTGAAGACTATAAAAAGATCATACCAAATGCAAGACATGAATTGGTTCTAATTCGCGCTAGATCTAACGAAAACGCTTATTTTTGTAAGGACAACGAAGAATTAAAACTTTCAATTTTTAAACTACAATGGAGAGTTCCACATATAACCTTATCTGATTCGAATAAACTTACATTATTGAAACAAATACAGACAAACTCAGTTAAAATTCATTTTCGAAATTGGGAAATGTATGAATACCCAACACTACCAACCACAACCGATCATGTATGGACAGTCAAAACTTCAAATCAACTTGAAAAACCAAGATATATTATCGTTGCTCTACAAACCGATAGAAAAAATCAGCGAAATAAAGATGCTAGCATATTCGATCACTGTGATGTGAGTAATGTAAAAGTACATTTAAATTCCGAATCCTATCCTAGGGAAGATTTAAACCTTAAATATAAACTGGATCGATATGCTGTTCTCTATGAAATGTATACTAGTTTTCAAGAATCATATTATCACCAGCAGCAAACAAATCCTCTTTTTTCACGACAAGATTTTAAAGATATCGCTCCAATTATGGTTATTGATTGTTCTCGTCAAAATGAAACTATTAAATCAGGACCTGTGGATGTAAAAATTGAACTTAAGACAATAACCCCGATCCCTGCTTCAACAACTATGTATTGTTTAGTGCTTCACGATCGTGTAATTGATTACAATCCACTGACTGGTGAAGTAAGCAAACTTACTTAAATTCGACGTTACGGATATATTTGTTCAGTAGAAAAGGAGGTGTTAACAAGAACGGATCTCATCATGAATACTGCGTGTGTTGTAGACTTTCAAGGTTTCAGAGGAATAAACAATGAGTTTATTCTAAAAGAAATGGCCGTACTTTTTAACAGTTATCACAAACATTTTATTCTCACGCCTCCGTTTCACTCGGACTTTCTTCCGATGCCCCTGAAAAGACAAGCTCACTGGCTGTATGAACAATATCATGGTCTTGCTTGGGATGGAGGAAATACAGATTTTAAAAAAGTTAAGACATTTCTTCGAAGAAAAATTAAAAAAAATATTACTGTTTACGTAAAGGGTGAAGAAAAGAAAAAGTGGCTACAAAAACTATTGAACAGCGGAGATGTGGAAATAATAAACATTGAAGATCTCTCTTACAAATGCCCTAATTTAAAAGAATTAAAAAAAATTTATTCTGATATAACCTTGAAATGTTGGTATCATGGGAAAGTGTGTGCACTCCAGAATGTCTATGTTTTAAAAAGATACATTACCGAAAATATGAACCAAAAATAGTTATAATAAATATTTTTAAATAAAACAAAACATTTTTTTTTTTCAATGTTTCAAATTAATTTTATTTCACAGCCTTGATGATGATAATGATATTTGTTCTGTTTGTGAAACGGTTTTTCTTTTGTAACCATACGGGAGAGAACTGTGGTCTTCAAAATTGGCTCTTTTCAGCCCTTGGTTTGTAAGATTTGTATTCTTCCACGGTAACAGCCCGGTGTTCTGTTGTTCGGCGAATATTACTGGACTTTACTATTATGATGGCACTCTCCGGGTAAACATAAATTATCTTTATTGATTATGGATACTATCCCTCGTCTATTGTTACATTCTCTTTAAATGTATTGAACATTGTAGGGAATATTTTACCTTTACCTAAGGGGAGTTTTACCGACGTAATAGCAAGAGTAAAATCGTCTGTACTCAACCCATTGGAACTACTCTGGAAGATTTTAGAGATCATCTCCCAAACGTCAGAAAAATTTAATTCAGAACAATCTCTGAAACTGATCCATCCATTTCCCCGTTCAGTAGAGAAACTCTTTCCACCGAAAGTAACCCCCACCTTATCATGAGGTTCTACGTTTTTCAAGGCATACTTGAACATATCTCTTAAACCTTCTTTTATCCATGAAGTGGGTTCTTCATTCTCAGGTATCGATTTTAGCCTGAACTCTATTTTTCGCCCGTTCAGACCAAATCTTTTGCTACCCGATACCACTTCACCTAAAATTATTATACGCTGTAACGGCTAAATTGAAAAATGAAAAAGAAAACCGAAATAAATACAACAACCTCTCAAGAATCAGATCAATGTTTTGAAAAACTTTTGAAATCAAAGCTGTAATATCTCTCAAGTTTTTCTAAAAAAGTCACACAAGACATATGTAGGCCGATACACTTTTATTTCCAATCAAATAATAGTTATTTAAAAGAATTATAAAAGGCATGCTTTTGAGAAAGCAAAAACCTCGGACTTTTTACTACCTCCTCTTCAGCCTCTTCATTCTCTCCCTCTCCATATTCCCGACGTAGCTGTTGCTGGGATCTTAGCTGTTGTTGTTGCTGTTGTGGTTGTTGGCGTTGCTGTTGTTGCTGCTGGTCTTCTTCTTCTTCTTTAGGGTGGAAGTCCAGAAGAAAACTCGCTCCTTCTGGCGCAACAACTTCTAAACATAGATTGGGTAGTTCTCTGACTACCTCATCGTCGAAGTCCTTGGCGCATCTCTTTGGTAAGTAAACCGAATGCTCCTCTAAATCCAGCAGTATTTGCTCGCCGAAAGCTGTTTCCACTCTACGCGCTCCGTGAATGTTATACTTCTGATTCAATTTTAAATCTTTCATTTTAATGAGAGATTTTTGCTTTATCATCTTATTGGCGTTAGCCTTGATTTTTCTAAGAATTGAAGACATTATTTTTACACTTTATATTGAAGACTGTATTCAGAAGTTAGGAATCAGCAGGTTTTTATACTTGCTAAAAATCTATCGACATTCAGTATTATCTCTAAACTGGGCAAATATTTTTGAAATGGTTTGACTTCTATGACCCTGTCTTCCTACGGCCTCTGCAATATAAACCATTTAATCTCAACATTTATGATAAGTCCAAACGCTTTCTATTGAAATAGTTTAACCTCTATGATCCTGTCTTCCCTCGACCTCAACATTTATAAATCACTTAATCTCAATAACTGCGATAAGTCCAAACATTTTCTAATAAATAACCATAATATGTATTTTTTCAACCTTTATCTCAATACCTAAATGGTATTTTGAGTAGTAACACAGTTTTAAATTATTAGGTTAAATGTCAATTGATTATTTTTCTTGACGTCTTAGAAAGACGTCAAGATTTACATATGTTCGGTTTACATCAAAATCTGAGTATAAAAGGCCTCCCCAGCAATAGAATAGTAAACAATACTTTTTCTTTTTTCAAATAAACGGGAGGAAAACAGAATAATAATAAATATAATTATGGATCAGTCACGTCCACAAAATCACGCTGGAGAAACCCCTCAAGGTAGAGAAGGTAGGCAGCCGTTACCTGACTTGATACCCAGGAACGACGCTGAGATCTTTCCACCGCGCCGTCGAGTTTCAGATCGAATTACCCGGCTTAAGGCGTTCAGAGAGAACTTCATTATGCAGAACCGTTCTCACCCACCAAATAATTAAAAAAAATTTTTTGAATAAAAAGTTTTATTAAACTAAACATTTACATGTATACTTTTATTTTTCTAAGAAATATTCATGTGGTATGATTGCTTTAATGATTTGAAATTCAACAATTCAACATCGGATTTATATTCGAGATCCTCCTTCATGAAGACTTCAACTTCTCCATTGCTTAGAACTCTTTCAGTTTCATATTCTTGGTACTCATAGCATTTAATACTGAGTGTGCGCAAGCTATAATTGCTATCATATGAGCATCGAATTGTTAATGCCTTATCGTCATCAAACTCGAGTTTGAAATGTCTATAAAAAGGCTCTTTACTTTGTATAATTCCAGATATTTCAATTTCTTTTTTAATCAAGTCTTGCCTAAAACTCTCTATAGCCTCCTCTACTGTAACTATTTTCTCATCTATGATTTGATTTATCGGCCTTGCTGTTGTTGCTGACGTCATTGCTGTATCTGCTATTGATGAGTCATCATTTTGAATTGATGTTATTCCCGTCCTTGTGGTATTATGTAAATTTTTAGCATTTGTAAATGTTAGCAGACGAAACGATAATCCTATTTGTACTGTATCGTTATTAGGTAAATTCAACGAAAAAGAAAGATTGTCAGTTATGTTTGGTTGTTGTAAATTGATATCCAGAGGTAATGGTAAAGAAGTAACTAATGAAGGATAAATCAAAAACACACATAACACTGCTGAGCAAAGCAACATTTTTCAAGAGCAAGATGTTTTCTGTTCAAAGGTTAATCATAAACTAATAAAAAACACAATCAAATTTAAAATTATATATATATTCTTCTTTCAATAGAATATATTAAGAAACATTTAACTGAAATGCGTCTGGAACTCGTTCAATTTTCGATATTTCTCTATGATTTTCTTTTTTCTTCTTTAGTTTTTGTGGTGCATTAAGTACGTCAGTCTCGCCAAAGGGACAATGAGAGGGGTATTCGTTCTCTTGTCTCTTTAAAACATTCGAATGAGGTGTGATCGTACCGTTCATTGTTAGCTCCCCTCCTATAATATATAATTTTAAATTTTATTAACATTATTTGACTTTTCAAAAAAAAGCATACTTTCACCTAAAAGCTTAAATCGCACATGTTGCATGAACTGAAACTGCAATCTAAGACCAAGAACCAGGGATATGTTCTCACCATTTCTAATGTGAAACAATACACATTCTCTTCCATGTTCTGGTTGTACTAGTAGTTTTAGTGTTTCGTTATAAAATATTATATCGGAAAATTTGATCTCCAGCCATCCAGATTCACAAATGCAGAATGTTTCCCCTTCCCTTAATCTCTCGCACCAAAACATATTTTTAATTAAAATTGCAATGAGTAATCCTTATACGAGTTACTCCAGAAGTAAGCCCTTTCATACAGATAATTAGCTTTATATTCGTTAGGCAACATCTTACATCTGTACTGAAGAACAAATAAGCAATTCGTTCAATAATCAAACCATTACATTCACTTAAAGTAAACAATCCGGATAAGACCAGTCTATTTTCTTTTGAAAAACACATCAATCATACTGTTAGACATCAAATTATTACTCGCTAATTAATTTAATTGCTATGCTTCATAACCCTAATGTCAAACCAATTAGTCATGAACTTAAATGACAAATCAATTAGCCTAGAACTATAATACATAATACTAATAATCTATATACACCAAACACCATGATGTCATACAGCGTATCATGAAATATTACCACAGCCAACAACCAAGATAAGAAAATCTCAAAAGCAACAACCTCAGTCAACGACCCAGTTTAAATTTCTTCATAATACACCAGATGACGAAATCCCTATTGCCAAGAGATGCGCTGCGTAAACAAAACTTCTCAAAAATCTAAAAATAGAACAACAACCTTCAAAACTATCTAAACCATAACAACCATCTGACCTTCCATCTGACCTTCTAGCAAAACAACACACACCATCTGGCCAAACTACTGATAAGGCCCCCCATGGCACGCGAAAAAGTTCCCAGCCCCAATCGTCCCTATACCTACTCAGAGCTCTTGGCTTGCAATGATCGTCGTATAAGAGATTTAACATTATAATAAATTGAATGTCCAGCCTCTAGCTAGTTTGTTTATTGGAAGTGTTGCAGTTGCAGCTGGCCTTGGTAGTGTTGCTCCAATAGTCAAAGTAGATTGTTTATCGTCTTTATCATATACGCTGGATACTCCTTACTAACAATAGGGTTTGCAGCACTTCCAATTGTAGCAGCAATTGGAACAGCTATTGCATTGGATAAAATCAAAAGACTAATGAAGTCATTAGAAGAAGAGTCACAAAATTTATCGAACGAATTATAAGAGGCTAGATACGTGAGCAAGAGACTGTACAACTATAGTTGCTAATTCATCACAGTAACCGCACCATGGCAGTGTTTGTATTTCTTTACGGAGTTGCAAGGACATTTGTCGTTTCTTGAGATAAAAAAGCGACCTAAACTCAGTTGAAAAAAAGAAATTAACTTCATTTGGGAAAACGTCCTTTGGTTTTCCTTTGCTGTAGATATGGGTTGACTCGAATTGAAGGAAGTTATCCTCTTCCTTCTCAAAAGCATCATCAGAAGTGCAGATGATGAGCCAATTATTGTAGAAACAAGTAATACTTCTCCATAGTTTTGTACTCATTTTATGATAAGAATATTAATTTGTTTTATTGCTTTTTGTGACACTTTGGACTTGACTTTGACTGTCACGTTTCTGATAATACTCTACACGAATATTTTCCGCTGAGTGTTCACGAAAAATTCCGTTTCGCATCAGCAGCGTACAAGGCTTTAAGATTGATTGATATTGAGTAACACACCAATGCTGAGCTTTTGTATAGGAATCAAAGTGTATATCCAACTATCCGTTGAGCTTGGGAAAGTAAACCAAGCCATGCTATTCACACCGACTCAAAACGACATTAGTTTAAATCAACGTGTTCAGCCGTTCCGTTCCCTTTCGACCAAATGCTTACAGGTTTTTGTTTGATATTTCGAACACTTTTTGACTCTTTTGTTTTAGAAAAAGGAAATAGATTTCCTTTTTCTAACTCTCCTGGAGGTGTTCTTCCTGATATCACTTTTCCATATTGAAACTAAGAGGCTATTCCCACCGGGACAAAAAGAGTTCAAAAGTGGTCGAAACGCTAGCCAAAAACTGGAACCAATGCCAGTTTTTGTTTAACTTTGCGACCACTTTTGAGCTTCTTTTTTTGAGAAAAATCACTTTTTTTAGTTTTATTACACATTTTTATTGCAAAAGAAGAAATTGGATAGAATGCAAATTAATGTTCATCATTAAATACTTAAACTCCATGTGCGTGAAGTGAAGGGAAATATTTTGTAATTACAGCTGTAAGTGAACGAATTCAGCACACAAAACAGCATCTATCCTGTACAACCACCACTAGTTTTGCTATGGGTTTTATCAAAACGACTTGAAAACATCTCGTCTATTAAATCAAGTGGTTTAAGACAAATGAATCGGAAAACTTGTAAGGTTTTGTTTGTTTTTAGCGATAACCGCATCTTTGTCCCAGTGGGAATAGTCTATAACCTTTTACCAACACAACCTTAACTCGATGTCTTTCAGGCTAATTCGGAGCTGAGATCGCAATCGTAGGCTACTTAAGAGAGAAAATCACTTCAAGGTACTTTTAGTTGTATCAACAAATGGAGATAAACGAAAGCCTTTTAACTTTTTCAGATAAATAACTAAAAAACATTTGTATGTTCTCACTTTATTTTCTATTAAAATTTGAAATTATTTCTTTTATTATTTGTAAACCCGATTGAATGGAGGTTATTATAAGGTCAATAACAAAAGTCTAAGCGAAAGATTATGAATGCTAGTGCCCCCTAAATTTTGTGTGCATCGAAGTGTTCTAAATGAAATACCTATGTTCAATTTAAAAGTTTTTTGGCCCTGAATGCAGATGCTCCATCTTGGTGTTTGAGTGTGCATCATAGATATAAGTCTCAAAATAGTTGATCGGTCGGTGTAGCTCGTATCTCAACAGGCATATCACTAGCGTGGAACAAAGAATTGGAAGATCAGTGAACTGTACGAAAAGGAACAAGTTTTGGCCGGACCCTAATAAATTTTCCTTCAAAATTCAATCTGGTAAAAGACTACTTGGCATCAGTAAAAGTAGGTTAAAATTAAAAACAAATAATCAGTGCTACGGTTGAATGATTTATATTTGGTAGCTCGTTATTATAATCTAATCTATTCCAATTTTTATTGCTGTAGTTAGTTTGTTGTGATCACTTCCTCATATTTTTGTAGATTGTCTTTGTATTTTCCACTCGTACAGGGTTTCTTTGCTTGTGTGTGTGTTCTAATTTCTTACCCACAATATTTGCCTTAGCGATGAAGAGTGTGCACAAATGTGCTTGATGCCTTACTGCTTAGGGACTGAGATATCGGGTTCCAGAGCCCTCTGGTCTTTATTATTACAATCGAAAAGCACCTAAAAATCTGCCAGTGTTGACTGAAATTATCTCTCACAACGCACTTCAGGGAATATAAAATTTAATTTCTTACAAATGAAATTCGAAGAACTTTAATCTGGCTCATAGTTTTTCACCCAAACCGTATATCCGTGTTTTAAAAACAAATTCCTATTTTTGCTACCTACACAAAAGGTTATACGTCAAAAACAAGGCGGATGCTATACGGATTGTTAATCAGAACTAACTTAATTTCGATCTGTCAACTTGAAGCTTCAGCCCCTCTGAAAAGGACTTTAATCTGGGACCCACAGCCTAGCAACGGCATGATAATTTAATTGTAATATTTGCAAACTTAATTAAATTTTACTTCCTGGGTAGATTCACCTTACTGCGAAATATTTTCAATTTATTTCTGATAAAAAAAAATATTCAATTATTAGGAAAAAGGACTTTGATCTTTCGAGTTCACTTTGCTCTTAATATTTATTTGGTCGTCAGCGAGCACTCACCACTACATGCGTGTGATATTAAATCTCAATTTATGATCCAAAAATAATTGCTCTTGTATCTATCCATTTATGATTCGTGCGAAACACAAACAGAGTATAATATTTTTGCTTCCTCACGTGCCACATAACACCCCCGCTCACATATATGCCACCTTTTCCGCCGAGTAATATTTCACCGAAGTTATAAGAAATGCATGAGGCCATCCTTATGTCGAGAAAGGCGATCATAAATGAATGAATGGGGAATATTATAAGGTTGGAGTTTTGATGACATCCCCGATGTTGGAGTACCAACCTATGTATAGGTACCTACTTTCATACCTACTTCAGTTGTAGTGTAATTTGGGAAGTGCTGATTTAAAAATAAAACAAAAACACCCAATACCATTTTTTGGTTGCCCTCGTTTGGTTTACAGAGAAGACTGCTTTGGTGGCGATATATTGTTGATGGTTTTTCGACAGCAGTAAAACATCCAAAACAATCTGTACGATCCATTGGGACGACTCACAAACTCCTGCCTCTCATTTTCATCTGGTGGGAGGTGAAGCTCGTGCGTCCATCCCATCGTCAAGTCTCCGAGATAAATTTGGCAGAACCAAAAGTTTCAAGCTCAATTTAATATTTCAATATTCATGAAACATTTAATAAGATATCATGCCAAGGAATATCATTGCAAGAACACACAATCCACTTCCACATATATCCATCCCGATATTAGAACTTAAGATTTCTTTCATACGACATGCGAGTAGACCTTCATACATCAGTCCTTGGCACTGAAGAGTTTATTTCCAATTAAAATAATTGTATTTTAGAGACTTAATACAACAATTTTTATTTCAACTTCATCGAATTTAGTCTGCTGTCGAGACTCAACTATGAGCTATTTGCGATGCATGATGCCCCAAGTCGACTTCTTCTATCTACGAAATTCCCTATGGTCGGTCAATGTATTGATTGATGAATGCGGATGTAGCTTATATGAACTAAGCAGATGAACAGACGTACAGAGAGAACTGGGGATAAATGTGTAAATGTTATTTTCTTAAACCATACCAACTATAGTTCCCTTGTTGGTAAAACAATTTCGAGAGAATATCAAAATCAGTTAGGATTAAGGATGATTCCTTGCTTGAATTGCATTGACGTATGGGGATTTAAGAGCTATACTATTCGTTCTGCATTTACAATTACACCAGGCAAACTCTATAACTTACTGCAAAGTCAAGTATGCAACAATTTCATTGACATTTAGGTTCGAGAAGATATATCCTCAGATTTATTATAGCCTTGGTGTTCCATTATATTTTCGAAATCTTTAGATACTCTCGGGTGTATTGAAATTGAAAAGAAAAGAGGGAGCACAAGAAGAAGGAACTTTTAACAACAAACTAGGTCAGTTCTGGCTTGATCGTTCAAGAATGGGTTTAATTTCATTAAAAGGTGAGATGTTTGAAAAAAGAAATGAAAAAAATGTCGAAACAAGTTTGATAATTGAGATGAAGTTTTGGGTTAAATTAATTTAATTTCCATTGTGTGTTCTTGGAAAAGGTTTGGGAAAATGATGGATAGAGTTTAGGATATAGAACCTGTGAGTTGAATGGTATATCGGGTAGCAGAGGAACGGTCTTTATGAGGATACTTGGAATTTAGCCTTGTTTTGGTGTTGTGTGGTACTATCAACAAACTAAAGAGTTTTATTAAGGAATTATATTTCATAACAATCCGAAAAGGATTAGTCTTGGAAGAGCTTTCATTGTGTAAACACAAATATCTACACTAGAAGTCTAAGAATGAATATGTATCGTTGAAAGGAAAACAAATGCGGATCTTAGCAGGATCTTATTTGTTATTTACAGTATATATTTCAGTTCATTGTGCGAGAATTGTTTTCTCTCAAGTTGAATGCATAATCCAATTTATGAAATAAACCAACACAAATTTACCTTTGATGGAATTTCATTCAGCTTATATGGCTTTGTTTAAGATTCAGAATCCGGACGGATAGTTGTGGGTGCAACGCAAGAGAATTAGTAAGGTAGTGGCACCTATTTCCGAACATCTCCTGTTTTCGAACACTTTATACGTTGTTTTTGGTGTTTCAACCTTGAAAGGACTATGTCCTCATATTCCTATTTCACTTTTCGCATATGCTCACTAATACAAATACAGCACATGGTTTTACAAAAATTCAGTGAGCCAGTCCGTGCGGTTCGACGCTCGGTAACAGTAAAAAAAAAACTTGCTTTGCACGTGTTGGAAACTTCAGTTAATAATGACGTACGTACTTGAACCTGTGTTTTTTTATGTTAGAATAAACTAGTGAATATGTGGTTTCCTATTCTCTTATTATTCCTATTAATTTGGAAAAATTGGTTGAAACCGATGAAAATAATTCATCAGTAACTATATTAGTGATCTCACCAGTACAAAGAAAGTTTTGTTGTACAAACGTACTTACCACTAAGGTGTTTGATTTTGAACGTTTATTCAAAATTAGTCTTGAACCATTTGAAGTTCATGTATCGTTTGAGTTGCAACTTGCGAGTTTTCAAAGTAAAGTGTATTCAAAGAAGACCATGGAACTGGTAAGACTAGTAAATTTCCTTACTAGTACATGTAAATAAAGCCAATTTTTTCATTATTGACAAGATAATTTTAATATCGGTAAAACATTGGAAAAGTATCGATGTATCGTTGTGATGACCGATGTTTTTTTGACATCGATGTTTGTCAGAGACCGATATATTCCAAAATCGGTGTTTTTTATAACGATGTTGCAACCTTGATTGAAAGCTGCCATCAACCCAATTTTAGACTGTATATGCGGGACTGTAGGTTTGGATAGAATTCTTCTTATTTATAAATGCTAATAACTTTAAGGGCGATTTTTTTTTTCAAATTTAAACATCCCAATCACTTCAGCAATTAGGGAAAGCTCTCCAGATGCAAGAAAAGCCACTTCAAATACTTCATATTTAGTGCGTGTAAGCTCAAAAAAAAATTAAATTACAGTCCATCTTTGAGCTTTAAAAAGTTTTTAAAATGTCTGGATGCAATAAAAGACAAGAAAGGCATCTCAATAGAAGCAAAAGATAGAGGACATACATTTATGTCCATATCTTCTATTAAATGTAAAAAAGTAAAAAAATGAAATAAAAACAACGAGAATCATTCCATTTCAAATCTAGATTTCTTAAATATTCGATTTTATGTCTTAGATTGTGAAATATCCTATACAATCTCATTGTTCGAAAATAGGAAACTTTTTGTTCGGCTTTAGGCAACTCGGGTTAGAAAATAAGAGAAACGTATATTTTTCAGTTTTTCCCATTTTTTTATTTTTTGATGCTAATAGGGATAAAAATTGCTACCGCACAAAAGTATTTGAGTTTTGCTAAGAAAATAAATTAATAGTATTATTTTGAGTAAAAGGCAAATATTTTATATTGATCATCCAATCTTTGAAGTCACAAAAATGTTCGTAGTGTCGTAATTCTTTCTTAGATACTCAAAGAGAATTGAATGACCAAAACCCTACATTTAAGATACTGAGGTATTCCGTGACGACGAAAACAATTCTCTTGTAATTATTTTCGCTAAGATCCAATAGTCAAATCCCCACTATGAATTTTGGATGACCAAGCGAAGGTTCAGGCCCAAAGAGGAAATTTTGAGATACTTGCCATTCATCGGGAATCTTATTTCGTGTGATTGTTTGGAACCAATTAACACTCAATAAATTCTGTCTTCCAATCAAACTCAGAGAAGTCTAATATATCTGAATAAGTTACGAAGTAGTTAGGGGACTGCATAGAGTTTGTCATACGCTTAGCTCTATATTTTTATTAAAAAGACGAAGTTTATACTTATACAAGAGCAAAATAATTATACAATAGATGAAAATAAGATGGTTGTTATTTCACATATATCCTCAAGGACGGCGCCTGTACGGAGTCCAGATGAAACTGAGAGGGTAAAAGAAAAGTTGACATCGTTCGAGAAAGCTCAGTTCTCATTGGAGATAGAAATCTCTTCTATCTAGAAATCTATCTATCAGCGACTTCACCTAATCAAGGAACAAAATATGTAGTACAACGGTGTTAAGTCTTCAGATCATGGAGACCACTCACAGGTTTAAAACTCAAAACTATGTAAAAACTGGCGTTAATAGCGATTTGATTTGGAGACAATCTACTGAACATACGCAGTGCCCAGTGATTGTGGTGGCCTCAATTCTTCGACGATAAAAGGGCGAACTAACCTGGGGGTCAGATCCCGATCTATGAAGTTGTGAAGTGAAAAAAAAAATTTGACATTTAAGATTGGATTTTCACTAATCGGGAATCGAATTTTCGGTGAAGCTGTGATAAATGTTTTTACTTCACAGCTTCACAGAACGGGAATTGGCCCCCTGAACATAAACAAGTGACAGCTGTCATAACGACCAAATGAAAATTTTTTTAGCATTATCTTATTTGTTATTTAAAATTGATATTTCAGTTCATTTTGCGAGATCTTTCAAATCGAATGCATTAATCAAATGAGTGAATTAAACCAACACAATGTTACCATCGATGGAATTTTGTTCGGCTTTGTTCAATATTTAGAATCTCGACGGATGTAAAAATTGGCGTTAATAGCGATTGGATTTGAAATACGTTCTAAGAAAAGCTACAAAACTAGCATTCCTTATAAAACTGTAGGTTCGGAAAAACAACAAAACTTATTTCACTATTTTTTTAATTCACGAATGCATAATTTTCCATAAAGAATCTTACCCAACAACAGAAGCATATCAAAAATAATCTAGACGTGCTTGTGATGCACCCTATATGAAAAGAATTCTCTATGAATACACACAATTTTTTTTAAAACTTGTTCTAGTTCCCGCTATTTTTATCTACAGTCCTTTCAAACCGACTAAAACTTTTGACTTATTTTTTATTCAAGGATTCAGCGGAGCTTAGTTTCTGCTTTACCATAGTAAAAGAATTTCAACCATGACGACTTTGTTGAAATTAAAATTAAAATTATTCAACATCGCTGGCTAACATTGTCTCTCTTGCCTTTCGGTTATCTCTTTCTTGGGATAGTTTTTTTTATTTTTCGTTTTGTGTTGCAAATATTTCTTCCTCCTCGTTAGTCTGTCCCTTTCATTTTCTGTTTGGGTTGGGCAGAAAAAAGATTAAGCTATTTTTAAAAAATACTTATGCTCATTTTATTCTCAAAATCGTCCTTTCAGTTGTTTGCAGTTGAGAGTTTGGGGATTACCCGTTGACTGTGTGACACGAATCAAACTGCTAAATATAGTCCTATGCGGTCTATGCGGGATGAATTTCGAAAGATTATGGTAAATGTTCTGGTTTTACTAATCAGTGCTTGAGTTATGGGTGTGTCTATAAATCAATCGAATGCCATTTCACACCAGATTTACACATTTTCATTTTTATTTCTTTACATTTAATTACCTCTTTCAGTTGTAGCATATAAAAAGCAGTTGAATTTTCTCATCAGTTTCAATGATTTTGTGCAGACAACTAGAATCGCCATAGATTTGTTGCTGAACTACTAAGCAGAGGTCATTCAATATTAACTACTTTCAATCGATACTTATTTGATGGTTGTGATTAGGCATTTAAGTGGTTTATTAGAATTTACTTACTGATTTATGACTCATGTGCGAAAATAGAAACCATAAAATCCATTTGCTAATGACTGGGCTTGGTATTCTGTTTTTGCTTATTTCAGGCAAAAAAAAAAGAAAAGAAATAATGGAGACTAGGAACTTGTATAATTATTAACATTACATCAAAAAAGTAATTCGTGATCAGTACACCAAATTGCTTTACATTCAGCCATCAAATCAAGAACAAAGTTCACTCTGGCGTATGCGGTATTTTTTTTTCAGTTTTGCACTAGATAGAATTGTGAGTGATTTTTTTAAGCAAATCATTGCAGATGTATGCTAAGAAATGCTTGATTCTCATGGATACGGGTATTTATTAATTAAATGGTGTCTGTTGCCGGTGATTTCAGAGTCAGTATGCACTCTTTTGCTTAGGGTTTTCAGTTTAATACTTTGACTGAAGGAAATCCTACTTTTTTATGTGCATTTTATGCAAAACTGTAGTTTTTGTGGAGTAGTGATTAGCATGCCTGTCCGTTACGTGAAGGGTTTGTGGCTCGAATGCCAACAGATCCCAAAAATAATCATCTTTAACGCGAAACTAGCAACTCTCCGATAGTAAATTCATTGCCATGAAAAGTTCTTTCTCGATTAGTCTTTCGGAATCGTTAGAAAATTGTAGGTCTTCTCCATTCCCTCATAATGCATTGTTGTGAGATTTACACTAGGTCCCGGGGCTCCCCACTCTAAAGCGTCACCCTTTGTATGAATGTAGGTTTTTATGAAGAACTGCTTCATCATTATTTAGAGAGGATTATAATGTCAAACAATTGAGGCAATGAAATGTACATTTAGTTGCCAAGCAGACACGCGGTCTTCATCAGCAAACACTGAGCTATTAATAAAATCAAACAATTTTAAGTCAACCCGTAACTTTAGTGCCTGAGTGGTGCCGGTGCCTTAATGATTAGCGTGTCTGCCTATTGCGTGAAAGGCCCAAAAACATCAAGGACATAAATATCCACACGTATCGCCCTTCGCTTATGATTTGCAAGTATTCCAATAGTAATTTCATGCCATGCAAAGTGCTTTGTCGATTAGATGTTTAGAATCGGAAAAAAAATTGTAGGTTCCTTCATTTTAGCTGTATTAAAAAGATGAGGTCTTCTCATTATGCTTTAAAAATGATTTCGGGTAAGCTAAGGCTGGCTCGAATAAATTGTAGCTGAGAGTCCCAATTTTCGACCACTATTGCCACATTTGGGGCCTTAGGTCAGCAATTACAGGCCGAACATTCTCTTCCAATATAGTCTCAGGTGCATCTGCGCAGACAAATGACTAGTTATGACCCTACAAAAATTAGTAAAGCGATGCAGCATTCGATCTAGGAGGTAACTCACAAGTTTAAAACTATATTATGTTTTAACATCGGCGTCAACAGCGACTTCGTTTCGAGACAATTTATCGAACGTACTTACGCAGTGCTCATTGGTCGTGCGTCTTCAATTCTTCCACGATGAAGTAAGGAATCAAACAGAGCATAAGTCAAGTGACAGCTATCAATAAGACTAACTCCGAAAAAGTTATTGCCAGACTGACAACCACACATTTTAAAATACAACCTTTATTTGTTGTACGATTTGACACCAAAAATATTTCAAAAAATAAAAATCTGTGATAAGGAAAGTTAAATTGAGTTAAGGCTAATGCTCTCTAGGAGCTGTCTGTGGGATTTTGAGCTTGAGAGGCTTACATTTTCAGCTATGGTCGATTCAAAGTTGACTCATTCCCTACGTTTAATTTATGGATAAGTAATTCGCATATTCTGAAGAATGCAGAAGATCTGTGTATAATGAAATCATTAAATAAAGACATCCTAACAGTTTTTGGACGCATCCAAACTCCTAAATAGAAAAATAACTTACATGGCACTCTCAGAGGACTTGTGAATTCCTTGCTAAAAGCGATATCAAGTAAATGCGTGGAATTTAAGACTTAAACACCCTCGTGAAGATATGATGCTTTAACATGATTTTCCATCACAAATTTATTTCTCCTCCACAGTGATAAAGTAATTTTCTTAGCCAATTCTAATTTCTAAACTCATTTGCGAAGTCTAAAATATGTATATATGTATACATTAGAGTGGGTCAAAAAAATCGATTATTTTTTTTTTTTTACAAATGCTACGGAAAAATGGGTTCCTAGACTCCTTAAAAAAATTCTCAAAAATTATGAGCTCTTAATTTTCATATTTAGGTCCTCCGCATCGCAGTTTTGTATATTTTCCTCAGTCCAATAGAAAAAAAAATCATACCTCATCATTTATCGATTGAACAGAAAAATGTTCCAAAAAAATCTTTTAGGAAATTAAACGCTCTACAAAAAAGGTATTTTGTGTTTTTTCCGTAAACCTCACCATTTGAAAGATATTAAGGATTTAATTTTGATTATTTTAAGACAAATTTCATTTTTGTTTATGAATTTTATAACTCGACAATAAAAGACTTTTAAAAAATGAGCAATGCAAATTTTTGTTGGAAATTAACTGCTTTATAAAAATGGTATTTAATGTTTTGGCGATGAAATTAACCGTTCAAAAGTTATTCATCATCAAACTTTCATGTGTACGGATTTTTAAAGTTTTTGATGAGATATTCGAAAAATTTCAATTTAATTTATAAATTTTATATGAATTTCATTTCTTGTCATTTATATAAGTATTGTTTGAGTTTTATTTTCACAATTCAAACAGATGAAATGAAATACAAAACAGAAATTCTCTAGAAGAGAAATTTTTCCCAGGATCGTGATTTCTAATGATTAAAAATAAAATGTTTAGAATAATTAAAGAAAAATTTTGATAATTTCGAAAATAAAACTCAAACAATACTTATATAAATGACAAGAAATGAAATTCATATAAAATTTATAAATTAAATTGAAATTTTTCGAATATCTCATCAAAAACTTTAAAAATCCGTACACATGAAAGTTTGATGATGAATAACTTTTGAACGGTTAATTTCATCGCCAAAACATTAAATACCATTTTTATAAAGCAGTTAATTTCCAACAAAAATTTGCATTGCTCATTTTTTAAAAGTCTTTTATTGTCGAGTTATAAAATTCATAAACAAAAATGAAATTTGTCTTAAAATAATCAAAATTAAATCCTTAATATCTTTCAAATGGTGAGGTTTACGGAAAAAACACAAAATACCTTTTTTGTAGAACGTTTAATTTCCTAAAAGATTTTTTTGGAACATTTTTCTGTTCAATCGATAAATGATGAGGTATGATTTTTTTTCTATTGGACTGAGGAAAATATACAAAACTGCGATGCGGAGGACCTAAATATGAAAATTAAGAGCTCATAATTTTTGAGAATTTTTTCCGTAGCATTTGTAAAAAAAATAATCGATTTTTTTGACCCACTCTAGTATACATATAATTACATATATTGACGATGCATTTCAAAACCAAATTCTCGAGTTGGGAAAATGCTACTACCCAACTTATACCTTACTGACCTTAAAACTCTCAAAAAACACTGCCAAACCCATCACTGCAATCGTTAATAAAATAACATTCCTCTAGTGCAGAGTCTTTTATTAAAATACCACCCAACTTTCGGCTTTTTATTTTCATTTTCTCATGGCTCTCTGTTTGACTATTCATACTCGTTACACTTCCCTTGGTAGGATATAAGAGCAATAAATCCCTCAATTCAAACTGCTCACTGATGCTTAAACAAGACCATAAAAACCATTCCTCATGCGGATGTTAAAATACCTACCTACTAACTCCTACTCCATTATGGATCTTTTACATCGTGGAATCTAATATTCCCACTCTAAAGACCAGACCAAACCAGTTTGCCCATTAAACGCATTGCTTGTTTCATAAATTACCAAAAAAACAACACATCCAGCGAGCAATTTACTGCGTTTCGCAATGCTCTTCAATGGATTTTGCGTATAGTCAGAAACCGATGTTCTGAAAATAATCTTCCCATTGGATTCGATTACATTTAACTTATACTTTCATTTATTGCTTGGCTACACTATTTGGATAGCTCGCTTTGATTAACTCTCCCTTACTACCAGCATAGACAGAAAGCATTGCCTGCCTATAAAATTTTACCGAAATACAAAAAAAAAAAAGAAAGAGGAAAAAAACCAAACTCAAGAACTCCTGCATTCAAATTTCGAAAGCAAGCCCTCTTGGCCATAAACAAACAATCACATGTGCACTCGATTTTAGGCGTTCTGATTCTCATTTTACTATGGTGATGGTGAATTTTCCAACTAATCACCCTAATGGCAAAGTAATTATCCTTTGGAAATACGTAAGGCCATTAGCTGTGTGGTTGCTTCCTGAGGACCGCAGAGAGATTTTGAATAATATTCAATTAAATATTGAAAACCACTACATAAATCTTTGGCTTTAATTGTGTGCCGAGTGCTAGTCATCCTCGTTCATCGGGCCAGCGTTCTGGCTCTTGGCTAGAACCTCACACCCGTAGCAGTACGTACCTATATCTACACCACAGCCCGCCTGATGGACATTGGACATAGGTATAGTTAGGCTATGGCAAACAACATATCTGCTGGAGTCGATTTCATAAGCGTGTGCGTAAATGGGTTTCTGTGTGTTTTTCTGGTAGAATTAATTTCGGGCCGATCCTTGCATTGTCGCCGGTTGTTATTGTTCTTGTGTTGTTATGGCTGGTTTGTTGAAGATGGCCAAGCATTGCATTGTATATTTCTATACCAATGGCCTTAAATACAATAGATACAACTGATGGGAGGTAGAGAGCTGTTTGCTTACGAAAAGGCATAATCGTTCTGTTGTTAGACTAGGTATAGATACGTGTATAAGTTTATGTGTTTTAGAATATATGAGTCTCAGCTGCAGCATATGCTGAAATGTTGGTCATCGACATTCAGTGCGGTTTCATATCTGCGGTTCGTTGTGTATGTTCTTATTGAATGAAATATCTTGGCTAAATATTGAATTAATCTCGTTTGAAGAGAGGAAACTCGTTCAAATTTGCATCTTTTGAACATGCATAGAAGAGGCGTGGAAATTGGTTTGGTTGCGTAAATCAGAGATTGCCATTTTTTTATATCCATAATTGGCTAATCATTGTAAAAAAACGAAACGGGGACACTCGTTGACATTTTCTGACGACAATACGCACATGTCCGCACGCAAATCACTAAATGATTTCAATGGCGCGCCGTGGTGAGGCGTTCATGTGACCATCGTACGATCAGTAGTTCTCTCATTTCATTGCTTTCTTTTCATCTCCGAGTTCTACACCATACCAAAAAGCGTCATTTTTGATTTAACTTGGGGTAAAGGTGGTGGTGCCCGTTATGTAATCGTTAGCATGTCTGCCTGTTACGTGGGAGTTTCGTGGATCGAACCCCACCAGAAACCAAAAATGCTTTTGCACGGGTATCGCCTTTCGTGAGAAATCGGTAAGTCCTCCGACAGGACTAGTTCACTCCAGAATCTGAGCCTGGAAAGAACTGTTATCGTATCTTCACAGATGGCTCCAAGACCGACGAGGGTTCTGGTGCTGGTGCCTTTGTGGAAAACGACGACATACGACTGCACACATCTTTGGCATCACACGCATCCGTTTTCCAAGTGGAGGCTTATGCTATCCAAATGGCCTTGAGCCACGTTACGAACAATTGATGGACGGGGAGAAGTATCTTTGTTTGTAGCGACAGCCAAGCTGTGCTTAAGGCCCTTCTCAATCCTGTAACCACTTCGAAAGTGATCCAGGAATGCAAGAGCTCTCTGAATGCGATCGGAAGATTAAATTCCTTGAGTCTCATTTGGGTTCCAGGCCATCACGGCATAACTGGAAATAAGATCGCCGATGAACTCGCTAGGCAGGGATCTCAGACAGCTTTCTCAGGACCTGAACCGTCGCTAGGTCTGCCAGCGTCCTCAGTGAGGGCTTCAATCAACGATTGGATCTGTGAAGAGCACAACCGTAGATCCATTGGATGCAGACAAACCAAGCGTATGCTCCCCAACGTTAGTAAGAAACTGCAACATTTTTGCCAGCTCGTAGCAGAAAAGACTGTAGAAAGCTTATTGGCGTTGCCAGCGGGCACTTCTCTTTTGCCAAGCATTTAAATGTGTTAGGTTTAAGTGATACCACACTCTGTGAATCGTGTGGACAGGATGAGGACACCGCAGAGCACTTCCTCTGTGAATGTCCTGCTTTTCTCGCATGAGGTTACAGATAATCGGCGCAGACATGGTGAGAGCTGGTAACTTAGGCTCCTTATCATGGCAGCGTCTTTTGGCTTTTCTCCGAACATCTGGAAAGCTATAACAAATAGAAGGTTTCTATTTGGTAGTACATAGGACCGGTATTTAGGTCTCAGTGCTCAGGCTGGTATTTTAAAAACCTCCAACAGAAGAAAAAAAAGTCCTCCGACAGCAAATTCATTGACATGAGAAGAACTTTCTCGATTAGCCGTTCGGAACCGACAAAAAATTCTCTGTCACATGGTTGTGAGAAATACGCTCTGTTGCGCCTCTTTTTTTTGGAAAGCGACATCAAACAGATCAAGAATTAAAATTCAACGTTTCAACGTGAATCGTAGTGAACCAGATTTCTTAGACGAAACCATCACCCGAAGTTTATATCATCAATGGACCATTCTTTAAAAGTAATACTAATAAAAGAATACAGGACCCTTTTCCAAGAAAAATTATTTTATGAACTCTCTAAGGTCCTAATCAGGTCCCCACAAATTTCGATGTTTGCTTTTCCAAAGACTCAGTACTTGCAGCGCAGATTGTATGACTAATTGGAATGCGCTGGAGTCGATTCTGTTCGGTTTAATGAATATTTTTGATCAAAAATGATATTGGTTTATATGTAATTTTCTTTGCGTTGCACGGCAGTTCAAGAGCCCGAAATTGCATAGAAAGCTCTGCCTTATCACTCAATTATCAACTAACTCCCAACCTTATGTTCGTCTACCTAGCCCGTTAGTAAGACTTCAATCATGATGCTGCCTAACAAACAAACCTTAAAAGCGTGTTCTACTTGTTGTTGTTACCCAGCCCATGACACAAAGCGTTTTATTTATTTTCCCCATAGATGAAGCTATTCAATGAAATGTTCGATCCTTAAAAACTGCCCTGTCAAAACTTATGAGCCTACTTATCTAAGTTCAACCCATTTTAAGTCTTATAAAAGAAGGAAAGCTTCTTCCATAATTTGTTTACACTCGCTCATTCAACCCCATTTATTTCTAAGTGACCATAAATCAAAAGTAAACATTCACATAAATAGAAACCGTGTCACTTTGTTCCAAAAGGATTACGGTCAATTTGTATACAAAATGTCACTCACTTCCAACTAAATTAACTCCCAAAAGAATGACCAGCCAACTGGTCCTGACTAAAACTTTATTTATACCTACATATCTCTACCTCCCCTACCCCCCCAAAAAAAGACAATAATAAAAGTAAAAAAGGATACACAATGATCTCGTTTCTTTTATGTTCTATAGAGTTTGTTCCATGGGAAATGTTATTAGTTTGATTGAGGTCAAAGCTAACGCCCACATCCACATTATGAAGTTATTTGTATGAATAAGCGAATGAACAAACCAATTATGAACGTAGTTTTTTAATACAAAAGTGAGTTGAATTTTTTTTCTTACTAAGGTACTATTATTAAATGCCATTTAAATTTGAAGCGGAAGATCTGAAGAATGAGGAAATTTAACATGAAAGCATTTTCCGTTTACCCAGAGAAAACTCAATCATTCAAAAGTCACTCCAAATCTCAAGTACCTACCTATCATACACTCTCCTTCATAGCTTGCATATACACAAGCACATTCAATGTCGGCTTTAAATTGAAAAGGACGAGTCCGGGATTCTGTTCTGGCTGCAGTTGTGAAAAAAAATTAAAAGAAAAAAAAAAACAACAACAAAAACCTGGAAGCAAGCAAACAAGATGAAAACAACATTTCAAAAATAGAAATCGAAAAATGTATATACACAAGTATACCAATTTATATACACGTACCTATGTATACATGACGACTTCTAATATTTTGTGTCTACAACGTTGAATAGGGTCTAGTCTCCCGCCTGTTTCCTTCAAATTAGAGACAAAATACCAAGAGCTGTTTCTAACAACTTTATTAGTTGCAGTGTGTCACAATTTCCGTTACAGATTGTCTCTTCCTTTTTTTTTCGTTTGTTTCTTTTTTTTTGCTCCATGGCTGTTTTCGATGCCAAATGCCCGTATCTAAGTGCGATAGTATCTATCCCTAAAATGTCAAAATGGTCGATTTATTTAATTTTCATAGATTAGGTCGGGATCAGTCAACAGGACAACAACAACACCAGTAATTTGAACTCACAAACGAAGATGATGACGACCAAAACGGACACACTCCTAAAGAGACAAGGGTTGAATATTAAAGGAACTGGGCCAAAACGTTTTGCGCAGCCAAAAGTTCTTCTTTTTTTTTGCTTTGTTTTTAACCCCAGCCAAAATCAGCTTGGTAGTTTAGTTGAATATTTTCTCCTTTTTTTTTATATTTTGCTTCGTGCCGCTCGTGCTGGGATTTCTACATCTATTTCTCTTTGGTAGTACCCATAGTTTCTTGTTGTTGTATTATCTTGTTTTGGGTTTGGGGCAAAAGAAAGATGAAAAAAAAAAAAAAAAAAAAACTGTCACGTGAAGGATAAACTTGTGTTAAGTTCCTTGTGGCTGTGTGCGTTGAGAGAATATAAAAATGTAGTATACAAAATTCAAGACAAGAGGAGTGAAATGTTTTGTGTCAAAAAGTTTTTATTGCCTTTGACAGATGTATCTAATTTTTCTTGATCACATTTTGACAATCCAGCACCTTAGGACAGACGAGATATAAATCTGAAATAAGATTGCTCAGGGCAAAAAGCGTAAAAAATCTATCAGGAACAGCACGGAGCGAGAAAAATGAATGAATAGTAGGAGCCACAAGTGTGTCTCATATTAGATACTAATAATTCGTTTGCCAAAGTTTGATGACATAATATTTGCATACAAAAACTCATTGTGGCTCGTAACCACACAAATATCATTAAGTTGAACTGAAAAACTTTAACGGGTTGATACATAACTCAATCTTGTGAGTTTAGTTGTTTTTTTTTCCATTAGGGAAGAGTAAACAGAAAAAGAAATCAGCAAACCACATTCCACTAGTTTGTGTGTTTGAAAAGCATCTGGTTCGAGGTTCAAATTCCAAAAACATCAGAGAAAAAACAAAAATGTCTTTCACGCCTTTCGGCGTGAATTGAGAAATCGTCGGATAGTAATTAAACCCTGTAATGAAGAATGCTTTCTAAACTAGATCCATATGCTTCTTGCATCAGCAAGTTTTCCCAAAAAAAAAATCTTCATTTTCATTGGAATTATGTACTTTTTTGCAAAGTGTCCTTTCAACGACATATCATTAATCTAAATACCTGCAGCTAAGGCCAGACTAAAAGGCTTCATGGTTATAAAAGTCATTCCCATACAAGAAAGTGCTGGTATTGTCTTTGATACTGTACGCTTCTACTCAATCGTCTCTTTTCAAATGTGTAAGATATTTCTGTGTTCATTATGTCAAGTGTAGGTAAAAGGGTTTCACGTATTCTTCTTCTCTTCTTCTTCTTTTCATTTCCGGCGTTACGAGTAGTGATCTTGAAGCGATCACAACTCTCCCACTTTTCTGCTTCACACTAGTGATCCGCCTGTGGGGTACGCCGCTATTTTTGGTACGTATTGGTACCTTTAAGTAACTTCTTTTATACTGTACACTTTCTCTCGAAAATACTTGTTCAAAAACGTAATATTTATCACTACACATTACTTTAAAAGCAAGTAAAAGGGTTTCATGTGACACCTGGGCATTGTAACACAAAAGTACAAGTACTTTTATTACAAATGAAACATGACAATTGTAAGAAATTTTTGATACATAAAGCTTCAATTTTATTTTCTCTTTTACAAGTGTAATCGACATATTAATACAAAGTGGCTCTTGATTTTTAAACTTGAAGCTTAGTGTAACAAACCCCTGCTTTTGAAAGAAATGTCTGTGTTGCCTTTCGTGCTGTTTAGATATTTAGGCCAAATTACGGCACACGTTACCGAATAGCGCGTGACAGAATTATGTGATTTTTCTAATAACAAAATTTAGTATTTTCTCGTCAGTAATCGAACAAAATTGCATTTGACATCTCAAGTGCTCACTGATTATTTATAAAATGAAAAAATAAAATTTTTTGTGTACATTTTTACTCTATTTATTACGAAGCTAGATTAACTGATCCCAAATTTGTTAATAAGAAAGTGCCCAACTCAATACACAAACCACCAAACGATTCCCAAATAAAAGTTTCCATTTGTTCTAACAGATCACCTTCGATGACAATGTACACCATCTACCGGAAGACAATCGCAACCTACAAGGTATCAATTAACAAGAATTCTGTAAACAACAACACCCGAGAGCATTTACTGTTTTAACTTTCTCAAAATTCTCACTAAAAATTGTTTTTTTTTTGCAAAGGAGTGTATTTTGCATAAAAAAGTCTAAGACCACTAAAGTGAATAAATAGAGACTCGAAATACGCTAGTGAATATTCGATGTTACTATAGCACAATTTCAAAAAGCTATACTATACGTGAGATCACGTATGCTTTATGACCAAATTGGTTACTCACTTGTTCACTGAAGCCACTCACTCTATCGATAACATGAGCTGGAGCTCGATTCCCGTTTTCTGGAGTGATAAAAAATATTTAATTTCTGTCCTTACAGAGCTTTTTCATTTTATCACTTCCCAAAAGCTTCTGATGCAATTCCCGAACTCGTAGTGATGAGTCACTCTGACAGTATTTAGTTAAAATAATCAATATAAATAAATAGGATCACGCAACAGAGCGAGAAGCAACAGGGTCTAGCGAATTTGTGAGGGAATGGAGGGGACCTACAGTTTTATACCGGCTTCGAACGGCTAATCGGTAAATCGCTTTTCATGGCAATGAAAACATAGGATTTGCCAAATCCGCGCAAAGGCGATACCCGTTTAAAAACATTTTACTGCCATTTCTCTTAGAATGTAACAATCTGAATGCTAGAACCAAATTTTAAGGAAAATGTGGTGGAGATGTAGGTGGAGTATTATATCAGTACACTCAAAATTAGACTTATATGTGTAGTCTGAGTAAGATACTATCCCGGAGTCCTCAAAAAAGGAAGCCTAAAATGACTAGCAAATGAGTTGTGCTAAATATAAGGTCGTGATGTTACCTTCTTGAACCCTCTTTTTCACCTTAAAGTTTTTTTTTCTATTGTGTACCGTCCCGTCATGGAATTTCTTGTCGAACGCACTGTCACTTCGAAAAAAGGATAAGCATTGAAGCAAGACAGAGTTCACATATAATCCCTTCTCTGAATTCGGTTTTAAGTTTTGTTTCAACCCCTCCATCCTTCAAGTTGAATAGTATACGAACGAAAACAAGGCCACCTAAGCTAGGACAGTTATCAAGAAAAACTTTCTCCTTCGGGTGATGGGTCGAGGGTAGGTGGTGGTGATGTACCTACTTATTGTTAGTATGGGCTATGTGTACCGCATTCCATCAACATAACCCGTTTGTAGAGCACAAAGTGTCATTTGAAATGCGAAGCGGAAAGTGGTGAAACATCACAAGGATAATCTCCGGTAAAACAACATTTGTGATAATCTTTACAAAGTACTTCTGGCTTGTTTCTCACATTGTGTTTAAGTATACACACGGTCTCTCGTTTTCACTGTGTTTAGGAAGGTGTCTGTGTGTGTGTCAGGACGAGGATGGGGGTTGGGGGTGGGGTTTATCTTTCTGTATTTGACTAAACGAAGTGTCAAAGGGTATGTACATATAGTGCTCTGCCATGCTGCGTTGAATCCAAAATTATATTTACTATGCTAACTTGATGGATCTCATAAAATAACGCGTAGATTATACACGCTAACATTTATAACAAGTTTAATTTTATATAAAGTTTATAGTGTGTAGCGTGGATTTTGAACCAAAAGTGGCAAGAAATGAGGACTGTCGGTGGTGTGTATACCTACCAACTTGTCACTAGTTTTGCCAGACTTTAACTTTAGTTGTGAGAGGTGCTTTACTTGTTTTATGACGCTGAGAAATGGTGTAACTTCATATTTGAGATGTGCTTCGTTACCTGCAATCTTTGTTTACACAAAAATTGAAAGCAAAATCTGTGGAGAAAATAATTAGACAGGAGCAACAGCCGAAGTAAGCTGGGAAGACAGAAACTATATTCCCTCTGTCAACAATAACTGGAGTAAAAAATTGCCTCTAATTTGTTTATTTTTGTTTAATTACCTTCAGCAGACTATATATCAGCGCACTTCAGATTTTTCACATGAAAAGAGAGCATATTGAGTGGACGGACTCCTCTTCCATAATCTCATATTAATTTAAAGCGAGTTCTAATAAATAAAATTTAGTATTGCAATACATATATACCAACAAACAATGGCCAGAAGAACACTGATTCTGTCATTTGACCGACATAATTAAAAATAACCAATTAGCCAAATAATTTTAATATGCTTCCGGAAGCAGCACACCACGTGTCAATTGTGTGCAAACAAAAACTGAATCATTTAATTAAATCCCCATGCATCGCAAAGGGATAAGAGTGGAAGATAAAAAAAAAAACCAAATGTGCTTTCAATTGCACCGCTCAATTCAGTGTTCGGTTTCCATTTTCACTAATGAAACCACCCAAATGAAGCCAAAAGTTTCGCATGTCAATACATAGCAAAAGGCATAGTAGGTACCTACGTTTGTTAATTACATTTATTTGTGTGCGTATCTGTGCGGTTAATATGATGTTGTATTCGAATGGCGGCCAATCTAATTTTGTAACAATTTATTTAAAATTGGCTTCTTCTATTCGAACGCCCATCGACAAGTGATGGGAGCCACACAATCACAATCACAACACACAATATCATAGGAAACCAAAAAATTGTTCATCCCTTAGAGGAGGCTCAGATCGTCATGCTGCCACTTATTCGCCTGAATATTATAATTAAGTTTTTGGACAGTTCGACAAATGCGAAACATTCGCCATGGCTGGTGGCTTCAAAAATGACAACCAATAGCTAGTCTTTCATGGAGTGTACCTTTTATCAGCATCTATATTGAATGCATCCTAATCAAAGCCGGACTCGTTTGAATATGAAGCCCGCTAAAAGGGTTTTGTTAAATTTTAAATGGAGTTTGTTAAATTGAGTTTAGTTTTGCATATCTCAAATGAGAGAGACACGGTTTCGCAGAAAAAAAAAAAAAACAGAAAACTATCAGCCATCAACTTAATATCCTCTCAATATATTTTTTGTTGCATTGCATCCTGCTTGCTGTCCACCCTCTGCATAAGGACATTTTTCACTTATGCTACTCGAAACAGGAAATAGGGTACAGCATGCACCGATTGCGGACCAAATAATAAGTGACATACTTTTGCCTGCAATGCAGCACTTGTGTGTTATGTTATTTTTTTTTTTATATATAAACAATTTTTTTTATTTTTATTGCAGACGTATTTTTCATTTTTTGGTTTTTGGCTGGCCCAGACATACAACCAGCATACACCATGGTGTAGTTGTAGGTAGCATAGGTTTCCACTCCATTCCAACAGAAGTCAAATGGCAGGCAGCATGAAGGCCGTCAAATCTTATCTGAGAGTTTCTTTTCGATTTCTCTTATGCCTGTGTGCACGAAATGTCTGTCGTGTCCATGTTTTTTAAAATGTTTCCAATAACAATTCCCTATCGATTTTGTGGATTCCTTTCATATTGTTTTGTATTGTTATCCATGGATAGTTTTTTGTTTTTATTTTAAATTTCCGATGGTAGTCGATATTTTAACAAAAGTCAATTATTATGCTTGAAAACATCTGGTCGTATACAAGTGGCCGAATTTTGTACGGCAGAGTTCACTTTTTGCGACGAAAGTAGGTAACAAAAACAGAAGTGTAGTCAACTGAAGGTAGGAACACAATATTTCTGTTTTCCTTTTTAATTCGAAACTTGGCAAAGTTTTCAGATACAAAAATTGATTTTTTTTTTTTTTGAAAAGCTTGTATTGGACAATGCAAAAATATTCGAATATTTGAATATTGCTGTGTTGATTTTTGTATAAGTATGAAAAGTTTGAAAGATGTCCGCGAACGCAAGTATCGAACAAAGGCTTTTGACAAGTATCTGCTCTCACTCAGACAAGTACTTGAATAACAGTTCAGCGAACAATATGAATCATGAAGAAAACTTTCCTTCGTTTAGTCTTTTTTTTTAAGTTGAGGAATATCTTAACCTCTATACAGATGCACCCTGAATGTCCGCTTCAAAAATCTTATTTCACTAGACTAAATAGTCTACCAGAAAACAAGAAGACACTGGCTTTTATTTACCCTACGATCTTTTAAATGAGTTTAATGCATCAATAACTTTAAAATAAAACATTTTTTAGATTACGAAATGGTTCTTCGAAGTAAGTATATAACATCACTGCCAGGGTTCGAAGTTCTAGTTTTTCAAACATCCAATTATTTTTTCGCTGGAACTTACAAACACTATGAAAATATTACAAAGACTGATTTTTTATGCGCAGTTTTTTTTTTAATCGAATAAAACACTCTAATTTGCATTGTATATTCAAAATTTTTATTGGAATTGATAAATAGGCTTATGCAATTTACGTTTTAAATATAACTTATGTCAAATCAGTAGCGTTGTCAATAGTTTGAATAATATTCTTGATCTTGTTTCCATACCACATGATGAATTCAACGGTATGATACGCTTCCTTTGTCATTATAAAACGATCCTATCAATCATAAGGAATTAAATATTGAAATTCAATTATACACTTATTTAAAAATTAATAGTAACATTTTATTATGATTTAACTATTTAAAGCCAATTTTATTGAACTTGATAATTATCTTGAAAATATTGACTGGCAATCTGAAATTTTAAACTTAGATTTACAAAAAATGTTTGATCGCTTTTCGCAGATTTTAAATAATGCTTTCAATCAATTAGTGCCACATAAAAAGAAAATGAATATTTCCAAACCTCCGTGGTATAATAACAGGCTGACACACCTTTAAAATTTAAAAAATAAATCTTTCGCTAAGTTTAAGAAATCAAATGATTTGGCTGACCAAATACAGTTCTATAATCTTCGCAGGGAGTTCAAGGTGTTAAGTAAATTCTCGCACAGAAATTACATTATGCAGGTTGAATTCAATTTAAAAAACGACCCAAAAAGTGTTCGGTCTTTTATAAATTCAAAACGAAAATCGCTCGGTATTCCGAATTCTATGTTTTTAAAAATCAGGAGTCTGATGAAATTGAAAACACGGTTGAGCTATTTGCTCAGTTTTTTGAATTGGTCTATTCCATCTCACATGAAAATCTAGTTCACCATTCTGGTTATAATCTTAAAGTAAGTATAGGATCCTTACAGTTAGATCTCAAGGATTCCTTAGAAGGATTGCATGATCTTAAGCCAAACGTTAAACCTGGCTTTAATGGTATTCCTGCGATAGTTTTGAAAAGATGTTCCAGTTCTCTGGCTCTTCCATTACTAATCATTTCCAATTCTTCATTGTCATCTGACTGTTCTTAGATGAATGGAAATCCTCTTTCTTGATTCCAATTTTTAAGTCGGGCTGCAAAATTAATGCAGAAAACTACAGAGGAATTTGTAAACTATCTGCAATTCCAAAGTTTTTTGAAAGCCTTGTCAAAAAAAATCTTGATTTCCTAGTTAAGGAGCATATAAGTGATACCCAACATGGGTTCATCTCGGGAATATCAACAATCACCAATTTAACATGTTTCTCTTATTTCGTTGTTGATGCTATTGAAAGTAAAGATCAAGTGGATGTTATTTATACCGATTTTAGCAAAGCGTTTGATTCGGTTTGTCACAAAATACTGCTTCAAAAACTGGAATCATTTGGTTTCCACTCAAGCCTCTGGTGTTCCACAGGGTAGTCATTTAGGTTCCCTACTTTTAATCATATTTATTGATGATATTATTAACTATGTCAACTTCAGCAAATGCCTCATATACGCAAACGATCTGAAACATTTTCTGAAAGTAATCTCTATTAGTGATTGCCAAAAACTCCAATTGGATCTTGATAATCTATCTCGCTGGTATATTAAACCGCTTGAGTCTTAACGCCAAAAAATGTTTTGTGATTTCTCTCTCAAAAGAATCATACACAAGAGTTTTTATATTATCTTGATTGCAACCCTTTTCATAGAACTGAAAAATTTAGGCGTACTTTTTGACTCCAAATTCTGTTTTACACCACATATAGAAGCTATTGTATAAAAAGCTAACTCAATGTTAGGATTTATCAAAAGAAACTCAACAGACTTTACTAACCCCTACACATTTGTGTCTCTTTATAACTCACTAGTAAGACCCAACCTAGAGTATGCAGACATCGTCTCAAACCCTCACCAACAATGTTTTTCCGATCGAATTCAGAAAGTTCAGAATATGTTTACGAAGTATGCATTTTACAAAATGCGATGGTGCTTTCATCCAAATTCCACTAGGCAAAGTCTTCTAGGTTTGCAGTCGCTCAAATCACGTAGAACTAGTCATGAGTCATGACATAGGTTTTGTGCGAGACATTTTATGTTATCATATAAAGTGTCCTTCCTTGTTGTCCTTATTTTGTATTTATGCTCCAGAGAGGCCGTTGAGGGATAGAAATCTTCTTTTTTCAATTTTGCGTCAGTTTTTCGACCATTTCGGCAAACAGAGGGTAACATGGCTCGATATCGTTCGGCATTGACGGTAACGTTTCTTCCACTGTGATCTTTGAAGAAAATTGGACCGATGCGATGATGCAATTAGACCATAAATAAAGCTGTAGTTTTTTCGGGATGCCTCACTTATTCTTGTATGACATGTGACTGTTTATCAATTCAGATGCGACGGTTGTTCTTTTTTACGTATCCGTTGAACCAGAAATGAGCCTCATTGCTGAAGATAGTTTTTCGATAAAACAGCGGATTTTCATAGAGCTGCTGTACTAAGGCCCATTCACCAAAATTTAGGCGTTGCCGTAGGTCATTCGGCTTCGATTCTTGCGGAAGTTGAATTTTCCATTTGGTTGCGCAACACATACCCAATTGCTGAAAACGGTGGCGAATTGATATTTCACAATCCTCATAACGACTGCAATATTCTCTTTGGAACTCACTGTACTCATGCGAGTCTATGGTTTAACATCCTGCAAAGTAAAAAGTGCGAAATTCAGTGATAACAACACGAATTTTTGATTCCCAGGTTGATTAAGACGGCCATAACATGGTCACAACAAACGATGCACATTTTTCACATAGCACGAATTTTGATTGTAAGTTTCAATAATTGGTTTTGGTTTGCCATATGTACGAGAGCTTTGCCTATAATTGCGTCAAGGAGCTTTTGATTTTATCTTTCCCGAAAACACGTGATTGTTAATTCGCGGAAAGCATCAAATTGGCTTTAGTTGCTAAATTTTTTTCAGAATTAGTCATCAAACGTCAGTAAATAGATCATTTCTTTAGTATCATGTACAAGTCCCAGGAATTTTACAAAGTCCACCATTTCAATCTACTTTACGATTTTGGCCCGCATATTTGATTTTTCGTAGAAGACTCGTAAAAAAGCCACACTGGTTTGGTTTTCTGTCTTCCTGTCATAATTGCCCAATTTTTCGTAGAAAACACGCAAGAATACTTTATTCGTTGTGTTTTTCGGTCGCCTCTAAGTTTGACAAGTCTTTTGATTGAAATGAACTTTCTTCGAAACCATCGCATTTAAACTGAAGCAAAATTTCTAGTACTATCCGAATCCTTTCGTCCCAATTGAACCTTCAGCTTGAAATATGCTTGTTGAAAGCTCAATTTGGCTGCCATCCTCCCCACGATAAAAAAAAGAGCAGCGCTACCATTGAAAATCCAAACCCTCAACTTGCAACAATCCCAAATCTTTCATCAAATCTAATTCAAAGGACAGATTCATATTTATATGCATACATCATCATGTTCTGTTTTTTTTGCCTTTATATGTACACAAAAGTATGAATCAATACTTTTTTAATCAATCGAGTAAGATTGCTATCAAGCAAAGTTTAAAGTTTTTTTTTTAAATTATAAGGTGGATTTATCAACCAATAATATAGAACTTTTCCGCCAGACTTCATGAGGACAAAGAATCTTTAAGAGGTCTGATTTAAATTAAATAAAAAAGCTTTCACCCTAACGTATTCTGAAAAGGAATCAGTATAGAAAAATTTTGTAAAGAGAAGGGCATACAAATGACGGTACATTTTTAATGGAAGAATGAATAAAGAATGAAAGTGGAAGAGGAAAAATTCTTTCTTAAGAATATTTGGGAATGCCACGAAAATAACTTCATTGCTGTATTTTTGTGACATTACTTTAGCTTTATGCAGGGGCGAACGCAGAAAAATTTTTCGGGGGGGGTTTTGACAAAATATATTAAATATGAACGAACAATTTGTTTTTAATATTTTTATGCTTTTTTTATACTCTGTATTGATTTTTTTAAATACATTGCTAGGAACAATCCTAACTAATATTATAAATGTGAAAATAACTCTGTCTCTCCAGCTTTCTATGTAACCGTCTCCCGCCCAAACTACTAAACCGATTTGAATGAAATTTGGTACAGATATAGTCTATAACATGAGGAAGGACATAGGCTATGCATTTTATCACTATATTCTAATGAGAACGGGAACGTATACAGGAACCTAGAAACTACAGCACCGATTTTAAAAGTTCTTCCATCGTTAGAATGCCTCAATATCCTCAAGTAACATTAACTTTAATTCATCCCCATTTTCCTTCAGGAACGGGAGTCCTAACTGCTATAATAAGTACGAAAGAAGCTCTGTCTGTCCTTCTTTCTATGTTACGATCTCCCACCCAAACCACTGGATCGATTTAAGTAAAATTTTATACAGAGATGATCTAGAACTTGAAGAAGGACATAGGCTACATTTCATCCGAATACTTCCACGCTAACCGGTCCTTACAAATATTATAAATGCAAAAGTAGCTCTGTCTGTTCGTCTTTCTATGTTACCGTCTCCCGCCCAAACAACTGATCCAATTCAAATGAAATTTTGTACAGAGGTAGTCTAAGACCTGAGGAAAGACATAGACTTGATGTTTTATCCCAATTCTCACGGGAACGGGAACGTAAACGAGAACTTAGAAACTACTGCACCGATTTCAAAAATCCTTCCACCGTTAGAATGCTGCACCATCCCCGAGCGAGTAACATAAACTTTAACTCATTCCCATATTCCTATGAGAACTATCACAATATTCCCACAGGAACGGGAGTCGTTACTAATATTACAAAAATTCCAAAATTAAATATGTCTATTTTGTTTTTTTCTTTGTTCCATTATATCCATGGGAACGGAAGTACTTACGGCAAAACAATTTTATTTGGCAAAAGATGAAAAAAGTAAGAACATCGTGTGCAAAAATGTACTTAAGTAAAATTATGTAACAATAGGTTACTGAAAAATTTAAAATGCTGCCGAAAGTCACTATTCCACGCGGACGAAGTCGCGGGCACAGCTAGTATTTTATAAATCAAAATCAATTCGCCTTGGAACTTTTGCCATTTTTATATTTATAACGTCCTCATAGTCAACCTCAATACTCCTATAGATGTTCAGCAACATCAAACCGTTCAGTCGCTCCTCGCTGGTTCTTCCTCGCAGATAAGTTTTTAATCTGGGCAGACATGAAAAAGATCGCTCGCTTGAAGCCACGGATACCGGAAGTGTCGCGCTGATCTGCATAAAACGATTAACTGTTTTATATAGGGACGAATCGCAAAAATTTAAGGTGTCTATAAAGTTGTTGGGCCGTTTTTCGTTTGTCATAATCAAGCAATGTTCATGGGTATGCAAATGCTTATTCATACATAAGTACACCCTTTCCTAGTTGCCGTTGTCGATCCCATTCTTATACAGAGCCAGAGCGACTGGCTTTTAGTATGTGTGATGAACATTTTAATTTTCGTAGATGTCGGTCGCGTCTGCCGTTAGTTTTGGAGTGACCGATACGATGTGTTTCGGTCGCACCTGCCGTTAGTTTTGAAGCGACCAATGCGATGTGTTTGCAAGTAACTAGGAAAGTGAATTTTCATATATTTCTATCGCAGGTCCCGTTGTATACGACCCAATACTACCTCCACATCAACATATCAAATTTACTTACACTAGAAAAGGGTGATCATGCTAAGAACATACCAAAACCAAAGTCATTCCAAAACATATGAAATACCTGCAAATTAACTTATCGATAGAAATGGCTTCCGCATTTTTAGGGATTTTTTCGTTGACAGAATGAAATTTTCAGATGAATTTTATGTTTCCATGTTTTATATTTTGGTTTTTGTTTTAAAAAACTAGTGGTTATTTTTTTATTTCACAAATTTGGGGGGGGAGGGGGGGGGTTTCAACCCCCAAAACCCCCCCCCTGCGTTCGCCCCTGGCTTTATGTATTTCAAAAAGCTTCAACAGCTACTGCAAGAAATTCTCACACGGATTCATCTTAAATACACTGATTGTGTGCTTTTTCCACTTAACTACGATGGAATATTGTATCCGAATCAAACAAAAAACGCATCCAACACATTCCATCACATTATAGTAATTCTAAATAGATACCTACTACTTACCGTTACGTGCCAAAATACCCCCAAAGCTAGTTCGAAAATTGAAAAGTCTCTATACATTGCCACGTCTTGGTAGTTTGTATGGCACGAAAAAAAAAAAGAAGATAAATTGAAATCAATGCAATTCTGCGAGATAAGAAATAAAATCCTGTGCTTCCATCTCTATATAGGATTCTTTTACTCAAATAATGTCACATCATACTCCGACATCACCAATGCGCTGCAATATAAGAACATCAACCAAAGGGAGAAGGAGACAAGAGCCAACGTTGTAGCACATCGGGAATAGGAAAAAAGTATCTGTTAAGGAATCCATTGATAACGTCACTCACCCACTACCGTATACTTGCGAAAAAAAGGACCTATTCTGCACACACCACCAAATACCACCATTCTTTTTACACTTCTTTCATAAAACACAGAATACTCTTACACCCCAAACTATTCTGCATTGCCAGGGATTTTCTAGAGCGACAAGGAGCACACACAACGTTATTCGTGATTTCCATTCTGGAGCTGATCCAAGGACACACAAAAAAAATAACGGAACCAAATTGAGAGTGTCACTGTAGTCGCTACGCACAGAGTATACAGACTAACTGACAGCAAACATAGGCAAACTAGAGCCAACAGCATAACAGTGTCGGTTTCAACTACAGTAGACATCGTCCGTATAGCCAAAGATTCTCTCTTCGGGTAGGTAGATGTATATCCTTTTCATATGGGAAATGCATAACTTGAAGGATGTTTTCTCTTTTCTCTTTGTACATAATACTTTTTCAATTTAATTTCTTAACACAAATTTAATTCATGGTAACAAAAAAAAAAAATAAGAAGAAGAAGAATAAGACTTCGGTGCTGAATTTTTGCAGGACTCGTTTTCGCGCTACCCATTGATACCAAGGGTGACAAAATTTAATAAAACCTTCATCTTCTCCTTTGGCATGAAAACAAATTCTTCGAAGTTGCCAAGAAAGAAGTAAGCGAGAATATTGCCGTTTACTATTCAAGAGAGCTTCCTTATGCCCCGCTGCGACATCAAAAATATTCTTTTCCGTGCCGTTTTCAAACCCTGTAGGATGAAATATTATTATATAGGTGGTAGGATAAACACCAAGAGCATCAACAAAGCGCCAGACGAATTCAAAAGCCGCCACAACAGTGAACATGAACACGCCTCACACATGTATATTTCCTTCGCCAACAAATGTGGAAATCTATGCGCGCCCTTAAGCGCCAAACAAGTCGTAAGCAAAAAAGAAGAAGAAGAAGAAGAAGAAGAAGAAGAAATTGTTGTATAAGATTCCTGCTGTCATCGCCAAATCCAATGGTGAAAACATTTTCAAAATGTTTAAACACAGAAAGGAATATTAAAAAATACCGAGAGAAACTCTCTTCGCGAAATGTAAAGGAATATTGCATGCAAAATTTATTCTAAAGCTGAATCGTCGGATCTGTCGCTTCTTCTATTAGGTCTTTAATCTTGGGCATAAACAAAGCCCATTGTCCTTTGGATTATGTCAGTGAGAAGCCTTTAATTGAAAAATTAATACTGCTTGTGTTAAATGAAAAATTATGGTTTTTTGTTCCATTTGAAGGTTGAAGGATGACATTGGCTATCAGCAAACATTGTGTGATATTCTAAAATGCTATTTAATTCTTGAAGAAGATTAGACAGAAATACTCCCATGGAGTAACTCAAAATCATTGCAAATTCAAAGAAGAGTTTCAATACTCCAAGTCTTTTGCTGTGTTTATGTTGTGTGATTTTAAGATATTTGGAAACTGATATTTTTTTGGAGATTTGGATCTCAAAATTGAAAATAAATGTTAAAGTATTCTTCTCCTTGCAGTTGTTTAAAGGTTTGAGGTCAGGACCGCTAAGCTAAGCTGGCGCCTTGTGAAAGATTTACAGAAATCGCTCTAGTTGTCTCTCTAAGTCTAGTGAGGTCTTTAATTTTGAGCTAGATTCTATTTTAATTTACAAAATTGCTTGAAATGTGGGTTCGTGTCCAAGTAATAACTCGCACAGGGGTGATGAATATTTATAATTTCCTATACTATTTGAACAAATTGTTTGCCTAGAATGCAAACGGCAGTATTTGTTCGCACAAGTTAAACTTAACTTTTCTTTATGTTGATGGCTAAACTGTTAAAAACAATTTTTCTTAATTATGTTAATGCGCCACCAAAATTTAGTGCTTTGCACATTCGCACATTTAGTTGGTCCGGCCCTGTTTGAGGCCAAACTTATCTATAGTTGAACTTTACTATGATACGTATTTCAAAATCATCGGCCATAAAATTACAATGACTGACTAAAAACCGTGTGGTCTATAATGAGACAATTTCAATATTTTTCAACAAATTCGGGAGTCAATTAATATATACTGCAAACGAGTCCAATTTTCGCGAGTTCTATGCTAATTTCGTTGAGTATTCTATCCACCACTTGAAACTACGTCTTTTTCTTGCGTGTTTTGAAAGAATCTTCCCAGCTGACTCGTGGATTGTAATCTCAAATTTTTAAGAAGAATTCTCCATTTGATCACCAAGTTGAAGTTTTTTTTTTGTGCTTATAGCAGAGCCAAGAAAAACAACTTCGGACTGCATCGACTTGTGACGATGACGGTAATCCATTTTTGCGTCTTCGTTGGGTGACAATGACAACATAAACATGAGCATACATATTTCATTTTTCCCTCATTTATGACTGAAGCTTAAAGTCTTTCAATCATTTTCACTTCGAAAGCAATATATCTAAGAGATTCACTGTGAAAAGTAAAGGACTTCAGTGTCTCCCTTATGACATTCCTAACATGGTCTATGAAAGTACATGCAAGTTATAAGGTCTTTTTTATAACACGTATCTTAAGTTGCTTTTATTCGTTTCGGAGACTAAGTCTAATTAAACTCAGAACAAGTTCATAAGTACATACGTTCTAAGGTTTCATATGAGTCTCAATTTTGTTTTCCAAGACTTGTCAATCCCATTTGAAGAAAAACACACCCAGAACTCAAAAAAGACATAGCAAATAAAATAATTGGCAGTAAAAAATGAGGCCCTTCAACGTAGCCATGTCGACAATCCGTTGCCCGAGAAAATTAGTTTGTTCCATACGACATTGGCACTTTTTCGAGAAAAACGCTTTTAAAGGTTCGCGTACTCTGAAACTGTGCGACAATATTTTTTAATTTTTTAAATTGAAGTTAGTCTTATTAAGACTTCACCTACCAATTTTCAAAGTGTTTTGCCTTGCCGTTAACAAGATACGTTAATCAGCACAAGTCTACTTTTTTGGCTTGTGTCCCACCTCATACATTTTGAAAATGATTTTTTTTCCATACACGTGGAACACACAAAAATGGATATGGCACAAACCAATTCTCATCAATATATAATGTGAAAGAAAGCATGTAGTTGGATGCTAAAATCTTAAAAGAAAATCGATTATATCTTTGTTTTCAATAAAGTCTTTATTAAAAAAATAAAATAAAAAAAAAACATTTTTCTTTAAAAATAAACAAACAAACAAAAAAAAATTAAAGCAATTCTACTGCTATAACAAAGTTTTCATTCACAGTACAATATTCTTATTAATTCATTACTTAAAAAGATAGTACATTGTAAATACATATTAATTTGGTAAAAATAAAATAAAAAAACCGCTCTAATGCTGTCACTTTTTTAGTTTCTAAATATTCAGCAATGTTTTAAGATATTGCTTATCAATTTCAGGTAAAAACGGTAACAAGTCTTTAAAGTCTTTTTTTCTTTACTTTTGAGATCGGTGTTTTAAAGGTTTGTGTTAATTTTGCACAAAGCAAATTTTTCGGTGTTGGTAGTGCACCCTTGGTGGCTGTCTTAAATAAACTTATAGTTTTGTAATCTTTTTCTTTCGCCGAGTTTTTAAATTTTATTTTAAAATCGAAATTTTTTTCATAAAGTAATATTTTTACTCAGGAAGCATTTGAATAATTTTAAGTTCAACTTTGTCTGTGTTCATGCTTGTTAAAAGCTTGACTAGGTGAAGTGGACTATGAATCTCAAGGTTTTTCAAATACTTATAGTTTGCCGAATGAATACAATCCACATCCTGAATTAAGGAATGTCCCGGCTCGGAATATCTACACAATTGTAATGGATACGGCACAAACCAATACTAAAATTTAGTTTGCGATCATTGTCCCATAAACATAGCACTTTTTTTAACACAAGTGCACGTAGGAAAAACCAGTTCTCAATAATCTTAGTATTTTTTAAAAATGGTTTATGGTACAAAACAGTTCTAGAAAATGTTGATTTTGGTGGATATGGAACAAAATTGATGTTGGATATCTCGGGATTGAAAAGACGTAGCGCAAATCTGATCACAGATTTAGAAAGAGCATGCAAAATTACCCTAGAATCCATTTCTTACTCAAAACCGACGAATCAGTTGATATTTTATTTCATTATTAATCGCATATGCCGAACTTTTAAAGGCAGCTGAAGATCAGTTGAAACGGAGCATGCGTCAACTAATCTGCGGTCGGAAGAAAACATGCCCGATGAATGGAACCTCAGTATCGTATGCCCGATCCTTAAAAAGGGAAAGGGACTTTGATGTCGAAAAAGGCTTTAGGCAAGGCGACAAACTGTCATGCGATTTCTTCAACATCATACTTGAAAAGATTGTACAAAACTGAAACGTCAACACCAGAGGAACAATCTTCCAAAAACCTGTACAATTATTCACTTACACAGACGATACTGACGTAATGGGTAGAAAAAAGCGTGATGTCATATATATAGGTGCTTTTGCGAGTACTGAAACAGAAGTGGAAAAAATGGTTTTGATGGTTAATGAGGGCTAAACGAAGTATATGGTGTCATCAAACAAGGACACAGAACATCGACGAATTGGGCAAAACGTCACAATGTACAAACATAACTTGGAGATAGTTCAGGACTTCGTCTACCTAGGATCCGCTATAGACACGGTAAACAACATCAGTGTGGAGATCAAACGGAGTATAACTCTTGCCAACCGTTGCTTCTTTGGGTTAAGAAGCAATTGAGAAACAAAACATTCTCTAGAAAAACCAATGCAACCCTTTTTAGGACCTTAATCATCCCAGTTCTGCTTAAAGGCGTGGAAGAATGGACATAACCGATAGCGAATGGGGAAACAAATGATCGTTTCGAAAGAAAAATACTCCGAATGATCTTTGGTCCCGTATGTGAAGACGAGAAGATAAAACACGAACTGTATGAGCTGTAACGTGATATGGGCATAGCTAGAAGAGTACGCATCGCGAGTCAACGATGGCCGGACCATTTAGATGGACACCAATGCTTCTGCTCGACGAGAAATCGTGGAAGGGGAAGACCTTATCTTAGGTGGCGCAATCAAGTAGAAGAAGACTGACATAGAATACAAAACAGAAAGAGAGCTCTGCCGAACTTAAGATGTGGGTTGATTCTCTGGTTCCCCCGAACTGTAATGTCCACCTAAGTAAGTGAGTAAGTAATAATGGCATACCACTCCTTTTTTGCAATAACATCAGGATGCTTTATTTTTAAAATAACTCGCTTTTGAATGCATTCTCAAAACTAATTTACTCGTCTGCAACGAGAGGTAATTTAAAACAACGAAAGAAACATAGAAAAATGAATGTATTGGTAGCTTAAAAAGCCGCAACATTCTTAAGGTTTTGTATAATTGAATCACACAATTCTTTGCGTTGAATTTGCCTTACCTGCAAAAGAACTTTGATATGGAAATTATAAAAGTAGAAATGCCAAAGAAGTTGCCATTTATTGAATCATTGAACGCCGAATCTATTTTCTGCTTGTGTCATGCTTGTTACGTCTAAAGGTTTGTGTTTAGAGCCCTTCGTCAAATACAGCATTCATCATAAGAGATATCTATTTTTGGTAATAACCTTCTTCCTCCAGAATTCGTGATTTTTTCAAAAGCTCTTATAATTGAATCACGTACCTTACATACTTTTTAAAGAAAGCAAAAATATGCAAACCAACGTACAGCCCCAAGATGGAAAATATCTGTAAACGTTGTTGATGTGCTTGATCTTCGCCTCATCAAAATCAAACTGACATCCCTCTGCAACACATCCTATTTGTGGCGTACATTTCATCAGAAAAAACAAAGCAAAAGAAAAAAAGCAAAAAATCAACCAAAGCGTATCAGAATGGTAAAAACACACGTGCTTCTATCTATGTCTTCCACGTACATATATCCCTTATTGAAAAGAAGAAAAAAAAAGATGCGACCCCAACTCCTTTATAACAACACAAAACATAGACACACACTGAATGAATATACAGAACCCGAGGTTTGATGGGGGTATTACAATATAAGGAAATTCTGTATCCTACTCAGTTACGTCGTCAGGATATTCCGAATTTCCATTCATACATCGTTTTAAGCAGGGAATCATTTTTGAAAGCGGAATGAGTGAAATTTTACTCATTCCGGCTTTATGACAGAAATCAACTTTACTCGGCTCGCACCACGCTCAGTAAACCAATATAATTCACTTTCAACGCAAAATTTATGCTAACTCGGCTTTTTCCTTATTTTTTTTTATCTTTCTCTCATCTGCGTTAATTTAATGGTTATATTCATTTGTTTTCATCAGTGATGCCATACGAATACGATGACAGCTTAGACAAGGCTGTAACATGGAAAATATTTTTAACACACCATTTGGTATACACTCTAATGCACGCCTTATACGCTAAACGCTAAAGATGGTATAATAAAATTAGACAAAATGATTTGACGCAAAGCAAAAGAGCTAACGACGATGTTTCGCATATTTTTTGTTCTTTTTTGGATTTTTTGTGCAAATTTGGATAAATGTGTCGTGTGTCCCGAAGGGGTTATACTGAAAATTGAATCAAGTTGGAAAGGAAATATTTTAAGGTTGTCATCTTCATTGTTTTGTCAAATAACCCAAACAGCTTTACGTATACTTGTGGTAAGCATGACAGTGACAAAACAAAATGAGAAAGATCCAGAGGATGGAAGAGACATTTTAAAGGCTTTCACTTTTTAAATAATTAAATAAAGTTTTGGGCACAACAGCTCGGGAGTCGGGAAAAGCCAGGGCCCAGTGCTTTTCTTTTACTTACTCTTAGTCAGTTTCGAAGGGCTAAGAGTGAGAGAACAGCCTTCACTGAAGTATTGCTTTCGTAGGATTTGTCCACGGAAAGTTAAGGTTCTCCTAAACCAAATCGTTTTTGCAGTTGCGGCAGCGACAGAAACGCTGGTGTCATCATTTTTGCTGTCGCGACAACAGAAGTGAAGTGTATGAAAACGCTGCTGTCTGGTCGGTGTGGATAACATATGAGCATATGACGCTGTATAACTTAATTTTGACAAATGCAGTTGCTGCTGCTTCCACGCCTTTGTGTGGAAGGTCCTTAATTCTTCTTGAATTCCTTTTTTTTTGCGTGTATCTAGAAAGAAAGCATTTTATGGTCTACCTTGAATCGATCAGCGATATTCAACATTTCTTTCATTGAAAACCAATATTTCCATTGCATTACAAACATTAAAAAAAAGTCTACTATCTAAATGTGGGGACACTAGTGACCGGCTTCCAACACATCGGAACTCTAGCCATTGGCAACGCGACAAAAACAGGACTACCTCATTAGTTTGCTCGATCCCAAAAGTTTGATGCTGATCATATACTTAAAAATATGGATTTTAGTAGTGGAATTGACACATACAACATACAATGTGGTTTGCCATTGAAAATCAAAAGACGGTTAGAATGAAAATTGTTCAAAGTAGTGTGATGCCCGTGGTGTGAATGTTAGCATTTCTGCCTGTTACCCAGGAGGTTCGTGGTTCAAATCAAATGGTTTGGTAAAAGACTTACCAAACCATTCGCAAGGACTTGGTTAGTCCTGCAGTAGTAAACACGACATGGTTGTGCCAACGTATTTACTTATTTAATCAAAGTTAGTCAAAACTCTTGAAATAGCAGCTGGTATTGGCTATGGTATAAAGATCGAAGGCTGTGAAGGTTACCCTTCAAGGTTTTAACATACGAAGTCGAACGTCTTGGAGTAATTCTAGATAACAAGCTTATTTGATCTACTTGAAAACTATTGTTAGTTTTCTAGCAACGTAAGGGAGGCTTGGAAAACACTCCGTGTCGCCAAAAAGTATCCTTTCAATCTATACGGCTATGATAAGACCAATCGCGTTTCCTTTGCGTCAGTTGCTTGGTAGAACAAGTTCTCATGTGATTGTGTTTTTGCCTCTTTCGCCAAATTTCAAAGAAAAATATGTCCTAGTTGTATTGAGCCTTTCTCAGTACTTCGGGTGCTATACTTAAGCTGATACCTACAACATGGGATGTTTTCTCAAAGCGAATTTCCGTTTAAAGAGATGTGGTCTCTGCAACAATTCACATCACTGGAGTTTTGAGGAACTCGCAAACAGTATATCTTTCTACTCACGTCTATAGCATATGGTGTCTCTAGAATCTCAACTAGGAAAGGATTTCTATCGGATCTTCACAGATAGTTAAAAAACCGATGATGGATCTGGCGTTGTTGCCATTGGGGAGAGCGAACAAGGTAAGACTCTGTATGTCTCATTAGGCACATATGCATCCTACTTTCAAAGCAGAGGTCTACTCTATCCAAAAGGCTATAAACTACGTCGCGAAGATGGCTGGAGAGGCGAATGATTGAGGAGAAGTATTTGCGTTTGCAACTACAACCAAGCTGTGCTTGAGGCTCTATTCAACCCTCTAACTAAAGGGTTTTTCAACAAGGATGCTACAAAAGTGAGCAACAGGGATAGCAAACGACGCCATATTTCTTGTCGTTCTTTTAACATTTCTCTTTAGTAAAATTTGACATTTCTTGATGAAAAGAAATACGAGCCAACAACGAGTTGAAATTATTAAAATTTACTACTGGCCTCAACGTTAAGAGCCCTACTTCAAATTTATGGTCGTCATAATCGTCCTAGCAGATCAACAATAGAGCGTCTAGTGGGAAAATTTGGATTCCAAAGAAATATTGGACAAAGAAGTGCCCGTAGTGTCGAGAATATTGCTGCCGCTAAGGCTTCAGTTGCAGAGAGCCCAAATGTGTCTTTCACACATCGTTCTCAAGCGTGAGGGGCAAATTTTGCGAAAAAATCTTGGCCTACAACCTAATAAGATTAAATTGACGCAAGAAAGCAGCTTGACCACCACGTCGTATGTTCGTTAATTGGGCTGTGCTACATCTTGAAAATGATTCGGATTTTCATCGAAAAATCATCTTCAGCGATGAGGCTCATTTCTGCTATCACGTAGATTGTAGAAAGCTTGTTGGCGTTGCCATGGGGCACTTCTCTTTTGCCAAGCAATTAAACGTGTTGGGCTTAAGTCATACCAAACTTTGTGAATTCTGTGGTTGAGTGATAACGACACCGCCAAGAACTTTCTCTATGAAAGCCCTGCATTTCTTCATGTAACATATACAACGCTCATATACATGTTGAGAGCTGGTAACCAAGTTCCTTATCATGACATCGACTTTTGGTTTTTTACGAATATCTGCAAAGCTATAGAAATGAAATCTGGTATCTGCTAGAACAATTGTCTGGTATTTAGGTTGCTCCAGTTCGTGTTTTCCAAACCTCCGACAGAAGCATTTTTGTTTATGTGATCTTAAGCTCTTGTTTATAATATAAACTGATCGAATATTCCACCCCCCCCCCCCCCCCCCCTTACACCATGATAACACTTGAAAATAGAAAAGAAAATTTATATTTAAACAAAACAAAAAAGTTTCCTTTTTTATTTTCAATAACTGAGCAGCCAGAAGACCAAACGAAACACGAGAAGCTATGATTGTCATAACACCAGCTGCTTTTAAAAAAAATCTTAGAAAATAAGAAAAAGTTTCCATTTTTCCTTAGGCACCACCTATACCTTAACTTTCACGTTTGCCGCAGTTGTAAGAAAAAGATTTAGAATTCCAATTATGTTGGTACAACATAAAACTAAATTGTCCTTTCAAGAACACTTCCTGCGTGGAGTCCCTTCTTTTTTAATTCCAAGAAGTTTAAATTAAGTATGATCACGTAATTTCAACACGTGCGTTCTCTGCTGCTTGACGGACATGAGAAAACAACGTCAAATAATTTTAAATGTCTTCAATAAGTTATGAAGCCCAAGGTCGGGCAGACAAAACGTTTTTGCCTCACTATAACCAATAACGAGAACTTTTAGAGCTTTATTGAAATTATAAATAAATATACGAGCAAATAAAACCCAAACTCCTTTGCTGTGGCTAGCTTCGTATATCTTTTCTTTGGCTATCATTCATTCAAATCAAAATCCTCTGGGGGCAATGGTTTACATTTATTTCTTATTCTTCCGCTTTTTGTGTATATAGGGGTAGTTCTTGTTTGCAACATCCAAAGGAAGAAAAAGAAGAAGAAAAAAAAATATATTCGAGCAAAATCGACAATAAACTTTTCATGTTTACGATTTTTTGTATAGTCATTAGGCTGAGATATCTTTCTTTATCGACATTTAGATGGTGTAGTCGGTATCCTTTTACATCCTTCGGGGTGTTGATACTCGTGTTGAGTAAATATTTTGTGATTTATTTCACTGATAAAATGCTTCGAGGCTTGCCAATAAACTCGTTCTGTTTGGTCCGAGAACTTGATATTCAAATTTTATTTTTTTTGTTTTTCAAAGAGTAAACACAACCCCCAGGATCTTATCTACGTTTAACATTTTAGTAAACAACAAGTGTTTCAAACCATTGTCCTTTGAACCTCGCTCAACATTGACCATTTTTTATGATTCAATTTATGTGGCTTTGTAGTGAAATGAATGAGTCTGAAGCCACAAGGACGAACGTGAAAGAGAGACAAAGTTCGAAATAGAGGACATCATAGAGCTATATCATCGCGCTGACACTTATAAATGCGCTAACAGACAGATGTAATTATTATACGAGTACCTGCGTCAAAAGTATTTATATGAAGCTTAAATGTAATTAAGCAAATGGTTTCAGCGTTAGTGAATGAAAGGACACTCACATTAATAGCACAAAATGGAGAGGGTATGATATGATGTAGGTAAGGTATGTGGGTATACGAGCATATAAATGTTAAGGTGGTTTATGTGGGCAGGGGAATTTTATCATTTTATGAAAGGATAGATACTTCCATACATATATTATGAAGATGATATTGTGAAGATGGGGTTTTTGTGGCCTTGTGTCTAAAGTACTCTTTAGTTCGAAGAAGGTTCATCCATGAACTTTGTTTAAGTAGGAGCATGCGTCTGCTAAATTTATGCTTCATAACATGTGTGAGGTAAACTTTACGGAAAGGCTCTGCCAGATTTACGGAAAGTAAAACGAAGAAAAGGGGCAAGCTTTTGCTTTAATTCATTAATATTTCTAAAGAAGGTATTTATTATTCCTTGAAGTTTATAGTAGAAGGTAATGGCTTTGGGCTAAACAATAACACAGGTCCTTGCTAGAGGAAAAAGGAAAAGTGGTATTAGATAGATAATTTTAGTTTGGAACGCCTTAATACTTTTTGAACTTGTCTCCTCTGTGACGATTTATTGGATTATATTTATATACCTTTTCATACCTAATCGTATGTCCGCAATTCTCGGAAGTGATTTCACGTGCTCTGTTTTTGTCACAAAGGCTTAACCCCGATTGTTTTATGCAGAGAGGCTTTTGTTTTTGATAATGCTTCATGGAACTTGAGTAGTTGGCTTCTTTCGAAATGTTAGGCCTGCACAAAACATCTGCTTTGGGGCAGAGTCAGAAGGTAAAACACTTCAGTAATATTATTTGAAGCGGAAACGTTGAACTTGTTTTTGTTGTAGGTACTTGATTTGTGATAGCTTTCTTTTTCTTTCTCATTTTTTACTTAATGCCCGAAAAAGGTAAAAAGTTGTTTGGTTTTCAAGTCCTTGTTTAGACTTTGACAATCTATTGGTAGGGGGAAAGTCAGAGCGAAAGCAACGTTGGGGGTTGTAAAACTGAAACTGGATCATTTCAAAATGCAGAATCTTTTGCTACTACAGCTCCTGTTTTGATCTTCACGGTCATGACATCATAAATGACTTGCGACAAAACACAAGAAGGTAAAAAAGCAGCAGAAGAAGTCTTTTGAAACGGCAAATCAGTTCGAAAATATAAAAATCACTGTGCTGATTTATACTACTGACTTGCGACCAGCTGTCTTCGAAAGATGTCAGGTGGTAAGCAATTACTAAATTCAAATGGAGGCTAGCTTGAAATTGAATCGTAAGGCAGTTCAAGAAAGGCTGAAGCATTTTCTGAGGCGTAGTGGAACTTTTGCTAATTGAGAATTCTTGTACCTACAATCTACATGATTGTATGATCGCTTCAAATCTCAGCCACAAACCAGTTGGAACGAGGTCAACAACTTTCCATTAGCCGACCAATGAATGAAATGTAAAATAATAAAGCAAAGCCATTTCATCCGCTGATCGAGCAACTCTAGTAACGTACTTCTTTTTGTCCACCCGTGTTCATATTCTCTACTGAGATATAAAATCCGGTACTCTATACTCCATTGACAGTATAGAGTTTTTAAGATTTACGGAGCATCTCTTCAATTATGAACATGACTCTTCACAAGTTAGGCCTCCTTGATAATCGCCAGTCAGATCTTAATCTTCGTGAATTTTGGAGATATTTTGGCATACCAAGTGCTTTTAACATTTCCACCTTACTGCAGACAAAATGTGTTTCAATCAAACTTGCGCATATTGGAAGATGGGAGCTGCAACTAACATTATAACATAAAAGCATAAGCTACGAGAACATAATTTTGAATTTGAAAGTCAGGTATTTTCGGAAAATGGAAGAAAACTTACGATGTAGCCGAGTTTGTAAAGATGGAAGCAGCAGTCGAAATCAATATGTCGTAACTTGAGTCAAAACTTACAGCAGTTCTGGCTTAAGGCGAAAGATAAAGGGGTATCCGCAGCGAACATACATATGTCTTATCTTTACTGATACCCTTGAAAAGATGCGAGTTCAGCAAATAACATAAATAACTCAAACACTTCTGCGATATTGAATTCGCCCCATTAGAAGAGCGCTTTGATTATGTGTCTGCATTTCAAACGGAGAATGCATTAGAAGTTACTTAAGTCATTACATGGTTGAAAAACCACCATTATCTCCCAGTTGAAACTGGCATCTCACTTACTTACTTACTTTCCTAGCTGGCCACTATAGCAGCGATGGACCTGGACCTCAGCCAACATCTTTCGATAGCTAAATCGATTTCGGGCGAGCGCTCTCCAGTTTTGCTTTGCACTCTAAGTAATAGCATCTTGATACTATTTTCGGGAGTAGTGGGTTATTCTTGTGTCAATTCCTACGATGCTGTTTCAATCGACTTACAGGCCATGCAGAGAACAAAATGCATGTCATTTGCTTTCGAATCTCGTCAATGCATTCATCAATATATACAATTGAGATCATCGATGAGAAGTTCCAATAGATTCTTTTCGTCTATTTCAATCAATGATCTCCACCAGCAAGAAGGCCAATGACGATGAAGAAGAAAAAAGAAATCGAAGCTCTCTACTGCCGGTTGAATCAACTTATACTGAATCTCGAACAATGAAGTTCTTGTTTTTTTCTTTTCCTTTTCCGCGGTTACATCGTGATATCGAAGGGATCACAGCTCTCCCAGTTAACTGCTCCACACTAATGATGAGCTCAAATTGGGTACGTCGAACATTACATTTGATGATATTAGTCATTAAATTATTTGGTCAAAAAGACCCACACTGGCCCCTGTGAGACTTAGTCTCCAGGGAAAATGTTTACTGTCATATTCGATGCAAACGCCTAATCTGCAAACATCACAAAGATAGCTGAGCAAGAGCGCAGGTATCGGCTTTACACCTACCTGCCGATATAAATCTCAACTTAAAAGCAAAGACCGATGTCTTAATAGGATCGGAATTTAGACTTAACAAGATTCAGATAATGCTGACTTAATAATCTTCACTAATTCATGTTAAAATCAAAGTACTTTCAGAAGATGTTGACTTGGCAGTTCTACTTAAGGCAATAACTTAGTCTGAGTAGGATTTAATGCGTGGTAAACCTATAGCTTAGTTTTGTTTAGTTTAGTTTAGTTTATTTCATCAAGTAGAGATTTATATTCTCATTTAGATTACACAAAAAAATAATATAGTATATAAGAAAATAGTAAATAAATACAATAATAAACATAATAGTGATAGTAAAAGTATAAATAACAAATGATAAATGTTAGAGCGTTTGCAATACTAACAAGACATTTTTCTTGAAAGAATACCTAGAACAATAATTGAAAATGTCAATTAGATCGACTATTTCGTTAGTTTCTCTGATGCAACGAGCTATTGGTCCATTCCTACCATAATTAGTAGGCATGAATGTTTGCGGAAATGAAAAGGTAAACGGAGACTCCTACTAGGAGAATAAAAATCAATTCGCTCTAGCAAGTTTGGGCAAATTATATGGGCTTATTAATGACATCTGCTATAATCATAATTGAAAAAAATTTCCGTCTAAGCTCAAGTGTTCCTATGTCGAAAAGTAGGCACCTGACATTATATGGTGGCCTTTCAATATGCCATTTCAGCTTATTAAAAGCATATCTCGTAAAGCTTTTTTGAATTTTCTCTATTCTATAAGAATGTGTATTATAACATGGATTCCATACCACGGAACAATATTCAAGAATAGACCTAACAAGTGCTACATAAAGAACGCTTCTGCATTCCGTTTAATAAAACCTAGCATCATATAGGCTTTATTGACTATGTAATCAATATGAAGTGTGAAAGATAATTTGGGGTCTAAAATAACTCCTAGGTCTTTTATTTGACTAAACTTTTCTAGTGTTATACTATTGATAGAGTAATCAAAAACTATATACGACTTTTTCCTGCAATATATAAAACTTTCACATTTGGACACATTTAGAAAAAGTAGATTTTTCTTACACCACTCAGCAAGCTTTGTTAAGTCTTCCTGGAGCAAAAGACAGTCATGGACTGTGTTTATGTTTTTAAATATTTTTAGATCATCTGCATACAATAAATGTTTAGAATGCTGAAAAAAATCTGGTATATCATTTATGAATAAATTGAACAGTAATGGGCCAATGTGACTTCCTTGTGGAACTCCTGAAGTAACCTTAATACATCTTGACATAAATTTACCTATCTTAACGCAGTCGATTTAAAAGATATGAACAAATCCACTTTAAAAAATTTGAACTGAATCCTGTTGTAGACAGTTTGTATAAAGATTTCATGATTTACCCTATCAAACGCCTTTGAAAAATCAGTGAATATAATATCGGTCTGACAACCCTTTACAAAACCATTAATAACTGAGTCACATAAAATCGTAAGATTTGTGGCTGTAGATCTTCCTTGAACGAATCCATGCTGTGAGTCTGATATGACTTGTTTAGTAAGAAAATTAATCTTGTCACACACAATCTTCTCGAACATTTTTGGAATAACCGATAACTTACAAATCGGCCGGTAATTGCACTTTTTGCTTATAGCAGAGGCAATTAGAGACTAAAATATTAACATTATAAAATTACCGCCATTATACTATTCAAGTATGAAACTGCAGCATCAGCTAGACTTGAACGTACTTTTTTTTATTTTTAAACACTTTCACTAGATGCAACACCAGTTCTGCTGAAGTTCGAAGAATCAAAGTTGGTTTCTGTAACTTAAAAAAACGTGGTATGCGAATGGCAAATTGTTCCCTTACCTCCTCCCACTGACTTCTGTAAACCTTACTTTTAAAAAACTTGGTATGCGTCAAGCTGTTCTCTAACCCCTTCTCGCCACCCTCTCATATGAAGGAACAGGGTGCTTTTCGGTATGATATGGCTGAACATGACGGTAGTCCTGCTAAATTAGGTGTATAGGTACACCTTCACGCTGTGTTCTACCTTTAATCAGAATTGCCACAGAAGTTGCAGTAATGGCATTCTCATAATGAAAGATAGGTAACGATGTCAACGACGAGATGTCAACGTTTGCGATGATCTATCAGAAGTCAAGCATTTTAAGTTTCTACCATTTTGAATTTAAGAAAAACACAATGAAGAATTTGAATGAACTTCTTTCAATCTGAACACTTTAGGCTGTTTCAAAATCTTGGTAGCCACATCGAAGTACACACACGGAGGCCATTTTTACCTGCATCGTTTAATAATTTTGTTAACATAATTCTCTATATTCACTTATAACATAGCTTCTCCTCATTTATTTGTTAATACTTTTGGCGTGTTTAGGAATGAGTTTTGAGAGTAAGTTTTTTGAGCTACAGCCAAAAAGTGACATGATAAAGGCAAAACGACAGATCAAAACGAAATGATAACAGCACAACGACAGCCAAAAAGCGACATGACGAGCACAAAGCACAAAAGCATCCAAGAAGTGAACCGAAATGAACACTGATAGGGAAACACATTTGGCATATTTTAAATCCATTAGTGAGAAGTTCTTTGAAAATACTTTGCTAGAACCCAACCTTATTTGTATACTCATTTCATTCTGAGAAAGCCCTCACAAAGCATGAGTAGCTCATTTGGGGATGTCATACAAATTAAATGAATCTGAAATCGGTCTCGTTATAACCAATGGAATAGGAAAATAGTATAATCCATCCATCTTTTTCTCAAATAAGACAAAAAATAGTTGTCATTGCTCATGATTGAGCATACACAATTTTATTAGTGTAAACAGTCATCGTCGAAGAAACCTTGACCATCTCGTACAGCCAAAGGCGATGCGTTTCACAAGAGTACGCCGCAGCGGACCTTGAGTGTGCTGTATGTTGTCAGATATTTTTCTCTTGGTATTCTATTTTCCAGAATTACGAGGGAAATAAAACATGCCACAGTATTTTCCGCCACTTAATGTTAGCGATGGGCGATAACAAATTTCACACATCCAAGGACTCACACGTCAGATACTTTCATGTACATTCCACAAACAAATAAATGTACGATGTTCGTATATGCAACATATATCCTAGATTCCACTTCTTTTTTTTCTTTTTTTGCGATTCCCTGTTTTTGTTTAAATTTTTTTCTTTTTATTTTCCTTTCATTCATCCAACGGATGAAATGCAACTTAGACTAGATTAGAGTGTGGCTGCTTGTATATGTAGTTTTTTTTCGACTTTGTTGCTCCTTTAGCAATTTTTGCATATGGCTTTAGTGTTTTTCTTTTTTTTTGCTGTTTGTTGAGGTGTCATTCTGTCGTGGGATATTTTCTAGCGCGGCGTTGTACTTGCTCGTTTGCTTGTTTCAGGAAAAATTCATTCACATGCACTGCAATGAATATATTTCCAATGCTTGGTGATGATTATGCCAGAAGCAAAATGATAAAACAGAAAAAAAAAGTACTGAATGCAGCAAAATCAGCGAACCAACCAGCATCAGCAACAGTGAGGAGCTTGGAACGACGGACGTAGAATCGTGGTATATGCGTTTGGGCTCTCATCTCATCTAAAACGGAAATTTATTGCTCTTTCCACATATGGAACGATTTATTCAAACACTTGAATCTCTCTGCTGATAGTTTCGTATCTGCACGCTGGTAGATCCTGCCATGCACACGTCTCCTGCATGGTGGCAGTCTCTAGAGGACAGCGATGCGCTGTAATGGATTTATGCTTGAGTTGTGATAGGGAAAAAAATTGCAACACCAACAAAAAACTTGTGCGCGAGTAAAAAAAAAAGTTAAATCCTTCCATATATCCTCCTCGCTCCTAGTCCAAACTTTAAACTACGAGTGTACCGTAAGGGATCTAAAAAAAAAAAAAAAACAGGAAATGCAATGTGTGTCATGAGATGCTAAACGGACCATATCTTACATGAGCCCTTCTGTTAGCAATGATCTCTTCAAGTTGACGCTGACTGAAACACATGACGAGCACAGTTTTTTTCACCTTTTTTGCTCCTTAGGCTAAGAGCATAGAAATGTTGGAACGCGATCGATGGCTTCAATAAATCCAATGCGCCCAGGTTTGTCACCTGCCATAGGTAAGCAAAAAATACATTGAATTAATATCCATTCAAATGAAAGACCCGTCAAAGTAAATCCCGGTATTTATCTTGCTCCTTCTCGCATTCTGATGGTGGTGTTTGTTAAAAAAAAACTGGTTTAAATGAATGTTCTGTGTTTTAAGAACTCTACGTCTTTGGATTTTTTGAATCCTTTTAATCCCACACAAGACTGAAATTCATTTCTTCTGGCAAAATACTCCATGATTTCTCTTAGCTATGAGCATGACAACATTTGGTCCTTAAAAGCTAGAAAAGCAAAAAGCTTGAAATATGCACAAGTCAAGCATTTCGGTCAGACGAAATTGACCTATTACAGCTCGTAGACGTAAAACCAACAAGGCAAAAAATTCTTCTGTCGCTGTATAAAGTGATGTCACTCATTCAGGCCATTCATCTGTTCATAACCTCTGTTGACAATATTTTACCTCCGGTTAAAATGTATGTATCAAAGTAGCTCTTTATATTTTTCTCTTTTACCTTTGCTAAACGGCCTTGTGAAATAGCTCTGCATCATGCCATGAATGCCGATAGCGTATTTTCCTCCTCTTTAAAGAACCAATGTTGGTATGGTATATGTGCTGTTTTGTGAAACTTATTCATCAATAATGCACACTTGTCACTTTATATCTATTCACTTGTCAATCATATGCGAAGGTCTCCTGAGAAGACGACGGCGACGGCGGAGAGGCGCTTTTCCTGAATACCAACCATAACCACAATTTATACTCATAACTATCCCTTCCCTGTAACAAGAGTTATAAGTCCAAAGAATAGTGCTCATAGTCAACTCATAATATCTATGAAGAGTTAGGCAATATTCGCAGTACAATCAGAGGGAGAAAGAAATCGAGATGAAAGAAAGATTTTTCACCTTTTTCTCTTATTTATCAACACAGCTTTTGAGCCTCAGCTACTGCGTTATGGGCTGTGGCGTGGGTGGCATAGTAACCAGCACGTCGCATCGTTGAGAGTCTTACTTCGTCATCACATTGGCAATATGAAAAATGAATAATGACTTAAAATTGGGACACACATTTAAATGCGATTCACTCGAAGGGCACATAAAAGCTGCGTCACACATTCATATTTATAACTTATGATTTTGAAATGAAGGAAAGAGGGTGCACTCTGGTTGTCGCTGCTGTTGGCGTTAAAGTGATTTCCGATGTCGGTGTCTAAATTATTATAGAGGATGAAGATATACATATAGCGACTGACGAAGACAAGGCAAACGGTTCAGCCACCCGCCGATTTCATTTGAATGAGTAGAATGAAAATGGAATTCATACTTCATAGTTTAGTTAAGTGAAGAGCTGTTGGTTGAGTGGGAAAAACCAAATAAATTTTGACAAATTAAATAGAGATGTCGTAAACTGTCATTTTCTGAAGTGTTCGTATATATTTTTCAATCGTGGCACTCATCAATTGATACATGGCTATCTACTGCATTGCTTCCAAGATATTATATATAGGTATAATGTGAATTATTGAAACAGCTTCGCGTTTAAAAGCTATGGCTTTGCTGTTAGTAAGGACATGATGTGCTTTCAGTATGACACTTATGTGCGGCTTATGTGGTGCCCGTGGTGTAATGGTAAGCATAAGCATGTTTCCCTGTTACGTTCGTGTTTCGAGACTTTACAGAAACCAAAAAATGTTTTTAGACTGGTATAGCGTTTCGCGAGGAAGTCCTCCGATGGTAAATTCATTGCCATGAAAACCAATTTCTCGATTGGCCATTCGGAGTCGGCATGATTTTGTTCCCTCACAGTACATAATTGAGAGAAATGTACTAGGCCCCGTGGCACCCCGTTCTGTTGCTCAACTTCATTTATTTTTATTTTTATTCTGCTTATTTACGGCTCGAGTGACTCCAGCGGCATCAAAGTCATTGATTTACTTTGATAACTCCTGAAGCAATTGATATTCGAGATGATGTAATGTGCTTGTGCTATCCATGGTTGTAACACAAAAGAATTTTGATACGATTTATTTTTTTCACACCAATTGGGAGTGAACTGCACACATTATTGCACACACATACACATTGCAGTTATCCTTGTTGAAATCATTAAAACACGATTACCCTTTAATTGCTTGGAGAACAAAAGGTGTCGGATTTTAGACGTGTCGATGACCCTTGAAAAAACGTGCAACTTGCCGCAACGTCATTTGAGCTCACGAGCTTTTTTTATCTTTTTTGGGTTGAAATGAAGCATTCGTGTTTAAGTGTTTTCTGTTAAAAGAGAATGGCTGTATTTAAACAGAAGTATTCAAAGGTTTTGGTCTAATCAGACAGATGTGAAAAGAAATCATTTTTCGGTTTTAAATCTTTTATAATAATAAATAGGGTGGTGCAACAGAGCGAGGAGCCCTTGGGCCTAGCGCATTTCTTACAACCATGCTTTGTGAGGGAATGGAGGGGACCTACAATTTTCTGCTGGTTTCGAAAGGCTAATTGAGAAAGTGCTTTTCATGGCAATTAAATACTAACGGAGGACTTTGCCAATTTCTCGCGAAAAGCGTGACCCGTGGAAAAACATTTTTGCCTCTGCTGGGATTCGAAACTCGAACCTCTGGGTTAGCAGGTGGACAAGCTAACCATCACGCCACGGGTACCACAAATCTTTTATTGGTGTTTTTATAGTCGTAAAAAATAGCGTCTAACAATTATTCTGCATTTCTGGACTGTGGCAATTAAACAAACTTATCTTATGAAAAGGAACGGGAAGTAGCTAATAAAGTGGCATTTTCTTGTCCCTGATTCATGGTTCTTGGTTGATGGTTGTTGGTCCTCGGTTTTTGGTTCTTGGTTTTTGGTTCTTGGTTCTTGGTTCTTGGTTCTTGGTTCTCGGTTCTCGGTTCTCGGTTCTCGGTTCTCGGTTCTCGGTTCTCGGTTCTCGGTTCTCGATTCTCGGTTCTCGATTCTCGGTTCTTGGTTCCTGATTCTTGGTTCTTGGCTCTTTGTTCTTGGTCCTTGATTCCTGATTTTTGGTTCTTGGTCCTTTTTTTTTATGGTAATTTTTCTGGTTCTTGTTCTTAGTCTCTTATACTGACTTTTGACTTTTTAGAATGTTCTACGGCTGATTCGTGAGAACTCAAGTGTGCAATGTCAAAAAACCATTTGCAACTGTGAAAACAAATTGCAGTTGAAAAAAAACTACCTGAGCCTATACCATGAGCTTTTAAAATTAATAAACGGAACAGAAGAAAAAATTTACGAGTTTGTCACACACATGCAGGCATGAATGGAAATCAAAAGGCCAATTCAATTGGGATCACTAGCTTCACCAGGTGAAATTTTTGCTCGTCTCAATTTTATGATATTGGTTAAAGAATTCACCAGTATTCCATAAGGATACACATCCTGAATTTCAATTGCCAAACACCTCACATCTCCAGGCGAATCGATAACCAATCGGGTTCCAAAGATAACCCATTTGTGGAATACTCTTCACCGAAAGAGATGATTCCAAGCATATTCATGGCAACGCAAAAGCCTTTAAGAGTTCTTGAATGTTTTATTTTTCTTATTTTTCTCCCAACTAGGTTACCTTCCTTAATTTTGATTTCCAGAAAGTTTTTTTTTTTTTTTCACCTGTTTTTGTGTCGCTCATTCTTGTTTTGCGTCTACACATCCATTCGTTCGACTCTTAAATTCATTACTATAAAAAATTTCAGCCACGTCCGAAAGAAAGTCATGTGCCATAAGCCTATACGTTCCTATCCGTTTTCTCTACCATTTCAATCCAAACGGCAGTGAGATCGTTTCACATGGAAATTCATTCAATCAACCACTATACAGTATACACTATACACCCAAGACCCAACCCGGTAACCGGTGGCGTCGGGCGGTAGCCGTCGAATCATGATGCTGACTCCAACACAAAAACGAAAAAAGGTGTAAATAAAATAAAGTGTCAGAATGAAGCCAACAAAAATGAAACAGACAGAGATATTGTAAAAAAAAAAAAACAATTCCAAAGGATACGTTTTTGTGTGCCAAAGGTTTATGGCAATCTTTCACATTCACTTATAGCTTCATCTCGGGCAAATAAATGAATTGATTTCACTAAAGTGTTGTTGCTTGTTGGCTCGGCAAAGAGAGTGTTCCTTGTTTCACGTCGGCTGTTATATGTGTTGTTGTTGTTTTTGTTTTTATTTTTATTTTTACTTATTTTTTTTTTTTTTTGGGTGGCAGCTTCAATCTCTGAGTGAAGTACTACCGAAAGCCTGTTTTCGTTCGGTTCATCCGTAATTGGAGGTATTTATGGGACGTGATGCGCGTATTCACTTAGGGATTTCTTTTTATATTTTTCACAAGGCAGAGACTTTAACTGACATTTCAGAGGCTGGCTTTTTGGATAAAGATGTTTGTTTTATTGAGTGACTGATGTCCGTAACGCCACTCCAAGAAGATAGAAGTAATTTACAGCTTAAATTTGTGTTTGTTTTATTATATCGCTTTAACACACAGCAACTGTTGGAGTACAGATTTGGAGTTATAATTTGATTTTCCTTTTTTCCTCGGATCGAAGGTTACAAATTTACTACACTATGTTTTTTCATTGATGGCGGTACTATGTTTACTTATCCAGAAAAAAAGGTAAGAAGTGAGTGTTGTTTGGTATAACTGTCAAGCCCTTCGATGGAACAATTTGCCATATTTCTTCTCTTTTTTTTTTTTTTTTGATTTTCTTTGGCATAAGACTCGTGACTGTAAGTCGTATGAATAAATTTAAATGCTTATGATCAAATATTCTGTATCACATGGCGTGCATATGTTTTTCTTTCAACATAAATATTTAAGTATTTTAATATTGTTCCTTCTGAATGTCTTTGGACTCGGAGAGAGGTAGAAACTAGTACCTACAAATCTTTAAAAAGAAGTGTGATTCATTTCTAGAAGATCCCTTAAATAAATCATTGTGACGCTTTCAAATTCAGAGTGAGAGCCTCTGAAAAGCATAAAAAGTTATGCAAAAAAAAGACAGCAGCCCACTTTCACGATGTCATTGAAGTTCGTGACAATCAAAGCGTTGCAGATTTGAGCGATAAACGAACCAAACCAAACACCTTTCTCTGTTCTTCTTCTGCCTTGAGTAAAAAGCAATAAGAAACTGAAAACATTTGTGATTGGAATACATTTTGAGGAAAGCTTTTTTCGATCTTTTGATAACCTATGTTCATTGACTACAGCGTTGAGCTTTACGGTGAGAGCTCAAGGCTCAAATCGGAATAGCATCTGTAAAACTTTTTGCTACTTGCATCAACGTAAATATGATGAGAATAATACGGTCATCAAAAATACTCTCTCGCATTAAACGATCGGAGCCAGAAGGAATTTGGGAGTCTCTTCTCTTTTAGGAGACCTATAACAGTTTTTTGCCGGTTCCGAACGGCTAATCGAGATGGTACTTTTCATGGCAACGAATTTACTATCGGAGGACTTGCCAATTTCTCGCGATAATTGATACTTGTCGAAAACTATTTTGTTTTCTGTTGGGATTCGAACCACGAACATCTCGCCTAACAGGCAGACAAGCTAACCAAGGGCACCACTGATCAGTGATTTCCATCACACAGAAAGCTTGCTGTAAAGTGTCTATATTGGGACCTATACAAGCACCAGACGACAGCCTCTGGTGCTTATGTTTTTCCCGGACGATCATGAAATATCGAAGAACTGAGACATAGGTTCTAGCAATCTATCAGGACTGCAGAAGAAGCAAGTGAAACTGTATACATATTTGACAAAAGAATGATAGTATTTAAAGAGAGGATCTGTAGAGAGCCAAGTCGAATTCGTTTAGTTTTGAAAAATGCACTGTATTTCAAAATGGGTTAGCAACGAGCTTAAACTTAATTTTTTCATTTATTGCACATACGTTGGTTCTTGAGAATTGCCCTTAACAGAACAAGAACTTTTGAAGTATGCCAAACATTTAAACTGTCATAATCGCATTCAATTCCTTTCACAGCTACATATGTGAGGAAAAGGAACTTTTTGTTTTGCTTTAATCATTCACCTCAGATGTAGTTTAAAATCACATTTCACTTCAAAATGTCGGTTTTTGGCTGTCTTTGCACGTTTATCATGTCACTGTTTGGCTGTCACGCAAAAATTTTACCCAAGTGATTCTGTTCAAACGCGAAAGAAGTTTGAGCCAGTAAAAAGCACTCGAAAAGGGTTCCTAGGTCAAGTCAATGAAAATAAGTTACAAATCGAAAATTGGTTTCAAATTAGTAAATTGGGACTTTTTGTATGTAATTTGAAAAAAGTCCAAAATGAAAACATTGACACTCTAAAATCATGATTTTCAAGTATCAATAAATCTTTGACCGCAAAAAAAAAAAAAAAAATAGCGACTCTTGAGCCGCAATTCAATACTCTTGTATCCATTTCATATTTGTTGTAATTTGAAATTGTTTCCTTTTCTGGCGTTGAGCATCGTATACTCGAAATAACACAATTCTCCCACTTAAATGGATCACGCTGATCCGTTCCTGTGGTACAACTCTTGAAATATGTAGAAACATATTTATAAATTGCCAGTAAGTAGTAAGGTCGATAGGACGGGAATCTTACTTACTTACTTAGGTGGGCATTACAGTTCGGGGTGAACCTGGGCCTCAACCAACATCATTCTATAACGACTTAGATATCGGGCGAGTTCTCTCCAGTTTCGCACTCTAAGTTGATTGAGGTCTTCATCCACTTGATTGCGCCACCTAAGACGAGGTCTTCCTCTTCCGCGATTTCCCTGCAATGTGCTTTCGAAAACCCGTCGAGCGGGAGCCTTTGGGTCCATCCACTCTACATGACCCAACCATCGTAGCCTCGCGATGCGTACTCTTCTGGCTATGCCATTGTCGCGGTACAGCTCAGGACGGGAATCGTTTTGTCATTGATCTGTGTCGGGGTGCTTATATGTATGTTGGTTATGTTATGTGTCTATTTGAACTATTTGCGTTACGTTGTGGGCCTGGAGGGAAGCGTTGCGGACATTTAAGGTGTTAAAAAAAAGAAAATCAACATTCGTTAGAGTGAATGGGTTAGCATGTCTGCCTGTTACGCAAGAAATTCGCAGGAAAACAAAAAATATCTTCTCACGGGTGTCATATTTCGCGATGAACTGTGACCTCCCATAGTAATTTAATGCCATGAAAAGCTCTATCTCGATTAGTCGTTCGGAATCCGCGAAAAATTGCAGTTCCCTTTCTTTCCTGCGAAAGTTATGAATGAGAGAAATGCACCAGGCCCGCCACCCAATTTATTTTAACAGGACAGTGGCTCCGCGTAAACACAGGGACGCACAGAAGTACCAACGGATGGTATCACTCAAATTATATATTTGAGTTATTTTATCTACGTTATAATAGCTTCAACCGAATCGTTGCTTGACACCAACACACACAATCCCTATTGGTCAAAAAAGAGTAGCTTCTATCCCTTAACTCTTCCAATAAAACAATCGATTTCACACCCTGAAGTCACGAAAAGATTTAAAATCAAAGCCAATATCTGAACCTGTCTACTTATTCAAATTGATGCAAAAGTGGCTCAAGCGATTTGTCTATAGTCCTCTTACCACACCTTCTCTCCCACACATGGAATATATTTCATTTCTCTGGATGTACTTCACCATGACAAATCGATTTGTCACATTTACTTCGCATGATAGTTTGTCTGATGTCTTTTCAACCGGCCTGCACTTTTAACGAAAATTTTTATGTGACATACCTGCAAACATTTTACGGATCGTTCTATCCAAATTCATTTGTGTAATTTTCGACAGCCGCGTTTATCTGCTTTTTCATCGCACATCTGCAAACAAGTCGGTTGTAGGAAAGTATACCAAGAACTGATTTAAATTAAATTGTAAGCATACAGTACATATAAACTATTAGTTGCAATAATAAAATTGATAGCACAATTCAATGAATGAATATGCAAAAAATATTATTTTACCCAACAAAAGTCAACAAGCATCAATCCCCAGTCAAATATGAAAGCGACTTCAAATTGTAAACGAGTAAAGTTGTTACTCTAATACCAACATAATTGCTCATCATGTTATGGCAGCATTTTAAAATTTCAATCTAAAAGCTTAAGATAATCTTAATTCTGAAATATGTACCCAAGTTTACCTATCAACCACATCAGATGGACAAAACTTCCCTCAAATGTTACAAAGTACTCGTATACAGGATACAATACAAAAAGTTACCTCAAAGCCAGTATAATCAATGAACACACTTAGGTGCTACATCAAAATACCTCAAAATCTGCTGCCACAAGATACAGTTTCCTCAACTAAAATCCTTGCCATACTATAGTATTTTACTCTGTTGGTTGGTCTATGTGTTTGGGTTTAGGTTTGAGGGTGTCAGAAAAGGAATAGTTTTCTGAGCAATTTAACCCTGATGATAAACTGCCGTCCATATGGTCAAAACCATCGGAAGCGCACTGCCACTGATAGTTGCACGGCACACATAGTTGAATTTCTTGTTCAACCTATGCCAAGTATCTATACGAACTGTTCAATGCCCAGGCTAAATGGGAAATGTATAAATCTGTTTCGGATATTTCTTTTTCTGTTTGTTAAAGAAGAAGGATGATAGTCTGGGCTGGTCTCCAGTTAAAGCATTAAGTTGACTGAGCTAAACTAAACAGGTGAGGAGAAATGAAAAAAAAGAAAAGAAAACAGCACATTCCATCAGTATGGGTGTACCTCTATGCTCTATCGTCATTGAATGAGAGACTAGATTCCAATACAACATCCATTAAACGAGAAGTGTGTTTCGTTATATCTCCTTGCATTTTCCAGGGCAAATCAATTGTCCAAGGAGCCTTGACGCACTTTAGAGTCACTACATAGACTTCGAATTACGGCCAGAGTAAGAAATAAAAAAGAATTCTTTGCAGCACTGAATATTTAGGAAAAGCTTAGTATAGAGTTTCAGTTGAAGTAGAAAATGATGTACGAAATTAAGCTGCACATACACATTGTTGTCGAAAAACAAATTGCAATTGCAAGGATCCTACTTGGACTCCTACAGAATCGGAACATTAAGGCCTCACTTTCACTTTGAAGTTCGGGCCGACTAGAGTCACTGTCGACCAACTTGTTATCAGCACATTCTCATTTTTCTATTGACCGAGGGTGCAAGGTTCGAACCTCAGTCATAAAATTTCAGAACAAATTTGAAAATAAAATGCCAAATTTTCGGAGAAGATGTGAATTAAATAGAAAATCTTTACTTTTTTCTGACTTCTGCTCCTCATTCAAAATTTTGACAGAAAGTCAATATCATACTTCAGCGGAACGAAATAAGTTGCTCTACACTTGAATGAAGTTGGAAAATGCTAAGAACTTTTTTTTCAAAATTAGTGTTGTGGCGGAAATGAAACAACCAGCGTGTCGTTATAAGCAAGTTTGTGCAAAAAATGATGCTAGTAGACTACTCCTTAGGTTCTGGTCGTACACATTCCAATTAAAAAAAATACTTACTTAATTAGGTGGGCATTACAGTTCGGGGTGAACCTGGGCCTCAACCAACATCCTTCTAACGGCTTCGATTTCGGGCGAGCTAAGACGCCACATAAGATGAGTCTTCCCCTTCCGCAATTTTCCTGCAATGTGCTCTCGAAAACTCGTCGAGCAGGAGTGTTGGCCGCTCTACATGTCAAAGCGATCGTAGCCTCGCGATGCGTACTTTTCTACCTATGCCCATATCGCGGTACAGCTCATACAGCTCGTTGTACCAATACACATATAGGTGATTCAAATTCAATAAACCGAAGCTAAAAATGTGTTCGTGGATTGAGTTTCAGTGTCTCACACTCTAGTCTACATCAGCCACATTCCAATCTGTATGACGACGCGAAGGCGACGGGGACCTTGGGAGTTGTCAACTAGCACCATTTTTTACATAACTTGGTAAATAACATCAGTGTGCACATAGCACTAAATTTGGAAATAAGTTCTCAACATTTCCCATTTTTTTTACAATCGAAGAACGACTTATTGACTTTCTGTCAGAAGTTCATTTCAGGAAGCAGCTGTCAGTGTCAAAATAGCCTACAATTTCATCCAATCTCTAGATACTCAAATTAACATAATTTGTTTAATTTTTTTAAGTTAAGATTTTCTTTTTTTTAAAATCTGCTCTGGAAATTTTGCCTTTATTTCTCTTTTTTTTTGCAATTTGCTCATGACTGAGGTGCGAACCTTGTGTTTTGGTACATTGTGGTAAGTGTGAGTTAAAGTTGAGGAGTTATTTTTCAATCTAACTCAATATGGTGCCTGGTACCCTTACAAGTTATGATAGTAGTAATCGAACCGCCATTTATATCGTCCAGAAATGTTTTCTTTTTCAATTTTTTCCTATTCAGTGAAATTGTTATAAGAGCACTGTTTCACATTGCTATAAGAGCCTGATTTTTTTAAACTCAGTCCGATTGCGGTGATGATGATGCTGTTTTTTAGTTTTAGTAAAATTTATGTCTTGTGTTTTTGTTTTACTTCGCACTAGTTGAAGGTGTATGTATATTGTATACCTAAAACATCAACCCGCACACAAAATCTACAGGTGCGCTTGGGGCCTGAATAATTTCAGACCCTTTTTCAAAAAGGGTTATTCCATGGGAGTTATACCCATACCGTATGCCTACATAAACATTTCCATTCGTAAATCAGGCAAGAAAAAAGTTTGTGGCTTTGGAGATGTGCGGTGTATACAAAGGACTTCGACTCACTATAGGAAAGCATATCTGATCTGTTTAATGGAACTCGCATGTCAGACAGAAGGCTTAGCTGAAGTACCTACCGCATAGACACCTTTCGTGGAAAGGTGAATACGGACTAGGGAAATTTGAGTAGATTTTTCTAGTGCAAGCTCCTTGCTTTCATAAAATCAAGATTAATATATTTCTTCCGGGTGGAATTTTTAGAATACTTTCTATGCATCCCTAAACTCACCTTGCATTTCAATATTCACGTTACTCATAAACGCGTATACTGTACCTACCATTAGATATACGTATAGTAGATATTTCTTATCGACGACACGAGTCCAGGAATACAGTCACATAGTCGTCATGACGTCAGTCAAGCTATTCATGTATACTCAATAGGAACACATACCTACAAGGTACAAGGTTTTTTTTTTAGGAGTGCGGGACGAAAGCTTGCTTGTTTGGGTTTCCGCGATGCTTATTTTTATTACGAGCCGAGGGTAGTGCCCTTGCCGGTTTTGCGTCGTGCTCATGCTGATTCCCCTTTACTCACCGAACCGACCATCGCAAGCGAAATTGAATGAATGAACGTGGAAGTAAGTGGAAGATGAATCGAGATTTGAAAGCACAAAGATTATACGCGTGGAGGTATCTGAATGAATATTTTTGACAATGGACTTGTGAGGTTAATCGATTTGAAAATTTTATTCTTCATTGTGATTTTCGAATAATAATGAATACCCACTTATGCATATGTTCACATTAACAATGCTGCTCCAGGCTTGAGTAAGTTTTGTCTTTTTTTATTTGGTTTGAATTTGGTTATGTAAAACACTCGTGCAGGGATGAACATAATATGAACAATTCTTTGAAGAAGTTTTTCATATAAGATTTGTTTAAAAAAAGTTGTTTTATAAAGAAGAAGCATTAAAACTTCCAAAAAAGAAAAAGGAATAAATTGGGTGTGGCTACAAAGCTAGAAAATTCGGCCATCTGCTGGTAGAGAAAAATGCACCCTAACCTGAAAACAAGACTCTAAACCGAGGTGGTGCGTCCATCACTCACATTAGGTTCACAATGTTGGACAATGTACAGAAAGTATTACAGTTAGTTGACGGCAACTGAGATGAAGAAGACAACAAGGCCTGATTGTCTTGGAAGTACCAAAATCCATGGTAGCTTTCATATTAAAAATGTAATCTTGGAAAAAATCAAATACGAGCGATTGTCATGTTCAAAGGAGAGATCCAGAGAATTCCATCGATAAAGCAATATCATACAACGTACATATATAATCATGAAGAAACAAAAAGATATGTAGGTCAAAACACTTTTGGTACTGACAAATGACACGACACCTGCATTTGGTTGGCCTCATACATGGAAGAATCTGAAACCGGGAAGTCTCCCGATGCGTTCTGTACACAAGACATGCGTCCTCCACAAGGGGATAGCTGTTATATAGGATAGCTGTGATCTCTACGCGATCAAGACACTCGTAACGTCGAAAAGGAGGAAGAAGCAAGGCTTCAAGATGACTGCTTTGTGTCACAACCGACTAGTTATATGAACTTAGTACTATAGTTTTTTCAAAGGAAATTGATAATTGAACCTATTATCTAAATGCTTTTGGAAGATTTATAAAAAGTGCATCTTTTTGTCATCGTAAAACGTAAATTAGTCTCAGTACACCCCTGGAAAGATCTACTTTAGTATGCCGATGTATGGTTTTTCAATATATTAAATACTAGCTGTGCCCGCGACTTCGTCCGCGTGGAATAGTGACTTTCAGCAGTATTTTTAACTTTTTAGGAAATAAAACTTCTAGCCTTAAAAATGGCGGTATTTCCAAAAAAACATTCAACCCCTATTTCAACACCTTGTAGCCCTGCTAAAAATACTATTGAGACCGTAGTTTTTGAATTCCCATTTCCGTTGCCGTGGGAATATAAGGATAGATATATAGCCTTTATCCTTCCGCACGTTCTAGACCATCTCTGTAGCTAATTTAATAAAATCTGTTTAGCAGTTTGAACGGGAGACATACGAAAAACATAACGACATAGCTACATTCGCAATTTCAATATTAGTAAAGACTCCCTCCCGTTCCCGTGGGAATATGGTGACCGTTTTCGTGGGAGTATGTGGATAAGTTAAAGTTAATGTTACTCCGGGATTATGGAGCATTCCAACGGTGGAAGAATTTTTGAAATCGGTGCTGTAGTGTAAAAGTTCCCGTATACGTTCCTGCTCCCGGGTGAATATAGGGAAAAAATATACAGTCTATGTCTTTCCTCAGGTTCTGAACAGTCTTTGTTTAAAATTTCATTTAAATCGGTTTATTAGTTTGGGCGGGAGATGGTAACATAGAACGACGGACAGACAGAGCTCCTTTCACACTTATTATATTAGTAAGGACTCCCGTTCCCGTAGGAATATGTGGATGAATTAAAGTTAATGTTACACAGGGATAGTGGTGTTGTATATAGGGAGCCGTAGGAATATGGGGATGTATTAGTTCTTATGTTACTCGGGGATAGTGTAGCATTCTAACGGTGAAAGAATTTTTGATATCGGTGCTGTAGTGTCAAAGTTCCCTTATACGTTCCTGCTCCCGTGGGAATATAGGGAACCGTAGGAATATGGGGATGAATTAGTTTTTATGTTACTCGGGGATAGTGTAGCATTCTAACGGTGAAAGAATTTTTGAAATCGGTGCTGTAGTGTCAAAGTTCCCGTATACGTTCCTGCTCCCGTGGAAATGTTGGGAACTGTAGGAATATGGGGATGAATTAGTTTTTATGTTACTCGGGGATAGAATGCTTCATTATCAGTGGAAAAATTTTTGAAATCCGTGTTGTAGTTTCTAAGTTCCCGTTCCCGTGGGAATTTAGGGATAAATTGTAGCCTATGTGTTATTCTGATGTATAAGCTATATTATTGGAAAGTTTAAGTAAAATCCATTCAGTAGTTTTTGCGTGAAAGAGTAACAAACATACATCCACACATACAAACTTTCACGTTAATAATATTAGTAGGATTTATTCTTTTATAAAATAGGTTCAAAAGATTTAAGAATCAGTTCTTTTACTTTGCACAATCTGTTTTTGACCCGATTTGAAAATGAGACCTATAAAGAAGAACTTCTTAGGTTCCAAGAAGCCTCCACTTCTTAAATATCCGGTCCCAGCTTAAAACTTATATCTAAGCAAGAAAGTTCAGCAAAAACCTTATCTTCAGATATATCCATCAAAATCGAACCTTTTTCAACCACTTGAGAATACGCAGAAACAGTAATGTAGAGTTATCAACATGAAAGTTAGAGTAAAAAAAGTTTTAAGCACGTCACAGAAGTTAAATATGTATATCATTAGTCATTACCTAACTTACCATTGCAAATGTACTCATATTTGAAGGAATTCCAATAAATTTTCTCTTCGAATTGTAGAACTGCCAAAATGATTTGGAGTCATTTTTGATCTTCATTTCCATAGACCTGGTTATAAATAAAAAAAAGAAAAGATTAGAAAACTATATTCTCTAGGCAAACGACAGCAATTGCTTAACTGAATTGATCTTACTTCTATGTTAGGCTATGAATAAATAATTTTCAAACATATTAAGCTCTTATATCGAGTTATCTAATCTACGACTTATTCTTTGGTACAAACTTCCAGTGAGGTAAATTGAGGTGGATAAAGCATAAGACATTCGTGTCTAGCGGCTAAAATATAAATCTCTGTACTAATCTGTACGGGGTGAATGTAACTGGCTCTTTCACTAGAGCACTTTCGGTAAAAATAGCGATAAAGAAGACAGAAACATGAAACTTCAAGACGATTTTCCAGAAGATCAAATGAATATGCAAATGGACTGTCAACTATTAATTTTAAGCCTGTTTTCAACATTGTCAAGCAGGCGCAAAAATGTTTGAGGAGCGCCTACCCATATAAATTATACTCCAGTATGTAGGCTCTATGAATTGTTACCAGATTAGACGGGTTGAAAAATTTCATGCATCGTTATAAGAAACTTAGTCATTATGCAGTTTTTTTGGTGACTTTAAATATGTGGTCATTGCATTGCAGATCGCTGGTTGCACACATTCCGAGTACTGACTGCTTTTTGGTTTCTTGGATCATGGATAATGGCAATGGAGGATGGATGATCTTTAACGTCAGAAGACAGCATTGAGTTTTCGATTAATTGAATTCTACTCGTCTATTCTTACTGCATGTAACAATACAATACATGAGTTAGTCATACGCAACCGTTCCAGTTCCACATCCGAAGAGTAAGAACGTGAAGTTAGAGTTAGTCGTCAGCAAAACAATTGAGTGTATTAAAAGTTTCTGCCAGAGGAGATCATTTGAAAATGAGGAAGAGAGTCGGAGAGAAAGTGGAGCCCTGGGGCACACCATAGCATTTATAAAGTGGGTGTCAGACTTGACACCATCCGGCACAACTTGTATTGAACGGTCTGAAAGGTAGTTTCTAATCCAATAAAGAAAAGACTCATCGATACTATCTTGATACCAAACTCTTTCAATTGCTTACGAAATATCAAGCGCAATAATTTTACTTTCTCAGAAACAGTGTAAGGATTGGTTCCACTTTTCGGTGAGATAAGCCAAATCAAGGTTGGGATTGTAGGTTTCTAAAGCGCATGGATTAAAGAAGACATAAGTAGTTCCTTTGAATTTCCTTTCTTACCAAAAATAATGAATAAAACATTTTTAACTAGATTATTTAGGTACTCATCTGAAACTGCTTTACTCAAAAGCAGTTTCAGATGAAATATTTTGGGAAAAATTAATGTCCTTCTTAGTTTTTAGTTTTCTATTCTTACATTGAATATAATTCAATGAACTTTCATCCTATCATCATACTTTCATGTTGCTGTGCTGGAATCGTATTTTTGAGTCAGAGAATTTAACAAAATTTTGTGTTATTTGATTGCATTTCTTGAAAATATTTTGCTACCGTCTTAAAAACCTAAGATATTGTTTTAACAATCACAATAACTCAAGACTAATAATTTTGTTTTTCTTTTCTATTTCCAGGTAGGCAAACCATAAATATCAGCTTTTCAGCAAATTAACGGTAATGTACAGTGGAAAGAGTAATTAAATGTATATAAATTACGTATCACGTGTTTGACTGCAATGGATTCTTAAACTACTGATGCGATTTTAATAAAATTTTGCGCAATGTGTGCAATATCTTCGAACTTGAAAGATTGGAGAGTTTATATCTTAATTTACAATCGCAATAGGTATATTATTTTATAGCGGTTTATTTGTTTATTATCAGAATCATAATAATCTCTGTTAGTTCAATCGGATTCTAACAGATAGCGTTATAAGGTACTTTGGATAACTATCCAATAGATGGTGCCATGTTAAGAGCACAACCGTTTCTGGTGCTGGCAATATCAGCCACGTTTTGCTGAAGCTAAGTAAGTTAAGTGTACAATATCCTAAGCTTTAAGCAGTGAAATCTAGTTACTCTCTGTTTTTCAATTTTAGCGGCGCCGGCAAGTTGTTGCTTAAAATACGCAGGTTTACTAGGCTATCTGCAACTTTGTACAGCGGGTTTTTCTGAATTATTTTTTTTTTTCAAATGAACAACATCTTGAATAAATTTGGTCAGAGCGATGTCGGCGTTGGTAGCATTGTATATAAAACGTATAGTTAGTAACCCGATTAACACCGCCGATGCTATAGCCATCTAACTGTTCGATTAAAGTGCCGCTTCACCTAAATAAATTTCAACAGAACCGCATAGTGCTTTAATCGAGCAAGTAGATGGCTATAGAATCGGGAGTGTTCATATGGTGTTACTATACATTTTATATACAATGGTCGAAAATAGTTTCTAAGACTCGTAAGCAAAAGCCTTCCAGCCTTTTAGACTAACTTCTATTTTTCCTTTTGTAGTAATTTTTTTTATGTAATACTGTTAAAAATCTGAAGTGGAAAAAGAAATTCTATGGAACAGTGTTGAATATACATACTTTTAATTTGACGAAATGAATTTTAATATTTTGCCCGATGACTTTGAGTTCGAGCGCCTGATGTGCGGTGCTATTCCCCCAACGATTTATTAAATTTGCCTACAGCAGTCACTAAAATGAGAGCCTTTCATATTTCCATTGAGCATATTTATAGCTACGACCGCGATATTGCATATATTTTTAACAAAGGAAAAATACACCATTGGGCAATGGTTTCATACAATTCCAAAAATAAGAAATCTGTTGCTTTTTTTCATTTCATATTTTTTAATAACTTTTACCAGAAACTTTAATCTGCAATATTTTAAGCCGCAAACATAAAGTCTATGTTCAAAAAAAGAAAAGCCTCACATTCAAGTTGGTCGTTTTTAATTTTTTAATAAAATAAAAAGCAAGGAATTTTGTGCAACTTTGCGTTTATCTTTTAATCCTACTAAACGCACATCCGCACATAAACGTTTCCTACGCAAATTATCCTCTTAACGTGGAACTTTCGTTATAAGTTTCTTGTCTAGAATTATCCGGTGAAATCATTTTTTTCTTTTGTTTTTTCTTCATCATGTTTTTTGTTTTTAAGGAAGAGCGAAAATACCAGACCCTCGAGCAAAAGTAAAAATACATATAACCCCCTCTCCCTCCAGTGTATAGCATACATACAGAGAGTGTATAAAAAAAAAAAGTTCCAAAACTCAGCCAAACGAATAGCGCTCTTTTTTCAATAAAAACGAAAAGGGAAATGGAAATGAACACCATGCCTTGGTTCATTTCTCATAGCGGAAGCAAACAAACTGTTAAGTTAAATAGGAGCGTATTATCCTTCAATCTTTTATCTTAAGCTCATTTCTGCTCCTTATTTTGTTTTTGATTTTTTTTTTTCGTCTGTTTGTATGGGTGTTCTATACATTGGAAGCTGTATCCAACCAGTTGTTCTTGTTGACGTTCACTTCAAATGCTTTGTCTATCTTGCGGCTGTTTCTGGATCGACGTTCAACGTTCAACATGGCAAGAGAGAAAGAGATAGAAAAAGGGAGAGACCGAAAGAAGAGGGATTGAGAAAGAGAAATAGAGTGGGTAGGAGGAACTAGGAAGGGATAGATAGAAAGTGAGATTTAGAAAGCAAATCCCTGTGCAAAATTTCATCTCTTAGCAAACGAAAAGTTTGCATTTAGCTATGTCACTTTTCTTGACTCACTCAAATTATTGTTGACACTCAAAATTCGAAGGCAAAGCCGGCTTCGGCTTTGGCAAAAGCAACGAAATGAACTTTATTATATTTGTAAAAGAGGGTAGGTAGTAGTTAGCTTGTATTATTGTGAACGGCACAAATTCTTGAGTTTATGACAAACTCTGTCAAGTCATAGAATGCGAAACTGCATTCTATGACTTTTGACAGTGTTCAACCATCAGCTCTTTGTTGTTTGGTTTGGTTACAAATTGCAATTGGAATTTCTTATGTAGAATATCAGTTTGAGGCGAAAATGTATAAAAGAGTGACACACGAGTATAAACTTGTAATCGTACCTACAGATAGGCAACATGGCCGATACTAAAAGTGAAAATAGCTTTTTTACATCTGCTCAAATGATTTTGGAAAAAAATAGAAGCTAGGTTAGAAAAAGGGCTACTGTCAGGAAAATGACTTACAAACTGTCTGTTTTGATATCACATATGAATGCGAGGGGATACCCCAAGCGATGGACACATGAAGATCTGTTAATAGGGTCACGTTGTTGATCATTGATCACTTCTTTGAGAGAGGGCGGGGTATGAACATTGTACCGAGAACGTAACTTGTTAATTTAGATTTTGCAGAGCCATTAGATAGGACATTGAGCCTTGTGGCGTGTCCAGTAATAGCACAGACTACGGAGCTAAGTTGTAATCTGCTTAGAAAGAACAAAGCATCTAGTACGTTTTGTATCTATTGCGTCAGATCCTTTGGTAACCAGACAGAAACCGATATTTGTGTATATAGTGTTTGTTGCTTCAGCATGAGCTTGCTATAGACATGCCAATATTCATCATTTTGACTGGAATTTCTATGGTAGTTGCATTTCTAACAAGTTCATCAGCTTTGTAGTCGCCCGGAGTGTCATTATGCCCTGTCGAAGGTGCTCAAAATCAACCCTATACTTACGTATAATTTTGCCTATTATAATCCTTGTTCATCACAGGAGATGACAACTTTCTCGATAATCTCAACATAAACTAAAAATGTGTGCAAAAATAAAATATTAATAGAACACATCGCTTCTCCAAATAAAAGTTTTACTAGTCACCGGCTTTGAGAACCCAAAAATATGCATTTTTACTGACGGAAACATGAGTTGTGTGAGTACCTATGTACGTGCAGAAACTTGAACGACATTGGTAGGTATAATGACATACAAGGAAAAACTATCAAGCAACGCAAACCAATCCCATTTAATTGGCTTAAGCACTCCCCGTATGATTAATCGAATCTCCTTATACGTTAAAAGTCTTTTCAGTAAATCGGCGACTTGCTGTTTTAAGCTTTCGGATGATGGCATATATCAATAGCTCTCTACTCAATATATTAATTTCCCTTAAAAGTTCTTTTTCAATTCTGTGAAAATATTCAGAGCATAAGCAAAGCAAAAGCACACAGACAAAACGTAAACCCTGAACTGTTTATCGATCTACATACTTAAACGTTGCCATTGGGTCAGACACAGAGTCATCTTTGCTGCATATCTACTGCATCCGAAAGTAAATAGCTCACAGAGGTAACAGGAAGAAAGAGATTACATAATAATTATCGAACATCCAGGTGGAAAGTTGAAATGGGTGGAAATATTAAAATCATTTCCGACTATTTAATTACATTTGGTTGTAAATTAAATGTGTTTATCTGTATACGTTTTTTTTTTTGCATTTCCCTTCCGGAGGCTAGTTACAGCTAAAGCAAAAAAGTTTACAGTGAAAACTGGTAGGTACAGTTGTAGAGGTGAAAAATGCTTTCTATATGAGGTACATTAAAAAGCAAGTGTGTTCGGGTTCGGATTTTAATTGATTCAACGGATCAGGTGAGTGAAGTACTAAGGATTTAAGAGGCACTCATCCATCATGATTTTAACGGGGGAAAAGTGCACATACATATACAAGATGACTGGAGCTGCTTTTAAATACATAATAGCTACTGATTTAAAAAAGAATATTTTTTTGGGTGTAACTTAATTGTGAACAAAAATTGTATCTTTTGACTGAAAATTAATGAAGATACGACCAAAAACTCGTATTCGGAGGTAATAAGATTTTGAAATAGGACATCTTCTACTTGTTAGTACTATTGAGCTACTTAGCGACCTTAAAAAAACATGTAGTGATAAGATAATGCACGACAACTTCCGCTGTTATAAACACAGAACTGGTATTACATACAGAGTTAAGCTGTAAAAAAGTCAATTTTTATATACAAAATAAGAGATAGTTTATGTCCGTAACACAATTACTAGCTTAATAAAGAAAACAACTTTTGTTTGCTTGAATTTCCTCAGCAGACATTGGAACAGTTTTATAAAGTAAAAATAGAAGAGGACTAAGAATGGAGCTTTGTGGCACGCCTCTAGTTGTGGGAATTGCAAAAATTAGACAGATTTCCATTCAAAGTTACAGCTTGCTTTGCAGGTAAGAGTTGAACTGCTGTGTTTTTAGAACTTGTTCACAAGTTTTTCAAAGATTCTTAAACTTAAAACTCTTAACCGTCTCAAAGGCTTTTGAGACCATAAATTTTATTTTTTCAATACATGAAGCTAACTTACACACAATATATAGGGTGACGCAACGGAGTGGGGAGCCCTGGGGTATATCTCAGAAGTCAGAAACATGTTTTGTCAAAAAATGGAGGAGACCAATTTTCTGCCGACTCCGAACTTTCAATCGAGAAAGCGCTGACAATGACTTTACTATCGGAGGACTTGGCCCTTTTTCGTGAAAAGTGATACCCATGGATACTATACTCTCGCGTAACAGGCGGGCATGTTAACCATTACGCCATGGGCACCTTAGTGAAGCTTAACTCATATCTTCCATCACACAACTGAGAGTTGTAGTACAACTGTGCTTTTCTCTAAGAGCAAACTGTTTTGGTGTGGTAACATCATATTCTTTTGAAGATACACATTCATTTTCTTCTAAACAACATCGAAACTCGACAGGAAGAAATTGGTCTTTTCTCTGCCTTGATAATTGTCAACTGGGAACTTCCACTGAACAGGAAAAACCACTGGCTGTCAGAATACTGTCAAAAGTTTTTTGTAACATGAGCTAATTGTATGGGGTCAATAGCCTTAAAGAAAGTTGGATGCGTTTGATCAAAACTTATTCGACCGAATCGACTAAAAGCTTTCAAAATACTCCTTTTGTAAATTGAAGAATTTTTACAAACGTTTTGAGATTGTTGAGGTAAGGTTATTAGAAGACAAGAAAATGAAAGCTCTTCATATTTTTATCAACATCAATCTTTCGATTATTATTATTCCTTAGGTAACTGCTGACCGCCCATAGAAGTATTTAATTTTCCAGAAAATATTGTTGTTTTATGAGCTGAAATTTTGCTCACCATTTAGAAATGTTACGTTTTATGATATTGAAGTTCTCATTGATTTTCCTGGTATTGAAAGAACAATATTTTTGCTTTGTTAACTGACACATTTCCGGTGTAAACCAAGGCATATGACCGTGTTTTCGTGTACATTTTCGCACAGGGGCATGAGAATGGAATAACAACAAAGTTAGGGTGTCATCAAATTTGGCATTCAATGTTCTTAAAATCACATCTTCATATTGAAGTTCAAAATCAAAAACCCTGTAAATGAAGCCTTGTCTAGAAAAACCTAATACTGAGACGCTGAGACCTGGCAAAGTGTGTAGCAACAGAGGTACTCAAAGGGAATAATTTTTAAGCTCTGACGAGATCGTCAACCTAGTCGCTTGAAATTTTTTTTTTAAAATAGGCTGGCGCAACAATGCTCGAATAAAATAGGGAGTAAGACATTGCAATTACCTCCAATTCTACACCGATTCCGAACGACAAGGTGAGTGAGCTTTTTTCATGACAGTGTAATTAATATCAGAGGACTTGCCAACTCCTTGTAAAAGGAGGAATTCATGCTTGTAGGATTCTTCCCACAGATGGATTGTCGGAGTGTTATCTGCAAAGAAAATTACTTGTGGTTCGTTAATAAAAAGCTAACTGTTAGAGGCACCACTTACACTTAGAACTGCATCCTCCTCTTCCGACTTTGTTGAGAGAGATTTCTCAAATCATCATTGAAAAGCGTCCAATAGAACCGAAATACTTCCCAGTAAGTTGTCTTTTTAGCTTATCTGTTTGATAACTTCAAGTACAATTACAACTTCTTTTTGGAGTAAATAGAAAATCATGTGATTCTGAGAAAGCTTATCGCCGTTTTTTTAAAGCGAGCCATTTCATAAGACTTGGAGAGGATTTCAAGTAAGGAGAACTAATTTTTCCTATCTTAATAAGAATTTCTAATAATTTCCTTAAGGTTCTGAGATTTTTGTGAAGACGGGTTCTTAAAAATGAAGACTGTGGCACACCCACTGTTTAATTCCAATAACAACATTGGTGCGGTATTCTGCTGCAGTGATATTTCCGACTGAAGTTCTCAATATTTAAATTTGCTTGAAACTTTTGATCTTTTCAAAGTTTCAGACAGATCTTCTTAAGCCATTTTGAAACTGAGTACAAATATCATTCCATACACAAGCTTTCACTTGAAACTAATTCAGTTTCAATTATTTTGGATGTCATTTGAAAACCGCGACATCATATATATAAAATTCTCGTGTCACGGTGTTCGAACTTGAACTCCTCCGAAACGGCTCGACCGATTTTTGTGATCCTTAGCATGATTGTCGGCCAGGGTGGAGAATCGGCCAACATCTATTTTTCATCCCCCTAAATGTTAAGGGTAGTTCACCCCTAAATTTTTTTTTTCCCCGCACGCTCATAGTAGATAATTATTTTTATTTACATGGCAAAACAACGTTTGCCGGGTCAGCTAGTTTTTCAAAAAAATTTGCGATTATTTTTAATCTCACATCAAATTTCGTGTTCAAAAATGCAGGTTAAGTATTTGACAAAATATTCACGAGTCCCATGGCGTAAAGAATTAATCATTTTCATATTCCTTTACCACTTCAAAGGTGGGTGAGTTCACTAATGAGACACGCCACTTTCACCGTGGCCAACCAGTATAAAAGTGACTCTGCAGAAAATTGTAACTTTCAACACAACAAACCTTCATTTAAAACTTAATTTCATTAATTACTTTAATGTTTTGCTCAGCCGCGCCGTGCGGATTGATTAAAAACCAAAAGAAGAAAGACTCTACCTCGTTCCTTTTGCACAAAATTCTATGTTAAATCATTTCTGATCTGGGATAAGGGTTATTCTTAATTACATTGGAACTCGTGTCACTCACTCTTTCCCTTACACAACTATGTCATCATGACTGTCGTTAGCGTCATTATAATAATTTTTAATGAGTTATCTAAAAATATACTTTAATTTACAAAAACAAAATAAAAAAGAAAGCAGAGAAAAAATAATGATTTTCATAAATTTGTGCCGCATTCAAGGTAGCTCCGTTCATTGTTATCTAACCCTAGATCAAAGTAATGTTTTAACAAACTTTAACACCCAATGAAAATATTTTATTGCAGTACACAGTTCATTCCTTCATAATTTCAAAGAAAGCCTTTTGTATCATTTGGTGGATGGGGTGGTGTGTTGGCAACCATTAACACCGCGCCACGCAGCGCCTCGCCGGCCGGTCGACAAAAGAGTTAGTTCAGTTCTTTTTTTATACAATGAGCCTTGGCGAGATTTCTGCTTCCTTTGATATCCGAGTAGTTGAGAGAATTTTAAAAATTAATTGCTAAGCTACGAGTTCAATTCCGGTGCATAAGGATAAAATTTCAAAACTCGAAAACTCTCTTGCTGATGATTTTGTGTCTGGGGGAGGCATGGAGAACCCGAGTTATAAGTTTCTTGTGTCTAGAATGGGTGTCATAAATTTCTAAGTAGATTTTCATAATGTGAAAAGATCATTATTTTAATCACATTCTCTGCGCTGCGACATTTTTTTCTCTTTCTTTTTTTTAACTTTTCCAACCTTTTTTCGCTGGTGAATCTTTCTTTTGAGGATTTTCACAGCAAGAAATTAATGCAAAGTGTAAAGTTCATACCTACATACATATATATATTTTGCTCACTCGACGAATGATGTAAATTGCAAAAGACATCCATCCGGACTAACCGGTAATGGAGATATCCTTCCTATTTTATGGGTATGAAAATACACCGGTTACATTCTCTTCTTCTTAAATGTTTTTATTTTTTTTTTTATTTTAGAGCAGTACCTACTTTCTGCAACCTTCACGTTTACCACTTAACATAATCAAAAATTAAGAAAACGAGCATTTCACATCTGCATACCCTTGGGCGGGCAGCACCAGCAGTACCATTACCATCAACAGCAGCAAGCTTGGATGGATAAGGGTAGTGGAAGGAAAGATGGGCTTGGGCAATCCTCTGCATCAATGTTGCTAAAAGATGCTTTGGGGAAATTATATTCTTTGAAGTGTGGGTACTGGGTAGGTATGTGTAAAAAGCAAAAGCAGAAAAATATCTGGCATTTCGGTTGAAAGCACTGTGCGGAGTAGCAGATGCTGCCTAACTAACTCAGGTTAAGGCAGAAAATTTATCGACTAGAAATAACTAAATGACCTTTTAGAGGGAGCAGGAGCTCTGCGTTCGCGGAGTGATATCAGGTCTTGTTGAATGTGATTGTAGGTTGTGCTGTGCTGTTTTTTTTTTTCACTTAAGCTACTGGGTAGGCTGCCGAATTCAAAGCATCACTTTCTCTAAAATGGCAATGTTAATGTGATTGTCTATCAAAAAGTAATGCTTTGGTACTGCTTACTGCTTACAGAAACATAAAAGTGTGTGAAAGATGCGTCTCGCACTCGAGAAGTCAGGAATGTAGCTATAAGGCTTTGTTTTAATCTTAGTAGAATGTCGGACTGTTACGACGAAGATTTGAGGTTTGAATGCCAGTAGCATAGCATCTAATAATTTATTTTAACGGGCATCATCTTCCGCGAGGAGCAAAATTGGTTCATCATGACGTTAATACTGCCTGGGAAATGCTTTTCACCCGCAAGCTCGTCGGGAAAAATAAAAATTGTTGGTTCCCTGCATTCTTTAAGTTAAATAACTTATTTTCAAAAAAATGGGCCAAGTGCGTCTCCATGGAATGTGTCTGTGAAAAGAACCCAACAGAAAGAGTTCACTGTTTTCCAAAGACTACTTAATGTTTGAATTTGGATAATTTTTATAGGTTCAAGACTTTTTCCCAACTGCAAATTTGTGGACTATAGTGTTTAAAAAAAAAACACTGCTTTGCTTAACATAAAGGACTGATAATGCTGGGCTGAATTCAGTCTACAGACATCCATGAAATGCCCACAAGAGCTGAATTGTTTGGTTTTCGCTTAAAATGTAGCTGATAGATGATACGATTGTGAAATTTCACAAAGCAACGCTTCAACGATATCGTCAACGATAATCGTTTATAATTTAATGCTATTGCGACGATGTTGGACGGTCTAGAAACTAATACTTTTATATAAGTGAAAGCATTTACACTTGCATGGAAAGCAGCATGACGTAGAGACCATACACCAAATTTAGTACAAAAGAGAGACAGAAAATCTATTTTATAGTGAACTGTCACCCCTTTTTTTAAATGAATCATTTTCTTTAACTGGAAGAATGTTCAAAGTCCATCTTTTAGAAGAAATATTTGTAAGCCTCTTAGGCGTGTGCTGGTACTCGAATAACTTCGTGTCCAAATGCTTAAGAATGAGAATACTCAACAATTCAGATGTACGGTAATCGAGTGGAGAAATAGGTTGACTTCGCATTCGAAATACGCTTACAACACTGGCATTGAATTATAGTTAACTTCCTTACTTAGGTGGGTATAACAGTTCGGGGTGAACCTGACTTTCAACCAACATTTATCGATAAAAAAATCGATTTCGGCAAAAAGAGAGCTATTTTAGTTTTGCAATCTAATCGAGTTGAGGTCGTCTTTCACTTGATTGTGCCACCTAAGACGAGGTCTTCGCCTTCCACGATTTCCCTGCAATGTGCTTTCGATAACGGTTGATGTCCATCCACTCTACATGGTCGTAGCCTCGCCATGTGTACTGTTTTTGCTATGTTCATTTGCCCATGTCGCGGTACAGCTCATACAGCTCGTTGTTGTATCTTCTTCTTCGCACATTGACCAAAGATCATGCGGAGTATTTTTCATTCGAAACAACCAAGGGTTTCCTCATGCGCTTTCGATAAGTTCCACGCTTCCGCGCCGTAAAGCAGGACTGGGATGATAAAGGTCCTAAAAAGGGATACTTTGGTTTTTCTAGAGAAGGTTTTGTTTCTCAATTGCCTTCTTAACCCAAAGAAAAAACGGTTGGCAAGAGTTATTCTCCGTTTGATCTCCGGTGTTGTTTTCCGTGTCTATAGCGGATTCTATGTAGAAGAAGTTCTGTGAGGCTATTGTGACGATTTGTCATATTCGTCGATATTCGCTATCCTTGATTGAAGAGAATATACAGGGTGATTTGCATAAGGTGTTACATAAAGATAGGGTATGTAGGTTGGACCTAGACAAGCAAAAAATCGTATGGGAGGGGGGTGGGGTCCATTTTCCCCCGTTTAGGCGGGAGGGGCAATTTAAGAAAAAAATCACTAAAAATGAAAAAAATATTATTTGAAAATAACGGTAATACCTACAGAGTCATGCTATAGCATTTTGAAAAGCCAAGAACCTATACATTAAATAAAATTTAAAAATAAGTTGTTCATATGAATAGTTTTTGAAATATTAATTTTCAAAGTCAAAATTTTGAAAAAAAAAATTAATTTTTTTTCTTCAAACCATTTTTTTTCAAAATTTTACTTAGTTAAGTATTTTTCCGGCTTATTTTCAATGCTCTTATTTATTTTTGATCAAACACAAAAAACCGGATGCCAAAATAACCTGTAGTTTTTGAGAAAACCAAAAATTACAAAAACGACTTTTTAAAAAGTTTTTGTTTGACTTTGATCGACTTTGAAAATTAATATTTCAAAAACTATTCATATGAACATCTTATTTTTAAATTTTATTTAATGTTAAGGTTTTTGGCTTTTGAAAATGCTATAGCACGTTTCTGTAGATATTACCGTTATTTTTAAATAATATTTTTTCCATTCTTAGTGATTTTTTTCTTAAATTGCCCCTCCTGCCTAAACGGGGGAAAATGGACCCACCCTCCCATACGATTTTTTGCTTGTCTAGGTCCAACCTACACACCCTATCTTTTTGTATTACCTTATGCAAATCACCCTGTATACTTTGTTTTGTCCTCATTAACCATCAAACATTTTTTTTCAGCTTCTGTTACGCCAAAGCACCTATGACATCACACATCCTTCTTCCCATTACGTCAGTATCGTCTAGTAAGTGAGTAACAGTACAGGCTTTTAAAAGATTGTTCCTCTGGTGTTGGCGTTTGAGATTTGCACATTCTTTTCAAGGATGATATTTAAAAAATCGCATGACAGTTTGTCGCCTTGCCGAAAACCTTTTCAACATTAAAGGTCTCGGTGGGTTCGCTCCTGACATTGAGAGAGCGGGATGAATTCTCCAACGATATCTGGCATAGTTGTACGAGATTTTCAGGGAAGCCGACACTAGACATATGACATGGAGATTTCTGTACCACCAACCCTTCAAAGCCTTCATAATATCACAAAACTTCCTACGTAATTATTTTTTTAATACCTAATTGCAAGAAAAGTTCACAATTTTTTGCATATTTTTGAAAAAAAAAAAAAAAATTTTTGACTTTTTATAAAACGTTCAAATCGGTATATTTAGCCCTCTGCTGAGGTGGTAGTTTTGCAGAAACCACGGAGGATAAAAACTGGTAATTCGCTGATATTTTTCAAATAATAAATAAAATGCCAGACGATGTACATTAAAAACTTATATTAGAATAATATGTGTGCTCATTTAGGAACATATTATAATGAAAGCCACAAATAAAGGCTTACACTATCGTCCTCAGTACCTACAGTCGTGTGCTTATACATGCGTTAGTGTATAGTCAGCTAGCTGTATTGAGCATCCATTGCTGTTGTGAAGGAAAGTGTCTATAATTCACCAACATCAATGGTAGGGTAGTCTGATAAACAAACCCTTCAGTGTAAATGTTTTGTGTTCATAGTGTCTCCCAAACAACAGGTCAGTGGACGCACCTTTGGCTTATGGTTCTCTTTCAAATCATACTTGACATGACTTTTACTAAGAGCTACGTATTGCAATATTCACCAACAGTAATACTAAAATTAGAGGGCAACTTTTATCATGGTAAGAGCACTAGTCCTAGATCACACAGGAGAAAAATTTCCAAGCGAGCTGTTGATGGCAATCAGAATAGTTTAGTGTAACGATCTTCCTTCTCCGCCTCCAATAACTATATCGATTTCATTTACTGTAAGAAACCTATGTTTAATTTTCGCAACCAAAATAAAATTGAGTAAATTGTGTGGCGACACAACAGAGCAAGAAGCCTTGCGACCTTTCTCTGAACCTTGTGAGTGAATCAAAGGGACTTTGAATTGTTTGCCAATTCCGAACGATTTATCGAGAAAGCGCTTTTCATGGAACGGTGAAATGGCCATTTCTTCTCAAAAGACGATACCTGTTGAAAAAAAAATTAAAAACATTGAAACCTCTCACTTAAAAGACAGAGCCGCTAACCATTACCTCATAGTCATCAAATAAAAAAAAATCCTGTAAATTATCGTTGCTGTAACTACTCAACTTGCCTTCAATTTTTCAAACACCTCTTCGAAGACTGCAGAGAAAAATTGTGAATTTAAAGTTACAAACATAGAAAATCTTTTGATTCTAATAATTAATTTGTTGCTTTTTCTATCATTGATCCTAAAGTATTAACTTTAATGGAAATACTTAATTAAATAGAGTGGATATTCGTTATATTTTTTGAATTGTATTTTCATATTTTTAAGATTTTTGTTTTTGTTGTGTTAAATAAATAAATAAATAGGATGTCGCAAAAGAGCGAGGATCAACAGAACCTAGTGCATTTTTCACAACCATGCCTTGGAAAGGAATGGAGGGAACTTACAATTTTCTAACGATTCCGAACGGCTAATGGAGAACGCTGCTTTCATGGTACTGAATTTAGTATCGGAGTACTTGCAATTGCCTTGCGAAAGGCGATACCCGCGAAAATACTTTTTTGCTTCTGTTGGTCAAACTGTTGTCTGCCTAGACATGCCAACCATCACGCCACGGGCGTTAGTAAAGTAAAACTAAACCTATATTTTGTTTTTTAAAGGGATCATCATGTTTTGAACTACCAGTAAATAGATATAGATAGAGTGATCCAGGCTAAAGATATTCAATAAAAGGTTCACTAGTACTCTTGTGGTACCCGTAGCGTGATGGTTAGCATGTCCACCTGCTAGCCCAGAGGTTCGAGGTTCGAATCCCAGCAGAGGCAAAAATGTTTTTTCACGGGTATCGCCATTCGCGAGGAATTGGCAAGTTTTCCGTTAGTAAATTCATTGCCATGAAAAGCGCTTTCTCAGTTTGCCGTTCGGAACCGGCAGAAAATTGTAGTTCCCCTCCATTTCCTCACAAGGCAATTTTGTGAGAAATGCGCTAGGCCCAGGGGCTCCTCGCTCTATTGCGCCACCCTATTTATTTATTTGTTTAGTACTCTTGATATAAGAAATACCCCTTCTTCGAATATTCTTAGGTTCTTACATGACATCTACTTTGAATCTTGGAATGAACAACTCCAGACTATACGTGTTTAAACCTTAGGGAACAGCACAAAAGATCTTTCAGGTCGATGTGCTAGTAAATGTGTTTTGCCTTGGCCCTATTCAATAAAAAATAAAAATAGATAAAGCCTTAAATTAATTATCACTTCTCAACATATCGAAAGTATTACTTAAAAATTTTAGATAAAAATATTGAGTGGAACAGGAGTTACAGCGTTCTAAACACCCCCGCCTCGAAAAAATTGGACTTGCACTTCCTCTACGATTTTGGTTGATTGGCTTATATCAGAAACAAAAAAATTAGTATCGTTTTCATCTTTAAGCTTAAACGAATGGAATGAAGTATCATCAAATAAATATACCGAAAATTGGATTTTCGGCAGGCATTTAAGACAAAATAATGCGAAATCTAGAGAATTTTTGATTGTTTATAATTCATTCCATGCGTTTACATGTGCTGAGTGTACCTTTCAAATTCCTAGTCAGTAAGTCAAGGCGATTTTGGGATACGATGGAGGAAAGTTTGAAAAAAAACTGTCTTGAGAAAAACGCGTTTATAGTTTGAAACCGGCTTAAAACAGCTCTTCCGAACGCTCTTCTTTTAACTGCAGTATCTTGAAAACGACTTCGAATTTTTAAAATCCACTTTACCACCGTATTTTAGAGACATGTCGAGTTTTTGAGCCCTTCCCATGTGATGACGCCTTCCATCAAATTTTTGAAATAGAAGCTGTTGGTATCTGGTGTACTACCCCGTTAGTGAAACTGAATTGGACACCCACACACATTCTATCAGCTTGGCATTTCCCTCGAACGTTGCTGACCTCGAGAGCCATAGAAATTTTATGTATTCAACGGTTTTTTAATAATGGTATTCCGAATTCAACGCACACAGCAATTACATTCGACCCAGTCGCACACTACTTTTTACTCCACCAATTTCCACAACCCCATAGCTTTTAGCCTCGCGAAACTTCGAAATAATCAACTTAACCAGTTTTAAAGGTTAATCGGGGTAGTTTTTCAATAGTATTATCTTCAACGGACTTCAAAGTTTTGGTATTCATGTTGAATACATTCCAGTGGATTACAACTCAGAGATAAAATCAATTCGTTCGCTAAAATGCAAACAATTTAACAGAAAAAAATTAAATTAAAACAAAAATCAAGTTAAGAGCATTAATTTGTTTGCCTGGTTGCTGTGGTAGTACATGCCTGGTCATTCCATCCTGGCCGACCAGTAAGCCTCTCAAATCCAGGCAAGCATTGCACATGCAAAGGACCAAATAATTGAATTATCCAAGGTGTAATACATATCCCACCTGTCCAACAGGCTGTGCCTATGTTTTGCTAGCGATATTTACTGGGCGATGAAATTTTCATTCTATATCATTAGCAGTGGGTGAACCTCATTGAATTGTGGACTCTGTAATTTACCAGTTGACTGATTAAAAAGTAAAACCAGCAATCTTACTAAAGAAAGGCTGTTTTGTGTTTATTGTGTGGAGAATTCAAAGAATTATTAAATGAGAGACGTGTACTGCATAAATGACTTAAAACAACTTTGTGTGAAAATATTATGATCCGAAATCAGTTGCTGGAAACTTGCAAATTTTCCATTAATTCCAAAAAATTCAGAAGTGGTGAGCATGCCTGGAGTTAGGTGGAAATTCGAGGTTCAAATACCAGAAACAACCAATTGTTTTTCGATGAAAAGTGCCTTTTCCAGGTCTCCTCCTGTCATTGTATGTTTGTGGGAAGTTCGTTTGGCTTTAAGGCTTCCCAAGCTCATTTCTGTCAGCAGAATTATTTATTTCGTTTGATGTATTTTGAGCGTCTATCACAGACTTAAGGGGTTAGGCCACCCTAGAGGCTGAAAAAATAGGCTTTTTGGGGATTTTTTTTTTTTTTTCAGAAATACTGCAAAATAAATCGAGATAACAGAAACCTGAATTTGTTATCTATATCAGTGACTGCTTACAATTTGAAGCGATTTATTACAAAATGGCGGCTGTGCAGCGTTTTTGCGACGACGCCGACGTCTTTTTTTCGGGGTCCACTACCGGACCAACAGTCCACGGCCGGACCAACAGCTCCTGTAATTTTTAAATAATAATCAGCAAATGAATTTTTAAATATACTAACTGCTATAGAATTACGTAGGATTTTTGCGATATATTGATTTTTGGTCAAATGGCGCCCTTCCAAAGTGAAAAGTGAAAAACTTGCCTAAAAAATTGCCAGATAATTGTTGATTTGTTAATAACAAATGAACTACGCAATATAAAAATAAAAATCTTTAGTACTTCCAAAGACAATGTATATTTCAAGACATTTTGAAAATTTCAAGTTAATATGTTGAATATTGCTTATATATATATAGTCCGGCCAACTTGAAAAATACGGTATTGAGATAAACGCGTTTAAAGTTTTGAGTAGTAGAAAATCATGAATAATTTTACAGTACATTTGATCTGCGATGCCTGAAGGAGACGTTCGACAAGTCTAACTCGTCTAGACTAGTCAGGAAATAAATATTTTCAATAAAAACTGCCGTATATACATGCTCTACTCCCCTAACGTACCTTCCCCCTTACGCTCACAAAAAGAACTCGCTGCGGACCAGAAGGCTTTGTACTTAACTTCGAAAACCGAGTACCTAAAGGTTTTTCCTGCCATAATCTTCTGGGACATCATTTTTGAGCTCCTGTCCTAAGGGACCATCTAGAATTTAAATAATATCGATTTTTCGAAAATTCTAGGGTGGCTTAACCCCTTAAAATACCTTGCTTGAACATTTAGCTTTAATTTTGCAAAACAAATCCTTATTTCCTTCGAATGGTCCAACTTTCGATAGATTTTTTTTTCCCTTCAGCAACGTGTACATACTCTAGTACACCTGTCAAGGACATTTCCATTTCTACTTTAAAACTAAATTTGTTTTTTCTCTTTTTATTGTTGTTTCCCTTTTGTTTGCAGCATCTTCATTATTTTTATTTGCTGAGTTACTTTTTGCAAGGATGCCTGGCTGATTAAAAGTCTTAATTATGTCCTGCGGGCTAGACACGAATGCTAAAAGAAACAAACAAAACAATAACAACAAAAAGACTGCTTTTTTTGCCTTTCTACTTTTTGCTGTCCTGCGTTTTCTTATTTATTCGTTCGCTTGCAAAAAAAAAGAACATAAAGCTTCTTTGTTTTCATGTTGCATTTTTTTGTGTAGCCATAACGAGGATGTCATTTTAATAAATTCAACTGACAGGTAAGCCAAGGTCTTGAGGATTGGGATGCTCTATTGTTTCTGTTAACATGTTGGTGGGTTGCATTTATATAAATAATTCCAATGAAGTAGACTCGTCTGTATAGATTGATCACACAATGTTTACAAATTTGAATTGAATTACGGCAATAATTAGACTATGGCTTCGTAATTAGTTAGAGGGGAGAGAGAGAGAGGGAACTAAATGAACCCTCTGTCGTTTAGAGTAATCGACAGACAAAGAACAATAACCTCTAATTACTGCTTTTTGCAATCCGAGTTTTGTGTTGACCTTTCATTTAATTCTTTCCAAACAGTCCCAACTTTACCATCGAAAGTTTGTCTAAGTGAACCCGTTACTGGTGTGGATGCCGAGTGAATCTTAAATCGCTATAATAATTCAAAGCCATTAACAGTTGTACAAGACAAGGATTACACTTGGAAGTGTTATTACAAGACTTCCGAAATTTGAACTATTTATTTATATATTTATTTTTAGTTGAGGGGAATGGTGGCTTAGTAGTATAGCACGGAAACTCTCACAGTTCACTCAATCAACGTCAATAAGTATTCAACTGTATTCATTTCGTTTCTTGCAAATAACTTAAACACTATTTTTTACTTAACGAAAGCATAGTTTCTTGTCATTAATTTATATTTCACGTATCTAAGCACTCCTGCAGGATCATATTTTCAAAAGAAAAACTTTCAAGTGTAATATCCTTGTCTAACGAAGTAGCTTGGATTTTAAATAGATTCTCTCATGTGAAAAACCCAGAAACAAAAACTGTGTCACAGTCACTCGTATATTTATTTACTCCTTTCCCTATGTGGTTCATCAGTAGGAAAGTAGGATGGTTAAATCCTTGTTGTGAATAAATTTTGATATTTGACTGAATTGCTGTCATTGAAGCGTGCATTACTTTGCAACTGAATTGTTTCATGCTTCCGTTTTTGTTTTATACTCCAAACTCTGAAAACTTTAATATTTGCCAAAGGATGACACTTTTGTGGTTTGGTAAATCTTTGTTTATGAAGGTTGTTATTTAGTTGTTTTTTTTTTACAACACTTCAAAGGGCAACGTTCATACGCCAACGTCGTCGTTGAATGAAGTAACTAGAGATGTAATTGGATGTGCCAAGCAGAATTTTTTGCTATGATGGTTAGATGTTTTTATTTGCTTTTATTTGGATGTCATACCGAGAATATCAGTGAATGAAAATCAACAGAAAAGGACGACCAAGTTTTTTCTTTTGCTTGAGTTAACATAACATCAAATTAAACTTCTTATTGGGGGCATTTTTAAAACTTCCTCAACTACGAAAAATAAAAGTACGATGTGTATGTCATTCTAAGGTCGGCTTTTCTTCTTGGAATAAAAAAGCAAGATGGAGATAATAACTGATACAGCTTAAGTGAACTATGTAAATCTTTTACTACTGAGAATTTACGGCGATGTCGGTTCTTTTTTCTTGCAGTATTTTTGTGATTTTTACTGATTTGTAAAAATCTTCATGTTATTTTGATAGTCAATGCTCCCACCTTTTAAGCTCTAAGTCTTAAAGATTCAATATCTTTGGTTGCAACTTCAACCGCGCTTTCCAAGTTGATAGCTTGCAACAGCCACCAGAACCAGACGGGGTAAAGTAGTGGTACCCTAACCTATATTAGATCAGCTCTTTCACATCAAAATTGAGGAAAGATTTCAGAGTATTCTCTATTAGCCCAGTTCACACTGTACAATTTGTTGGATAGACTTCGTTTGATGGAAGTTTGCGGATGTAGTTTGCGTTCACACTTATCAAGCTTGTCGTCCAACTTTATGTCACGTACTCTTCCACTCCATCCAACTTCTAGATTTTCAAAAATATTTGAAAACCATCCAACAAGTTGGTCAATCGGTAGTCTGAGGGTTCACACTATCAAGCATTGGTCGTTCAAGCCAAAGTCTGTCCAACTAATTGTACAGTGTGAACACGGCTTTTGGGAAACACAATATAAATAAGAAACCAAAAGTAACCAAACATATTGAAGAAAGTATATGTTTGGTTACTTTTGGTTTCTTATTTATATTGTGGTAACCGTGACGTGATGGTTATAGCATGACTGCCTGTTGGGCGGGAGGTTCGTAGTTCGGATCCCAAGAGAAGCCAAAAATGTTTTTCCACGGACAGAGACTCTAAGGGTCTCATATTTTCATTCAAACAATAAATCAGTCAGCACCTAATGCGTCGAATGAAATTCCGTTCGATTACTGAATAGAGAGTGCTAAATTGTGGTACTAAGGTACACGATAACATGAGAGGTTATTGGTCAGGGTCAAAATACTGTATTTGATATAATGTATCTCAAAATACTGTTTTTTATAACACTGCGTATGTACAAAATACTGTATGATCAAAGTACTGTAAGTCAAAATTCTGTATCTCAAAATTCTGTAAGACAAAAAGTGCTCATTTTTTCACATTCTCAAACTAATTTTTATTTTTCAGCCTACTTACAGCACTTTGAAATTCAGAATATTGAGATACTGTATTTTGGCTTTCAGTACAAGAAATTTTGTGATTTTGTTGTTTCTCTTCTTTGGAATCTTTCGTTAGTTAGTTTTTGTTAATAAATTTCCATTTATTGTACTTTACTTATCTATGACTTATTAATGTATTCTGGTTGTTCTGGAGTTCTGCTTTATGTTTAATGGAAGTTTAAGAACGGAATTATGCAAAAATACAGTATTTTTACAAACAGATTTTTGAGATACAGTATTATGCTCATACAGTGTTTTGAGATGAAGATCCAACTGTAAATCATACAGTAAAATGCAGTGTTTTGACCTTTTCTACAGTATTTTAAAATACAGCATTACGACCCGCTTTCGAGGTTGTACTAGCTTCACATAATTCCGTCACGAGTTATTCCATAACGTGTGCCGTACTACGGCAAATATTCAATGTTTTTTTAGTTCTGAGTCGAACACTGAAAACCGAATATGCAATTTTTTCTTAGTTTTTGAGAAATAAAAAAAAACATGGAACGTATATTTCTCGCTTTCCTTTTCTTCTCTTAAATTATACGTTGACAACTTTATTTAGATTGCAGTAAGCACAAGCATAAGATTACTATGTAGGTACATTCTTGGCCAAAAGTATTTCGCTCTTGAAACATCCAAAGAAAGGGACAAAAATCTCTTTAAACAATTAATGGAGGGACGTTTATTTAAACTGTTAGATGCAACTGGTTAGACCAGTGTCCAAAAATAGCAAAATATATTAAAATTATGATGGCAACAATGAAAAATAAAAATAATTTTCTTATGTTGCTGCACATTTCGTTCCCTTCGTCTTTCGTCCTTTTTTCACTTTGGTCAGTTTTAAAGACTGCCTCATACTTTTGACCATATATGGTTGTATATAAACTGCCCAAAATAATTTTGAAAACCACATAATAATCACTCCCGGTGGTAAGGTAGTCAATGTTTATTTCACAAACAATTTGTATTCCTCTGCAATGTTCCCATTCTCTTGCATTGGTCGCGTCTATGTGGTTATTTGACACTTTTTCCATATAAGAGTTCATGCCCCAAAAACTGAAAACAGCTATTGGTTTCCCTTTTTCCATTCTGCCATTTACATTGAAAGATATTAAATTAAAAATTAATTGCTACTGACTACAGCAACTCTGGTGGTACTCCATGCCGCCCAGGGACTCGTATATACAGTTAGAGTCTTTTGCTACCCTCGTATAAACTGTTTATGATAACATGGTGGTTTCATCTTGTAAAACAGTGATTTTGAATGTAAAACGTTTATTTTAATATTCATATGTTTTGAAAATGAATTTAATTTTTGTTTTTCTTATCAAACCCTTCAGGTGGTATATGATGTGCGGTTGGCTTGTTATTGAGAATGTTTGCTTTTAATTTCATTATTGGAACTCGGAATGCTTAACATAGAAAATTTAGTCAACAGAACCTGAAAGGATTTGTTGTGAGTATTATTATATTACAAAGGTCGTGAATTATTTCGCACATGCAATATTATGTAGGTGTGCTACGATGTGTCATATAACAACGATTCTCGTACCTTAACTCTTAACTTCAAAAATGTCTGTTTAGTGAGGTGAATTATTTGTAAGACGCTTATACAAGAACTTGATTATTATTAAAGAAAAAATGAGATCACATTCGAGTAGAGCTTGTTATTTATATTTGTTAACATAATTTTGGTAAATTTCTCGCATACTTAACAAAGACCGTAGACTAAAAGGAAATTTGACTATCTACTCATTTAATTATAAGGATCAACATACATTTGTAAATCAGCGTTTGAGTATTTCAATTTAAATAGTGATGATAAGAGATGTGAAGTTTCCTTGGAATTTTAAGCATTTTCTGATTCGTGGAAAAATATTGACGTATGATAATCATCATTTCACAGAAAATGTTAAGAGATATTGTTTATCTTCCTTGCGGCTATCGAAAGGATCTTTGGGAACTCGTTCGTGTTGATTATGTCAGTTAGAATAGAGTATATTTAGGGGTGAAGAAATTTTAGTTATCAGTACATACTGTTTTATTGGAAGTCATTCTGTCATCTGTCATGTGATTTTTTTTGTTTATGGTTGCCACTTAATCAAAAATCACAAACGCATGCAAATTCTGCATGTGTTTCAAATTAACGTGATATCGCCTTTTTGACGGATTTCTCTATATCTTTCTTTCAAATTGGTCGAAAAAGTAAAAAAAAAAAAACATGAAGGATCGAGAGATCCAGTGAACTCAACTCCAAAAATTTGCGTTTCGTTAGGTACGAAAGTGGGGTTTTCCTTTGAACATGAATACCAACTCAGGCGGTGATTTATTTTTTCTTAGATGATATTTTTGACGTGAAAACTTCCACGGATCTTATAACTTCTTATACGATCAAACTTTGTTACTCCTGCTGTCATACACAACATTTTCATCTCAGTTGCCGTCAATTTATTCTCATACTTCTTCCACATTGTCCAACATTGAGCTAGTGCGGTGTAGAAACTTCCCATATGGGGTATTTTTTTTATATTAAAAAGATGGTGGTTTTTCCCGCCAGTTCATTCGCCCTACACTTTCTCGATGATTGATGTCGTCATCACAAGTTGCTTCTGTTAAGAAAAGAAATAATAAAGTCGTATTCATGGGTTTTTTAATTCATCGGTGCTTACTTCATTAAAAACCATGCCGACCAGAAGACTTTTTCAACTACTTTCTTGCCCATAAATTGAGTCACCTTGACGTGGATATGCTGAGGTCTTAAAATGATAACACAAATCAACATAATTGTTTTATTGAGGGAAACGTTTGAAAAGCGTCTTTTTCGCGTTTTTCAAAGATCGAGTTTGCCTCCAAGATCACGCGATCCAACACAGCTGGATCTGGTTTTGTCGTCAACTAGAGTCGATTAACGATTTGAAAAACAACGTTCTACGTGCTTTTGACGAAATATGATCATAGATGCTGCAAAGATTGATCGAAAATTGAACCTCGTGATTACACTGCAGTAACCCGAAGAGGCCACATTCACGAAATCATATTCAAATAGGTAGAAATGCCGAATGTCTTTCAAATAAAATCAATTTCATGGCAATCAGTTCCCTGTCACAGCCCCAACCAGGATTGTGCACAAGGCTATGGCAAACCGAGATCAATCTGAGAAAACGAGATTCTACAATTTAAATCCAAATAGATGGTTCAAAGACCGTAAAAAGCTCTGGTTTTGCGGGGTGTACTCAGACAGACTAAACGTAAGTCTCTCTCTCATTCCGCCTTCCGAGCCACTGTAGCGATCAAAGAGGCCCTATCGTGGCTAAAAGAAAACTTGATATCCTCAGTGAATAACCGTATCTTCTTAGATAGCCAAGCATAGCTCTCAAATGACTTGAAGACTAAATGGAAGCAAACATCATGGTCAGCCAAATCCCAGAACATTCTCAGAACATTCATACCTTTTCATGAATTCGACAGGTTCAAGATAAAATATGCTATTCACCTGAGGAAAACACCCCTGACTATCGCTTGTAATAACGATTCAAGCTAAGATTTGCTAAACATCACCTGAGTAATAAGCTTCTGACTATCGCTTGTAATGCTAAAGAACAGGAGAAAGTGCGACAGAGAGGAATGGACAAATCCAGAAGTTCAAGGCAGGAAAGAAGAAGCTTGAATGCATGAGACTTTTTGTTAACCTCTTTTTTTTTAAACTCCGTTAAAGAAATAAATAATCATCCAATTCAATATGAAGACCCAATATGAGAAAAAAAAGATGCAAAAATCATATTGAAATTTGAATTACGAGGGCGGTTTGATAAGTTCGTAACTTTTTGAATAAAACGAACTTTTTGCGGCAAATAAACATTTTATTTTTCTACATAATCACCTTTTAGCTCGATACATTTAGTCCAGCGTTTTTCTTCGACTCAAATCTCTTACCACCCAGCCATTTCTTTAGGTTTGGAAACAGATGATAATCGCAGGGGCTAAATCTGGAGAATATGCTGGATGGGGTAGCAGTTCGTATCTCAATTTGTGGATTTTGGCTATTTTTTTTGATTGCGCTTATGGTCGAGTGTGAGCAATCGTGGCACCCATCTCGCGGAGAGTTTTCTCATGTCCAAATATTCGTGTAAAATATGATGTACCCGTTCAGTTAAGATACCTACAGCATGATCCAACTCACGCACTTTCATTCTCCGATCATCCAATATCATTTCTTGGATTTTATCGACGATTTTCGGCGTGATCACTTCTTTTGGGCGACCTGAACGTTCGGCGTCACTAATGCTGGTACGACCACAACGGAACTCTGTAAACCACTTCTTTACCATTGAAATTGATGGTGCCGAGTCCCAGTAATATTTATCAAGTCTTTCCTTAGTTTCAGTGATGAACTTTTTATGTAAAAAGTAATGTTTAATGAGCACACGAAATTCCTTTTTTCCATTTTCGTAAAAATTCACGAGGTTGTCTCCTCTGAATGGCTATCAAACACCAACTGCATGACATTGCTTGCTCAAAATTTGACAGTTGTTGCCTACTAATAAATTACAGTTGACGGCAGCATTGTTGCATTTGGAGTAACTGCGCGAGAAATTCAAAAAGTCACTGACTTATCAAACCGCCTTCGTACCTACAAAGCTTTTCGAAGGAATCATACAAATTTTTTCACATATTTCATCGAGAAGCAGAGTACCTATCCAGAACAGGGACGAAATGCCTAAGAGCTTTTAAGTAGGTACAGTAATCGAGATTAAGAAAAATTTGTTTTCATAGGCACCAGGTCGAATCACGAAGTAACTTAGACCTTACTGTGTTATGCGGAGCTCTGACACAGCTGACCTATTTTCTCTAGCTACTCGTGGGAACTTATGAAAAGAAATAACAACAAAAATTTTAAAAACTTTTATCTTCCGCAGGGAACATCTGCAAGAGATATGGCGGATCGTATGGAGAAAGACTTCCGGGGTGACAAACCTGTCATCAGAGATCGTGCCAATAGTAGGGAGCAACCTAACACCAGCAAGAGGAGGTTTTCCGAGCTAGTGTATAGGGCAATCCCAGACGCAAGTAAGAAGCCAGTGGGTGTTACCACTGACAAATCTGAGGAAGAAAGTGCTAAAAGAGCAATCTCTGAAAGGACCCTTGGGGAAACCCATAAGTCCAGCACTACTATTCCAAAGAAGAAAGTATGGAAGAGGAAAACCATCCCTCGTCCGGCGCTGGGTGAACCAGGTGGTTTGGACGATCCTCACAGACAGGGTCTGAGTGGTGCGGGAGTAAAATGGTACCTCAGATTCATCAAGCAGGGTTTCTCGCGGATAGAATCGAGGAAGAAGGTCGACGAAAGAAAGTTGGCACAAGCAGAGGGCAGGCCGGTAGAAAGCTGCGGAGGTAAGAGAGACAGTAAACACATATCTCCCCCCCAGCAAGCAGCCCAGAAGAAAAGGAAAACCGTGACCGAAACCGAGACACATGCCTCGGTCAGCAAGGGCTCGGTAGCAACAAGTAGGGCAGTCTCATACGCGGCGGCTGCCAGAACCATACGGGTTGCGATTTTACCGAAGGAGTACCCCCGAATCACTCTCTCGCAGAGTGAGCTCTCTAAGCTCGAAGACGCCATGGTCGACGAGATGAGAATAGGGTGGGAAACTGAAATGAAATTTGAAGGCATATCATTCAAACCTGGTATGATTCTAGTAGATTGTACCAATCAAGAGACAGCAGACTGGATCAAGAAGACAGTCCCGAAGCTGAGTGGGTGGAAAGGTTGTGAGCTTACAACAAGACTGGGGGACGACATACCCAAGCCATTCAACATCACAATCTTCGTACCAAGAAGCAGTGGCCAAGACCATGGCATGATTCTTGCTCTTATAAAGCAGCAGAATGGAGAAATGAATACCCATGTCTGGAAGGTTCTTTCCTGCAAGGAGGAGGGTAACGGCCAACTGCTGAACATTGGCGTAGACGAGAAATCTGTGGAGGCGATTGTCAAAAACAATCATAGCCTCCACTACAGATTCGGTAAGGTCCAGGTGCATGGCCTGAAAAAAAGAAGTGGTACAGAGGACAAGCCGCCTACTGATACCAATCCGATTAGCACTCTGCCAACTCCCCAAATCCCCAGTACACCCACCCACATCCCTTTGCAGGAGAAACAGGAGACATCTCCGAAACATCTCCCAGCAAAATCCATCCCAATTCTATCCCAATCCCTTATTCTACCATCCAGTCCACTACCTAACCCCATTCCAACCCTATTCCAATCCCCTATCCTACCACCCAGTTCTCTACCTACCCCTATCCCAGCCCCCAAACCATCATCACCAATAAAGGTCATGATGGACATAGTAGAGGAAGAGGAAGAAGTTCCCCTCACAACAGAGGAGGAAAACGACCTGTTAACAGGTCCGGGGGCAGAAACCCCCGAAGAAGAAGATTTTTAATGGAGGTACGCGGGATCAGTACCAAGCTAGTCCAAGTAAACGTTCATCATGCCATAGCAGCCTCAGCTATCACAGCGAGGAAAATTACGAAAGAAGGCATTGGACTAGCACTGATCCAAGAACCCTGGACCTATGGGGGACAAATTAAAGGTCTATCCATTAGAAATACGAAGGTAATATGGGATAAAGAGTCAATTTCTCCTAGAACAGCAATTATAGTAAGGAACGATATTAATCATTTCTGCCTTTCAGAGTTTATGACGAGAGACCTGGTTGCAATCCAGGCCTCAATCAACATCGGAGGCCAAACCAGGTGGGTGGTAATCGCATCAGGATACTTTCCGGGAGATGAAGCGAACATTCCTCCCGCTGAGGTAAAGAAACTGGTAGATTACTGCCGGAGGAAGAAGTTACCAATACTGGTAGGTTGCGACGCAAACGCACACAACACCATCTGGGGTAGTACAGATACGAATCAAAGGGGTGAGTACCTTTTAGAATTCTTTTTAGAAAAATGCTTAGAAATTTACAATATAGGGAATACTCCTACCTTTGTTACTAGAAATAGGAAAGAAGTACTAGATATTACCTTCGGTTCTACAGTCCTGAAAAACTGTATCAGTAACTGGAGGGTCTCAAATGAGCCTTCTCTATCAGATCACAGGATAATTGAATTTGTTCTAGATGGAATTCTTTGTGGGAATATTCCTAGGAGAAATCCAAAAAGAACCAACTGGGATCTATATAGAGACAATCTCACATACAACATAGGAAATATATCCACTAACAGGGAACCCAAAAGTTGTCTGGAGCTTGAAAATGCGGTAAGCGAGCTAAATACAGCAATGATTGATGCATATGAATCAAGCTGCCCCCTAAGCTCCGCAAACAAGAAAACAGATGCCCCCTGGTGGAACAAAAACCTAGAAGCGCAAAGGAAGAGGGTAAGGAAACTCTTCAACAGTGCAAAAAGTAACAGCAACTGGCATGCTTACCATGCGGAACTTACAGCCTATAGTAAGGAAGTGAGGAAAGCAAAAAGAAGAAGCTTCGTAGACTTCTGTGAAAGCATAACAACAACCCCGGCAGCAGGCAGACTTCATAAAGCCCTTTCAAGGGAAAAGTCACAAACCACCATGGCCTTGAAATACGCTGACGGCAGTTTCACAGAAAATGAAGAGCAAAGATCGCTTCTCCTGCTTAACACTCACTTCTCTGGAAGCATACTAACAACAGGATATGATAGACCTATGCCTGTGCACAGTACTGATAAGCAAGACTGGAAGACAGCAACGATAGTTTGCTCGAAGAAGAGGCTAGAATGGGCATTAAGTACCTTTCAACCCTTCAAAACTCCAGGGGTAGATGGAATCTTTCCCGCATTATTACAAATGGGAAAAGAAGTGATTCTACTACACTTACTCAAAATTATCAGAAGTAGTCTGGCTCTAGGGTACATACCTAGTCCATGGACACGAGCAAAGATTATCTTTATACCAAAAATAGGTAAGAAAGACACGACTCATCCTAAATCTTTCAGGCCAATAAGCTTAACATCCTTCGTACTGAAAACCATGGAGAAGGTGATCGATAACTTCTTAAGATCAGAAATTCTAGTGAGTAATCCACTAAACACTAGACAGCATGCATACAGAGCAGGTAGATCTACAGAAACTGCCCTATACCATCTCTCAACCACTATCCAAAAAGTAATCGACTCAAAGGAAACAGCGATCGGCTGTTTCTTGGATATTGAGGGTGCCTTTGATAATACCTCACACGAGGCGGTTAACAAAGCACTTCAGAGGAAGGACACTCCGATTACAATAATAAAGTGGGTTAGTGCAATGCTTAGTACAAGAACGGCAGAAACACACTCTAGCCAAACGATTCAGAGAATAATCACTACGAGAGGCTGCCCACAAGGAGGGGTCTTGTCACCTCTACTTTGGAGTCTAGTAGTAGATGAATTATTAGAAAAACTAACCACGCAAGGCATAAGATGCATTGGCTATGCTGATGACATCACATTATTAGCCTGTGGGAAATATGAAGAAACCCTTTGCGATATAATACAGAGGGGTCTGGCAATCACGAAAAAATGGTGTACAACTGTAGGACTGAACATCAACCCCACAAAAACTACAATTATACCATTCACCAGAAGAAGACTCCTACCACACATGAAAGACATTACACTGGATGGAGTAACCATAGTACCCACAACAGAGGTCAAGTATCTAGGCGTGATTCTAGATAGTAAACTCCTGTGGAAAAAACAAGTTGAAGCAGCTACTGAAAAAGCTAAGAAAACCTTAATGATATGCAAAAGTATAGCAGGAAGATCATGGGGTTGTAAACCGAGCATTATTCGGTGGATGTACCTAATGATGGTAAGACCTATCCTTACCTATGGAGCGGTAGTCTGGAACAAGAGAGCGGACCAGGTGACCACCAGGAAAACATTAGAAAAAGTACAAAGACTTGCGTGCATATGCATATCAGGAGCAATGAGAAGCTGTCCAACTGCAGCTTTGGAAGTATTGCTAAACCTGACACCTTTGCACCTGGCAATAAGAAGCATCTCAAATGCAACGATAGCTAGATTTGCCAAAGAAACTGAGTGTGTCCTGAAATCTAGCGAAAAGAGCATAATATCGAAAGAGTTAGCACTCATTGACTTTCCTCGGGATAGCAAAACCAAGGAATTCAAATTCGATAAACTCTTCAGCGTTGAGCTAAGTAACAAAAAGGCATGGCTAGGTGAGAAAGAGACCTACTCAATGAAGACCCATGCAATAAAATGGTACACAGATGGCTCAAGAACAACTGAGGGAACTGGAGCAGGAATTTTTGGGCCAAGAGCAAAAATTTCAGTACCTATGGGAAGAATGTCAAGCATATTCCAAGCAGAAGTCTATGCAATAGGCAAACGCGCGGAAGTAAACATTGACAGGAAATATAATAACAAACATATTGCAATAATGACGGACAGTCAAGCTGCAATTAAGGCCCTACGATCCTACACAATCTCCTCAAAACTTGTCAGCGAATGCATTGACAAATTGAACAAACTGGGCAGTAATAACAAGGTTACAATCTACTGGGTACCAGGACATGTAGGAATCATAGGCAATGAACAGGCAGACGAACTGGCAAAGACAGGAGCCGGATTACCACTCAATGGACCGGAACCTTTTTGTGGAATAACAGAAAGCCACATTAAGAATGAAATCAAAAAGTTGGAGGAAGACAACAGAGCTAAACACTGGAATGACCTCCCAAAGATGCGCCAAGCCAAACTTCTACTTGGCACTTTCAACAAAAAACGTTACAAAGACGTAATAAAACTGAATAGAAACAATGTTAGAATGCTAGCCGGGTTTTTAACCGGACACTGCAGGCTAAGAAAACATCTAAAAGTACTAGGCATAGAGAGCGACGACCAATGCAGATATTGCAATGAACAGGAAGAATCTCCTGATCACCTCCTAGGTGACTGCGAAGCTCTAATACACCAAAGAAAGAAGTACCTAGGATCCTACTATGTAGAGGAGAGGGAGCTAAAACTCCTAAGCGTAACCCAGATACTAAGTTTCATCAAAGGAACTAGTCTGGATGAAGTACTTTAATTAAGGAATATCACTTAAGAAGTAGGGGGTACAATAGATCTAAACAGGTCGAGGTACATTACAAAACCCCAAAAATTTTCATTCATTCATTCATTCATAGGCACCCCATAAAAATAAACCCATAGGACACCAAGGAGCGTCCTAAGAACAATTACTGCACTAAAAAAAGGAAATAGGTACAAGAAAACATATTAGTATCCTTTTAGGCGAAAACGATTCCGTCCCTACTCACTTCCTCACCAAAATTTTAGCAATAAATCTCTCAGCTCTCAGCGAGAAGCCCACCATGAACGTCATTACTTAACCCTGATGGAACAAAGCAACACATGAGACTATGACATTAAAGTATAAAAAATAGAATAATAAATCCCAGAGTTTTAAGAACAGCATTTCTTTATATAAAAAAGATCTTCTTGGGTGAGAAGGTATCCTTCCTATGCGCTTAAATAATTAAATCATTCTTCCTATTGAGTTCCAAGAATAGCTAAGCCACAACATGTTTCTCACAATTTCTTATATTTACCTGCATACATATGCTATACCTACTCCTTCAAATTTTAAATAAATTAAACAAAAGAAAGTTTAAAACCGAAGTCATGAAAATGGTTTTTGGTTTCCTAAAGCATTTCCTAAATATTTTTACCTCACAGCAGTTCCACAATTTAAAAGAATGCGAAAATCACCAACATGTGCACACAATTCTCATACTTGTTTTTCATCCAATAATAAGTGTGTGGGGAGGGGGTCCTTCAAAGTGTAAACTTCTTATCTCTTTTTTTTCCAACGTACATAAGTCAATGCATGAAAATCTATCTGACAAAACACAAAACCTCAGTTCAAGCACAAATTTTCAAGAAACCACAACAAAACCGAATAAGAAGAAAAGAAAGAAATGTCTTTAAGGTTGGCAGTACATACCTAGGTACTTTGTTTTGTGGTTGCCGACATGACAAGAAAATGAACCTTATCCAACTTTGTTTTATTCTTCCTTCTTTTTTTCTTTAAATCTCTCACTTGAAAATATAAGAATATTGTTTATACCAAGGAAGAAAAAAATCACATGTACTACAAACAATATATCAATTCTCTTATACCAAAGTTTAACCACATTACGATTTTCAAGGAAAATATTGGAAAATTTTCTCAAAAAAAAGTCCTTTAAAAAGCACTTTAACTTTCTGAGGAAAATCCTAAAGAAAAGTAGGTATGTAAGTAAGTGAGTAAAAGAAAAAAACAATATTGCTTGCTGTTGACATCAAGCAAATCCAAAATCGATGTGCTCAAAACACACACACATAGTTGCTCTCTTGTCTTGACACTATGCCTATTCGTCGCTACTTTAGGACCCTCTTCGTTCTTTCACACAGCATAGTGCGAGTGAAAGGAAACGAAATTCTGGCAAATTCCTAGGCAATGTGCTATTCTTCTTAAGTGCTTCCTTAGACATTTCCTGTTTTCGTTTGCTTTTTCGGCTCTCGAAATCTCACTTCTTATAAATAAGTTAAAAGGAAATAAACCAACGGATAACAGCACGAAGAAACTACAACAAAAACATAAGAAGTCAATTTGGCAAGTTTGGAATAAGTTTTCGATGCCTTCTCTTGTAACCACAAAACCATTACCACCACCACAAGAACTGTTGTTTAGACACCAGCCTTTAAAAGAAGAAGAAAAAAAAAAAAAAAACTATTAGGTATACTTTGAAGCTTCACAGACTTCATTTGTTGGATAAACTCTCAAGCCATAGACTACACCTAGCACACTAAGAGTGTTCGTAGACAACAAGGCACACAACAACAATCAACACCAACAACAAGAAAAAAAGTCTTCATGATCAATTAACAAGCAGACTCTTTGGCATAATTATAATTATTCAAAGGTTCAGAAGACATTGTAGTGTTTACAACCAACAGTACAGATATGGTTTTGCATTTATAGCTTCGTCGGCAATAATGCCTTTTTTTGTGTGTGTGTGTATTTGTGTATGTAGGAGAAGCTATATTACCTACATAAGACGAGTATTTGCAGAGGACCGCGATTCGTGGAAGAAAAACTGATGAGAGGGCATTAAATTTAAGTTTAGATGTAACATTAAATAAGCCTTTTCTTCCTAATTAATAAACGACCGTTAATGAATAATAACTGGTCTATAAGCCCACTGGCATTGTTAATGGCGATTTGTGGCTGACTTGGACTATTAAGTAGGCCATTCATTATAAATTAGTTTTTAATCTTCAATTGAGGGTAGCTCATTATTATTCCCGGGAATGATTTGTTGATATTTTGTAAATGATTGAAGGAAATTAATTTCGAGCGATTTTCTACGCAAATACTTTGAATGAAAAGGGGAATAGGTATTTTGTTTGTCGTAGGCTAATTTGTTACTGTTTGCACCATAAAATCCATTATGAAAGTGACAAGTCTTTTGTTTTCCAACTGTAGAATGGGGTACCTATCTGGTGCAGTGTAATAAGCCCCGCAGCAATAAGGCACGTGGGTCTTATTTTGTTTTTGTTTTGGAATTAAGACCCACGGGTGTTATTTCCATAACGAAGTGGCAGTAAGAACCGCGGGCCTTAATTACTTTTTCTGTGAACTCAAATAACATTTCGTAATGGAAAGAAGTTGAACCGTTTATATACCTTGACTTATTTTCAATGCGAATAAACTGGCACGTGGATGTAACTCCCCTAGGCATAAATCCATACTCTCGTTGTGGACTAATGTCACACAAAGGGGAACGCACGATCATAATTTAATTTTGATGGGGCCAAAATCCCCATTTATTCGGCTTGATGCCAGCTAATTCTAAATCTAACTTAAAAACTAAGGAACTAATAACTAACGTCAATGAGGAGGGTGATTTAGAAGGTGAAGTTTTAGGTTAGGCAAGGGATGCTGATGCTGCTGGTGGTACCCGTGGTGTGATGGTTAGCATGACCACCTGCTAACCCAGAGGTTCGAGGTTCGAATCCCAGCAGAGGCAAAAATGTTTTTCCACGGGTATCGCCTTTGGCGAGGAATTGGCAAGTCCTCCGTTAGGAAATTCATTGCCATGAATAGCACTTTCTCAATTAGCAGTTCGAAACTGGCAGAAAATTGTAGGTCGCTTCTATTCCTTGACAAGTCATTTTTTTGAGAAATGCGCTAGGCCCAGGAACTTCTCGCTCTGTTGCGCCACCTTATTTTTTTTTTTTTTTAAGGGATGCTGAGGTTAAAGTCAAAACTTGAATTAACATAACTCAGCAGTTGGGAGATAGGTTCATTTGAGCAAAAGGACGTTGCTTCTGCTCTTGGACAAAGGTGACATTAGCCGCTTTTATAAGAGAACCTTTTGGAAACTGTTAGTTATTCTGGCTGAACTCTCCCCATAATGCGGAGGGCAGAAAAATCTGATTTTCCAATATAATTTTGTGTCGCAGGTTGCGTACGGAACGGTTGTTCAGTTCTGACTCAATCACTTCAAACTTCCTATGCCAGTTTGATAAGCTTATCGTTTTTGGACAAATTTTTGTTTCTTTTAAGTTGATTGAAATGTCGGAAAATGATGGCAGCTGATACATCCAGTAAGCTGTGGAATACAACCATGGGTCAGCGTTTTGTCGGATGTGTACAAGAATAAATCGAGATCATTTGTTCGAATACATCGATTCAAGTACTCGTATCACAACAGGTTTATTATGATGACCAGTAGTGGCTTTCTCACAGTTGTGTTGTAATTATAGCAAAACAACTTGCGTTTGGTGCATAACTCACCAACTCCATTTTTCCAGAAAATATAAAGATACATGATTCATCAAGTATCTACTTTGTTTTTCCGGAATGTGCCAAGGATGGTGATTATCTTATTGAGCAACCTCACTACCAAATCCATCGATGTAAAGAAATTATCAAGAGTGAGGTTGCGTCCAGAGTTGAGATATGATGGCATGAGCGACATCACTACATCATCTCCACGCTCAAGTCCTGTACGTTGTTCAGAGCTTCCAGAGTAGATTGCTAACTTCAGTTTTCATTCCGACAAAACTATTTGGCAACCTTGCATGGTTTGCACTGGCGAACTTGCACATCAGCAGTTGCGGAATGATTTCAACTGCTCATCTTATATGAATCCTTAAATTTTCAGATGGATTGCAGTTCGTTGAGAAGTTTGAGGTTCGAATCCCGGAAACATTTAATTGCTTTTCTATACAGGTATCGTCATTTGCAAGGACTTAGCCGAGTCCCCTAGAGCAATTTCACTTGGTTCAGAATTGGTAAAGATTTGTAGGTTAACTCCTTTCGCAAGAATATAGAAAATTCTCCGAGAGTAGTTTATATTTGTTTATTCTATTCAAAAATTAAAAAAAAAAAGAGAGAGAGAGAATGAAGAGGAGGCAAATAGCTTGATAAAGTCTTGAAATGATGTTGCTGTTCGCACAGAGTTGCACAACGTAGCTTTTACTACAAAATGTGAAAACAAATACATGAATTTAGGCCGCCACGTAGAAGAGAAAAGAGTTTTAACAGATTCCAAACACTGTGGCGTATACGCACTTTATTTTTACAAAGTTTTTTAAGTTTAATATAATAAAAGCTTATATCTGTTTCAGTTGGCCTTTAAATCTACCAACTTTAATGTTAGTCATTGCTCTCATTTTAAACCATGAAAAATATAATTCTATGAATATAAGAAATACGTTTTGTATACCTCCTACCTCCGAGATCATATTTTTGAATATGTAGCATTTTTATCACCAAAATATATGCTGAGCCAAGCAATGAAGAGAAAAAGTGAAAGAGAAAACACTAGTCATAAGTCACTGCCTCTTCACCCATCGATTTTAAGAGCTTTGTAATTGATTTGCAATGGCGTCTATCACGATCGTCCTACAATTTTCGAACTATGAGTGCATAGCCTTGTAGTGAATGTTTTGCTACGAAATTTGACACAGAAGTTGATAAAATTATTAACGAGTTCTAGGTATCTGTTGTCATATGTATTACGACGCAAGGTCCCCCTGATGGGGGCGAATACACTCTAAAATTCATGGCGCCGCAAAACAGTGTAGTCGAACGAACTATGCAGCTAGGATTTTACACTCATTTAATGAAGTTTTCGTCTCTTCTTCCTCTCATACACTCATACCAGCTGTCCTTTAAAGCACACCGATATTTGCATCTCTATAGGATAAAATAATAAATTTATATGTACGATCATTTCGTATATTGTACAGAAATGTAATTTAATTTTCACTTGCTTTTGCTTATTGTAGAGAAAAAACTTAGGTACAAGACTTTCAATTATTTGTTATCTTCATTTTTTTTTTCAGAAGTCGTGATTACTCAGGAATAATACTGAGAGACAAATTGTGCTAACCCAACGACTCACAGAAGAAAATGAGAATACAAGAAATCGTAAAAACGGCAACTGTATCAAGACAGTGTACTTCTTGTTCACGTCACCCGCATGCTTTTAAGTTCAAACCCCATCTTTTAACCTTCTTCGTTTTCTTCTATTGTTTTTCCGGTCGTTGCCATTGAAAAGAAAAACAAAATTTAAATAAAAAAGTGCGACGACGACCTCCTGGCGTGTTTACTTTTCCTGCCAATTATAAATCAACTCTACGGCGCTTTGTTTCCGCACGGCTCTTTATTTAAACTAAATTCGCATTTTGCTTTTGCAAAAAAAAATAAAAAAAAACCATTTTTCGGGGTTGCTTGCTTTTGTCGCCCAGCGAGGGGTGTAAGCACAAAACGTAAACGTAGGCAAAATTGTGGTTGTGGCGCCTGTAATAATAACGTAACTGAAAATAAATAAAAAATAAACATCATTTAGCCCGCCAACAAAGAAAGAAAATAAAAGCGAGAGCAGTTAAAACTAAGCAAACAGAAAACAAACAAAACCCCCGAAATACAAAAAAAAAAAAAAGGGAAACGAAAAGTATTTAACCCCAAAGCAAGGGTGCAAAAATAACAAATACACAGCCCAGAAAATTGTTGTCGGTTGAACCAAAACGCGAAAATTAATTCCAGTATTCGAGTAATAATTTTTCATCACTACGCATTTCGCCTTTTTTTTTTTTCATTTGAAGTGAAAGGAGAAGCGGTATGGAGGTGCCCTGCTGGGTCACGGAGAATGCTAAGCCATCATTACTCAAAGCTGTATAAAACAGCATGCTTTGGAGATTAATCTAGGAAAAGTTGTAAGAATAACGTGACTTGTGACGGCTTATATATCCGTCTCTATGTGCATGAACAGAGCTGTTGTTTTTTAACTAAACTTAACTTAGCCTCTTTTTTTTATTAATATAAGCAGTTTTTTATAATGTCAAGACGACAATTAGTCAACTCTTTTGTGGTTTGGTTTGTGCGTAAGCATAATCTAAAGGTGAAAACTTTCAATAAATTTTGTAGAGAATGGAGAAAAGGCGATTGGACGCCGTGTACTTTTTGATTTATCTTTTCCTGCGTCATTAATAAAAACAAATTAATTCGAGTGACTCTTTACAACTGCTTATATGTACGATTTGTTTGTGCCGAGCAAAATTTATTAATGGTGTGCAACGCACCTAAATTCAAAGGCCAATCTACTAGGAGTATAATTACGTACAAAGTACAAGTTCTTAAGTCGACTATCGAGGAGTTGTGTAGGTTGGTATGAAAGTCTTAGTTTGCCCCGAACTCTAGTGAAATCAAATTTCTAGTGAAGTCTAAGAAAATAATAATTTTTAATGAGAACCTGTACCAGACATCGAAAAAAAACCACAAAGCTTGTGGATTTGGTCTTGTTGAAAACCTAAACTACCTTGAAATACTTTTTCAAGACTTTTTTTTCAGCATGTCTGCCGTCGAAGATGCAAATTGAGCAAGTAGGTTCTGTTCGTTTTTTTTTTTCAGTTTTAGTAGCCAAGACTAAGGGTATAAAGAGTCGGAAGATAAGTGAAAAAAGCACTCAGAGAAAATGCGAACCACAAGATGGCAAAAAAAAAAAAAAAATTAAAGAAGTCAAAACTAAACAAAAAAGCAAAAAAAAAACTGTGTTTGCTCTAGTATCTAGTTCTAAGTTTGAAACTGGTTAAAGAAAAACACAAAATTCTCTTTTGGTTTAGGTTGCTCTATTCTCATTCAATTCACAAGCTATATTTGGGCCTAAAGTCATCAGAATGAAGTTATAGAGTAGCTTACAGTATACTCGTTCAGTAAGTTAGCTATGTAAATACATACATAATATGTATTACATATGTATGTTATGTATGTATATAAACTAGTTTTATGCATGTTTTTAGCGCATTGGCAGATGTAAGTTGATTGAACAAAAATGAATTGCAAATGACAACGTCTGCTATTTTGTCGGAGTTAGAGGTTCGAATCCAAGAAACATTAATTTGTTTTTACCCGAACATTGCTTTCCGCAAGAAACTGGTAAGTTTTCCACGAAAGTTGCTTTTTCACTTATGTAGCTTCTTGGGAGTAAACAAAAATATTGGTCTCTAAAAATCTTTACCTATTTTTTTTATATTTCGGAGTCTAGGAAAGTCCAATGTATTTAACAGGAAAGGCGAGAAACTTTACCTCATACTTTTCAGACGCAATTTTCTTGAAACTGCCGTTTTAAAAGGATACCCACAATTTCCAAGTTCTAATAATTCGATTTGCTTAAAATCTCGTGTTAATCTTCTTTGTGGACTTCGCTGCGGAATGAAATATCCTCATCTTCAAATTGCAATGTTTATTGATATTATTTTTCTTTTTAATTTACAAAACTCACGACAGTCGCCATTTTGTGAAATTTTTCCTTCGACTCTTTATAATTAATTTTTTTATAATTTCTTCAACTGCACTTCAAAAGTTACTTTGAATTATTACTTGTAGTTCAAAATACACCGCAAGGGCATAAGTCGCCGGGACATAAGTCCCATTCTTTTTTTTGGGGCTTAGTCCCATAGACATAGATCCCAAATTCGTTGTAGGACTTATGTCTCACTTACCTAGCTTAGGTTAGGTTTGGTTGAATTGGAGGTGCAGCCACAAGTGGCAGCACCTCACTCGGATCTCAAGGATTCATTGTGCTCCCCGGAAAACAGAGGATGAGAAGGTGGGAGGATTGGAGAGGTAGATGGTTGGTTTGTTGGTTTGTTTATTGGGGCAGGAAACACCCACTGAACTATTTAGAGCCACGTTGCTCAATGGGAGGTTAGACATTGTGGCCCAGTTCGTCGAAGAAGTATTCTCCAAGGCTTTTTTTCCTAGTGTGGGCCAAGCTGGGACACTCACAGAGGAAGTGGAATGATCTTTCCTCTGCCTCTTCGTCTTGGCATCCTCTACATAAGTCGGATGTGCTAATGCCAATTCTCATCATGTGGATACCCAACGAGTTGTGGCCCGTGAGAATGCCAATCAACAGAGGGAGCCGAGGTCTGCTAAGCTGGAGTAGAAACTCTGTTTTTTTCTTGGAAGTATCTGGCCAAAGGTTTCTGGAGACTCGGCATGTTTCTAAAGATGACCACCTGTCATTGGCGGTTTTTAGAAATTTATGTTTGATTTTGTTTTTTTCTTGTTCTAGTGGTTAGAAGGTGTACGTTTAGCTGGATTCGAGTGCTGACCCGATTTTAGCCAGTTTGTCCACCATTTCATTACCGATTATGTCACGATGTCCTGGAACCCAGGTTAAAGTTACGGTGTTTGTTTCGCTCACTCACCTAAGTAAGACATAAGTCCCAAAAATAAATGTTGGTTGGTATGTCCCTCCAAATTTACTTTTTACAGGAAAATTTTCTTAGAAGATCTTCTGACAAAATTCTTTAAATTTTATCTCTGTTTTTTTAGCTTTATTTTCTCAATTAGGTACTTAGCTGAATGGAGCAAGTTTCTGTAACTGTAATGTCTTGAGTATTAAATGTTTATAGCGGTTACAGCCCTATTATTATTCCTAATCGCCTTACCCGCACGTCAAGTATTCGTGGCGTGGGTTCTCGGTTATAATAACTTTATTTACATCACCAATGCGCTTTGGTGTATGTTACTTTCTCAAGAACTCTAGGCGGAGTACTTACCTACTGTGACTTGAAAATATCTAGTAAGTCCATCCTCGATAATCTTTGGTCCCCATGGTTAATGGTTTCCACGTCTGCCAGTGGTGTCCGTGGCACAATGGCAAGCATGTCTTGGGGTTCGAGGTTCGAATCCCAACAGAGATAAAAAAATGTATTTCTTTCATTTTGGTTCAAATTAAACTAGTGGGACTGATTTTCTGATCAGAACTTCTATATTAGTTATGGCCGTGCGTGTGTTCAAAGTCCCTCCTAACCTTTTCGTATGTCACTCCTTTGTATTAGCTGCACCATGTTTTTGTGTTCATTTTGCGCAAGTGTGGGAGAGTTCTGTTTATTGCTTTATCGTTGTTAAGCATTTTTCCTGCTCTCACAGCCCCTCTCCCCCTCCTTTTTGAAGCGCAAAACTAAAAAATTTGTTGATTTTAATGTTGATATAGTAATGATAAAAAAAGTAACCACTATTCATGGCTGAGCGTTTTTTGCAAAGATCACATGCCACAATGCTGTAAGACATTCTTATCTCTTATACCACTTTTATCCGTTTCACATTCCCAAGAATGTTTACCAATTCAGCTCTTTGTCTAAAAATACTCCCATCAGTGTTCCAAAAATACTCTCGAAATTAGCCCAAAGCAAATGCTCGAAATTGATTGAGCTATCTAATCAGAAGAACTCTCCAGGCATTTGCCAAGAATATACATAACCTTCCAAAATAGAAAACCCAGCAAATTGCCATGAATTTCTGTTAGAAAAAGGATTCCCATACAACACAAGCGCCTACTTACTACACCTGAGGGTAAATAAAAATAAATGAAATTAGGAAACGCAGGTCGCTTTTATTGCTATAATGACTATGACAGCACGCAAGTCCTTCCAAGGTAACATTTTTTTCTTGTGAAATTTATATAATTCTGATAACTGACCGGTTATGTGGGACTATGTGACATTTGGCTCTTAAGGCAAATGCTTTCAAAGGAATTATTTTGAAACGATGTTGGAAAGGCTTCGCATAATTAAAGTCATAATTTGAAATTAATTCAAATGGACATGTGTGTGGTGAGCTTTGATGTTGTATAAATATACAATATCGTTTAATTGCCCACAAGGTGTGTCGTACTTGGTTTGATTTGTATCTTCACAGTATTTGGGCTTTCGCGTTAGCTTTATATTATGTTACTGTGTTTCTATTCTCTTTCTCCTTTTCACTGGCGCCCGAAATTCATCATAAGCTTTGGAAAAAAGAAAACCTCAGAAAGATGATATTCCACATGATTGGACACAACATAAGTTTCCACTTCACTTCCGTTACTTTGAAAACACATCGCACATCGCATTGAAATGACATCGAAAATTTCGTCAATCACACAGGACGTAGACATATGCCGCATATGGCTGGCCAATTTGCTCACAACGAATGGCGCAGAGAAGAACTCCATTAAACACCATCGCACAACAAATCATATCATAAGAGATCACTCTCGCATACATATACCATAGACTGAACCGCCTTTAGGTCAGCAAGACTCACCAATTTAAGCCTTCCCACACATCACCTTTGTCCTTATTGCTTTTTTTTCGGCACCCCGTATCGTACTGGCATAAATGTATGCGTATATTTTCAGCCTTTGAGCAGGAGGTAGCAATCCTTTAATTGCCATCGCCGTACGTGGTCTGACTTCGACAAGCATTTGAACACGCATCCACATGAGTATCTATCTAGGTACCGAAATAATCCTTTTCATTGTATTGGCAACTGCCAACAAACTGGTAGACTTTCCGAGCGACTGCTCAAACGTTGTAGAGTAAAATACCTACTCGTCTGCAATTTGTAAGGATCTACTCGTCGCCTTTATCACATTTAACCTGCGGCACTTCAGTGAGCGCTTTCTGTCCGGTGAATTATGTGGGTGTTCTGCTCCCAGAGGAACCTTCATTCTAAGGGGTTAACTAATGCGATTGTAACATTGAAAAAAGGTCAAACCAGGAACTCTAGCTCTCATCCGCAAAATAAAATCAAAAAAAGTTCATGGCTTCCAGGAACACCTGGCGGTTGGTCTGTGTGTGTGTGTGGGTGTGAACTGGCTTGAACTAAAGGAGCGAAACCAATGAAACTTCCTTATTGGTATCACGTTTAACTACATCAGAAAAGATTACACTGCCTTAGTCTCCTGGTTTGTAGGTACCTATGACACTGCTACTGGTCAGTTCTGGTCAACCATTTGAAACGGTGAGTCAATACACAGACACACAGATAAATGAGGGTGCATTGCACATTGCACAATGCACATTCAAAAATAGAAAAAGATTTTTATTCTTAGATCAATGTAGGAAGACTCACATAAACCGTATCGAATTAACCTGTAATTCAGTTTGGTCTTTCTAGGTTTTCAACTCAGCGTACACACGTAGAAAAACTTTTTCTGGTTTTTGTGGATGATATAATGTAGACAAAAATTCAAAAACAGTGTTTAAATGTATGCAAGTAGTTATAACATTGGCACAACAACAACTGTCAAGTCACAAGTCAATTATTTTCTTGAACCTTTCTCATTGATGTTCTGTTTGTATAGGTTTGGAGATATTTTTTTTATTTTCTTTTATATTAAACAATCGTTTCAGAACTAACGGTTTTGCTTCAACAAATTAACTATACTTCAGGTTTAATTTCAAATTATTTATTATACGAAGATCTGCAGTTTCAGAGCTTCGCAGGAAATCGCTTTTCTTCAAATTTGTTTATTATTTTTCTTGAGTACCTATACATATACAGTCTTCAAAATTTTACGAAAATGTCCTTGTTGTCCAATGTACTAGAAAAAGCACAAACACAATCATCCTCTGAGCAAACGAATCGACTCTATGTTTCAGAGCTACAGAGACCTAGGGTCACCAACAGTTCACCTTGGAATAAGCGAAATTGCAGTGCTGCATGAAAGATGAATTTTACTTTATTCGACCGGAAAAGATCTATCATCGGGGTGAATTTATATATTTTCGCCGTAGACCAAAATAAAAAAGAACGCGCAGCGAGCGTACTGCACTCTCTGCAACAAACTTATCCCTTATAGAATTTTGATTCAAATTCAAGTGAAGAGCAGCGAGAGCAATAGAGTAGTCAATTTTATAATATCCTTTGGATGCAAGGAGTGAATCTGTCTCGTTCCATAAGAAAATAAGTGATTGCAATGGCTTCAGGTTCCGCCGTGACGAGAAGGTACGTAAAAATGGCCATGCTTCTCTTTTTATTGTACTTTTTTTTCATAAGAACATTTTTTTTCTTTTGTTTCTTATTGTTCGTTTTCGCAGGTGGCAAGAAATTTATATAAGACCGGATATTAAAGATAAAACGGATTAAGGAAAACGTCTTTCGATGATGTCGTCTTTGAAAAGCAGATTCACTTTAATCGAAGGAAGTGTTAAAATGAAAATAAGAGCAGCAAATTGATTGAATGAATGAGGAAGTGTAATTTTAAAAGATTTTTGGGTGTGAGAATTTCAAAGGTGTTTTGGAAGTAGAACAACGGAAAAAGATCATATATTCACAGATTCTTGACTTACATAGGTATGATAAAATTTATCAAACACCCAAGATGGGCTTAATGAAGGAGTTTAAGTAGGTGTCTACTAAAAGCACTTAGCCTTTGTGTCACAGCAAAAGGAGTAAATGGAAGAACTATGAAAACACAAAAGTTTTGAGTATGTTGGTACACGAACACACAGAGAAGTTCCTCATTTATGGCATCAGTTCAAAGCTCTATCAAAAATTGTATACGTCTTTGAAGTGTGCCTTGCTTTGAACTCTTTACAATTCCTTTAAAATTAGTTTGAAGACATCTATAGTTGAAAATTCAGCCATGTTCAGGGCAACGAAGAGATTCAATAAAAAATAATACACGCAAGGAGATACTAATCACTGAGCTTCCTGAATTTTTTCAAGTATTGGTTAGTTTTTCAACCGAAGGATTTTATCGATAGGGGTATTAGACGGATAAGTGAAATTAAGTTGGCTGGGCGCAGAACGATCTGGATAGATTCTAACTTGCTACAATTAAACGCACACTGACTTTAAGTACTTTGCTCCTTTTTGTCGTAGACACTGCTTCTTCGTTTCATCATAAACAGAAATTAAGTAAAGCTTTGCTTATAGGTTTGAGTGTGGACTCTATATTACAACGTTCACTGAGTTCGAGAAATAAGACTATACTTTCAAGTTATACTTTTTATCTGTACTTTAGCTACAGCACTTTTCTATTCGTTACACAATTCAATAAGTCATCACACTTTGTCTTATCAAATCTTTATATCATTACTTCACAAGAAAATCTCACATAAAGAAAAGCATACCACCATTATCGAACTTTCTAGATAAGACAAGAACCGTCTAGAAAAATTTCGAACAGTTTGTGCTCTCCTCCCAATTATTTTATGTGTGTACATTACCAAACAAACCCTATTCGCGGCAATTTACACACTCACTCTCTTCTCACTCCTCAGTCATATTTGTATGCGCACGCACACCGGCTCACAAACAACTCCTTTTTGGGGAATGTTCATTGGATGTACATTACAATATGTTCTGCTTACTTTGTGGGTTTCAGTGGTCAAGCTTCAAGCATTACTTCATTCGACTTATAGAACCAGCGGTTAGACCAGGAGGCTGATGAGGTACTCCAACAAATTAAGTTTAAGAAATTAGCGGACAGAGTATGTGACGCTATTGGTGAATGAGCTCTTGATAAATCTTAAGTAGGTTTTTGTCCAAAGCAGAAGTGCACCGACTCTGAAATATTCACCCTCTTATGCCAAAAATGTTTTACAACCTTCTGCTTTGCTCCTAAATAGGCTACAACGACTTTCTTAAAATGCTACTTAGAGGTTTCTTTTTCGAAATATCAAGTTGTTTCTGGAAATAAGTAGTATATATGGGGTGATTTGCATAAGGTGTGACAAAAAGATAGGTTGGACCTAGACAAGCAAAAAATCGTATAGAAGGGTGGGGTCCAATTTCCCCCGTTTAGGCGGGAGGGGCAATTTAAGAAAAAAATTACTAAAAATGGAAAAAAAATTATTTAAAAATAGCTGTAATCCCTACAGAGTCGTGCTATAGCATTTTGAGAAGCCAAAAATCTATACATTAATTTAAATTTAAAAATAAGTTGTTCAAATCAACAGTTTTTGAAATATTAATTTTCAAAGTCAAAATTTTGAAAAAATACTTAATTTTTTTTTTTCAAACCATTTTTTTCTTTAAATTAATAATAACGAAAAAAAAAACTTTAAAAAAAAAAATTGAAAAAAGTCGTTTTTGTAATTTTTGGTTTTCTCAAAAACTACAGGCTATTTTGGCATCCGGTTTTTTGTGTTTGATCAAAAATAAATAAGAGCATTGAAAATAAGCCAGAAAAATACTACTTAATTACGTAAAATTTTGAAAAAAAAAAAAATGGTTTGAAATAAAAAAGTTATGTTTTTTTTTCAAAATTTTGACTTTGAAAATTAATATTTCATAAACTATTCATTTGAACAACTCATTTTTATATTTAAATTAATGTATAGGTTTTTGGCTTCTCAAAATGCTATAGCACGATTCTGTAGGTATTACCGTTATTTTGAAATAATTTTTTTTCCGTTTTTAGTGATTTTTTTCTTAAATTGCCCCTCCCGCCTAAACGGGGGAAAATGGACCCCCCCCCCCCCCTCACATACGATTTTTTGCTTGTCTAGGTCCAACCTACACACTCTATCTTTTTGTCACACCTTATGCAAATCACCCTGTATATTACCATACACAATACGAAAACTCACATTTTTTCGCTTTTGATTGAGTAAAATCAAATTTTAGGTGGCAGTAGTTGTCTAAAGATGTGAATTCGTACTTGAATATCCGGAAATTCTTTACTTATTTGGTTTTTTGGTGCAAATTTTTTTTTTATAAGAAAGTCTCTGATCGATAGTCCAGTCCAAGTTTTGATGTTGAAGTTTTTTGAATGGATTTTGGCGTAAAAGTGTCAAGCTTTGTTGAATTCTTCAAGTAAAATGATCTTGGCTGTGTATTGGGAAATGGATTTTATTTAAACCACACAGAATATATACTTCTAGGTCAATTGATGGTTTTGAGCCACCGTTTTCTGTTAAGATGTCTGCATTCTTTTTACCACCAAAAATCACGTGTGCTTTGCCAATTTGGACACTTACACATATTGTCTCCTCTACTAGTTCGAATCTTACGACTGGTGACCTCAGAGCTTTTAGGTCTTCTTGGCTGTCTGAGAAGTTGAAGATTGTTTTATTTTGGAAGAACTTATTATTGTCGTATATTCTCGGGCTGCATTAAAGATGAATTAATACCAAGGCTTAGGTGAGTTACTGAAAATGCCGGAGCCAGTTCCAGTATCCTTTTTCGAATATTTAGTTTACCAGATTATTTCATGCTTTGAAAGGTGTGATATTGCGAACTTCTCTTGTAAGAATGTGGGAATCGAGGTGATGTGCTCTTGATGGGAGAGACGGCGCGGCGGCGGCGCGGCGTGGCGTATGCAAATTTTTCGTCCTTTTTTACAGTAAGGTGGATTGGAGGTAGTCCTAGATTGACGTTTAGAGTAAATGAAGGTATAGTGCTCATTCAGACAGTAACACTTGTTGTTGCAGGTCTATGAAGTTTCTCTAGGTTTTAAGATTGTACAGCATTTTTGGTTTCAGGTCCTAGTTTTTGTAAACTATATGCTGCAATAGGTTCATTATCACTCATGTTGAGACGCTTTGGGTTTCATGACACTTCAATTTCTATGATGATCCTTGCGTATTTTGATTCCTTAGAGAATGAATACCGTCATTCATTCATCCTCTTCTTTTTGTAAGCGGTCCAATAAGTTTCTTATGAGGATTATAGAAGAAGCCTTCTTCTTTACGCTCAGCTTAGGGCTGACAGAATTCTTCGTGGCATTAATCTTTCTGATGAACTTTATATGTCAATCATCTTTGAAGCCAACTGCCATGGACGCTTTGAAGTGCAAGTAATTTAAGAAAGCTATTTGCAACAATTAAACAAAAAAGTGGTGAGAGGACTTCACCGGGCAGGGGTCAACTCGCAAATGGTTACTTCGCAGAGGTCAATACGCAATTTGTTATTTCGCATATCAACAGTTCGCATTTTGTTTTTTCGCAATTTTTGTTTGGCAAATTCATGTTTGGTTTTGGGATCATCTCACTGTAAGATGATCTCGCATTCAATATTTCGCTATTACTTAAATTGCTTTACCTTCTATTTCGCACTGATTTATTTCGCATTTTGATATTTCGCTTTATGTTATTTGGCAAAGTATTTTTATTATTTTTTGTTTTTAATTTGTTTGGTTTTCACTTTATCACCTGTTCACAAATTTAGTAAATTTTTTTTACTAATTGCAGAACTCAATTGTACCATCACCAAATAGCAATCTTGCTAATATTCGTAGAAAAGCCAAAATACGTAACCAACCTAAATATGTTGACATGTCTGTGCCGAGTGTCTGTACACTATCTACATATTCCCACAGAAACCTCAAACCTTTATTTTGAACCCAATATTGATGAATTCGACGAAATAGCTGTTGATGATGAGGTTTCCCTAAAATCGAACACTTTACTCCTGCGAATTCTTTTGCTTATTACATACCTTTTCATGGTTAATATGCCAGACACGATTAAGATAATCAAACTGTCTGCATTAAGACACAATTTTAGCATTTTTCTTAGACTCCGCCGTACACCTACCTGTACAAAAATCCTTGATATAACTGTGTTATTTCAGACAAACTTCCAGGAATCATTCATCATAAGGGAGTGAAGTTTTCTCTGTGAAGCGTATAATTGAGTCATTACGATAACATGATGTTTTAATTGAAATCACAAAATCTGGGAAAATTCTTACGCATAATCACTAAAGCTTGAACAAAAATTCCACATACCTATACCTTAACCAAATGAATTTGTATAAGTAGCAGAAAAGATTTTTCTCAAGGCACATACAGAACTTCTTTTGCTTGGATTTGAAGTTGTTGAACTTTGTCAGTTTTGATAGCAATAAGTGATTTTAAACTTAAATAAATATCAAACTGTGCTAAGGTGCATTTCCTTACACAATTCAAAAACATGCAATAAGCTGATGGAAGACCACTCAAGCCACAGACCAATGATTCCTCTGGTTTTGCTTATGAGCGTTGACTGATGTGACAAGGAATGCAAATCTCGTGACCTATAATTTTCCAAGATGTCTAATCCATTGATGCTATGGTTCATCGATTGGTCTCCTTTGAGTATGCCAATAAAATAACGAAAGTACCCAAAGCCATTTGAATATCGTGCATATCAGACGCAGAAATGCGGTCCAAACTTCACATCAGGGAGACCCCTTATCTATTCGTTTTTGTTTTGTTTTGTTATATAAAGTAAACCGAAATGAAGCCGTGAATGGATAATAAAATTTCCATAGGACGATAGGAGAGAGAGGCCTGCGTTTTCCAAAAAAACATTGGCCACTTTTGCTTGTTGCTTTTCTATTCACTTTTTTTTCCATTTCCGATTTAAGGTTATTTATGTTTTTCTCCTCTACCATCAGAGTTTCCTCAGCGGTTTTAGCAAATTTTTGGTTGGCAAATTCTATAGTGTAAACGTGTCTAAGATATTCAAATGGAATCGATAAGGATTCTTCTATGGACTTTGGAGTGTTTTTTTTTTTGCTTGTTTCCTTATATTTAAATTCAAATTTCCGTAAGGCAATGGAGCTTTTTGTATTTTCTTATGTTCCTTTCGATTTCGAATAAAAGGTTCCTTCCGGCATTGTTTTTTTTTTACTGTGCTTCTCTGTTTTTTGAATTTAAAAAAGTTGTTTTGTCCATTGGAGGAATAAAGAACATGGTTGGGATATTAGAAGGAGGTTTTCTTTTATGATAATATCGGAATTTTGTGTTCAAATTTAAAGTTTTATTGGCAAGATAATTTGAGAGATTGGAATATTCTGAAAATCAATATTGCCAGGGGGGGATTTTGATATACTATTGGAATTGCGATTAGTTACTATTGTTTGAAGAAATAGGATTATAGAAGTTTATTCTTCCGTACTGTAAGCTGTATTGAGATGATTTACAAAGATACACAATGAATTTGTGGTACAACGTTGCTTTTTAAAGTTTGTTTTGTTCTAAGGGCACTTTACAGTGCTTATTACTTGTTTGTTTAAGTACGTCGGTACAATGCCGGCAGACAGTCTTTTTATTCGGCTCGAATTCGGGTCGCCTTTATAAAAGCAGGTTGGCCGATCATACTAAGCCAATATTGCCAAATAGAATGAGCGGATTGAATCCGCTCGCCAAAGTTTGGACGCACCTTTAAGTTTGGTGTAACTTTGTACAGACGGTTGTACTATCTGACAGTTCTTCCACTCATCCTCAACACTAAAGAAGTATTGGCAGAGAATAGACCCCACAAATGTGCTCAAATCTTAACACGGTCACTCGGCTTGACATTTTTGTTCTAATTCATTTTATGTTCTACCTTTGTAGATTGGATCACACCTACCTCACTGATAGATCTTTTGCGGTAAAATTTCGAAATATTCTTTTCGATTCCTTAAAGAAGGAAGGAAAGGATGTGTTCATGTTGTAGAACACTTCAAAAACATGTCTTTAAAATTTTAAGCCGATCTTCTGTCCTCACACTCTTACAGCTGCGAGCGTTAAACTATAAACGCTGTTTTCTCAAAACTGCATTTTCAAAGACCGTGTTCACTGCCATCTAAAAACTACTGTTTCGATATATTTCAAAATTTACATACACTTTCTAGATATAAAATACCGCCCCCCTCCCTTTAGTTAAGTTAAAAAAAAATTGTAATTGTCCAATTGTAAGTGTTTCTCCTCACTGGCGGAATTTCTGTTGAAAATTACAGTTTTCAATTTAGATGACCACCAAAAGTTTGTAAATCAAAGGAAAAATTATCGGAGAACGTTGGGGGGGGGGGGGGGGGGGAGATTTGATAAAACCATAATCAGAGCCGAATTTAGGGGCGAGCAACCAGGGCAACAGCTCCGGCCTCGACAAAAGAGGGGTACCACAATAGAGATTTCGAAATTTTTTTTTTCAAATTCAGACTAGTTTACATTAGTAAACAACTTTCCTTTCATATTTTTTTTCGCGTTGTACTTTTACCTACAGTACTTTGTACAAACATGATCACATTGAATATTAACAGAAGTCATCGATCTATATTTGTTCACTTTAATCAAACTTTAGGAGGAGATCCTATTTTACATCATCATTTATTTTGATTTTTTGGTCATCCAGAAGTTTGCTCACCAAAAAATGGAAATTTCCTGGGAATTTTAGAATTGTTAGCCGAGTATGAACCGATCCTTGCAACCCATTTGAAAGAGCATGCAAACAAAGGCAATGGTCATGTAAACTACCTTTCGTCCACGATCTGCGAAGAAGAACTAATCAGTTTTATGGGTGAGGAGAGGATAAAAAAATCTAAATATTATTCTGTATCAGTGGACTCTACTCTCAACGATTCTCACATCGATCAACTAACTATAGTTGTTCGATATTTGGAAGGATCGACGCCAAAAAAAGATTTCTCACCTTTTTACCCAACTGCGGTCATACTGGCGAAGCCACAGCAAATGCTCTACTTAAATTTTAAGGTGACCATCAAATAGATATTATGGATTGCCGCGGCCAATCTTACGACAATGCTGCACATATGAGTGGCAAATACAAAGGGATGCAGGATCTTATTTTGGAGAAAAATCATTTATCGGCACTTGTACCGTGTTGTGTTCATTCTCTTAATTTAGTTGGAAAGGCAGCTGCCAGCATATCTTTCGATAAAGAGCAAAAAGACATCGCGAGGAATGAAGCAGCGCACTTTCTGCAGAAGATGCGTGGTCTCGTACCGCTTTATTTTCAATCTTTTGGAACGACATCTTGGAGCGATAAAAACGCTACAAGCAAGATGTTTCAAGACCCAAAAATGAATCTTGAATCGGCAAAGCGTGCATTAGAATCATTGAAATTATTTGTGGAATCCAAAAGAAATGATTTTGATAAATAGGAGGAAGCTGCCAAAAAAAATATCTCAGACTGACGAATGCGTACAATCACGTACTAGAACGAGAAATGTGAGGCTGAATGCACTTGATAACGGGAAAGCACAAGATCACATCGAGAAGTTGGATGCTGCAAATTCGCACGCTGCAGCAGAGGCATTGATGAAAGTTTATCAGGATTATTTAGAACCATGTTTTGGTAGTGAGTGAGTGAGGAATTTTAGAATTGTTAGCCGAGTATGAACCGATCCTTGCAACCCATTTGAAAGAGCATGCAAACAAAGGCAATGGTCATGTGAACTACCTTTCGTCCACGATATGCGAAGAAGAACTAATCAGTTTTATGGGTGAGGAGAGGATAAAAAAATCTAAATATTATTCTGTATCAGTGGACTCTACTCTCAACGATTCTCACATCGATCAACTAACTATAGTTGTTCGATATTTGGAAGGATCGACGCCAAAAAAAGATTTCTCACCTTTTTACCCAACTGCGGTCATACTGGCGAAGCCACAGCAAATGCTCTACTTAAATTTTAAGGTGACCATCAAATAGATATTATGGATTGCCGCGGCCAATCTTACGACAATGCTGCACATATGAGTGGCAAATACAAAGGGATGCAGGATCTTATTTTGGAGAAAAATCATTTATCGGCACTTGTACCGTGTTGTGTTCATTCTCTTAATTTAGTTGGAAAGGCAGCTGCCAGCATATCTTTCGATAAAGAGCAAAAAGACATCGCGAGGAATGAAGCAGCGCACTTTCTGCAGAAGATGCGTGGTCTCGTACCGCTTTATTTTCAATCTTTTGGAACGACATCTTGGAGCGATAAAAACGCTACAAGCAAGATGTTTCAAGACCCAAAAATGAATCTTGAATCGGCAAAGCGTGCATTAGAATCATTGAAATTATTTGTGGAATCCAAAAGAAATGATTTTGATAAATAGGAGGAAGCTGCCAAAAAAAATATCTCAGACTGACGAATGCGTACAATCACGTACTAGAACGAGAAATGTGAGGCTGAATGCACTTGATAACGGGAAAGCACAAGATCACATCGAGAAGTTGGATGCTGCAAATTCGCACGCTGCAGCAGAGGCATTGATGAAAGTTTATCAGGATTATTTAGAACCATGTTTTGGTAGTGAGTTGGTTCAACTTTTATCTTTGATCGACTCATATAAAAAAGACTATGGAAAATTTTCGGAACTATTTTACTACCAAACTCTCGAAGATCAAAATTTCAGAGCTACATTCTTAGACCTTCCCTTGCTTCGGGAACTGGATTTCAGCGAAATTATCAACGAAAAAAGCTAGGAAAGTTCCGTTTGTTAACGCTAAAATTTAGTTTTAGATAATTCTTGTTTCCGATTATATTTATGTGTTCGTTAAATAATAAAATAATCTATAATTGGTTTCACAATAAATTATTTACTGGAAAACTAGATTGAAAAAATTTGTTCATTTTATTTGAAATATAATTTGGGACCAAGGGGCCTCCACTCTTTTGTTGCCCCAGGCCACCACACCCTTAAGCGGCCCTGACCATAACAAAAACCATTAAGGTTTTTCATTTCTGATAATTTCCGGCCAAGTTACAGTGAACACCACTAAATGTTTTTTTCTTCAAGGCATTCCGCGGAAAGTTCAATATTATACTAAAGGTGCAACTAAAATTAATCAATTCAGACATGAAAAGAAAAAAAACATTTTCTTACCACGAAACGCGAACCCCTCTTTAAAACCCATCTGGTGTACTACAGGGCAGCCACCTTCCCTTCTTATTCTAGCCATAAATTATGTTTTTTGAAGCAAGTAAAAAAACAAATAAGTAGGGTCTCGCACATTTTTAGCTTCTGCTGGGATTTGAACCACGTGGCTGCGGCGTAACAAACAAACTTGATGACCATCACTTCCCGGTTACCACCGAATGTGGCACATTTCATCAAGAAAAATTTTCAATATCCTTGAAGACATAAAGATTTTCAAAAAAATAGACTATGCAACTGATCGCCATATTTTCTCATCCGACGTTGACAATTTTGCCATAATATGGTATGATGGTAAGCAAGCAAATGTTAAAGTGTAAGTATAGGTATACCTGTTTTGTTCAACTACTCGATTTCTCTGCAAATATTATGCATCTTGTCCAATATTAAGGACTTCAGTGTTTACTTTAGTGCTATTTATTTATTTATTTATCTCACGCTTTAGTCAAAATTCAACACTGGACATCATAAATGTACAAAAATTAGGCCTAATAAATGTGTTTTTTTTTGTTACTCGGAGACCATGATGTGTCTACCTGTTACGTCGGAGTTCAGAGTTCAACTCTTACAAACACATAATTGTTTACACACCTCACATCAAACGAAAGCAATTCAACTCATTATCAAAATAGGTATACACTTTTTGTTTCAAAAGCTCTATAATGCTTTAAGCATCAATTTACAGTAGAAACTATCATCCGCCCCGGAATCATTGTTTTAATCTTCTCCTAAGTCTCTACCCTTTAAATTGTACAGGTCTAGATATTTTTGGTATTTGAAAATTTTAATGTTCCTCTCATTTACAGCACCCAAATGAGCATTCATTTGCATAAATATTTTCCTCTAAACAACAAAAAAAAGAAAGTACAAAAGAAAACAACGTTTATGGGTCTGTTTTCCTGTGATGAAAATAGAAAAGACCAAAAAGCTTTACAGTGGATGCCCGGTGTTGGCTTAAGTTCTGCAATTATACAAAAATAAATGAAAATATATGCCAAAGACTTTTCTCAAAATGTATAATTTGTATGCATATGTACCGGTACCTTACCTACCTACCTACCTACTTACTATCCTGGGTAAGAGCGAAAGTAGTTTAGTGGCGAGAACAAGCTCCAGACAAACGACACAATAGCAGCAGCACCAGCATCGAAAATTACCCAAATATTTAAGATGAACTTTCGACTAATTTGGGTTTGGACTCAAATGTCCGGAATTTCGAAACTTATAACAGAAGTCCTCTTTTTGTCCGCACCTGTGTGTTGCCTGTGCGAAGAATGGCTTAGAAGATAATAGTGAAGGTGCCACTCAAAAAACAAAAAAAAAAAATTAAATAAAATGGAAATGCAAAATGAAGAACAAAAATCCTCCTCAATGTGGCTGGCTACTTTTGTGTTGCTCTTCTTCAAAAGTAGGTACCTCTCTAGATACAAATCGTGTCTCGTTTATTTAAATGATGCAGGTGGTTTTAGCTAAATAATATCCAACTCTGTGTGCCATTTGCCTGCCCCCCTGACAAATTGTATGATATATTACAGGCACTTGAAGAAGGACAACGAAGTAGAACATTTCAACAATGTGGGTTACATTTGCTGTCAGAGTAATGTTTATCCATCTCGTTAACGAACCATCGTAAAATTAACAAGAACCCTGAGTTTATTGACAGCGATTAGGACAAGACACAAAAGTTCTCCTACTCTATTCTTCTTCTATCGTTCGTAGAGTATAGTGTTAGGGTGTAGGTTGGAGGGTTGTTAAGGTGGTTGTAGAAGTATAGGCTTGTGTTTCATCTCGAACCAACAAGAAGAACGTTTTATCAATTTAACAATCGAACATTAGACATGCTCGAATTAATGTTTTACCTACTCCTCTTGACTATAATGTTGTAAAGCAAGTAATTTGGAAAGCTCGTTACCTTCCAGACCGTCACTACCCTCTTTGAGTAGTAGTAGCAGCATCATCATTCGTATAAATGTATAGGTATCTATGTGTATATGTACAAGAAAGTATAACCACCCGGATGATAGGATCCCTATATCAGAATAGCTGTGTTTAAGGACCAAAAGGAGATGTGCTCGCGTTTCGACAGGAAATCAAAGGGAACTACTTCAGAGAGGATAAACAGTGTGAAATTACCCGTAGTTCCTGGCCCCAAAGTCATGCCAGCCCTTGGGTTATAAATCCTTGGGCTGCAAAACATTCATCTCGTAAATTGGTGCTCCTTTTCAAGGTGCTGAGGGGAAGGGAAGGTAAAGGTATTGGTATATATCTACCCCTGCTTTAGATGAAAAAAATAAAACAAAGTATGGTGGACATGGCAAAACACCACATAGTTACGTTGATGTTATAAATTTTGTAAAATTTATACTTAATCACTTCAAGGTAGACCTTAAGATTTCTTTTATAGGTATACCGATAGCGATACCTATACCGATACTATGAGTAATATCTGAGCGAGTGTTCCATCCCCTAGACTATTTCCCTTTTCTAAAATTCAAACGCAAATATCTCAGAAACTTGATGCTAAGCTTTTCACTTAAGGGGATTATTTTGGTTTGTTGGACAGCTAATGATGGATGTCAGAAAATTCTGTTACTCTTTCTAGTTATTATGATGAAACTTAAACCGGAACTTCTAAGAAAAGTAATTTTGAAGTATCTATTGGGGCGTGAAAAGCGCCAGACGCAGCTGAGGGAGGAAATATATGGTTGCTCTCGCGAACAACTGTTTGTAAATAAACTCTTTTAAAAGTTACAAAAACGGGTGCTTCGCTTTGTGAAACTTCAAAAAAAAAAAAAAATTTATAAAGTAGCTGTCTCTTGCAAGCACAAGGAATGAGTAGCAACCTTTCAGGGAATACAGGCAGCAACTGACGCATCACAAAGTGGAAAGAAGTCATCGGAATTTTATTTATTATTTGGAAGAGGGTACCAACATATGTCGGTGGGGAATTGTATTCGCCCTTTCACGAGAAATCTTTCGACTGAGGAGTTGATCACAATTGCCCACCGAAATCCAGTGATTCAAACCATTTAACTTCTACTTTTATTCAAAAGAGCAAAGCTGTCGTTGATTGGGTTTGATGTAGCGCTGCCCGTAATTTTAAAAAATAAATACCGATCAAATCAATGTCTTCCGATTCCCTTCTAGGTTTTTTTCAAGCCCCAAATACTTTTTACTTCCGAGGCAAAAATGAGCCTCATCACACAAAATGATTTTTCAATGAAATTCCGGGTCACTTCTGGTGAAATTTGCACTTCGAGGAACTGCAAAGATACGAGATTGTTGATGGTCGGTAGTTCTAGTCTTCGCTGAAGTTCAAAAGCCTTCAGAGCTAAGGGTTTTGGTAAATTTTCGTTTGTAGACCGTTGAATTTCAATGATTAACGAAAAAGGAACCAACCTATGACCTGCAACAGCAGTATTCTCAGTTGTTCTTGGCCGACACTACGTGAACGAGCTTAAGTCTTCATCTCACTATTGTTCCAATTTTCGCACCAGCTTTGCGATTACTGGCCGATAAATCTGTACTTCATGTCGACGCCAAAAAGCTTTATTTTTCAAACTTCATATAACGACTTGGCATTCATTTTTGATTCAGTTTCATGATTTGAGTGAACTTATTAAGTGTGTTAGGTTTTGGTGAAGTCTCCGATGAGGAAAGGTTTGACTCTCTCAAGCCTTAAGACAGGGAAATTGAACGATAAAATGATGATGGTTCTGGATTTCAGGTCCTCGGCCACGATGGTGATATGATAATGTCGTTGTCAACTATAGTCAGTCATCGGATCGATGAATCTTGGGTTCGGGTGTCGGTCTTCTTCTGTAGTCCTTTATACTAAGAGGTTTGGATGGTTGGCCAGGTTTTTGCACTAAGCGCCTTCCTGATTGCACATTGTACTTCCGCAATAATGCAAGCTTCTTCATAGTGTGTTCTATGGCTAATGGTTTTCCTGCGTATCGGACGGACTGTAGCCTAGTCCTGAGCAGATACATAGGAATTCAGCCAGTCCTTGCATTCAAGTCTTCGATATTGTGAACCAAACGAGAAAGCATTACGTGATGGTAGGTTGTATAAGCTGCTTGTACAACAGTAGTTTTGCTTTTTGGTAAAGTCCACTTCTTTTGCACATCAGCGCGCGTATACGCTGTGAGAAGCAAAGTTAGCTTTCTTAACAGCTGCAGCAGCTTGTGGGTTGAAACGCATCACTGAAGACAACTTCTAAATATTTGACCTGCTTCTTTGCCCTGAGCTGTGCCCCATCCGGAAGGTTAAGGCAGATGTTGTGGTAGTTTGTGGCTGATCGCGAACGTCTTAGTCCTTGTGGAACTGCAATCACAGGTAACAGTGAGTCATCGGCAAAGAGGAGGTTAATGGCTATTTCTGGTGAAGTTAAGTGAAGAAGCGTGAAGTTGGTCCGAGGTGAAGATAGGAAAGGTCCAATACCTGCTCGAATGGGTCTGTTTGATATCATCGTGTGGTACTAGCACTTAAAAAGATCTGAAATGCAGAAAAATAAATAAAATTTCTATTTATGTACCAGGAGAACGTAAAACGGTTGAGCGTTCTTATAACGTCCCCTTTAAGCTTCAGGAGTGGATGAAGAGTTGGAGTGCTTCTCCCGGAATCCAAACCGCATATTCGAAATGATGTTGTTATGATTGCAGAAGGTCTTAAGCCTTCGAAGAACTAGATCCTCCAGAATTTTACTGAAGTAGCAGGGTATTGATATGCGCCTGTAGCCAGACAAAATATTTGGGTTTCTCTTTCAAGGAAATGGCCACTATCTTCGCCCTCTTTCACCGCCCATTTTGTTTAATTTCTTTTGCCTTCTTGCTGCTCTTTTGGGGCTAACTCACTATGAGCTGAATTGTGTTAAATGAAATCAAAATTGCATTTTACCACTGGTACTTTGTGAATCATACCACACACTGCAGTGCTTGTTTTGTCGTTTCTTTTACTGTGGAGTTTCTTGAGCAGCATTTCATTATGCTATTTTTGTTTTATTATTTTGGTTGTATATGAGAGAAAAAACATTAGAGCAACGTCATGAATAACTAAAAGAGTAAATAGAGAGCGCCCGGTTAGACGTAGAGACATTTTAGACCCATTTTTTGTTGGTTGACTTTCTCGCTAAAATCAAAATTAACATTGGTGCACTTGGTCTATAGTGTAGAAGATATAGCAGTGTGTGTAGACTCTACACACACCGCTAATTGTTTTTTATTTATTTTGGCTACAACTGATGCAAGAGCAAGAGCAGTCTTTCATTTTTGAATATTTTTACAGAAACTACTTATACGACTTGTATTACAAAATATCAATAATGCGCGTTTTTTCAACATTTCATCTCAACGTAATGCCGTAACCCCATCACCCGGCGCCCGCCGGCGGCGGCGGCGTCAGTTAAGCAGAAATGTATCTACTTCTATAGTCCTCGTTGTTTTTCCAACTCCAACTCATTAATTCGCTTGATGCACTGTACTTCAACCAGCTGAATGAACAAAACATTTTTTTTCCACCTACATGTTGCGAGATGATGTAATGAGGTCGCTGCTAACGTTCGTTTTACGTGTTGAAATTGCATCCAAAATGTGTGTTTTACCATACCAGTTGATACATCTATACAATATATCTATGCAAACCACTTCCCGCGTTCACCTGAGCAAGCAAACACAAACACTTACACTCAAGCCTTACTCACTCGTTGGGAAGAAAAAATTCAATCCAACAGCGACGACCGCACAGAAGCTTCCTTAAGCTACCTTATAACAACAGAAAGCACGTGACCTGGTTTTCCGCCGACTACCTTTAAACAGTAAAGATTGCACGATTTTATAGTTCAGGTTAAGTGTGTGCTACATTTAGTTGTGTTGGTGTTGCAATAGCAAATAACAGAGTTCTTGAGGGGATTTTCCAATGCGATTTGCATAACTTACTCTTCGGATTCGATCGACCTAAATGCAGTCCCTTGAATACCCGTCAGCCCAACACAACTCATTTAGCTTTCAACTTAAGACTGTTGTGCTGCTGCTGCTTCACTAAACTTCAAGTTAACTCTGGTGAAGGAGAATCGCGGTCTGAAAAGTATCAAAAATTTTACTCAATGTTCTTAAGTTAAATTTTCTCTAAATGAACAGGAGAATGAAATCGAACACTTCGCTGGAGTAAGAAAACCAACACCAACTACACTACCGTCCCTAGTTGAGTTTGCCTGCCTGCAGAAAAGTTTCAAGATGTTCTTTTTTTTATGCGTTTGCATGACTGGCTGCTATAATTGAATAAAGGGCAATACGTAAACGGCGCGCAGTACTACAAAAATAAGGAAATTTTTGATATGCACGTGCAGGTAGTACCGAGAGAAGAGCTTTTAAGAACTAGTTTCTTTTACAAAGTCCTTTTGTCCGTACAGTACCGCAAGACTGTAAAAGAATATGATTTTAATTAAAAAATGGTTTAACACAATTGATCCTTTGAGAAAAAATGCTCTTTTCACTTGAAATTTAAGTGAGTGGATTGTCAGTTATGCTGATTGACGAAGAAGTCTAAAGTAAAAAAGAATAGAGCAGAGTAACCAGATATAAGTAATGTACAAAATTTGGTGAGCCAATTTTAAAATATTTAAATGAAATATTTATGGCGCTCTGCATTGGTTTCACTCGGGGAAGCACTCATTTTAAAAATCAATGGAACACCTAAAATTGTTTTTGCTCAACTTAACGTGTTGGCTTTGTGTGAGTGAAACACCTATAGCACATAAAAAATATTTCCTGTGGAAACTTTTCTTTTTGACATTTGGGTAACATGTATTAGTGCTTTTTGAGTGGATTCTCACTTCAAATCGAGAAGTAGCTGTCACTTCTCAGAATTATGAGAAGCGATCTTTTCGCACTAATGGAATGGTTTGAGAAGGCTCCTGGACGATCATGGACGATTCTTTTCGTCCAATGAAAAGTGTTAAAAAAAGTTATTTCATCCAAAAACTGACCGTTAATCATGTCCATTCAACGTAATGTAAAATTTTTATTTTTTTGGGAAAAGTCATAGAAAATAGGACTTTTAGCTTAGGAAAAATGTTCAAAGTTTTGTTGTACATCAGATGCATAAACTATTTGTAATGGTGAGTGTTTCACCTATTTTGCACGCACGGAAACGCAAATTTGGTACATATACACATTTGAACACAATGAACTAAAACGTGTTGTATAAATCCAGGTTTTCAGTATTTTTTAGTTCTCCAGTTACGTTCCGCGAAGAATTGGCATGTCCTCCGATAGCAAATTCACCGTTCCGAACCAGTAGACAATTTTAGGTCCCCTCCATTCACTTATGAAATGCACTAGCGTCTCAGGGCTCACCGATCTATTGCGCCAGCCAATGTATGTATTGTTACGTTCCCCCGTTCCCATGGTAATGATTCATAAAGTTTCTGATACAACTTATTTGCTGTAAGTCTGAGGAAATGATATTGTCAAGTAAACGAAGCTCTTGTTGAGACGAAGTCAGTGATGCTACTTGAAAGGATCCGTCTTAAGAAGGGACCCAATTCTGGTAAATTAAAATCGCCCAATAATAAAATATAGCTTTTCAGACAAGACAATTCCACAACTAACTTAAATGAAGAAACGAAGCTATTGTTTTTACTGATTTTATATTACATTTGATTGACGTAACAGGGGGGATACTCTTTTTGTCAACCAGATGCCGCAAAACATCTTCCGTAGTGATTTCTGCTTTAAGTCGTGAGATAAAAAGAAATCTAGGCTTGAGAACAGCTTCCATAAGGACATTTATTCCCAGAGAAACTGGATCAACTACAGGCTGCGTGTCCATAGAGTCCGAGTGTTGGAGCCTGTTCAATACAAACAAACAAACAAACAAACACACATTAAAAGATAACTGGGAAAACTGAAAGTAAATTGTCTGTGACACAATTTTCTAAGTCATTGTAAAATTGACTGGTTCTTCCAACAAAACAGGATTTAAAAACATCGTACTTTTTGGTTGACCGTGTAAAAGTTATGGCTTTAATATGGCTACGAGGCTCTTGAATTTGATACCATTATACCTTGATTTACACACACTCGTATGATCAGGGTGAGCCTAAAAGACGTACGATATTTGAATCATTATGACGTTATAGCGGTTTGCGGTAGCGTGGCGCGGCGTGGGAGATGGGAATGAGTAGCTCGGTTAGCAGAAAGCTATTTGTCATGGAACAGTGCACGTTCTGCGTAAAAAATATTTCAAAAACAAACGGTTAGTGCAGTTTTGATCGACGTTTATACCGTTACGGATTACACGACGTACATCATTATTCCAGTGAAAGAATGATTAGGTCTTGGGCCAGAAAGTTGGACTCTACTGTTAAAACTTTCAATTAGAAATCTTCGGGACGCCCAAGGTCCACAAGAACAGAAAAATCAATTTTTTTTTAATCAGCCGAGGCACTCAGTGACAGTTAAATCAAACTGATTGACAGCCATGTTACGATACTTTTTCTATTCAGAACTCCAAAAATCGAAAGATACAACTCTGCGACACGGTTTCATTCAGATGGCTAGACATGCACTACATCTGATCACACGAAAGATTTGGACGAAAACTCAACTCTCGCCGGGGCAGTATTCCGTATCTCAGAAGCCCGAATTCGACAATACCCGGCTTTTTGTGGGGATACATGAAGAGCTGAGCTTACCACTACAGTCAAACCCCGAATGCCCAGTTGAAATCCAATTTCGGAGGCGAAATGGCCGCTATTCAAAGAACAATATACCAGCTAGTTTTAGATAATCTAAGATCCAGATTGGAAGATGGTTTGCAGCGCAATTGTGCAAATACTGAGGATGTCATTTTCAACAGTTGATCACTTACTCAGCATCTGCCTACTCTCCTCAAACGTAATAAAACATAACATCAAGCTCAGGACAAATAGTTTATATTCGTTAAATTAACCAAATCATTAAAAATAAAAATTAATTAATCGGGTGGTGCAACAGAGCGAGGATCCCCAGAGCCTAGCGCATTTCTCACATCCTTGCCTTGTGAGAGAATTGAAGGGACCTGCAATTTTCTGCCGGTTCAGTACGGCTAATCGGGATAGCGCTTTTTTTCATTTCATTTCATTTATTTAAGTATATATCTACTATACAGTAAGAACATAGTCTTTAAGAAGCACAGGTTATGTACATAATTTACTTAATTTAAAAGAACTTAAAAGAGAATTTAATTAGATATATTAATGAACGAGACATATCAATTTTCATTCTGCAAATGTTTAAACAATATTAGCCGCGTTTTATTATTGATCTGATCCGGATCAGATCATGGGTTTATTAGCGTTACAACAACAAAGCGAAATCCTGCTTTTCAGTTGGATCTATTTTTGTGATCTAAAAATTAGTTCTTCTATTTCACACAAGAGGAGACTTTCCATTGAAACGTTGGTATCATTTCCAATATTTCCAATAACAACAGTATTGCCACATGAACATTTTTATCTGTGTGATATGAAATATATTTTAGATAGATACCGAGAAACTTCACATTTATTCATTTTTGTATAATACATGACATAATGAAAAAGTTTTACAAAACAAAACATATATTCGTGAAATTAATAAGAATTAGTGCAAAAAAATATATATTTGACAAAGTAGATGAATATCATTTTTCCCTAAAAAAAAGAACAAAAAATTAAAGATTGAAAAAAAAGTTCGTAGGGCAACTCTGCAACTCTTTTGAAATGTCAGTTGAGAGAGCGAGTCTCTCACAGCTTCCAACTGGAAGTATGATGATCTAAAGCTGTTTTATTATCAAGATCTGATCCGGATTGGATCATTGTGATAATAAAACGCGGCTATTAAATTAAAATCTTTCTGTTCAGACTTACGTCTTATTGCGAGTGGAAGGTCGTTCCATAAGCTAACATGTACGAAGAATTGTCTACGAGAAGTGAGGCAACAATACAATAGGAGGCCTTATAGTTAAGTTACGAATTGATTGAGAAAAGTGAAGTTTGTCATATAGATACACTGGTTTCTTGGATCGTACTATTTTAATTAGAAGAACGAGCGTTCTGTAATTCAAGAAAGTTTTGAGACTGCATTCCAAAACTTTCTTGGAGTGTTCGGATACATGATCGAATCTCCGCAAATTAAAGATATATCGAGTGGCTGAGTTAAAAGCAACATTTAGCCTTCGGAAAGAGTTACATTCAGAATTGGCAAAGATTTCACAGCCATACATTATTAAGGGTAGGATAAGAGCCTTCACTAGCCTTAGCTTAACCTCTGTAGGCAAATAGTTTCTGGTTAAGGATAGGCCCCTTAACGACCCGTAAATCTTGGAAACAATTTGGTTTATGTGCAAGTTCCATTTTAGACTGCTGTCAAACGAAACTCCTAAGTTTTTTATGCTTTCTACCATTCCTATCCTAGTGCCATTTAGGATAATAGGTGGAAAAATGGTAGGGTCAAGGACACGTTTATATATGGCAATCGCCTTTGACTTGTCTGGGTTGATCTGAATTTGATTAAGTCTTGACCAGTTGGAAAGAGCGGATAAGTCTCGATTTATCTTTTCAAATGCATCATTAACTAGACCACTGGGAAAATTAAGGTATAGCTGTACATCGTCCGCATATAAGTGAAATTTACAATAAGATAAACAAAGAGGAAGATCATTAATAAACATTGAGAACAAAAGTGGACCAAGTATAGAACCTTGAGGTACGCCCCGACGGATAGGAAGAAACGAGGATAGTCGAGTTTTACATGACACTGCTTGGACACGGTCACAGAGATACGAGAATATAAGTTTAATTGAAGAGTTACTAAAGTTGAAGTTATTACATAGTTTATTGCAAAGAATAATAGGGGCAATTGAGTCAAATGCTTTCGAGAAGTCTAGTAGAGCCAATAGTGTGATCTTATCATCATCGATTGCTGTTCGGATATCGTCTGAAACTTTTAAAAGAGCTGTTATGCAACTATGTTCTGATCTAAAACCTGATTGAAAGGGTGTTATAAGGTTAGCATTTTCAACATGGTGCCTTATTTGAGCTGAGACAATAGTTTCGAAAGCTTTAGAAAGAAAGGGCAAAATAGCGATTGGTCTAAAGTCTGAGCTTCCGCCTTTTTTGGGAATTGGTATCACACGCACGTACTTCCAGAGGTTGGCAATGAATTTACTAACGGTGGACTTGCCAATTTTTCGCGAAAGGCGATAGCCGTGGAAAAAAATGTTTTCCTCTGTAGGATTCGAACCACAAACCTCTGGGTTAACAGTCGGACATGCTAACAATCACACCACCGGTACCACTACTTTGAACTTATAGTAATATATTAAAATATGTTAATTATAGAAATAAATAAGTAAATAAATAAACAATTTCTTTTCTCATGCACACATGTATTTTTATTACGGAAAGGATGTGTTTTTTTTAACAATTATTGTCCTTTTTTTCAGAGGTATTTTTAAAGCCCACCCATTTTTCTGGCTTACCCTGTGTATTCACATCAATTTTGGTTATTTCTCCACCTTAAAATTTTTTTCCCGGCTCTTGTTGTTTTGGTGGTGCTTGTGGAGTAATGGTTCTCAGTAACATGTATCTGTTTATCCACGGCATCGATTTCAGCGAGGAAATTTTAAGTCCTCCCAGACTAATAACAGTGCCCCATGAAAGAACTTTCTCACTTAGCAGTTTCGAATCGGTTAGAAATTATAGTTACCTACTCTCAATTCGTCAAAAAGTGTGGTTGACAGAACGGGCTATAGGCTCACCAAATGCTGTAGTACCACGCTAATAATTTTTCTTCTGGCAATAAATTTCCCATCATTAAAAGTTTATTTGAAGCTGCTGCAGAACCACAATCATAGGGTAAGAGATTCATGGTTTCAATCCGATTGCAGCTTTCCATTGTACATTTCATAGATGTTTTAATATTAGAAAAAGAAAGTTGCAGTTACTTTTTCATAATTTTCATGTCTCTTTATACTTTTTTTCGCTTCTTTGCAGTATCTACAGTCGCTGTGGAGGCTGTTCTAGGTCGGACAGCATCCCTGCCGTGTGACATCGAGCCAGAGGCAAAGGATGATAGAGTTTATATGGTTTTGTGGTTTAGGGAAAGCGCTGGCAAACCACTTTACAGGTAAATTAGAAAATTTTCAATTAAGCATGAGGTTTTCTAGTGATTTTGTTTTCAAATGAGCATACAATGTTGTATATATACCAGCAGCACTCCCGACATTTGTATTTGGCTTGAATGGAATATGGATAAGGAAGAAAAGTGGCATATAGGATAAGCGAATGGGTAGCGTGTCCTCGTTTTTCAATTGCAACTTTCCACGCTTTCTTTTAATTGTATGCTGATGTGGGTTTTCTATCTGTGTACATACCTACCGACCTATGCAAAGGTTTGCACTGGCTCTAGAAACGAGCCGACTGCTAATAATAGCTCTCGTATGTCGTATCTGTTTTGTGGGTGGCACATTATGTGGAGCATGGCTATGTGTGTGTTTTTTTTTTGTGGTTTTACATTTTTTTGTTTTACCATTTTGCAACCATATGAAAACCTTTATCATCATCAAGAGCAGCGGATCGGTCAGACCAAAGGAGTGGTTGAGTTTGTGAGTTAGTGGAGCCAGTGCAGTGGTCATATAGAACAAAAGGCTAATGATGAATGCTCTGGTTAGAGGAGTCTCTCTTAGTGGTGAACTCGAACAATTTGTCAACCAAGAGGAAGGGTTAATCATCTTTCTATTTCTTTTTTTTTGCACTTTGAAAAGTGGAAGTTGTGCAGGTACATAGTAACTAACCATCAAGGGAATGGTAATGTTGGATGCTCGCTTCAGTTTTTGTTAAACTTTTAATCTCTTAATACTTACACAGAGGTTGTTATTTTAAATATTGTCTGGATCCTGGAAAAGTGCGAAGAGCTTAACTATACTCATCCGAATAATCCCCGCAAATCTCTACTCAAAGGACCTTTTGCACGGATGTGAATTGAAAACTGCACCTTATTATGCCATTTTGAAGGCCTCACTCAAGTCCAATTGACAATAAAATTTGCGAGCAAAATGAAAACAAAAAGCCATCAATCAAAAAGTCGATTCCATTCATAGAAACATTCTCCCAGCTCACGCTGCCAAATGCCAATTATTTCTGAAGGATCAACTGCAAAGTGAAAACAAAAAACCTAACTTCTTTTGAAGAGCTTTTAATGAAGCAATCACCGGAAAATATTTAGATTTCAACATTTACTTCTTCGCCTTCCCTCAGGCGTAAAAGTTTGTGGCGCGGCAGAAATACAAATTAATAGTGTTATGCTGTAGTTCTACTCTCTCTCTCTCGAAAAATCATGAACAAAGTAAAATTGCTTCTAAGCACGCAACTTGAAGGAAACTCTCAACTGTTGTAGGTAATACTTAAACCTATAGCGTTCCTAAATCTCAACCTCCTTCGGGAATATTTTACTGCCATTTCGTGATGGTGGAAACATTTAGATACCGGTGTGTTCAATTTGGATTTTTCTGTCTTTTTTTTTTTGTCTTTCCTTTTTTTGCTGCTGCTGCCGTGCTTTGAGTGAAATTCCTTCTTTTGCCACAAAAGGTGTAATTTATTTGTAGATATGTTGACAGTATTTAGTGGAAATTCCTAAAATGTGCAATAGAGGAAAGCGTTTGCATTCCGCCATTGTATTTTCTCTCTGAATAAATTTTTCGTTTTTCATTTTCCATTGTATGAAAAAGGAACTAACAGCAAAAGACGTCAGTTAAAGTGTTCAAGCACATCCTTTAAAAAAGTGAACAAATGTATGAATTTTTATTTGCTGAGTTAGATGCTTGTGGAATTATTTTGAGACATTGTTTCAAAAGTATTTGAAGTAGTTTAAAAGCTGGATATGGTAGTACATGTTTATTATTATCCTTCCATAATGGCTTTTTTTTCTTAAGGAGTATGAATAAAGTAAAACCTTAGCAGACTTCATGTCTCACAGTTAATAAATATACTTTTGTCATATTCCTATAATTCTTAGGAAAGGTTATTTGTGCTCGAATTTACAACAACTATTTCGATGCAACATTGGGAACATATAAAGTTTCTGGCACAGAATTTGAGTTCATAGCACCCACAAAGCGTTCTGAAATATGCTCACGACTTAACAAATTACATAGTGAGCGTGAGTGAGTGAGTGAGGAATTTTTGTTTTTGAAAAGCTTTAGGTTCAATATTTCTGTAGAATCTGGGGCCGAATTACCGCATCAGTGATCGAGTGAGTGAGTACTATTTTTCTTTCAAAATTCGCTCCATATTACACAGCATTAGTCTGCTGTTCATTTATCGACTTCATTTCGTTCAAATACTGATGATTGAATGTCCAATTGGGGTCGTAAAGTGCTCCATAACGTGAGAAGTTGTCAAAAAACACATAATTCAGTCACGTATTACTCGATCGCGTGTGCTGTAATTCGACCCCTGATTTGATGTGAGGGCAAATTTGAATTTTATTTTATGAGATGTAGCCATTCTCGACACAATACATTTAAGAAAGCAGTTTCAGCAGCATTTTCAAGAAAAACTGTTTTAATGATTTGCGTCTTGAGAACGTCTCGATTTATTCAAGTCTGAAGTTGAAAAATGTGTTTTGCAAGTTCTACTCAGAGCTAAGTAAACATACCCCTTCTTCTTCATTTTTCCGACGTTACGTGAATCCTGATTGTGTAGGGATCACAGCTTTCTCAATTAACTGCATCACACTAGTGATCCACTTATGGGTTAATGTATCCTGCTTTTCAAAATGGTGACCAAATGGGTTGAGAATTGTAAAATGTGTGTATTTTATTGTTTTTCGATTTTAAAAGTAAATGGAAACATTTCAAATAATTTTGGGCTGCGACGTCGTTAAAGTTTCTCCCTCAGCTCTTTAATTATGTCTCTCTACTTTTTCAAGACATTTGTAACGGTTCTGGGATTGCTAGGATAATAGTGGTTTTAAATGTTTGACTTTTTTCAAGATTGTTGGAATATCATTGGTGATTTATGCCTCCATACAAAAATAAGTGCGAAGCGATAAATCACAGCTCTCAATTCGGCTGATTTGATAATCCCAACACGGTTGATAAAAAGATTTAGGATTTTAGTTCCATTGTGCCATTGGCTAGATGGTATATGGCTCTTAAAATTGATGTCTGATTTAATCTATTCTCACACAAGACATGGTTGAGAGAAATGCGCTAGGCCCCGGGGCTCACCGCTTTGTTGCACGTTGCACCACCCTAAGTATGTGTGTGTTCATTTAATTCTAGTAACTCTAAAGCCCAAATTTTGGAACCATAACAAGATTGTCGTGTCGTGAGCTTTCAATTGCTGAGTCAACTAGACCTTGTAAGCGAATAATCCGAAATATTTGTGTAGAATTCTGCTCATGCTAAAGCGCGAAGTGTTTAACTATTGAAGTTGATGAATTAACAGACTTATTGATTGATTGGTTCTCGGCTACAGTTCAGTGGTTCAGAGGGGTTTCTCAAGCCCCCACTCTCCAACCTTCCAATTCTTCAATCAGGATCTACTCTTTTTCCCTTTCTCTGTAATAAGATCCAAATTCACTATGGGCAGTAGTAGTGGCAAAGAACGCGGCTCATAAATGTTATTATCTCGAACAATCTATTTTGTGTAACTGTTGGCACATTTACTTTAGTTACATCGCATCGTTAAGAAAAAATTGTTAAATGGGGTGACGCAATGATGCTTGGAGAATATGTATTATGGCTTTAGCCATTTCAAAAGCCTACATTCTTCCCGATTCCAAATGGCTTTAAAAAAAACCCAAATAGCAAGCAGAGTGCGTCAGGAATCCTCGCGTTACCTGAGGGCCGCCTAACGCATTTCATAGGCCAACTAACTTTACCTATTCCGAATTGCTCAATATTAGAAAGTGCTTTTCATGGAAATGTGATTGGAGGACCTGCTTAATACTGGTAAAGGTCGGAAGTAGTGATGGCATGCGAAACATTACATGTTTCCAAAATTCAAACCCCAAACTTCCCCGTAACAGGCATGCACTCTAAGTACTATGTCACAATCGAATACACTTCATTAGCTTGTCAGTCTTCTACACGACTAGGTCACACAAGCTTGAGATTTTGTGCTAAGTACAGTATCAACAGTATCATCAAAGCTGTATACAAGGTTCTAGCATTCGCTCTTCAAAATATTTTTGGTAGTACAGGGTTGCCAACTACACACTAATTATGAAAAATGTGTAAAATCACATAAAATATATTTAAAAAAGAAAATTAAATACTCCAAAGGATTTTAGCGAAAACGAAAGAACGCCACTTTTTGGCAGTTCCCTAATATATACAAACGCTGAAAATTTAATCGAAATCGTTAGAAAAAAAGCAAGTTTCAAAGTTCATTATGCAACTTTAAAGATCTTGCCTAAAGATGACCTAGCAAAAAATTTGGGAAAAAAATATATAAGAATTAAATAAGGTGGAGCAACATTTCCAAGAAAACCTAACGAATTCCTCACAACCATTGCCTTTGTGAGGGAATGGAGAGGAGCTACAATTTTCCGCCGGTTCCGAACGGCTAATCGAGAAAGCGCCCTTCATGGGAATGAGTCTGCTTTCGGAGGGCTTGCCAATTCCTCGCGAAAGGCGATACCCCTGGAAAACATTTTTGCTTCTGTTTGGATTCGATCCACGTACCTCCAGGTTAACCGGTAAAGATGCTAACCATCACGTGCGTTGGTCTAGTTCAAGCCTTATGCCACACTGTATCAAATGGTTTTAGAGTTTGTATTAATATATCAAAGCACAGCTTGGCACGACTCCAACTCTTTAAATACCGACGAGCTGGTCAATTATCTTGAGATCTTTCTAAGAAAGCTTTATAAATACGACTGTAAAGGAACACTTTTAACAAAACTGCAGCACAAAATGCTACGAAACTTGTTTGATCGGTGAGAGCTAACTTTGATCCCAAATAAAGTCATAAAGAATTGATAGTATATCCTCATAAATAACAGTAGAGTTGGTCGTTAATGCATCTGCTAACATTAGCCAATCAATTCCAAAGCAAACGAGATGAATCTTATGCCATTTTAATCTCTCATAAAATTTTTATGTCTCCAGTGTTGACGCTGCTCAAGCACTTGAAAACAGATTTTTTTCTTTGCACTTTCTGTTACATAAATTTCCCATCTAACATTTTCATTATTCAATGATACAGAAAATTGTATCTCTTTCGAGCCAACTCATCCCATTTGATTTTACAGATTCGTGGATAAATTCTAATCAAATGTGTTCTATTATTGTCTTCTTGAGAGTTAAACATCAAAATACTCTCCACGCAGTTGCCAACTGTCTGCCTATTTCAAAGATTGATGGAATCATTTTATTGTATATGAAGGAAAATTCAATAAACTCAATACCTCGAACTCGAACCCTCACTACAACACGTCACTCACCTTATATTCTGATTAAGAAACACCATTTTAGAGAAAAATGACTTTCAGTTTATGAAGAAGACATTCGTTATTTTTTATTTCTGCTTTATCACGCTATCCACTTATTGTTCATTAAAAAACAGCTCACAAAGGACAACAAGGACTCATTGATTCCTTGGAACAAAAAAAAAGTACCCTGATTCCAAAAAAAAGAAGAGAAATCAAAAAAAGAAAAGCATCCGTCCTTTTTTTTAACCGAGCATTACAAAAAGGACAAAAGGAATATCTGCCTGCGGCCTAATGCCCAATATAATAAACAATAGCCAAAGATTCGCAAGGAAGTTATCGTTGTCATTTGGCTGGTAAATGAAATTCACTAAGTGTTACATAAAAGAATCAAGTGAGTCCGGTTTTTTGTGTACTCGTGTACTTTAATTCAAGATAAGGCATTCAACTTTTCTGCTCATTTCATTCTGTCACAATTCTTCAAAAGGGACGTACAAATTCAATTCTGCTCTTTTTTTTTGTTTGCTTTTAATGGCTTTTTTTTCAAGGAGGTGAAGATTCGATAAAATGAAAAGGGGGTTGCGAATATAAATATTTATGACTTGCGAGAGAACAAATAAAATAATAGAAAAAAAATTCACAATTTGTTGCTCCATACATGTGTGTGGAAGAGTGTTGACTTAAAGATGCTAAAACTCTTTATAGCGGCAGGTATGACTTAACCTTCCCGATGTTAGTATGATCCAATCGATGTTTATTTCATCTCGTCAAACATTCTTTTTGTCAATAAAATTTTCTGCAGGTCCACCCCCAAGCTATCCAAAGCTAATATATATTGATTTCCTTTTTCTGGTAGCAAAACGAATAAATGTTTCTACAGTATGTCCGCAAGGAAATACTTTAGTTTAGTTTAGAACGTGATACTACTCATTAGTCATTTTCTTTTAATATATCGATCAATTCAAGTAGCATTTGAAGTATCACCGTCCTTCTCCATTCAAATAGTAGGTATATCTAAACTACTGTGACACACTAGTTTGAGACACAATACTGGTGCTGGTATCGATACCATGGTATAAATATGCCATCGAATAACTATTGTCCATTTGGTGAAATTTCGGTGTGTTCAAAAGACATGCTTGTAAAACTCTAAAGTTAAAGCCATGCTTCATCATCGTTTTCCGGCATTACAAGCACGGTAATCTAGAAAGGATTACAGCTCTCTCCCTTTCCTGCCTCAAAATTGTGATCCGCTCGTGGGGTACTCCGCCTTGACCTCAGAACAGTGTTCCAACCTTGCTCGGATTGGAGCAAATTTGCTCCATCCTTGAGGAAGAGTCATCTAAGCGGATAATGGATACCACGACGATGGCTGATAACACAATTTGGCAACTAAGAGTGCAAAAGATTGGCTACAGCATAAGCTCTGTGGCATGGATCGCCTTTCTGCATGAACCAAGGATTGTCTAAGTCCATGTCATCAATCTCACTGAAAAAGTTTATTATTTTTAGAAATGTGTTCTTGAATTGAGTCGCACAGTCTCAGTAACCAGCAGCCACATTACGTCTGTGTACAACCGACAGATACTTTGGGAGTAGCCCACTGGCATTACTTTTTGTAAAAGCTTGCTTACAGCGGCTCGATGGGTGCTTCATTTCGGCCAAAACTTCTATCAAACCATGAACTCCTTGTTTGCAAAGTGTTTCCCAACTTTGTTCAAGCGTTGAGCAACTTTTTTCGTTCTACCAGGGTAACATATTAACTTTTCGTCAAAAATTCAAATAGGAACCAACTGCCAGTATCAAAATGGGCTATAATTTAAATAGAAACCATTTGGAGGCTCACCTCTTACTCAAAAATACTTTTTTCAAAAGAAAATTCAATGTTTTCTTATTGTTTGGGATCTTCTCCGAAAATTTTGCATTTGCTCCACTTTATTTTTAAATTGCTCCGAAATTTAATAACTGAGGTTCAAACCCTGCCTCAAAACTATGAAAACCGCGCTAACCTGACAAAACAAACACAAGAATTGTTTGGATCACATTTGTCTTATTCTTATACCACCGTGGTATCGGTGTCAGTGAGTGTCTAAGGAATAATGAAAGTCTTATAAACTGTTTCCAGGTTGAAACAAATTGTCATCGTCAACAAGAAGAAAATATTTTCGCTAAAGTCCCACACAAAAAGTGAATAAGGAACATCCAGCTAGAAACAGAACTATCAAGGGATGTCGCAATGTCTCTAAACATTCTCAACTGTGAATTTTCTTGTCCTCTCCACTTTAATGGATTCCCACATGAAATATAAATTGAAATTTTCTTTGTATATCCCACTAAAGGTGTAAGGCAAACAAAATAAATTGAATATATCAACAATAAGATCCCAGTACTATTTTGGACAGAATGTTGTTCAATTTGTACCAGGTCGCCATCATAAAATAATTTTACCCAATTTTCTGGGATATCTTATATGCAACTCTGTAATATAGTTCCGCCTTTCGAATTCCTTTCTCCGAACGGTTACATCATGAAACATTTTCTCATAACATAAACGCAAGTGAAGCGCCCCAATACTTGCCCTCTCATATAAAAGGAAAACGTTTTATCGGTCCATGGTCTTGATGTTGAAGATGGTGTCAACGCGTATGTGGGCTGTGCGCTAAAATAATTTGTGCAATATGTATTTTGGGGAATGTGTTAAATCGACGCTTAAGAGTTTAAGCACAGACAAGATAAAACCAGCAAGCAGCAACCATGAGAGTAGCAGAAGTAAAAGCGAAGAAGAAGAAAAAGAAAAAAACATAATAATTCCAATAAAAGGGTTGACTAACCGTTGCAGTGGAGTTGTCATCGTCCCTCTCCCTGTATCTCCTCGGCTACCACCTATATCTTTACAATTGAGTATCGAAGGGACAACTTTTGGTTCAGGATTCCAACATGCCAGCCTGTGTATAGGTAGCTACAGCACAAATTTAATTTATAGTCCTTCTGTATTATACTACATTGACATTTTACAGTAGCTCATAACATTGAATGAGTTATGGGGATGGAGGGATGGTGGTGGTGTTTTTGGAGAACTCAGCCCTCACATATTTTATCTACCGAAGATTGGAAAATGGTCTTAAAAGCTCCGGCTTATACATATACATTATTTTTATTGTTTCGTTGGAATTTTTTAATTTTATTTGCAACTTTGGCTACACAAAAGCATTGATTTCGGATGAATACGGCGGGTGGCGGCGCGTTTCTTTGCTGTGCTATAGGACAAAGACTGAAGAGAAGAAATGAAAATGAAATGTTTTCACAGCACAAAGGAAACCACATCAATGCAAAATGGTCCGATATTAATTAAGAGTAGGGCAACATGACTACAGCTATGATGGGGTTCTAAGCGTTGAATGTTTTCTTTTTCTTTTCTTTCTATTATTTAATTAAAGTATTGAAAAGACGGTACCGCAGACAAATCTGGTGTTTTGGCTTTTGAAAGAAAGGAATTTTTTCCTTATTTTCAGTTGTTCCTATTAAAAAAAAAATGGCGTTTTGCAATAGCACACCTAAGGAAAAAGTTTATAGAATGTCTAAATAAATATAAAACTGTTACCAAAATCACTTAACGCAGACACGCAAAGACGCTAGGATTTAAAAAATTTCAAATGTATAAAAAGGATGGTACAACAGAGCTCTTGGGGGACATCCCAGCGCATTTATCTGAACCATACATTGTGAGGAATGGAAAGAACCTATAAGTTTTGAGCTTACTGAGACACCGCTGAAAAAACATTTTTGCCTCTGTTGAATTCGAACCGCGAGCCGACCTGCTAACCACCACGCTACGGGTACCACATTTTGCATAAAAGAAAAGTAAAAAAGTAAGTTTTGGTCCTCTATGCAATGGATAAGTTAATCTTGCCATATGCAAACTTGAATCAAATAAGACTGCAGTCGCAGATGGCCTTGATGCCGAACTTTTAAGGCAGCTGGAGACCAGCTGGAAAGGAGCGTGCACCAGCTGATCTGCATGATATGGCCGCGTATGACAGTATTTACAGAGACGAGCTGTACAGAGCCTAATTTCGAGCTGTACAGAGTCTAGTTTCGGCATCCCTGCAAAACTCGTACGACTATGCAGGATGACTTGGAGAACTCACGCTGCTCCGTCAAGGTCGGCAAAGAACTCACCGAGACCTTTGATGTCGAAAAAGGTTTTAGGCAAGGCGACAAACTGTCATGCGATTTCTTCAACATCATACTTGAAAAGATTGTAAGAAACTCAAACGTCAACACTAGAGGAACAATCTTTCAAAGGTCTTTACAATTACTCGCTTACGCAGACGATATTGAAGTAATGGGAAGAAAAAGCGTGATGTCGTTGGTGCTTTTGCGAGTATTGAAACAGAAGCGGCTGAGTGCAAAACGAGGTATATGCTGTCATCAAACAAGGACACAGAACATCGACGAATTGGACAAAACGTCACAATAGACAGACATAACTTCGAGGTAGTACAGGACTTCGTCTACCTAAGATCCGCTATAGACACGGAAAACAACATCAGTGTGGAGATCAAACAGAGAATAACTCTTGCCAACCGTTGCTTCTTAGGGTTGAGAAGGCCACTGAGAAACAAAATCCTCTCCCGAAAAACCAAGGTAACCCTTTATAAGACGTAAATCATCCCAGTCTTGCTATATGAAGCAGAAGCGTGGACCTTATCGAAAGCGAAAGGGGAAACCTTGGGTATTTTGAAAGAAAAATTCTCCGAACGACCTTGGTCCCGTATGCGAAGACAACAACAACGAACTGAATGAGCTGTACCGCGACATGCGCATAGCCAGAAGAGTACGCATCGCGAGGCTACGATGGTTGGGCCATGTAGAGCGGATGGACCCGAACGCTTCGACTCGACGGGTTTTCGAAAGCACATTAAAGGGAAATCACGTAACGGGAAGACCTCGTCTTAGGTGGTGCAATCAAGTTGAAGAAGACCTCAACCGACTTAGAGTGCGCAACTGGAGAGAGTTCGCCCGAAATCGAAGTCATTATCAAAGGATGTTGGTTGAGGACTAGGTTCACCCTGAAATTTAAGGCGAACCTTAGTAAGTAAGTAAGTTTTACTTTGCAACATTAATTTAAATTAAGGGAATAACGCGATGAATGGTTATTTTTTAGAACGTCCCTCGTAAATCATTTCTTTCCGATCGCCGTAGACTAGCCACTTCACAAGCTTCCCAGCAAAATTGAAGGGAATTACAGTTCGGGTGAATCTGGGGCCTTGACGAAAATCTTTCTACAACAATTTTGATATCGGGAGAGCTCTCTCCAGTTTCGCACTCTAAGTTGGTTTAGGTCTTCTTCAACTTGATAGCGTCACCTTTCCGCGATTGATCTACATGTACCAGCTGTCGTGTTTTCACGATGCGAACTCTTCTAGCTGTGTCTATGTCCTGCTACAGTTCAACGGCTAAATGTTTCCCCATCAGCTTTTGTTAAGATCTATGTTTTCGCGACGTAAAGCATCTCTGTAATGATCAAGGTCTTATTAGGGTTACTTTGGTGTTTCCGGGGAAGGTTTTTTTTTTCAATTGCCCGCTGAGTCCTGAGAAGCAGCAGTTGGCAAGAGTGATTCTCTACTTTATCTCCGCACTGATGTTGTTTCCGTGTCTGCCGTGGATTCTTAGTAGACAATGTCCTATTTCTTTAAGCTAGAAAATGATAGGTACAGCGGTGTTGAAACGCAAGATCTCGCACAGTTCCTAAAACGTAAAGCCTTACAAATTATCGCTTTTTATAGTTTACTTAGAGGAAAACCAAGCGGCAACCATTTTTTTTAAAGTTATATGTAGTGACTCAGTTCATAAACTAAGCCTAAAGACATACACTCTCAAAACTTCTGCTTCTTACGCCATTTAAAATCATTTTACTGTCAAAAACTAATTTTGTTCTACATCCTTGTAAATGGATACGTAGTTTAATTTGAAGCGATTTAATCTACACTAAATAAAAAGTAATTATTCTAATAACATGCTTGCCATTTAACTTCCTTGAAAAAAAAAACAGACGAAAAGTAAACTTTCTCTTGGCCCTTGAGCCTCAACTAAGTACAAACTCACCAATATCCGCAAAAGTGCAAAATAAGTAGAATCTTTGCCATGATAGTTTTTAATCCTCTTGCACTATGCCTTTTGGTCCTACAAAAAAAAACATGAACAAAAAACTTTGGAGTTAGTTCATCTGGTTGCTTTGAGTATTGATTAAAACAAGCTGCAAGTTGTACAAAGATAAAGTGACGAAACTAAAGAAACACAAGAACACCGTAAAATGCCGTGCCTTTGGTAAATGGTATGGATGCAAGGAAAACGCAATTTGTAAAAGTTTTTCTCAAATTCAAATATAGGTTCAAACTTGATGCTATTAAAAAAGGAGAGTACTGGGTAATGATGTGCTCTTTTCTGTGTGCGTCACAAAATTTTAAGACAACAAAAGCAAAACTCCCTCTCCCTCTCCCTCTCCCTCTCCCTCTCCCTCTCCCTCTCCCTCTCCCTCTCCCTCTCCCTCTCCTCTCCCTCTCCCTCTCCCTCTCCCTCTCCCTCTCCCTCTCCCTCTCCCTCTCCCTCTCCCTCTCCCTCTCTCCCTCTCCCTCTCCCTCTCCCTCTCCCTCTCCCTCTCCCTCTCCCTCTCCTCTCCCTCTCCCTCTCCCTCTCCCTCTCCCTCTCCCTCTCCCTCTCCCTCTCCCTCTCCCTCTCCCTCTCCCTCTCCCTCTCCCTCTCCCTCTCCCTCTCCCTCTCCTCTCCCTCTCCCTCTCCCTCTCCCTCTCCCTCTCCTCTCCCTCTCCCCCCTCTCCTCTCCCTCTCCCTCTCCTCTCCCTCTCCCCTCTCCCTCTCCTCTCCCTCTCCCTCTCCCTCTCCCTCTCCCCTCTCCCTCTCCCTCTCCCTCTCCCCTCTCCCTCTCCCTCTCCCTCTCCTCTCCCTCTCCCTCTCCCTCTCCCTCTCCCTCTCCCTCTCCCTCTCCCTCTCCCTCTCCCTCTCCCTCTCCCTCTCCCTCTCCCTCTCCCTCTCCCTCTCCCTCTCTCCCTCTCCCTCTCCCTCTCCCTCTCCCTCTCCCTCTCCCTCTCCCTCTCCCTCTCCCTCTCCCTCTCCCTCTCCCTCTCCCTCTCCCTCTCCCTCTCCCTCTCCCTCTCCCTCTCCCTCTCCCTCTCCCTCTCCCTCTCCCTCTCCCTCTCCCTCTCCCTCTCCCTCTCCCTCTCCCTCTCCCTCTCCCTCTCCCTCTCCCTCTCCCTCTCCCTCTCCCTCTATCGCCCACATACTTTTACATTTTGTTTTTTTTTTTCGAATTTCAACACGTGTTTGAGAATTCAAATGGATGAAATATAAAACTGCAAACTGAAAACTTCAGCTCTTATAACTCCCTACTCTCCTACACTGTTCTTTATAATGAAGCCCAAGTTAAAGTACGTGGTTTATAACTGCTATACAGAGTGGTGTGTTTCTTGTTTAACGCTGAAAAAAAGAACTGTTGTTTACCATCTTTATTTTTAATTTTCTCATCCTTCCCAGAATCACAAAACAAAACTGCCGCCACCCACTTCTACCCAAACCGCATTGCATTGAAGTTTTCAAATTAACCCCTTTTGGGTATTGTATAAGATGAATAAAATAGCATGAGAAAAGCTAAAACGACGAACGTTTCCACTTTCCGATTTCTATATCTCCAATCTTTGTCTTACGATTTTTCTTATTCGTCCTTTCCTGACATACAGAAAAGGATTCTTTCATCCCTTTCGGATCTTGTGGATTTGTTCTTGCGGCAAAAAGCGTAATGAAACTAATTTTATTGCCTTTCTAGCTGCCATGTCTTGCTGGAAGTTGGTTGCTCTCTTGGATTCTTGGGAAATGAGGGGATGTGAGGAACAGGAAAGTTGGATAAAGAGTGGCATCTTCAGTCACTTTCTACTTGGGATGTGCAAGTTAATAACCATGACCCTTTTTGTTCGTGGCATTGTGATGTTGTTGTTTTTTTTTTTTTAGATCAGTTCCGCTATTTTTCTTTCTTGATCCTGAGTTGAGAGTCATGTTTTTTTTCCACATTGTATTCTTCCTTTGCTCTGGCTGTTATTTCATTTAAATCACAATAAAAGTTTAATTAGTTTTTGTCCTTGGGAGTCGAATAGTCTCTGGTTGTCATCGTAGGGCAAGCTTGTACCAGGACAACACGCTCCAATTTCTTGTAGCCCAGTTCAAACTATGTAGCTATAGACAATGTTTTTGTACTTGTTGACTCAGTGTAACTTTACGGGTTTGTATGTGAAAATGTAATAGGAATTGTGGCTCGTCGTCGAGATGTTTAGAGTGTGGTCTTGTATCAATGTTTAACAGGTGCTGATTGGAAGGCAATATAAGAGGTTTTATTTTTATTTAACAGTAGTGCAGTCAATGAAGCGAAAAATAGGGCCCAACCTCCGAATTTTTTTACTGTGAACCGATTTGCATGAAATTTTGGAATTAGGCTCATCTTACCCTTAAATTCAAAAGTGAAAATGATTTGCACACCGCCACCACCCTGGGGGTGGTTGCCACCCCTTCTCGGGGGTGAACTTTTTTTTTTTTGAAATAACCTCGGATATCGATAAAAGACCTAATTTTTAAGCAAAAAAACAAATATAAAGTTTTTTGTTAAGTCCAATACTTTTCGAGTTATTGGCAATTGAAAATTCGCAATTTGTTCACGTTTTTCATCTATTTATTGCAAATATCTCCAAAACTATACGTTTTATCGAAAATTTTATAAAGAACAAAATTGTAGCAGGTAAAACAATGAACAATTTGGTTTTTTATAAAGTATTCTAAGAACAATATTAAGCTAGATATAAAAGATCAAAACCAATTTTTATTTTGTCTGAAATTTAATGGTTGTAGTCAATGCCATTTAGCGGCGAGCAGATGCATTTTATGCATTCTAATACAAGAAGATGTTTTGTAGTGCTTGAAATAAGCTTTAAAATGAGCACTATTAAAAGTCCTTTGCACGTAAAATAAGTGAGCTGTAGTGCAAATAAGGGGAGCATCTAATGTTTTTTTCTTTTAAATCAATGAGTTTTTGGACCATAACTCCTTCAATTTTCATGCTATCACAATTTGTAAGAAACCATTGTAAAGGTAATTAAGAGAGCTAAAACATCCATGATTGCAGTATATAGTAAACAACTTTTTGCTTAAACGGTGAAGGGTTAAAGGACTTAAGAGAGGCTGTGATTGCGCTGCCACGCGCTCTTTAAACGATCATATCTCCGTCAATTTCTGTTTGACAGATAAAACAAAAAAACCAAATTGTTTGTCAGAAAAATACTTAAATTTTTTATTCTTACACTTTTATACGTATCTTTCGTCATTTTTGAGATATTATGAAAAAGAAGTGGGTTTTTTAAAAAATTTAAAATTTGTTTTTTCTTTTAATCGTGACTTTTTTGAAAAACATGAGTCCAAAAGCAGCCAAACTGATATTATCTATCAAACTCTTCATAACAAACTTAATTTTAGGCGGAATACGATTAAATTTAATTTTGGCGGAAATGGCACTTATGAAAGCCATTGATTTAAAAGAAAAAAACATTAGATGCCCTCCTTATTTGCACTACAGCTCACTTATTTTACGTGCAAAAGACTTTTAATAAAGCTCATTTTAAAGCTTTTTTCAAGCACTACAAAACATCCTTTTGTATTAGAATGCATAAAATGCATCTGCTCGCCGCTAGATGGCATTGAACACATCGATTAAATTTCAGACAAAATAAAAAATGACTTTTATCTTTTATATCTAGCTTAATATTGTACTTAGAATACTTTATAAAAAACCAAATTGTTCATTGTTTTATCTGCTACAATTTTGTTTTTAATAAAATTTTCGATAAAACGTATAGTTTTGGAGATATTTGCAATAAATAGATAAAAAACGTGAACAAAATGCGAATTTTCAATTGCCAATAACTCGAAAAGTATTGGACTTAACAAAAAACTTTATATTTGTTTTTTTGCTTAAAATTAGGTCTTTTATCGATATCCGAGGTTATTTAAAAAAAAAAAATTCAACCCCTAGAAGGGGTGGCAACCACCTCCAGGGTGGTGGCGGTGTGCAAATCATTATCACTTTTGAATTTAAGGGTAAGATGAGCCTAATTCCAAAATTTCATGCAAATCGGTTCACAGTAAAAAAATTCGGACCTAAAATGCTTCATTGACTGCACTACAGGCCTTTATTGAATTTTTGCCATGCATATGTGTTAGATACTAGGGAGATTAGTTGTAATTGAAAAGTGTTGAGTATTTGGAATATGCATGATGCGGTAACTCACTTTATGGAAAGTTGGTTTTGTTTCAAAAAGTAGTGGTGTAAGATTAATGTTTAAAGTTTTAGTCGTTTACTAACTTAATTTTTGTATTAAAACACTTTCAAAATTGAGTATTTTGTGGAGAAAGTTCACTTTGACATGTTAACATAATTCGAAGAAAGAAGCTAGTACCTACAGCCTACACTCAACTGTAAAGGTCCATTAAGAATTTTTTTTTCTTTTGTTTTACTGGAGCTAGCTATTTTACTAGAGTTGTAAAACTTATTTTATAATTTGGGGTTCCCGTGACATGGCGTAATGGTAGTGTCTACTGCCTACCTGGAAGCTCGAGGTTCTTGTTCGAGATCCAGATATGTCAAACTGTTTTTCCACAGGTATCACCTTTCACGAGGAGGTGACAAGTTTTCCTCCTGCCATCTACCATAAAAAGCGCATTCTGACCTAAACTTTCGGAGTACGTATAGTTGAGCGGAGTTCCATTAACTTTGTTATGTATCGTGTCCATTTTTCTTATTTATTTCATTTAATTTTAAAAAGGGGAGCATTATAAGCATGCCAAATATAATAATAGCCTAATATTTTTTAATATTTGATTGTGTTTGATTTAACGGATAGAGTAAAAACTAACAGTGTTTTAACCGGAAAATATAATGGACTTATTTTCGTTTTCTATTGGACGGAAAGAACCGTGCGCCCAGGAGCATTTTTAAACCGTTCCATTAGTGCATCAAAGATCGCTTCTCATGATTTTGATTTGAACTGAGAATCCACTCAAGATGCATTAATTCATGTAACTGAAATGTCAAAAAAAAAATTTTGCTTTAAGTACATTATGAGTGTTTCACTCACTCAAAGACAATTTGTCAGAACTGAACAGAAACGGTTCAAGGTGTTAAATTGGTTTTTAAAATGAGTGGTTCCCGGAGTGGAACCAGTGAGAAACGACATTTCACTTAGCGAACTCGATAAAGCCTCGGTAACTGCTGATATGGAATGAAAGTCATTCCCCTCAACCAACAACGTCACTCGATCGAACAGTGTGTGCTGGCAACCCCTAGTCGGCTTAGTTTCTCTAGTGATCGGTTTTTAGCATTCAAACTTGATCTCACTCAAGTGTGAGTGCTAAAAACCGACCCCGAAAAGCGGAATGAATCTATTGTTTACTTAAGTATTCGTCTATTGATGAAATGCAATGCTGGTTGCAAAAAAAAGAAAAACAATAACCCAAAAACTGGAGCCGAATTACCGCATCAGTGATAGAGTGAGTGAGGGTAATTTTTCTTTCTCTTTACTATACAACATCAACCTGCTGTTCATTTATCGACTTCAATTCGTTCAAATACTGATGGAAGAATGTCAAATTGTGCTAATGAAGTGATCGATAACGGGAGAATCAATGCCAAAAGCATATAATTCAGTCACGAATTACTCGATCACGTGTGCGGCTATTCGACCCCTGTTTTACTTACTGAAAGACCACTGTTTGGCTTGGTAATAATTTATTTTGCATTTAATTTCTAGATACATTGCTCATTTCCATGGAAAAGCTTTTTGATTTTTGCTTTCCCGTGAAGCATTGGAACTGAAAACTTAGTAAAATGCTCAGTTTTTCCATTTGGTATAGAGAAATATTAAAATAATGGTTCACACGGTAGCTCTCAAAAACGAAAGATAAAAAATTAAAATAAAGAAAAACAACTTAAATCCGACATCTTAGTTGTATACCGAACAGGATCTCAAAGTTTGAAGATTTGAGAGAAAAAGAGACTGAAAATATTTCAAAAAACAAAGTCTCCGAAAATTCCCATAGTGTTCTTTTTCGAATCGTTAGAAAATTTATCAAAGTTTTCTTTATAAGTGAAAAAAGTTTACTAAAATTTCTTGCTCACCCTCCGAAATTTGTCGAAATAATTTTGGGTTGCAATTTGGATACCTCCCCACCGATATTTAATAGCTATAATATTTCGAGTTATGTTACCCGTGGGGTGTTGGTTAGCATGCTTGCCTAGAACTCGGGAGTTTCGTGGTTCGAGTCCCAACAGAAGCCAAAAATGTTTTTCGATTCCGAGAGGAATTGGCCAATCATCAGATAGTAAGTTCATTGCCATGAAAAGCGCTTTATCGATTGGCCGTTCGGAATCTTCAAAAAACTGTAGGTTCCCTTCATTTCTCCACAAGGCATGGTTGTGAGAAATACGCTGGGCCCTGATGGGGTTCCCCGCCCTGTTGCGCCACCCTATTTATTTTCAATATTAAGAGTTTTGCGTTACTGCTTGTTATGTTAGAGAAGTTGCTTCAAAGAGCCTTATAACCGAAACATATCACTAAACAAATTCTTTCCAAATGTCAATAGCGACTGCGGCTTTTTTTTGAGTATATATCTATTCCTTCTGCTACTGCGTTATAGTAGTGTGTTATACGCTATCAACTTAATATCTTTCGGGAAGGAAAGTCGATTGAATATACAATATACCCAAAGTTAAGTCTGATGACGTTTGTGTCTACAACGAAAGTTTGTAAGAGCTGAATGTTAGCCACAGTTTTATGAGTTTCAACTACGAAACTATGAGATTACTCACAGAGTAACCTCTAAGCCTTAAACTTTTCCATAAAATATACTCGTCTCGTTTACTCACTCGTGTTGTGTTTTTAGAAAAATATGTAATTCAAAAATTTATTGCTAGACAATTTTCGTAAGCTGTTCACACCTCGCATATTTTAAGAAAAGTCTCCTTAAAAAAATAAACGACAACTCTTCGCATAGCAAAGTGCGATGGAGGAAAACGCTTAATTATCTACGATGACATGATGAGCTGCATTTTTTACTATTCCTCTCTGGGGAAATTTCATTTCGTGCTTTGACAAATGTGTAAATGACCCGGACCGTGCCATCTTTTTACCCTCCTTGAGAAACACAAAGTTTAATCATGCTAATTACTCACCACCGCAAATGCGGCTAGCTGAAATAACACACCGCTGCGCTGGGTTGCTCTGGACGCAGACCCACGATTAAGATTCAACAATCGTGCTGAATTTAAATCAATTCAAACAAACCCTCTTTGGTGGCGCGGCGGAAGAAAGCTCCTTGAGAAAATCATAACGACGAGAGAGAGAGAGAGAACGAAAGAGAGAAGCGGCAAAAGAACGAATCTGTGCACGATGCCCTGTAAACGTCTTGATAAGGTCGCCCAAGAGTCAAGGAAGGGACGAATATGAAAATGAATCCCTGGAACCGCGATACAAGAGAGTTGTAAGGTAAGTAGGTACTGAAGAAGCTGATAAAAATATGAGTAAGTGTATTTTACAAAAGAAGAGAAGACCAAAATAAAAAAAAAATCTTCACAAAACGTCTTGGAACCAAAGATTTCGCGATATTTATTTTAATTTGCCCTTCGAAATGTGTTGCGTAAATATTGCGATATCAAGGGGCAGGGAGCTGTATGAAGCAAGCTGATTGTATGAGAAAAAAATCCTTGAATTTAGTGTTCCCTTCCGTGAGATTATTTCCCATTATTCGCTCATTAATAATTCTTATCAACACGACGACGACGTTGCGCGAGGGTAAAATTGTTGGAAGAAAAATTAATGTTTTCTTCTCACTTTTTTTTCCTTCTCATCCCCCCCTTTAAACGGAGGCGTTAAGGAATGTCAACCCACGGTCGTTTATACCGTGCACAAGGACAATATGTATTTCAAAAGAGTGGATGATAAAAAGCGAAACGCGCTGTAAAAAGAAAATTCCAAAAACCACATCAGAAAATTAAAAAAATAAATAAAAAAAAAAGAACGAGAGGAAAAAAATTGGTGGGACCCTTATCATTGTGGTGACTACGTCCGGTCGCCATTCATTCCAACAATAGGTACTTTTTGCCACGTTTAAGTAACTGCCGCGATGTTATAAATGCTTTTGGCAGTTTGCTTTTGCGGAAAAGGTCATAACGTGCAAAGGACATCAGATGTTTGATGACGATGATGATGTTTTTTACTTTTTCATTTTTTTTTTCTTTTTTGCTGTTTGAGATGGGTAACCTACCTACCTACCGCTCCTCGTCCTACTCTCTTTGCTTTGTGTTAGAGGCAATGAAGTGGTGCATCCTGGTGTCGGAAGTGGTCCATGACAAGCCCAAATGTTAGGGTGGGGCGCATCATTGTGCCGGATATAGGCATTTGTCCCAGGTGAAAACTGAAAAAATGTGTCGCATGTTTTCTCTCTTCTTCTTCTTCATTTTATTTAAATTTGAATACTTTATTTGTTGCTCGGAAATTGCGATAAGGAAAAAAGAGAAAACGATGCTAGCTATGCGGACTTTGTTTTCAGATAGGGAATATATTTGATAGCCTTCTTCGTTATAATGATTATAAGTTGAGGTATTTGTGGGAAAAATTTTCAATTTAAGAGGATTATGTGTGTTTATTATACGCCAAGGTCATCAGATGGCAATCGGATAATAATTGAAATGATGAGTTCATTAAAGAGCAAAGTGCTGTATTTTGTGCTGGCATTTGGATGGAAACAAGTGGATTTATAAAATTTGTCCAGGCACTTAAAATAAGTTAAGGCAATTATTTACACGCGAAATTGACTAGAAGACTGTAACAATGTCAATGTTCTTACTGTTAGGTAATTGTACAGCAACACAAGGATTGGAGCTCAGGCTCTTTGTTTTTTTTTTTTTATTATGAAGGAACATCAATGCATCTGTAATAAAAGATATAAGGTGAAAATGTGTTGTTGAAAATAAACAGTCCCTTAGATGGAAAATATCTAGTATCGAATGGATAGTATCCATCATGTATGGAAAAGATATTACCAAAATTCTAATTTTCGACCCAGCGCAAAGCTCTGCCATAAACCTTAACTCATTGAAAGCATTCTGATTTACTTTTTTCAGTGCTTAGTTTCGGATATTCTTGAAGCAATACGGAGTTTGAATTGGAAGGCCCATAGTGTTTTGATTATGTCGTAAAAAGGGCATATAAAGGAACACAAAAAAGGGCAGATTTTTATTGCATCAATCGATTAATAGGCTAATTTTGGAGAAAAAACCGAAAGTGCTATTAAATTAGAGGGTGCAAATCGGAGATATGGTTTTTTCAATATAACTCGAAAAAGAAGCAAAATTTTGATGCAATTCCAAAGACGTTTTTTGTAGAGAGAAAGTTTTCCGATACAAAAGCATCTTTCGAATAACTGTAGAAAAAAGTTTTTTATCCAAAATGCTAAAATTCCCCAAGATAAAAAAGTCAAAATTTTCCAATTTTTTAATTTTGTCAGTTTTTTTAATGGCATTTCTTTCTGGTTGCGGATAGGTAGGTATAGGCATTGCTTCATAAAAAAGAAAGTAAATAAAATTTTCTTTTAAATGATATATCAGAAAACTTTCTGCGTTTGAAATTCACCGAAATATTACCACTTAATCATAGACATTTATCGTTATTTTTCATCCTTTTTATACTGACTGCAGCTTCTTCGTATGGAACAAGCTAATTTTTCGCTGGCACAAATACCATCAACACGTGATGCCATTGAACATCATATCCTAAGAACTTTTTTCCAAATCCAACAGTCCATGCCACTGTTGGACCGCTTAAATCCTTTGAACTTTGGTTGGGAAAGTTCTAAATTTGGATTCATTCCGATCCGCACAATTACACCTTCTGCACTAGAGATATAGCCAAAAAATGGCTTGTGGTTGCACTACAGGTTGCCATGGAAGCTGTGGTTGAAGAAAAATAATGATTCCTTGCTCATTATTTTGTAAAGAATGAATGGGAGTCAATTGCGATAGTGTGCAAGTAGCCGATATTGCAGAAGATGACATTTTTGAAGATGTAGATGTTGATGTCGATATAGACCATCGAAATGTTATCCAAGAATTATAATAGCACCTGGATTAAACACTTTAATTGTTAAGTAAAAAAAATATTTACACTTGTGGCTATACAATTAAGTTATTGCATTTTTAGAAGATTGAAAACATTTTTTTGTCTTACATTTGCATCAACAAGTGTTGTGTGAGGTGAAGGTCAACATTTATAGAAATGATGGCAAACCGTATGTTAGACGACCCAGAAATGCTGAGCTGAACCCAAAATACACCAAAAAAAAAACCTTAAAGCATGGCGGCGATTCTATTGTGGTTCGGGGGTGTTTCACAAGCCATGGTGTCGGTTCGCTGTGTTAAATAAACTGCAAAATGGCAGGTATTGACTACCGGGATATATTTGGACACAAATTTTCTCGGCGACTACCAGAACCAATTACTCCAAGGATGGATCTTTCAGCACGACAATGACCTCAAACACACGTAAAGAGTTGTGAAATCTTTCCTTGAAAAGCGTAGAGTGAATGTTTTGGGAAGTCACCGGACTTAAACCCCATAGAGAATTTGGGGATATTCTCAAAAAAAAATTGCTGGAAAAAAACCAACCGGCAAGACTACTCTCTGGAGTATTTTGCAGGAAGAGTGAAAAAATATTAGCGTGGGGCAATGTGAAGGTTTGGTGGGATCCATGGCAAGGAGAATATCCGCCGTATCAAAACACATAGGCTATCCTACGAAATATTAACGGTGCGGTTAAAAAACAATACTTTTTTATCATATTTTTCTTATATTTTCGGGTGACTTAATTATATGGCCACACTTATTTTATATGTATTATTGATTTTTTGTTAAAGAAATGACTATTCTTATAATGGAACTTATTTTGTTTTAATTGTACTTAATATATGGATATGTATACCTCGTTTTATAAAAATGACTTAATTGTATGACCACAAGTGTATATATAGCATTTTTTATATATGTATATAAAATACTTTCCATCGAGTAAGAATTTTTTTTTTATTTTCTAATAAATGAAAAGATTGGTAAACAATTTTAACAGTTAAAGAACTTTTTATATTTCCTCAAAATAAGAATAAATGCAGTATAAAAAGGATGAAAAGCAACGATAAATGTCTATGATTAGGTGGTAATATTTCGGTGAATTTCAAATGCAGAAAGTTATATGATATTTAAAAGAAAATTCTATTTACTTTCTTTTTTATGGAGCAATGTCTATACCTATCATTAGCCATCAAAAAAACTGACAAAACTCAAAAATTGGAAAATTTTGACTTTTTTTTCGTTGGAAATTTTAACGTTTTGGATAGAAAACTTTTCTTTACAATTATTCGAAAGAAGTTTCTTGATGAGAAAATTTGCTCTCTACAAAAAACGTCCGTGGAATTGCATCAAAATATTGCTTTGTTTTCGAGTTACATTGAAAAAACGAGTGAAGATGGTTTAGAGCCCATATCTCCGATTTGCACCCTCTAATTTAATAGCACTTTCGGTTTTTACTTAGTAACTAGCCCATTATACGATTCATGCAATAGAAATCCGCCCTTTTTCGAGTTCCTTTATATGCCCTTTTTTACGACATAATCAATAGACTAATACGAGTCTTTTTCTGGTGAATGAGACTATTGAGATTTTGGTCAGCCCTACCGATGCACACCGTATCCTTGTGACTACCAATCTCCTTTTTAATATGTCGCATACCATTAAATTGAATTTATTACTGGCTCTTAGCGTTTGCCATCTGCATATCCAATGTACATTATACCAAGCTATACTTCAATCTCACACATATAAAGGGAATTTTTTAAGATGTGTGGTTTTCAATCTGTTTATCTTTTTTCCAGTTTACAGGTGTCACTTGATTAATTCTTGGTTTGATATTTTATTGTGAAAGAACTGAAGTCGCACATAACCACTGGGCACTGCATGCGTTCGGTAAATTGTCTAGAAACGAAATCGCAATTGAAACCGATTTTTACATAATTTCGAGCTTTAAACCTGTGAGTTACCTCCAAGATCGGGCAATTTAGCCATGCTGGACTATTTTTTGTTAGGATAATTGTGAATTGTGAATTCCCTTGTCTACGCAGATAAGCCCGAGACGATTGACGCTGTGGAAGAGAAAATTCAGGTCGTTATTGCTAATATGCGGCCAAGCAAAAGTAGTCGAAAATCAGGCCTCTCGGTTGGAACATAATATTCGAACCGAGCTAATTGCCCGAAATTATTTTTAAGACGCGATGGTAAATCCTTATCTGTATAACACAACTAACATTGAAGCCGTAACATAATTATATCTTGTGATCTTGAAAACCAAACGTCGAAAAAAAAACATCTTTTATAATCAGCTTAGTGATTTCGCCCACATAGATGCGTCTTGTCTATTTCACTTCGTTGAGAATACCAAAGGTTCAAAGGTAGTGTCCTTTTTTCCATCACAACCATCATCCAATGACATGATGAGCTTTTTTTATTTTCTTCGAAACTAAGTAAGGAAATAATTACTCACTATAATAAAAATTCTATCAAAAATTCTCTTGGAGAAGACTAAGAAAAGGATTTTTTTACAGCCTTGCAGAATTTATTATCAGAAAACACATCTGCAGTATTGGAAGACATAAATAACATTTATTTTTATTGTAGCTGAATTTAAATACATATTTTCATATAACTAGATTGCACAATTTACAGAGAAATGGTATAATTCTACCTTACTACTGAAAAAGATGTATAATATTTAAAAAAATAGTATTATCACAGATTTAAATTATTTTAGAAGGAAAAGCTACATGAAAAAACCTTCATTGCAATTGTTAAGAGAGAGAAACGGGGGTGTGATCACAAAAAAAGATGTTGTTTACATAACCAGATGAATACATATAAAGAATATAGATAAATATGGACAAAATAAAATAGAAGCAAATTAAATAAATATCACAGTTTATGTTGCATATATGCAATTAAATATATAAGCGAACAATTAACAAAAGAAAACAGTTAAATAAATTAATTAAACAATTAAAGTACAAATATTAATAACAATATCAAAATAAATAAATATATGCTTAGGTAAATAAATAAATAAGTATATAAATAATGGAAGACATAAAATTTATTGAAAATTTTGCATGAAAAAAAATTGTATGTGCAGAAAGTACAGCGGTGTGTGCTTTATGAAAGTGGCTGTGCATCTATGGTAAGGAGTTCACACTTTTTGATTGCTCAAGTTTCCATGCAAATTAAATGAGCTCCACTTTACTTAGGCATTGCAAAGATTCAGGTCCCTATTCAAGTACAAACATTTCCACTGCTTTCCTATTTTCCCATCACCTCAGACCTCACCCGAAATTCAAAATATTTTTTTGCTTTTCAAAGACTCTTAAATTTTTTAAAGTCTCACCTAAATTCGTTAAGAGAAATCTTCCAACAATCTAGTAGCTGCAAGTATACTGTAATACAAAGGCAAAAAAAAAAAAAGAAGAATTTTCCCACCCCTTAGGTACCGAACATAAAAAGTATTGAAATGTAAGCTATGACTTTTCCCACAGCTTTAAATGGAGTTTATGTTTCGTTCAGTGATTTCAGTCCCCGTAGCTTGCAGCTTCCCCATTAATAACCATTTGTCCGCTGGGAACTATTTGAAACTCTTGTTGATAAATTATAAACTCAGTTATTCGCAGGTAAAACGTGGTCTGAACAGAGCACCAGAGGTCTGATTAAATTGATTTTCCAGATGAATTTAGCTGTTTCCTCTCTCTTCTCTCTCTCTCAAATTGTTATTAAGTTTCACGTTCTTGTTTTTAATTTATCAATCTTATCTCTGTTTTCTTAACTAAATATAATCAACTAAAAGTTTCTTGCACTTGGGATAGCAAAATCAATTATAACAGTCAGTGGAATGTACTTTAAAGGCATAAAACAGTATCAGCAGGTGGGTTCATTTAACGAGAAATTGACTCTTTTCATATTTCATACTGAAACAAAAGTTTGGAAGCGGACCCCGCATCCATTTCAAAGCTAAAAAGAACAAATATATACAAACGTATACAATGCTCTCCATTGAATGAAACTGGGTGGAGTTTTCCGGTTTTCCCGTATGAATGGAGTTTTTAACCAGCCATGCTGGGGCATTTGGCATACGGTTTCACTAGCAGGAAGACCTATGTCCATTAAGGTTCTATATTTCATCGGGAAGCAATAAAAATTGCCAAAAGAATTATTGCCAATTTCACAGCGGTCGGAGGAAGTATTTTTTCTTTTCGTTTTGTCCTTTAGAACGATGCTCAAAAAAATTATTATTATTACTTCTTCCTTGGTTTCCCTCTGTTCCACCACCGCACCATCAGAGAAGCAAAGACTCTTTAGACTTTTAAAAAGCCATTTTACTGATGTGAGTTTTATTGTTTCTGGAAATTTTTGTTTTATGTTTATGTTCTGTCTCTGAGTGTTCCTTATTAAAAACCATTAATTTGATTTTCATTACAGTTTCGATGTTCGGGGGAGACCGTTTGAAAAAGCCCTTTACTGGTCCGATACAAATTCCTTTGGGCCTCGAGCTTATTTTGTTACAAACAAACAACCTGCCAAACTGACGGTTGACAATATTCAGCTTGATGATGAAGGAGTAAGTTTAGATTAAGGACCTAATCCATGAGAGCATTATTAATTAATTTGTCTATTTCATTAGGTTTACAGATGTCGAGTTGACTTCCAAAACTCACCCACACGTAATCATAGAATTAATTTAACGGTAATCGGTAAGTATTTCTCAACGAACACAATATTCTTCATTCCCTTTGTTTGTATATGATTATAACTGACAACACTTTATGTCATTCTTTATCCTTGCCTGCAACATGGATCATCATTAACTATTGAAATCCACAAACAAACAGTTCCTCCACATCAGATACTCGTTTACGATGCATCTGGGCGGGATGTAGCAGGAGCTGTTGGTCCCCTTTTAGAAGGTGACAACATCGTCTTGACTTGTGAAGTTCGTGGTGGTAAGTAGCATAAAATAAATGATGAAAAAAAAATCAATGTTTATTGTACAGTGTACAGAACGACATGCATGCACTTGCAATATGCGCTACCGCATAAGGATATCACATAGAGTAGCATGCCAAGTGCTTTAGGATCATGCCGTACCCCCCACCAACACCGACCCTTCTTTCTATTCTTTTAGTCATTTTTATCGTAAATCATAGTAAATTGTTTTGCCACCCGATTTTCTCTCAGTTATGCTGGTGGAAATGAGCGGAAAATTCTTTCACATCGAATAAATCATAATTTTTCTCCAGCCTTTAGGATAGAGTCTTCCTCTAGCAGCACTCTTAAAAGGTTTTCTGGCCTCGGTAAACTTGTCAGAAGTATTGTTCCTTCACTGCAATTTATTGCTGTATTATGTGATATATAAATATACTAGCTGTGCCCGCGACTTCGTCCGCGTGGAATATTGACTTTCAGCAGCATTTTTAACTTTTTAGGAAATAAAACTTCTAGCCTTAAAAATGGCGGTATTTCCAAAAAAACATTCAACCCCTATTTCAACACCTTGTAGCCCTGTTAAAAATACTTTTGAGACCGTAGTTTTTGAATTCCCATTTCCGTCCCCGTGGGAATATAACGCATGTTCTAGAGTCTAGACCATCTCTGTAGCTAATTTAATAAAATCTGTTTAGCAGTTTGAACGGGAGACATACGAAAAACATACCGACATAGCTACATTCGTATTTTCAACATTAGTAAAGACTCCCGTTCCCGTGGGAATATGGTGACCGTTTTCGTGGGAATATGTGGATAAGTTAAAGTTAATGTTACTCCGAGATTATGGAGCATTCCAACGATGGAAGAATTTTTGAAATCGGTGCTGTAGTGTAAAAGTTCCCGTATACGTTCCTGCTCCCGTGGGAATACAGGGAAAAATATATAGTCTATGTCTTTCCTCAGGTTCTGAACAATCTTTGTACAATATTTCATTTAAATCGGTTTATTAGTTTGGGCGGGAGATGGTAACATAGAAGGACGGACAGACAGAGCTCCTTTCACACTTATTATATTAGTAAGGACTCCCGTTCCCTTAGGAATATGTGGATGATTTAAAGTTAATGTTACACATGGATAATGTAGCATTCTAACGGTGGAAGAATTTTTGAAATCGGTGTTGTAGTGTCAAAGCTCCCGTATAAGTTCCTGCTCCCGTGGGAATATAGGGAACCGTAAGAATATGGGGATGAATTAGTTTTTATGTTACTCGGGGATAGTGTAGCATTCTAACGGTGAAAGAATTTTTGAAATCGGTTCCCGTATACGTTCCTGCTCCCGTGGGAATATAGGGAACCGTAGGAATATGGGGATGAATCAGCTTTTATGTTACTCGGGGATAGTGTAGCATTCTAACGGTGAAAGAATTTTTGAAATCGGTGCTGCAGTGTCAAAGTTCCCGTATACGTTCCTGCTCCCGTGGTAATATAGGGAACCGTAGGAATATGGGGATGAATTATTTTTTATGTTTCTCGGGGATAGTGTAGCATTCTAACGGTGAAAGAATTTTTTAAATCGGTGCTGTAGTGTCATAGTTCCCGTATACGTTCCTGCTCCCGTGGGAATATAGGGAACCGTAGGAATATGGGGATGAATCAGTTTTAATGTTACTCGGGGATAGTGTAGCATTCTAACGGTGAAAGAATTTTTGAAATCGGTTCCCGTATACGTTCCTGCTCCCGTGGGAATATAGGGAACCGTAGGAATATGGGGATGAATTAGTTTTTATGTTACTCGGGGATAGTGTAGCATTCTAACGGTGAAAGAATTTTTGAAATTGGTGCTGTAGTGTCAAAGTTCCCGTACACGTTCCTGCTCCCGTGGGAATATAGGGAACCGTAGGAATATGGGGCTGAATTAGTTTTTATGTTTCTTGGGGATAGTGTAGCATTCTAACGGTGAAAGAATTTTTGAAATCGGTGCTGTAGTGTCAAAGTTCCCGTATACGTTCCTACTCCCGTGGGAATTTTGGTAACCGTAGGAATATGGGGATGAATTAGTTTTTATGTTTCTCGGGGATAGTGTAGCATTCTAACGGTGAAAGAATTTTTGAAATCGGTGCTGTAGTGTCAAAGTTCCCGTATACGTTCCTGCTCCCGTGGGAGTATAGGGAACCGTAGGAATATGGGACTGAATTAGTTTTTATGTTTCTCGGGGATAGTGTAGCATTCTAACGGTGAAAGAATTTTTGAAATCGGTGCTGTAGTGTCAAAGTTCCCGTATACGTTCCTGCTCCCGTGGGAATATAGGGAACCGTAGGAATATGGGGCTGAATTAGTTTTTATGTTTCTTGGGGATAGTGTAGCATTCTAACGGTGAAAGAATTTTTGAAATTGGTGCTGTAGTGTCAAAGTTCCCGTATACGTTCCTACTCCCGTGGGAATTTTGGTAACCGTAGGAATATGGGGATGAATTAGTTTTTATGTTTCTCGGGGATAGTGTAGCATTCTAACGGTGAAAGAATTTTTGAAATCGGTGCTGTAGTGTCAAAGTTCCCGTATACGTTCCTGCTCCCGTGGGAATATAGGGAACCGTAGGAATATGGGGATGAATTAGTTTTTATGTTACTCGGGGATAATGAAGCATTCTAACAGTGGAAAAATTTTTGAAATCGGTGTTGTAGTTTCTAAATTCCCGTATACGTTCCCGTTCCCGTGGGAATTTAGGGATAAAATATAGCCTATGTGTTATTCTGATGTATAAGCTATATTATTGGAAAGTTTAATTGAAATCCATTCAGTAGTTTTTGCGTGAAAGAGGAACAAACATACATCCAAACATACAAACTTTCACGTTTATAATATTAGTAGGAAGTAGGATATTCTACTTTCGTTTTATCCAATCCAACCGAAAAATAACTTAACATAAAATTAACAGTCTGATGAACAAGAGAAAAGCTTTTGTTTTAGTTTTTCTTTTTTAACACAACAGCATTTACATAAAGCAAGTATTCATGACTGCCTTTATCTGTTCTATTTTAGTGTAAATGGTGTTGTCACTTATTTTCTAATGCTCATGTTCAGTTCCTGACAGATAATCAATTGGTCATTGTATAGGTATGTACATAAAACACAACTCTCAAAATTAATGTATAATTGAATGAAATCAAATGTTTTCGATTATCAAAATCGGTGGTTGCAGTTTATTGGGGCGGTTGGAATAAAAAATATTAATGTAGAGATTAAAATTTTATGCTACAGCCAAAAAGCGACATGATGAAGGCACAACGTGACCTAATCCATTGAATTTAGCTGTTGGTTCAAATCATGTATAGTGGTGAATGATTTGAACAAAAGTTTTAAAAAAGTTTTAAAAGAGAAAATACAACATTTAAAAAGTTTTTAAGTAAAGTAACTATCTTAAAGCACAAACAATATCGCGTTTTTCAATGTCGGGAGTAATGAGTAATGAAGAAGTCGTCGCTAGAATCCTTTGTGATTATGGTCGCATGAATTTCTTTTTCAGTTTATCTGTTTCAAAATAAAACAAATTTTTTTAATTCCAAGCAAACCACGGATCGTACTCGTCGGTCCAAGGCATGCCCCGTCGAATTAAAGCTTTGATTCATATTCGGGGAATCAATAGCTAGTCTTTATTCAAGATACTACAACTCTTTGACAACGACACTATATTCTTTTTTTTTTTTTTGTAAAGTCTCAAACTCGCCTTCTTACTTTCAATTCTTTATTTCCACAAGAAAAACTGCATCGGAGAAACTAATTTTTTGACAAGTAATACACTCAAAGTGCGTTACTGTTTTTGTAACTTATGGATATTCTGAATAGACTTCCTCAATCAGATTTCAGAATACGGAATTCAATTTCAATTGAAAAGTTTATGATATGTGAATGTTGCGGATGCGTATAGTTAAAGATTTCCAATGGAATGATGGAAGTGTATAAGAATGAGAAAAGACAAGGAATGAAGAAGATAACGTGCTAAACCCAATCAAAAGTTTATTTTACAGTTGTCAAGTCATCTATAAAAGTGACTGCTGATACGTTGTCAAAAATTTGTGATTTGTTACGTCCGGGGTATTTTCAGTTCAGATGGAAAAGCATTCAGAGATTTTCAACACTGCTTCCTTCCTGAATAGTTGCCTGTCGAATTGTCAGCCTGTTTTCGGGAGACCAAAAACTTAGGCTTTTGCTTCGATTGCTGAAAACTCGATTTATGAGAGCAACGCAATTGTATCGATGTGGTGTCTTCTCCATCGTATTGGTCACATCTGAAATAGAAATACATAATGCGATAGGGTCTATCGAATAGTTTGGTTTGAGTTGAGGGCAAACTCGAACTCTTCGCTGAAGGTTGTGGAGCCCTACAAATACAAAACTTTATATCTAAAAAGTCAAAACTATGGTTTTCATTTCTAATATTAAATTTTTCACATAACATTGATTTTCAACTCTGTGCGGTCTTGAATTTTTTTTTGACTTGATCGCGAAATTGTTGAGCTTTGGCGTGCTATCGATATGACTTAGGGTTACGGTCCGGAATTGTTTTCATAAAAAATTCTGGATTTATCTACTGTCAATTTGATTGCAAGTGGTAACTCCTTGGAGGGCTATTGATGGGTGGAACTATTAATTGTGTAGAGCGAAAGAATATCATCCTCGTCAATCGTCATCTTGCTTTCCATTGGCGAATTTTGAGAGAAACTGAAATAGCATATGGTTCATTCGTTTCGCAAACCCATTTGATATTGCGGTTAAAGTGGTTAAAACAATATTTTTTCAAAACAGTTACAACCATATCAAATCGCATCAAAATTCATGACGTCGTTTTCTGGCCATCAAAGTTACTTCATGTTGCTTTTTGGCTGTCGAAATGAGTTAATCATTTCGCTTTTTGGCTGTCTCACTCAATTTATACTCTTCTCATTTTTTCCAAAAGCGCCAGTAAAAGCTATACTTCAAAATACTACACTGCAAGCACTTTTGTTATTTTAAAACGTTGCTTGGATCTTCCGTATTTTTAGCCAACATTTCCATCAAAGTCCTTAAAAACCTAGGATTAGAAGTTGAATTTTTAAGTCCGAAAGGAATTCTGTTGGGTTGAGTATCCATAACGACAGAAAAGTTCATATACCAGTGGCTTAGTGACAGAATCTGTTATTTGGCCAACCATGGGGAAACTTCTTGCCACTTTTATTTCCATTAACAACAAATCGTACTTGTTCCCACGGGTTTTTTTTTTAAAGCAAAATTTCAAAAATGTTAACGGCTACATGTTGGAGGACTTGTAGCTTTCCTTGTGTCTTTCTTTGAGAGCATTCTTTTGCACATTTGAACATTGTTGTTGATCAATGGGGATATTTAATTTGCTCTTGACTAATGAATAAGGACATCGAATATGAATTAGCAGAGTATAAAATTGGTACTTCGCTAGGATGAAGCTATCATCACAATTGTTGCCGAGAGCTTAAATGTGTACCTTTTCTTTATTTTTACTCAGTTGGGTTAACCCAAGTTTCCTTGTCAAACCTATGATTTGACAAAAAAAAAATTTGGTACTCCGTTCTCAAAAAATACATAACCACGAATGCACTACACATCCCTGTCAATTCAAGACAATTACATTCCGTTTGACAACCCTGTTCGTTACTTCAACTCTTCCAGCAAAAACCTAGTACTGCTTTAGAGCGAGTTTAAAGCAAGCCTATGCCAAGTTTGACTTTCAGACCGAGTTGCATTAGAATAATCCCGCGTTCTCAGACACAAGCAAAATTTCTTTAAATTCACACTGTTGTTTCATTCATAAAGTTGAGTGCTTTATTTATAAAGATCCTAGTTATTTGCAGGAACCCTCCCACTTCTTATCAAAACATCATGACCATAGTACTAGCATAATAAAATTAGTTTCCCCACGGCCACTCAACTCCTCGATTATCGATATTATTTCACTCTACAACATTTTCTATAGGTAGGTGGTTGAGTATGCATTTTCATAAAGAATCGTATTGGTATGTGAACGCCCTTAAGTGAAAGTGAAGACCTCCAAGTTCATGGATGAAAAGTCATATAAAAACCTTTCAACATAATTTATCGTTCCTGCTACCGTCATACAAGTCCCTTTGGCTTCGGCGACATTATACAGCTTTGCTTTAATTCGTTTCTTTCGTACTCTTTCCCCATTAACCGTTGCTGAATTATGTCTTCAGTCATGAGTCTCTACCAAGTCCGGTGGTGTCCATAGAAACGATACTTGAAGTAATTCTCTAGAATTCTTTCTTTCTGTTCCACTTAAACAGATGCCTTTGTAACCACGTTCAGTCCATACATATGTATGTATTTGTTCCAACTTCCATTATGTTTGTGGAACTTCTTTTGACCATAACATTGCGGTTTTACTTTGCGATTTGTTTCGTTTATTGAATAACATGCCCAAAACAAAAGAAACAGCGATTTATGAGAGAAATAATAAAAGAGATGTTTTTAGCTCTGTTCTTGAAAGCTTCAAGTTCGAGGAAAATTTATAGCAAACCCGATTTACTAATATGTACTTACATTAAATCTTTAGAAGTTGGATTTTTTGATTTGGTTTGGATTTGCTAAAAGCTTCTTTTTTTTAAGTTAGATTCAAAGGAGCTGTGGTGCTGTTATCTGAGTAGAGTGGAGAAGAAATATATTGGCTATTGGATCTTTCTTAGCGACATTAGTAAATTATGACTGACTAAAAGTGAAAAAATTACTCTTCAAGGCAACGCTGATAAAGCCTACATTTTTTGCGAGAGTTTTCTCAGAGTAGACATAACCCAAACTGAAAAAATGGGTACGATTGTGTCGTACGTACTTGCGATTGTGTGCTAAGTACAACATCAAAGTCGGAATATAAAGTTTTGGTTTTTCAAAGAATCATTTTGAGTATATACAGGGTTGCCAACTGCATATTAATTACAAAAATTCATCATTTGAAAGACAACTAAAAATTGATTTCTAAAACAAAATTTAATCGAAATCGGTGGAGTCGTTTTTAAGAATAATAAATATTATCATATCCATGAATCACTCTGTACGCTGGTTCACAGACCCTAGGTGCAAGTTTGGAAAAAACTGGTCAAAAGGTTCGGGATGAAGGTCCATGTATGGAAAGGCAGACATACAGACAGACCGAAAAAATTCCAGGAGCCAAAATTTTATCTGGAAGTTGCAAGTATTGGCAGTGAAGTCTTTTTGGGTAGAAAATAGTTTCGTTCCCAGCCGTCTCAGACATTGTCGGCCATTCGTACTGCAATCATAGTACCTACCTAACACATGCAAATATTAATTAAATAACCTCACCTCCAACAAATGCATTTCCTCACAAACAAATTTAATATTAAAATTCATGTTCGAAAACAAATTTGCAAAATAATATTTTTGAATATATTTTTCTTGCTATAGACCATCATTTATATCCTTTTCATAACCGCATTTCACAAAAGTCGAAAAAAATATTTAAGACATTCCTTACCACAACAACCAGTTAACCCCCACATGAGCAGAATCGTTTCACTTTTCCTCAAATACCCACCACACGTTCTTACCATATATAGCATGTGCTGGTGTCAAAAACAGTTAAGTTGTGTTTTCGTTTTTTGTCGTCTCAGGATATGTGGCCAGTGCATATGTTGGTTGTCCTTTTGGTAATAAGGAAAAGCTGCAGTGCAAGCATTGAACAAGAAACTCAAGAAAGTTTCTTCTTTTTTTTTTGCTATACTTATGAGTACTAGTCGCAGCGTTATGAGTTGGTGATTTCAAGCAATGTTTCTTTAAGGCGACCGGAACTAGTTTTTGTTGCCTCTCTAAGTTATGAGAGTGAGAACAGAAAATCAAATATCATCCACCCCATGACCGACCATGTACATATCTTTTTGGGTATAGGTAGACCAACAAAGTCTGGAGTGTTGAATGAAGAGTGTGTGAAAAAGGAACTTAAAATTATTTTGTTAGTTTTGAGAGGAATAGTTTTGATCAGAATTTTGTATTTATGATATTTATTGGTGAAAATATGAAAATATTTGTTTTTGTGTTGTCGCTTGATCAAAACACTTTGAGCTGCTCTTTGAATGTTATGACTTCCTCTATTGCTTCCTTTGGGTTTCGAAACTCTACTAGAAAGATTCAAAGTATAAGTTTGAAGAAGGTATAGATAACAAGTCATATGACATATTGTGTTAAAGTGGGTAAGTATACGTTTTAAAGGTGAAAAGTATTTTTATATGCCGTTCAAAGCATATCAGCTGACTTCTTTTATTTGTCAATGGGTAACAGTCATAAGCTACATGAGCTACTGGTAACCAAAAGAGAAGCATGCCAACACCTAGCTTTGAACGAGCCAGAAAAATAAGACCTCACACTTAACTTTTCTTCAGAAGAGAAATCTTACTTAGTTATTTGAGGGTATCTATTTTCTAAACAGACGATGTGCTACAAACTGATATCTTCAATAGCAAAACCCGTTTGAAGATAGTAAACCTGGAAGAAGTTATTATTAAAGCTTTTTTTAAACGCTACCTAAACTTAAGCTCTGGAGCTGCTATACCTGTGCAGGGAATAAGCCATATTTTTAACGCGTACAAAGCAGGGTTCAGCTTCAGCATCAAGTGCTGAGAGTGTATCTGCCCCACTGACAGTTTTTTTGACGTGAGCTGAGAGCCGCCCGTAGTTGGGTATTTGCAGAGACCAATAATGAGTAGATGAGCAGCGTGTCATTTTTCCAAAATGTTAAGAAAAGATTACAAGCTCAGATTTTAGAAAACAAATTGAATATTATTGATGACGGATATACATACCTTAAACCTGCGTTGCCTGTGTCACGGATGGATTAAATTAGATAAGATTAGATAATGGGGTTGGTTGAGCTTGCGCAGCACTGGGCACTATGATGTCTCGATGAAATGTACTGTACCAACCCATGTGAAGTTTCATAGCACTTCTTTAGCTTCTGAATTTGAATTGAGCCAGAAGCTAATTATGTTCAGGGGGGCGATGAGTTTGAATTTCATTAGTCTCTGGGCGGAAAAGTTCTGGACGCTTTGTAATGTGCAGAGATGTTTCTTCACTACCGTCTACCGAGGTATAGTATGCAGATGGGTTCTAATACGAACCTATGATGCAGGTAGCCATAGCAATTTCATCAAAAGAGATGTGAGCTCATTCTTTTAAGGGGGGACGCTCGCTGGTCTAAGAGCGTAAAAAAATGCGCATAATTTATGAATTTTTCGTAACTCAACAAAAAGATGAATCAAAAATCTGTGGAAGAGGTTCTATAATTTAGGTTTTGATATACAAATACAAATTTGTTCGCGTCAATTAAATTCAAAATGCCGGCTGACCAGCATTTCTTTGGAGGCACCTAATTTTTTAGATGGGTCCATGGCCGAAAATGTAACCTCCTTAATTTTGATCTTGGAACAAAATCCCGAAAATTTTTAATTTCTATGTAACAACAGCAAGAGCCGTACGTAGGATTTTTTCGATAGTTTGTTTTTTCGCGAAATGGTGCACGTTTGAACAAAAAATAAATATTTTCTTTAAAAAAAACGACAATATTGTTGATTAAAAATAAACTATGCAATATAAAAAAAAATCCTTCGTACGGCTCTGGAGAAAGGTATTTCGAATGTCCTTTTTTCAAATAGATCGGTGAAGATTTGCTCGAGTTATGTTTTCGGCCAGTTCAAAAAGAGTGAATACGAGAAAAACGCGTTTAAAGTTTTAAGTACTATAAAATCATATTAAATTCGTATATACCTTTAATCTGCGATGCCTGCGCCGTACAATTGTCGTTCTTCTTCTCTTCTTCTTCTTTCCATTTCCGGCGTTACGAGAAATGATCTTGAAGCGATCACAACTCTCCCACTTTTCTGTTTCACACTAGTGATCCGCCTGTGGGGTACGCCGACAATTGTCGTTCAGGGACGCTAAAAAAAAGTGTCTACATAATGGCATCAAACGTACTTTCACAGGAATATAGAATTTCATTGATATCCAAAACCGTTTTTCTTTTATTAAAAAAACTTTTGTAGCGCTCTTATTGAAATACCCGGGGCAGGAATGTGGTTACATTTATGCACCTAGAGAATGCTCACCCGTGATCTGGCCGATACGGGTATGTTGGTATGTTATTTTTAAGACTCTAAAGTACCTTTTAAGAAAAAAACAGAAAATTCGGTTTTTTCCAAATTCTAGACCAACTTCCCCCTTAAGTCAACCAAATGCCTTTGATAACTTAAAGTGTAAAAGTCATGCAGGTTAAAAATCAAGGTAGATAGGTAGGATGCTGGGACTGGTAATTCTCAAGTTGATTTTGGCCGTGACTTTGGAGCTATACCTAAATAGGTACCAGATTGGGGAGCTGAAGAATTTAAATTTTCTGCTGATTTCCAACGGGTAATCGAGAAAGCGCTTTTCATGAAAATGAATTTACTATCGCAGAACTTTCCAATTCCTGGAGTTATATTTGCGGACATTCTGGTGTAAATTTTTCTAGTTATGCTGGCGCTGAGGCATGATAACATTCCATATGGTGATATTCCAGCTCAGAAAATTTTTTATAGAAGCCACACGAATAATAACAACTTTAAAAATGTCAATTAATCAGAGTGATGTTCGACGTAATTCGCCAAGGTCAGTTCGGTTAGGGCTGAGCACCATGCAGAAAGAAGCAATCAGGACACATACCAATTTTAAACAAACGGTTTGTTGATTAGAGATCTACGAACACTTCTCATACTTCCCGCATTTTATTGAATATATACATAGTTGAAATATTCATACTTAAAAAGCAAAGAGTAGCTTTGCTATTTCTTTTTTTTTTACTTTTCATAGTTTTATTCTTCAGTCTTTATGAGATTTTTTTTTTGTAAAAATTTAAGGCATAGCATTTTGAGATCAAAGCAAATTAGAACCAGAGTAGGTACCTATTTTACATACGAGTAAAATCAGTGACTAAAAAGGCTTTATTGAGGTTAAGGCTTTATTGAGGTTAAGGCTTAGCAACAAATCAAATGTGAACTGTGAGTTGCATATTACAAAAACTGCAAGGTAGCTTAGTGCAATGAAGCTATGCTTTAGTCCCGTTTGACGACAGATTTAATTGGGAGACAAAAATGCCACGAAATAATTATTGACTCGCTAAAACTTGATTGCATAGATAAAACTATTCACTCTACAAGCCTAGCAGTTTCGTTTACTAAACACACTATCGTACTATATATTTCAAAAATAAAGCTCGTGGGACAGCAACCACACAACAACAAAATTAAGCCCACATAATGCAACCTTTCTTCTTTTTTTGCCTGTTAGGTAGGTACTCGTATATGTATGACAGAAGTGAAAAAGAATCATGCTATGGCTGTAGAGGCTTGTGTGAATTCATGTTCTGTATGACGACGTTGAAAGCGCGCGATAGTTTAGATTGTATATACGTTCGCTGACCCACTAATCTATGGTATGTAGGATTATGTTTATACGCTACTAACGTGAGTCCTTTGAATGTCCTTTTCATAGTTGCTCAGTGGAGTGTCCAGCATTCTAGCGGATAACAGTGTTACAGGTATTTAAGTTTCATAGGACGCTCGACGGTTATTTTACTGTTTGAGTTAAGTCGTCCAACACGGTATAGATATATGTATATGTATATCCCGACAGTGTATAAGCTCTCTCAAACAAGCAAGCAACAAAAAAAAAAAAAAGGAAAAATATTCTTCCCTGCTAACTAACTGAGAGGAAACAATTTTTCACAATGACATTTACAACTTTTGAGTAATGGGTGTTGGCATGGCTTTTTTTTTCTTCAACTGCCACTTTCTTTCTATGTTTGCCCTTTCATAGACGTAGGAAGGTACATAAGTGATGGTATTACCTCAACTTGGACACTCATAGGAAGAGCTTATGTTCGTTCCTAAAGCAAGAGTGACAAAAAATAAAAGGAAAAAGAAATGAATGCGTTGAAAAAAATCCGTTTAACGGTGTCATGTGTGTTTTTTTCTGTTCCTGCACTACCTTCTCGAGCCAACAAACCCCATAACAAACATTGGAACCATTTTTCATGCACAGGTGAATGTTTTCACCTCAATGGTATTTGTTTTTTTGTTTTTTTTTTTTGTCATCATTGTCGGTGGTTTTTGCCTGCCGTGTCCTGGTATTCTAAGTGAGCGAGTAGGTAATGACATTGATAATTACATGCTAACTGCCCACTTGTTGGGGTGACACAGTTATAATACGGGCATAGTGTTTGGAACACATTTCTGCCGTTAAATGTGATTATCACCCCTTAATTACTGAAAGTCATTGCAAGAATGTGGAAAAGAAGAAAACTGGATGTTCAGATATGACATTCTTGTTTTAGTCATTAGAGTTTGGTAAGTATAGGTACCTGCCCATTGTATGTTCGGTTGTTCGAGGTTTTGGTATAATGTTCTTATGTTTCGTAATTGGATGGTATTTTAATAGAGATGAGAGATCTGACTTTATTTGATGGTGAAAGCAACTACACTCATGAGGGGTGTGGCCACGGTTGATTGTTAACCCAAAAAATATATTTTTCAGACATAGCATCTTCTTGGTAATATTGCACAGTCGAAGCTCTTTAAATTCATTAGAAATCCCCAAAGTTTTTGTAGACCCTGATCAGCCCAGCTATACGACGCAGAAACACTTATACCTTATTCACGGATTAAGAAGCTCTTAGTCGTTTCGACAGGAAAGTACCTAGTGCCCTAGTCCGAATGATTTTTGGTATTATTCGTGAAAGCAATGTGTGGAGAAGAAGACTAAACAACGAAATGTGTAAGCTCTTTGCGACATGGGCATAGCTATAGAGGTACGCAACACGCATCACCCGATAACGATTGTTGGGATTGGGACATGTAGAGTGGATGTAAAAAAAACCCTCCTCTTCACGGGTTTTCAAAACTGCATCGCAAAAATATGTAACAGAAAAGAAAGATGTTAGTGCAAGACTGGGAAGGAGAGAACTCGCCCGAAATAGAAATTGATGCCAAAAAATAATGGTTTAGATCAAAGTTAGTCCCAAACTGTAAATTTCACCTAGGTAAGAAAATAAGTAATTTTCTTCAAGTTCCCAGTTTTACAGAATTATCATTCAAATATCATATCTTGGTTCGAAAGAATAACGAATTAAATTGGTGTAAAGAAACTGTTGCATGAATATAAAATTGGGATTAGACCAAATTACTCAACTCTGGATCAAATATATTCACCCTGATTCTAACCATGGACAATTCCAATATAAGAATAAAATATACATTTTGGATTCTTCATGGATTCAAGAGCGTCTTCGAAAGTTCGACAAGCCCTTTTTTTAAAAACCTTACAAGTTGGGAATCTCTGGTAAAATTGTAGTTTTATTAAAAGTGATGTATGAAAGTGATTTGGCAAGTCGCGAGTGAGTTTGTTTCTAAAAGAGTCAATCAAACAGGGATATGTCTTATAAATACATTATGTTCCTCTTTTTATAAACAACTAGATGGTCGCCCGGCGCAGTGCGTTGTAGCTCGGGTCCTACTCCTACGGCCAGCGTTTGAATTGAGTAAATTAAGAAAAGTAGTTTCTAAGTTCCTTCTACTGCGGAAATATCATTCAAAAATATAGTAAATATTACTCAGGGACATTCAATCACACTAGCGGAAGAATTTTTTTCTGTATTTTCTGAGTTCCCACGTCGAGATCCCGTTTTCTTTACGGTCCCGTTGGAATATTGGGACGAAGGATTTTGAAATCGGTTCAATGTTTTTCTGAATTCCTGTTGCCATATGAATATGGGGATAGAATATGGTCCTTGTTACTTGGGCATGATTAATCACTCTAACGGTGAAAGAATTTTTGAAATGGGTCAAGTATTTAGTAAGTTCGTGGTTATATTCCGTGGTTATATACCGTTCGGGAAAGAATATAAGGATTAAATATGGTTTATGTTACTTTCTAGGCTCTACAACAACTTTGTTCCGAGTTTCTTTCAAATCGACTCAGTAGTTTTGGAGCCTATATTCAATGAATCGCTGCATTGATACTTGTTGTAGTGAACAGTAAAATTTTTTGAGCCACTGTAACCGCCATATTGCTCTTCCGCGTTCAAGTTTTGAATATGTTCAATTTGAAGAAGTTGTGAAATTGCACATCAGTGCGGCGATGTCTTTATCTTCCCAATTCATTTCCCACTTAAGAACAAAGTCGTATGATGCACTTGGGTGCTCAATTTTTAAACGATCGTTATTATTTTGTTCATATGATAGGGTTATATCTCTCTCACTTCATTGGGAGTGATGGAAGCTTAAAATGGTTCATTTGTGAGCATAATAAGCTAGATCTTAGTGTTGTCTCAACAGGTCATAAAGGGCTAAGTGTGTCAACCAAGCTGACAGCCATCTAAGTTTAACCTACCCAAACATATGAATGCATATGAATGGGTTTTGCCAAGCTCAATTTTGAGGAAAAAGATGTGTTGACTACATGGGGTCTCTTTTTTGATCAATAGTTCACTATTTTGAGTACTCTGTAGAAAGTGTGTTCATTATTTTCGATGGTTCACTAGAATGAGATTCACTTCATCGAGCGTCTGCTCTGTACTTTTCAATTTCCGAAATTTCTACAACTTCTGGCCTGAAGATGATTCTCTTCAAAATCACGCTCTTATTCAATAGCATTTAATTACATTTTTTCAAGGACCTTTATATATTGCGAACATATTTACAACATGGTGCAGATGTACTGCCACATTTTCAATCAAAATTTTTAGCCATTCGCGTAGATCAAACTCGTTGAGACAACTCTTTGTGTCTCGAAAATATTAAATTTGATTTTCAAAGCCATCAAGGAAACAATATCCGGACAATAAAGGCGACCATATAGTGCTAATTATTCAACCAAAAACGAGCGTTATCAAAATATCTTTGAGTCTACCACACCCTCACACACAAAAGATTGAAGAGGAGAACTTCAGATTGAAAATGTTCTCTTTCCCACAAAAAAGGTACTACAACCCCAATTGCTCTGCATGTTCCTTAGATTACCAAAGCAAAAGCATCAAAACCACACCAGAAAAATCTACTAGCTACCAGTAGCTACTTGTCTAAACATAAACTACATGAAAAGAAGAACAAAAAAAAAACCCTTCAGCTAACCCACTCTGATTTGGTATTTCACCCTGCTGCATTCTCCTTCGCCAAGGAAAAGGATAATGTTATTCTGTAAATAACAAATTGCGGTTCCTTTTTAAACCCTAAAATAACTTAGGTAAGTATAATGAAGGAAATGAGTTTTTCTCGGGTTCGATATACAAAGACAGCAGATGTGTGGGATGGTGGCATCTAATAATTGCGAATTTACTACCCAAAAAATAACCAGTTGCTATACTAACGTAATTTCTCCTTTAAAATTTAAACTACAAAACCAGTTAAGATAAATTAAGATATTTACCAAATTGATAAGCAAATGCCTGTTCCTCATTTAAATTGATGCCAATTTCGCCCGCATTATAATGGCAAAAAAACATAAGGTAACCGGGAAAAATAGATTTCAAAGGTAGATTTCAAATGCTAGTTGCCATGTTGAACCGGGCTCTAGTTCAATATGAAGCAAGAGTTGTTTTCATCCACTATTGGATTTGTATTCCTACAGCTTTCAGCATGATATATCCCAAGGTAAGTAAGATTTGATTTTAATTAACTTCAATCAGAGAGAACTGGAAACGTCTGAAGTGTGCGTGATTGCGAAGTAAGGGTACACTCGTAAAAATTATATTGAATTTTGGTAAACAGAAGAGAGTACATAAATTCTTCATTTGCTTAGGATAATCGCACCGGAAGGGCAGAGGTCATGTTGGGATCCTATCGTTGAAAGTAAGATTGTTTTGATCTGGTTTTTTAAACTGCAAAATTATTGAGAGATTCGATGCTCCCCGGCACAAAATCTCAAATCTTAGTAAAAAATAAATTCATTAAAACTTTTTTCTCAGAGCTCAACGAACGTAGTTTCAAGATTGTTTTATGCAAATTCAATATGATCTGTTTCACTGTCGTTCCATAATTTTCGGTAGATTTTGGGGATTTTAAACACTTTCTTTTCAATATCTTGATTTTGGGTAGTTCATCGAGATTCGGGTATTTACTTGGAAATCGGTGGGAGACAATGAGAATGATGAGGATGTGGCGAGATGTCTGCTTCGTACTTGGGAGTTCAAGGTTCAAATCCCAGAAATATTCGACTGTCCTGCCTAGGTCTTCAGCTAGAGCTTCAATCCCGGGAATCTGTCTAGAAAAAAACCATAGATATGACAGAGCTCCATTTGTTGCAAACAGACTCCAACGTTAAGGAAAGAAGGGAAAGTGCAATACTTTTCCTATATCTTATAGCAAAAAATACTATAGAAAGATTTTTGGCGCTGCTAAGGGGCACTTCTCCTTTGCCAAGGATTTAAAATTGTTAGGCTTAGGTTAGGTTAGGGTAGGTTACAGTGGCTGTAAGTGTCTAACACACTTAGGCCCGTTGGGCCCATTGTGTTACCACAATGGATCTAATGTATCCTCATCCTCATCCTAATGGAACCAATTCGAGCTTACAAAGAAGCTGGAGAGACGAAAGGCGGCGATTTGAGTAAGATCACTAGGGTCATCAAAGAACAACGAACCTAGGTGTATCCTACGTTTGTGAGCTAAAGCTAGGCATGAACAGAGAAGGTGGGAAATAGTTTTCTCCTCTTCCTCATCCATGCAGCTTCTGCAAAAGTCGTTCACTGTGATGACACCTATAGTCGCACTGATGTGCTTTCTTTTGAGAAAGATCAAGCCGTTCGACCGGTTAAGATCTAGCTTGGGTCAGATCTGTTTTGTTGTCAAAATTTTGTTAGGCTTAAGTTCATGAATCCTGTGGAGAAGATGTTGCTGTCGGCACCACGGAGAACCTACATTTTCTGGATCAGGTTACTGGTACTCTACGCAGACATGTGGGCTCTTCATCATGGCATAATTTTTTTTTTTTTTTTATTTACTGGTATACAGGGTGTGAAGTAAAGGCGTCCGTCAGCGATAAAGACAGTCGCATAAGAATCACCATATCGCCTTGTCGAGTGTAGAATCGCGAAAGTTTCAGATATATTCTTTACGTTTTTGACGAAACAGACAGCTATCGTCATCTTGACGCATAAGACAAGTAACTATATGGAGGTTATTGAGATAGAGGCTGTTCTCTATTTCCACTAACGTCATCTGCTTTCAAATTGGTGAGCGTGATTTCTTGAGTCGTTTTTAGGATCTGGGCACAATGTGAAGATAAAGTCGATTTTACCCGATTGTGGTAACCGTGGGCCGTGGCGTGATGGTTAGCATGTCAACCTGCTAATCCAGAGGTTCGAGGTTCGAATCCCATCAGAGGCAAAAATGTTTTTCCACGGGTATCGCCTTTCACGAGGAATTGAAAAATCCTCCGTTAGTAAATCATTGCCATGAAAAGAGCTTTCTCAAAAAAGCCGTTCGGAACCGGCAGGAAATTGTAGGTCTCTCCATTCCCTCACAAGGCATGGTTGTCATAAATGCGCTAGGCCCAGGGGCTCCTCGCTCTGTTGCGCCACCCTATTTATTTTTATAGACTTTCTAGATCAGAGGCAACATTAAAAAATATGGATATGGTCACCAGCAAACAGCTTGTAAGTTGTAACCCTCACAAATGATGGACAGGATTTTGAATGCGATACTTAAGAGACTGATGCGTTCATTTATTAAACATAGACATTCTGTTTTTTTGTAGGTCAAACAGCTCGTATTCAGATTTCGATAGCTGCCTTTTTCTTTCTCCTGAACAAGAAACACTAAGCTCAACGTAGAGCTTAAACTTGAACTCCTCTGCCATAACTTTGTTTGAGTAAGCACATTCCAACCATAAGTTTTTTTTCAAGATTTTAGATAAAATAAAACGAAGTAAACAAAGTTGAGGAATAGAGCAGAGAGTACGAAGCCTAGCGCATTTCTCAGAATCATAACTTTTGAGGAATTAAGGGGAGCTACAGTTTTTGAAGATTCCGAACGGCGAATTGAGTAAACGCTTTTTATGGCATGAAATTTCTATCAGAGAAACCGTCAATTTCTTGCGAAATTCTATACTCGTGGAAAATCATTTTTCCCTTGAATTTCTGGGACTCGATCCTCGAACCTTCCAAGTAACCTTCCTTTATAAATAGTACCCAGATCAGAAGGGGTGAAAATTGCCTGCGGCATAATTTTTGGCGACTGCGAATATATCGTCATTCCAACAATAATCATGGTTTACACCCATACCAGGAACTGACAGCCTTTAGCTCTCTTGGAAGCAGATACATCATTGTGTTTTCGAAGCATTAATATCTATTCGGCATGTAACAATGCTGTCAACGTCAGAATTCATTGAGCTAATTACACGCAATCGTTGCAGTTCTACATCCAAAGATACGTGAATTTGGGGACAAATTTGAAAAGCTGAATGCTGTGTCGTTAGCAAAACAGTTGAGAAGATTTGAAGTTTCAGACAAGAGATTATAAGTAAAAATAATTGAAAGAGTCGAGACCTGGGGCACACCAGCATTTATAAAGAGGGTATTATTAGATTTAATGTCATCCTCGCAACTGGCACAATACAATGGTCGCTGTTTTACGACTCGTAGGTTTACCTTACACAAACCACACTATAGGCATTGAGAAATGTTAAAAAATATTTTTTCGGAAAGTTTTAGAGCTTCTATTGATCTGGGGCCGAACTACCGCAAACGTGATCAAGTAATACGTGACTGAATTATTTGTTTTTGGCATTATACTTCTCACGTTATTTAGTGCCAAAATTTAACATTCTTTTATCGATAATTGGACGTATTTAAGTCGATAAATGAACAGAACAGTACTCAATCACTCGGTCACTGATGCGGTAATTCGACCCCCCATGTCAATTTCATGATTATTATTTTTGCAGTTAAAACTTATTGCATGTTATTGGTATGTTGATCTACGAAAAAGGTACATCAGCTTCGTTAAAAAAAAGAGAACCGTTAACGTCAAACTCTTTGAACATAAAAAAAAGAAATAAATTCGTCACCTCTTTAATCCGTATAAGATTGTCAAAAAGGTACAAACTGATTTGCATATGGCAAAGCTGTAGCACATTGTAGTTTCACTTCGTTTTGCACCGAAGCATAGCATATAACACTGTCAGTCGAATCCCGCCTTGCATATAGCTAGTGCTGGAATTGCTTGTTTTCTTCCTTTCAAAATTTCCTCTTGCTCTTGATTAATTTCAAAACTGTCTCTGATGTCTGATTAAACATCTGTGTTCGGTGTTTCACAAATTCACAGACACACTCCACAAAATAATCATCTCACCCAGCTGATTCTCTTATAAAGTGTGCCAGCCAGAAGGAAGAAGACACAGCAACATAGGTATTTCTTTTTTTTTTCTTCTTGCCTTACACTCACGCCCTCATTTTCCTTTATACTTTGGAAATATCACATTCTCACTTCACGTTCACAGCCAACCACCACCCAATCTCTATAAAAGAGAGGAGGACAAAAATCAGATACACTGTACCTTCCTCCTACCTATACACTACAACTGCAGGTGTACCCAAATACCAAATCGAATCTAGAGCATTGCTATTAAGACAAGAGAAGATTCAACAGCAGCAACAACAACAAACTCAACCAGCCTCTATATGTCGTGCTCATAACCAGCATGTGAATATTTCCAAAAGACATGAACACAAAGAAGCAGGAGCAGTATTCAGAGCAGCAAAAGAAAGCAAGTCAAACATACTTTTAGAACAATTTGTAATTGCTCCACGAATCACCGCCTCACCGACTATATCAAGCAAAGCACCATCGCCATAGCCATTGCCAGGAAAGGAGAGAAGGAAGTGCTATATGTCCGATACTTTCACAGGGATATGACTTAGATGCTCTCTCTATGCCCTTAAAGAACGATCGCAGTGAGTTCTGGTGTGGGTGTATGTGTGTGTGTGCTTCCTGGTCATACAGTATTCATGTTAGACAAAAAAAAAGGAAGCCACATGGCTATGTTGCTAGTCCTGAGTTGTGCTATACTATAGGGAAGTGTGTGAATACGACCCGCCTGAATTTTGTGAAAGATGCTACGGGACTCTCTTTGCATGTTGTGTGTCCCTTCCCAGAATTTAATTCTATGCATGAGGACACTTTCAAGGATGTGTTTTTGCTATTCGTAATGTGTGGTTGAGCTCTGGTGAAGAAGATATTGGGGTTTCCTATTTCACAGTATTCAAAAAAGGTCCCTGCATCTTACAGGGCGTTTCGACATTCTGCATTCAGTTGACGCACATAATTCATCTGACGAAGCAATTTTTTTCCTGATTGAAATTCGGCTTATTTTTGAAAGACGATATGGCTACACTCAAAAACATTGTTCTATATCCTTCAATTTAAACTCTTTATAAAGTCACTCCATTCAGCTCTTATCTGTAGTATGGGTGCTAAAACCTTCAGTTGAAGTTATCAGGAACTTTAAGACTCTTTCTTCTTAAAGACCAAAATTGCAATTCCGACCATACATATAAATATCTACAATTCGAAGTCTCAAAAGTTTCGAAAGATAATTCTTGAGCTTTAGCTCAGAATAACTCTGGTAATTCTAAAATGTAAACTAAATCGGCTAGTAACTTTAAGAGGTCTTGAGGAAAATCCTGAAAAGATTTAAGGTTCGATAGAACCACAGACCTTGCTGTTGCACGACGCAACATCCACATTATAATTTCAATTTTATGTCTTTTTATTTTTCCTTCGACATCTCGTGAGCTCTCCCATCTAACCGCTCCACAATACCGATCTGCTCGTGCGGTACGCCATGTGGGCCTCAGAATGCTTCACGCAAACCTCCCGGACTTGGATTGTTCCATGTTTGACCAACCAAATGCAGATGTCGTTACATTTATTTCTACCTGTAATGCCTTTGCATTTTATGGTGTTGCTTTTTTGGCAGGGTAGTCCTTTCAAAACGACAATGCCAACTGAGCCTTGCTCTATTTTTTCCAAGATGGTTTTTTTTTTTGATGTGTAGGCTACGGACCTTGGTAGCCTCGTGATCATCTTTTGTTTCTTTTACTGTCATTTCTCTCTCTCTTTTGTAGAGGTTTTTAAAATACTAACTGCGGAGCACGAAATACTCGTCCATTGTAATAACAAACAGCCAACTTCTTTCGTTATAGCTTTACAGAAAAAGCCAAAAGATGCTGCCACGATAACGAGCCTAGGTTGCCAGCTCCGTAAATTGATTTTTTTTAGAAAATCCAAAAAATCACAGAAGATGTTCTTCGCGGTGTCATCATCTTCTCCACATTGTTCACATCAGAGTGTGGAATCACTAAAGCCTAATACATTCAAATGCTTAGCAAAAGAGAAGTGCCCCGGGGCAACGTCAACAAGACTTCTACCATCCTTTCTGCTATACGGGACATTACAAATTCTGTAGTTTTCTTATCAACTTTGGGACAATAATTATAGTCTGGCATCCATTGGAGGCATACCGTCTACGGTTGTGCTCTTGACAGATCCAATCGTTAATAGAAGCCCTAACTGAGGAAACTCGAAAGATTTTTTTGAATGGAAACGTGCTTCCCAAGTGACCAAAGTTTAAATATCTTGGATCAATAATCAATAGTAAAGCAACTTCTGCTGATAGCATGAATCATCAAGTATGGGATGGTTGAAGCTCTGTCATCTTTCTCGATAGGAAAGTGCCCCTAAACCGCCGCGGATCACAATGCTGAACAATGCAAAGAAGTATGAGAGTAAGTTGACATCAACTGAGATGAAACTGTTCTGTATAGTAGCAGCAGTACCATCCGGGGAAGCCTTCACGTTGAAAATACGATCTTGGAAAAATTAGGAAAGTACCCGAACTCAGTTGGGATTGTCGCGATCGAAAGAAAGATCCAGAAAACCCCATCAAAAAGGCAACGAAGCTCAGATATTTCAGGTACAGACGAATGTAACGATTTATTTGGTTGGTCAGTCGTGGAACAATCCAAAGCGTATTGATTCTTTCTGAGTTCAAAGAAGCTTTCTTTTATGGCGAATCAGTATTGTGAATTAATGAAGTGAGAGAGCTGTGATTCTATCATAATCAACAAGCTTATAACGACAAAGAAGTCGAAAAAGAAGTTTTATGTGAGTCATTTCTTTCATTTAAGCCGATGAAACAAATTCATTGTAAAATAAGTAAAAATAAACTCCCAAGATCGATTCTCATAGTGAATATCATAAATGAACAGGAGTTACATGGTCACACCATCGAGCTAGCCATGAATATCAGATTGTGGACTCTTTTGTTTCAATTGCTTGAAACACCCTTTCAAGCTTTGTAGTTGTATTCAACCAGTTGAAGATATATAAGTGCTCTGATTGTCGTTGCACACGATTTTGGTAATGTAATTTGCAGTTTTACAATAACAATAAGAACGAACATAACATTGCCACACCAACACCAACACGGGATTAGAATTGGTTAGTTATCTCTGGTTTGTTAAGTTGAGAATGTTATTGTGTTCAAGAAGGATTAAGGTGTTTGAAGCAAGGCCAAATGTTTTAGGTAACATTGTAATGATACAAAATACCAAGCATTTGGAGGCTTCATGCACATACATACATACCTTCAATTGCAGCTTAAACTAAGGGATTCCCAGTTAGCAAATTATTCTAATGGAGTCTTAAATAGTGTGATGAGAATATCTTAGACAGGTGAATAATTGGATTTGCAAAAACTATCTGATTATGTATTTAGGAATTGGATATTATATTGCTTAATCAACTCAAAAAGCATTATACGACTTGGATAATTGCATCTTTCACCGAACGCCATCCTTTCCTTTAACGATTGTGATGTAAGTTAGTCTCAGTGGCACTTTCGTTCAATAGGCCATGCATCCTAAGAAACTTAAGCTTCAGCGAACGAATTTCCTGAGAATTTCTCCTTCTTTGAGCATCTATTTGAAAGATGGTTGGGCTCTTGTTTAAGTTTTTCTGTCGCATATTTGAATAGCTTAGTTTGCATCAACAGTAGGGCAAGAAATTTTTTTTTTAATTTCCGATATTCAGCCTCTGCGTGTTTGCGTTCTTAGATCGCAGAATTTCTTCTTCGATTCTTTCTTGTGGTTTCTGCATTCGACTTTGATGCGAGCTTCTTATTTTTATCTTTGGTAAGAGGGCTTCTCCGGCTTCCTGCTACACACCTCCTTTTAACCGCTACCACCCCTTTTCACGAAATCGTTCCAGAGTTGACCTTAAACATTTTTCTCTTTTCTCTGGTCTTTTGGGTCCAAAGATACTTTGCACTTTGTGTGTCATCGTCTGACATTATCTCAATATAAAGCTGGCTACTTTAAATCCGGCACCAGCATTGAAATTGGTGTAGCCTGTTGGCTATTAATCCGGTCAACGTAGAACCAACTGCCATCTATTGTTGATTTTTTCAACAATCAGCAAAAAAAAAAAAAAATTCTCAGTTTCAGTGGATAGCACTTTTTAGATCATAGTAGCAGGGAAAACCTTTTGTCGAAGTCCAAAACATGTGCCAAGTTATTTGAAAAACTTCTCAATACGCACCAAGAGGCAGTCTTATCGAAATTTTCACTTTGAAATGGTCAATTGGCAGTTGAAGCCTGTTGTGTTATGGGTATTGGGTATCTGCATATTACGTGGGATTATGACTTTTGAATCTCAATTAAATCATCCAATTGCATTTTGGCGAGGATTTAATGAGCTTTCCGAGAGTTATTACACAACTATCATAAGCGCCTTTTCACTAAGCCATTGGAGATCGGCAAAAATTTATTAATGCTCTCCTTTCTACACCAAAGTAAAGAGAAATGCGCTTGGCACCGAAGCTCCTAGAACTCAGTTGTGTGAAATGTATTTAACAGACACATGTAAATGTTCGTATTTTAAGTAGTGAACTTGACTAGGAACTTATGAACGACTTTGTGTACTTGATTAGGAACTTGCTTATGAACGCCTCTGTATAGTCTAAGAGCAAATTAAACCACCACAGTATCGGTTCTCATTTACAACTTGATTCTGCCACAAAGTCATAAGCCTGCTAAGAACCACATCACGATTTAAGTATTGAGTGTCGTCGCTTGACTAGAACATTGTGACTTTTGAAGTACCTATCAGTGATATCGGCGTCAATCTTCCAACCGCTGCTATAACCAGGGTTCATTTACAATCTAAGCTATAACCAGGACTAGTCTACAATATAAGCGGAAAAATCAACCGAAGATCAGTAAAATTGCGGCGATATTTTGAAAAGCAATTTGACACAAGCTGATGTTGCTTGTTACCAAGGTGAGATGTCAGATGTTGCACATCATTAAGCACTAACTGAAAAGCTCGTTCATTCTTTTTTTTTTAATTAAAATCGATTATTAATTTATTTGAAACAATATACCTACCTGAAACTTCAACAAAATAGTGTACTCGTTAAACTTTTAAACTTCCACAACCTCCAGAGGGCAAACAATAGGGAAGAAGGTATGTACCTACTCATACTCATAGGTACAACTGTTGAACAAAAAGAAAGAATTCACATTAAGTGCCACCTGATGAAAACTATTTGCGAAGCCACGAAAACTGTTGAAAACCCAACGAGAGTGCATTACAAAAGTTAATTATAAAAGATAAAACTTTTCCACTTGACGACCAACGACGACGGTGAAAACTGAAAAACTGCAGTTATGCATGGAATGAATGCGATTATGTGAGTCATAAAACAGGACTGGCATAAGACAAAACTCCTCACACAAACCCGCATGCACAGACAGATATGAATTGTTGTTTTCTTATGAATAAAACTGCAAACACTTACACACACAAAACTTGCAGAGTCAATAAGACAAGACAAAAAAAAAAGAAAAAGTAAAAAGAAACTGCTAAGTATATTTACCGTTGTTCGTCTTCGGTTTCGTATTTCACTTCTCAACTTTGTTAAACGAAGAACATTCATGCCAACCAACAATAAGGATCATGATTGTGTTTGCTTAAGATTTCAACTACACCCATACACCCACACCCACACCCGCACTACACTTGGTATAGGTAGGTATGGCGTTAAAGTAAAATCAGAATCCTTCTTAATATCGGAAGTTGCTATCATCCCAGGAAACGGGTTGAATTTCACTTCGCGTGTCACAGTGCGCTTACTTAAAGGGCAATAGTGTGCCGCTCCGCTGATTGTAAGTAATATGTTATGTCAGGCATGGTTGTCGCCGCCGCCGTTAACATTAACAACATCCACAAGGAAAACGAAATATAAATCCGTCGCGCCAAGTCGAAAATTACTCATTTGATGTGAAGGACTATGCTGCGCGGTTTACGACACGGTGCAATCAACCAAGCACAATCCTCTGCTAGTTATGAAATTCATGACCATCATTACTTTAGACGTTTTGTCGGGCTCTAGGGGAACATGATATTATGTTTATAGCAAAATGACATTGCGTTGCTTGCTATATACTTGTACCTTACCTACAGCTTGTCGATAAACTATTGTTAAGGAAACATGTACTTAAAAGTTTGCGAACATTTATTAGGTTTTAAGTATCCAATTTGTTTGGAAGTGTCGATGGGTTTTTAAGGAACCATAAGGACACCGTTCTAGAGCATTTTTGGTTATAATAAATATTATTTGACACTGGAAGTAGTACCAATATAAATACGTTGTAAGTTGTGAAAGGTAGATAGTGTCCTTTATTTATTATTGTAATGTGCCTCTGGACTCAACGAGATGGAGGTCTGGTGATGCACAAGATTTAATGAGTTATTATAGTAAAAAATTAGGCAGGGGATGTATAAGGGCTGCGGTGGGACATCTGAAACCCTTTTTATATAACTTACAAAGCACTCTCTCAGAGATTTTAGTTTTAATCATACTTCCATCTTATGCCACATTCAGCACCACTGAGGACTTGGTTTGTAGTTTTGACCTGTGAAAAAGGGTGCGATTAATTAACCAATGTAAACTGTGCACACCTTTCATTGAGCCACTTAAGAGCAATGAAACGCTAATAGCAATGCCATAGCATCAATTACAATCAAATTCGTTAATAGGCCATTAAATCTGCCTTATCTGCTTCTGTCATGGACAAGACATAAAGTCGTTTACAATGTCAAACTACCATCTCTAAGGAATGTATACGATTTCTCTTCTAAGGGCTCTGCTCTTTATTTTTTTTTTCTACCATGGCTACCTTTATTGAGTGCTGAACATGGGCATTTGTGTGCCGCAAAACATCCGCTCCCATTAGAATGGTATATTCAAATGGCTTCCTCTGCTTCCATTATCCACTTAAGATTCATCTATAATAGCCCAATATAAGGGACCCAACATCCTCAGCCACCGCACTTCCATTAGGCTAGCAGGAATGGAGGAAAAAACATATATACACGTATATTTCTCCAACAGTTTGCGGTGTAAGGAATGGTGTCATTTTCGTTAATATGAAGGAAAATGAAGATAAGCAGAGGGGAAAAAATAAGGAATCATCACATTATTAGGTAATTCGAATGCGAACAATCAGTTGTGCCCCAAACGTGTCTATGCGGTTATTATTGATATATTCGCATCAATAGGAACAAATGCCGATGCACGTCTGTTGGGCTGATCCTTAAAATTGGTTAGATTCGAGAACGGTTTAGTTACATTTGAAGCCAAAGCGATAAAATAACCTTATCTTGAACTGAAATCAACAAATGGAATTCCAGTAACTGGAGAGGTACGTGGAAACTGATAAACTGAAGTATTTGTATCGTAAATAATTAATCATTAAATTGTGAGTCATTCTTTAAGAGCTGTAGAATAATAATATCCCACATTGGCAGTTCATATTTTAAAGCTCATCTCACGTCTTACTTTTTCCACCAGTGGTAAGGGGCTAGCATCTTATAGCTAATAGTGAATTTGTAAAAAAATAATTCAAACTATTTTACTTACGATTGTTATAGGTACGCAGGTTTTGCAATACCCAATCAACACAATCGTCTCGTATAGAATACTTAAAGAATCAATTTCATAAGAATTTTTACAGTTTAAATCTTCGACTACTTAGTCGATAAGACCCAAAAAGGGACCAAATGGGAGGAGCCAACTGCATGAACCGAAGATTCGTATACTCTTCTTAAGAATAGTTTAAGGGCACTGGTTTCCAATTGTTCCAATCACTTCATCAGTACAATGGAAGAATAAGTTTCTTTCTCTTTTCACAAATACTAATTGAATCCTGTATTTGTGAAATGGAATAAACTTAAAATGATATTTAAATGATGGCAGAAAATATTATTTTCGTCAACGACTAGTAAATATTTTTGACCATATTTTAACTTAAACATTAAACTTATTTTTCTAGCTTTTTGAACGTCGCGTCGGTTTGATGTGCCACAAAAGATTTACTTGTCCAACTTGTTGGATAGTTTTCAAATATTTTTGAAAACTTTGAAGCGGAATATATATACTATATGTCTATGTACGAGATCAGTCCGATAAGTACTTAGCCTCTCCACCCAATAGTGCCACTATCGCAAGAGAAACTTACTATACTGTAGTACATTTTTGTAGAAGGCTACTGTCAAAATTTCAGCCAAATTGGACTCGTAGTTTGGTTTTAAACGCGTGTCGAAGCAAACGTGGGAATTTAGAAAAATGGAAAAAGAGCAATATCGGTCAGTAATTTGATTCTTATTTTTGGAAGGGAAATCACGCAGCGAAATCAAAGAGCGGTTGAATGCTGTGTACGGTGACTCATTTCCTTCGATGGCACTGTCAAAAATTGGTTCAACGAGTTTTAACGTGGCCGCACGTCGGTTTTTGATGAGCCACGCCCATGTGCCCCGAAAACGGCTACCGCGTAGGACAATGTGAAAATTGTGAAATGTGAAATTTTTTGCATGAGAAATCTGTCAGCGCGACGGGTGCCGCGTTTGCTCACTTCGGAAAACAAACGCAGCCGTGTGACCACTTCAGAGCCGCGGCTAATTTGGTCGAGATGGGCTATGAACTATTGCCCCATCCACCGTATTCTCTAAATTAAGGTTCTTAAAAATGTCCAACTTAGACATTTTTTTCAATTAAGAAGACAAAAGTCTCCTTAAAACTTGTGTCTCCCGAACCTTGACAAAAAGGACAAATGCCCAGATTTTGTTTCGTGTAGATGTTCACGTTTAGAATTATTTTTGGTTAAAATTGATTTTCTTTTTTAAGGCCAAAAAAGTTAAGTCGAAATCTATAATCGGGAAAAATTTAGTTCCTGCATAAACAGGGATCAAGAAAAGAAGGTTCATATTATTCAAAAGTTGCACAGATAGTTCTTGTGAAAAACTCATCAACTATGGACAAAAACATAAACAATGCCGTCACCATAATCATCGTTTTCCTCACCACTGACCGGAGCGTTGCTCGCCTTCTTCGTTGTATGTCTTTTCAAATTATGTTCTCATTAGATTCCTTCCTCGAAGTTTTTGCTGTTCAACTTGAATAGACTGTGCAGGAAACATTGCCGCATTTATCAAGCATTCTATAATAGAGCGCCCCAATACATGATGATTATATTTTTGTTGGCGACGGCGACGTAAGGTCAATTGCACAAATATTGTTTTTGGATGTCCTATTTTATATAAGTTGTCTTATGTACCACTTGTGATGACGGGACATTCCACTCAGTAGAAACGTGGCTGGGCCCTAAAAGAGAGCCCAGTTGTCCTGCCAACCCAAACGAAAACAAATACTGTCCTTGGTTGAAAAGTAGTTTCCTTCGTCAAAGTTTCGCTGCGCTATTGCTGGTTACCAAAAGAGACGGCGATTTCCACCCTCTGTCCTTCTATCAAATGGTTCTAGTCCCTAGGTTTCTTCTTTTAACAGGGTTAGAGTGAATGTCACGAGATGCGATTTATTAATATTTTCCATGTCATCCATGTCCAAATGCCCAATGACACCTTCAATTTCCCCCTAGCAACGTTTTACTGGCATGACAGTGACAATGGCTTATGGTGGCAGTTTTTATTTGTCTGCAAGTGCTAATCCAATTATCGAACGAAGTCAAACCACAATGAAAATGTCTTTTTGTCTATATCGCTTCAGTAAAGTAATCCGTTTTTTTTTTGTTTCTCTTTCTCTCTCATTTTTTATTCCTTTTTTAATATACAGGACGTCCAGAGCCAACGGTAACCTGGTTCAACGGAACACAGCTATTGCAAGCCGGATCTGGGGTATCAATGGCTAGGCACGTGACAGTAAACCGCTTGGAGGTACCACAGATTACGCGGTCAGCTTTAAATAATACCTACAGATGTCAGGCTTCAAATACAAAGCTTGTGCCACCAGTTGAAAGGAGTATACGAATAGGGATGTTATGTAAGTAATTTTATAGTCAATAGCCAAAAGAAAACTTTTTGTTTTTTTTAAAAGAGAACTTTCGGTTGCAGAGAATATAATTTTCTTTTTGTGGCTTTGGTTCTCACAAAGTTAACAATTTTTCAATTCGAGACGATAGGAAAAATTAATTAAAATTTTTTTTTATCAATTTATGACAAAAGCGAGGTAGTGTACAAAAAAGCTCGTTTCGCAAGGGATTCTTAAATTCACTGTGTGTTGCTTCATTTTAAGACCAAAGATATTTTTCATTCAGATTTTGTTTTAAATTTAATGCAATTTTTAAATGGTAGTTTATTTATGAAAGTAAAATGTCCTTAATTCTCATACTACCTGCATCTAATAAATGGCACCATGTGTTAATGCTATGTACAATAGGTGACAGCACCAGAGCCACCCCGCGTCACAGGTTGGGTCAGCTAGTTAACTGTGTTCTTTTCTAGACTTTCTATGGACCTTGTATAGAATAAAATACGTATGTTCGGTTAAGCAAGGTCTTTTAATAATCGAAATAAAAGTACAAATAACCTCAACTTCCATAGAAACTTTGTCCAATTAATACTCCCATTCCCTCACAAGGCATGGTTGTAAGAAATGCGCTAGGGCCAGGGACTCCTCGCTCTGTTGCGCCACCCTATTTATTTATTTATTTTATTTAAAACAGTGGGCTCACTAACTGGTTATCTGTTGAAGGTAAACAAAATTAAAACAAACACAACAAACTAATTAATTCTAATTTTGTTTTAATTTAATCAAATATATTTATATCCCCAACACAAAAAACAAAAAGTTTAACTAATCTCCCTCGTCGAATATGTAATGTATGCTTGAGCAGTTCATTAAGCGCCGCTATATGTTTGTTTTGCTACTACAACTGCAAATACCTTTTTTATTAAATATTGAAAATAAAAATAAAAGTGATTAGCATTAATATCAGTTGATATAATGGATTAAAAAGAATTGCAGCACAAAAACAACATAAAAATTCAATAGAACGGATATTAATTTAGGAGTCCATTTTCAATTAACTCTTTCTGGTTATGGATGTAAAATGACTAATCGAATTGCACCTAAGTCCGAAATCTAAGGCCTGAAGTTGACTAGTGCTAGCCGAAAACGGTTTTTAATAGCCACAACTAACTAAATGCTAAACAGTCAACTTGCTTAAAAGTAAAGCAATATCAAGAAAAGCTGGGCCAACAACCCTGGGTAAAGTTCAACGACGGAACCTGTTATTTCGCACATCTATACATATACATATAGATAGGTGCATACGTATGTTTTTATGTCCAATATAAACTTCTAAGCCGCTCAACATATTTTTAAAGAAATTCTGAGGGTAAATATAATGTAGTTCAGGGATGTTTCCTGTTGAGGTTTGGTCCTAATATTCCCACTCGAATGGTTTGAATCAGTTAGATGCGAGGAACGTCCACTGGGTTATCTAGTAGAAAATAAAAGAGAAAGTAGACCTTCTTGCTATGTCTATGTCAAATACCGAAACACAATCGGTTCTCTAACTTTTTTAAACTGCTTTATTTTTTTGTGCTAGCAATTGGGTTGTGGTGACCAATTCACTAACACAACGTCTTCACCAGGTTGCAATTATGTACGGTCATTGGAAATGTTGACTTTAATGACAAAAACTTAACTTTGCTGCTTAAGTGAAGTGCCCGTGGCTTAATGGTTGGCATGTCTGCCTGTTACATGGGAGGTTCGTGGTTCGAATTCCAACAGAAAACAAAAAGTTTTTCCACATGTATCTCCTATCGTGACCCGTGGTGTGATGGTTAGCATGTCCACCTGCCAACCTAGAGGTTCGAGGTTCGAATCCCAGCAGAGGCAAAAGTGTTTTTCCACGGGTATCACCTTTCGCGAAGAATTGGAAAGTCCTCCGTTAGTAAATTCATTGCCATCAAAAGCGCTTTCTCAATTAGCCGTTCGGAACCGGCAGAAAATTGTAGGTCCCCTCCATTCCCTCCATTTCCTGACAAGGCATGGTTGTGAGAAATGCGCTAGGCCCAGGAGCTCCTCGCTCTGTTGCGCAACCCTATTTTTTTATTTATTTTTATCACCTTTCGCGAGGAATCGTCAAGTCCTCCGATAGAATATTACCATGAAACGCGCTTTCCCGGTTAGCCTTTTGGAACCGGCAGAAAATTGAAGGTCCTAACCATTCTTTCACAAGGCATGGGTCTGAGAAATGCGCTAGGCCCTGGTGTCCGGGGACCTAAGACTTTCAGCTAACTGCGAAGGGCTAGATGAGAAAGCATTTTTCATGACAGTTTTACACTCAGAGAAGTTGCCAAAAAATACCGTGAGGCTATTCCCGCGAAGAAGCTTGCGGATCACAAAGTGCAACTATTGATAAACTCCCAGCTAACACGTTACAGCCCGATGTTCTAGCCATTAAAATGATCTCATGACTTTTTTTTTGAAACTCATTTGTTTTTCAGTTATGTACAAAGAAAAAAAGGTATTGAAGAGGAACGCTACGCTGTTCTTAAGTTGATTTAAATTTAAAATACAAATTATTGCATTAAGTTTTCAACAAAAGCTGGCGCACATACGCAACGCATGAGATTCAATAGCCAAATACTAAACTACTTGCACATAGTGAAGTTGACGTAGTTCTCGCATGTGTGGGAAAATACCAGGTCTTTATCACCTTCCCCGGGTTAACTTCAATACGCCTACGATGTAAAAAGGCATTACCGTAGATTCCTTTCGCTTTATAAAGATTTTATGTTCAAAGAGAATTCAGCTGATACCTCCGTTTTTATGATGCTGCTGACCCCAATACAGGAAGGGCTTTTCTACAGAAGATTATAAAAACCTCTTTTTTTTATCAAAAGTCTCAAAGAGAAGAGCCAAGATAAAAGAATATAAATCAGGAAAGCTCACTGAGTGATTAACAGACGTCTGACCTACTTTTATGACACCTAACCCCACAACTGAACCCCTTCGTTCGTTTATGTATGCAATTCGTGCAATTAAATTGCAATACAATCGGTTGGCTTATGATTCGACTGCACGTTGAACCGACCGACGACAGGTCGATATAGTGACGTGTATAGAGCCTAAAGTAGGGGAAACACTTTTTAATTGGTGTGATATTGCTCGGCTTATGAATTATTTAAGCGTTATGTGAATTTATTTAAGAACCAAGTGTTTAAGGACTTCTTCAATTAAAATTGAATATTTGTGCTGATATTGGATGCAATTAATTTTTGTAACGACTTTCAGTGCGGCCAACAACTGTGAACTTGACTGTAAAGCCAAAAGTTCTATCATCTGCAACGCAGTACAATCTGACATGTATTGTTGATGGATCTGTGCCGGATACCGATGTTCAATGGACGCAAAATAATCGACCTTTTAAACGGGGAACGGTGAGTCTCATAATAAATTATCTTAATTGCTTTTTGTATAGCTGTAGGTATACTCGAGTATATAATTAAAAATTATGTGAATATTTCAGATACAAACAACGCAAATTGGAAGAAAAGTTACATCGATTCTTTCGTTCAACCCTATGCCTGAAGATGATGGTACAATGCTCAGGTGTGACGGCTCCAATCCACGTCTTCCAAATTCCGCTCTCGAGGACACTCTACCACTGAATGTCATGTGTAAGTATTCCTCCAGGCTATAATGCTCATTTTCATAAATCAGCCCAAAAATTAGTGCGGCAGCAAAATTCCACCCACCCACATTATAATATAAAGGTATCTACACTTTTTTCAACTCGACTCGAACTTATAAAGAAACATCCCCAATGAGTGGTATTTTTCTTGACTTTGAGTCGTTCAATAAATTATAAGCTGCTCGCTTTAGCTATTTTTCCTATCCAAACTTTTCTAATAGTCTCCTTATCAAAAAACACTCATGGGGCAATAAATTTTGATAAAAGGAAATAGACTAAAATTTACTGACTCCACGACAAACAAACATCTACCTTACTGGTGGCATTGGCACACTCATCCCAAGGATATTCCTCCCCCAAATAAATCAACATTGGTACAATTTTTCTCTATTTTTATCTTTTTTCTTTTTTTTGACACAACCCACCAACTCTCCCACACACATCAAAAAATTAAATAAAACTTAAACCAGCTCCACAGCAAAACCAACACAAATCCATATTCGGAAGCGAAAAAATTAGCCAAACATAAAAAAAATTACAATTCTCCGATCCAGGAAAAGTGATAAAAATCCAACATTTCATATATTTTTGCATTAAAACCACAATTCATACTTTTTCGAATATATCATACTTAAATCTGTTCCATTGGTGTATGGCGGTCGGTGGCGGGTGAGGGTTGGCAGCACAAGGCCATCGGGCGATATATTGTAATAAAAAAATTTATGTGTTTGCCGAGACAGGGTATACAAAAAAAAGTAACAGAAAAACTGACAAAAAATATAAGTAAACCAAACAACATCATAACGTTAACTTTTCGTATTAAATTATATTCAGGGGTTCTGACAAAAAATAAAAGTGGGGTTTGAGGTATTGCAGAGATACAAGGGTTACAAAATTCTTTTTACTCAAGAATTTTGAATGCGACGACAACATACAACTAAAACGACAATGAAAAGCGAACTGCCGAAGCGTTTCTAACTTTGATTTTCTTTTATTCCAAAAGTGTACCCACCACCACCATCTCCACCCACCTTACCCATAAGAAGAACGAGAAAAATAAACTTTCGAGCGACGAGAAGTGTTCGAAAAGAACGTTAAACTTTTTAACAGGACGGATGGAGAAAAAAAAGTGTGAACCATGATCGTTGTTCCTCCCTATAGTAGTCCCTGGGTACCCGGCATTCACCTATTTCATTTATATACTTTTGAATTCTTTAGACGATGACACAGAGATTTGTGTGAGAAGAATGAACGAACGAATGAATGAATGAGTGAGATGGCGTGTGGTGTATGAAAATTGTATGCACAACCTATTGTAAACAAAAATCGTTAAAAAAGTTTTCCTTTTTCAATTGTTCCACATTTTTTGCCATCTTGCTTGGTCTTGGGTTTGGTCTTGGTATTCCCCAATGTGTGTAGTACCTCTTCGTGTGTTGGGCCATGCGAAAATTCATGAATATAATAATAAATGGGATATGTGATGATGAAGCGGTGTGGGATTTTGAATATATCACATCGCAGAGAGCCCGCATTTTGGCAAAGTTAACGGAATAGTTTTTTGTTGAGGAATTGCTTAATAAACTAAAAGCATTTGCTGTGAGCAAATAATGTTTTTTTTTTTCATTAAATCAGTCAACAGGAATACCAATCTTTAAGTTGGATCTTTTCTTCGTGCTTTGCTTAAAACACCGAGATATTCATGTTCGTAATAATGAACTGGAAGCAAGCTTTTTAGTGAGACTTGGAATTCATTCTTAAAAGAAAGTTGTTGAGGGTGATTCCAAAGCCCTTAAAGAGCAAATTGGTGAGTATATGATCCAGTCAAAGTTATAAAATTGCAGATTAATTAACAGGAAGTGTTATTAACAAGTTGCTTGCTATTAAATCAGTAGTTTGAAAAGTTGAAGTAGTTTCGAATACTGTGATAAAGTATTTAAATATTAGTTTGTTTGAAAAGTCAATCAAAAATTATTTTCAAATTAACGAGGTTCTTCTATACGAGCAGTCTCTGAACTCTGAAGGGAACGTGAAAGGAATGTCAAAATATGGTAAAGTTTGAAGATTTGATTGCCTGGCGGAACACTCTTTCTTAAAACTCATTTTAGCAATCTATACCTAGTATGTGCATATTTTGTAAAGAATCAATAATAAAAATGGGTGGCGCAAGAGAGCGGGTAGGTACGTTTCGGGGTGTACCACATTGCTTACAACTATATACCTGTCGGGGAATGTAGGGGACCTAGATATTTTATTTTTTCGATTCCGAGGCGTTAATCTAGAGAACCATTTCAAGACACTATTGGAGGACTTGCCATTTCCTCGCGAAAGGCGATATCCGTAGAAAAACATTTTTTGTTTCTGTTGGAATTCTATGCCGAACTAAATGACTCACTTTACGGTTTAAAAAAGTTGGAAAATTTTTAAAAACTATATCTAAACCTTGGCGGAAAACTAAGCTCGAACCATAATCGACTGCCTTGAATTTGCGATTTAGCTTCATTGGACACCATTTGTGGACGACTGATGTTATACCAAGAATCTGGAAACGCTTCGAGCACTTAAGGCCCAATAGCATACAAGCAATCAGTGAGCTACAGCCTAAAATCAACAAGGTCTAGAAAAATTAGAGTGGCTGAATACGACAGATGCCGGGCGAGGCAGCCACGCGACGCGACGTTGTGTTCCATAATTTAAATGCTTGTTTGCTCTTAACAATATAGCTGTAAAAAATAAGATCGATCAAGTGACCACCGTACGACGATGCGTTCATCAGATAGATGCCTTTTTATGGTGCAAACTTTGGTCGAACGGCACCGACGCGACGCTTTTAAGGATCACGGCATACACATTCTGTAAATTTTCCTACGATGCTATAATACCTGTCTCTCTCTCTCTCTTTTATCGCTTTTTTCACAAACAGTGCTCTAGTGAAATGGCCAGTTGCATTCCTCCCCTGAAACAATTTAGCCGCAACACCCGCCTCGCTAGGAATGCTAATCAGTTTTACCTTGAGCCCAACTTCGGACGTACAGTCAAGTATAGAGATTCATATTTTCGCACCACCCGAATGTGGGATGCTCTACCTGACCCTGTTTTTCTCCTACGTTACGATTCACAAAAGCAACGTGCATCCGTGTCTCCTTTCAAATCCTCTCCTATTTTCCTAAATGCTCGCACTGTGTTCTATTACATTTTAAGGGTAGTCATAACCAATTGATGTGCGCGTTAATTATATAAAAAAAAATATATAGAAATTTGTTTCTTTCATACTTATTATAAATAAATAAATAGGGTGGCGCAACAGAGCGAGGAGCCCCTGGGCATAGCGCACAACCATGCCTTGTGAGGAAATGGAAGGGACCTACAATTTTCTGCCGGTTCTGAACGGCTAATTGAGAAAGCGCTTTTCATGGCAATGAATTTACTAACGGGACTTGCCAATTCCTCGCGAAAGGCGATACCCGTGGAAAAATATTTTTTGCCTCTGCTGGGATTGGAACCTCGAACCCCCGGGTTAGCAGGTGGACATGCTAACCATCACGCCACGGGTAACACGTACTTATTGCTGCTCTAAAAAGAGGCTGTTGGGCCCGCCCTGCATACAAAGCAGCTATGTGCTTGTAAATGTTTATTATCAAATAAGACTCAACTATCAACAAGCATTTGTGTTCTTTTTTTGGTGGACTTGCCAATTTTTGGAGATAAACGATACATGTGGAAAAACAATCTCGTGTTTCTGGAATTTGAACCTCGAACACCCAGTAAGCACACAGAAATTCTTCCCATTACCACATGTCTACGATAATTAAATCGTTTGAAAGGAAATAATAACTGAAAAAAGGATATTTTAAAAGGAATAATAAAATCATCATTGATTTCAAAGATTTCCATAAGGTGCACCTTTGAAACCGGTTTTCCTTCTTCTTGAGATCTAGTCCCTTGAGTTGGATTGCGAACCAATTACTGAAAGTGTCGTTTTTAAATGAACGCCTTCCAAAAGACGTTTAAAATAGATTTGCTCACTTTTTATTGAGGGCGATTTTCACCGCCCAGGTGACTTGAGTCACAAATTCAGACCATTTAAAAAAAGCTCAATTGAATTTCATATTCAGCACAGTTGAGTCAGTCAGTGAGGAAGTAATTTTCACTAAAATAAGCACAATTATTATACGATCCTTTCCTTTTACAAGGACCCGTTTTCAGCAAATTGTGTTGTTTTTTAGGGTCATTAATGGTAGCCTAAATCCCAATTTGCATGGACATTCATTAGCATGCAACATGATATTGATACATAAAAATGCATGCAATACCAAAAACTAATATTACGTTTCTGAGAGGCACACTACAAGCATTTTTTTGGTCCCAGAATCCCTTTATCGGTATCCAAGAGATCAGGAAAGCGAAACTGAGAAAAATTTCAAATGGAATACCTACAAGCTAGAACAAAAATGCTATGCACTCATAGAGAATTTTTCTTCTTCCAAAGAAATTGCTGATGAAAATTTCAACCAAAAGGGAACAAATTGTTCCAATTATTTGGAATCAATTTTAAATTTATTCCACTGACAGAGGTCACAGAAGCATTTTTTCATATCTAACTAAGTATAGTGGGCTATGGTTGCGAAGAGTTGACACAACTTGGCAACTGATATATTTTGCATGTTCCCTATATATGTATGTACGTCCAATCAACAGGAAAAATTCCTGTTTCCATTTGTCTCAACTTTTTCTGTTATGACGTCCAGGAAAGTCCTTACAACTGGTCACTGAAGTTGACCCACAACTGTAAAATTTCACACAATTCAATACACTGTATTGCGAATCAAAAAGTTAGAAACCTGAAAATAATTTTCAAATAGGTATAATTCTTTTCGAAACATAAAGTTAAATTAAAATGACACATCCGATTTGTAGGACATTATGATCCCACTAAAAGCAAGAATCCCTAAGTGCAGACAATCAACGTGGCTTTTCCATAAAAACGTTCTGTCGGTTTGGTGTAAGTAATTAAAATTCATTCCCATCTTGATATGATTTTTAAGTGTGCTATGGAAATTTTTTGAGTAGAGCAAACCAAGTTTTGTGTTCTGGTTTGAGAATTAGTCGTCGTCGTTGGAATAGAGTGAAATGTGTTAGGGTGGTTAAGATGATAAAAACAGCGGAATATGGAGGAACCTACTTTTCCAACACACACCAAAGTCATTTTCAGCGTGTTTTCAGCTCAGTTGATAGTTGAAATACTTACTACTCATACACACACACACACTGAATGAGCAAACCCATCCAACAGCACTTGGAAGCTGTTACCCCAGTACTTATGTAATTACAATGTTATAAGAGCAATGTTAAGCTCATAATATTCTCAAGTGGATGAAGAGCTTTTTCAGCATGACAAGTCGACGTGATGTGTAGTCATCTTACATTGTGCATTGTTCAAATATACTGACTGCTGCTTCTGCTGCACACACATATGAAGTGTTTGCTTCTGTTTATGCAAACGAATTATACAAAAACCCAAGTGCCACACGACGACGACGACACTCTACAACGAAGTTGCAAGGAAATTTTAAGGCCAACCCGACATTACTAGCTTTAACCATCCTTTCGCACCGCCGCCGCCGCGCCGCACTGCTCCAATCCGCGCCCACCCACCATGGTGGTGCCTCATGTCAATGCATTCAGGAAAAGTTAGCTGAATGTTATCACGAAAATGAAAATAAAAAAATAATAATAATAATTACCCAGCGAACAAATGACAAGACAACCAAGGACGGCACATCTATTTTTATTATCCTCCTCTTATTTATGTATTTCCTCTCTTTGTTTCACAAGGTTTTCCGCTCTAGGAAAAGGTGAATGGATTCAATTTCCTTTTTATGGGTGCCAATTAGTTTTATCAAACAGGTTTGGTTTATAAGAAGTTGTTTTTGCGAGCTCTAGGCATTACAATTATTTTGTTTTTCTTTCTTTCTGTTTTTTTTTTTTTTTTTTGTAATGCTGATAAAAATATGAGTAAAATAACGTTTTAATCGTGTCGCGGGAAACACAATTTTGATTCGAAAGTTGTATTTGTCGGATGTACACAGTAAATTAAAAGAAAAATAATCAACGTTTTCTTACACAGCGGACTTTCCTTGAAGCTATTGTTTAAGAACATCGAAAATAATATAAGCAAAAAAAAAAAAACATTTCAAAAGGATAATAGGCAGCTGAAATAGAATGTTAGGAATTAGGTTGCCTTATATCCGATTTCAAAAAATGTATTTTGTTTGATCTTCTCGTCTTCAACCACTACTTTTGCTAGAAGGGCCTTAAGAAACTTTTTGCTGCATTTTTTTTTTATTAAATGCATAACACTTCAAGAATATTGTGTCGAAATTCATTTCGATCGGCGAAAAACTGACGACGTAGTGAATGCTTTCATACCTCGTCGGTTCAAGAGCGCTATTGTTTACCTGGCAGCTTTGAAGCGTATTTCCCACAACTCAGGTTTTCGAAGGTGGTGTAGCTCATAACTTCAAAATAACTGCACGTACCTATCCTTTTGAAACTATTTCTGTAAATGCTTCACGAGGAAACGCTGGAGAGTATTTTTTTTCAAATTCGTTAATATTTTTTTTACAATAATTACAGATTGCGCCATTTTTTTTTTTCTCAAAAAACGCATTTTTTCCTTCAAAGTGTTCCCAAAAAGCAAAAACCTCAAATTTCGAGAGCAATTATCTAACGAGTTAATTATGGATTTTGGATTTTGGACAATCCAGTACCGAGTTATCAGGGGATAGCATATATAGCCTATGGCCGCCATCCTCAGGTTCTATAAAACGGTTCAACAGTTTGGACGGTTGAAAAAAAAAAAACAGACATATATTCCGCTTATGTCTTTCCTCAGATTCTAGACTATCACTGTACAAAATTTTATTTAAATCGGTTCAGTATATAGTTTGGCTGGGAGACGGAAACATAGAAAGAAGGACACACAGACTTACTTTCACATTTATAATATTAGTAAGGAGGAATATATCACGATTGACTTCTTTAGGTAAGGTTTTACATAACAACATTGCTCAAACTCACCAGAAATTGAAAGTAATTCTGAAGGCTTACGGGCTGGCAACCCTAGCGCGCACATGCCCAATTTGTATAAAATAAAAATCCCATTGGAAGGCTGATGTCAGGATGATGCCCTTAGGCGGGATCTGGTACTACTTGAATGCCTGATACTGTATCTTTGTTGGGTAAAGGCGGCTACAAACTCAAACTTCCGTTGCCACAAGGTTTTGAATTTTTGTGTAGATATAAATACAACTGCCTCTTATTGAATTCCTTTTAGGTCTTTTCTGAATATTGCGCTAAAACAAATCCTTAATTTCTTAGCTAACATCAAAGAGAACAGGAAAAAAAAAATCTCAACAAGAATGAGTGCGAAAATAATTTTGCCTTAAAGTACCCCTAAAAAATTTGTTTGAAATTATTTTTATTGAACTTGAGTGTACTTTAGGGGCTTTAACTTCTCGTACTGAGTTAAATAAACACAACACCGACCTCGAAGTTTGAAAAATAGGAAATTATTTAAAAGGATATGGTAGGTATATAAGTATTTCAGTATTTTTAGAATCTTATTTCCTTCTTAAAAGACTTGGGAAGAAGGAATGATGTAATGTAGTGTTCCTAGTTTATTGTTTATAGACTAATAGCTCAACTGCTCTATCCCATTGCTGATGAGAGAAAAAAGTATTGTAGAAAACGACATTCAAAGAAATTTTGCATAAGAATTTCGGTCTTAAAACTGTAGGGGGCACTGAGTGGAAGGCAAATAATAAAGTTAATACAAGGAAGGTGATGCTTCTGACTTTTGACCCTTTTTCCGCAGGGTTAAGCTGCTCATGCTAAATATGAAAATAGCAATTGTTTTTCTAGCTGCAAGTAATTTGATTGAACTGAAAAAAGTTTTGTTGATATTTTCATATTTAGTATGAGCAGCCTAACCCTGCGGAAAAAGGGTTAAAATAATGAGCCCCCGCGAAGCTGGCCATGCGGGAAGTTGTTGCATACGGAAATTAATTGCATATAAGCACCTGTCTGTTGTTGACAATTGCATGCATGTTTTAAAATTACATGGTGCTTTAGATTAAAGTTAATTAATAAGTTTACATTTCTTTCAAAACTTTTAAGGTTTAGTTAGCTCAAGAATTCAATCCCACCGACCATCAAACGCATCGTGTCTTTGCTGATGATAAAAACCAAGACACCAGACACTCAACGTTTGATTGTATTGTGCACTCTCGGTCTGACGAAGTTTTGAATCTTACTTTTTCTTAGCTGGGGCTGGAGCAACTGTTACGGTGATTGGATTACCCTTTCGAACATTGACTACCTTCTGGTTTTATGTGGATTAAAAAGGAAGATATTTGTTGATGTTGAAGCCGTTTACCCGTGGCGTGATGGTTAGCATGTCCACCTGCTAAACCAGAGGTTCGAGATTCGAATCCCAGCAGAGGCAAAAATGTTTTTCCACGGGTATCGCCTTGCGCGAGGAATTGGCAAGTCCTCCGTTAGTAAATTCATTGCCATGAAAAGCGTTTTCTAAATTAGCCGTTCGGAACCGGCAGAAAATTGTAGGTCCCCTCCACTCCCTCGCAAGGCATGGTTGTGAGAAATGCGCTAGGCCCAGGGGCTCCTCGCTCTGTTGCGCCACCCTATTTATTTATTTTATGAAGCCGTTTATTTTGAGTAAGACGCGTGATGCTACGTTCCACACAAAAGCAATACCTTCTATCGCTCTTTTACATTAATGGCTTCCTGATCGTGTGATTTCTCCAAGAGGCGATATCCACCGAGTTCTTGTGACTTGACACCTTTAGACTTTTTGCTTAGAGGCTGCGTTAGTTCACAATCGATTCAAGGTATCATTCGAGATGCTGTCGAAGCAATAAATGTTGGCAATGACATAAGAGACATGCAATGACTTCTCTTAAAAAATAATCGTTTTTTAAACATCTCATTGGACGACCTAGTAATGCTCTTAGCTGCGTAGTGATTTGACGGGGTAACAACTCTGTAAATACTTTTTCTCTATATTCAAACTTTTATGCAGAATTAAAAAAAAAAAAAAAAGAGAAATGATACCTCCGGGAACAAAGGGTTAAAAGTGCAGCTGTCCAACTAAATTGGCAATGATATCTGGGTTCAGATTCCGTAACTTTTTAGACGTACAAAGTGTTTTGGAAACGGTGTGCCTAGACGGATAGGTTGCTTTAAGACAAAAAAAGGGAAGTCTATTTCCCTCCGTTTAGGCGGGAGGGTCAGTTTTATTAAAAAATAAATAAATAGGGTGGCGCAACAGAGCGAGGAGCCCCTGGGCCTAGCGCATTTCTTACAACCATCTCTTGTGAGGGAATGGAGGGGACCTACAATTTTCTGCCGGTTCCGAACGGCTAATCGTGAAAGCGCTTTTCATGGCAATCAATACTAACGAAGGACTTGCCAATTCCTCGCGAAAGGCGATACCCGTAGTTAGGTCAGTTTTATTACAAATTATTAAAAATCAACTAAGCAACTTACTACTACAAACTATAATATTTTTGAAAGCCAATACATTCATCTATTTATTTACATTTTAGTTTAAAATTATTTAGTGCCTACTTTTTGAGTAGTCAACTACCCTCTTGGTCGAAATTTTGAAAATCAGCAGATATTTTATCATATTTTAATTCAAGCTTTTATATTTCCACATGGCTACACAGCTTCATTTCAAAACAAAATAATCTTGCACGCTTTGACTTTACTGTTTATATCTATCATGTTTCATTGCTCACTCAGTGTAGGTGCGCCTATAGAAAATATACACATTACAGCTGAGTTACGGCCATGAGACAAAAACGAGCAATTTATGTTTTTGAAAAGCTTTTGAAAACAAATAAGTTATCTGTTTGGTGAGTCCAAAATTGGAATCTTTGATGAGTGCTCCCTTTAATGTGTTCTATTTCACAAATTTGCTTAATGTAAGGAACATTTTGAAATGCAATCAATGCAATGATTCGATTCTTACTTTTAGTCATAAACGCAAATATAACATGTTCAAATAGACAAGCATCAACGTTATTCCATTTTCAATTGAAACGATCTGTCGTGAAAAATATAGCAGCTCTTTTGAAGATTTACTAAACTGCCAGATTAATAAAAATCATTACAGACTTAGTAAGAGGCACTTCCCTATGCATTTTCTGTACAGACACTATTTGCTTAGAATTTTCTCTGTGCAACTGCTAGTAATTGACCGAAATAAAAACTTAATTGCACTGGGCAAAAGATTCGTGTGATGCGTAAGTAAACAGATATAGGTCTTAGTTTAATTACGATTAATTGATCGATTGCTTCAAAGAACTTTTTGAACTTTTGTGCTAGATTTTATTTGTAAAAATACCGTGATCATTGATGGCATAATAAGATAGACATGCAAGTCTTTCATTTTCATATAGACTTAAACAACTCATAATTCCAAACTCAATTATGACTACATATAAAAAAAATGGGCACGACTGGGTCGCACGAACTTGCGGTTGCATGCAAAGTAAAAAGTTTGGGCGTGTGTATAAACTCACAACGCTCGAAGAGTTTGTTAGCCTTAAGCCACCTGTATCTTGGTTCTACCAAAGGTGTTCTTACGGGACACTGCATAATAGGAAGACACGCCAAAAGAATTGATCTGCACTCCAATGATTTCTGCAGAAGCTGCATGGATGAAAAAGAAGAAGAAACCGCTCAACACCTTCTTTGCTCATGCCCTGCACTAATTCTAGAGGAAAACTCATCTCGTTGAATTCTACTTCGATGATACAAGCGACCTAGGTAGCTTACATGGATCCTAAAAGTCTTTCGAAATACATTTAGTGTAGGACCGTAAGCTTTTTACCTAAGAATCCAGGGACAGTCCATGGATTTTCATGAAATTTTCGGAAATGTGTTTTGAATGGCGTATAGAAAAAAGTTAAAAAAAAAATTTCACCGCTCTCAATTTTTTAATTATTTTTAAAATTAATTATTAACTTTTAGAATTTTATTTTATTTATTTAGGGTGTTTAAGATACGGTTTTCCAAAGAGTAAGGATGGATAGGTTTGGTCAAGACAAAAAAAAAGGTGTATGGGAAGGGGGGTCTATATCCCTCCGTGTAGGCGCGAGGGGCCATTTTATATGAAATTTACTCCATTTTTTAAAAAATTATTAAAAATTAACTAAACCACTTACTGTCTCATACTTCAGTGTTTTTTAAAGCTATTGCTTTGTTCTTTAATAAAAATTTTAATTTGAGTTTACTTATTGAACAGTTTCTGAGAAATCAAGTCAAAATTTTGAAAAAAGAAAATATTTTTTTCCTAATAAATTTTTTTTTACATAATTTTGCCCCATTAAGCGCCATTTTCTCTTTTCATATTCAATGCTTTTATTAATTTTTATTCAAAAGCAAAAAACCGAACAAAAAAATTTTTCTTGGTTTAAGAGAAATTAAAAAAAACGAAAGGTACTTTTCTCCATAAAACAAAATGTCGTTAATTTCCCGCTAATTGAACTTTTTTCCTGGAAGTGAAATATGAAATGTTTCTTAAATAGCATATAAAAAGAAGTTAAAAAAAAAATTCGTTGTATGATCTTAATTTTAATATAAATTATAAATAATTAATAAAATTTTAGAGTTATCTTTTAATTATATTAGTTTTAAGTTAAATTTTAAAACTAAGACCTATTACAAACTTGAACTTTGGTCTCAAAGGACAGCACATGTACTGATTTGTGCCCCAAATGCTGTTTCCGGTCAAACGTGTTGATGAATCCGAAAAAATATGGTTTTTTGCCAAATAAATACTCGCGTATTTTTCTACGTGCATTCAGTATGCAAACAAACATATATCAATAAGGGATGCATCAATTCTTATTTAAAAGAAAAAACACTACATCAGCATGCTCCATACCTAAAAAAAAGCTTCGAGCTTTTTATTTAACTGATTTAAGTCTCTTTGATTGGTTGAAAATTCAAAATTTGGGAAAAAACCACATTTTTTCGGTTTCATCAACACGTTTGACCGGAAACAGCATTTGGGGCACAAATCAGTACATGTGCTGTCATAATGTTAGTTACCGTACTCCTCCGAGACGGCTTTGTCGATTTTTACCAAATTTTAAATGCGTATTCAGTTGGTCTGGGAATCGGCTACTATCAATTTTGCATACCCCTAAGTGATAAGGGCCATCTACCGTTAACATTGTTTTTTTTTTATTTGCACTGTGACACGAGAATTTTATATATTAGATTTTACAGTCTCAGTGTAAATGTCATATCAATTATTTTCTCAAGTTAATTTATTATTAATTTGTTTTATAACATTGTGACATGAAAATTAATACATAATTCTTATTAATTTAAGAGAGGGGTAAACCCTGGGCTGAAAAAAGACTTTTTTTTTTACGAATTTTTTATGAAAAATCTCATAAAGTAATTTAATTTATTGATTTGCTACATTATTAAGTATAATCTCAAGTATATTCAATAATTTTTTCATACAAAAATATTGAAAAACAAGCCGATGATAGTGCATTTTCCGAGACGCCTGCACTTTTTGGTTTTTTGCGGTGTGCAAGATAACTTTTGACAGGATCATCTAAAATCAAAATTTGAAAAAGATTTTGCTAAAAGATAACTTTTTCCAGGAAATAAAACGAGGTTTTTGTTTTTGCAACTTTGAGATTTTGGTGACAATTTGAAGTGAAAAGTCGTTTTTTTTACCTAAAAATGCCGCCTATGAATAGCTGTCATTTCCGGAAAAATTTAAATTTTTTAAAATTCTTGAGTTATTACCTTTAAAAATATATCGTTAAGAAGTGTGCAAGATTTCAGAAGGATCGGTGCAACAGTCGCCGAGATATTTATTAAAGATAAACGCGAATAAAACCAGCACACTAAATCAAAACTATTCCGTTAGATGCGTCATTAGAGTGAGCTCTCCTTCCATAAACACAAAAGAAGACCTCGAGCTACCTGGAACCAATCATAAATGGAGCAAAGATGCTACGCGTCCGGGATCATTGTCCGTCCGGCGCGGCGGGCCCCCTCTATTCGCTCGCCGCGCATACCTGCTCTAAAATCACTGTAAATTTTTGAATTCAACTCGGAATGACTTGAAATTTTTACACAACATTCTTGATATGTAGTATAATAAGAAAATGCTATAAAAAAATCGATTTTATGAAAATGAATAGGGTTTACCCCTCCCTTAATAGAAAACATTGTTGGGGTGATAAGAAAGTTCGGTGTATAAGTTAGATTTTTATTAGATTTGGGCTCTAACTTCCACATAATTTTAATGGGTCGGGAAAAGGAAAGGGAACCATAACGGGAATGGGAACTTTAAAACTTACATTATCCCCTACATAGTCTATATTTCCTGACCATATTCCTACAGAAACGGGAAACTAGAAATTTTCAGGCATTCTTAAACTTAGTCTTCTTAGTTTTCGTATCTTGACAGTTTTGTGTGAACAACGTTTAAAATAAGTTAGACCCGAGCAACGCCGGGTGGGTTAGCTAGTTTATATATAAAAATCTCAAAAATTAAAATTTATCAAATGTTAATATGCAATCTTGGGCGAAACGCATAAAAAGTGAAGGTCACTTGAACTTTTCATTTTGATTTTAAAAATCAACACTCCGTAAGAAAACAATAAACTCTTTTATTATTTTTCTTTTTTTCAATAAATATGCAATCTTTCCTAAACTACCTAGGACTTTTTAACTAACGAGAAAGTTTTTTTTTTTTAAGGTACTGTAGGGGGAACTTTACTTACACGAAAGACAACCTGAAACTTATATTTCACAGAAAATACAATCGAAATCGTTTGAGCCGTTTTCGAGAAAAAAAAATATTATCATATCGGTTGTATGGCAGACACCGTTATTTCAAGACTTAGAATCCCAGTTCCAAAAAAGCCTCTGTAGGCTCTCTCATAGACTCAAACTGCAAATTTTGAAGAAAATCGGCGAAGCGGTTCAGTCTGTGAATCTACATACAGACAGACAGACAGACAGACAGACATACAGACACGCAGACAGAATTGAGGTTCCCACTTTTCTCGTATCCTTTATTATCTCAATGTCATGTTTAATTGTTATCTCAAAATTTTTTTTCTTCACGATTGGAAAACTTGCCTTATATTACTGCCTATAATCGCAAGTAAAAACAAATGACGTGACTAAAAATCGACTTAACTTTTAAAAGGGTTTCGTTCGAAAAACACCTTAAACCAACTTCACACCGTTTTTAAACAACAATCCGAAGAAAGACTAAAACAAAGAGTTGTGTAGGTCTTACTCCCATTCTAACACATTGTCCAACCTTTTATTATGTCTACAATCATTGTGATGCTTTAGAGTTTATGGCGGAATTCATGAATTCGTTAAGTCTCATATAAAAACAGCATTAAAAATATAAAACATCATTCCTTTTGTATTGTTCACCGGCAGTAAATCTCACAATAAGATACCCCGCGTTAATGTCTTGCTAAATTTTCAACTCGTCAATCATGACACGATAACAAGCCAATGCTAACACATTAGAAACATGTTTCGAATCTTAACGTGTTTTTAAATGCTCAATAAATTAAAATAGCCTAGTAAAAAACACTTAATACGCGAACAAAAAAGACATCCGCATTTGAAATGGATCCCTGTAAATACTTCTGAAATTGTCCTATCAAATTCAAAAATAACAACCAGACACCACCAATAAATAGAATATTCTTGACAACTGAAGAAAAAAAAAAAAACTCCTTCCTTGTCAACAACCCCTGCTATCGAGTAATCCGTACAAAGGCGATGAATGGCTTCATTGCCTTTCGGGCTTTCGACAATATAGAAAAAATACATTATAATTTCAAATTGCCATGCAAACACACCCACAATATGAAAAAGGAGAAGACTTTAATTTTGGGTTCTTTTCTATGTTTGACTTTTTTTTTATTTTTTTTTTGCAGATCCACCACAAGTGACATTATCATTGGGCTCAACATTAAAGCCAGACGATATTAAAGAGGGTGATGACGTATATTTTGAATGTCATATCAAAGCAAACCCCAAGGAACACCGAATCACATGGTCACATAATGTAAGTGAGATGTATGAATAAGAACTATTTACACATTTACCAAAATTCAATAGATTAATTCTTTGTCACATTAAAGTCTTTTTTTTCCACACTAAATAATTTGCATATTTCTAAGCTTAGGTATAAGTATGTAAAACTTTTGATCTAAGCGAGGAAAAACCTCAAGTTGCATTCTCTTAAGTTGAAATATATTCTAAGGAAGTGAGATTTTGAATAGAGCTTCATTCCTCATACCAACTCCGCCAGGGGCAAATTAATTCTCCGATGGGTAAAGCTGTATAGGTTCCTCATCCTTGATTTCTTACAAAATTTTTTGTTTTATAATTTGAAATACTTGCAAATAGATTAAACATTCACATTGTGCAAGCATTCGCTAAAAAGAAGACTATATCATTAGGGTGTCGACTTTGAAAAACTTGTGCAAAACAAACGGGTAGACGAACCCAGTGTACTCACATTTTACATTGTCTCTACTTTCCCACCAGTTAGCTGCATGCTGAAAAACAAAACAAACATTTTACTTCAACTTCAACGTTTATGATAAATCATCTCAATTCAACATTTTCACACATTCATATCCCACATAACATACCATGGCCCTAGCACTGACAATAGCGCAGCTTTTATGTTCAGAGTCATTACACAAAATTGTGTGTGATTAGCATTGTGATGAAAAATATTAACTCTTGCTCCCATTTCTATTACTTATAAGTAAAAGTCCTTGTACATGTTGGAAATTCTTGCCTTGTAAAAAGGAAAAAAAAAAAATTGTCGTTAATTGTGAGGAAGATTGTAGGGTGAGTTTTTTTTAAGTGATCGCTTAATTTGCTTGGAGTGTTTTATTCAAGACAAACAAAAACTCTAAGCTCACAAAAGTCTCCATTATTGTAAAGAGGAGCGTTTGAAATGACATGCCTGAAGAAAAACAGGGAATGCTTTATGAAAGAAAATATAATGTTCTCTTGTTAAGATGTAAGCTTTAAATGTTTGTAATTGAAAAAATCAATTAAGTGAAATTCTTGTAGTCGTTAACTTTTCTCATTAAGTATTTGGCAAACAAAATAAAAAATAAACAAATTAAAATATATTTTAATCTATGCATTTTGTAGGAAGAACTGGAAACAGAAAATGATTTCGAGGAATTGAGGACGTTTTCTTCAATTGAACTAAAAACAGAAAATGATGTCGAAGACTTAAGGACGTTTTCTTTGAGTGAAGAAAACGTCCTTAAATCTTCGAAATTATTTGTTTGCTTCTTTTTGCGAACCAACTTCAAGTGAATGTATTACAGTCACCATTCGAATACAAGAAGTAAAATCCTGCGTTTTTTTTTTTTTTGAACTTATTGATTTATTTCCTCCCAAAAACTTTGTGGAAACTAAGTCACTTTGATCAAATAAAAAGAAAGAGTAGAGACAAAATTTTTTGTCTCAACACTGGCTGGGGTGAACTAGAAACCATTAACCATCTTTAGAGCGTGCTTGTTATTCTGAGGATTTGAAGGGGCCTACAATTGTTTTTTCGAATCTCTAAGTTTGAGTCCTAAAGCAATTTTCATAGAGTTTTACTGCAAAGAAGTGGCCAGCTCCATGTGAAAATCCCTCAAACTTTCTCAAGATAATGCGAGGTTTTCGCACGCAACATTAATAAATATTACCGAGATCCTTTGGAGCTCCTTACAGTACGGTGATTTACTGCCAAAATCCCATCCACTCAGGCTCCATCAATAAGCGTGTCTCCAATTGAGTGCAAGCAATTTAAATCACTTTTGAAAGTAATAGCACTGCCGCAAAAATGTTCTGGTCTCTTCCATTTATAACAAGATGTAGATTTGGGGAATGCGCTAGGCCCGAGGTATCTGTGCTTATTGTGAGCTCGAAGAGCCTCGATGACCTATAATTTTATGCGGAATCCGAACCGCTAATCGAGAAAGCGCTTTTCATGGCATAAACGGGGAAATTACCAACTCCTCGCAAAAATTGATACCTGTGCAAAAACTTTTTTCGTTCCTTGATATTTCTGGCACTCAAACCTTAAACCTGTCACTAAGCAGGCAGACACACTTACCGTTACGGCACGGGGACCACAGTCAATGATGGTTCCTGGGAACATTTTGCTTAGAATCAAACGCAACATAGCTACATAGCCCATCTGAACAAAATAAGAAACATTTTTTTACATTGTCAATCAAATAAAAATAAATTAAAATTCGCAACAAAGTTGAGTCCAAACACATTTCAAGGGCCTACATATTTTTAATCGGACTCTGACCGGCTAAGTGAGAAAGAACTTTCGTGACAGTGCAATTACTTTCGGAGCACTTCTCAAATCCTCTTGAAAAGCGATACGTTTGGGAAAACTCTTGTGTGTTTCTGAGATTCGAACCTCAAATTCCCACGAAGGCAGTAGTTTCAACCATTACGCAAGAGGCACGCCTATTCGTACCACCTTCTCAGATTTCCTGTCCTTCAAGTGTATTCAATAATTTTATTTGCTGTCCATTGTCTTAATAAAGACCATAGATAAAATAGTGACATACAAACGCCATACATCTCGAATTCAAATTTGGAAATAGAAATTTCATGATTAGATTCTTGTAGCCCAAGACAGCGGCAAGCGTTCGACAGTGTAACTTTAATCATCTACTTTCTAGTAGATGCCATTCTAAATAAAGTAACACCATTGTAATTAATCAACATAATTGGTGTGAGTTTAATTCAATTTTGAAGTTATAACAAACAATTAAGCAAAACTTTATTACCCTCAAACTACTCAACCCCACTTCTACCCAGCTTATCACCTTCATGCCTTCATACTCGAGCTGGCGCACTCTAGTGTCCTTGAACTCGCAAAACCTTGGTTCTACATTTCTCGCGCGCAAAGCAGATTTAATTTCCTTCCTTGCACATCACAAGTGTAGTTTTAAAATTTCTCTAATGTAAGGCAGAATGGTTATGATTTATGAACCTTGGACGTCTACATTGCCTCTTGTGAGCATCGTAAAACCCGGATTGGGTTGTTAGGTTTATGTGTTCTTTGTGCTTAGATATTCTAAGAACTTACCTGCTCTATATCAACAACAACTAAACATATCTAAGCCTACAACGTTATCGTACTGATAGACTTTTCCGTTTGTTCTATCAACAGAAGTTTATCTAAAAGGCTCATCACTCAGCAAGACACAAACTATAATTTACATTGAATGAAAAAAGCCTCAACCAATGTCGTTATGTGGCTTACCTTAAACAACGTATGCAAAAATGGCATCTTACATTTTGCACAATAGTTTCGAATTGGATGGAAAAGCTTAACTAAGAAGGATAATTGCTCAAAGGAGATTTCTCTTCCACAAAACATTTGTATATACCTATGTGTGTACATCGAGGTACAGGTATTTGTATAAGCACTACACTTTAGAGTTTACATATAAGCTCTGTGTTGCGCTTTGTTCAGTAGGTTTTCTTTTTTTTCATTAGGGTAGATAGGGTTTATTTGGATTTTAAAAACAAAAACAAAAAATTTCCTTCTTCAATCTTCTATCTGAATTGACGTTAAGAGACATAAAGCCTAAATTTCAGTTATATGGTTGGATCATTTTATCATTCATTGTTTTTGCCCTGCTCTTAGAACACATAAATCAAAAGTGATTTTGGATTTACGTAAATAAGAAATTGCTTGAATTACAATTCTAAAATGGCCATCCATGGCCCCATCAGGTTTTCCTTCTTTACAACTCAGTGAATAAGACGCTTGGAGCTTTTAGAGGAAGTTCATTTGTACGTACTTATTTATAGGTTCTTCATCATTCCAGTTGCATGAATAAGAAGTTAGTAACTGCTAAAGAGATCGACCAGAAAATTCTATAAGAAGCATTAACAGTCTCATAAAATACAGAACAAAATTATCCAAAGATTCTCTACAGTCATCCATGTAGTTTTCGATTCCCATCAGTCCAACCACTGCTACTCTACTCTTGGTCCTCCCACTCGCTACTCTTAGATTAATTCTCAAAAATATTCCATCTGGCTCTGAATGGCCCTGCAACTGAAGCTTCCCCATCTTCTGGTTGGTTCTCCAGAGTCCTTCACTTGATCCTCAAAACTCATCTAAGAAACTTCTTCCCATTCTTCTTCTCCTTCTTTTCTTTTTTTTCCTACTTCTAATCCATCTTCTGCATGTTCTTCTTCATCTTTTTGCTTTCCATTTGAGGTGCTACTAGTGTGATCTTCAGTCTGTCTGCCTTCCACAAGTCGTACCCTTAGAATGAACTGAGTGAATCTAACTCAAAATTCCTGTTATTCTGATTTCGCAATAAGCTGCACTAAAAAAAGTATATTTTGAAAACTTTGATACTCATTTCCCTTAAATGCAATTTTAAGCTTGTTCACGGTCACGTAGCTATTGAGCAGCAAAGCAGGAAAACTGGAGCAAAACTCAAAGCTCAGCAGCTGAAAAATTTTGAGTTCGGTCACTTTCATTCTAAAGGTTGAGAAGTGAAGAAACTCAAAATTTTCTTCTTTTCGACAAAACACTCATTTAGTAAGGGCATAAAAGTGCAATGAGCAGCACTGATGTGTATTGAGATATGTGCTTTGTTTTTGGAATCTACCTCATGCACTAAATGATCTTCCAAAAAATGTATCCTTGAAAGCCAGGACTGGTATTCTTTAATCGATGTAAGAAAATAAAACGACAAATCAAACTGTTTGGCAAGTCCAAAGAAAAGAAACAAGTTTTTGAGAGTAGAGTACTTCAAAATAAAGCGTTTCCAAGAAAAGATCCATCTTACAAGCAGATACAAATTGCCCGAGTAAATAAAGCCATTGTGAGTGAAGAATTCGGGAAACTCAACAGGTTAGGTAACGAATGTGTTCGAGGTTCAAGTAGCAGAAGAAGAACTCCCAAGGAGTTTGCAAGTCCTCCGGAAGTATAGTTAAACAGCCATATAAGAACTGTCACACTGTGTCGTTCGGAATCAGCAAAAATCGTAGGTCCCTGAATTGTGTCACCGTATCTTTTTATTTTTTTTTTTTTTCCGAAAGTTATGTTTTCATTTTTCAAACCAGATCTTCATCCAATATTCGAATTGACTTCGAAAATCCATCTACGGGAGGATTTGACCTCTCATCTTGTTGTTTTCTTGTTCGTGGGAAAAGCAAAAATGTCGTGCCTACACATGTGTGGTAATTTCACGAAAGGCGTAAAGAATCTGCCTGATCTCAACAAATTGGCACATAATGTATATAGTCATTACTCTTTTCCATCTCGCTGGACTTCTTACATTGAAGAGGATGGACCATTTTCTCCGATATTTTCATAGCAAGGATACAAAATGACAACTTTTTGTGTTGTATAGGCAACAAAAGTTAAAAAGTATTTGTTTTTCCATGATGTCAATATTCCACTTAAAATACTCTGGCATACTCACATACAATAATAATTGGAGTCTAAATAGTTAGGGTACGACACAAAACATACTTTTGTTGGCTATACCTACGATGTTCTAATTGTTTTACTGCTGCAAGCTCTAAACTATGTTGATGTGATAGTTGAGAAAATTCAAAGTGAAGTAAGAAGTGCAGCAAATACAACATAGCATAGCTATATAAACCATAGGTGTGTAGCCTCATGTATAAATATACCTACATATAACGGAATACACATCACAAAGAGTAGTGTAGTGTAAAGTCACCTTCACTTTAGTGTTTTAGCACTTCGGGTAGCTACATCCAGACACACAAATTGCAAAGCAGATGTATCTATGCGAAAGTAGAATCCAAATAGGTACATTTCGTTTTGCTTAGGTGCCATATCTACTACACTATGATAGTCTTTGGGTACAAAAATAAAAAGCAACAGTAGGTACTATATGGAAAAACAGAAGTTGAAAAGTGTGGTAATCGCTGTGGTTATGCATACTCACTTCTGGCACCTTCCTCGCAATAAACTATGAATAGCAACCAATTATACGTTCAACAGCAGCAGTAGCAATAGCAGAAGCAGAAGAAAATTACTTATGCATATGTGAGCTCAACGTGCGGTGAGGGAGAAAGCAAATTTTATTTTAATTGGTTTCTGTTATGATCAAAATGAAATTCTTTTTTATTTTTTTATTTTGTTGCACAATGGTTTGTGCTTGATATTAAATATTGGAAGGGTAACGTTGGTATCGATGTCACTTTTAATTTTTGAACTTTTACAACAGTTTTGCTCCCAGCTAAAAAGCTTTATAGAATGAGATGACTTTTTCGTTACACTAAAGTTGGCAGTTTCAGACAGAAGATCGAATGTTAAAAATTTAAGGCGCTTTGTAGAAGAGTCTTATTTTGTAAAAAGAAAGCCATATTTCTTAATTGATTCAATTACAACGTTCGATTCAATGTTGATGAACATTGAGCTTATGAACTCAGAAAGACTGAAGAATAGAGTGATTAACCGTTGAATATAGTTAAGAAAGTATACCAATCATTTGAAGAATCGCAAGAGTGAGCGATTTTGAAACAAATGGGTTCAACAAAAAAAATTGCTTAAAAAGTATCAAAGTGCAATTTTGTTATTTTTTGATTTTTTTTATAAATGAAAAGATTAGTAAAAATTTTAACAGTTAAAACACTTTTTATATTTCCTCCGATGGACATTTCATATTTATAGATCTCACTGACGATGGAAGCATTGCTTCTGAAATGTACATCTGAGGAAATATAAAAAGTGTTTTAACTGTTAAAAATGTTACTTATCCTTTCATTTAATAGATAAAAAAACACGTGGATTATCTCAACTACGAAACTCATCAATTTTTTAATATTTAAATCTTAAGAAATAACTAGAAACCAGACAAAAAAGTAATTTTAATTAGGTTATTAAGACTAATGTCGGGAGGAAGCATAATATAACTTAAGCATTTTATGTAGAATTCTTATTTAAAATATTGATAAAAAAAAAAATTAGCCAAGTTGAAATAAAATGAGTCCCTCAGTAAGGTTAAAAAAAACTTGTCTCTTTGGACTCAAATGAGTCCCAGTACTAACTCTGACTTCAAGTATTGATATTTCAGCAGCAAAGAAAATAGAATTTGGCATTTTCGTCTTATTTTGGTTAAATTAAGCCAAATTTATTGTCAAATTGCTCCTCCCAAATTAGTCTTTTGTTAAAACAAATGAAATTTATACACACTGATTTTAACTTTTTTACAAGGCTTTGAAACACAAAGAATCACTTTGATCTTATCAATTTATCGCACAAAACACTACTTCTGCCACACTGTGCGACGCTTTTCCGTGCGTGTATTTCTGATTTGGTTCGATTCTTGACCACTCTAATAATACTCTTTTAGCGATCTTCACATAGTGGGACAGCAGCATGATCGAACCATAATCTTTTCATTTTTACTTCGGTAACGTAGCTTTCTTATTACCAATTGGTGAGGACAACATAAACTTTAAGTTTTGAGATTTTTGACAAAATGTTTGAACCCTTTGTTTCCCATCTTTTTCAAAAACTGATATGGTAACTGGGTTGGCCCAAAACCATTGCCCTTTTTTAAAAACTTCTAAGTAGCCTCACTAATGTCTTCGAAAATAATTTTTAGCTTTATCAGTTCAGCTTCTGGAAAATGTTTTCAAGAAAAATGTTGCTTCAATGGGCCTTCAGAATACTAATTGAGTCACTTAACACTTGTCTCTTGTCACTTGTCACTTGTCACTTGTCACTTGTCACTTGTCACTTGTCACTTGTCACTTGTCACTTGTCACTTGTCACTTGTCACTTGTCACTTGTCACTTGTCACTTGTCACTTGTCACTTGTCACTTGTCACTTGTCACTTGTCACTTGTCACTTGTCACTTGTCACTTGTCACTTGTCACTTGTCACTTGTCACTTGTCACTTGTCACTTGTCACTTGTCACTTGTCACTTGTCACTTGTCACTTGTCACTTGTCACTTGTCACTTGTCACTTGTCACTTGTCACTTGTCACTTGTCACTTGTCACTTGTCACTTGTCACTTGTCACTTGTCACTTGTTCCCATTAAAGTTCTAGTTACTTTCCTAGCTGATTAAGGCTTACGGTTAAAAATTTCAAGAAACGGAAATGCTTCTCAGCCAGTGAATCTGATTTGGATTGACTTACTACTTTTTATGCTGCTCCACAAAGAAGACATTTTACTTCGCTTCTTTTTCAACCCAGGCATTGTCGTTATAATTAATTAGGAGGAGTTCAAGTATTGCTGAGAACACTTCCTTCTATCTAAATGGTACGTAACATCTAAGTGGCAATTTTAACCTTAAAGTCTCATTTATAGCGAAGAGAATAAAAACACCTTTCTCCTTCTTTTGTTAAGAACTACCATCTTGCCAGAGCAAAAATTAACATACGTAGGTACTATACACTCTAGTAACTCCCCGTAAAACACAAAAGAAAACTACTGACTGCTTTGAGATTTGAATGCCCTAGTTTTTTATTTATTGAAATCGAAAAATTTTACGTAAAGTATTGTTCCGATTCCCCGTAACGTAACTCTGCTACGCACCGTAACTTTTCACAACCTTCCCCTTTCTCCGAAAATTGCATTTGATGCCAAATGCAATTGATAGAATTATGAGTTTGTTTTTTTTTTGTTCAACACTCTCCTGAAAACATATGGATTGTGTTCAAATAAATCCTTCTGCAGTAGAAGTGACGATGGACAGGACATCAGCAGTCTCAAAAATGCCCCTCAACGAAGTGCAATTAAGTCTCTTTGATTCCGTTGAGACATACATTTTGTACCTACGCCTACACACCCATTCGTATTTTATTCGCTGGGTTTTATTTTATTCTTGGTAAATCTTTTCATATTTTAATATTTTTGAGGCATTTATCCAACCAAAAGTCATTGGCACTTGCAGGATATTTTCTAATTATTTTAATAAGTACACAACCCACACACACACATCCATATGTACAGATTTATATATATTTTTTTTTTATACTTCTCGTGCTCATTCATGTATTCACTAATTTAGTATACTCTTGTGTCTATCCCTAGGGTTTGCCTGTTACTCAAAATGTTTCCTGGGGAGTAATCATTTCAACAAGATCCTTGGTCCTCCAAAGAGTTGCTCGTTTACATGCTGGCCTCTATGCATGTTCGGCTGCCAACGATAGAGGGGAAACACAAAGTGCCTTAGTTAATTTACGAATAAGATGTAAGTATACACAAACAAATATATTTCATACCCATTATGTATACTGTTGTATAAAAAAAGACAAGTTTACACATTGCCACACAACCCGCAGTCATACTTATAGCCTCCTTGTTCCTTGCATGTATGAACATAGATAGTCTGTCTAATAAGGATTCAGGATAACCTTCCATTTTGACGATGCGATGAAGAGCAGCCCTGCATACACAACATACAATACACGTGACCATATTATAATCTTTTCATCATGCGACTATAGAAACTGTTTATTACATATTTTGAATAGGTAACACAAGTCCTATGTTCTGTTCTGGATGTAAGACTCAATATAGAGAAAATGAAGAACGTACGTATATATGGTTACATCTTAACTCAAACTGCTTTCGTAATGACTTGGAGTCATAATTTTAACATTGTAGGTCAACTGTCTTGATGTAATGTATCCAAATAAACGTAATTATTTTATATATTTTCACTATAAAAATCCAATTTCAAGACAAAACTAAAGGCCAATGACCTTTATGAACTTTATTACTTTGACAGATAAAACACAACAATACACCGATGCGACAAGGCGTCATGTAAATTCTTGATGTCAAAAATGTCAACACATAATATAGATAACTATGTATGTTGAAGTAGGTATGATAGAGCTTACCGTCAAAGAGACAAATGATTTTATGTGCGAGTAGTGCAAATCAATTGAAACCGCACAGTCTCACAGTGGAGAACTTTCAGACTCATGTTTTGGATATTGCATTATGGACTGTTAAACATAGATAGATATACACTCATGTACACGACATCCATTTTGATGAGCTGTATAATGACGAATATCATTTTTCAATTCGTGCACTGGCGTGGAATTTGATTTTTGAAATCAAAGGTTGGAGAATGGTCAACAGAATTGGTCCACAAAAGTGGCTACGTGTCACACACTCATGAAATGAAATTTTAAAATGCCATTGTTAAATATCGTTTAAGCACCTGGGGCCTCAAGCAATGTGTGGCATTTCATATGAATTTTGTTGCTCACAGAAAAATTATTTTATTTTCTACATAAAAAAGTACAAGGCAGATAACAGCTAGAGGGGAGGTTTAAAAAGTTTAACTGTTTTCCCCATTCTAAAATTCTAACTTTTTGAATCAAAACTAGTGAGACTGTGGTGTGGGCTGAACCAAAGTAAACTATTCAGTCACTGAATTTGAATATTTGATTCAGTTAGAGTCCTCAATAAACAACGATCATTATTAATGCGAAGAATCATGATACATTCGAGATCACATAAAAAAAAAAAAAAATAAAGAGGACGAAATGGAAGATGATGAGTTACCATGTGGTTATAGCGGATTCCTCTCAACCATTTTAAAGTTGGTTGAAAGGAAAATTTTGTGGTTGTTGTAATTCAGTTCGTCAAAAACTCATGATTAAAGTAGAAATCCGGTGAATGCTTTAGATTATCAATGACAAAATCACAATTTTTTTTTTATAAAGCAGAACCAGTTCACTTCAATGAGAAGTTATAGTTATAGTTATTTTTATTTCGTCAAATATTTTCATAATAGTTTGTCATCGCACATTTTACATTTTCAGAGATTTGGTATAATATACCTTTCAGCTATAACATTATCTAATTTTTTTTAAGAATTTTTATTTTATACATTATTTTAATTTAGGAGGAAAGACGAGTAAAACCCCCTATCTGACAAAAAAAGCATATAGCGTTACGTATACGCACGTTATGGCAATAGTAGCCATGTATATAATTTTTATTTTTATTTGCATTGAGTATGCAATAATTAAATAAATGAATAAATAAATAAATAAATAAATAAATAAATAAATAAAAAAAATATATAAATCAATAATAAATTAATACATAATTAACAAATTAATAAATAAATAAGTAGGTAAATTAAATAAATAAATAAGTAAATAAATAATAAACAATATAAACAAATATGTAAACATAAACATAAATAAATAAGTTAACAAAATAGGAAAAGTGAATTAATAATAAATAAATAAATAAATAAATAAATAAATAAGTATATAAAATAATCAGTAATAAATAAATAAATAATTATAATTGAATAAATACCTAAACAGTCTTATATTTGATTTAATAATTAGTTTTAACAAACATTTGTATATCACAGAATTTCACATATTATTTGCATAAAAGCCAGAAACATAAAAAGATGTGTACGCTTATCACAGATTAGAATATAGTTGATTAATCAACGGATTATCAACACAATCACAACTGTTCCTGAATTTAATTTTTAGCTTTTCTATTCGGTCAGAAATCAATTCAACATTAGCTCTTCTGTGAAGATCTAGGGTGGAATAATGCCACGGAAGATTAAACATCATTTTGAGTATTTTATTTTGAGATATTTGAAGTTTTTTTATGTGACATTTAGCACAATGTCCCCAAACCGGACACCCATACAGTAACAACGCTTGGAAGATAACTTTTTGTATAGTAATTTTATTTTCGATAGATAACTTCGAGTTTCTATTAATAAAAGGGTAAAGTAATCTAATGGCAATGTTTACCTTATTCAATGTTTTAAGTACGTGGTCACTGAATGTAAGTTTTGAATCAAGGTGTATACCGAGATACTTAACTGTACGTTCCCAAGGAATTTTTGTGTCAAGTACTTCAAGCTCTGTGCTTGGAATGTAACAAGCTTTTCTTTTTCTTGAAAAAAAGATTGCTAGCGTTTTTCTTGCATTAAGCTTAATTTTCCATTTCTTGTAGTACTGTTCCAATGAATTTATCGCAATTTGAAGATTCCTCTCGATATCAAAAGCGAATTTATGCGATGTAAATATTGCAGTGTCATCGGCAAACACAGCTATATCACAATTTGTTGCACAAGGAATATCAGACGTGTACAAATTAAACAAGGATGGACCAAGGACTGAACCTTGGGGGACACCAAATTCAAAACGGATTAAACTAGAAACACCACTAAAGACTTTGACCTTAAAACACCTATGAGACAAAAAACTTTGGATTATTTTACAAAGATACATAGGAAAATTAAATTTTATGATTTTATAAATAAGACCATTGTGCCAAACGGAATCGAAAGCTTTCTCGATGTCTAATAAAACCATTCCGGTTAACCTGCCTTCTTCACGATTAATTTTAACGTGATTGCAGATTCTTTTGACCTGGTGCGAGGTGCTATGTTGTTTTCTAAAGCCAAACTGCTCATTTGGAAGTAATTTTTTTTCAACAGCAAAATGTGAAATTTTTTCCTGCAAGATTCTTTCGTACATTTTGCTCAAGGTGCTTAGTAAGCTTATTGGCCTGTAGCTATCAGGACTATCTGGAGGTTTTCCAGCCTTAAGAATAGGAATGACTTCTGCTTGTTTCCACACACTCGGGAAATATTGCATCTTAAGACAAGCATTCATAATAAAAGTCAAAAACGCTACTCCAGTGCTAGGTAAGTGTTTGAGATAGATATTTTTCAGTTTATCTAATCCACCTTTTTTGTTAGGCTTTAAAGTTTTTATTAAACTTCTTATATCTCTATTATTTACGAAAACATTCAAGGGAGTATTTTCATAACGCGCGTTGAAGACATCGATAACATCATTTACCATACTATTTGTACTGCTATCACCTAAATCTTTCGAAACTTCATGATTTTTAGAAAAGACGTGAGCCAACTCTGTAGCCTTCTCATTATCAGTGAATAATGCTCGAAGAGGAGTTTTCAAAGATGGTATGCTTCTATTTTTATTTTTAATTATCCTTACAATGTTCCAAAAAGGCTTGGCATTTTTATCGAGAACGTTAAGTTTTTTGTTCCATTCTTCATGCCTATGTTTTTCTATCGAGGCAGTAATTCTGTTGTTAAAATATCTAACCATGTTGCGTGAAAAAGGTTGTCGATACCTTTGCCAATTCCTTCTGTGGATGTTCCTCAACTTAATAAGTTCTAGAACATGATCAGGCAATTTATTAAAAACATCTTTTTTTATTGTTTTGGGAACACTTTCTTCAATAGAAATATTCACAGTCTCAGTAAATTTGTGAACAGCGGAGTCTACTTCCGTTGCACTTGAAATACTTTCGACGTTAGTGGAAATATTACCAAGCCTCGTAATAATTTTTGACTTAAAACTGCCCCAATTAGTATTTTTAAGGTTTTGTATGTATTGCACTTTTTTTACACCCGACCAAAGAAGACGACAAAAAACAGGATTATGGTCAGAGCTTAGTGCATTAACAGAAATTGGAGATGTTATTTGACTGGATATGTTAGTAACAAATATATCAAGGACTGAAGGAATACCACGAGAACCTGCTGGGAAATAAGTTGGACTGGGAGGAAACAAAATTGACATAGGAAGCGTAAGGGATAGGTTAGACAGAATATTGCCCCAAGAGTTTGCTTTCATACAACCCCAATCCCTATGACGACAGTTAAGGTCACCCCCAATTAAAAAATCTTCCTTTAACACGAAAAATTTTGTTAAGTCGGATTTTAATAATTTTCTTTTCAGTTCGTTTGACGAACCCCCAGGAAAATATACACAAAATATTTTTATTTTCTTTTGATTTCTTAAATTTACTTCAATACCGATGTTTTCCACACAACGCGTTTGAAAGACCGGTTGGAGCGAATGTTGAATTGATTTCTTAACTAGCAGAGCAACACCGCCACCTCTATCTTCATTTCTATCCATTCGATAGCAAATGTAATCAGAAGAGGGCAATTTTATATTTGATTTAAGCCAAGTTTCCGTGACCAAAGCAACATCTATTTTATTTACATTCAGAAAATTTATAAATTCTAAATATTTTTTACGAATGCCTTTTGCATTCCAAGTAATTAATCTTATGTATTTGTCGTCCATCATATTACTTAACATTTTTTGAATACAAAAACTTAGTCGCTAAATGTGCGATGACATTAAATTGATCTAGTTTATTTCTACATTTGGATAAGTTTGTAATCATCTCCATGCAAAGAGAGTTAAGTTCATCAACAGAGAAAAGTGAGTCATCATTGCTTTGGCAGCCAGTATTGTTGTCTTGCAGTGCAGCAGATTTTGCCCAAGCATTACTTGTGTTCTGCTTCACACTTTGTTTACGATGTGGAAGCGAAGGAAAGTCTGCCATAGAATTAAAGCAGACCGGTTGCTGTTGTTGCATTGCATGGTTATTGGAAGAACCATGCACTTGCACTTGCACATGACTTGCAGGTGTAAAATTTTTTCGGCCTGATGGATTTTTTTTCATCTCCATGTACTTGGTTCTGTAAGCACATGCGAGATCAGTGGATTTGTGAATGCCGTTGCAGTTTGCACACTTGATCGTAGATGAGTTCGGGCATTCGGAAGTCTTGTGTGCTCCCGCACACGTCCCACAGTGTGTTTTAATGTGGCAGTTTCTCTCGCCGTGCCCGAACATCTGACAATTATGACATTGCGTAGGCTTACCTTTTGTTTTACGTTGAAAGTTCCAACTAATTTGTGTGTGGAAAATAGTGCGATAACTTTTTTTTAGCTCGTTTAATTTAACTGTGCCATTTTCCAGTGAAACAATGTAAAAAGTGTCTTCATACTGGTCGTATTTCTTATTAATTTTTTTGATTTCGATGCATTTAAGACCGATTTTAATTAATTCGTTTTTAAGTTCACTTACATCCATATCTTGTAGGCCATAAAGAACCACTTTGAAGTGTTTATTTTGTTGTAAATCATGAGAGAAAAATTGGCAGTTCTCTTCATGAAGTTTACTGATTACCAAGTTAAATGATTCAACACTTTCACACACGATTTTAATACCGATAGATAATTTTTTTATTGAATAATTTGCAAGTTGAAGAGTTTTCATTAGTTTATGCACATATTCAATGGGTTTTTGAATTAGTTTGATTGGAGGCACATACACTTTTTTTTCTTTTGGCGATACGACATCGTCCATTTCATCATTATCTGAGTCCGGGAGACATTGAAGGGGACTATAATAATTGCCTCTAGAGGTCTTTTGAGATGCACTAGTGCTGGCCATGTTAAGTCGAAACTTTTTATCCGGGGACAAACCTTTGTCCTCGGTTTTTCTGAGCCGTTTACTTATATTGACTAATTTTCACGATCTTCGGGAGAAAAGAAAAAAAACACGTCAATCGCAGCAGAGAGCTGGGAGTAAACTGTCAATGAGAAGTTAAGTCATGTCTTCTCAATAATTACTCTGAAGGGCAATTAACATTCTGGGAAAAAATGAAATGGTCATTTGGAAGGGTCAAGCCCGACGTCAAACAATTTCATATGAAAAAATCTTGTGGTGCCACACCCGCCACCGCCACAGTTGTTCCACCGTAGGCCGAAATTAAAAAAATTTATTGCAACGGTTATATCAGTAAGACTTCATTTGTTGGTTAATTTGCAGATTGATTTTTATTTAATTTTTAAGCGAACTAAGAAATTTATTATTTTTTCAACATTAATCATGAATAACTTCTGAAGAAAGAACTTTATTGAAAAATATTAAAATACCTTTTTTGTAGAACATTAAATTTTCTCTAAGAAACATGTTTGCAATTTATCGTATACTAATTTGTTTGTTAATTAAAAAAATTCAAAGTAATAGAGCAAAATCAAAAATACATACCAGTTTCTCAAGCTAGATTACTTGGAAACGGTTAGCCTGACAAAAATTTTCAAATTAACATTTTTTTAAGGAAATCTAATTTCCTACAAAAATACGTGTCGTAGAATTTGTTTGGCTCAAAATGGTTTAACAGGTAAGGTCTAAGGAATAGAAAACACCATTGATTGATCTCTAGAAATGGTATCCACGTTTAAAAGTTAGTTTTTGAAAAATTTATACGTACCTACCAATGTACATAACATATGCATAAACCTATATTGTGTACACAAAACACTTTTTGAAAAGTCTTATTTGCTAAGAGTTTAATTATTACACAATATAATACGAGCATATTGTTATAAGTTATGTAAACATATTTAGAATAAAAATTATATTTCGGTAAATGTAGAAAACATACCTCTTACAGGATTTTTTCTGGACCCAATACCTAAACTGAAGTGAACCGATCTTGAACCCTTTTACCGCACTTATCTCAAGACATTGAGATACATCAAAACTGATGGCAGTCTCGTAATCAGAGAGCACAAATCATGTTAGAAAAAATAGTGTTTATATGTTATCAAGTGAGTAAGTAATTATGGCAGCCTTTGTTCGAGAGTGGAGCCACTGTGATCACCGCTCCGAATCCGTCTTTGGCATATGAATACTGGTATTGAGAGGGTGAATCGAAATGCTCATCAAAATGGAGGGGTAAAAAACGTGTCATACGCCCGAAACAAATATTTTTTTTTGCATAATTGGGAATTGCTACTTCAAATACAAGACATGGATGCTTAGAAAATCGACGTTCATCGAAGTTTCCGTTACTATTTCCAATATATATTTTTTTGTCTCAATAGGAGAAGTGCTGAGCTGCAAAGCGGCAGAATTATAACAAACTTAAAAGTTAAGCGACATTGCTCTGCCGCTGAGATATCGCTCTGCCACTATGTTCTAATTTTCCCGCTTTGCCGCTTACTGCATGGTAGTGCCCTCAGACGACATATATGTGAGGCCAAACATGAACTGATTCTTTACCCTCTGTGCATTTCTTCTTCTCGTTTCGATTCAAAGTTTTAACAATTTAAATCCATTTTACTATAGTAAAAGAGCAGTAATTATTGATTAAATTAATTAATGAAGAAAAGATAATAATAATTCTTTCGCTATTTGTAATTTCTATAAGCAACAGTTTTGGTTTTGACATCTGTCAGTTTTGTGAGAAAGTTGAAGTTTTTTTGGCGCTCTTGATATTTTATTAAAATTTAAGAAAGTTAAGCCTCATTAATTGAATTTTATAGTGTCAACATATCTTTCGAATCATTTTTCATCCGTAAAGTATTTATTTTGATCAACCACAATTACAAGGTACGATTTCTGTAATTATAATTTTTGGGGGATATACAATATACATATCAACCAACAACAAATCGACTTTGAACGTACTGCACATGCAATCAAAACGAAATTTGCAAGACACTTCACCGGACCAATTGCAAAGTAGAAAGAAAATTCAATTTGATTACCCCAGCGAGATGGCAGTGGGAAATATGTCAATCGAACAACTTAAAATTCTTTTGGACGATGTTTAACCCCGAAATTGAAAGACATCGCAACGAAGAAAGAAGTCTTAGCGGTTTCAAATGACATCCAGTCTCTACGGTCACAAAATGTCTACCTGTTGAACCGAATTGCTAACATGGAAAATTATTGCCAATTCGTCGCCCGAGAATTGTTTTGTCGTAAGCGCCAAAATGGTTTTTTTTAAACTGGATATGCAGTCTTATGTTTTCAAAGGTGCTTTTTTCATTTCTGTTGTCAAAGTTTGCCTATCTCTTACCGTTGCTGAGATAATCAGTATGCATTTTGTCGTATATCCACAAAATAATCACCCCATGAGTTTTGTTTTGTCGTAACTGCCATTTTTTGGCATATACGACAAAAAAACAAAAAATGTGTTTTCCCTCTTTTTCTTTCTTAATGTTGTTTTGTCGTAAGTGTATAGGCTTAATACATACGATCAAAAATTTAAAATAAAACCTTAAAATTGCTTTGTCGTACATACACTTACTCACATATAATGTAGGACTGATCGTATGCAAGTACGACAAAAATGAGAAAAAAGGATTGCGGTTTGGTTTGTCGTACGTGTATAGATATTTCAACTGGGGCGGCGCGGCGGCGGTGCAGGAAGTATAAATACAAAGATATTACCAGCGCAGTTTTAAAAATACTGCATCAAATATTTTCTGACAATCCTTTTGTTGAAGTTTTGCCTCTTTGGAGTGACTCTCCCCCAAAATTAAAACAAGGCCATGTCCACTGCTGTGATTTTTCTCATTCAAAATTCAACATTCTTAAAATAAATTACACAAAAATTTTCAGAGCCTGGAGATTCTCTAATTCCAAAGGCAGCTTGGAAATATTTAGCCTGCCTTCGCTTATGCGACATCTTAAAAATATGAACTTTAAGAACGTAAAATTAAAATTAATTCAAATGTTGCCAACAGATTTCAAAGCATTTTCAACCAGAGCGGGCCAATTAAACTTTTCGTCAATTCCATTTAGCAAAATAAAGTTTCTTAAACATATTAAGGACGGCAAATTTTCACTCTATTATAAAACGAATAGAAGAGAAATTGGATATAAAACAACTTTAATATAGAAAAAGTCAAACAAAAGTAGCCGGGCAATTCCAACAAGTTTGTTCTCTCAAAATCGTCTTGTTTTTAGCAGGTAACAAGTCAAAACTATTTAATGACAAAATGAATTATCTTAAAAGTTTATTTGTTTTTGTGCCAAAGGTAGACCAAAACTACTACGAAGCCTTGTTCAAATCAAGAGCGTAAGAATGAAATCATCAATAATTTATTATTTGAAACTATACTTTTATACTATGGTGTGCTTATAAATCATACAGTGTTACTTATGTAAGCGTTAGGTTTACTAACAAAAATTACATTTTCGATCTTAAAGATCTAATTTTATATTTCATAGTCAGAAAATGACTTTTTCGTTAGTTTTTATAACCAAAATGTGAATAAAATTTTGTACCTGTAAATGTAAATATCATTGATATCTTATGGTCATAGGATGCCTTTTTTGTTATTGTATTTTTTTATTACTATTCAAGTTAATTTTTTTCACACCAAGATTTTGCCTATGAACACAAAAACTCTTGTGATGTAGATATGTATTCCTATTTTAACCTTTATAAAATAAATAAAATTTAATTGTTAACATTGAAAATTTAATTTTTTTTATTGGTTCTCATACCAATTTCTATACGATTTAAACAAGACGCTTGAATATTGTAATGTCGTACGTGCGTTCACTTTGTCGTACGTGTATGGGATGGAATCAAAAAGCTTATTTTGGTGGCGTATACGACAAACTCATTTTGGTTAAAAAGCTCTATAATTTGAAAACCAAAACAGTTAGGACAATTCTGAATACATAAATAAAAAGAAGATACTCCACACAATATATTCTAATTAAAAAAAGAACAACTTAATCGCTTCGTTTTCTTTTTATAGTAACGTAAACCTTTAAATGCGATTTCCCAAAATTGTGTTTTTGGGAGATACGACAAAACAATTCTCGGGCGACGAATTGTTGGAGAGCCAGCTAGAAACACTTTCGCGAAGAGAGAATGAAAATTCTGTTGTTATGCACTTTCCGGCAGAAGGGAAAACCAATAAAGTTGAGTTTGCTAAACAAACTTGTAAAGGTCTTCTCCAGCTCCAAGAAAATGCGGAATTGCCTATTAAACAAACTCAAGAATTCACAAATCGCAACACTAACAAAACCACAGTAATTATCAATTTTCTTCCCGGCGGCGACACTGCAAATAAACTAATAGAAGCTACCCCGAAATTGAGAAACACAGGAATTGTAATTCATCGCGAGCAGTCAATCATAACACGGAAAAAAAGAAGTGCACTTTACCAAATCAAAACTAAGTTATTAGATATGGCACCTGCAACAAAGATTGTTATAAGAGGTGTAAAGTTAAACATAAACAATCTTTCATTTGCATACAGCTTTTCGCGAGGTTTAGTTGTAAACAATGCGGATGAATTGACGTTTATAAAAAACACGTTTGGAGAAGGTGGACTGCAGTTCTTTGACATTGATAACATCAACAGCAACAACCGTCATAATATGCAGAACTATGCGATGAGAGCGCCAGTTTCTCCACGAGGTGAAAGCAGCATGCAATACAGTCAACATCGAAATCAAAGTTAGGATAGGGTTGCCGTCTGCCATTTAAATCTAAAAATTTTATGTTATAATGTGTCTGGGCTAAAAAACAAATTATTAATCCCAGATTTTTTTAAATTTATTCTTACTTTTGACATTATTATTTTAATAGAAACATTTCTTGAAGAGAGTTGTGAAACACAATTTATAAAATATTTTAAAGAATTCTCAGTTAAATTTATTCCAGCTACTAGAGTTAATGTTTTTGGTAGAGCTAGCGGTGGCATTTTAATCGCATACAAATGTAATCTAAATAACTTTATAAAAATGAAGTCGATAAATAGGAAAACTGTTATAGAGTTAAAACTAAGGCATGACCCCTATTACATTATTCCAACCTATCTTAATTGTAATAATTGGATAAGTGATTTTAATGAATTAATAACCTTTTTTAATGAAAATGAGCTACAAAATGTTTTGGTACTTGGTGATCTAAATGGAAGAATCGGTAACTTTCAAAACCCAGCTTCTCTGATGGAAAATGTGTCGCATGTGTTTGAAAGTGTGAGAAACTCGATGGATAAGACTGTTAATAGGTGCGGAGTTCATCTGGTAGATTTTATTGAAGATTTCGGTTTTATGGTTCTAAATGGGACAACTAAAAGTGATAAAAGAGGGGAACTTACTTTCGTTTCGGGTCAAGGCACTTCAGTAATCGATTATTGCTTAGCGAGGGGTAATTGGATTGGAGCTATTGAAGATTTTGAAATTTTAGTTGCAAATTACTCTGGTCATTTACCAACTGTTACAACGCTTAAACTTGAAGATCTGTCGTTGAGGCCCAGGAACGCAATTAATAAGTTAAAGTGGGTAGATAATCGTGCTGATGTGTTTAAACGAAGACTAGATGCGAAATTAATCTGCGTTCCTGCCCAAGAACATCGTAATTGTGACCAAACAGCTGAATTTATTACAAAATGTATTAGAGAATCTTGGATTACCAAAAATACTCACTCTGAGAATATGTTTGCTGCTGAGTGGTTTGACTGGGAATGTAGGAAATTGCGTAAAAAATCTTTTGCCTATCTGAACCTTTTCAGAAAGACTAATTCAAATCTTTTTAAAACCCTGTATTTAGATTCGAACAAGCTTTATAAAAATCTCTGTGTTCAAAAACAGAAAAACTATATTACTAATGTTGCTGTTACCCTTTCATCGTGTAAGAATTCAAAAGTTTTCTGGGCAAAGGTGAGACTGCTTGGTGGCTGTAAAGCTGTGTCATCTTCAGTTATTGAAGTTGAAAAACTCGCAGATCACTTTGAAGGGCTCCTAAACCCTGTTACATCTCACCTAGCATTCCAGTATGCGTTACCTCTAGTCTTAGTTCCTGAACTTGATGGGCCAATTACAGCAACAGAGTTACAAGTTACGCTCCAATCAATGAAAAATGATAAAGCAGCAGGGGTTGATGGCATTCCCGTTGAATTCTATAAGAATTCAACACCGAGTTTTTTGGAATTAATTAACTCTTTTTTTAACAGTCTTCTTGAAGGGGAAACAATCCCAAAATCGTTTTTAAAAGCTTGGATTTGCGCTATTTTTAAAAAAGGTAATGTAAGCCTTCCCAGTAATTATAGGGGTATATCGATCCTACCTTGTCTTAGAAAAATATTCACCCATCTCTTATACCATAGGTTGACGAGATGGGTTGAAGAGAACAAACTCCTTAGTGTTTTTCAAGCTGGTTTTAGAGCGGGACTATCCACGGTTGATCATATATATGCGCTAACAAGTGTAGTCAAAATGTTTTTGGACAAAAAGAAGAAAGTGTATGCTTTTTTTGTCGATTTTAGGGCAGCTTTTGACACTGTAAATAGAGCTTCTTTGATTTATAAGCTTTCAACCTTAGGTTTATCGACAAAGTTCCTCAATGTATATAAGCTACTTATAACCGATACTTCTGCGGCTATTTGGAATGGAATATCAATGTCCGATTTTTTTAATACTAAAGCCGGTGTTCCTCAAGGTTGTGGGTTAAGTCCGATTATGTTTGCTTTGTTTATTGATGATGTATCAAAAGATTTCCCGGGAGGAATTAAGTGTGGTGAAACTGTTATAAAGATGCTTCTATATGCGGACGATATAGTCATATTGGCAGATAATCCTATAACTCTACAACTTCAAATAAACAAACTGAAGCGATTTTGCGACTTATGGGAGCTTTCAATTAATGTCACAAAGTCCAAAATAATGATATTTGAAAGCTCTCAGCGTAGAAGACTTCCCCAAGAAAAGTGGTTTCTAGAGGGTGAAGCATTAGAAATTGTCAGCGAGTATAGATACTTAGGTTTCCTTATAACATACAATCTTGATCTTCAACCACATGTTAAAGATAAATGTGTTGCCGCAAAAACAGCAATTAATCTTATGTGGAAAAAGTTTTTTTGCAATAAATATGTTGATGGATCTACCAAGTTTAGAGTGTTTGAGGCAACCATAAGTACATGCCTTTGCTATGCAAATCAGGTATTTGGCTATCAAAATATTGAGGGTTTTGAAGTTATTCAACGTTTTTTTTTTAAACGCATTTTTAAGCTTGCCAGTACTACACCCAACTATGCTATCTACGTTGAATCCGGTATACCTCAAATATTCTTAAAGAATTTAAAATCAAATGCGGATTATTTAATAAGAGTAATGAATAGACACGACACAAACCTTCACAAACAAATTATGCAATACGCTCTCAGGAAACAGTTATCACCTTTCAAAGAATGGCAAGAGTTGGCTAATCGCCACTGCCTGAATCTTGATCTCTTGAATACACCCCTGACCAATTGGCAAGACGCATTCTATAGATGTATATAGCTAAGGTGGATGACTCACTTTATCTTGAATGTTTGAATAGAGCTCAAACATCTACAACAAGATTAATTTACAAAGATTTAAACCACGTACTGTACCAAAATAATTATTTTAATGATAAGCTTTCATTTAACCAAATTAGTATCATTTTCAAAGCAAGAACTGAGATGCTCAATCTAAATTATAAACCACACAGAAGTGACCTTCACCCGTTATGTACTTTGTGCAACCTTAATGAAACTGAAAATACGTATCACTTTATAGCTGTATGCCCAATATTACAAGAAATCCGCAGGCTTTATTTTTCGAAGAGCTTTCTTACACTTGAAGATACAAAACAGATTTTGAACGGGGATTTTGGTTGGAAAATTCCTTGCTTTTATATTAATCATGCCTTAGGGTATCGTAGCAGTTTTTTAGACTGATTAATGAGATCGTAAGTGTAGGCTCTGTATATTATGAAATTCAATTTTTTAATTTTATATTTTTTTATTGTTTAAATGAATTCACACAACAATCTATTTTTTATTCTAATTTTTCTAAAATTATGTTTTCTTTAACTTTAACTTTTTCCATTTTGTAACAAATCTCGAAATAAGTCAATCGAGGCAGACGGCAAATTTTGCCATGCAATCATTCTTAGAAAAATATAAAATCTTGTAAAATATCGAGAACTTTAATAAAGAATTTATAATAAATAATAATAATAAATAATATAAGCAACAGCTACAGAGAAGGTATTCTCATCACCACGACCACGGCGCGGCCTACCCCACGAGCGGATCACTAGTGTAAAGCAGTTAAGTGGGATTGCTATGATCTTTTCCAGATCACGATGCTCGTAACGACGAAGAATAAGTTTGATTTCAACTTAGTGATAACGGAATAGTGCGTTTGGGGGTCAAATAACGACTGAAGCCCGCTATTACAGCGCTCTTTTACTTGGTGCAAATAGTGGAGTTGTAGTATTCTCTGGGCTGCATTCTTTGATTTTTTTTTAAATTGACAATTTTTTTTTATTCACCTTTACTTTTTGAAAACCATTTTTTGCATCATAAATAGTAAATATTGACCTTTGTGGGATGTAAGTATAGACAATGCTCAAAACCGTCTGTTGTATGTGAACTGCCGGAAGGTCTTAGCAAAGTTTCTTAGTACCGATGACATGAAAAGGAACAACTGCCACCCAAAGGAAGTAACACCACCTATCTCTGGTATAAAGATCACAGATGTAAGCGAGATATAGTAGCTGACGCCCAAGTTTACCCAGAACTGTACACAGGCGTAGGAGAAGGAAGAGCCAGATAAGCTACTTTTAAAATAGATGTAAGAATGATTTATTTTTTTCATGTTTAAAGGACAATTCAGATGAATACGACAAACGACGAATAAATTCAAAAGAATTGCTTTTAAGCACCTAACAAGCCTAGAATTATGATAAATTCAAAAGAATTTCTTTTAAGCACCTAACAAGCTTGGAATTATGATAAATTGCCAAGGAAATGAAATTGAAAAAACAAAATTAATTAATTACTATGTCCGATTTAGCAAACTCTATTCTCGTTCCACCTACAATCTACATTTTAAGGATTAAATTTTCCCCACGTGCTTAAGCTCAAAATCATCCTTGTTTCTGTTTTGGTGGTGCAGTCGAACGTTGTGTTGGAAGATTTTAGCTACGTTTTTCAGTGCTGATGATATTAAAAAAAGCCAACGAATACAAAAACACTTATTTGAATAAAATATCAGAATTAACGAATATTCGTACATTCGTTGTTCCTTGGTCGTACTCATTTGAATAGTCTTGGAAAAAGAAAGAACAAACTTTGTCGTTAATTCTGGAACCCAACTTCGTTAAAGTGGCCGCCTCAGCTGGTACCGCATTCAGTCTCACCGATTTTTCAAAACCATTTTGGTATTCGGGCTGCAGCACACTGAGTGCCCGTAAACGGTGATTTTTGAAGCGTAATTTTAAAAATCGATGAAACGCTCAAATTTGCATCTTAATATATTCAATTTTTTATTGGAATCGATAAATTGGGTTTTGCGATTAAGGTTTTAAGCATAACTTCATGTAAATGTTGTCCGTGGCTAAATTTCAAATGGTCCATTCGGAAGACTCAATTTTGCGTCAGATTTTCGAGCATTCCACGAATTACGATTGTTTTGTTATCATGTAAGACTTCAATCGTGTAAGCCGAACACGTTTGCATAGACTAACTACTTTACATAAGCCCACAAAAGTAATGAAAAGGCGTTAAATCGGATGATCTTGCGGCTAACTCACTGGACCATTTCGAGAGATAATCGCTCACCAAATTCATCTTTCAACATGTTAATTATTTCACGAGCTGTGTAGTGTGGCATGTGGCACCGTCTTGATGAAACCAAATGTAAACCAAGTTCAATTCAGCCATCGCAAAAAAAAATTCGCGTATTATGCCTCGATATCATTGCCGTTGCCGGGAAGGTTTCTTCCATTTCGTTTTTGAAGAAAAATGGACCGATCATGCCACCAAACCACACCAAACTGTCGTTTTTTTGGGATCATCAGTATGTCTTCAATCCAGATGCGACAGTTTATTATTTACGTGTCCGTTGAGCCAGAAGTGAGCCTCATTGCTGAACACAGTTCTTCGATAACAGCGGATTTTCATGAAGCTGTTCTAAGGCCCCATTCACCAGAAATTAGACGTTGTGGTAGGTCGCTTGGATTTAAAGCTCTCAGCGTAGAAGACTTCCCCAAGAAAAGTGGTTTCTAGAGGGTGAAGCATTAGAAATTGTCAGCGAGTATAGATACTTAGGTTTCCTTATAACATACAATCTTGATCTTCAACCACATGTTAAAGATAAATGTGTTGCCGCAAAAACAGCAATTAATCTTATGTGGAAAAAGTTTTTTTGCAATAAATATGTTGATGGATCTACCAAGTTTAGAGTGTTTGAGGCAACCATAAGTACATGCCTTTGCTATGCAAATCAGGTATTTGGCTATCAAAATATTGAGGGTTTTGAAGTTATTCAACGTTTTTTTTTTTAACGCATTTTTAAGCTTGCCAGTACTACACCCAACTATGCTATCTACGTTGAATCCGGTATACCTCAAATATTCTTAAAGAATTTAAAATCAAATGCGGATTATTTAATAAGAGTAATGAATAGACACGACACAAACCTTCACAAACAAATTATGCAATACGCTCTCAGGAAACAGTTATCACCTTTCAAAGAATGGCAAGAGTTGGCTAATCGCCACTGCCTGAATCTTGATCTCTTGAATACACCCCTGACCAATTGGCAAGACGCATTCTATAGATGTATATAGCTAAGGTGGATGACTCACTTTATCTTGAATGTTTGAATAGAGCTCAAACATCTACAACAAGATTAATTTACAAAGATTTAAACCACGTACTGTACCAAAATAATTATTTTAATGATAAGCTTTCATTTAACCAAATTAGTATCATTTTCAAAGCAAGAACTGAGATGCTCAATCTAAATTATAAACCACACAGAAGTGACCTTCACCCGTTATGTACTTTGTGCAACCTTAATGAAACTGAAAATACGTATCACTTTATAGCTGTATGCCCAATATTACAAGAAATCCGCAGGCTTTATTTTTCGAAGAGCTTTCTTACACTTGAAGATACAAAACAGATTTTGAACGGGGATTTTGGTTGGAAAATTCCTTGCTTTTATATTAATCATGCCTTAGGGTATCGTAGCAGTTTTTTAGACTGATTAATGAGATCGTAAGTGTAGGCTCTGTATATTATGAAATTCAATTTTTTAATTTTATATTTTTTTATTGTTTAAATGAATTCACACAACAATCTATTTTTTATTCTAATTTTTCTAAAATTATGTTTTCTTTAACTTTAACTTTTTCCATTTTGTAACAAATCTCGAAATAAGTCAATCGAGGCAGACGGCAAATTTTGCCATGCAATCATTCTTAGAAAAATATAAAATCTTGTAAAATATCGAGAACTTTAATAAAGAATTTATAATAAATAATAATAATAAATAATATAAGCAACAGCTACAGAGAAGGTATTCTCATCACCACGACCACGGCGCGGCCTACCCCACGAGCGGATCACTAGTGTAAAGCAGTTAAGTGGGATTGCTATGATCTTTTCCAGATCACGATGCTCGTAACGACGAAGAATAAGTTTGATTTCAACTTAGTGATAACGGAATAGTGCGTTTGGGGGTCAAATAACGACTGAAGCCCGCTATTACAGCGCTCTTTTACTTGGTGCAAATAGTGGAGTTGTAGTATTCTCTGGGCTGCATTCTTTGATTTTTTTTTAAATTGACAATTTTTTTTTATTCACCTTTACTTTTTGAAAACCATTTTTTGCATCATAAATAGTAAATATTGACCTTTGTGGGATGTAAGTATAGACAATGCTCAAAACCGTCTGTTGTATGTGAACTGCCGGAAGGTCTTAGCAAAGTTTCTTAGTACCGATGACATGAAAAGGAACAACTGCCACCCAAAGGAAGTAACACCACCTATCTCTGGTATAAAGATCACAGATGTAAGCGAGATATAGTAGCTGACGCCCAAGTTTACCCAGAACTGTACACAGGCGTAGGAGAAGGAAGAGCCAGATAAGCTACTTTTAAAATAGATGTAAGAATGATTTATTTTTTTCATGTTTAAAGGACAATTCAGATGAATACGACAAACGACGAATAAATTCAAAAGAATTGCTTTTAAGCACCTAACAAGCCTAGAATTATGATAAATTCAAAAGAATTTCTTTTAAGCACCTAACAAGCTTGGAATTATGATAAATTGCCAAGGAAATGAAATTGAAAAAACAAAATTAATTAATTACTATGTCCGATTTAGCAAACTCTATTCTCGTTCCACCTACAATCTACATTTTAAGGATTAAATTTTCCCCACGTGCTTAAGCTCAAAATCATCCTTGTTTCTGTTTTGGTGGTGCAGTCGAACGTTGTGTTGGAAGATTTTAGCTACGTTTTTCAGTGCTGATGATATTAAAAAAAGCCAACGAATACAAAAACACTTATTTGAATAAAATATCAGAATTAACGAATATTCGTACATTCGTTGTTCCTTGGTCGTACTCATTTGAATAGTCTTGGAAAAAGAAAGAACAAACTTTGTCGTTAATTCTGGAACCCAACTTCGTTAAAGTGGCCGCCTCAGCTGGTACCGCATTCAGTCTCACCGATTTTTCAAAACCATTTTGGTATTCGGGCTGCAGCACACTGAGTGCCCGTAAACGGTGATTTTTGAAGCGTAATTTTAAAAATCGATGAAACGCTCAAATTTGCATCTTAATATATTCAATTTTTTATTGGAATCGATAAATTGGGTTTTGCGATTAAGGTTTTAAGCATAACTTCATGTAAATGTTGTCCGTGGCTAAATTTCAAATGGTCCATTCGGAAGACTCAATTTTGCGTCAGATTTTCGAGCATTCCACGAATTACGATTGTTTTGTTATCATGTAAGACTTCAATCGTGTAAGCCGAACACGTTTGCATAGACTAACTACTTTACATAAGCCCACAAAAGTAATGAAAAGGCGTTAAATCGGATGATCTTGCGGCTAACTCACTGGACCATTTCGAGAGATAATCGCTCACCAAATTCATCTTTCAACATGTTAATTATTTCACGAGCTGTGTAGTGTGGCATGTGGCACCGTCTTGATGAAACCAAATGTAAACCAAGTTCAATTCAGCCATCGCAAAAAAAAATTCGCGTATTATGCCTCGATATCATTGCCGTTGCCGGGAAGGTTTCTTCCATTTCGTTTTTGAAGAAAAATGGACCGATCATGCCACCAAACCACACCAAACTGTCGTTTTTTTGGGATCATCAGTATGTCTTCAATCCAGATGCGACAGTTTATTATTTACGTGTCCGTTGAGCCAGAAGTGAGCCTCATTGCTGAACACAGTTCTTCGATAACAGCGGATTTTCATGAAGCTGTTCTAAGGCCCCATTCACCAGAAATTAGACGTTGTGGTAGGTCGCTTGGATTTAAAGCTCTCAGCGTAGAAGACTTCCCCAAGAAAAGTGGTTTCTAGAGGGTGAAGCATTAGAAATTGTCAGCGAGTATAGATACTTAGGTTTCCTTATAACATACAATCTTGATCTTCAACCACATGTTAAAGATAAATGTGTTGCCGCAAAAACAGCAATTAATCTTATGTGGAAAAAGTTTTTTTGCAATAAATATGTTGATGGATCTACCAAGTTTAGAGTGTTTGAGGCAACCATAAGTACATGCCTTTGCTATGCAAATCAGGTATTTGGCTATCAAAATATTGAGGGTTTTGAAGTTATTCAACGTTTTTTTTTTAAACGCATTTTTAAGCTTGCCAGTACTACACCCAACTATGCTATCTACGTTGAATCCGGTATACCTCAAATATTCTTAAAGAATTTAAAATCAAATGCGGATTATTTAATAAGAGTAATGAATAGACACGACACAAACCTTCACAAACAAATTATGCAATACGCTCTCAGGAAACAGTTATCACCTTTCAAAGAATGGCAAGAGTTGGCTAATCGCCACTGCCTGAATCTTGATCTCTTGAATACACCCCTGACCAATTGGCAAGACGCATTCTATAGATGTATATAGCTAAGGTGGATGACTCACTTTATCTTGAATGTTTGAATAGAGCTCAAACATCTACAACAAGATTAATTTACAAAGATTTAAACCACGTACTGTACCAAAATAATTATTTTAATGATAAGCTTTCATTTAACCAAATTAGTATCATTTTCAAAGCAAGAACTGAGATGCTCAATCTAAATTATAAACCACACAGAAGTGACCTTCACCCGTTATGTACTTTGTGCAACCTTAATGAAACTGAAAATACGTATCACTTTATAGCTGTATGCCCAATATTACAAGAAATCCGCAGGCTTTATTTTTCGAAGAGCTTTCTTACACTTGAAGATACAAAACAGATTTTGAACGGGGATTTTGGTTGGAAAATTCCTTGCTTTTATATTAATCATGCCTTAGGGTATCGTAGCAGTTTTTTAGACTGATTAATGAGATCGTAAGTGTAGGCTCTGTATATTATGAAATTCAATTTTTTAATTTTATATTTTTTTATTGTTTAAATGAATTCACACAACAATCTATTTTTTATTCTAATTTTTCTAAAATTATGTTTTCTTTAACTTTAACTTTTTCCATTTTGTAACAAATCTCGAAATAAGTCAATCGAGGCAGACGGCAAATTTTGCCATGCAATCATTCTTAGAAAAATATAAAATCTTGTAAAATATCGAGAACTTTAATAAAGAATTTATAATAAATAATAATAATAAATAATATAAGCAACAGCTACAGAGAAGGTATTCTCATCACCACGACCACGGCGCGGCCTACCCCACGAGCGGATCACTAGTGTAAAGCAGTTAAGTGGGATTGCTATGATCTTTTCCAGATCACGATGCTCGTAACGACGAAGAATAAGTTTGATTTCAACTTAGTGATAACGGAATAGTGCGTTTGGGGGTCAAATAACGACTGAAGCCCGCTATTACAGCGCTCTTTTACTTGGTGCAAATAGTGGAGTTGTAGTATTCTCTGGGCTGCATTCTTTGATTTTTTTTTAAATTGACAATTTTTTTTTATTCACCTTTACTTTTTGAAAACCATTTTTTGCATCATAAATAGTAAATATTGACCTTTGTGGGATGTAAGTATAGACAATGCTCAAAACCGTCTGTTGTATGTGAACTGTCGGAAGGTCTTAGCAAAGTTTCTTAGTACCGATGACATGAAAAGGAACAACTGCCACCCAAAGGAAGTAACACCACCTATCTCTGGTATAAAGATCACAGATGTAAGCGAGATATAGTAGCTGACGCCCAAGTTTACCCAGAACTGTACACAGGCGTAGGAGAAGGAAGAGCCAGATAAGCTACTTTTAAAATAGATGTAAGAATGATTTATTTTTTTCATGTTTAAAGGACAATTCAGATGAATACGACAAACGACGAATAAATTCAAAAGAATTGCTTTTAAGCACCTAACAAGCCTAGAATTATGATAAATTCAAAAGAATTTCTTTTAAGCACCTAACAAGCTTGGAATTATGATAAATTGCCAAGGAAATGAAATTGAAAAAACAAAATTAATTAATTACTATGTCCGATTTAGCAAACTCTATTCTCGTTCCACCTACAATCTACATTTTAAGGATTAAATTTTCCCCACGTGCTTAAGCTCAAAATCATCCTTGTTTCTGTTTTGGTGGTGCAGTCGAACGTTGTGTTGGAAGATTTTAGCTACGTTTTTCAGTGCTGATGATATTAAAAAAAGCCAACGAATACAAAAACACTTATTTGAATAAAATATCAGAATTAACGAATATTCGTACATTCGTTGTTCCTTGGTCGTACTCATTTGAATAGTCTTGGAAAAAGAAAGAACAAACTTTGTCGTTAATTCTGGAACCCAACTTCGTTAAAGTGGCCGCCTCAGCTGGTACCGCATTCAGTCTCACCGATTTTTCAAAACCATTTTGGTATTCGGGCTGCAGCACACTGAGTGCCCGTAAACGGTGATTTTTGAAGCGTAATTTTAAAAATCGATGAAACGCTCAAATTTGCATCTTAATATATTCAATTTTTTATTGGAATCGATAAATTGGGTTTTGCGATTAAGGTTTTAAGCATAACTTCATGTAAATGTTGTCCGTGGCTAAATTTCAAATGGTCCATTCGGAAGACTCAATTTTGCGTCAGATTTTCGAGCATTCCACGAATTACGATTGTTTTGTTATCATGTAAGACTTCAATCGTGTAAGCCGAACACGTTTGCATAGACTAACTACTTTACATAAGCCCACAAAAGTAATGAAAAGGCGTTAAATCGGATGATCTTGCGGCTAACTCACTGGACCATTTCGAGAGATAATCGCTCACCAAATTCATCTTTCAACATGTTAATTATTTCACGAGCTGTGTAGTGTGGCATGTGGCACCGTCTTGATGAAACCAAATGTAAACCAAGTTCAATTCAGCCATCGCAAAAAAAAATTCGCGTATTATGCCTCGATATCATTGCCGTTGCCGGGAAGGTTTCTTCCATTTCGTTTTTGAAGAAAAATGGACCGATCATGCCACCAAACCACACCAAACTGTCGTTTTTTTGGGATCATCAGTATGTCTTCAATCCAGATGCGACAGTTTATTATTTACGTGTCCGTTGAGCCAGAAGTGAGCCTCATTGCTGAACACAGTTCTTCGATAACAGCGGATTTTCATGAAGCTGTTCTAAGGCCCCATTCACCAGAAATTAGACGTTGTGGTAGGTCGCTTGGATTTAATTCAAATCGACACGTTCAACCCTTTTCCCATGTGGTTGAATAATACATACCCAATTGCTGAGAACGGCGACGAATTGACATTTCATGGTCTTCATTAACATTGGACGCTGCGACTGCTTCTCTGCGGAACGCACTGTACGCATGCGAGTCGATGATATTATGTCTAAAAAAATAAATTTTTTGCAAAATTTGGTCGATTATGGTGACCGTCGTAACAATCGATGCACATTTTTCATCGCGCACGAGTTTTGATGATAAATTTTAACAATCAGCAATCGTTGCTCGTTTGTTAGTCTTTCCATGATGAAATGGCAATGTATACTGAAACCAGACAGATGAAGTTTGGACATTTGGAAAAATTTAACCCTTAAAAAGTCACCCTTTATGATATTGGTCGGATTGTTGGAATAAATTCGATACTGGTTCCAAAGGAGTCGAAAAGAATAAAATCGCACCCTTAAGGTTGCTGATTGCGTTGGATCCTACATTTTGGCCTAAATTTCTTTTCAAAAACGTACTGCTTGAGTTGTACAGCGCTCTCTTAGAAAATAGTTTTCACTTGAAAAAGAGAACAATATTTTGATATTAGCCTCAGTTATGTTAGAAAATAAATGTACATCATGTATGGAACATGTATAGTTCAATAAATAAACACAATTTACTAAACAAAGCGTTTTCAGTATCATACATTGAACTGTGTGAAGCTGTTTTGTTTTTGAGCCTTCGGTGTTGGAACAACAGGATAATATTCCGAATTCCTTGCATCTCCTTTCACGTACTCCATGCTAATGCCAGCGTCGGCCCGATTTATAACTCATAAGTAAACCTACATAATGTAATTAAAAGTAAACACAATACCAATATAATTGCGGATATGAATGGTGCGTAAATACAATCGAGTGTTACGAAACTGTTATTCTGAATCAATAAGTGATCGTAGGTAGATATAGCTGCAACATCTGAACAAGCAAGAGAATCCGACTGTTTACGTTGTGGTTATTAAATAAAAAAAAAAAAACGCTTCATACAGACAATCATATATTCGGTAGCTGTGGGTTGGTTCGATTCCGAGAAGGGATATTATTTTATTACTCGCATTGGTTGGTCTCTTAGTAAAATTCAACGTGATAAATAAAATCGATGTAAATTAAATGAATGCAGCAGTCGAAGTGTTTCGATTAATATGGAAATTGTGGTGCATTATGCATGCATATTCTTATGCAAGACAAAAATAAAAGAGAAGAAAAAAAACTATGGCCCAGGCTGAATTTTAACAGTTTAATTAAAACAGCCTTATCACAAATGAAAATTGAAAATGCAAAGCCAATTTCAATGAAAATGTAAGCCCGGAGATAAAAAAGAAATATTAAAAAGGACAGCTTGTTTCGAACTTGAGCATGAAGACATCATAAATCTGACTGATTCCTTATTTGTGTTTATAGACTGTTCTTCCTTGAAATACGAATTATGACACTTGCAAACTTTTGTAAAGTATATTATTCATGCGTGATAGAATTACCTTTAACAGGAACTGAGGTATGTCGTTTTACTTTCCGCTTTCACTTCTTAAACGCTTTAAAGCCTTTTACAATTTAGTTTTATCAGAAAATCACTTACACAAGTAGTGTCCTAATGAACTCATTATACCTTCCAGTGTTTGTCACGAACAATTGCATTCACTTCATCTCCATCTCCGTCTCTATTTCTATTCCACAAGCGTACGGGAATGTCCTCTTTGTATGGCCCAACAATGATTGATGACAAATGAACCTTGAATAATAATAACCAAAGGTTTTAAGCATATACATAGCAGATATTTCTATTTTAAGCATTGTGTGCTTAATAAAGTCAGACCTATATAAATACACACATACATGATTTCTCCCGAACAATAGGCCAACATTTAGGTATGGGTATATACTCAGTTGTATTGGTAGCCGGGTTCATGATTGTTTGTAGCAATTTGTTGCTGACTGGAGGAATAACATGTGCTGCCTAAATTATATCCTCCTCCAACAACAGAGCATAATAAAACACATTTATAGTTTGTTTGGATATTGGGGCCAGGGTTTTGAATAATGGCTGCTTTTTATGTTGGAAGGTACTTTAAACCAACATCAATTGGATGTTTTAAAGTTAGTATAGGCATAACCCTCTCTCTGTCTTGATAGTCCCCTTTTGTTGGTTATTTGATTTTAGTGCAGCTTGAGCGAGTTGTCAATTTCTGAGGGGTGATGGTCATCCTTATTTTTTTATCCAAAAATCGATAAAATAAGTATAATTTCGTATTTATTCTGAAAGGCACTTTAATGCAATGTAAAGTAGGGCGGAAATTATAAGTTTCGATCGCATGTTTGGATGTGGTATACTTAAATATCGTAAAGTAGTCTTCTAACAATGCGATGGAATTGATATGGCATATGCTGACATACTTAATCATCGTTGCATTAGCCGTGTGTGTTTTCAAATTAGATGCGACGTGTATTCGTGTTTAGATTTGGAGCCAATTATCTACCAAGCGAAATGAAAATTATTTGTGTGGTCATATCATTTGGTGACTTTTAATTTTTTGAATTGTACTACACCACACAGTTACCAGTGTTGGAACTCTGGTTGCTTTCCAAAACATATTTTTCTCGTTCGTTTGCTCATTTGTTGTAGCCGTGGCGTGATGGTTAGCATGTCTGCACGCTAACCCAGAGATTCGTGGTTCTTATCCAAACAATGGTAAAAATTATTTTCTACGGGAACGGAATTGGCAAGTCCTCCGTTAGTAAATTCATTGTCATGAAAAGCGCTTTTTCGATTAGCCGTTCGGAAGCGGCAGAAAATTGTAGGTACCCTCCATTCCCTCACAAGGCATGGTTGTGAGGAATGCGCTAGGCCTTGGTGCTCCAAACTCTATTGCACCACCCTCTTTTATTTATGTTTGTCTCATATCAGTTTCCAATAGAAAGAAGCCTGAACGACGAACTTATTGATTGCGCAATGGGTGTTCGTTTATAAACCCAAACTGGTCAAAAATGCGATGTTGAAAATTACTGTTCGATGGCAAAAAACTTTCGCATACATTCGAAATCTTCGAAAGAAATTTGTATGAAATCTTGAGTTTTCATTGCAAATCTCTCTTTTCTACTCGTCAACATGACTTTCTCAACGACAGGTCAACAACCACTAATCTTGTGGAATTCGTTTATTTACCCTTTCTGCATTGGATAAAAGAAAAGGAGTCGATGTTATTTCAACAAATTTAATTAAAGCCTTTGATAAAATTTCTCGTAGACTAATTGCTTTTAATCTATCCACCCTTAGCTTCCAATCAATTCTTATTAAAATGGATGTCCACTTATTTCGAAACCCGTTTTCACACTGTTCATTTTTGATCTTCCTTATCAAGTTCTCTTTTAGCTATCCCGGTGTCCCCCAGGGTAGTCATTAAGGTGCTCTTCTTTATGAACCTACTATTAATGACCTCGGAATGATCTATAACCATTCCCATACTTCACTGTACGCAGACGATACAGTTTTAAAAGATCATTTCCTTACCTACCGATTCTTTCCAATTTCAACAGGATATCGACAACTTTTTCATCTGCTGCTTTAAAAATGGTTTGGGATTAAACATTTCCAAGTATCAATCCATAACCTTCTCTCGTTAGCGCTTCAAATCTCCTCTCCGTTGATATCATTTTCACAACCAAACCATTTCACTTACTGAGGCGATTTATGATCTCGGGATCTTTTGCGACCAAGAACTAAATTTTATCTCACATATTGACGATGTTATGCTAAAAGCTTATTCTGTACTAGGTTTCATTAAGCGATGTTGAACAGGAGTTTTCTGACACTTAAGTAACCTGATCTTTGTACATTATCTTTGTTCGCCCGATAGTTGAATACGCCTGCCAAGTGTGGTCTCCTTTCCTACAACTTTCAATTTCTAGAATTAAAAATTTTCAGTGACTTCCCTTATAATGTTGGAAAACATAGCGCGGGTGTAAGAAAATAAGGAAAGGATAACAAAGGAGATGCCGATGTATGTATATTACTCTTGAATTCCTGTGCATTGTAATGCGTGGAGAAAATTGAGTTGGGTAAAGCATTCCGCATGTTGAGCGTCAAAAATATGAATCTCTGTCCTAAACTGTACGACCGAAGTTTTGCTGAAGGGAGAACTGATGCGCATTCCTACTGAAGAGATTTATGACAGTCTCATCATGGCAGCGCCTCCTGGATTTTCAAAGAACATTTTGAAAATTGTAACTAATAAAGGTCTGGTTGTTCAACGACCAGTGTTAGGGTCTTAGTGCTTCTGTTAGTATCTCAAAAGGCCACCGACAGAAAAATAGAAGAAAATGGAGAACATAGTTTTATCAGACAAAAAATTCAATTGAATTCTGAAGTTTTCGCCATATTTTTTCCTTAGAAGTTAGAAAGTTTTCAGCATAGCCTTTTTTATAACGAATAAGAAAAAGACCAACCCTTACCCTGGTAACTGCGCCCTAAGCCGACCTTTGAGACGAAAAAAAAACCAATGAAAATGATGAATGAAAATTCAACAGGCACCCAATAATGGATTCATAAGAAGAGCTTTTATCCCCAGTCATAAGGCCATCGTGGTCACATTGAGTACAGAGAATATCCAACCTAAAGAGGTCTTTCACTCAACAGAACCAAACGTATTTCGAAAGTGATTGGAAAACAAAGTTCACTCCTTGAAACTTAAGAGTAGATACCCATCATAACTCCAGGCTCCAGAGGCAATAGCAGCAGAAGCTTAAGAGTAGATACGCATTTCGAAAGTGATTGGAAAACAAAGTTCACTTTTTGAAGCTTAAGAGTAGATACCCATCATAACTCCAGGCTCCAGAGGCAATAGTAGCCATTTCAAACATGAACTTATACCATAAGTTTCAACTCAATTCTCTACAGGCAAAGGCAGACACGTTAACGACAGGCAAGGTGAGAAAAAACATCTACAGACTCTAATTCGTAGTGCCTTAGGTAGGATCACCAAGAACATGACGGGTGGTTATATGGGCAAAAAATGAAATATCAGAAAGATGTTAAAGAATACAACAGGAATTTGGTCACTCAAAACAACACGTTCCAAGATAAAGGCAACCATAACCTCCCATTGACAAAGTTTAAAAACCGCAACAGTCATCAAATTAAAAGACAAAACAGCAAATCGTGCAGAGCTACCGTTGAACATTGAATTCATATTTACATATTCCATATTTCGAAATGTGAGCCATATCCGTTAGAGAATGTCATTTTCTGTTAGTAAGACTAAAGTTTGGTTCTCGGAAAAAATGTTGATGAAAGTTTCTGTGCCAAATAAAGCTGTTCTGATTGCAAAAAGATTGCTCTTGAATTATTTCAATTTCACAGAACGAAATAAACGCTACGACAAAAAGAGAGTGATATGGAGAGTCGAGCTGACATTCAACAGTGCCCATTAACTGCGATTAGTTCATTTTAAGGTGTAAAAAAAATGATGGATGGCATATAAATAAATTAAAACGAAAATCAGTCCCCGAGGCAAGTGTGTCGAATCCAAAAAAAATATGTAGCTGCATGTGTACTACAGTAACTTTTATTATCTCACAAAAAGAAAAATTACATAAAATTTCCAGCATAGCAATAAGCCGGGAAGAGTGTCACATTTTCAGTTTTCAGTTTTAGTTTCATCGCAAATAAAAGCAAAATATGGAAAATATGCATTTTTAGAATTTTGAATAGAACGTAAGGTTCTTGGAATGAGTTTGATTAATTCTTGCTTAGTTTGTCATACGGATATTGGGAAATGAGATCAAAAAAGCAGTCTATTAAAAAGCAATTTTAGATTCAATTTTTTTGGAGACATTGCGCTTAAAATAAATACACTGCCCCACCTTTGTTTCGTTTGGAAGGCGAGTTTACAAAAAAAAAAGTGCTCATACGCCACAGTGATCAACCAATATTGTACTGCTGTTTTGTGTATAGAGTTATGGTAAGCATGCCTGCCTGTTAATCGAGAGGTTCGTGATTAGCATCCTAAAAAAAGACAAAATCTATTTATAAGGGTATCGACTTTCGCGAGGAATTGACAAAGTCCTCCAATATTAAATTGATTGCCATGAACAGCGCATTCTCGATTAGCCGTAAGAAATCGGCAGAAAATTGATTGTAGGTCTCTTGCATTTCTTCACAAGGCAACGGTTGTGAGAAGTGCACTAGGCCCCGAGGCTCCTCGTTCTGTTGCGCCACCCTATTTATATTTTAAATTCTAGTAGAACTTTTCACTCGCTCGACTGAAAGCACATTACAGATTGCTCATCAATTCCTTTCTTGCTACAACTTCAGCTTCATAAATTCTCAAGTTTTGTTTGCAGAGTATTCTATGAAAAATTGCAAAATGAGACACTGGAAGTGTTTTTAATTATGTTTTGATTTCGCTTCAATTTTACACAGATCAAGAACTTGACTATGGAGACTGGAACTAGCAATGCCAAGAAAAATTGATTATTATAAACTAGTCAAACGATGCAAGCGTTCATCGACGACTTGAATTTGTCTACAGCTCCAAGGCTTGTCCTTAATGACACCCCTTCTATTGCCAAACCATAACATACTAATTTCTTTACGAAACAGTCTAAAGCGGTACACTTCCGGTGCGGTGCACTTTTTCCACCATGACTAAGCTCACCCACTAAATGGTCAAACTCGTCAAAAGTCTTAAACCTCGATGAAATGAAACTAAATGCATACGCTCTATTCATTGAAAGTGGGTCTAAGGGGTTGGCAGTCTTTAAAACCCCTAGACTTAGTTCATTGACTTTTTGGCTCAATTAAATGCCAAATTGAAATATAGCGTTGCCGTTTTCTTGTTGGAGAAAAACACTAAGCAGCTTTGCTAAAACGATATGTGAATTTCATATAGAACTACAACAGTGAACCATTTTTGATGTCCAAAACAGAATTTCAATTCAAATTTTCAAACCCTTAAGAAGCTTCTGAGGTTATTCTAATCGTGCAACTGAATTGTCGAAATAAAATAGATTTAAGAACACAAAGATCCTTCTGACTAAGTGAACATTTATAAGCTGATAACTCTTCTTTGATTCAAAGGTATCATCGATAAGTTACAATACCGAAAGATATTTAATCCCTTGATGACAATGTTTGGACGATTAGAACAAGACTCAAAAGTTTCAATCTGGAAAATAATTGAAACGTTATGTAATACATCTGATGTGTATTACGTGATAATTCCTCATCGTTAGAGAAAAAAATAGAATTCTGTTGATGTATACGAATCAAAATGTGGCAGGCAGGACAAAAGTTCTTTACAATTTTTTTTTTTTCTTCTTTAAGATTATGGTTGGACTTCTGTGAAATATTCCCTATAATAGCAAATAAAAACATAAAAAGTATCTACCTAAACCTATAGAAAAGATCCTGAAAGAAGTCTCGAGAGAAGGAGAAAGAAGTTCCTGAAATAAAAAATTCAAAACAAATTTTCCATTTTATGGCTGGTACTTGTGGTAAATTGTTCAGAAATAATTTTGAATATCAAACGCTTTCTTTTGTCCCCTGCTGCATGCATGCTCTGTTGGCTGAGTTGTTCGGAACAGACTCTTTTGGAATTATTATGTGAAGTCAATATTGAGGAATTACCTTTTCCATTCAGAAAGTATCACAAAGTTGATTCGAATTTTCTGTGCACATGTTCTTTCGTTTCTTTCTGTTCTACATCGGACTTTGATAATGGCATTGAAGAGGCACATCAGTGCCAGTGTGAGGATGAGTGTGTGGGGTTTTATTCGTTGTTTTCACATCATTGGAATTTTGAAATTGAACGACATACTGGATTCCGTGTTCGTGGCGTGTGTGGGTTTTCCTTTCATAGCTGTTTTTCTTTTCTTCTCTCTTTGTGTGTGAAATATGTTTTAGTGAACCACAGGCACTGCCAATCAAATTTAATGTTGTTGACTTTTTTTATTGAAATTATGATGAGCCTACAAAGTTTTTGATCTGCATGTGGATAGGTGAGGGAGATGGTAAGGTGTGTGGTTTCAAAACATACTTCAAAATGGTAAAGGCATCCACTTAACATGCACAGCTGCCTATTTGAATTTAATTAATTATTAATTGAGATCATTTTGAATCAACTTTATTAGACTTCTGCAGTGATGTATCGACTTTTCTATATTTACCGAAAACTTTTAAAATTTTTTGTCTAGCACTTAAGTACAAAATTGAATAAGTTCCCACACACAGAACACACTCTAACGAAATTCCAACAGTATACGTATGCTAAGCCTTTACTCAAAATAATTTCTGTCTTTGGTTATAGATGCTCCAGTTTGTAGTATGACAACAGTGACTGTAGTTGGTGCTTCGATTGAAGAATCCGTACCTATACCATGTCGGGTGAATTCAGATCCACCGGAAATTGAATTTGAATGGACATTTTCGAGCAGTGGTGAACATTTTGAAGTCCCATCTGGGCATTATGCGACAATACAAGAAGCAACTACCACAACAACTGGTGATATACATCGGACGATAATCGAATCGAATGACACCCATATCGAGACGTACGGTAAGATATAATATGGAACGGGTATTGAAAATGTCTATAAAGTAGTTCCTATTGATTTTGCTGTTGCTATAATTTGAATTTCTTGTGATAAGATCCAGTACGCACCTACGAGGATGAAGAATGTGTTTGGTAATCGTTTTTTGGGCTGGGATCATTACACAAAAAATCATATCCAAAACTATGAATCGGTTTCAAGACAATCTTCTCTGCATTTGAGTGATTCAAAGAGAAATTCACGGTCTTTTTTTTAAATCTTATCATTTGCTGAATCTTGGATGACATCAAACGTTCAGAAGAAAAACAAACATTCGATTTAGCTTATGAAGCATAGAAATAAGTTAAGTTTAACGAATTTTCATTTTGTATTCAGTATATCATCTGAAGCCCGTCGTGTATTCGTAGCATGTCTGCCTCTTACGTGGAAATTCCCACAGAACCAAAATTGACAAAAGAATAATGTTTTTCCTCGGGTATTACCTTTTGCGAGAAATCGACAATTTCTCCGAAAGTACTTTTGTTTTAAGCCATGAAAAGCGTTTTCTCGATTATCCATTCGGAATCGGCTTAAATTGTAGGTCACTTTGATTTTCTCTCAATGTATACGGTTAAGAGAAATGAATTAACCCCCAGGGTTCTGCGCTGTTGATTATTTTATTTACGTATTTCATATCAAATCATTGCTGAAAATTCTAATAGTGATAAATGTTGACTAATACCCACACAAATGAATTAATAATTTTTATGCGCGGGTTATATCAAGGTCAGCGAACCAAACAACAACGGATGTTCCCACCGCCCCAGTTAACAAGAATGAAACGTCAGCGTCTGCCAATACGACGAAACCCAACACGAGCTTTGGTTTGGCAATCGACTGGACTCGTTAGAGTTCAGGTAAAAGCTGACCCAGCAATAACTGCATGCTATAAAGAACATTGGATACCAATTACAGTCAGTCTGAATAGAAGCCGCAGTTGAATCGCAAGTTAAAGTTTAAGTTCATATATGTGTATCATTGTATCTATGTTGAGAAATAAAGTTTTTTTTATTTTACCTTTCGTCTTTCGAACTTAATTGGCGCAGTCGGTAGGATTTCAATCCGAAGATTGGAATTAAATAAGATAGAGAAGTGAAGTGATCAAATTAAACTAAAATTAATTTGTACCACCAAGAATCAAATCGTGAAAGTAAAACACTTGCTATCAATAAAAGAAAGGTGGAAAATAAAAGTGACACATAAATAGTGAAGTAACCAAATAGAACTAAAATCAATTTGTGCTACACATTAATCGTCAAAAAACAAAAAAAAACTCACATAAGATGAACGCAGAAGAACAAGAACAAACTCAGGCTCAGGCTCAAGCTCAGGCTCAACATCCTCCAAATCTGTTTACATTAACTCTAACAGAACTGATGAAGGAGTCATCAAGGATCAAGGAGTATTGGGGCTCAAACGAATACGCCCTGACATCGTTTATTAGGGAAGTAGAAATTTTCCTGCCCTTTTTCGCCAATACAACGCTGGAGCAGTACTTTTTACAAAGGAACGTGGTCAACAAGGTGCAAGGACCGGCACTTCAAGTAATCAGAACTCTGGGAACAAACGCATCGTGGGAAAATATAAAAGCGGAACTCATACGAAACTTCGGCGTAAGAGAAACTTACTATAACCTCCATCACCAGGCCTTAAGCCTAAGGAACAATAATGTAAGTGAATACTTTGAAAATCTTAAATATATATTAGATAAGCTTAACACCAAATATGAATTTGATACCAATAAATCATATGAATTCTCGCCTTCAGCGAATGAAAATATGATTTTAAAAATTTTTATAAACGGATTAAATCCGAATCTAGCCAGTGTTGTAATAAGTAGGCAGATTAATAATTTAAGAGACGCCTATTATACTCTTGAAGAAACAGGTATGATTCAAACAAGTCCAGATAAACAAAAATTTAATAGACAAACATCACCCCATAAACCTACTAATACTAATAATAATAACTTTAATAGATCTCAGAACAACCAACAGCATCAAAATAGGAACAAGTATAATAATTACAATAACTCAGGTCAGTATAGGAACCCTCATAACCAAAATAGAAATAATTCAGGTCAGTACAGGAATCCTTTTAGAAATAATTCAGGTCAGTACAGGAACACTTTCAACCAAACTAGGAATAATCCAAATAATAATAATGATAATAATCAACCCATGGAATGTGACCATGTGCAACAAGGTAGGGAAGAAAATTTTCACTCAACGCCTCCAGATCGGATCTACCAATAGTAGAATTGACAGTAGGAGAAATTAAAATAAAATGTTTAATTGATACGGGATCAACCACAACCCTTTTAGATCAAACAAAATTACAACATTACGAACGTATCCCATTAAAAGACAAAATAGTTTTTAACACACTTAATGGAAGAACATATATAGAAACTGAAATTCTTACAGAACTTCCAAAAGAATTTAAAGAGAAAGCTAGAATGTACTGGAAACTTACTTCCTTTAACCAGAAAGATTTTGATGGCATTATAGGACAAAATCTATTGAGACCTCTTGGAGCAAAAATTAATTTAGAAGAAGATTATGTAGAAATACACGGTAGTAAAATTAAATTTTTAGGTGCTTGCCCATATAACTATAACGAGGTATATGCATTAGAAAGTATTATAGAAGAGCAAAACATACTACAGAGCCTTTTTGGAGATCACTTAAATATCGAAGAAAAGGAAATACTAGGAAAAATTTTGAAAAGAAATAAAGATTTATTCTTTCATGAGGGACAGCAACTCACTAGCACTCATGATGTAAAACATGAAATCGTCTACGGATAGACCAATTTACGCGAAAACATACAGGTACCCTCAGGTACACGAACAAGAAATTAGCAAACAAATTAAGGAAATGTTGAAACAGGGAATCATAAAAGAAAGCAACTCTCCTTATAACAGCCCATTGTGGGTTGTTCCAAAAAAATTAGACAATTCCGGCGAAAAGAAATGGAGAATAGTTGTCGACTATAGGAAACTTAATGAAGCAACAATTGACGACAAGTTTCCTATTCCTAATATAGACACTATATTAGATAAATTAGGAAGGTCGCAATACTTTACGACTTTAGATCTAGCTAAGGGTTTTCACCAAGTCTTAGTTAGAGAAGAGGATAGGAAAAAAACAGCTTTTTCAACTCCTCTTGGGCATTATGAGTTCACAAGAATGCCCTTTGGACTCAAAAACGCCCCTGCTACGTTTCAGAGGTTGATTAACTCGGTACTTAGGGAACATATTAATCAAATATGCGTCGTCTACTTAGACGATATCCTAATTTTTAGTACATCCCTCAAAGAACATATCATCAGTGTTCAAAAAGTGTTAGATAAATTGAGACAACACAATCTCAAGATACAAATAGACAAGTGCAAGTTTTTCGCAAAAGAAACCGAATATTTAGGTTATGTCTTAAGAACCGAAGGTGTAAAACCAAACAATAAGAAAATTGAAACCATTCAAAAACTTCAATTACCAGAAACTACAAAGCAAATTAAGTCATTTTTAGGTATTACGGGTTATTTTAGAAAATTTATAAAGGATTACGCTAAAATTGCGGAACCAATGACTAGATATCTTAAAAAGAACTCAAGAATAAACCTGAACGATTCAAATTATATAAGTTCTTTCGAAAAATTGAAAATAATCCTCACAAACTCACCAGTTTTAAAATATCCTGATTTCAATAAAAAATTTCAACTAACTACCGATGCAAGTGACTTTGCTATCGGATCTGTACTTACGCAGGATGGACACCCAGTGTTTTATGCTAGTCGAACTTTAAACGATCATGAACGAAATTACTCAGTCACTGAAAAAGAACTATTAGCAATAGTTTGGTCGGTAAATTATTTTAGACCATATATATATGGTAGACCTTTCGATTTATTAACAGATCATCAGCCTCTTAAATGGTTGCAATCCAAACATAAAGGTAAGGATATTAATCAACGCCTTCAAAGATGGTTGCTACAACTAGGAGAATATAATATTAATATAGATTATATAAAGGGAAAAGAGAATAAAGCCGCGGATTTTCTAAGTCGAATCAATACCGAAACAGGAGAAATAAATGCGATTGAGACAATCACACATAAGGAGGGAGAAATTACACCCTACCCAAATTTAAATTTTGAAATTGATAATATGAGTGTAGATAACAATACAATTCATTCCCAAGAAGAAGAACAGAATGACCATTTCCCAATACTAGACACAATAGTTAATAGGTTTTATACGCAAATCATTCTAACAAACAATAAGACAAAAGAGATAGAAATACTAAATAATAAAAGAATAATATATATTAATTCCGAAGATATCCAAGAAGAGAGACTCATAGATATATTCAGAAGGTTCATAAAGAGAAAAGGTAAAATAGGTATATACTCAGAGTTAACGGAACATGAATATAATTTGGTTCAACTAAAACTAATTGAATTATTTAACATAGAACATATTAAATTTTATAAATGCATGTATCACGCAAAAAATATAAAAACTGAAGAAGAAGCCTATAAACAGATAGCACGATATCATAAGAACGAAACAGGTCATGCAGGCATAAATGAAAATTATGAAGGTTTAAAGAAACTCATATACTTTAAAAACTTAAAAGAAATCATACAAAAATATATTAACAATTGTGACACATGCAATCGAGCCAAGTACGATAGAAAACCAATAAAGCCAAAGTTTCATTACACCGAAACACCAAGTGACATAAATCAAATAGTACATGCAGATATTTACACTAACTCCAAAAACAACTTCTTCACTTTCATTGACAAATTCTCTAAACACTGTACTATGTTCTATTTAGAAGACAGAAATAGTTTAACTATCAAAGAAAAATTGCGACTATACTTTTCTATCAAAGGAAAACCCAGCAAAATTATTTTAGATAACGAATTCCAAAGCATTAACGTTAAAGACTTCTTAAGGCAAGAGAACATCGAAGTTCACTTCACTAAACCGAATAGCCACACAGGTAACTCAGACATTGAGAGACTTCACAGCACCATCAGTGAAAAAATGAGAGTACTCACAACCGAAAAATCAGAATTAACAACAAAAGAAAAAATATATAAGTGTGTAGAATGGTATAACAAATCAGTACATTCAGCAATAAAATTCAAACCAATAGATGTTCTAGAAGGTAGAGTAGATAAACAAAAAGTTAAAACAAACACGCAGGATATAAAGGACAAGATTATTAATAAACTAAACACAAACAGAGAAAAATATAACGAGGAACGAGAAGAAGGACTAGTTAGGAATTATAAAGCACTTAGACATAAAGAAGAGCCTTAATATAGAAAACTTAAACTACATAATGTACATCCTTCAAATATTAAAAGACCAACTAAATTTTCAGATCAAGTGGATATTAGTAATTCTACTAATGACAGCGACGACAATTGACGCAACATTGACCATAGAAAAAATTGATACAAACAGTGGATTCATAGAAATTAAACTAGGAAACGTTGAAATAGTAAGAACTTATGATGTCATACTACACATTATAAACCCCACAGAAATTTTGAAGATAATTGAATGCTTGGAGGAAAATATTTCCAATATTCAAATTGACAACGGAAAAGAAATTTTATTTCATGAGTTAGAATCACTAAAATACAAATTACACACAATTATCCCACACAGACACAAAAGAGGACTTATCAACATAGTAGGTACAGGTATGAAATGGTTATATGGAACAATGGACGAAGACGATAGGCAAAACATCGAAGAACATTTAAAAGTCATCGATAAGAATAACCATAACCTAATAACCCAAAACAACAAACAAATATTCATTAACGATAGTTTTAATCAAACTTTTGTAACGTTAAAACAAACTATTGAAAAAGATAGATTTAAAATTTTGAATCAATTCAATAATATTAAAAAAGAAACTATTAAATGGAATAACAAACTTATTTACTTAGAATCATTATTAAAAATTGGAATAATAAAAGACAATATCGAACACATTCAAAATAACATTGCTTCAAGTAGAACAGGAATAATGGGAAACAATATTTTAAGTAAAGAAGAAATAATGAAATATGACATAAGTTTCGAGAAGCTAAAAAATATAAAAATTGGAACAGCTCTGTATAAAAATGAAAAAATTGTTTTTACAATTAAAATACCCAATGAACTAATACAGACAAGAAAATATTTAGTTACCTCATTAACAAACATGAATTTTGAAGAATTAGTAATAGATGACGAAGAAATCATTAAGATAAGCGAAACTATATATAAATACGAACCAAATGTAGAATTTAAAAATTTAAGGAAACCAAATTTATGTTTAAACAATACTGTCTATATGAAAACGAAGAACTACCAAATGAAAATTAATGAAATTGAAAATGGTTTGTTATTGTGAAAGAATATTAAAGATACAAATTTGTCAAGTTCTTGTGATGAAAGAATTACACCTTTAAATGGAAACTTTTTATTAAACTTTAATAGCTGCAAACTCAAAATATTGAATAACACTTTTACCAACAATAAAGATGTATTTGAGGAAAGATTTATTATCCCTTACGAGATAAGCCTTAATACAACTAAAGAACAATTAAGTTTCGATGATATAATGATAAAACAAATAGAAAATATCGAAAACATTAACGAATTAAAATTCAACCATAAGAAAAATGTTATGTTTAATATTTAGGTTGGAATCATAATTGTACTATTAATTATTAGTTTAATAATTTATGTTTATATAAAATCAAAAGAACTCAAACGTACATTCTATATAACTCAGGAGAGTTTTCATCTTAAGGAGGGAGAGGTTATATCAAGGTCAGCGAACCAAACAACAACGGATGTTCCCACCGCCCCAGTTAACAAGAATGAAACGTCAGCGTCTGCCAATACGACGAAACCCAACACGAGCTTTGGTTTGGCAATCGACTGGACTCGTTAGAGTTCAGGTAAAAGCTGACCCAGCAATAACTGCATGCTATAAAGAACATTGGATACCAATTACAGTCAGTCTGAATAGAAGCCGCAGTTGAATCGCAAGTTAAAGTTTAAGTTCATTATGTGTATCATTGTATCTATGTTGAGAAATAAAGTTTTTTTTATTTTACCTTTCGTCTTTCGAACTTAATTCGCGCACAGAAGAGCCACAAAGCGATGCGAAGCGTAATTTTAGATGCAATATTGTTTGCGAAAAGTACGCAAAGTAAAAGCAAATCTGTGTGTTATGTTACTCGATTGTTTAGTGTCCAAACAGTACAAATTCGTTGTTTTTTAAATGATTGCCACCAAAATAATTTGAAAATCGCACCACACAAAACAAGCTGTTATAGTTTTGTTTTAAGGAACTTCGTTCCTAACAAGGTATCCTGCGACAGTATTTCTTTCACTTCTAGCACAATATCCATTCTGAAAAGAAGAGTTTTTTTTTTCTTTCACAACCGTGACAGAATTATGTATGAAAACATCTTTTTGACGAAACTTTCTAGATTAAAGAATAAAGTGAAGTTTTCCCAATACTTCGTCTACCTTATTCGAAGGTTGGAGTCGTCATTATAGGTTTTATAGCTATTGCTTAAAGATCTCAAATACTTAATCCGGTAATCAGATTTTCATTCAAATAAATGTCTGGAATATGCACTTCTGGATCAGAAAAGGATCAACACAGGAACTCGGTCTGTTTTTTACGGTAAATTGGGGGAAGTTAGTTGATGTAAAATTCTCTCTAAGCATGGCTTAATCTTCACTGAATTGGAATAATTTTGTGATTTCAGTTGAGCATAGTTCTTACCTAACCTCAACCACCCTCGTATATATGCCTCTGGAACTCCTCGTTGTTTAAGTGCCAAACCCATCAGATCTCACGACTAGGTACTCGATCGATAGTCTTTTTTGTAGTCTTTTTTTGAAGTCAACCAACAGAACAAGAAAATCCCACAGGTAATCACATATTTTCTCTATTAGAATCTTTATTCTTTGATTTGCCCCCTTCTTGACATACCCGCGTCAAGCAGGCTCGGCTACTAAATATCCGATCAATGATCTTCAAAATGTAAAATACTCTACGCAAAAATTTTTTTGTCGCAAAGAGCAAACTTTCTGATGGTTTCTTTGCCCTGAATTCAAATCTGGTAGAATTGCACTAGCAACACACACACATCACGTTTTCGAGATACAAATCGAGAAAACAGACTTAGAACTTTAAAGAATGGATTATCTCATTCAAATTTGAGACTTTAAGGACCAAAAAAAAAACTTCAGAAAAACTTGTTGCATAGTGATATCAGCCTGATTGAACGGTAGTTGTCAACACTTAAGAAGAAGGTAATCTTGCCTCTATTGGTAAAACTGACTATCACTTATGTAAGTTTGGAAATGAGAATTGTGACCCATTTAGACCTTACTTCTCTGATCTTATTCCAAGACTCACATCTCGTCTGATCCAGTATCTTTGCCCTTGTGGGATTCTTAACTGCGTCAGTAACTAATGTCTTCAACTGTAATGTCGTGTTTTTTCGAACTAGCTCTGTTGTTAGAGTCCTAAGAGATCTCAATATACAGAAATCCGCTTGTGCAGATGCTATCCCCGCCGTTATTCTGAAGAGATGTTCTTCTCTTGCAAAACCACTGCGTAAGCTTTTCTATCTATCCATTCTTCTGATGCAAATGGAAACTGCATTTGTCCAGCCCATTCCTAAAAAAGGCGAATCTTCCTTCCAAATATCGTCCATTTGCACTAACGGTCCTTCTTTCTAAGGTCATGTAAACATTGATAAATCGTCAACTTTTGAAATATCTTGAAGAACAAAAGCTTTTTAACGACCGACAGTACGGTTTTCTTAGCAAAAGTTTTACTGGCGACTTGTTTGCTCACCGAAAAGTGGAACCAATCCTTACACTGTTTTGGAGAAAGTGAGATTTTTGCGCTTGATATTTCTAAAGCATTTGATAGAGTTTGGTATCAAACTTTCTTATTCGAAATGCGTGTTTTTGGTGTTGATGAGTCTCTTCTTCGTTGGATTAGAAACTCCTTTTCGAATCATTCAATACAAGTTGTGTTGGATTGATTCAAGTCCGATACCCACTTTTTATGGTGTGCCCCAGGGTTTCGTTTTGTCCCCAATTCTCTTCCTTGTTTTCATACAGGTACGATCACTTTTCTGAACTTTTTAGTTCTCTTAACTGTTTTGATTGTGACTCAACACTCAGATTTTCATATTCATTTCCAAATTCACATCCCTCCTCTCTGGATGTGGAACTGAAACTGGTGCGCATGGCTTACTCAATTCAATTGCTTCGAAAACACGTGTAATCATTTTTCGTTAAAGTCTAACACCCCCATTGACATTATCCATGTATGATACCTGCATCCAACCAGCCGATCAAATATCAAAATTGTCAGTTCTTGGTATGTGTGTAAACGGTGATCTACGTTGGATGACCACATATCGGAAGTCGACAAAAATGCTGCAAGTGCTAAGGTTTCTTAAGACGATGCAGGAAATTTTCCACACCTTCTGATCTGGGTGCAATTTATAAAGCCTACGTCCAAAACTAGAGCACAACTCCCATATTTGGCCAGGTGCTCCCCTAAGACAATTCTGCCACAACAACTGACTTGCTGAGAATGCTCATCAGTTTTATCTCGAGGCCAACCTCGGACGTACAGTTAAGTATAGAGATTCATATTTTAGTCGCACCACCAGAATGTGAAAGGCTTTGGCATTGGCAGACTCTGTCTTTCCACTGCATTAAGATTCACAAAAATTCAAAAGCAATGTGCATCGGTGTCGCCTATTAAATCCTCTTTCGTTTTCTAAATGCGTATTAAATGATTATAATGATATTCATATCCCCTTGATGTGCGCGTTAATTATACAACCAAAAATAAAATAATAATGAATTTAAGTCAATAAAAATTAATTAAGAAATAAAAACGCATCACCAGTAAAATTTGATTCCAGGAATTCTTGCGCAAAAGGCAGAAACTCAATCCATCACATCTGAAAGCTCTGCATGAAAAGCAAAGTAAAAATAGCTTGAAAAAGTTTATTTTATATTTAATTGGACTGCTTGTATCGCATAGCTAACGGTAAAGAACATTTTGTTTTCCCTCCTACTATTTAGTCTGAAAACCTAAACCACCAAAAGGTGCCTCAATGAATCTCTTATCCCAAAGTTGTTAGCAATTAGTAAACTGATTAAGTTACACCAGACTTTACTTTGACTTTAAACTTTCATATTTTATTCAATAATATAGCGTCTCGTCATAACATGTTTGAAATCAAGCTCTTCTCATCATGAGACTCCCTACGAAGTGTTCATTTTATTTATTAAATTTTCTTATCCCAAACATTTATTGGCACTGCGCTGATATAGCGACACAGTATCGTGTAAATATCCAAACTATAAATATATACAAAACAAAATATTTTCTATTTTTGTTTTTAAAAATATATCTCCGCAAGACCCAACCAAAATCATGTTTTCATTTCATTTCAGTCGAAACAGTCAGCGAATTGATTTATACACCTAAGGGCGAACGCGACTACGGTACCCTTGCCTGTTGGGGTAGAAATTCAATTGGCAAACAAGTGGAACCCTGTCTATTTCAAGTTGTACCTGCAGGTAAATGTAACAAAGAAAAACATAAATTTTTTCCATGACATCGTAATATTTTATCATGCTCCATTGCCTCAAGATTTATGAAGTCCTTTTTTGTACGATGCGTGTGGTGTAGAGTATATGTGCAGCTAGTTGAGTATATGTTTTGTGTGACTCAGCTCTCTCACTCTCTCTTTCTCCTTTACCTTCGTCTCATCAAAACCTATTACATTATTTCTTTTTTATTTATTAATAATTTATTTCAGCTAAGCCTGGGTCACCAAGAAACTGCACACTACGACCGTATGTTGTCACATCAGCCTCATTGAATTCATCAAACCAAACTACAATACATCCTAATCAAATGCCGCCCGCATACGGTCGAGAATCAAATTATCCCCACATGGAATTTTTACGTGACAGCCGAATCAATCGCAATCGGGCTAGTACCAATTTTAGCAAAAAGGATAACAACAACAACAACATGATGAGGAACTACAACTACAACAGCAGTGGCAATGGCAATGGGAACGTTAAAAAAAATACCGTCACGAAGAAATTGAAAATAAAAAAGCGTATATCCTTCACGCCATCGAATATGATGCCAATGGGCAAAGGCGAGGTTGATGCATCAAATTCACATCAGGACCAGGAGCACCATCAACAACAGAAGCAGCAAAAACAACGTTCCACATCAGCAATCTTCGGCCAGAACATAAATAATAAAAGTGAAATATACTATCGTAGAACGAAACGTGATACGAAACATGACGAAGTAGCTGCTGCTGTGGCATCTTCTTCAGATAGTAGTGCCATTGTTCAACGGGACACAAGGAGCAGGGATCATCTTAAAAATTCCAAGTCATATCAAAAAATATCCAAATCGAATCAGGACGTGGCTAACATTTCTCATTACATAAGGGCCACGAGGACGAAGACAAAACGAAGATCCAACAGCAGTGGCAACAGCACCAACAGCAGCAGCACCGGTGCAGCATCAATTCATCTCACCAAGAGGCAAGCTACCTTACCGCAGTATCCAAGTGGTGATACTTATCATCGTGTGGCATCACCCCAAAGTGTAACCTCGGGTAATGTAGCAACTCAACCGATCCATCGCCAACAACAGCAGCAGCAACGGATCGGGGAGCAGCATCCTCAGTTCCCTGATACTGCAAGCAGAAGAGACGTTGATAAATTAGATAAGATTCGGATACGAAAATCACTCGAAGTGATGCAACTACAGCATCAGCAGATGAAGGGCTTTAAAATTACACCACCGGCATTTGTGGCAGCAGTAAGTAGTAGCAATAGTGGCCAACAAGATGTTAGTGTAAGTAGTAGTAATGTAAAGCCAAATGGCCCATTGGCTGGCTCTGGCCATGGCCACAATAATACAATGCGGATTAGTGCTGTCGGTGCTTCAACTAACAATGAGGTAGATGATGATAAGAATCCTGAGGATAATAGTGATGAATTTCAACCAAGATTTGCCTACTCACGCATGGAAAACTTTTACAATGGCTATACAACATCAAATGGCAACGGAATGCACTTGGAAAATTATGATAATATTATCTACTCAACAATGGAGCTGGAGTGTCTGCCTGGTTATGATGGGGGATTACAACAGCAGTTCTTTCTAGAAGCCTATGATTCGAAGACTAAGAAATTGAGGTTAAACACGACAAGCACGTATTCGGATGTTCCCATTTTTCGAATTGATTTAACAGGTGAGTAGATGACTTATTGTCTAAGTGTTAATCTATTGCATATAAATTTATTCTATTTGAGGTTTCTATTTATTTTGTATTCTACTTATGACATTCAAAATGGCGCAGATGTTTTCTGAATCAGTGATTGAATTTGGTTGTGTTGGTGGAAATGTAGTTGTTGTTTATAACCTGTGATAGGGATTGTTGAGCTATTAACCAATTGAACTTGGTAAGAGAAGGACAAAAGTAAAGCTGTAATCAATGAAGTTTTGATGGCGTTTTGTAAGAAAACACAATTAAAAACATTTAAGCTATCCCAGAAAACTAATATTCTTTGGAGCGCGGTGCATGACCAATGCTTTTCATATTACCCTTCCATAGGTAGGGCCAAGCTGAACAAGTGTAAGAGCTTAGTTGAGAGAAGTCCTTAAAAATGAGAAAAAATTTAAGGAAACAAACGTTTATTTCACTTTACATTAGGGTTTCAACAAAATATGGGATAGGTTGCCGGAAAGGGTTTCAAGTGGAGACGCCTTCTCCATCTATCTATCTATCTATCTATCTATCTAGTAACTCAACCATCCAACTGCTTCAAGCCTTGTTTGGGTTCTAGGCCATCAAGGCTTAGCAGCACATGAGATCGCCATTCTCGATGAACTTGCTAGCTTGAGTTCCCATCCCAGACAGCAGCTTTCTTAGGACTTCAACCAATGATCATTAGTGAGAGCCCCATGCATGTGTTGGACGCCCCATAACATATGCTTTCGAACATCAACAAAAAATCAACATCTCTGCTATCCCTTCACACGAAGACTATAATCTTGCTGGCAATGCAACGGGACACTCGTCTTTCCCCAGCATTTAAACGTGCTGGGCTTAAACGATACGAGACTCTTTGTGAATCCTGTGAAAAGAATGATGACTCCACGGAGCATTCTCTCTTCTTTTGTTCTACGTTTTCTCGTTATATACTCTTCGCAAAAATGATGAGAGCTGGTAACCTTTAAGTTCTTCAAGTTGGTAGCATCTTCTGGTTTTTTACTAATATCTGAAAATCTGTAAAAAAAAGTTCGGCGCTTGGTGGCAGATTAAACCGGCACCTAGAGTTGAGTGCTTGAGTTAGTATTTTAAAACCTACAATTGAAAAACGGAAAAACTGCTGGGCTTTCGTTTATGATAGGGCAAACATGGGTTTGTCTTTGGAAAGGTATTATCTTGAAAAGTTGCAAAAAAAAACAGAATTTTGATCCTGATGTTGCCTTTAGTACAAGTAAAATCATATCATAAAAATGACTGCTGTCGGTTGAAGCGAAATGGATAAATGAATTAAATAAACAGGGTGGCGTAACAAAAAGAGGAGCCGCAGGGCCTAGTGCATTTCTCACAACCATGCCTTGTGAGGGAATGGAGGGGACCTACAATTTTCTCCCGGTTCCGAACGGCTAATAGAGAAAGCGCTTCTCATGGCAATGAATTTGCTAACGTCAGACTTGCCTATTCCTCGCGAAACAAGAACCCGTGGAAAAACATTTTTGCCCCTGTTGGGATTGGAACCAAGAACTTCTGGGTTAACAGGCAGACATGCTAACCATCACACCGCGTGTTCCACAAGCGAAATGGATGGGCTTTATTAAAGTAGCCGTTAAATACACAGTACCAGAAACATTCATATTTTTAACCTGCGCACCTTGAAGTCGTTTACAGATTCTTATATCACCATCGTTTGTGATAGATCTTTTTTAAAAATCGACTTTGAGGGTTTCCATACATGCTGTTCCATAAACGCTAAACAATTTCTAGTCCTCAAAACTGAAATGTTGTCAACGATAACTTTACACACACTAAACACCTGCTTATGTCACACAATATTTTGAAAAGGTCTTACCTTCGTTTGAATATGAACTCCAATTTTTAAGAGCCAATCAGCTTTATCCGATGAAGGTAATACCTACAAAAATCTTGTTTACCTGTATACAGCTAACATCTTATGATCTACCACTGATGTGCTTTTCATTTGAAACAAAAGCGAAAACAATTTATGTCTAAGCTCTTCCAGAATGTTACCTCCTCCACTAAATAAATAAAAAAAAAATATAAAGCTTAACTTGCACACTGAAATATAAAAAATAATCTTCATCTTTTCTCTAAGAATTGTATGTTGGTATATTCCTGTGCACTCTTAATATATTCTTCATGTTCTAAATGTATTTCGAACGTTAGAGAAATAAAAAAAGCTAAACAGTCTACCACTTTTCTTACTTAAACCTTATACAACGTCCAAGACGACGGAAATGACTATAAAAGGACGACGACAACGACAACGAAGTAATCGAGGAAAAGATAGGATAACGAGAAACAACGATATTATAAAAGGAATAAGTCCACTTTACCATTGGAACATTGGGGATTTGTGAAATGTTACTCTACCACTTTTATACAGTAAACACATTAAGAGCAATAATTGTTCCCAGAGGGACAGACTAACGACATAGCCCGTCGTCGTTAGTTGAAAAGAGCGGAATGCGTCCTTATACCGACTTAAATAACCAGAAGAACTTGAGAAGTTGTTTTTATTATTTGATTTAATTTTTTTCCCCTTTTTCACACAAAGTCAAGTCAAATTGTGCTTTTTGAAGTTTTTGAATTTTTGAAGGAATAATCATGATCGATACAATAGTAGGTATAGTAAAGGATTAGGATTTTTTAGGTTTGGCTTTGGATCTTAGATTTTTATAATCAAATATGCCGAACCAAATCGTTAATATGCTTTAATGTGCTTATCGATATAATGGCCCCTATCACAAGACCCGTCGTAGCAATTTCAGACTACGAATATCAATGTGGAAGCATCACAGACGCCCTTGTAGTGAATTTTTTGCCGCAAAATTTTTTACTCTTGATAAAATTATTAACAGCTTATAAATATCTGTTGCCAAGCGTTCATTACAAATATGTTTTAAGTCATCTCTATTTGACATTCGTAGTCCGAAATTGCTACGACGGCGACGGGCCTTGTGATAGGAGTTAATGACAAGAGAGGAGATGTAAAAGAATTACATCCTGCAATCATCGAAATAAGAATTCTACTCGTGACCAGCAAAGTAAAATGGCGCTAGTTGTATATGCTACTTTGCAGCAGTTCTAGGAAGCATAATAAGCATAATTGATACCCAAAGGACGGATCGCTAGTTTGTGAAAGAATTGCGAATTTTTCGAGATCACGATGCTCGTAACTTGCCGTTAAGGAAATAAAGTAGAGATAATTAGAGTAGAGGTTCACTTTCAGTTTCACCATCTTTGCGTCACTAAGTTGACACCAACCAGATCCTCACCAAGCAGTACATTCCCAACCACCAACCATACTTGTAGGTAATTTGTACAGAGAGGTTTCATTTTAATGTTTACAAAAATTGATTTTTTTTTAAAAACCATCGAATTATTTTTAAAGAAGAGATAATATTGGAAAGCATTGTTAGCCAAATATCTCCAACTCTATCCTTGGGGGACCATTGTACATGCACAAACAATTCCATCTGTATGTCCTTGAGAAGTTCACCAGTTCCATCTTTAAAGTTTAAAATTGATTGTAGACCATATCTTTCAAGTAGTTCTAAAAGAAAAAGTTTATGGGTGGTAAATCAGGGGCCAATTATTGTGATCACCTTTTCGAAATTTTTTCAACGAAAAAAGGAGAGTGGTATCGTTGCTCTTCTTGCAAGTAGCGCCGTGTTTTTTTAAATTGACCGCGTTTACATAAATGTCTTCCATTTCCAGCGATTCAAAATCTTAAATCTATTCACTTTTACAGTTGTTCTAGCCTAATTTTCGAAAAACTAAGACCAGGTAAGCAAGTCGGACCAAAAGCCGCTCCAAACAATAATATGTTGAGAATAGGGGCCTTCGAACAAGAACTGTCTCAGCTTTCTTAGCATCAAGTGAAACAATTCTTCTTCATAACTCTTTATGACTTTTCCAATCAAGTCATTTTGAGGCATTTCAAGGACCCAGCAAAGACCCGACGTTGTTGATTGTCAGCAGGATTGATTTTTTTTTTATCTGGGCTTTAAGAACCTGAACATTTTAGTATTAGTACAAACTTAAGTGTAATGTAATTTGGGGACCACAAAATTCAAAAGATCGAAAAGAAATGACCAAACTTTGATTTTTCTCATCACTTTGGGATGCAAGAGCAATATTCTCAAACGTTCTTGATCGAAGCTCCCAATTTCAGGTTTTCGCATCACTAGCTTGTCCCGACAGTTAAATTTTTTTTTGTAGTATCATAGTAGCTGGCCGACAAACTGCTTTACGACTGACTGAAAATGCTTTTTTCATCTAACGGAATTTCATTATTTTTGTAATGAGTTTTTCTTATACCAAGGCGTTGTTAAAGCGTTTGTCTTTTTATTTTTATTACCTGTCAATAAGTAGTGACAATTGGAGTTTGAAATAGTGCTATTCAAAATGGAACCCCATATTGAAAGACCCATTTTAAGTTTGGGAGTGTTCAATAATCGTATTCAGGCAACTTTTTATTGCTGTTTCTTAGTTGAACAATTAGCATAGACACAAACCAGCTCAATTTTTGCATTGATCTCAAAGGTTCTTTTAGAGTGGATTCAAAAAAGTTATTTTAATTTTAGAGTTGGACAAGTTACTTTGTCTCTTTCTTTCATCCGTTATTATTTTCAAACGGATATAAATTGTTCAGACAGTTTTAGAATAAGTTTTTGGGTTACCAAAGTGCTTAGATTTTCAGTTATTAGAATTGGGTAATTCCTATTAAGGACATTATACGTTTGCTCCCAATTGACGACTTTAATTTTTTGTCTCTGGTTCACAGTGCATTCGCATTCAATATAAATTTGTGATTAAAATATCAGAAATCTCATATTTTAACAAGATAGATATAGATAAATAGATAGATAGACAAATTTTTTATTTCATCAAAGAGTTTACAAATTGATAAGTTAATATTAAGGACATGGCAATTCAGCCGTTGCCGTCTGCCTGATGTGACATATCATGATGATTTAGACCAATTTTTGTGTAAAAAGTATTAGGAATGTAAAATAACAATTACAGTGGTGGTCTAGTATAACGAATGCCGATATAACGAATGATCGATATTACAAACACTTTTTTCAAGTTCATTAGGTATTTTATATAACGAACAAATAACGAATTTCAGACAAAATGGCACTGAAAACTCTATAGTTTTAGTTTTAAAAAGCTCACAGGAAGTTGCATTTAACAATAACATTCAACCCCCGAAAAAACAAATGCATATTAACGATTCTTTTCTAGATTCTATTTACCTAAAGATTTGTATGACAAAAAGGTTTCGATACAACGAATTTTCGATATAACGAATTGACTCTGGACATTATATCGTTCGTTATACTGAACCACCACTGTATAATGATTTGAAACATAAACAAGTAGACATAAACGCAAGAGCTTACAATTCAAGATTCAGGCAAATTAATAATATAAATATAAACTATAATTTGAATTTTTATCTTCGTAAAAATACCAATTTTAAATGAGTAGAAACTGAAAATTAATTAAACTAAACTGCAATAGCAGACTCGTTTAAGGAAAACTGTTGCTATAATAGAGCGCGTGCTGGCAATACTAATAGAGGCTAAGCCAACCTGATGTCCCATTGAGTACCTCATATAGAGGTACGTGAGAATAATTTGTTGAAAATAAAGTCGCAGAATCTCTTGCAAAATAGGGCATATCACAATGAAGAGATAGACATTTTCCGGTTTCTTTCTATCACATAAGTCGCAGATTTGTGGCATTTCTTCTCTGTGTGGCATGTAGCTCATGCTTAAAACTTCGACTCTCGCTCGGAAAATAACACTTATGACTTCGACGGAAAAATCTCTTCTGAAGTATTTTTCATCAGACCTGAACTGGTGATTTAGGTTCTTGTACACACTTCTGGATAAAGATGAAGATGCTCTATCCAAATGTTGCGTATTCATTTTTTCATCCACTTTAGCGATCACATCTGCGAAATTATTCTGCCATTGGGGTCATCCAACGAAAGAACGGCATCATGCAACACCGTGAGCTCATTCCATTTTTGATTGGCGTATAGCATTTGTATGAAGAAGTCGAATCAAAATACTCTTGTAAAGGCTGTCATTACTTCGGTTCAGAACATTAGAAATATGGTCTGCATTTGCTTTAAGGTTTTGAATGTAAACAGGCGGTATTCCTGACTCGACATATATCGCATAGCTCGGTGTTGAGTTCAGCAATCGAAAAAAAAGTATGAAGAAAAGCCTTTGAATCACCCCAAAAACATCAAGAGGTGTATATCCGAAGACCTGCGCTCCATAGTAAAGCATGTATTAACTGTTGCGATGAAAACACGGTGTTTTGAGGCTAGATCAATAGTTGGTAACCCTGCCTTATTATCTAGTGTTTAGTTTAGCGCTCATGAATTTTTCAAATTTTTAGTAGTATTCAATCGTCAAATAAAATCCAAAAGTATTCTAATATCGGTTTAACAAGTGCCCATATTGAGTAAACACTTAATAACACCCGATTCTACTGTGCTAGTGTGCGTACTGCAATATTAGTTTAATATAATAAGTGATAATTTCAATTCTTCACTTAAAAGTAGCATTAACCTTAGCATTAACAGTGTTTTTGAAACTTGCTTTATAGCGTAATTTATTATAACAACAACAACAACAACAAGCAAAACACCTAGATATTTTAATTCTCGAACAACTTCATACTCTACCAAGGTTTATGACTTTTGAGCATAGACCAGTGAACATACCTTCGTGCAACCAACGTCGAGAAACATGAGCTGTATCTCTTCATTGTCCTCTTCTTTTCACAAAAACAAAACAAAAAGTCTGGTTGCATTTTAATCTAACTCTTACTTTAATTGAACTTAGTAAAAACTTTTTTGTCGAGGAAAAAAGTATTTAAAATTAGACCAATCAATCCCTTCCCTGCTTTTCGTGAGTCCTTTTGGCAAGTCCTCCGATAGTAAATTCCATGATAAGCGCTTTCTCGATTACCCATTTGGAATCTTCAGAAAATTGTAGAATCCCTTCAATCCCTCACAGGGAATCGTTGTGAGAAATATGCTGGGTCCTGAGATCCCTGCTCTGTTCCGCCACCCTTTATGTAATTCCTCCCTTTCTAATCAATCAGCTCATCGTTGAAGAGCCAATCTCACTAGAAAAAAAACTTTCCTTTTCTCAAAATTCGAAATTCGAAAACTCGATTTGACTAACAAATTAATATTAATAAAGATGCTACTGCCCTCAATATCCTCTGTAGAAAATGTAATATTTTTTTACTTAGACAGCGGTACATATTGATTCATAGATGGGTATTGTGATATACATATGTGTAATACAATGCAACTAACCGACCTGCTTATTTTTGCTCGAGTTTCTTTAAAGTTCATATATATCTTCTGCCGCATAACCGACGCTGACGGTTGAATTGGCCGACTGCATGTGCCTCTGCTTGCTATCAACCCTCAAATCTCGCATTTGCATTGAAAATGTACGTATTAAAACAGAGTTACTAGTACCAAGTGATAGAAAAATTCATTTCAGTCATATTTTCAGTTCTTGAATAAGTACAACTGCCGTTTGACTGAAACCATTGAAATGCTACTGAATACGTTTTCGAACCCTGCTTTTTGGACACTAGACACAAATGCGTGCTCAAAGAGTCACGTATCGCGATAGATCCATTTTTATTTGAAGTGATTCATCACGCCAACTTTACCAGCCCATATGTAACGTTACAGCTTATTATAGTCGGAGTGGAAAACAACTACTCTATTTAACTGACACTATCATTTTGAAAGATTACTACACCATCGCCTCGGCACCTAGTTAATTGAAGTTGTTTCGAATGAAACTTGAGTAGCAACTGATATTGTTCATTGTTATTTATGACAGAAAATAATTATTCAAAAATCTATTTGTCATTATTGTTTTTCGTTTTTAACCTTGCCTGTATGAGAAAGAATACAGCAAGAATAGTTTTTCAAAAACAGATTCTTCAATGGTTAAAAGGCTGGACTAAGCAAAAGCTTACTTTTTTCAGAATGGCTTTAACTCTGAACTATCGAAGTCTGGACTTATAAAAGTTGAGTTAACATCTTTGGATAAGCTCCTTAATATTCAACGCCATGTTGCTTATATAGAACTGACTAATGAAACCGAAACTTTACTACTGAAATATTCAAAAGCAAAACTACATAAGTATGGTTTACTGTGCCTTAAAAGTCAAACAACGCCCGTGCTCATTTGGTAAAAGTAATTCTAGGCCTTGTGTTTGCTTCTTACCTTTACCTTTCATAAATTAATTGTAATAGATTTGTATTTGTCTTATAAGTTTTTCTTCTTCCGATATTGTTTCCGAAGTTTCGTTATCATGAATAGAAGACTCCCAATAGACGAAGAATAATGAGCAAGAGCATGCTTCTGTAGGTGTTTTATTGGGTGTTAGCTCTATTATGTTATAGAAACAAAAAAGAAGCAATATAAGACTAGGATCTATAAATGCCACAGCAGATTTAGGAAGTCACGCCGACGACGAAGACGACGACGGTCGGTCGTCATTGAAAGCGTGATGAACCTTTAATATGTTGGAATTACTTGCCGTTGAAAAAAAAAAAGAAAAGTTTTTCTGTGAGTTATTGTAATTAGTGCCCCAACTTGGTCCTATAGATTTGGGGAAGTAGTAAAATATTCTCTTTCTATTCCTTGATTGGTTTTGTCTTATGGAATGAATGAAGTTGGTTCAGTTAACAACTTTATTTCTCGTTAAGCTATAAAAACAATGCTTTGTTTTCACCAAACTAAACGAGGCTATGGGGTATTTGTAAACGGAAGAGCAATTTTGTTTACTATACATGCGAGACTAACTCATTTACTATTAATTGTGAAAGCTTTTCGGTACTGTTTCGCTTCAATTCACTATCTCTGACTATATGTCTTCAGCATTGGTTTACTACAAACAACACTTCACCGCACTTTTTTATCAGCTCATGACGACGTGAGGTTTCTCATCATTCCAATTGTCATGAATTAAGACATTGTGGAAGAGCTTACATCATTAGTTTTCCAAAAAAGGCGTGCATGCCAATGTATTCGGGTGTATGTGCCTAAGTACATGAAAAAAAAAATCGATTAGAACACGCTCCTCACTTCATCTAACTTGGGAATCGTTCAGTGTCCCGTTTAACACATACCTAACCTATACATATTTTGTTTTGTATTCCTATCCATACTCACATAATTTGAGAAGAAAAATGTTCATTAATCCGTTGAAAACTCCAAAACAATTGCAAGGAGTATTTAAGGCCCCCTTTTTGGGACTGAGACATACTTTCTACTTATGTTTAACCCTAAACACCACCGCGAAGTACATTTAAACACCATTCCACATTACTTTCTTGCAGATTTATCACCAATGGAATACTACCCAGATCCCAATCCGGCCCTACATCTTGTAGTCTATAGTGTTAACCAGAAGGGGCGTTCCGAACCGATTGTCTTGGAAAACATACCTATTAACGAGGCGGAAAAGCGTACAGGTAAGTCGATTGACTAAGTAAAACTGGCATGGAATTTGGGGGAGAGGCTACAGGATTATGGGAAGTGTAATTTCACACAAAAGAACAGCACACAGATCCTTTTGAAGAAGAAATTGTAATCCGTTATTTATGTGTACGTTTCCTGACATCCCATTCCTGGGTGAGCCTTTATTTCTTTTCGCTGTATTCCCATTCCTAGAATGCCTTGAGGAAATCATCCAATTTCACTTAGCAACAACATTTTCGTTTTTCCAGATACATTTCAAGTTATCACATTAGCGCACATCGCCCGAGCGATTGCCGTTTCTTTTTTTTCCGAGCTCCCATCTGATGTTCTGCTCCAGCGAAGTGCTTTATTTTTGTACAACTTTGGCGTGGTGCGGCATACAGCAACAGCAGGCTACCATTATTGCCGCCGTCGCCTTCGTCGTCGTCGTCATTTCAGATCGGCGGAGGCTTGAAAATTCTGTTTTCCTGATTGCAGGTGTCAAAAGGAATCTATGTATTTTATGTGAAGTGGGTCGCATGGGACCGATATACAATTATTGTTTTCATTTTCAGTTGCTCTCATGGCACATGTTTATATTATTCCCATATTTTTATTTTTTTTATTTTTTGCCTGTCGATAGTCATGCGGAGCAGACAGATATCCACGAGTATCTGTGTCTCTACTCAAGCAATTGATTTCGATTCAACGACATCTACAAGTACCTACTTCGTGTAATTTACAGGAAAGTGCAAAAAGGTTATTTTTCTTATTTTTGCAGAAACAATTTTTCTTTTTTGTTCATTGAGTCTTAAAACTTCCTATTTTATGAATTGAAAGTCAATACAGTTTTCTTTTCATTGCATTGATAGTTAAAAATGCATTGCATGAGTTGCCGTGTCACTGCACAATCCTCTGAATTATTTTTGCCCAAAGGCACATGAGTACTTAGGCAATAGAGTATGAAACAAGGGCTAAAGGGGAACATTTTTCTAAGATTGCGTCTGCATAATAATTTAGGAAATTTAAAAAGTCAATATTGATTTAGTATCTCTTTACTATTCAAATTTAAACCATAACAATTGAAGCCCTGACTCAACAGTGTGGGAAATCTTCTTCGAATTTGATTTGTTAAATACTTTTTCTTTTTAGAATTTTGTTTTTCAAAACAAACCACGCTCTGCGGAGGGAATCGATGCTAGGATTCTCTTCACAATGATTGTAACAATCAAATCGAAATAAATAATGAATACTGCAAAGCGATGGTGTTGACAGATTTTATGCTTAGAACACCTTAAAGCCACGTAATGTACGTTACAAATATGACATTCTTCTACTACTAGCACACATTTCATATAGATCCAAATCTTTCCAGAAAAGAGAGACCACTTAACTGAGCTGCCAGTTATTATTGGAAGCCAGATGGAGGATATAAAAAAACAAGTGGTACACATTTGAATTGTGTAACTGGAAACAAGCAAAACTTGTAACATAAAAGTTACTTTGAATTGCTTCTGAAACAACTGATTGTGTATGTTAATGAAACTGAAACTGTTAAGTAACTTCCAATCTGTTTCAACTTCCCAGATATTTAAAAGTCTATCTAATGGTAAGAAGTTTCGAGAAATTGAATTGGAACTTTTATTAAACAAAGAGGAACCAATTTCTTGGATACTTCGTTGTAACTCAGCAGTGAGAGAGAGTGAAATTTAACTTAATTTACCTTCACAGGAATTCAATTGTCTATTTCTGTTTCTAAGATGCTTTATAAAAAGAAAAAAATTAGTTGTTTCATTTCGATGTTGGCGGAATTCATCAATAACATCGAAATCATTTGGTCGAGCAAGGTTGGATAGGGCGTGCGTGAAAAGTGAACCAAATAAAAAACCCATACAAAATCACATTGAAGTCAAACTATGGCCTCAAAAAAAGTAGCAGCAAAGTACAATTTACAACTCGTTATTACAAGAGTCAGCATAAATACGAAAAGGCTGAGACATAAAAAAAAACCAATTGAAGCGTTTGGAGAAGTTTTCCAAACGAAATTAGTTTAAATTGATATGAATGACACTATTTTAAGCAAATGGTTTCTTATTTGTCACTAAACAGCATCAAAATAATTTTTTTTGAATTGCTTAAGCTACAAAACGGGTAAAATAAAAAAATATGATGCGCAGAGCGAGTACCCCCAGAGAGTAGCTCATTTCTCACAACTAATGCCTTTGTGAGGGAATGGAGGGTACCTACAATTTTCTGCCGGTTCAGAACGGCTAATCGAGAAAGCGCTTTTCATGGCGATGAATTTACTAACGGAGGGCTTGCCAGTTCCTCGCGAAAGACGACATCCGTGGAAAAACATTTTTGCCTCTCTTGAGATTTGAACCACTAACCTCTTTACAGGCAGACATGCTATAACCATCACGCCTCGGGTACAGAACGATTGCCACAAAATTTTTTGGTGACATCTCTCAAATTAGTTATTATTATTTTATAACTCCTAAGAACAATATCGATTAACACTGCTCAGAAAATAATTTCCAAACAGTTTCAACTAAGTTTTTTGAAACCAAGTTTCAAGCTCTGTAGAATAAGTGAAAATACTGACAGTACTGATCATTTAAATACATTGTCTGTGAGGTAACCTTGAGGTAAAAAGGAAAAAATAAACAGTCGGCCATGTTTATAAACAGAACTAGGTAGTTAAATTTTTTTCTTAAACTTGTAATGATCTTTGAAAAGTCGACAAAGCTTCTCCTTGAAAGAAATTCAACACTTATAGTTCTTAGACCCCACGCCTAAGGTCTTTGTCATTGAATTTATATGGATTTTCAGTTTCAGTTTAGTTAAGTTTAGTTTATTCATCAAACAAATTAAAATTAACAATAATTTTGATTTAAATAGATATCTACTCAGATTAAAATCAATCATATTGCAAACAGAATTCGCTTCTCTTAGACATCTTGATAATGGTTCGTTGGCAACATATACAGTTCTGTGGAAAGGTATTTTAAAAAATACAGGGTTTCTAAGCATTCTCACAGGAGCATTGAAGTTAATTAAAGCTAAGATTTGAGAACAATCAATATGGTCTGTTAATATGTCGCGAATAAACATAATTGCAGTGAACTTCCTTCGATAGTTTAGAGGCAGAATACCGAGTAATTGACATCTTGTTTCATAAGAAGGCATATCTATGTCCCAATTAAGTTTTTTCACAACAATTCTCGTAAATCGTTTTTGGATTTTTTCAATTCGGAATGAATGAACGGCATATGAGGGATCCCAAATTGTGTTGCAGCTTGCAGTACTCCAAATTAGACCTCACAAAGGCAAAATATAGACATTTTAAAGTCTGTGGATCGGAAAACTCTTTGGAGTTACGCAAAATAAAACCTAACATTGAATTTCCTTTAGCAACTAAAAACTCTTTGTGTCGTATAAAGTTCAGCTTCTCGTCAAAAATTACACCAAGATCTTTCTTAAAATGTATCACAGACAGTTCTTTCTGATCAATTTTATAAGTAAAATTAACTGGCGATCGGTTTCGACAAAATGTTAAACTTTGACATTTAGAAATTTTAAGATTAAGAGAGTTAGTTGTACACCACCTTGACAACTTATCAAGATCTTCTTGAAAAAGCAAGCAATCTATTTCAGATTTTATGCAACGAAAAACTTTGAAATCATCCGCATGCATTAAGCACTCTGAATTTAAAAATATTTCAGGAATGTCGTTGACAAAAAGCAAAAAAAGAAGGGGACCGAGGTGGCTTCCTTGTGGAACACCCGAATTAACATATACCGGTGTAGAAAGAACATTGCTTATACGAACGTACTGAATACGATCCCTTTAGTACGAATTGATCCAGTTTAAGAAGTTCGAGTGAAACCTACTTTGTTTATCTTCTTCAGTAATACGTCGTGATTTACTCGATCGAAAGCTTTGGAAAAGTCGGTGTAGATAACGTCGTACTGAGAGCCATTCTGAAGTCCATTTACAACTAAATTACAAAAAATTGTAAGGTTAGTGGTAGTAGTTCACTATAGAATTTATAGTTTTGCTATGAATAGTGCAGCGCAGCAATCAAAAGATATCCAGATTTACCTTAAATTGCTACTTTGGCGTCAGAAACGTAGAGAACTATCCCAGCAGCGCTACTGGTCACAATATTACAATAAATTCCATTTACAAATAGAGTGCCAAAGTCGCCTTACGTCAAATGAAGTCCCAAGTAAAATGTATGCTTAACACAACTAGGCTGATGGCAGACATGCTAACCATTTCGTTATCCCAATAAACAGCATAAAAAAAACCTCAGCAATTAACCTGTGGAATGATGTATAGCACGATTGGCTGCTAACCAAGAGGTTCGTGGTTCGATTCTCAACAAAAGCAAAAATGTTTTATCAAGGGTATCACCTTTCGCGAGGAATCGGCATGTCCTCCGACAGTGAATTCATCGCCATGAAAGGCGCATTCGCTATAAGCCGTTCGGAATCGGCAGAAAATTGTAGGTGACTTCCAATCCACCCTATTTTTTTTTCTTTTTACTTAACAATCTAAATTTTATTGAAAAATTGGAAAACTCTACACCAATTCGATCCGCAGAGTAATTAATAAAAACTCTTTGGCTAAAATGTGTGCATTAATCTAATTCACACGAAATATAATCAATTTAGAGAGAATCACACTTGTCACTTTTCACCACATAAAGCTAACACCAATTAACTCACGTTTATACATAAAAGCGAACACATATTTACTTTTATTTTTTGTTAATCAACCCTCTAAATGTTCTCATCAAATATTGACACGCGTGATGTTCTCTAACGAACCCTGAACATGACTCCACAGCTCACGCCCTGACCAGAAATATTCCAGCAACAGCCAACAACAAAAAAAAAAAAGAAACGAACGTAATCAAATAAAATATTTACCAATCGGATATCCTTTATCCAGGCGAACATAAATGCCAAAATTAATAATTCATTATTGCTTGGCGCAGTGTAACGTCTTCCCACCATCATTTACCACAAATACACATACCTACGACTACGTGCACACACAATTCAAATATCATTATCACGAAAGTGCCATAATCATTTAAATATCATTTTCCTATCATATCAATGTGCGATATTAATAAATTCCCATTATATCTGAGTTGAAGGTACATGTTTATTTGGCCTACATACACAGACAAATACCTACACACACGCACAAAGAGAAAGAAAGAAGGGGGCGTTAAATGTAATGTCCTGCAATGTCAGTGGCATCCTTTTGCAGCCCATTCAGCGAAGAAAGGAGCACAAAGAAATGGAATGGATAATATAAAAATAAATTTTTGCTTAGCAATCATGTAGACTTTGCTTTGCTCTTTCTCCTATACATACGACCCTTAGTTCGAATTGATATCTTAACCAATGTCATTAAAAGCCAACATAAAACACATCCTTAAAAGGAACACTCGGCAGACACCCCAGCCAGCACATTCTGTAGACAAGAACTATAAAGCAAATATATCATCGCCCATGTCAATTCACAATCGCATGGGTTTTTAGTAGGCCAACGTACGAACAACGAAGCGTTGAGAACCGTCCTTGTTTCTATCCCAATCGATTAATTCTATATCTACACCCCCACAGCCCACATCCAACTACACTGCTCCTCTACTCTTCCGTCCTTATCCTTAATGATCACACGCCAGAGAATTGTTAAGCGCTGCTGGCTCAACCATAGACAATTATTGGGTGTGGTATATTTTTCAAGAGAACTTTGTGTTTTAGGGTGAACACTGTGAACAGTGAACAGCGATGGTATTTTTCTTCCTAAATGGCCAAAAAACGATTGTAGAAACAATGCCACCGAAAGAGAAACGGAGAAATCAAATTCCGCGATTATAAATGCTTTGAATTAATCGACGAGATTGATTGCTGAGATTTGCGTTTGAAATGTTTGATTGGGGTGAGTTGGTGTCTTGTGTGAGGTTTATTATAATGCACACACGAGGCCTTGATAAGTGGACTGTAAAAAACAAAGGAAGGGGAGATACGATTTATTGTTTCTTCTTTATGCTCCCTAGGAAATTTGAAGGAAGTGGCACCGAATGTTTTGAAAAGTGGGAGTGAATTATTGAGCAAACCATTCCAAATGTGACCTTCACAAATTCACAACTTCACTTCATCACTCCAGGATAAGTTGTAGGTATTTGCTGTTCTATTAAATCTTGACTTTTTTTATTAAAACTTAACCTGGTGAACTTGATTCAAAAGGAAACCGAGCGAATATAGTGAATGAAATTCCCAAAGCAGAAAAGAACAGCTTGATAAGCTGAATTTATCTCGTCCCCCTTATTATTATTTTTTTCTGTTTTTGTTCGTCCGTTTGCCATTGCCATTACTCTGAAGAGATAGACACAAGGCATGTGCAAAGATATGATCCTGCATTTTATGAGGGTACGCTATGGAAAGCTGATTATAGCGTAGCAATGTCATTTTGTAAATCACATCCACTACTCTGTGGAGTAGATAGGTATATGGTATAGCGTGCAAACTATGGAGCTAACAACAAAAATTTATGCTTTGAATGATGTTTATTCAGCAGTGTTGGTGCTGAAGAGCTTTAGAACTCAGCAGCACCCACTAAAACTGTATCGAACTGCCACTACAAAAGATACATACACTTTTATTAAACCATTCCCTTATTCATATTGTGTAGCCAAACACAAGGACCGACTATGATGGGAAACGCTGAGTTGCATGACCCTTAACATTTCTTTTTCAGTCTCAGTCTATCGTTCGTGCAAACAGTTTTGAAGAAGTAACAGCAGTTGAGACTATATTTATACAAGCAACGCCATCGGATTTGGACTTCGTTTTTAATCTTTGCAATGGCTCTCTCTACCTCTCCCTAAGATGGAAAGTGTGTGCTCTGAATGGTATAGCCACCAGCCACGTAACAAAATACTTCCCTCCACATCACAGGTCTGCCATATTAATTCTGTCAATTCGAAATATTGGCACATTCGTTATTTTTTTTTTATGATTTTGCTGCCTCCTTTCACAAAAAAATATTTATTGAATCTCTTTGAAAAGTTGCAACTGTGTTCTGTGTCTAGACAATGACCATTAGGGTTAGTAAATTATTAATCATGATACCCAATTTTGACAAACTTAAGTAAGGGAGGTACCTACTTGCCAAGCCATATCAAATCCGAACAGAAAAAAAAGAAAAACCAAATGTCCGTCGGTGGCAGATGGGTTAGGGTATGAACCTACTTTATTAGCGAGTTAATATTTATATTAGCCCTGGTCTGTTAAGGGTACATTTGCATATATCCTTTTTTCTTTTCGTCTCATACTTCAAAATGGAATTTGCTCTGCGAATAAAAAAATGGTTCACTGGAATTTTTGGTTTAGTGCTTATTTTAGAAATATTTTCGGAAAGATAATTCCTGTGAAATGGGCTAATGATTGAAGCATGCAATTATGGGAAAAGAAAATTGGTTTATTTGCCAGTTCTTTTAATCAAAAACGTGTCTTCTACCTTTTTTGTTGGTTTCCTTTGATGATGATGTTGAGTGCTTCTAGTTAATTGAAAAGCATTCAGGAACAAAAGCTGATTGGTTGGTTTTTTTAATGTTTGCTTGGGAAAATACTCAACTATACGAAAATTTTTGTGTTTTATTTTTAGCTTAGGCTCCTAAAGTTAAAGATCAGGGACTTGTTTCACAATGTGCACTTTAACTGTAAATGGTTGCTCAAAAAATAATGTTTTGAACTCAATATACTTACTCAAAACATACTCAAAACAATAGGCAATAGAGGCCAAATACGCCAAACCAGAGGATGGATAATTTTAGTTAAGATTGTTACCAAATTCTTGTTTGACCAAACACCAATCAAAATACAATAATGTAAAAACAACTCATGTGTCTAATTATTAGCTCAGCAATTTCTTAGTAAGCTCAGCACCAAAAACTGAAACTGAACTGAACTGAAAACTGAAAAAATGAAACATTGTAGTTTAACTTAAACTGATCTCTCATTCGCAGTCCGATGATACCTATATCAGTACTATTCAAATGAAAGCTCAGAAGGGTTGATAAGTATACGCTCTGGATTCACAGAAAACTGGATGAATTTGCACCTTTTCGGTAAAAAAAACTGGTTTAAATATTTTTGATCTGATGAGAGTGAGACAAGTAAGTGAAAAACAACTAAGGTCAAAAATAAATACTGTTGCGGAAATCCTCGTTTGTCTATTTCTATTCAATTTTTGAAATTGGGGCGCCATTCAACCAACGCCAATGCAACGGCATAACACCTAATTCTTCGTTTAGGCTTATAGTGGGTTGACAACACAATATGGACTTTGAAATTTTTTATCCATTTTTATGTTTGAGTTTTCCATTGAAGTTGTATTTTAGTATTTATTGTACGCGAAGGGTTTTATTTCACAGCCTACCTGGCGCTTTCACGTGTTGGTGATGGATATTTCAAATAAATTCATTCGGGAAAAAACTGCCTCTGCTCTTGAAGTACATTCAATGTGATTTATTAAAAAATAAAAACTGTGGACATTACATATTTGAAATTCTTGAACTTCATTAGTTATTTTGATCGAATCAGAATGGGTTGAAGATTGGATGGCTTTCTAAGTATAGAACTGAAATAATGACGATATTGAGTCATTTCACCTATTTCTACATAGGTTCAATGTAAATATAACCTACCATAAAAGTTTTTCATTTATTTGATGAAAATATATAAAAGGTTCGTTAGACTGTGGTGCAAATGTGGCGTAATGGTCAGCAAAAAAATTTCTGGAGGATTTGGCAGTTTCTTCGATATGAATTTCATGCCATGAAAAGCACTTTCTCTCTCTCGTTTAAGTTTAGCTTTAAGTTTCAAGCCTATTGCCTTACAAAAGAGGTACGTACATTGATATTAAATCTTTTATAGCACGTAGGTATAGATTTTTTTTATTTCATTTATTTATTATAATTTTGACTAACAATGTACTTCAAGATATTAAATCTTATGATAAGTATCAGAATATAATTAAAGTATGAAGTTTACAAATAAATATTCATGTTATTTACAAAGCAGTTTTCTCACAAGTAGAAAAATATAACAATAATCTTAAAAGATGTATAGGTATGTGTAATTTTAATTTAAGTTTATTTGTGTCATGTGTGATAACCGTTTCCCCCGAAAAACTATATTTCTTTGTAATTGATACGGAAGGTCATTCCACAATCGAATTGCATTGTCAAAATATGATCGCTCTCCGACAGTGTTTCTAAATCGGGGCATAATTGGCTTCAAACCTCTAGGTGATTGTAAATATGAAAGATGTTCAATCAAGTACTCCGGACATTTATAATGGATAATACTATGGAGTTTAAGAATAACCCTTTGGTCAAAATATTCATTTAAACTCATTCCTAATAGAGACCTCTGATGGTGAGCAACGCTAACGTGTCTTGGTATGTTATGAATAAAGCGAATACAGTCATTGAACGCTACGTTGATTTTACGCTTACATTCAAAATCTAAGGATGAGTAAACTATACAGTTAAACGAAAAAAGGGGCAGTAATAAAGCTTTAACGAGATGTTTTTTCATTTCCGGAAAAAGTAAGCTTGAGGATGCTCTCAGTTTTCGTAATCCATACCGTATTCTTTTCTTATGGTTTCTGAGGTAGCATCACAACAAGTCATTTTACTATTAATCATAATTATATCGAAGATATTTTACCTTTTCTACATAAATGGTAAGGTGACACCATTTAGGTCAAGAGGAGGAACACTGAGTGTGGATATTTCACTTCTTGAACATACCATGCCGAAAGATTTTGATAGGTTTAAAGTTTAAACATCTTATTCAAACCGGAACACATTTGGATATTCATTAAATCTTCATTTACTCAAGCCACACAATCTTCAATTAATCCTGGTGCCATAGGCGGATCCACGGGGGTGGTTTTCGGGGCCGGACCCCCCCCCCCCCCCCCAATCGGGAAAAAAATATGTTATTTGTAACATTTATCGGCTCCTATTGTTCAAATTTCGTTACGCGACGGAAAAATATAGCATGAGCAAGACAAAAAGTAAATGAGAAGTAATATTATTATTTTAAACATTCAATAACTCAATTGATTATAAAAATATAATCGACATTCTCGAACGACTTGCTATTGATAACCTGAAAAATATCGTCAGATTGATGTTTGCATATGTGACTCGATCCGATGAAAGGGACTTACTAGGCAAATAATCGGTTGTTGGGTAATGATTGATTACCCAAGTTCTTTTACTGAATATTCATGAAGCGCAATCAGAAATTGTAGCATCGCTATTATTTCACAAAGTATAAATTCAGAGAAACGATTTTTTACATGGGTTTGAATGGCACATCAGCGCCTTTCAGAGCGTGCCGTGTAAGCTTTCACTTTTCCCTAGAAGGTGCCTTTTCTCGGATCGTGTCACATATAAACTTTTTTACATGCAAATTTTTGATCGAAAGATATTAACCAGTAAAGCATCAAGCGCATTTTGGATGTTCTGGCCGTGGATTCGTTGTCTCCACATCTTGACTTCTGACAGAAAATTTTCTTTCGAACAATCCGATATATCTTCGTAAAATGTGTAGAGGTCAGCGCTTTTCTTTTCGTTAAATTCTTGTTTAAGAAACATTTGCCCGAAAGTTTGGAAAATGGATCTGAAAATTCAGAGAACCGACTTTTAGTTGAGAAATGAACGTATCAAGAAACGGAATATAGAATGAAATTCTGTAGTAGTCTTCAATACTTTGTGCTTGAACGTTGCAACGATTTTTTTGTTGATTGCAACGGCGCGGCGTGGCAATTTCATTGTGATTTCGTATTCAGAACAAATTCTAGCAACATGTTCATAAATAACGTGAAAAGTAGAATCTGCGTTTTCGCGTTTGTACGTAAATTCTTTCAAAGCCTCATCTGTCAGCTAAGTTGCCTCACCCAGACCTTGGTTTTTAGATTGCAATTCCCGACTCAAAGGCAAAACAATCGAATTAACTGACTCCATAATGTGACAGGCGATTTGGAATTCAAACGTCGAAATCGCTGTCAGAAGATGCAATGCATTTTGCGAAGTATCTCGATCTTTCCACGTTTTGATTTCTTCCAAAGATTCAATAACAGCCGGTTGCAATTCAACGTACGTTCCAATTGCTTCATGAGACTGAGCCCACCTGGTAGGAGAAACAGACTTCAATTTTTGTTTTTTTTCTCACTTTTGTTTGTCATTTTTGAAATTTCTTAGTGTAGAACGTCTTGTCTCTTAGGCCAGTGAAAAATGCTTCAATCGCTCCGATAGTTCCTAACGCATTTTTGATTCGTGACACTTCGCATGCTGCATTGACTGCCAAACTAAAGCTATGTGCAGCGCAGCGCAATGTACAATTAATTTGCCAGGGGGAAATACGATCTCAGATGAGCCTGTGCACCAATGAATTGGCCACTCATTGCCGGAGCTCCGTCGAATCCATGGCCATACATATACATATGAGCAATCGACGCCAACATCATGTAAATAATTTCTGATTGAATCTGCTAAACCTCGTATATATAAATAAAATTTTGAGTAATGGACCCCCCCCAAATCCTGGATCCGCCACTGCCTGGTACCCTAGATAGATAAATCATAACATCATCAGCATAAAGGTGTATATTGCAATTTTCAATTATATTTGGTAGATCATTAATGAATATACAGAAAAGAAGAGGTCCTTGGACCGATCCTTGTGGTACACAAATAAGGTCTTGAGCTGCCAAGATCAGTCTCAATTACTTGTGAGTTGTGACCGATTTCTTAAGTAGTTTAAGATCAGTTCAAGTGCAGAACGAGAAAACTGGAAATTTGTTTTAAGCTTTTGTATTAATATGGAAGGATCAATACAATCAAATGCTTTTGAAAAATCTAACAACACCATGATAGTAATTTCATCCCGATCCATCCCTGTCCTTATGTCAAAGGTGACCTCTAACACTGCATTTTCGCAACTGTGCTGTCTTCGAAATCCTGATTGCCATTTTGAAAGTTTGTTACGTCTTTATAATTCATCTTGAATCTGACGAGCCAAAATCTTTTTAAGAATTAAAGACAGGAAGGGCAACCAACTAATAGGCCTAAATTCTGAGGGATTTGTAGGGTTAGATTTTTTAGCAATTGGCAGAATTTTCGCAAATTTCCATGTTTCTGTCATTGAAATTGGAATAGATGATGCTGTAAATTTGATTTAAGTCTTAAAATTAATAAAATTAATAGAGTTAACAACTGTTCTTAAAAAAAGAGTTAAAAACAGTTAACATTTAAACTTTTATCAACTTCCGCTATTCTTTGTTAAAGGAAAAACTTTTGCAACGAAAACGCCTATAAGCGCTCCCATTTTAAAAACCCATTTTGAAAGTCAGTTAAATACTGGACTCTTCTCCCAACCAATTCAATACGCTAAGCCAAATCTCCAAAGTCAACTATTAGATTGCGAAATAACACTATTGGAAGTAGAATCTGCTGTAGCCAAAGCCAAAGAAAACAAGGCTCCCGGAGTCGATCGCATTCCAAATGAATTTCTCAAATTCTCAACAAAAGAATTCTTAATACACCTCACAAAAGTCTATAATAATATCTTTAGTACAGGAGAAACACCAGAAGCCTTTAGAAAATCAATTATATTCCCTATATACAAAAAAGGAGATAAAACAGACCCGTCAAACTACCGAGGGATATCCTTCCTCAACACATCGCTGAAAATTTTTATGGAAATCCTTAGATGCCGCCTCACAACATGGATTGAAAATAACCACCTTCTTAGCGAATTTCAAATTGGATTCAGGAAAGGATATTCCACCGTCGACCATATATTTAGCTTGACCAATATCGCAGAAACGTATCTTCACAGACAAAAGAAACTATACGCTTTTTTCGTAGATTTCCGAGGTGCCTTCGATTCTATCGACAGAAAAGCTCTAATTTTTAAATTGTTTAGAGATGGAATTTCATTTAAGTTTGGAAAGATGATTGAGAACATTTATAATGAAACACTTTACGCAGTCTGGGACGGGCAAAGTCTCTCAGATTGGTTCTCCGCGTCCGTAGGGTTGAAGCAAGGATGTAATCTCAGCCCATCCGCTTTTTGCCTCTATATCGAAGACCTGATCACAGACTTGCCTTGTGGCATAATGATAGATGGATTTCTGATTAAGGTACTAATGTACGCAGATGATCTTGTCCTTTTGGCGGAATCAGCACAATCCCTCCAATTAATGATAAACAAATTACGCAATTATTGTTTAAAATGGAATCTCAGCGTTAATTTAAACAAATCTAAAACAATGGTCTTTAGAAAAGGAACAGGACGTTTGGCAGCAAATGAAAACTGGTACTATGGAGGAGAATCGATTGAAACCGTTAGGGAATACCAATACCTTGGTTTTACGGTGTCTAGCAATCTAAACATAGAAAAGCATCTGGTCAAAAAGCTGTCTTCCTCGAAAAATGCAATTGGGTCTGTGTGGCAAAATGTTTACGGAAATAAAGACTTATCATTTAGTGCAAAGTACAAAGTTTTCACTGCAACTTCCGAAACAATTATGCTTTATGCGGCAGAGTCATGGGGTTGGCGTCAGTCTGAAACCACGGAAAAACTGTTGAGGTTCTTCTTAAAACGCCAATTTCGACTGCCAGACACTACACCCAATTATATGCTGATGATTGAAACTGGATTATCACCACTGTACCTCACATCTTTAAAGCTCCACTTTAATTACATTGTCAAACTTATGAACAGCAACACTGAAAAAATAGCAAGAAAGGTTGCAGTTTCAATAATAAGGTCCCAACGCTCATGGTTTGAAGAATGGAAATTGGCGGACATGTGTGAACTCAATTTCCACCTTACCTTGGATAATTTGCCAGAGTGGAAACCATTCCTTGACAACCTAATTGAAAAGCTACATTCCAAAGTAAGAGCAGACTATTTGGAACAGGCTAGAAGTTCACTTCATAGGGAAATCTATTCGAAGCTGCAGTACGACCTCGGCGACAAAAACTACTTCAAGGACCGCTTTAGCACTGAAACGATATCGAACCTTTTCCGAGCAAGAGGAGAGCTGTTACCGCTCAATTTCATACCGCATCGTAACGATCTAGCACTGAAGTGCTCTTTGTGTAACACCAACGAAAGAGAAAATATATTTCATTTCATCGCAAGATGCCCAATTTTAGTTGAGATACGGCGACAAACATGGCAAGAAAACTATTTGCAACAAACCGAGTTTTCAGCAATTTTGAATGGTAACGACTGGCAGAAACTATCACATTTCATTAAAACAGCTCTAACCTATAGAAAAAGAATAATACGAGAAGACTTCTAAATTTAAAATTACATATATCAAAACTCAATTAACTTACAACACACTTTTTTGTTTATATAAAGCCATCATCTGGCTGACGGCCCATTAGGCCATGCCTTTAAAGATTTAATTTAAAATTTAACTTACGATATTTTAATGTATTCATAAGAAGTTTGTAAATTTTTCTATTTTGAAATAAAAATCTTAATCTAATCTAATCTTAATCTATTCTTTGCGAAAGTTTAAGAAAAGGAAATGTGATAGGATAGTATTGAAGAGATGAGAAGTAGAGAAAGATAGCTGACTTTAATGTTTCGGGATTGTAAATTATTTTGATTGAGGACGGGGCATAGTTCCAGAGTCTTACAACATGTATAAAAAATAGACACGATGAAGGTAGTTTCAAAGATGTGGATTGTTAACTATTCTTCTTTCGAACCGATTAAATGAAAGTTTGCTAACAAATATGACGGTTCCTTAACATTGATTAGCTTATGTAAAAGTATACAGTTTCTTGCATTGATATATTGTTCTAAACTATGCAGCCCAACAAATTCCAGACTAATGCAGAAGTATGGTCATACCTGCGTAACCCGTACACATAGCGTACTGCATCAGTGAATGCAACCTGTAATTTCCGTTTGGAAAGTGAGTCAAGGTTACTTACTATACACGACTTCGGAATAAGATATCAGTGGCAGAATTAAGGAAAGTAACTGTTTCCGACGGGTTTTCACAGAGATGAAATAGGCAGATGGCCAAAGCTTTCGTAGGCAACCATAAATGCGTCCAACAACAAAATTTGAGTGTTTGTTGCCAGATAGATTGCAATCAATAAGCCAAGACTATTACACTGATCAAAAGCTTTTATTTTCCCCTCTCTTAACCATAGGTCTGGAAGGATATTGATTTCAACTTTTTTTTGTAAATTGGGATGACTTTTGATTTCTCAGGATTAAAGAGCTAGGCATTTCCAATAGACCAATCATTAATTCGACTAAGATCTTCATTAATTATACGACATAGCTCATCAAGCTGATGAAAAGGCCTCGTTGTTTTGTATCTTCTTCTCCACACATTGTCTTCGCATACGGGATCGAAGATCATTCGTAGTACTTGTCTTTCGAAACGCCGGAAGGTTTCCTCGTCCGCTTTCGATATGGTCCACTCTTCCGCGCCGTAAAGCAGGGCTGGGATGATCAAGTTCTTATAAAGGGTTACCTTATTTTTTCTAGAAAGGGTTTTGTTTCTTGATTGTCTTCTTAACTCTCTCCATCCCCAAAGTGGATCATTACATTTGTATTGTCAATGTAAATGCAAACTCTCAACCCAGTTTGAACTTGACGCATTTTAAGCCAGGACGTTTATCCTTTCTCGCAAAAATTTGTAGGTGCCCTGCATTCCTTCACAAAGCATGGTTGTGAGAAACGCGCTAGGCCAGGGGCTCCTCGCTCTGTTGTGCCACTCTATTTACTTATTTATTTATTTAAGAGATAAATTTTTAAGATCAAAGACAATTAAACTTGCATAAAGTTGGTTTAAGGCTGAGCTTTGACGATTCGACTAAACATAATTTAAGTGGGCGTTATGTATATGCATAAATATTATCCAAGGTTAAAAAGGCAAACAGTGTCGATATTTTTGCTCGAGCCTTTCGGCGTTAAGTTCTTGGATATTTTTGTGTGTTTTTAATCATTTTTTCGCTAACCTCAATGAAAGAAGAATAAAAGAAACATCAAGCCTGTAGCAATTTACCGGAATTTTGTTAAGAAAATAAGTGATAAGTTTGAGAAAAGTATGGCCGAAGTAAACAAGTCACAATCATAATTATCTTAGTAATTTATTAAAACCATACAAAGAAACCTGCAAATTCTCACTGGCATCATCGAATGCCACCTAATTTCCTCCATGATTATTAAGTATCTACGTAGGTAGTGTAATTATCCTAAACGTCTTGAAAACTTTGTTCTCCTTCTTCCAAAAAATGTAACAAGCGACTAGCAAATAAGTAACTTTTCAAAACTCGAATAACATTAAAATATTTAAATTTTTTTTTTTTTGTTCTCTCCAACAAGCTCAATCATTCATATAATTTTATGCTGATTATCAAGTGATGCTCATTTCTCAACTTCATTGTGCTTACTTTGAACTTTATTATCTCTCATTCGAGACAGTGTTAAAAAAAAACCCAAAATTATTCTCATGAGCGTGCTATAGAAAATTTCAATAGCCCAACTTTCGATAATAATCCATTTTGTTTGCTATTCCCACTTGCATTTCTTGTGTTTAGGAGGAAAGTGCGAGAATCTAACCTAGGGACTTTTTGAATAAAAAATTTTCTGAATATATATTTTTGTTATCGCGTAAACACAGAACGCACACACTACCTTTCCTTTACAGTCCAAAGATTCTTGAAACGTTGAATTATTCTAAAGAAAAGCAAAGAATAGAAACAAGAAAAACTCTCGCACATGAGCCCTACAATTCACTGGAGTGAAATAAAGCAAAACAACAACAAACACGAAAAGAGGAAAAGTCATCACCTTATTTTTTTAACGAAAGATGGATTTGCATGGATATTATATCCTTATTATATCCTGTGCCTTTGTTCACTTTTTTTCTATGTAGGTAGTAGCTACACGACAACACATTATGCAAAGGACTTAGTGCGATAATTTCTTGTCACAAGATTATTCTGGAATCATAGGAGAAATTTCAAGCTAACTCACAGGAGCGTAGTGAAACGTTAGCCTAAGAGACTTGCTGTTCGATTTTCAACAGCAGAAACTTTTTTTTTTGTGGTAGAGAACTATAAAATGAAATATGCAACTGATAAATTGTATAAAATTGTCTGTGTTTTTAAGCAACTTTTATTTGCTGTACGGCTACCCAGGCTGCCTCGGAAGAAGTCCACCTGTGATCAATCTTTGCTGAATCTGAGATCATATATCGGCAATAAAGTGGCGAATGTTGTTTTATCAATGCACGCAAGCGACTTCCCACACTCCCAAGCAGAAAGTAGTCTATGAGCGTTGAATAGCACGACCCCTTGGAGCCTTATTTACGCATCCAAAGAGCGATATTATGCAGTCACCAAACCTTTCCTTCCACAAATCAATTGTGACATGCGCTGTGTGACATGTTGCTCTGTCCTGAATCCAATTCAGGAACTATAAAATTATAGATAATAGGTCGTCCACACCTGAGCGTATAGTGTACCACCAGACGCCTTATATGATTCATTTCATTTAGAATCGATTTATGAAGAAATGGTAAACCAAACTTATATGCTGCAAATGCATTCCATCGTCAATCGAATTCATTGCTCTAATGAACCATTGTGTCGACTATAAAATGAATAGAACGCGGAATGTGTTCAAAGAACATAATCATTTTTCCAAATAAATCTGAGCACGTTTTTTATGTCTCAGTCGATTCATGACGACATGGTAGACCAACCTAAAGATACATCACATGGCAGATGACAAAATGGCTGTCAATAAAATCAGTACTAGAAACCTAATACAAAAAACACCCTTTACATAGAAATAAATTGACTCGACAGCTGCTGCAAACACTCAAATCTCAAAACATAGCCTTACAGACAAACAAGGACGAAAAAAAAGTCTAAAATCACTACCAATTGACACTTTATTTGTCCATTTCACTTCACAACCCAATTGAGAATCCATGTGGAATCTCAATATTTACCGAGTAGTTAACACCCATCCAAGACGAATTTTAAACACTTGACGCAAATAAACACTCTTGCAAATATTTAAAGGCCACATCTTGTCCCTACTTTGCGTCCCCAAAGAAATTTTCTTCCTAATTTGCATTTGTAAATTTGAACATTTGTCCGCTCAATTCCATCTCCATATATACACAGTACACACCCAAGACAAGATTTTATCTCTATGATTTTTCCATCACTTTGTGAAGTCAACCGCCCCCTCCAACCCTCTTATATTTCCTTCGTCCATTCAAATAAGAGCGATAAGATAGAGCAAACGAGCGAGGGAAAAAAAAGAAAGTACCTTCGAAACGCACCAAAACAAAACAATGTTTTCTTGGCAATAAAAGTTTACGACAATCCCAATGGAGTCATTATTGCCTAAAAAATGTGTAAAATCGAGAAGTAGCAAAAATGAAAAAAAAAAAAACATCCATCTTTGTAGGTAGGTATTAGGTATACAATACTAGGCACAATTGAACTTATACAAATAAATTGCTCAGGACACGCGATTGGAAGGATGGATTTCATCACAATAACTGAAAAAGAAAAAGAACTCTTTCAAAAAAAAAAAAAGGAAACGTTTCATTATACAACTGAAAATAAGCAGCAATATGAAAAGCATAAAAAGTCACACCAATTTCAGGGGTCAATAAATTTAGTAGTGAGTTTTCTTCCCTATTTCTCCCCTTTTTGAGTCATAAGGCGATAAATGCTATCACCCTGGGTCCCCTCAAATATTCACTTACACTGAAGCAAGAAATGATTTCCCCTTCGGATATTGAAAATAATAATCGGAAGCCACACGTGGATTTCCGTTTTCCTTTTTATATTTTAAAAGTTTCCCCATCAAATTGGGGTTGGTTTGACTTCAGTGCGGTTGACTGATAATTTCATCAAAAACGAGCTTCAAACATAAACACGGAATAGTTTTTTTTTTTGTTAAATGTATATTATGTACATAAATTTGATATACACTATAATGTTGTACTTATAGCTGTAAAGTTATTTGATGGGTTAAGGGATGAAGGGAGAGAGGATCGGGTTATCACTTTTGTAAAATCGAAATTTCTTTTTTTTTCTAATGTTATTGTTTTACATTTCAAGGATATGCTTCGAAAGTTGTAAGCCGATCTAAGCAAAAGTTATTTATTTATTTATTTATTCATTCATTCATCAATGGATATACACAATCTTTTGATAGCAAATTTAATAACTTATAATAAAAATAACTTATTCTTACGAGTTAAACAATTCAAGAACTATTTTTTTAAAAATATCCCTATTCATCGACAGGTCGACTTCACTGCATATGGAGTTGTACAACATTAAGGAACGAGTTATTGGATCATTTAGGCCATAGTTTGTTCTATGAGTGGGAACATAGAACAAATAATTTCTAGTTCTAAGAATTCTTTCAGGAGCATACAAAGAAATTAACATGAGCAATTCCTCAGATTTAATATTATTACTCAGAATATCTTTAATAAAAACAACGCATTGGGTTTTTCTGCGGCTCTCAAGAGTTTTTAAGTCTATAAGTGCGCATCTAGAAAAATAATCAGGCAATTCATCAGACCATCTCAGATTTCTTAATGCAAAACGCGTAAATCTTCTTTGAATTCTTTCTATTCTACTAATATTATTTTCATAAAAAGGTGACCACACAACACAGCAGTACTCTAATATGGGCAGCACCAAGGACATAAAAATAGCTTTAAGTGTGTAGACGTCTTTGAAAACACCAGAATTCCGTCGGAGAAAACCCAACAGCGAATTTCCTTTTGATGTAATGTAATCAATATGTGCAGAAAAAGTTAGTTTGGCATCAAAAATAACACCAAGGTCTTTGACCTCACTGACTTTTGTGAGAACTTCAACTCCAAACTTGTAGCTAAAATTTGTGGGTGAAAAAGTTCTGAAGGCACTAAAGATTTTACACTTTGAGATGTTCAGTTTAAGATGGTTATAATTACACCAATTTAAAAAGGAATTAATATCTACCTGGAATTTAAGACAGTCATGAATGGAAGTAACTTCGTGAAATAATTTAACGTCGTCCGCAAACATCAAACATTCCGAATATTGAAGAACGTCAGGGATATCGTTTACAAATAAATCGAATAAAAGTGGTCCCAAATGACTTCCTTGTGGAAGACCTGAGTCCACTCTGATAAAAAACGATCGAAAACCATCGATCTGAACAACCTGCTTACGGTTTGTTAAGTAAGACCTCAACCATTTCAAGAATTTTAAGCTGAGACCCAATTTTTGAAGTTTTTGTAATAAAAGTTCATGATGGACTCTGTCAAACGCCTTTACAAAATCCGTATATAAAGCATCAACTTGCTTTCCATTCTCCAAAGCATTTAAACAGAAATGGGAAAAAAGGCACAAATTAGTCGCAGTCGAACGGCCGCTCACAAACCCATGTTGTTTTGGCGTTATAGATTCTTTGACGGCAAAATAAAGCCTTTGAGTTACTAATTTTTCGAACAGTTTTGGCACTGCTGACAGTTTTGATATCGGCCTGTAATTTTTTATCTGGTGCTTTAGGCCGCTTTTGTAAATTGGATTTACGAAAGATATTTTCCAATCATCAATAAAATCACCAGTTTCCAAGGATTTATTGAATATTATTCTAATTGCAGTGCAGAGAGATGAGGCACATCTAGACAACAAAAGTGGAGGAATCAGATCCGCTCCAGCCTTTTTTGTTGAATCAAGTTCATTTAAACCATCCAAAATGTCTTGTTCAGAAAAGTTAATTAGACTGAAATTAGTAATAGGGGTTATGCAAGAATACATTTCATTTGCGTTTGTAATAATATCCGCCTTATAGTTTGATTCAAAAAATTTTGCAAAGAGATTGCAGGACGATTGTGAATCAATCGACTTTTCATCATCAAGCTCCATTACTGTCGGTAGAAAAGACGTTTTTCTTTAATAAAATATAAAATACCTTTCACCTTATACCTGCGCCTCAAATGGTTTAATTAATATTTAAACTTTAATTTAATTAATGGCGGGTATCTCACCAATCCACGCTTTAATGCAAGCTTCCAGTGCTTCAATCGAAGTGGACTTGTTTCTTTAGACAAGAGCCTCCACATAAGCCCACAAACAAATGTCTGGAGTGTTAAATCACACGATTTAGGTAGCGAATTGAACAAACCCGAACGTGAAATAAACTGTTTTTATAGAAATTTAAAAAAAATTCAAAAAGTAAGATTTTTCAAATGTTGATATGCGATCGGTCAAGCAGTTCATTTCACTTGTCTCACAATTTACTTTTCTGAAGGCCCAAAAATAAAAATAAAACGTTTGTAGGGTTTAAAAATGGCTCAGGCTATACTCAACTGGAGAACACCGATCAGTTACGAGTCCATTACACTGTCAGGGAAGCAATCCTTCCGTTTTTGTGGAGCAATAGGTGGCTGAAATTTTTTTATAACCAAAGCGAGGCATCCAGCTGAAGCTGGGAGGCTAAAAGGTAAGGAGATACGCCTTTTTATTTTCTTTCTGCTGAGGGTTTTTTAAAATACCAGCTGGAGCACTCAGTTTAAATACCGGTCCATTGTACTATTTGATAGCAAACTTCATTTTTTAATGTTATCCAGATGTTCGTAGAAAAACCAAAAGACGCTGCCATGATAAGGAACCTAAGCTTCCAGCTCTCATCATGTCTGCGCCGAGTATCTGTAACCTCATTTGAGAAAAAGCAAGACATTCACAGAGGAAGTGCCCCGCGGTGTCCTTATCACAAGATTGACAGAGTGTGGTATCATTTAAACCTTACACGTTTAAGTGTTTGGCAAAAGAGAAGTTCCCCGTTGGATCACCAATAAGCTTTTTACATTCATTTCTGCTACGGGATAGCAACGTTGGGGAGCATACGTTTGGTTTGCCTGCATCGAATGGAGGCATGCCATTTACGGTTGTACTCTTGACAGATCCAATCGTTGATTGAAGCCTTCACTGAGGACCCTGACAGACCTATCAACGGTTCAGGTCGGCGATTTCATTTCCAGTTCTGCCGTGATGGCCTGGAACCCTAACGAGACTCATATAATTTTTTCTTCCAAAGGCATTCAGAGAGCTCTTGCATTCCTGAATCACTTTCGAAGTATAGACGAGAGTTAAAAGATATGCTGCTTGCGAGTTCCTCAAAACTCCAGTGCGAATTGTGCAAGAGACCTCATCCCTTTAAGCGAGAAATGGTCTTGAGAGAACACCCCTTGATGTTGGTATCAAGGGGAGGAAGCACCCGGAGTGCTGGGGAAGGACCCCCAGTAAAACCAAGACATATTGTTGTTTGAAGTTTGGCGAACGAGGCAATACCGTATTTTCGCGAGACCTTGTTCCACCAAACAACTGACGCATAGTAGACGATTGATATTATCATAGGCGTATGGATCCAAAGGAATCTTTACGGTGAAAGACCCCATGTTTTGCCAAAGGCTCCCTTATACGGACACCCTGCACGGGACTCGAATCCATACGCACAGCCTTACTGAAAAATATGTAGATTATACCGGACCATCAATTGCGCAACGGATCTCTTATCCAGTTCATTACAATTCAAAAAATCTGTCATTTCATATGGGCTTGACTTCCACAAAAATTCATCTGAGAACATTAATCTTGTTTTGCAAAACGTGCATACATAACATATCTGCATAGTGCTTTTGTTTACTACATTTTTACATAAAACAAAAAGCTTTACAACTAATCTAATCTTTCGCGAGTATTTCAATCTCATTATATTTAGATTCTCTCGAAAACTAGGATTTCCATAAAATTTGTGTTATTTGAGACTGTCGTATACCTACTTAGATTAGCAGGCCTTAAAATGAAAAAGAAGGCCGCGATTGAATTGGCTTGTGCACCATGCGATACTCATGCATCAAACCACCCTTGTCAACATTTCACACTACTTTCTCCTTTATTGTTTTACATACCAACATATTATACAGACAGTGGCTCCCGACTCCCGTACTAACGACCACCAAAAAAAAAAAGTGTTCAACTCGCAGAATTTCATTTGAGAATATTGATAGTGGGTATACCTATCCCAGTTCCGATTTATTGTCATCATGCCATTGCATGTTTTCCAACAAAACTAAATTAAATGTCAGTAACTTTTAACCCACTCATGACATAATAATTTAAAGCACTCAAATAGATCAATATAAAAGCCACACACACATTGTGCACATTTTAATAACTCAAATCACACAAAATCACACCTGCTATGTGTGTGCCACTTCCAGCGATAAAGCCATCCCATCCACCCATGCGTCATAACCCTTCCCCCTCACTGTAGGAGTAAGTAGGTAATTGTGTAAAGGTGTGGGTTTCTACTAATATTTGACCTAGTAACCTTAACCACAGTGAAATGGCCGGCAGTCAAACTCACAATCACCCTATAGCATTCTAAGCTTTGATTTAGGTTCTCATAGTCCCCATTATATTATGTGTTACACAATTCTGTCTCGCATACATACAAATGGCGTGTTTTCAGTGCACACGCATATGAGTGTACCTTTGGCAGCTAAAAGAGAAAACAACATCTACAACAAGCAGAACAATATTCGTATTAATTACCCCAATAAGCTAAAGTGACTTACTTCATACATTTGAAACCCTCGGAGGTCTTTGCCTGTCTGCTTGCCTGCCACCCTTAAAATACCGGGTATAAGAACACAAATTAACAGAAGCACGCCGTGGCTGCCGATTGTGGTTTTATGTGGGTGTAACAATAATTAAAAACCACACCCAAATTTTCTAGAAAACTTGTCTAACATTGGGTAAGTTTATTATTATGCAATCAAAATTATTCAAATGCGCTGAGGGAATGTCTTTATTTGTTGCCAGACACTTACTGTTTGTCAGAGAGAAAGCAGGTTGAGAATGAAATTATGAAACATATTTTCGAGATTTTCCGGCTCGAAGGACCAAATGTTCCGACTAGGTTTTAATTTAGACTTCAAAAAACTAGGAAAAAAGTATTTTAAATAAAATACACAACTTCACTTTTTCACCTTCAAAATACTTGTATTTCTTCTAGAACTTTTCTAGTCATATGACTCTAGGTACATTCGATTCATTACTTTTTGTAAACATTCTTTGTTTTTGTTTACATTTAATTGACATCAATAATTTGTGGAATGTATTATGTATGTTTAGTGTTGTTTATTTCGGTTCTAATTCTTTCCATCCAGTTCCAAACAAAAGACGTACCTACGACACGAGTCTTTGTTTCGTGTATGACTGCAATTTTATGCGACCACAGTTAGACGGATGAGGCTGACTAATCTCACTAAGTAGGTCTCTTCGTTCCTCTGGCATCACACCTTTATACGTAGAAAGTTCATATATAAAGGACATCAACTAACTGCCCTCTGAGTTTTTTTGATGCCACTTAATGCAGAACCTCAAAGTATAGCCATCGCCACAACGATATCTAGGATAATAGTGATTAATCTTGACTCTCCACTTATTTTAAGCTCGGATCGCGTAACATAAAACGACGATCATATCATCCCTAATCCACGCACTGAACGAAAAACAAATTTGAAAGCCAGGAAAGTTACCAGTAAAATATCTTTCCGTTGGTGACTGCAAGACTACATGAAACAATATTTTGATGGTTTCGTCGACTATAGACGATTTGCTGATAATTTTCCTAAAAGTTGCGTAGTTTCGGCCCTGATGTCACCAAAAAAATTGTCAAATTGTATTTTGAATCATAATTATTCTTGTCATTATCCTTTTCTGCTTAAATTAATTCCAAACAGAGGGGGTTCCTATATGAATCCCAAATTCTTCATCAATTCCTCAACGAAAAATGTTGTCATTGTATCTATACCTAAGATAACATTTCATCCATCGAGCACCCCAAGCTAACCGCAACAATGAAATATTAAAACGAGCAAAACATCTAAAAATGAAAAGAAACAAATACACTCTTGAAAATTATTTCAAAATAAGAAAAACGAAAAAAAAACAACAAAACAAAAAAACTTCAAACTCAACTGAAGGAAACCATCAACTGCTGTAAGCCATATTCAAACTTTTGCGTCCTCCAGCAAGAGGAGTTGGAGACCAATATTTATATCTTTTAACGACCAAATCCAAAAGTTATAATCGAAAAACAAAGAACCGTCTAAAGAGCCACCACCAAAAGTCGAGGTGTTCAAATTTATAATTATTGAATTAACTATTGTCGATTATGGGAGCTTTGGTTGGGGGATAAAACTTCCATCGAAGGCAAATTAAAATTAAATTTAAAGCGGCAGCCAAACGATATTGAAGGCGAATCTGACTTAAAAGAGAACCTACCCTTAGTAACAGCAACCAACAACGAGAAGTTGAAGTACCTCCTATGTCCTTGACTAATACCGTTGCAGAGGAATATTAAAGCTGCGGGGTTGGCTGGAGGGCACAACAACGCGTTGCGTGTAACAGCTGCTGTTCGAGAATGATTTTTTAATTAGGCAACTTAAATAATCCACACCTGTGACTCAAGGGAGGCGCGTTGTTGCTGTTCGGGTAGTTATTATTATTATTTTTCTTTCTTTCTTCCTTTTTTTTTATGCATAAAGACGATTTTGAAATACCCACATTATACAGAAGAGGGTTTTAAAAATCTGGTCCTTTTTTGATGAAGCCTTTAAGTGTGCACGAGCGAATGTGGTGTGTATTTTGGAAAATATGGAGATTTAAGAGTTTTCTTTTTTTCTTCCTTTGTGCTGTTTTGTATACCTACTCATTTTTAAACCTCCATAATTAGGTGGATTAAATGTACGTTGTTGGGGTGTGGGGGTACTAATCTGAGTAGGTGCTTCTAAGTTGCCAAACAGCCGTAATCAATTAAAAATGAAAAATTAATTTTCTGCATAATGAAAAATTAATTTTCAACTAATTTCGTCGGCTACAGGTGGTTGGGTTTTATGTTTGTTTCATTTTTAAACCCTGGAAATGAGCGTTGGTAATTTTTGAAAGCATGTTATTAAATTGATATTCATGATTTTGGTATGGTTGTGGTAACAGCAATTGGACGGAGGTAGCGTTTGAGTTGTTTTTAACCACTTGGAAAGAACATTTTTGTTCAAAATAAGTTCTTTTCTACTTTGTTTTTGATCATTTCCAAGAATTTTTCGTTGTCTAAAGGAAATTAAATCCTGAGAATACAAAGAAGGAGGCAGGATTATCTTTTTTGACAATAGCACAAGAGTTTTCTATTTCAACTCGCACTGTTTTCAACTGAAGTTTCTCAAAAAAGAGCAAACTTGAAACTTATATGTAACATTTTAATGACAAAACTATAGTAACATCTTCAAAATCGCGCGAACTCTGGTAACGCTAGGAGATTTGCAACTGAAACAACTGCAATTGGTTCTCTTTGAGGGATTTCTCAAAAATGCGGTGTAACACCACCCGCACCAACTACACCTTGGGTGCATATAGACACGTCCTTATACTGACGAGAATGAGGTCTTACATAGTTCTTACATTGTTTAAAAATATAACGTACCAATCAAAAGCGGACATTTCTCATAACTTTTATAGAATCTTCTGTGTGTAGATTGGATTTTATTCGAAGCGGTAAGCATTTCTGAAAAACCCAGGGATCTCTTCTGATGGTTATGAGTTGATTATGATGCTGTCTAGGACAGATAGCTTGAAAACTTGGCCACAAAAAAAGCTTGAGTTTTTTGTAATCTTCATTTGTGTTTCAGACAAGCGAACGAATCAGGGTTCAAGTTTGACAATTGCTTTTAAAAGACATTTCAGCTTGCGATGCAGTGCCTACTCCGATCTCAGTCCATAATACCGCAGTGTACTACCAATTACAAAAACTTTTATTAGATGAAGCACCATCAATCAGTTGAATTTGAAAGTCGAAATTTAGAAATAAAGTCGTGATTGTCCCATTTATGCCTGCTAGAACGTGGAAGCATAAAAATATTGCCCAGAGTTATTTCTTATCTTAATCTCCGCCTTTTAAAGAAGATGCCGTCCAACTTTCGTAAATTTAGCTTATTCGAAACAGAATCTTAATGAAAACCTCAGGATTTCTTTGACTCTAGAGCTTTTTAGAATTGATTGAAGAAACAACCAACCTTTTGTTGGAGTTGCAGTTGGAGTTTGAGTTGTATTTGAAACTGTAATCCTTGCACTATTTTTTGGGTTCAATGTAAAAATGTTCTTGTTGCTTATTTAACGAAAAATTTAAATACTTTTCTACTTAGAAATACTTTCAATCAACACAAAGCTGATCTTTAAAAATCTAGTTAAACTCATAACATCAATTATAGTAAATTACAATTGCATTTGTTAGTATCCCTTATGTCACTTGCTCCAGTTGGAAAACTAGATATTTCTTTTGTTAACTTATAGTAGGGGAGCCCAGGATGCTAAATTTGCAGTTACTAAAGCGTCAAGGGAACTTATTGGATAGTGAAGTTTACGTACTAAAACGAAAAAAAGTGTATGGCAGTTTTTCATTTTAGTGGGGCGATGAGGGAATATGAGCTTTTAAAAATGTAAAAAAAAAACAGTCGCATTGAAAAACTCGAGCGCATCAGATATTCATAGAGTATATGCGCTTTGTCTTTCTGATAACCGATAAATATTAATCTGACGGCGATTAACTGGGGGCAAATGGACTCAAAGAGAGGTTGAAAAAAAAAGTTATTCGAGCGTGTCAGATTTTTAAAGTGAATGTTAAGTGTACTCAAAAAAGTGTATTTTTCAATAATCTGACAATTTGAGTGGGGCCATAAGTCATGGCTGATTTTAAAAAAATGTTAAAAAAACACGTGACCTTGAAATACTCGACCGCGTCAGATTTTTATACAGAGTGATCAACTTGATGTCTTCGTCCTCCAGGATGATAATCTGACAGTTATATGGGGGCGTACTCACAAGCCTGAACTACATCGAAACACAAAGTGAAAACAGTAAAAAACTAAATAAAGTAAAAGCTTTTAAAATACACACATATATTGCTACGTGACACCTGTTGGCAACATTCATTTCAAACAAAACAATAAACAATTTGGCAAAACTGTTTTCTGGAGCTGGTTATGGTTAATGTTCAATAAATTTAATTGAATATGCTTCAATTTACTTTTGACATTTACTTCAATTTTACAATTTTCAAAATCGGTTTGAAACTATGAAAGAGCTTTTGTTATAAAAAATACAGGATTTTAGTGATGAAAGCGCTACCTTTCAAGAAAAATAAACAAAATTATTTGATTATGTTCGCTTTTAAATAATTGCCTAAAGTGAAAGCTTCGATATGTGCGAGCTTTTTTTCAAATACACTTTTTAAAACTGAAATGAAGAGATACAAATTTGTTTTTGATAGAGGAGTTCGGAATATCATTTGACTTTTTTTATTGCTGGATGCAATAAAAAAAACGTGTACACATATTATGTATTTACAAATTTTGATTTGAATTTTTTTTTGAAAATACTAAAAAAAAAACCCCTGAAAGTTTGAGCCATTAATATTAATTTTAAGTGCTCAAGAGGTGTGAAGATTTCCCATTGACAATACACGGAAACTCTGGTTTTTTATTTTTAAATTTCTATAGCTCAACGGCATTTCATGGGATCGTTTTATCCAAAGATGTTTTTTTCTCAAAATTGAACGCTCTACAAAAATGTTAATTTTGGCAAAGTCGTTACTCATACCGGCCAGGTGGTACGGGCCACTAAACCAGATTTTTCCATAAAATTCACGTTTTGTCGCAGTTATCTAGGAAATAACAAAAGCTACGGAAAAATTGTGAATTACAAACTTGTAGAAAATTTAGTTTTCTACAAAAAAGGTCTTTTGAACCAAATTGCTAATATAAATATTAACCGAGATATTAACCATCATATATTATACATTTTACTGACGATTTTACCTAAATCGCATCAAGCAAAATGTCAGATTATATATATGTTTTCCGTAATCCTGGTAAACCTTTAAAATAAAAGAAAAATTAATCGTGCTCGAGTATTCGATTTTTTTACACCTACTAGAAATATATACACTCTTCTGGATGTAATCAACCTACCATCTCTTAATCTGACGCGCTCGAGTATTTCCGAGGATCCACTTTTTTTTTTACTGATCTGACGGGCTGCCCTCAACGAACGCCCCAACATTAAGGTTTCATATATGCTAGGAGTACATTATAGAGTGCAAGGTTTCTCCCCATATGATTTTCTGACGCGCTCGATTAACGCGCAAAATCCCTTCCTGGGCCAATATAAAGACGTTCGCTATAAAAATATGATTAAAAAAATTTTCGGGAAGTTGATGAATAAACAATCCGTTCCTTATTATATTATAAAGCTAGATGACGCTATCTTCTTGTTTACTAATCTGATTACCTATTTCGTATCGTCACATTCCGGAATGATGATCGTCCCCATGATCTGAATCAAAAATCTTTGATTTCTTTTGAATGGCTTAAGGTTTGTCTGCAGCCTAAGCCTAGGTTCTTACTCCTAAATTCTGACCGCTCGTCTTGATAGGGTGTTTACCCACGCAACATAGTTCGCTCACTGTATAAGACTACGGGACCAAAATGTTAAAAGCAATTCTGCTTTCAAAATGTTCTTTTTCAGCCTAGCATAATTCTGGTAAATATTTAAGAAAAATACATTTTAGTTGCTCAAGACAGGGCTTTGCAACCCATTTGCTCGAGAAATACTGCACCAGAAATATTTTGCACTTGATCTTGTCCCTTATTAGTCTCCAATAGCATTTGTTCGTTACCATCACAAAAGATATCAGTTTTTATCACGTCTTCGACAGTTTCAAAGAATGAATGGAGAATCTCTGTCAAATATATCCAAATTGTGTACAATGTGTATGTGTATATATACACATCTAAAAGCGAGTATCTTTCAATACAAGCCTTAATATGAGAAACTGATGGTACGTCTACATGGATCTGTGTTTTTGTTCATATAATTAATTTTTGAGGCTCAAAATTACTTCCCCTTAACAAATTTCTTGTCCTTTTATCGATATTGTGCTCCGGAAGTTCTCTATTTTAAAAAATTTCTCTTTTTTTAGATGGTCGTATGGGTCTTTCAATATTGCCCTTGGCTGCTCTTCTAACTGGAACCCTATTCACTGTTGGCATTGGTGTGCTTTTTGTTGTCGTCATTGCGGTACGAAAACGTCGTGAACAGGGAAGTCGTACTATGTGCGATGACAAAGACAAGCATTTAGGTATTTGACAAAACATATTTTCAAAATAGTAACATAAGTATCTGACGAAAACGCTCTTCTCTTCTTTTCATTTGATTAGGAATGGATGTTACTGTGACTGCACCATTGGAAACTGGAGCTGGACATCAAAGGCTCGTTGTAGCCTACACACTCAAACAGGGTATAGAAAAACAACCCGATATACTGAGCGCACAAAAAACGGGAAGTGCGACATCATCGCCAATGGGCAATAGACCCAATGCACTCTGCATAGGAAAGCCAAATTTTTCATCTGCTGACTATGTAAGTTACACTAAGCAAAACAACTTAATTAAGATGCTCTTCCTTTTGTTTTAAGGAAAGAAGTAAGTTTAAATGTATTTTCTTTTTTAGGATTCAGCATCAATGCACTACAATGACGTTGATCAGCACAGCACCGCGTCGAGCAGACAGAACACACTAAAACTCACAGCGGAAGCTAGAAAAGCATATCAAAATCAACAGCTTCTCTACGACGCACTTCCAATAAAACCACTTCCTGACAGCATAGTTTGTGGGCCAACTAATCTTCAAAACTCTCGTCAAGACATCACAGCGAGATATGAACATCCGTTGAGCAATGCCATTAACTATACAAACTTGAGTGGTAGCGGAATGGGAAATGGCCCTGCCAGTGGGAGCAGCAGCACCCTAAACAGCAGTTGTGGTGGCAGCAATCAACCCTCACTACCTAACAGCATAGGAAGCCATCACAAACAAACTGAACTTTCTATAGCTGAATATCTTTCAGCGAGTAGTATAATCGATTATAATCTCAGTAACCCAGCTACAACGGGAACGCTGCCAAAACTATCAGTGAATCCCACAGCAGCATCCTCGATAACGAGCAAAACCAACTCCAATCGAAATCACATAATAACGGACACATTGCCCGGCCCCGAGAGTTGTGTCTAAAGCACATCAATATTTATATATAAACAATCAATGAATATATTAGCACATCATCGCATCGAAACGGACAATTTTAAAGAAATAAACAAAAGTTGAATATAAAAATTTAATACATCATACCAACAGCAGAACACACACATGTCATAGTAAAATTAAAAAAAAAAAGAAAAAATTATATCGAAATAAGACTGGTCCACATATTTTGAATTAAAATGAATAAATGAATTACAAAAAAAAACTATTTAATTTTAAGTAGGTAATTGTAAACAATAACTGCAACAGTAAGCATTGTAAATTATTAAATTATTTGAAACTTAAAAATGAAGATCATCATAGTATTCGTAATAACTATCCATATCTCTAGTTTAAGTTAAAATTAATTCTAAAAACTTAACTGTAATTAATAAATATATGAAAAATCAAAAACAAAATAAACAAAACATGTTTTCCATAGAAATTAAAAACTAAACAAAAAAATATTATATCGAACTTGCGCATTATGTGAATACCTAAACATATCCTATTCCGTCTTTTTTGTACCAAATCGAAAACTAAACAATTTGTAAGTTTTTTCATTTTTTAGTTTATTGAACATCGGTTTGACTAATTTAACCTTTAAGCATTACTTAATTTTCGTTAGCAAAGGTTTGACAAGTACATTTCAATATGATTCGAATACAATTTGAAGGCATTGGCTTACGATTCTACTTCCAAGTGTCGGGTGGCATGTTTGGAACGACATTTTAATGTAATTGTACCGCTGTATTGTTAAATCTGAAGGTCGTGTTGGAAGTTCGATGTAGGAGTGCCAGAAAGACCTAATTTTTCTTCCACCCGCTTTTCATGAGAAATTGGAGCAAGTTCTCCAAAAGTAGTATAACCACCATGAAACAGCTTACTTACCAAGCCGTTCGGAACTGGCTCAAAATAGAAGATCTCTTACATTCTTCTCTAGTTCTAGTTCTAATTAAGAGAAACGCGCTAGAGCCCGGTTCCCTCTATTTATTCACTTTGTCATCTGGGACAAGGAAAGGACACCTCAATCACCAACTTTGCACTTGAATCAGAAACTGATGCAACCTTTTAACTTGACTAAAACGTTCAAGCCGAAGGAAAATAAGATTATCATCTTATCCACAAACTACTATACAACTCCATTGGTCAATAAATCATCCTTAAAACGTCATTATACATCTAGAAGAATGTTGCATTGTTCGATAGGTTTTGTGTAGATGATGTGCGTTTTTAAGGTTCAAATGAAGTCATTAAATAATAAATGAATAACTGGCAATCAGTAAGTTTCTCATATTTGTTTGTTTCTGTTTTACTTTCCAATTTTCTTATTTGGATCGTCTTACTATGTGAAGGCAAAGAAAGATTCAGTTTATACTCTAGAATTTGTTCTACATGTACTGTCTTCCTCGTGTCATAAAGTATTGTCAAAAAAGCTGGGATCACAATGCTCCTTAAGCTTCGGTTTCGCCTGACGTATATGAGTTCATTCATAAAAAATCAGTACATTCTATCACCATGTCGCGTCGCTTTGGCTCCGATGTTACGTTAATCCGGTTAAGAACCCGGCTAGCACTCTTACATTGTTTCTACTTAGTCTTATTGCGTCTTTGTAACGTTTTGTGTTGAAAGTGCCAAGTAAAAGTTTGGCTTGGCGCATTTTGGGGAGGTCATTACAGTGTTTAACTCTGTTGTCTTCCTCCGACTTTTTGATTTCTTTCTTAATGCTTACTCCACAAAAAGGTTCCGGCCCTATGAGTGGTGAACCGGCTCCTGTCTTTGCCATTTTGTTTGCCTGTTCGTTGCCTATAATTCTTACATGACCTGGTGGACCTACCCAGTAGATTGTAACCTTTTATTTGCTGCGCAGTTTGTTCAATTTGTCAATGCATTCACTGACAAGATTTGAGGAGATTGTGTAGGATCTAAGGACCTTAATTGCAGCTCGACTGTCCGTCATTATTGCAATATGTTTATTTTTATATTTCCTGTCAATGTTTACTTCCGCGCATTTGGGTATTGCATAGAGTTCTTCTTGGAATATGCTTGACATTCTTCCCATGGGTACTGAAATGTTTGGCCCAAAAATTTCTGCTCCAGTTCCCTCCGTTCTTTTTGAGCCTTCTGTATACCATTTTATTGCATGGGTCTTAATTGAGAAGGTCTCTTTTTCACTTTGCCATGCCTTTTTGTTACTTAGCTCAACGTTGAAGAGCTTATCGAATTTGAATTCCTTGGTCTTGCTATCCCGAGGGAGGTCAATGAGTGGTAACTCGTTCGATATTATACTCTTTCCGCTATAGATTTCAGGACACACTCAGTCTCTTTGGCAAATCTAGCAATCGTTTAGGTTCAGGGTTTAGCAATACTTCCGAAGCCGCAGTTGGATAGCTTCTCATTGCTCCTGATATGCATATGCACTTATTTAATGGAGTCACTTTTAAAATCAACTATAACACTTTCGTAAGATATTAAAATGAAAACTAAGTACTGGATACCCGATTTCGTAGGCAGTGTCGATAGTGTGGCTATATTGCTTCAACGATAGTGCTGCTTCACGTAACACTACACAAGTGCTATCGTAGAAGACTATTGACGTTTATAAACGGTTGAACACGTTACTTCGTATAGAAGTTTTTTAGACGACAGTAAATTTTCTATCGTCTCACGCACTGTGGTGGTTTCTGGTTTTTGCTGCTTCTTAAAGATATTTTATAAATTTCTGTGTACAGGGCAATACGCTTCTTTCTTAAATTGGTGCTTATGTTTGTAAAAAATAATTAAGAGTATCTATTGATTACGAAAAAACTTGGGTTGTGATAGCGGTTTATTTTAATACTATTAGACTTTTAACTTTTTTTTTACTAGTGGCGCAGCGCAAGCACATACTGACAGTTGCTGTAAAACAACGAACGATATATAAAAAAAATCCCTTAATGAACTTCTCTTTTAAAATAGAGACAGCAATAGAATGCCAGAACTGAATAATTTGATTTTCTTTCAAACTGTACGCGATAGACAAGACGATAGTGAAGTGTTACGATACATCGTTTTGACGATGTAGTTTACGATAGAACGATAATCATCTTGCTCCAGAGATTTTCACACATCGGATTTGTTAATAAGGCTTAAAAGGATGTAGTCATTCGAGGTCCTTTTATCCTGAGCAGAAAATCACTCAAATGAGGAAAATTTACATTTATTGACAGTCACAGCATTCTTTTAACTAAATTAAGAGAAAAATTGATTCTCAAAGAATTCAACGGTTTTCGAGTACAATGTCGAACGAGATTCAAAAACTTCTACAAAACCAGATTTTGTGTTAAGGCTTTCTAGTTCCCATCCCGCAGCTCTCTTTATTTTGAAAAGTGAATATTAGATACCTAAAAGCATCTCCAAGCATATCCTTAAAATACATAACTTAAATTAAACCCCACATATCCCTCTTAAAACATAAAATAAAAACTACAGAATAAAACGTTTCTTCCATCTTAGTTTTGTAAAATAAAATAATTAAAATATAAAATTAAAAAAATAGACAAAATAAAAGAACAATATGCATTTGTTTTCATTGTGCAATAGTTAAATATTGTTGAAAAAAAAACTCATAGTTTAATAAAAATGCAAAAAAAAAAAAAAAATACCTAGCGAATAAGAAAAGTGTTATGTTTTTCTAGTATTATATGAAAAGATAGAATTTTCTATGAATATACACTAAATAATAAATAAATATAGAATTATATTGATTAGATTGTAGAAAAATATAAAGTAAAAATAAGAATTTTGAGACGAATGCAGAATAAAAACAAGGAAGATCTTAAGAAAATTTGTATTTTACTCAGTTTCAATTTGATTTCTTTCTAAAACAGTTTTTTTTTGTATTTTTTTAAAGCTTCATCTAATTTCTGTGAATTGTAAATATGTACGTAGTTCTTTCCTTTAAGTACATTTATGGAAGACAAAATCATAAATTAACGAATAAAAACAAACGATATATTTATTTATGTTTGTGTCGGGAAGCTTTCGTGTAATTAAAATTTTAAGTGACAAACATATTTAGAAGGAGAATGGATAACAATAAAAATTTTCTGGAGAAACCAATAGCTAAGTTTTATTTTTCAAAATTATCCATAAATGTAATAAATAAAATGAAAACAAAATTAACGAAACTATGTTATTGTAAAAAAGCTTCAAATTATTTGTGATAAAAGATGACAAATTAAAGAAAACTTTTAACTTTTTTTCTTAAACATCTATCCAAGCGAACATGTACCTACATCCCGTAAAAGCAGGGCACCTTAATGCCTTAGAAAGAAAAGAAAAATATGCAAGGTGTTTTGCATAAGCTGCGACAACAGCTCAGGACGGACAGCTTGGGTCAAGACAGTCATAAAATCGTGTATAAGGGCAGTCTATCTCTCCCATTTAGGTGGGATGGGCAATTTCATAAAAAAAAAAATCCTCAGTTGCTAAATGCCAACTAAGCCACTAACTACCACCTACTAAGGTGTTTTTGAAAGCGTAAGAGCTTTTTTTTTTAAGTTCGTTAATAGCAATTTTAGTTCAAGTTGATTCAGTGAATAGTTTTTGAGTACCTAATCAAGTTTCAATTTTAAAAACAGCTTGTTTTCCACAGTCAACATGACGAAAAATTGAGGCTCATACTGATTTCAGATTTTAGAAAAATGTACATAGCCAACCTTGGTACCCGTGGCGTGATGTTTAGCATGCCCACCTGCTTACCCAAAGTTCGAGGTTTGAATCCCAGCAGAGGCAAAAATGTTTTTCCACGGGTATCGCCTTTCGCGAGGAATTGGCATTCTCTGTTTGTAAATTAATTGCCATGAAAAGCGCTTTCTCAATTAGCCGTTCGGAACCGCCAGAAAAATGTAGGCCCCCTCCATTCCCTCACAAGGCATGGTGGTGAGAAATGCGCTAGGCCCAGGGGCTCCTCGCTCTGTTGCCAACCTTGGGAGAGTGAGATAGAAGACCAGAAATAACTATACGCAAAAAGCGAACTAGTTTTCTTATTTTATTCAGAAACATATCGAAATAGAGAACAAAAAGAAGACATACCTAAAAGAAAAGGCAAAAATCCATCCATGTAAGTAATAAAAGACATTTTTTGAGCTTACAAAAAAGCTGTGTAATGCAGGCCGACTCAGCTCACTACTGTTTTGTGGACTTAACGCTGTGAAAGCAATGTGCCCCAGAAATAAGTTTTGACAGCTTTGGAAAAGTTACCGAAAATTACTGGTATGGTAGTGGTAGCTAATTGGACAATGGACAGACACTTTCTGTTGCCGCTGTGAAAAGGTAGGCAAAAGCTTGCGTGAAACTTTTAGAAATCGTTTGCTTATTCAAAAATTTATGATAGGGCCCTAGCAAAAATAACATGTACATTAGAACCCATTATAGGTTTTCATCAGGGTAGCTACTCTATCCCAATTTTGAAATCCAACTTTCGATCAGTCTCTTCAACACTTGAGGTATCTAGTATGTACATCGGCATTAACGCTGCAAAAATTGTTTTCCAAAATATCAATCATCTCTGGCTTATCGATGTATACCGAAAACATTATTTGCACAATTTGGAGACCAACTTAGAACTCTAATTCACCGAATGTTCGCCACGCCGCGCGCCGCTGTCGATGCTGGCCGTGCCCAGTGGTCGTGCCTCGTGCGGTTGCAATTCTCTCTCTACGAAATGGCAACTAAACCACAGAGTAGATCCAGGTTGTCTACTGCGGCAGGTACTGCCATTTTGTATACAAGCTTAATAAGACAGGGAGCCCACGAGCCACGACCCTAATCGTAGTTTAAAATATGGGCACGACTGGGCCGCACGGACTTGCGATTGTGTGCTAAGAACAATACCAAACTATTTATGCTGAGTAAAAGGTTTTAGTACTCGCTCTTAATATAATTGCTGGTATAGGGTTCCCAACACATTAATTATGAAAATTGAATTAAATTAAAAAAATATTGAAAAATATTGAATTAAATATTCCAAAGGTTTCAAACGAAGATCTGAAAACGCCAATCTTTTTCAATTGCTAATACATATTAACGCTGAAAATTTAATCAAAATCTTATTAGCAGTTTGTTCAAAAGACGTTTTTTTATTTTTAACTTTTTTTACAAGTAAAGTGTGTAAGGTTTAAGATCTTCGCAAAATTTGTTTTGACAAAAAATTTTAAGAAATCAAATAAACAGTTCTGAAATTTTTTCAAAAAATCAAATTTTTTTTTTAAATTTACAAAAATTAAAAATCAAAAATTAAAATTTATAAAATTTTGTTAATATCGTGCAGGCCATTAACGAGGAACTCGGTTTTGAAAACCGTTCTCATACTTTTTCAAAAAAAATTTTTAGACCATAAGAAAAACAATCTAAAGCTAGTTGTTCACCTAAAATTTTATCGAAATCGTTGCCGCTTTCGACAAAAATAAGTATTATCATATCGGTTGTATGGCAGGTACCGTTATTTCAAGACCTAGAGACTCAATCCCAAAAACCTCCAACAAACCATAACTGCAAATTTTGAAGAAAATCGATCCAGGGGTTCAGGCTATAGATCCATATACAAACAGACAGACACACAGACACACAGTCAGACAGACAGAGAGGATTGCAGGACCTACTTTTTTCGTAATTTCTATCATCGTAATGTTTTAAATTATATAAATTATGAATTTTTGCATGATTGCAAAACTTGCCTTATAGTACCTAGACCTACCTTTAATCGGAAGTAAAAATTGAACGTGTTTTTGCTATTTTGGGTTTGGAAAATCTTGGAATGTTGACAGATTCGTTCGAAAAGAAGCAATAAATATTATTTTCCATCAAAGTAAAAACTACATTAAAAAAAATTTGGAATATTGAAAATCAGTTGTAGCCGAGTACCTATAGCCGTTAATTCAAATAAGACGCTATCTTTGATTTCACCACAAAAATAATTTGATGGTGTTTCAAGCAAAGGGGGTACGCGAGTACGTTCTCTGTATTGTCTACTATGTTAACTAAAAAAAAAAATAGAATGAAAAACGGTGCATTGACTGTAAACGAGAAGAATCCTGCTTACCTGAACATCCCTTAACTCTGAAATAAAAACCACAGCCATCGCCACCTATAATCCTTTTTCAACTTCAGCATATCCAGCATTTTTCACACTGTTTAAAACAAAAGTAAAGATGCTCCTTTGAGACGGGAACCTTCCACAATTGTCATCATCAAAATCATTATAGAAAAAATTTTGAAACTTTTGATGTATTCAGCAGTAACGCTGGGCCACCATGAGAAAAGGAAATAGACACAAGATGTAAAATTCATACTTGTCTGATAGCACAGAGCAGATACAACAAGAGGGCAAACCACACACACTCCAAGGCGTCGTCTGTCCTCAAACTGACACAACTTCATTATCAGCTGAATGCGTGTGCCACAGATAGATCTCGTGTTACAAAAGCAACAAAGTAACCAATGGAAGTTGGGGCAAGCCAGAGATAAGAAATTAATTAGATGGCAAACTTCACACACACATTGAAACTGCCTACAAGCTGATTTACCGAAAATCACCTCTACTACTTTGAGTACAGCTTCCACTCCACCTTTACTTTATACAAAATCTCACTACTACCACTTTGAGTACAGCAAATCTCACTACTACCACTTTGAGTACAGCTTCCACGTATTCACAGACAGAGGATGTGATTACAAAAACAACAATGTAAACAAATGGTTGTTGCGGGGCAAGAGAAGTAAAGGTTTGCCATCTAATTAATTTCTTATCTCTGGGGCAAGCGAAGTAATGGTTTTCCCTCTTGTTCTTTATTCCTCTATATCTGATAGAGAGGGAAGACTCCTTTAGTCATAGGATGCGCTTTACAATGGGGACGTTCATCACAAGTTAGATTTTCAAATTAACTAACTTCTGGGCCTCTGATTAGCCAGACGTTTTTCAGTTGACCGGCTGTTAGTTTTTTCAAATTCAGTTTTTCAGTCAGGAAAAGAAGGCTGAAAATCTAGATTCAGTTTATTAAGCTGTCAGATTAGATAAGTGACATCAAAGAATTATACTTGCCAAGTGATGGTGATTTTGTTGTGCGTGATTTTTATTGAAAAAATACAATTAATTAATTCTAACTGCATTACTGATTGTTTTTTACGCTTATGAAATGTGTTGAAAAACAAGCAATCGATTTGATATAAGTAATCAAATTAATTTTATAAATTTTTTATTACGAATTCAAACTTTTTTCAAATAAGTTCTCAATAAATATTGTTATTGATATTTTTATTTTCGAAGCCAGAGCATTATTAATCTCAATAGGTTATGGGCGACTTTAAAGATTTTGTGCAAGGTATCCCACAATTTAACGGTTGTGGATACGACGACTGGCAATTTCGTATGAGAATACAATTGGAGTCGAAGAGTTTATGGGACGTTCTGACCGACGAACCACCGCAAGAAGAAACACAAAGAAGCGAATTTATGAAGAGGGATAGAATAGCCAAAAATTATTTGGTTAATTTTATTCATTCGGATTATCTCAGTTACATAAGAGATCAAGAAACTGCAAAATTGATGTGGCTTAACCTGAAGTCAGCATTTGCAAAGCCTTCCATGGTAAACCAACAATTAATACGCAAGCAAATATCGAAGCTTCGTATGAAAAGTGGAGATTCAGTGACTTCACATTTGGTAACGTTTGAAAACTTGATCCGTCAACTCAAAATGGCAGGAGCGAATGTGGAAGATAATGATGTTCTCACACAGTTATTTTTAACGTTGCCAGAAAAGTTTGATCCATTGGTAACAGCCCTTCAAAACTTAGATGAAGATAAGCTTTCATTACCTTTAGCAAAAGAAAGGTTAAAAGCTGAAGAATTGAAAATAAATGAACGCCATGCTGAAGATTTTCAAGAAACAACGGCTTTTTCGAGTAAAAAGAAAAACTACAAGAAAAAGAAATTCAATGGAAAGTGTTTTAAATGCAACAAATTTGGACATCAAGCCAAAGACTGCTACTCAAAAGAAGCTCCAACCGTTAAAGCTCAAACCGTACAAAACAGAGGTTTTTGCTTCATGGCAGATAGTCAATGTTCAAGAGACAACAAAAGCAAAAAGATTATTTTTAAGCTTGATTCTGGAGCTAGCGATCATCTTGCTAATGAAAAATGGTATTTTTCAGAGATTTCCGAATTGAAATTTCCCATCGAAATAAATGTTGCAAAAGAAGAACAGTCCTTAAGAGCAAATAAAATTGGACAAATCAAGGGATTGAGCAATACCAAAACCGAGCTTACGATTAAAAACGTGTTGTATATACCAGAGTTGAGAGATAATTTACTATCTGTTAGTAAATTAACTAATGCTGGAGCTGAAGTCAAGTTTTGTGGAAATAAGGCCTTAATCTTGAGAGGTAAAGAAGTTATAGCGACAGCATTCTTAAAGTCCAATCTATATGAACTTGAAATTGAAGTCAAGAAAACCCAAGCAAATTTATGTACTAAAGATGAATCAACATTATGGCATCGTCGTCTAGGACACATCAGTAAACAAAGAATGGATGTCCTTTTCAAAAACAATTTAATTCCTAACAAGATTCAAGAACCTGATTTTTGTGATGTTTGCATTGAAGGCAAGCAGGTACGAGAACCCTTTAATGGAACCCGCAATAGAGCTAAGCGAGCTCTTGAGAGAGTACACTCAGATGTTTTTGGTCCATTAAATCCAATTGCTTATGATGGTTCGAAATACTTTGTTTCCTTTATTGACGATTTTAGCCATTTTGCCATGGTTTTCTTGATGAAGAACAAATCAGATGTGTTTCAAGCATTCAAAGAATATGAAGCCTTATCGACCGCTATGTTTAACTGTGCAATTTCAAAACTGACTATAGATCAAGGACGAGAATACTTATCCAAAGACCAAATTTGTTGGTACAAGCAAAAGGGGATTCAAGTTGAGCCAACAGTTGCATATTCCCCTCAACAAAATGGGGTTGCTGAGAGGTTTAATCGAACTCTAACTGAAACAATAAGAGTTTTATTAATCCAATCGAGTGTTCCAAAAGAGATGTGGAATGAAGCTGCTCACGCTGCAGTTTATATGATCAACCGGAGTCCAACCCGTTGTTTGGATAATTCGATGACCCCAGCTGAATTATGGTTTGGAACGAAACCAAATCTTAATAAATTAAAAGTATTTGGTTGCAAGGCGTACGCTTGGATTCCAAATCAATGTCGGAGAAAACTCGAACCAAAAAGCAAGAAAACAGTGATGATAGGATATGCTCCAAATGGATATCGACTCTGGGATATGGAAACAAGAAAAATTAAAATATCTCGCGATGTAAAATTTGATGAATTCAATTTTCCATTTAAAGTCCTTGGAAAACAAATTGTTACAAAAGATGAACAAAAATTTATCCTATGGAGCCACGAGCAAGAGGGGCAAGATGAACTTGTAAGTAATGCTGTGGCTAATACATTAGAAACAGAAACTTTGCAAAATGAAGAAGATGCAAGTGAAGTAAACCAGTTGCTAGAAGAAGATGATCCGATAACTGAAGAAGCTATTAATGCGCTCCCAATCACAAACAAATAACAATCACCAAAAGGAGATTGTGAGGCGCAGTGACAGGGAGCGCCGACTACCAAGTAAGTTTGATGATTTTATCATGACTTCAGAAGCAAATTCTGCTGCTGTTTCTTTATGTACAGATTTACCTGAAGGTTATAACGACATATTGAATCGGCCTGATTCAGATTTATGGAAGAAAGCTATTGATATCGAATTTAAATCAATGGAGAAAAATTATGTTTGGAAAGTAGTCGATACTCCTTTCAATAAGAAACTCCTACAATCAAAATGGGTGTTCACTATTAAAGAAGATGAACATGGCAATCAAATCAAATACAAGGCGCGTTTGATTGTGAAGGGATATTTACAGAAATTTGGAATCGATTACACCGAAACATATGCTCCAGTCGCAAAGTTGACAACAATTCGTGTTTTGTTGGCAATAGGCGTACATAGAAAGTATCAATTTCATCAACTTGACGTAAAAACAGCGTTTCTTCATGGTGATCTGAACGAAGAGCTTTATATGGCTGCACCAGAGGGCTTGCCAACCAGAGAGGGAAAAGCATGTCAACTTCTTTAGTCCATTTACGGCTTAAAACAGTCTCCTCGTTGCTGGAATCAGAAACTAAATGAACATTTAATTTCTATTGGATTCGAGCGATCAAATCATGATTACTGTTTATATACAAGATTTAAGAATGAAGATGTTTTATTCTTGTTAATATACGTTGATGACCTTCTGATTGTGGGTAAACCAATTTCATCGATAGAGAAATTGAAAGATGAACTCTCCTCTCGATTTGAAATGTCAGACTCTGGACCCTTAAGATTTTTTTTGGGTATGAAGATAGATGTTCTTGGAGATGGTTTACAAATATCACAAGAAGCAAGCATCGATAAAATTCTTCAGAAGTTTGGTATGATGGAATGTAACTCTGTTAAAAGTCCTATGGAGAAGGGCTTGCAACTTCAAGCAAATAACAAAAATGAAAAACTTGAAAAACCTTATCGTGAACTTCTGGGAAGTATTATGTATGTAATGCTTTGTTCAAGACCAGATATATGTTTTGCAATTAGTTTTATGGGAAGATACCAACAAAATCCATCTGAATTGCATTGGCAACACCTTAAAAGAATAGTACGCTATTTAAAAGGTACAAAGAATTTGAAACTTAACTTTAAATATGGTCAATTTCAACCAATTATTGGATTTGCTGACGCTGACTGGGCATCTGATATAGTAGACAGGAAGTCAGTAAGTGGGTATATGTTTAAAGTTTATGGAAGCACAGTGTCATGGTGTAGCAAGAAACAAACCACTGTTGCTACTTCTTCCAGTGAAGCTGAATATATAGCCTTAAGTTCAGCTACAGCAGAAGGAATATGGTTGCGAGGACTATTACAAGATTTACATGAGATCACTGACGAACCAACTTATATTTTTGAGGACAATAGAGGATGTATTGGAATGGCTCATAATCTGGAAAGTAAACGAGCAAAACATATCGATATAAAACATCACTTTGTAAGAGACAGTATTGCGAAAGGATTAATAAAAGTTGAATCAATCGGCACAAAAGAACAACAAGCTGACATCTTTACCAAAGCTATGGATCCTGTACACTTTTTGTATTTACGAACTAAAATTAATTTGACATAATAATGGTATTCGATTGAGAGAGGGTGTTGAAAAACAAGCAATCGATTTGATATACATAAGTAATCAAATTAATTTTATAAATTTTTTATTACGAATTCAAACTTTGTTCAAATAAGTTCTCAATAAATATTGTTATTGATATTTTCATTTTCGAAGCCAGAGCATTATTAATCTCAATAAAATGTTTATCGCAGTAAAATCAACAAGTTAATGCATTTTTTTTACATATGCAAATCAAAACTGTCGCACCTGACATAATATCTTGTTAGATAACCGTCCAACGCAAAACTGAATAAGTTTTTCAGTTAAACTTAAAATCTGAATTGCTATGAACGCCCCAAATCTTTATCCGTCCCGCTTTACTTTTCTGCACTTCTGTAGTAGCAGATGCATGTAAGTCCAGCATAGAGTAAAATGTAAAATAATATACCTCCAAAAAGCTGACTAGAAGTGTCCTAAAAGTAAATTCAAAAACAAGCTGTGTTTATGAATCAAATAAAAAATAAAAGAACATGAACTAATATTTCTAGAAATGACAAGCAGGTGGTGTGCAAACTCATTTTCCCAATCCTTAAAAATAAATAACCGTTTTTGTTTGAACTCCATTGACTGCTATTATACGGTGAAATTTGTTTCACGAAACTGTTCGAACACCATAAGTGCAAAAGAGAACGAAAGTTCGAAAAACAGAGATGGACAATGTGCTACCGTGTGTCGCATGGGTTATGGTTCCGTGAAACAGCTTTGACGTTTCTCTTTGGGTGGGTTCGAGAACCTATCGGATAGCCTATCTCGGATAGCCGTATCTTGGATACCTTTTTGAACGATCCAGATATCTTTTTCCAGATTGCTGCAGACAACAGCTGTGAAATATGAAAATTCGACTTTAGAAAATAGAAAAACATTTAAAATATCATTGCTAGACGATTATAACTTATTTTTTTCAATTTCCCATGCGTTTTATAAGACTCTTAAGGCCTCAACCCATAGAATCCGTTGCGTCCGTTCGCTCTCGGATTCACCTGACAGCTCGATTAAATACACACGATCTTATGAGAGGTGACCCATAAGCATCGGATGCAACGGACGCAACGCAAAAAGTAGCCCAACTTTTAACTTTTTGCGTCCGAAGAGAGACATGCGCAGTAAGAACCAATTTGAAATTTTCTCTCTGATGACATGCGCAGTAAGAACCAATTTGAAATTTTCTATGGGTCACCCCAATCCGTTGTGTCCGGCAAAACTCACAGCTGTCAGGTGAAACCGGCAGCGAACGGACGCAACTGATTCTATGGGTCGGGGCCTTTATGCTGAAATAAATGCACACCCAAACAAAAAATCAACATGAAAAGAAATAAAAATAAATTTTCTATCAGCTGATCACTTGATTAGAAAGGTATACCAAAAATACTCGGAAACCTTTAGATAGCTTTTTAGTTGAAATGGGTGTGTGACTCTGTTAAAAGTTTAACACTTAAACAACAACAACAAGCTATCCGGATACGATTCTCGAACGCCCCCTTTGTCTTTGTTCGTGTTTCTGTTTATTCTGTTTCATTTGGTTCAATAATAAGTAATAATACTAATAATAATGACTTTTTTGTTTTTCAATTGCCAATAAAAGAGGTTTTGAAGCAACCATAACTATTTTTCCCCAAAAATAAAAACACCGAATGAAAGATAAAGAGAAATGTGAAACTAGTGTCATGAAACTGGATTTCATCATGTAATAACACTTGCGACACGGAATGACAGAACAAAGAAGAATTCGAAGTTGTTTCGTGAAACAAATTTTACCGTATAATAGCAGTCATTGGAACTGGGAACATGAGTTTGCACACCACCTGCCTGTCGTTTCGGAACTAAGAGCTGGGACACAAACTAAAATGTTGTTGTTGTACAATTTGTATTTAAAAATTTGTATTTTAAAAAGAAGAAATGGTGTCGGATTAAACAATTTAAATAAAATATAAAATCAAACAGAAGTGATTAAATTATATGCGCATTAGCGTCTTAAAATGTTAAAGCTTGAATAAAAAAGTGCACACGAGTAATTTGTACCTTTTAAATTTATTCAAAATGCATTTGATGATTTGTATGTGAAAAAAAGGTTAACAAAGCTAACAAATTTTTTTAAATTTTCATTGATTTGTGAGTGTTCTTCGATATTTTATTGTTTTAAATCTACACAAACTCTTGATTAACAGCTTAATTAGTGCTTTTGTGGAAATTTTAATTCATATTTTTCAACTTAAAATTTTGTTTCCAATCACACCTTTTTTCGCATTTGCATTTTGGACACTTCTAGTCAACTTTTTGTTTGTACTTTAATTTTATATAAGAATTTTGAATATTCGACCAGCGATACATTATTTTTAAACAATTTTGTTGGAAAAGTAGCATTTTCCATATAAAATGTTACTTGTTGTGCGCCAGCCTAGTTTTACTTTTGGCTCTACGCGTCGTGATGGCCAGTCCCAATAGCTGCACATGGCCACCTTTATTTCAATGCAATAACCTGACGTGATAAGGTAGTTCATTCGCGCAGCGTAGACACAAACCAGCTGTACCTTTAATTTCTCTGACCAAGTGGTTTGTACAAAAGCTGTACAAATACAGTACAGTTTGAAAGAAAAATATATTTTTTCTTAGTTCATAAATATTCCGCAGTAGCAGTAGTGATGATATCACTAATAAAAAATTTGTTTTGTCTCGTTACTTTCGTTGTATTTAAAATTTAAGACTATCTACATCGCGTATTTTATCTATGTTTCTACGAATTGTGTGCACGGGATGACAAGTAAAAAATACATTGTTTTTATGCTGAAAATGACTACAACAAATAGAATTTTTTAATTCCCCACTGTATTTTATTTTATCACTGTCTCTTTGCATGGTTTTTAAAATAAAATTATAAAAAAAAGTAGGTTTTTTCCTTCAACAATGGTTGTAAGACAAGCATGGGTCAGCTCTGAATAAATATGAACGAACAAACCTAGTTAAAGTATCAGTTAAGATATTTGGTAAGCTTTCTTAATGTCGATGGCTCTCTTTCTGGCTAAGCCAATTCAAATTGATCACTCTGGAGTCTGGAATAATGATACTGGTTATACCAGTAAGGAAACATTAACGCCTACTTAATGAAGTAGCATCCATGAAACTCAGTTGAAATTTGATTATATAAATGACGCAAAAATGCTGACCTAGTTTCAAAAGAGCAAATTTATAGTCAGTGCGTTTTTAATAGAAAATGCCGTTTCTTGTTAACATCATTCTAACTTTCAAATGGGGTCATTAAATACAAACGATTTACAAACACCGCACTAACTAGTGATAATTTTAAAATGGACTTGGTTTAAATGAATGTGAACAGTATACTAACATTTTGACAGATCAGACAAATGAAGTGAAGTAACAGACAAAAAAAGCAAAAAAAATCTCTGGTGAAAAATAGCATAAAATTTGACTGCAAACGAAAATTTGGAACAAAAGTTTTGTTTTTGTTTAGATTCAGAATAAATATTAGTTTGAAAATAAATTACACAAAATGTTAAGCAAATGAGAAACGTCAGATGAGTTAAAGAAAGGTTTTGAGTAGGTATTTAAAGTGGGGTTTGTTTAATACATATATGCAAATTTGGAAACTTAAAACAAATAAGACTGCAGGTGCAGATGCCCTCGATGCCGAACTTTCCAAGGCAGCAGGAGATCAGTTGGAAAGGACCGTGCACCAGCTGATCTGCATGATATGGTCGCAAGAAAGGATGCCCGATGAATGGAACCTCCGTATCGTAAGCCACAAGGAATAAGTTTCTTTAACGTCACTTATAAGATCTTGTCTGCTGTAATATGTGAACGTCTGAAACCCCACGTCAACAACTTGATAGGTCCCTTCAATGTGGTTTTAGACCAGAGAAGTCCACAATAGACCAAATTTTCACATTACGGCAGATCTTGGAAAAAACCCGAGAATATAATATCGATATACACCATCTTTTTATCGATTTCAAGCCCGCGTATGACAGTATTTACAGAGATGAGCTGTAAAGAGCCATGTCTAGTTTCGGCATCCCTGCAAAACTCGTACGACTATGCAGTATGAGAATTCACGCTGCTCCTTCATCGGTAGAGAACTCATCGAGACCTCTGATGTCGAAAAAGGCTTTATGCAAGGCGACAAAATGTCATGCGATTTCTTTAATATCATACTTGAAAAGATTCTACAAAACTTAAACGTCGACACCAGAGGAGCAATCTTTCAAAAATCTGTACAATTACTCGCTTACGGACTATATTGACGTAATGGGAAGAAGAAAGCGTGATGTCATAGGTGCTATTGCGAGTATTGAAACAGAAGCGACAAAAATGGGTTTGACGGTTAATGAGGGTAAAACGAAGTACATGCTGTCATCAAACAAGGACATCGAACATCGACAAATTGTACAAAACGTTACAATAGACAGACATAACTTCGAGGAAGTACAGGACTTCGTCTACCTAGGACCGCTATAGACATGTAAAACAACATCAGTGCGGAGATCAGACGGAGAATAACTCTTACCAACCGTTTCTTCTTTGGGTTAAGAAGGCAATTGAGAAACAAAACCCTCTCGGTAAGTAAGTAAGTTCTCTGATTTTAAATTTAGAGTTACTCTAAAAAAGTGTGAAGCTAAAATCAATTGTAAATTGATTCAAGTTTCGCTTTAAGTTAGTGTGGCACTAAGGCTCATTCTAAGGCGATTTTAAATGACTATTACATTTGCGCTAAGGATTCAAAAACCTTTTTTGCATCGTTGTATCAATTTTTTGAAAATAATGTGTGTTGGAAGATACCTTACACAACAGGCACCTCCTTTTATGAGCAGTAGTGACTAGTGAAGACACATAAGTCCCTGAATAATTTCAAACCAACAGCAACAACAAGCTATTACTCCTTGTTACATTCCATTATTCACATACAACAAAAGAGTGCCATGGGAGGACCTTTTTAAATCAAAAGTTTTGTTTCCAGATATTTTTCTTTGAATGGGAGAACTATGCAGGAATTCTTGCAACCAGAGTGAATGTGGCACAAACAATTGATTTCTTCTTTTAAAAATTCTGTGAATTGATCGCTTCTGGTGAGTTAAATGTAGAATTTACACGAGAAGAAAAATAATTACTTAACTTTGAAGAGTGGTATGGGATGGGTGTGAAGGTACGTAAGCTGAAGTCGTGGTATTCGTTTTCGCATCTCCGTATTTTCCGATAGATGCTCCACATACTTTTCACTTCTCTAGCCCTCCGATGGGGCCTTCCGGTTACACCAAAGAATTTATTTGTTTTCTCCTGTTTTGGTTTTTTCTTTTTTCAAGTGAACAGGTTTCACGGATGTACATATATACCAAAATAACCTGGTTCCCTGTATCCTTTAACTCCTTCCGGTACTCTATGTTTCTGGTGAGACAGTACACAACTTCATTACATTGAGGTCAGCTCATAAATCAAAGTCGTGTTGAGATGTTTTTTATTTGCCATTCAGTAAGTTTGGGTTCTCTCTCCGCCTTGGCTTCCAAATACATACGTCTTGGTCTTGTTCTTAATGGATGAGGATTTATCTTATCGGTTGTTTAATGCTCACCTCAGCACAAGGTTGCGTTGGTGATGGTTATGGTTTTGCTATACCGATGGGGAAGCTATAGAAAAGTCGGATTCCCTTCAAAATGGGGTTATGCCTTGTAGCCGTGGATGAAAGTGGGTAGAATTTCACTTCTTCTAAAGTTTATTTGGAAATTTGTCGGTTTTGAGTTTCCTTTATTTATGTGTGTTATGGTAACATACCTGAACTTTTTTTTTCCATGTTTCCGACAAATGCCACAGGTTAAGAATATTGCTTTAGTGAGTTTTCTGTTTCATAAGTGGATGCAAATTAATTTTTGTTTGAAGGTTTTACAATTTTAAAAGGTTTTTGGATTCTTCTAACTTTTTTTCATCTCTGAAAAAAAATCCCATTCCGTAAGTCAAAAGTCTGAGCAAATCAATTTAAGACCAGAGATGGGGAACAAAATCGATTTTGAACGGAAAGTTGAATTGTCTGGAGAAAATAATTTTTTTACTTTAGAGGTACATTCTTGATTGCATACTAAATTCCACTTTTAAGGAACAGAATGGATACGCTTACAAGATCATTTTAGTGTCCATCCGTTTGTCACAGAGGGTTTTAGTCGAATACAAACAGAAAATTGAATTGAACCATCGTATGAAGAACAATTTGAAAAGAGAAAGGATATATTTTTATATACTGCGAAAATGTGCGAAGCATCATGTTTCTATCGAATGATTTTTTTTTTCTTTTGCATGAATATGGAACACAGAATGGTGCCAACCTATTATGTAGTTCAGCCTTGACTGTTTTTCTAAACTCTGTTTTTGATTTGCTTTATTTCATTAAAAGCGTTAACTTAGGTATAAGCAACTCTGTCGTTAAGTTATTTGACTTGTCCGAGTAAGGTTAAAAAGAAATAGGTACCTTGCGGTTACTCCTTTTGAGGGTACTTATTACGTCAAAAATTTACTTCCCTTTTAATGTTTACATGGCTTTGAATTATTTTAGATACCTCACAAAACTATCTCAAGAATGTAATGCGGCCTAATATAGTGAAGAAGTTCCAAAAAATATTAAAATTTTTTCACATTCCACAATTCTATTGGGCAAACTAAAATCATCACGAATGATGTGAAAAACAAGCAAAATTTATACTTATTGTTTGGTTTAAGCACTACACACATCAGCGGTATGCACTAGCAGGTGTAACTATTTTCGTATTGTTGTAAAAGTGTAACAACATTATTGTTACATTTTTCTACACCATTATGTACATTTCAATCCGCATAATGGTAACCATGTCTACTTGTTGCCTGGTAGTTTGGTGGTTTGAATACTAAACTAACAAATAAAAATGTGTAAATGCATTGCCATGAAAAGCCTTTTCTCAATTAGCTATTCAGAATCGTCAGAAAATTGTAGGTCCCCTCCATTTCCTCACAAGGCATAGTTGTGAGAAATGCGCTGGGTTCTGGGGCTCCCCGCTCTGTTGCGTCACTCTGTTCATTTAATTATTACACTTTTACGCCACCACACTGACTGATCCTATAGTAAGAAAAAACTACAATGGTGTATGATTTGTCTGGTGCCGTTGACAGTTTGGCAGCTGTCATCTTCAATACAAAATAGAAATTTTTACAAAAGTGAAGCTATATTTAGAGAAGAGGTGTTCACGATTTAGATAAAACAGTACAATCTTACGACCTCACACTATAGTTTCTATACGTGGATCGTGGATACCCCAATGAAATTCGACGGTCCGCACTGATTTTGTGTAACACGAAGGGGTTAGGTTAGGTTAGGTTAGGTTGAAAGGGGGTACAGCCACAAGTTGCAGCACCTCACTCGGATCTCAAGGATCCATTGTGCTCCCCGGGAAAACAGAGGATGAGGAGGTGGGGGGATTTAAGAGGTAGAGGGTTGGGCTGGTGGTTGGGTTATTGGGGTAGGGGACCCTCACTGAACCATTTAGAGCCCTGAGTAAATTTCAGGACGTTGCTCAATGGGATATTAGAGATGTCACCCAGTTCGTCGAAGAAGTCAATTTTCAACTTTTGTGTCGCTCACCTTAAACGCCCATATCTGTTCCCTTAAATAGTAATTATGAGTAAACTGAACTGTTTAATTTGTAAAAAATTTTCTAATTAAATTATGGTTTCTTGTGCGGTCTGCCTAAAACAAGTCCATGCAAAATGCATTGGAATAAAAGGCAAAGATGCAGACAAATTTATCTCGGTTCGTGGATTGCATTATTATTGCCGTGTCCACCAAAAAAATTTCTATTGAAAAAATTCATTGGAAAGTTATGAAATTAAAAAAACTTTTTAACAGTGTTCGATTTTTCCCGAACTGATTTTTTCCGATTTGACTTCAAGAATTCAAGTTGTCAAAATCGATGAACATTTGTCCAATCAAATATTAGTACCATCCGGTGCTCCACAAGGTAGTCATTTGTGTCCTTTATTGTTTCTATGTTTTATCAATGATATTCCCAATATTTTTGATAACTCACACTGCCTGCTTTTTGCAGACGATTTAAAGTTATATCGCGTAACTGAAAACATTTAAGACTGCGCTTTATTAAATGAAGATTTGAACAAATTTGCAAATTGGTGTAGCTCAAATTTCTTACATTAGAACCAGTGCCGTAACTAGGGCGGTGCCAGCAGTGCCCAGACACAGTGCGCATACCCTGGAAGGGCGCAGAAATGACCAGACTAGTATCTAGTTTTGTCTCATGCGTGGTAGCTAGTAGGTATACATATTTTGTTTTATTGCAAACATGGTGTAGACGCGCCCTACTGTACTATCTATATTATTATCGCATTTTTCAAGCGATCTAGAAACAACAACACACGTAAAGGTGGATTATCGGTTTCATACATTTTAATTATAAATTCATATTTACTCTCCAAATTTGGGATAAAATTTTGGTATCTGTTGACAAAGTGAATGTAGCTCTACTGTCTAAAACTATGACTATCGACAAAGCTTCTGAACTAATCAAGGGAGTAACAAGCCAGATACAAAATATTCGCGAGACTGTAGACATTGTTTTCGAAAAGGTAGAAAGAATTTGTGAACAATGTGACAAGACAATTTTCCTGAAAAACGACGAAAGCGAGTAAAAAGACACGATTTAAGTGAAAGTTCAGACACCGCCTACGACATTACTCAGCAACAAAGTTTCAAAATGCAGATAAAAAATGAAGCAATAGATACAATCATTGCTGAATTAAAATGGCGATTCGAAAAACTACGTGACAAACAAAACTCTTTCGGTGTTAGACCTTAAAACACATTACTACATATTCGGTTGAAGAACTAAAAAACATGCAGCTGATTTGAGAAACAAAGATTCTGCAGATATAAATGCCACAGAATTTTGGTCCGAAATAGAAACTTTGAATAGTCAAGTTGAAGCGACTACATTATTTGATAAATGTGAATGTCAGCCAAGTATGAGTCTTCTCAAAGCTATAGTCGAACTGGATTTAAAGGAAATGTTTCCCAATGTAGTAGTCGCTATAAAGATATTTTTAATAATAAGCTCTAATTAATAAAAACGTACCTGTGTTCGACGATGGGTCAAGAAAGATTGTATGGCCTAGCGATTTTGTCGATTGAATGCGACATAGCACGGCTCCTGTCATATGAAAATGTAATCAAGGGCTTCGCAATGAGAAAAGCGTGGAAAGTAAGTCTTTAAGTAATCTAAGTAATTACAGCCTTGGGTTACTATCGAGTATTTTGTTTCATTTCTGTATTTGAGAGCAAATATTTTTGAATAAACAATTTTTATCTTAAAGAAATATACTAAGCAGGTACTTATATACTTTGGTAAACAATAAATAGATAGATTTATTTGTATGCACATTTTTCCATTTTATTTTCAGAGCCTGGTTAGAGCATTTTTCAGGGGCGCAGTTTTGAAAGTTCGCACCGGGTGCATAAAAGTTACGGCACTGATTAGAACATTTCAAAATGCCAAGTAATGTCGTGTTTTCGTAATAATACTCTAATTTACCACGATCATAAAATTGATAGTACTTCCTTGGATCGTGTAGTACAAAAAAATGATTTGGGTGTTATCTTTGATAACAAGCTATCCTTTCTTCCCCATATAGATTATATAGTAAATAAATCTAACCAGATGCTAGGATTCGCCAAAAGGAATAGTAAGGAATTTACTTATCCTTACACTATAAAAACTCTCTTTAACTCAATTGTTCGATCGGTTCTAGAATACTGCAGTACGGTTTCAAACCCATATTATAATAACTCGAGTGATAGAATCGAAAAAATTCATAGAAAAATTAGTAAATTTATGTATTTTAAACTCAACTGGGGTTATAATGTTATATCCCACCATATAAAACTAGATATCTCTTATTTGGCATGCAGAGCTTGGAAATTAGACGTTCTTTGCGATAATGCTCATTAGAGACATACTAACTTATCATATTAAATGTGCTCCACTTTTGGCGATAGTATTCATACGCGTTCCAAGAAATAACTCTAGGGATCGAATGCTTTTTTATGAGCAATTGTACAAAACTAACTATGGTCGTAATCTCGTAATGAACCAATCCCTCGTTGCATCCGGGAATCTAATTTGATTTGCGCTAGAATAGATTTTTTCAGTAATTGCCCAAGAAATATATTCAAACTCTCTATATTAAATATACTTAATTCCAATTGATGTACTTTTAGTCATAATTAATGTTTTCTAGTAGTTTATAAGAGAAGTATTGTTCTTTGACTGATGAAATAAATAAATAAAAATAAGTATTCTCCGAGTGCTTTTTTCCTAGTGTGGGTCAAGCTAGGAAGCTCACAGAGGAAGTGGAATGATCCGTCATCTGCTTCTTCGTCTTGGTCCTCTACATAAGTCGGATGTGGTAATGCCCATACTCATCATGTGGGTACCGAACGAGTTGTGGCCCGTAAGAATGCCAATCAACAGAGAGAGTCGAGGTCTGCTAAGCTGGAGTAGAAATTCTGTTTCTTTCTTGGAAATATCTGGCCAAATGTTTCTGGAGATTGGCGGTTTTTAGAAAATTATGTTTGATTCTGTTTTTTTCTTGATCTTGTGGCTTTAGAACTGAGGTTTTCGTTTCGCTGGATTTGAGTGCTGACCCGATTTTATCCAGCTTTGCAGTGCCCCCAAAATCTCATTTTTCTACCAATACCGACACCTTAATGTCATTCTACATATAATTACCGTACCAGATATCAAAAAATCGGCCATTTATTCATTTTAAGGGGTTTAGTTACAGATATTTAAACTGTTTCATGGATAATATGGGTTATCATGGTCACATGGTTTAATACGTAAGGATATTTAATAAGCAGATTTGTTTAAATGCTGAATTATTCAATACTGAAAAGTTTCGTTGAGTTCCATTTCAAATTTAAGGTTATATGATGGCCCGAAGTGTTGCTTGAAAAAAAATAACTAGTTTTGCAAAACTAGCACATTTGAAAATAATTGTTTTTTGTTTCCATGCTGAAGCCTCAATCAATCAACATACTTTTTCTTTTTTATGGCTCCCGTTAAGAGACCAACGACCTCGGGGACGGCATGAGCCGAGCGTATTTTCTGGCCCAATGACCTCTAATTGGTATGGTAAAAAATCTCTAAATCAGCAATGAAAAATTGTCCAACTCGAAAAATTATTAGCTTATAAAATCAAAAAGTGAAATGAACAGAGCAATAAGGAAAATAAGTGTTTAAAGTTAGACAGAGTCAAAAAGTGCATAATTTACTTAGTTGTTTCTCCCAACACAAAGCCCCCAAAACATCTCTTTTTGATCTCCGATTTCGTTGCAATTAAACATTTTTAGATTAAACTTAAATTTTACAAAATTAAATTTTTCGTTTTATGTATCTTACTCATTCAGGCTTAATTGAAAACAATGTTAAATCAAATTTAATCCTGCAACTAAGGTGATTTCATGCCTTACGGCTTTTTCTTTAACAAAACCTTTAATCTTCCTCCCTTTTCAAGGAAGTACCTAGGCAGAATAAATACTTTTAGCAAATAATAGAATAAATTCCTTGGCTTTGTGTTCTATTGTGGTCATTCAGTGAGTGAGGTGCCCATTGTATTCCACTCTACTGAATTTAATCGCTTTCAATTGGCCTCACTTAATCTTCTAAAGCGACAAAATAAATGTGGCCATGAGGTTTTGAATACGTATATGTATACTATGGGTTGGCATCAACTACCTACACACATACATATAACAATACCTACATTTATAAAAAAGTCAATACTTCAGTAGTTGTTGTCTGAATGTTGTTTCAATGGCAGTTGGTGCCATTTATTTTATTTGGAGCACTTGAAAGCTTTTAAGAGAAATTCTTGTTTATCCAAGTATCTTTCATTTGTGCCAATTAATCAGATGTACAAGAAATATTTGTACAGTTTAGAGAGCAGCAACAAAAAGTCTCTCCTCGATTTTGAAGATATTTTGAATTTTGTTTCTATGCAGATATGAGCCCTGACAATGTCGACAATCTTTTGAAAAGCATTTAAGATTAGTGACTATTTTTGCTTTTTTTTGCATGAAAAAAGAAACTAAAACACCAACAGATTCATCATCAAATTATTTGCAGCCTTCACTTTCAGAAATTTAAGTCCATCTGTGTTATACCCGCATACTTCTCCAAGTTGTATGTTAGCAGCGTCACTGTTAAAGCATTCATCAAAAATATTCCCCAATTTCACCCTAAGTATCCTGCCATTGAAAAATATTTAGGTTAAGCAGAGAGCAATCTGATTTGAATGCAAAACAGCGTTGAGTCGAAAGTCGAGACGAGAAACAGATTAAATGCAAGAAGGAAGAAATAAAACAAATACATAGATATATGAAAAAGGAGAATGATAATAGCCAAGGATTGCGAATTAATCAAATCGTTCATTATGTGCTCTGTAGAGGCACATTAGCTCGTATAAATGAGAGCAGCGCAAGGAAAACCAGCCTACCACACGTTCACACAATCCAACAAAAGAATTGTGAAATGCAAGGAACTCACTCCCAGATGCCAGTAATAGACTGCAAGTGAAAATCTTACGTAATTGTGAGTTTGTCACTTCTTGCGTCAAGTGGAAATCCTTTTCAGATAATGAGAAGCAAGACAAAAGAAAAACCCAAGCGCATTAAATCTACATACGTGTTTAAGTGACAAAATGTGCACTCTTGTTTCTTTTGTCAACTAAACCCTAACCAAAGGTGTAGAGAGACGCATTGTATGGATATGGTGTCATATGTTTTATGTAGAGGAACATCATGGTTCTTTATATGGATATTCATTCATTTTGAAGAGGGTTGGATTCGAAGTGAAGTGGACAGGATTTACCACTCAGACAATCCTTTTACCATTAAAGCTTTAAGTTTTCCTACCAAAATTAAAAAAAAAGACTTGTATGGTGGGAGGAAATGCTGTTTTCCTACTATTTTTTCATAATTACATGGCAATTAAACAACAAAGGGTTCTTCATCGCTTCCATGGATATAGATCGGAGTTTTCGGAAATGCTTGTGTGCTTCTTTTCAGCAAGTTGTCCTTCTAAATACTAAGACGCAGTTGGGTGAATTTGTCCCATCAAATAGCTCACCGAATGCATATCCCTAAGTGTTTTGTCATAAATTCTCGACCCTATTCACGATTTACAAACGAAACTTTACTTTCTTAGATGACGCGACTCTGTACCGACTTCGCCCGGAAAAACTTAATTGAATTCCTTTGGTGGTATAACTGAGCAAATTACAAAAGCATATGGATTCTTCTACAGAAAGCCTAAGTTTTTTTTTTTCTTATTACCTAAAACTCAGCTTTTCTGCTATTAGCCCTGTTCACACTGTACAATTAGTTGGACAGACTTAGGCTTGACAAACCAATGCTTGATAGTGTGAACCCCTCATACGACCGCTTGTCCAACTTGTTGGATGGTTTTCAAAATTTTTTGAAAATCTAGAAGTTGGATGGAGTGGAAGGGTATGTGGCATAAAGTTGGACGACAAGCTTGATAAGTGTGAACGCAAACTACATCAGACCATCCAACTTCCATCAAACGAAGTCTGTTCAACTAATTGTACAATGTGAACAGGGCTATTATCAGAAAAAATCAAAACTGAAGCAGATAGGTCAGAGAGTTGCAATCCCTTCGAGATCAAAAAATTCGCAACGACAAAAACAAGAATAAAATCAGAAAACATCAAATCAAAGCTTAAAATAACGGATTTTTCGTAACCCTAATACACGTAAGAATTTTTAGATTCCTGGGCGCAATTCGAACCAAGACCAAAATAACAAAAGGTGTGTTACAGTCGCAGTCGGTTAATTTTGGTATCAACTCATCAGTCACCATAGAAGAGTAGAAGTATGATGTTTCAGATTTGTATCTTAACAAGGATCAAGTTATAGTTGGCAGCGCCCAAATGTTTGGTAGTCAGTAAAGATGCGGTAATGAATAAACAGTAGTTAAGTGTTTTATCGCATATAATATTATGGCATAAGAGAATGAAGGTCCTAGCGTTGATTGATATTAATCGATCGTATAGTTGTCAAAGAGGTAAACACCCTCGTGAGCCTATCATCCCTCATCTCGTATGGGAATATAAATGAGAAACATTTGTAGGGTTTCACAAGCCGCGATTTAAAACAAATGAAAATAAACTAAGTTCGTAACTATAAACACTTCCTCACAGAAAAAGGATACAATTTGTAGAAGTACCCGGACTCCTTGCTGTCAAAAATACCATCATGGAAAAAACACACCTATACCGACTCAGTTGGAATTGTCATGCTCGAAAGAGAGATTCAGAGAACTTCTGCGAAAAGATAACGTCAACAACGTTCAGACATGATCACGAAGGAACAAATAAAAGGCAGACCAAAATACTCCTGGTACAGATAAATGCAACGAAATCTTAATTTGGATGACCGCATGGAACAACCCAGGACTGATTGGTTTGACGACGCTTTTTGAGGCCAACGCAATCTACCACACGAACGGATCACTAGTAAGAAGCAGCTAAGTGGGAGACTGTGATCCCTTCGAGATCACGAAACTAGTAAAAGGAAGAAGACGAAGACAAAGGGATAAACTACATAGTCTTAAAATTTGGGTGGTGCAAAGTTTGAATTTACTCTGCGAAGGAAGGTATAAATTTTTTTTTTAATTTGGTGAGGGCTATGCTATGCAGTACTTTTCGGAATGCATAAGAAATTCCAATGAGCTCAAAACTTCTGAATCAGAAGAGCGTTTATGAGAATATATCAAAAGTAATTTTTCCCAGCTCAGAGCGATAGATGACAAAGAAAAACCTATTGTCCGTTGCTAAAAAAATATGTACTCAAACAATAGAACTAAGCTTATCGGCTTTGTCTACAATATACTCTACTCACTTATAGACCATCAGTTGGTCTATAGTTCGGTGTGTTGAAATGAGCTCGAAGCCAGTATATTCATTGCCGAGTACAACTATAGTGTAAAATTAAATTAAAAATATTCGAAGCTGAGAACAAAGAACCCACAACAGAATAGAGCTGGAAGAGGTTTAAATGCAACACCATTGCCACAAATACCAAACGGCCATACCACAGCCAGAGTGTTCCATGAGGATGCTCATCATCGGGTTCGAGTGGCGGCAGCAGGAATTAGTGGAGATCTAAATTTTAGCGCCCAAATATTGCATGCGTGTATTTTTAGACCTATACCTTACCTATGTGTGTAGATAAGCTTGCGGAAAACATTTAGCTGCATTGCATGTCCTTTCAATGGATGAATGCACACAGCGCAGCGTGGCGGTAGGTATACACGGATTCAAAGACATCGAAAAGCAAGTAGAAGAGTAGGTGCTGGACTGCTGAGGGAGCATATGCCTCCAGAACGGTGGCCAGCACCAAGCACATACGAATCGCATTATTTTGATGCAGTTCGGTTGAAAATGCACTCTGATTGTAGTTTATGGATTAAAGCACAGATGGGAATTCCAACCATCACAATGGTGGTTGTGATGGTAAACAGACAAACTGGGCACACATTTTTTATAAATTTTTTAAGTGGTTTTCCACACAGCAGGTATATTTAGGTATCCTTTCCAGGTTTTCGTTGAATGGGTTTTCAGCACTCACGGAAGAGCTTTGACAGAATTTTCAATTGCTACGGTCAAAGACTTAGCTTACGATGATAGAAGCGAGATCTTGGCGTGGTTGCGGCACCCATTCGAAAATTCAACTTTACCCAACAGCTTCCCAGAGATTGAGTAGGATTTTCATATTATTTCTGTATGTAGATGGTCTTTCATGTGTTCGACCAGGATAAGCTTTGGTGATTCGTTTTTGCTTTGTACTAGCATCAAGGATATTAACTAAAAGCAGTTTTTGATTGATTAAGAATTGGAAGCTATTTGAGAACAGTGATAGAGACAACGCATTCAAATTTGGGTATGGTCACGATTGCAATCTGTGATTGTTTTCTCACTCAAAGAGTAGGTAGGTACTAGGTAGTGATTATCATTTGAGTTGTGTCCCAAAATGGCCATACATGAATGGGAGATATAGGAACTACTTTTCATTTGATTGGCGAATGATAGAAGATTTGAGCTCCTTTAGAACTTTCGGGAAGTTCTTTTTTTATGGTATCGTATATTGCAAACCCTCCAAAATCTTTGCGATAAGGACTTTTTTGGTTAAAGTTTACACACTAATGTTAAACTGACAGATAAGAAAAGTTTGAATTGTTCAATAGCAATAGCTCTTTGTCCTTACGATTAGGGAATGTCTAGATGATGTTGGTAATTTAACCCTCCATAAAGCACCCTAACATAACGCAGTAACTGCTAAGTTACAAATTTTGGATTAATCCAAATTTTTAGTCTAAGGAGACTTGTGTCCTAATCAAATTAGTGATTTATTTGACGACTGACATGAGTATTATATTTTGTGGAGTTTAGAAGACAAAGTTGGAAAATTTTATGTGATAATAGCCGTGTTTTATTGAGAATAAAACACGTTTGCAAAACATATAGCTAAAAATCGGACATGGGAAAACAACAACGATTAGTGAACAAAAATAAGTCAGTGTTCAGAAATGAACAACAGGGATGGGTGGTTAATGGAGTACATGGAATAAAGTTGCATTAGTGAGTATACGTTTTGTTGAGACTCTTTAGTGAAGATGACTGTAAAACTCCCAACAAAACACGGCTAATATTCCAAAAATCAGCAAAGTATGAAAAAAATGAAATGTGGAGAGCAAATAATGGAAGTTGTGATGAAGAATACCATCATTGGCATAAAGCAAGACTTTAACCTGAAAATGGACACACATGAAATAAACTCAGGATAAGGCTAAGACAAATAGACACTCTAATCAGAAAAAAATCTAAATCAAAGGACTCATAACTTTCAACTTAGTATAAAGAGTGTTTTTTAGACATATGGTTTTCAATCCGTCAATACTTTTTCGGAGTTAGTCTTTTTGATAGTTGTCATTTGATTTACCTATGCGTAATTTGCTTTACCATTTTAGTGAATCCACCCGACCACTTAGCACTAGGCACTATTCGGTAAATTGTCGCAAATCGTAGTCGCCGTTGACGCTTATTTTTACATGACCTCGAATTATAACCGTGTGAGTTACCTCCAAAAGAGCGGGTTATGTGAAGTCGCTTGTCTACGGAGATTATTTCTTGAAAGAGACCATCAGACGCGTTATTGCAGACATATACGGCCTCAAATGGTACAAAAAGTAATCAAAAATAGAGCCTCTCGGCTGGAATTTATTCGAACAAGCGGGGCAACAGAGTGAGGGATTGTGAAGCATAGCGCAGTTCTCACAATCATTGCCAATTCATTTTCATTTCACCACAAACGTGATGCTTAAAAAATAAACACGTTTCTACAAAAAACTTTGCTTCTACTCCAAGCAAATACAGTCAAACCCAGATATATTTCCCACTTTACATCAAAACAGCATGTGTTTTAGCAGCAACAAAAGGTTCAATTATTATTTTTATGGAAATCGATTCCGAGAAAGGAATCCTGCAAACCTGTGTCTGCTTATTTTGAATCAAGAATTTTTTCATTGAACTTAGCCTTTAAGTAAATTTCAACTGGTGTCCTTGAAAAAAAAAATGAATAGGTACCGCAAAATTGCTGTGAGGGAATTTAGGGAACCTACAATGCTCTGGCGATTTCGAACGGCTAATCGAGAAAGCGCTTTATGAAATCCTTATCGGAGGACTTGCTAATTCGTCGAATGTTGACTATTTATTCATGTAGAAAAATGATACAAGAATTTCTGTGCTCATCATGCGGTGCCATGCCAAACTTATGATGACTCCTTTGTCAGCAAAGAATAGTTGGTATGTACTTTGGTCTGTAAAATTGAGCAAAAGGCTGAAGACGCATGCTTTACTGACTTGAACTTAATGAAATCAAAACACGTTGCCGTTCCGTTTGCCCCACTGCCGATGAGCACAGTGCACAGCCAAGAGATCGGGAGCGATTGTGAACTAGATTAGAAGTGGGTGTCAATCGATCATTAATGAAAGCTAGGAATAAGTTAGGAGTTCGACGAATGTCAGGATTCTAACCAACTAAAATGATTTGATTTGAGTTGAATTTTTAGAGAGAAAGAAACAACATTGTTTTTTTTTTTTTAGTTTCCAGCGCTTCCTTCGGCAAAAGATGACCAAAGCTGATTTAAGTGCGCTATCAGTCGACAAGGGGTTAAAGTATACACGATTGTTTTTGTAAAACCGGGAAGAAATTGCAGTGTAAGACAGATGCCGTGAGGTGAAATATAAAAATATCATTTTTGTAGTTTTACTGACTATGTTACTTCCATTTGTCTTATTTCCATATCGTTAGATGCAAAACACAGTTCCAATTCAGAGCTTTGGCGATTTTTCATTAAATTCCGGGCCCGTATTACAATTAACGATACGTAAAAAGTATCTCTTTAACGTTTCTTTGCGATTACTTTTCACGATACTCGGTATCAATTACGATTACTTTTGGTGGTCGTTCTGGTAATTTTGGCATTTTCATAGACCCACTCTCATAGAGGGGATCCCAAACCAAAGCAATTTTGCATTCGGGGCAGAAACGCTATTGACGCAGGATTTCAGTCGGCACGATAACTAAAAATGCATATGCTGCTATAGTCATAGCTGATACTTTTTTGCTGACCATTTCAATATAAAAAAAAGGAAAAAATATATAGAAACATAACACGTTTTCAAAAAAAACTGCAGCACACTTGATATGGCTTATATTTGCGGTGACCATATTTTCCAAAACAAAATAATGAACAGTAAGAAAAAAAAACAAATTTTAACCAATTCTTTTCTATTAATTAAAAACTTTATAAACAGAAAAAAATAACTCAACTTTAATAAAATGCATTTTGTGCATTGAGGGAATTCAGTCTTACATGGATTTAAAATGAAAAAGAGGTTAATAAAAACAAAAACTTATGAACAAAAAATGAAAAAACTTAACATGAAATTAACACAGTTCATAACAATTTCTTAATTTTTAACATATTTTTCTGAAGAATAAATTAAGCCCACTTTGTCTTTTTCTTTAATTAGTCCCTGAACTCAAGACAGTTCATTTCGTAGTTATATTTAGTTATCAAAATAGATTTAATTGTTTCTACCTTCATTTGATTCTTTTCATTTGTCCAAATATTGTTTAAAATAGAAAATACACGTTCTGTTGGTGCATTTGATCCTGGCAGACATAATCAAAATGTTTTTGAAACTTATGTTTTTTTCTGTAAAAACATTGAAAATTTCTACCCCTATCAGCTGTTGTCTTCTGAATATCTATCTACCCATTCTCTAATTTTGCTCAGAGTGACATACACAATACGTCATCTACTCTGAAGTCACTTCTCTTTCGCATAATAAACATCAAACTTGCTTGTACTTGCTCCCAAGAAGGTATTGCACGGACCCGCTCCAAAATTTCAACTTCAATGAATGCAGTGTCCCATATCCCATTGACTTACATAGTCGACGCAACTACTGTTAAAATCTCTTGCATGCTTCTTGATTTTCTCTGAAATAAAATGATCTTCTTGTTCTAAATCCGAAATCATTTTTTTAATTACTATTGGTAAAAAATTTTATCTCTTCTTTGCTTAATTTTACATTTGAGTTCTTTGATGATCAGAGATACTTCCGTCATGCATATTTGCTGAGACTCAATTAGTAAAATGTTGTTATGGAAAAGATTAGCCTGACGATGTGCAAAAAACACCCATATTTCTGAATACGGATCATTAAAAAAGTCATTTAAAATAGTGGGGTACTTTGAATGCAACATAAAGTAAACCTTCAAGGGTCTAAAAAGTTTTATAATTCTTTCTATAGCTGGTTTAAGAGTAAGCCACCTTGTCTCGCTAAAACCCATTAGCTGCTCCACAAATTTCTTTCTATTGCTCTACACGAACTGTGTAAATGTAAAAGAAAGAACATATTTTGACGATAATTACTTCCACATCAATTCTCTGACAATTCTTGACACACTCAATATTTACATTTTGGATTTTTGGAATTGATATGAAATACAGAACAAATAATGAACAACTTTTAAAATACAGAACATTTATGTGTTTTTGTTTCCAGCAAAATTAATAATGAGCATCGTCTTCAAATACAGAACTGTTCATTATTATAATGAACGGATGGTCACCGTACTATATTAATCCCTTTTTTAGTATAAGCAATGAAAGACAACCCATCACACGGCTGTCGCTCTTTTTTCTCCTTCATGCAGTTATTTACGAATGGGCTTATTTTTATGTCAGATGGTTGTTTGTAGAAAAACTCGACACTTTAATTCCTTTAAAAGGATATTCTTTCAAGAATATATTTAGGTATGCCATTGGTATACTATACCACTAACCCAGAAACACACTTAACCCACCTTTGTGTCTCTGTGAATGTTTATCACTATAGGCATTCGATACCTACTCCAATCCAATTCAATCAATTTCCTTCCAACAAAGTTTATCCTTATAACATGACGGCCCACGCCTATATACCTTTATCTGAAAAAATTACCATAATCCCAATGTGCTCAACATGTCACGTGCCTCAACTATCTCCTGATTTGGTTTCGAGAATAGTGAGTTCCACTGCCACGTCTCAACATTGTCGATAAATGAATTTTCATTCACATTCACACTCTGACACCGACCGAACTGCAAATACTTAACATCCGGGAGTCCTGAGTAGAAAAGCGTTCGGGGAAGCGTTTCGTTTGTTATTTTTTTTTTTTTTTTTTTTGTTTTTCTTCCCCTTCTAGTTTGGAAACCAAATCAAATCTGAGTAAAATATATTTTTCTTTTGGAAGCAATTCAATCAGTTTGCCGCAAGTTCAAAGTTCAAAGCACGTCCGCCACATAGCGACGCATTATAGTTATGATTTCAATGGCTTATACTCCTGTTCGTTGGTAATGACAGGATATACCTAAGCATTAGAGGACGATAGCGACAGAGTGGCACATAACATCCGATATGCCATTTCTTTTACTCAGGCATGTCCTGCATACGAAATTGTCACAAATATGGTGCGTATATCTTCGTTTTTCTTTTCTGTTTTTTTTTATTCTTTTTATTTTTCTGGCTTGCTACCGAAGAGCATTATCGAAAAGGACAATGCCACAGGGAACAGCTCCACACACTCTATTCTCTATATAGAGCCAGACGAACGATGAGTAGTATGTGTGAAATATGTTTAAGTTTTCTACCAGATGTCCTTGGGAGCGTGGAGTAAGGTACCAACAACACGCCTGGGATCTGGGATACGTTTATACATTATATTTTGCGGCGGGAAATTTATACGATTTCAGTTTATGCAAATTATACCCAAGAAAGGATATTGCTCTTAGCCTAAGGAGGGTATTGGCAAATCAATTGTTATCCGTAAATAGGTAGTAGTGAGTGGTTATGGTATGGCTGGCAGTTTAGCTGTCGTATGTGGTAGTCTCGGTGTCGCCAGAAGCACAGCTGCACAGATCTAATCTTATGGTTAGTCGTTCGTCGGGATAGGAGTTTTAGTTGGGATAGGACCATCGCCATTCATTGTCGTTGTATAGGAAAGTTAAATGTTAGTAGATAAACCATTTGAAGCCATTTTCAAATTTTCCGTCATCAGCTGAATGAGAGAACACCAAATTTAAGTCAGCCTAATCAATAAGGAATGATGTGGGTTCCGGCACTTGGTCAACATGATGTATAGCAATTTTTCCTTTTATTAAAGAGAGGGTGTAAGTGGAATGTTATATGGTCTACTTAATCAAATGAGTACCGACCTAACTACATAAAATTACTTTTTATATTTTTGATGATTTCCTTCGTTTGTGTCTATCACAAAAACTGTAGCACTGGGTTGTTGCTCACATTGAATGAAATGGAAAAACTGATGAGCATACCTATACTAGTGAAGTGGGTGTTCTGGCAAAACTGTATCAGGTGAGGAACGCAACTGGCTATTTCACTAGAGCACTGTTTGTAAAAACAGCGACAAAAAAGAGAGAGACAGATAACGTTTCGACGATGTTTAAGAGAATCAATTGATTCTACTATTGAACTGTCAACTGTTTAAAGGCTCTGTTTTGTACCTTATTAAGTAGGCCGAAAGATGTTTGAGGAGCACCTGACCAAATATGGGAGTTATACTCTAGTTCCGGACGGAGGCTTTATAAACTGTAGCCAGATCAGAAGGTGTAAAATAATAAAAAATGTCTTGCATCGACTTAAGAAACCTTAACACCTGCAGCATTTTTGGCGACTTCCAATACGTGAGGTCATTCCAACGAAGGTTATCGTTTACACGCATACCAATAACCGACAATTTTTCGGTTTCTTGGATGCAGGTACCATTCATGCATAATGGCAATGGAGAAAGTTTAGTTTTAACGACAAATGACAGCGTTGAGTTTTTGAAGCATTGAATTCAACTAGGTTTTTATTACCCCATGTAACAATGCTGTCAAGGTCAGAATTCAATGAGTTAGTTATACGCAACAGTTCCAGTTCCACATCTGAAGAGCAGGGACATGAACTTGGCAACGAATATGATAAGCTGAGGGTTGAGTCGTCAGCAAAACAATTGAGAAGATTAGAAGTTTCAGACAAGTGATCATTAATGAAAATAAGAAAGAGAGTCAGAGACGAAACGGAGCCCTGTGGGGTATATTGGAGCATTTATAAAGTGGGTATCAGACTTGAAAGGTAGTTTCTAATCCAACGAATAAGAGACTCATCAATACGCATTTTCGATAAGAGAGCGTTATGCCAAACTCTATTAAATGCTCTAAAAATATCAAGCGTGATAATCTTACTTTCTCCAAAACAGTGTAAGGATTGGTTCCACTTTTCGGTGAGATATGCCATCAAGACACCACTGGACCGTTTGCTACGAAAGCCCTACTGTCAGTCATTAAGAAGCTTTCGTTCTTCAAAATACTTCATGAGTTGAATGTTTATCAACGTTTCCGTGGCCTTGGAAGGAAGGGACGTTAGTGCAATTGGACGCGGTAATTAGAACGGGACGGGTTTGACAAATGCAGTTTTCTTCTGCTCGGGTAGAGCCCAGAAAAAGAGGGAAGATAAAAAAGCTTACTTAGTGGTTTTGCTAGTGTAAAAGAACACCTCTTCAGTGGATTTATGTATATTGAGATGCTTGAGGACTCTCGCAACCGAGCGAGTACGAAAAAAATCTACATTATCAAGCTCCTTAAACATCTCTTATGATTGTTGGGGAATAAATCTTCTAACCATTTCTATCTTAATCAGGTTGTTTAGTCTTGAGTCAATGTTCTTAAATAACTTTAGGTTTCCTTAGCTCTCTTCACAAGTTTGTCGTTGTCAGTCTTAGTACACATTTTTTGTGTGGCCGCTATATTTAAGACTGTGTGTATATTATAGCGTAGGTAGCCTTGTTTCTTGATTGGTTCCTTTTCATTTGTTGCGATAATACTAATTAAGGCTCCCAGTTATCCTTGTTTGTTTGATTCCTTAACAAAATTTGTCAGAAGCACCTTCTGCCAATAGGACTTTACAGACTTTCACCTTAGACTTTATATATTTAGCTATACCTGAGTTTTTTTTTCTATTTTCAAAACAATCATTGTTTCTTTATTAGCTATACTGCTAGTCAGCTCAATATTTTGTTAACTTTCTTGGGCAAAATAAATACTGTGAGATACTACGTCTAACCCTCTGTCGGCTGAAGGAATGGATGGAATGTTTGCAGTTACCATTAGTTAGCAATGATATTCAATACATTTAGCCTACCCATTCGCATATTTACACTAAAACTCACAAACACAACCTAATTAGTCATACAAATTACCTTCAAGGAAACCTTTCAACTTAACTCACATGAATTGTTCCCTACAGCTAAATTACTCCTTAATGCGCTGTGAAATTTTTCAAATTGTATACGCACACCATATCAATTTTAAGTACACCTACACCGAAAATCTAAATCCATCGTTCATTCTTCGGTACCTTGCTTTATTGAATACACATTGTAAAAGTACGTCATTATGTTTGAAAATGATCAATCATTTTCAGAAAGCTATTTCAGGACAGGTCCTTAGCATAGTTGAGGCCATTCACTCAGTGGCATGCCAGGGCAGCAGAATAATGCACAGTAGGTCATTAGTGCACATTTATGTATTTGTATTTAAGTGTGATCCTTTTAAAAAGTAATAACAGAGGAAGGATTGTATACTATGTGTAGTTATACGGTCATTAGCAGGGATAACTTCATTAGATTTACTATAGTATGAGAGAAGGAAGTTCATGTTTTATGAGCGCTCCGTGGGCAATGTCAAAGCACTTCTCTATTCTCATGTTTGTTGATGCGATTGGTTGTTTATTGCAAGCCACTACTTTCCGTGTCTGGCGAAATTTCACCAGGAGTTTAGTCTCGTTGCGCATGGCTCAACTAAAAGTCGCCTACATTCATTCATCAGACTTATCAGCACCTTCACAAAAAAGGCTGAGAGAACGTCAATACTCATAAAAAATCCATGGCAAATTCAATCTTTTTGTTGTTGATTTACGCAACGTAGCAGTTCACTGAGGTGTCATGTGGTCCAACCATTGGTTTCTTGAAAGTTTTTGTTTCCGTCAACTGCAATGCGTATAGAATATTCTAGAATTTCGCAGCAGCTAACATCTTCTTAATCAAATTATTCGCTCTCAGCTGTTTTTCTAGAGACAAAGTGGTTTGTTAGAACGATATGCTTAAGTCGAAAAATAAGAAGTTTGAAAGTTGTAAGCAAATTCATCAGTACGCACCGATGAAATATCTCATCTGAGAATAGATCAGTGCCCGTGGCGGTGGCGTAATAGTTCTGCCTGTAACACGGGATGTTTGAAGTTCGAATTTCAGAAAAATCAACGAAAAAGAAATGTTCTTCTAGTGATATCATCTTTCGCGCGTAGTTGGCAAACATTCCAACAGTAAATTCATTGCCTTAAAAGCGCTTTCCCAAACCGCCGTTCGGAATCGGCAAAGAACTGTCAGTCCCTTCAATTACCTCACAAGGTATGGTTTGAGAAATGCGCTAGGCCCCAGGGCTCCCCGCTCTGTTACGACAGCCTGTTTATTCATTTATTTATTTAGCATGGTACGCCACCATCGAACTGATGTGCTCATTGTCGTACCTGGGCGAACCACACATCGGAGTTGAGGTTGAACTATTAATTGTGAACTTATTTTTAATAGGCTTTCCGTTTTTGAAATTACATTCCCATTCCATGATACTGTAATGAACATCTAATGGAAGGCGTTGCGCACAAAAATATAACTGAGGAGTATACTATACCCGAAGGGGACAGTGTGTACACATATCATAATTGGAACTGGAAGTAGCTTTCCTATATAAACTGTTCTAAATTGCTAAAATGTTCTCCTGTAGCTGATAAAAGTTGCTAAAATTTTCTCGAGCTGAAATGTTCTCTTGTATGATTTCCCCTAAACTGTTACAATAGAATTTTCTCGTGTATTCTTATAAACTGCTGGAATGTTCTCATATGGGGCAAGCAATTAGTCAGTTTTTATTGTAAAGTGATGGTGTAAAGATTGAATTAGTGTGGTTTTTAATTGAATTGTATATCGATTAAAAGTGATCTAATTATAGATGGATAACAAGTAAAAGCAAAGTTTTATTTCGAAAATAGCAAACCATACAATTCAATGGCGCTGGTGAAATACTCTAGACACACTTCGCCTCTATGTATTGCTCTAATATACATGATACATCTATAAAGGATGTGTAGTAAGCTTAAACAGCAAATCGTTGTTTAGTAGGTAGAGCTTAATAATTTAGGAGGTATACATTCATAAATATGTATGTATACATACCTATCATAATAATATGAACATTCTCGTGTAGAAATTGTTGAGTGATTACTATCTTGAGTGCCATTGTTAGCTTTACTTAGAGTCCTCTGTTTGTTTACAGTGAGGATTCCATAATTACGATATTCAAGTAGATTTGAAATGCCTTGGTTTGGTGTTGTATAGTAGATACAGCTTGAAGAGTGTTTAACATTAACGTTTTTCTAATAATAGCCATTTGCTTAGTTTCAAGTCCAATTTTGGATCTCGATTTGGCTATGGGAATTAAAAGAATCATTAAGTTTTATTTATTTTATTAACTGATTATGAAAAGGAAAGGCTTATTAACATACGGAAAGCAATTCATAGCGTAGTTTCACTATGATTCTACATAAAATGATTACTTTGAAGTAGGAACTTTTTGTTAAACGTCATGCTTTTTCAACCATTTGCTTCCTAGTGGCTTCTTGATGACATTTTTCTTCAAACAACGACTTTAAAAAAATGACACCTCCGGAAAGCAAGAGTTAACAACTACAGCCAAGTCATAGTAGGCATAGACCAGCAAGCGTCTTGAGTCCTCTGCGATTTTGTATTCATTATACAGACTTTGACTACCTACTGTAAGACAAAGTACAGAATACCAAAGTACATCAACTATTCTTTGCTGACGATGAAGCCATGCGGGAGTCCTCCATTAATGCAAGAAGTACTTAATGTATGAGTAAAAGTCTTTGAAGGTAGTGGTGTGTTACGAAATTACTGATCCAGAAATTTATTTGAATGAAAATGTACTTTCCAAGTCTGAAAAGTTCAAATAACTGAGATCAATGTTAAATAGAGAATAAACTTTAGATGACAACATCAATCATCGATGCTGCATAAAGTGGCGAAGATATTCCGCAATCTTCTGTGGCAGAAAAATGCCTCCTTAGCTTAAGGGAAGACTCTACATCGCGGTTGTGCGTGCAACAGTCACATACGGTTAACAATGTGTTACAATGTACAAAATGTATGAGAGTAAGTTTACGGCAACTGATATGAAGACGCTCCGTATGATAGCAGGACTTACAAATCTTGGAACTTATCTTCTTGGAAAAAAGAGCGCGGCTGACTAATTGATATGTTTGAAGGAGAGATCTGTAAAAAAGGCAGAGCCGTATACAACATTTAGACAATAGCGGAGAAACTAAAAGAAAAGCAGTCTTGGTACAGACAAATGCATCGACATCTGCATTTGGTTGCCCTGAGGCATGGAAGAATACGGAAGAATCTGAAAACCGGAAAGTTTGCTGAGGCATTCTGAAGTCAACATGGCGTACCTCACGAGTTCATCACAAGTATGAAGCAGTAAAGTGGGAGAGCTGTGATCCCTTCGAAAAAGGAAGAAAAAGAAGAATAGATGCGTATTCTTGTCCAAAAACCGAGCTGGCATACTGTTAGAGAAAGAGATGGATGGATGGAAAATGAACTGCTTATAACATGTTAGAACCACGGTTGCCACTTGCCAAAAAAATGTATCCACAAATAAAAATAAAAATGACCAAACGTAGCTTGACGGGACCAAAACTATGATTGATCCCGATGAAGAAAGAAGGAAAGAACACCAAGTTTTCAAACGGAAAAAGCAGCATGAGAAGCGCTTGTTTTACGAAATAGAAATTTCATGTAAGTATGAGCTTCAAAGTTTGCACCAAAAGTTAAAAAATCATGCCAGGGTGGAAAACCAAGAACTAAGCCCCTAAAGACCAAACGAACTTAGCGGTAGAACCGCAGTCATCTCTGAGGATCTGGAAAAGTTAATTATGCAGACTCAACATACACGATCATCAAGAATGCCATACTCTAGATCAGCAGAAGTTAAAGTTGCAAACTCGTAAGTTAACTCAAATCAGATAAAACTGGATTTGCAGACGTTCTCGACGCCGAAATTTTCAAGGAGCTAGCGGTTAGCTTCAAATGAGAATGCACCAGCTGCATGATTCCTGAACGTCAGATGCGATGGCTTGTCTTTGTGAACGTCTGGAAACCCATCAAGTCAACAAATTATCGTACAGCACACGGGAGATCTTAGAAAAAACCTGCGTATAACAGTATTGACAGAAATAAGCTATGCAGCGTCAGTCTAGCTACCAAAAAACCTTTCGTTTTCAGTTCTTAAAACAAATTTAGTCACGAAGTCACTACACATGCCGGTTATTTGAAGAAAACCACGTGTCATTTGATATCAGTGTTTCCTACCTGAATTCTGCCCGGTAAAATTCTGGTTCCATGAGCGAGCGCAGAACTCCAAAAATACCTAGGTTGGTATTAAGGGTAAACTGAGGTTTTTCAAGAGAACTCTTTGCGCCTACCTCAGAGCAATTGTTGTGCTTGAACGAACGAACTTATTGATGCACTTTTTACATAATTCGATAAGAAAATTGCTTTACATACATTTCAATTTTAAGGACCTATAAACTGAAGTGTTTCTCTTATTTCATTTCGTTGAAAAAATGACCGAATGGAGTAAAAAGTGACCGTGTGACCAAGTGAAAAAATAATGAACAGATTTGGACATAAATGACCAGATAGAACTCCTTTTCCCCTTCTTATGCAACCACATTTTTTTCTGCTTTTTCTTCGTCTTCCTTTTCTTCTTCTTTTTCTCCTTCGCATTTTCCTTTTCTTTTAGTTTTTCTATTCCCTTCACCTTTTCTTCCTCTTCTCTTCGCGCTTCGGTGCGAAACTACGAGAGTTGTGAACTCAAAGACATCATAACTCTCCTTGGCGCAGTAGAAAAACCTTTTTGGGGTACCTAAGCCATATTTCAAACACTACAAAAACAAAAATTGCATATAACACGTCTTTGAAAACAAAATGCAAATTTCCACTTCCAAAAAAACACAACTAAACAAGAAAAGATCAAAAGTTACACGTGCGTATATTTTCTTGTTTTTATTGTGTTTTTTACAAAATTATTAAAAGCTCACTTAATCACATCACTTAAAAATAAAAATAAAATATAAAAAACATTCTCTTGCTAAATTGAACCCATCTTTTATAAGCAAACAAAACGAAAATAGCATCCAACACCAAAACGATTATTTTTATTCAAGAACAGTGCGGCACGGCGCGGCGCGGAACGGTGCGGTATATCTCCCATTTGATTGTTCCATGAACTTTCAAAACAAGCACGCAATTCCAGCTTGAAATGAACCATTCAAGCAGTGATTCCTGTATTATAAGACACCATAAGTTTAATTTAATCATTTAAGTCCTTCATCCTGCCTTAAAGTACAAAACAACACGTACAATTCTCTCCTGTTATCTATGAAGTGTCAACGTCTCGCCTAAGATTCATTTTGCAAGGACTTTAAAGAATTAAGTCATTGAGGATTATAAAGCTCCAGATGGTGTATAATGATATGCATGCCATATGTTTTGTATGTACGTATTGTCACCCATAGCTTTTCAGAATGGCGAAAGCGACAGCGACACAAGAAGGAGCAGGAACAGTAGCAGCAGCGTCGGCAGTGGTTTGAAAAGTTTCTCATGGAATATTTTAAGTCCTCTCTTTGCATATGAATATCTATAAATTAGGCGTGGATGTGGGTGTTCTCTCTTTTGTATGATTTCTTTTTTTTTTCTGTTGTTTGTATAAAAAGGATACTTTAATATTTCTTGCACACTTAACACGCCCGACAAATGTACATCACACCCCTTTCTCAAATGACTTTATAATGACATTAAAGAACAGAATAAGGCTTTCGCTTGATGTTGGGTGGCAGCACATATGGTTTGACAGATTGAAAAGCATGACTTTTGCTAAAAGTTGGTATCCATACGTACTATGCGTGTATACATATGCGGGTATATATTTATGCGACGAGTGCAAACGATTGCTCTTGAAAACTTTGCAGCGAAAAAAAAAGTGGAATACTAATGAAGTGGCAACAATAGAGATGTATGGTTTTGACATCAACAAAGTTGAATGGATGCATGGAATTTCAAGAGTAAGATATTTAAATGAGAAGATTTGGCTTCAAAAACTTTTTTTTTCTAAGCTGAAGAAGGAATTACTCTTGTCTGCTGATTCCTTATTTTTCGTCCTCTTCTCTTTAGATATCGAGTTAGTATTTGCTAAGCTTGGTATTAACTGTTTTAAGATTTTCGGATCTAGTAGATACCAAATCTTAGTTGGAACAAAAAAACAATGTGGAATTAAACTATATTTTGAATTAAATAAATAAATAGGGTGTCGCAACAGAGCGAGGAGGCCCAGCCTCATTTCTCACAACAATGCCTTGTGAGGGAATGGAGGAGTATTTTGAAATGAGTATCTTTAAAAAAAAATATTTTAAAGCTAGGTAACTTAGGAGCTAAGAACCATCATAAAACGCCTCTTTATTCTTTCTAAGCTGTTCATTGTACAGTAAAATAAATAATAAATTTGATAAACAAAAACTTTTAAGCAGCAACCGAATTAATTTTTAGCTCTCTCCTTTTTCTTAAGACATAAAACTGAGACGAAAATGCAAACAACTATTCAAAAACTCCGATATTTCCACTCTGAATAAATAAATGGGGAGGTACATTAAAGCTGCAGCAGCCTCCGAGGCCGAGCAAAATTTTTCTCAATAATTTTGCTTAGTGGAATTAAAACTGATCTTATCGCAACAAAGGCTGAGGAGCTTGAGGGTCAATTGCTAAACCATTTACCCGTGAAAAAGCCATTTTTAGTTTCAGGAATTTAAAAACTTCCAACTCCCATATAGGAGGAAACGTGTTAACCGCACTACTATACATCGTTCGTGGCGTAAAAGGTGTCACTTAAATGTTATTTTAATACCTTCGATTATTTTTTTGGTAGATGAGCGTTTGTTTTTTGAGAGAATGATTATAGATATTCAAAAGCTTATCAGTGTGTTAAAAAAGGTTTTAGGCAAGGCGATGCACTGTCATGCGACTTCTTCAACATTGTCCTTGAAAGAATAGTGCAAAACTCCCACGTCAACACAAGAGGCACAATCTTTCAAAGATCCGTTCAATTTCTCGGATATGCCGACGATATTGACATAATTGGAAGAACGCAGCGTGATGTCAATGGCGTGTTTATGAGCATTGAGACGGAAGCGAAGAAGATGGGTTTAGTGGTAAATGAGGGCAACACCAAGTTTATGTTGTCATCAAGAAAGGACACCCAACACCGACGTCTTGGACAGAACGTCACGATTGACAGCTATAACTTTGAGGTAGTTAAGGACTTTGTCTACCTAGGCGCCGCTATTAATTCAGACAACGACACCAGTGCTGAAATCAAACGAAGAAAAACTCCTGCCAATCGCTGTTTCTTCAGACTAAGAAGGCAATTGAGTAGTAAAGTCCTCTCTCGAGCAACTAAAGTGTCCCTGTATAAAAAAACTTATCATACTGTTCTTATATGTGTATATGGCGCAGAGGCATGGACCTTGTCAAAGGTAGATGAAAACGCTTTAGGATGCTTCGAAAGAAAAATTCTTCGGCTGATTTTTTGTCCCGTCTGCATCTGCATAGATGGAGAGTGGAGAAGAAGGTTTTTTCACGAACTCTACGGGCTGTACAGCCAAACTGACTTGGTCAAGCGAGTCAAGGTCCAGCGGCATAGATGGCTGGGTCATGTAGAGCGAATGGACACTAACACTCCGGCCCGGAAAGTCTTCGATTCAAATCCTGAGGGACGGCGCAGTAGAGGAAGACCGCGACTCAGGTGGCGCACGCAAGTAGGAGAGGACCTCAACCAACTTGGCATGCAAAATTGAAGGCAGCTAGCTAGGGACCGAGCTGGCTGGAGAAGCATGTTGGTTGAGGCCCTGGTCCGACCCGGACTGTAGCGCCACCTTAAGTGAGTAAGTAAATAATCATTGTGTTAACCTATGTGCAACACCTCACCACATTTGTATTTAACACAAAGGGCTGGTGTTGGACACAGTAAACGTAACTCGAGCTCTTGGTGCTTATTGCGATTTTATCTACTTCCTCTCGCAATACTGATTTTCTATTTTGAATCAGTAAAAGAGCCGTTCACACTGTGCAATTAGTTGGACGGACTTTGGCTTGAACGACCAATGCTTGACAGTGTGAACCCTCAGACGACCGCTTGACCAACTTGTTGGACGATTTTCAAATATTTTTGAAAACTTTGAAGTTGGATAGAACGGAGGAACATACGACATAAAGTTAGACGACAAGCTTGATAGTTTGAACGCAAACTACATCCGACCATCCAACATCTTTCTGTCAAACGATGTCTGTCAAACTAATTGTATAGTGTGTACTCGGCTGAACCTACATCTTGATAAAAAAAAAACATTAATATGAAATAGTGAAGCAATACTCTATACAAATAATGTAATGTCCAAGAAAAAGCTTAAGTTGTCTGAATACTTTTTTGTTTCAACCAACATTCGCTCATCCACCTCAGCTGTTCAAAGAAATTTATTCTAGTGATGCTTCCTGGAAAGGCAACAAAACAAACTTTAGGTTTATCCATCTGACAGCTGTTCAGTGCTCATATAAATGTGTGCTTACGTAAATATTGAAACAAAAAAAAAAAAAATAACGTACGACTTCCAGGGTTGATTTTTGCCTGAAGCAAGGAAATCCTGAGAGTAGGTGGATTATATTGGATGTGTACTTGTGAATATGTACTTTTATAATATCACAGATTTTATATTGAAACGAGCATGCATAGTGCACAGTTATTAGCAATATTTGTGGATTAAACTTTCCAGTTCGTTAATGAACGATGAGACTAATTCACATTTTTTGTTCATAGTTTATCGTTAAGTCAAATTACAAACTAAAGATAAAAATCAGTAGGATATGGGATACTTGGGCCTGGGAAAATTCTGATGAGCGTGGGAAAATTCTGAGCGAGCCAAAAGGGTGCCGTCGGTCTGATCAAAGGGAGATAATAGCGTTTAGAGTCACGTAGGTTGAAGATCCTTACGATGGGATGAGAGTAAAGAAAAAAATGAAAAGTAATGTTGTGTGTGTGCGAAGAATCAAGAATAGACACGATCTGTTGATAGATCTTAGAACGGGGGTGTGAAATTTTGGTAGTTTGTTGATAGATATAGGAATAGGTAGGACTGAGATTGTGATATGAGATAAGAAAATAGAGACAATAAAGGGGGAAGATGGTTTCTATTGAGTATTTTTTATGGTTTTTTTGTTTTAGATTTCGCTGGCGCTTGGAAGTGGTTGATTTTTTTTTATATGTTTGGAATTTGTTTGAGGGTGAGGTGAGGGTAGTAGGAATGTTTTTTTTGTTTTGGTTGTAGGCTAGAGAATTTGGTCACGTCCGATATTTGGTTGGGGATAGATTGTGTATGAGCAAGTCGTTTAACAGCTTAGCATGAAAGGTTGTTGTCATGTGGTTGTTTTACTCTATACCGTAGGGTAAGGAAGTGACCCATGTTCACATAGCAATAAAATCCATGATCAATGTTGAAATCGAGTACCTGTGTAGCATAGAAAGGTAAAATAAACCAATACTCATTGTAAGGAAAGATGATGATGCTAATACAAAGGCAAAGGTATATTTTGTTGTGAATATCGTCGGATTGATATGACAGGCAGAAACGAAGTGAAACAAACGAATAGGTTTTTTGTATTAGATTTCACTGGCGGTTGGTGATGGCTGGATTTTTTTCTTGCAATTTGGTCTCATTCGATATTTGTGTGTACATTTTACACGTTAGCATGATTGGTCTTTGGTCTCTATGCCAAAGATTATGGATGGTTTTTTATTGAAAGGAATTATTATAAGGTTATCGGCGTTGAACAAAGGATAATAAAAGCGTCTAGAGGCACGTGGACAATTGGTAAAGAAAAATTGAAGCTGTGTGTATTTTGAACAATACATACGATCCGTTGATAGATCTTAGAACGAGGATGAGAGATTTTGGTAATTTGTTAATACTTGACGATAGAGAATTTTATCACGTTCGATATTTGTTTGGGCATAGATTGGACATGAGCATGAAATTTTACAGATTAGTATGAAAGGTCATTGGCATGTTTTATTATATGCTATAGAGTAAGGATGGTGATTTCTAGAAAGAAATTACTATAAGGTTGTCAGGGGTTGAACAATCCCGTCCCCCGGAAGGAATAAGGTAATTTTTGATTAAAAGCTACTACGCAGTATTAGAGCTGTTTAAAGCAAGTGAATTTGTGTCATTCAATTTTAAAGCAAAGTAAAGGTGTTTCATTTATGATCACTTAGATTAATAGGAGCGATTTGACGATACCTTTTTGCCATAAAAAATTTCAATAAATTAAGTAATAAAATATGTTTAGAAGACTTATAATCATGCTCTTTAGGTATGGTGTATGGATCCACTTTAACTGTAATGATGTTCAAAGATTATATGGTTCTCTGCCTTAAGAACGCAAGAAGTTATTATAAGGGTGTCGGTCTGAACAAAGGGAAATAATAGCGCTTAGAGGCACATTTACAGTTGGCAGGTTGAAGATACTTACGATGGCATGAGAGTAAAGAAAAAATGAAAAGTAATGTTGTGTGTAGTGCGAACAATACACAGGATCTGTTGATAGATCTTAGAACGGGGGTGTGAGACTTTGGTAGTTTGTTGATATGTACTTACTTTAAGATATAGGAATAGGTAGGATTGAGGTTGGGATATGAGAAAAGAAAATAGAGACAATAATCGGATTTAATATTCTCAAATTTTAATCCGTTCTTATGTTGAAATAAACTCATCATAACATTTGTTTTGCCCCCCCAATTAGAGGGGCCCGTTATTAATCCTCTAATACTTTTTGGCAACCTAAACTATAAAAGAGTTTAACTACAGTCACGATCAACAGTCGTACTGCATCTGTTCGAAGGTATACAGTGCTTAAACTGATACAGTTAAAAGCATTTCAATACAGCTTATAACTATTTACATTCTTTAATTCAACATCTACACTATGATGCAAATAAATGAAGATTTAACAAAAGATCCCTCGTAATAATGGTCGTTATAGAAACGCTTTGTCTGTTTCCTAAAACTATAAAAGAGATTAACTACAGTCACGATCAACAGTCGTACTGCATCTGTTCGAAGGTATACAGTGCTCAAACTGATACAGTTAAAAGCAGATCATCACAGTTTATAATTATTTACATTCTATAATTCAACATCTACACTATGATGCAAATAAATGAAGATTTAACAAAAGAGCTTATTAAGACTACTGATGCTCTACGAAAAAAGTATAAAGCTCTGAGAGAGAGGAAAGAAGCGCTCGAACTTCAACTTGAAGAAACTTTCAAACCTATTACGAAACCTCTTAAAGATATAATAGAACACACAAAAGGAAAACATTCGAAAAAACCCCAACAACAGCATCATTTTGAGTCTCCGCACAAGAAAATAAAACTGAATTATGAAAATGAAAATGGTGATGATGAAGATGATGATGACGATGACTATGACGATGAGGATGTTAATGATGAATTTAGAACACCCAATATTAAGAACACTAGTACTTCACTCATGAATGAATCAACCCCTAAAACGTCCAAGCCATCGTCAGTTAGAAACAGAACTAGTAGAAGTGATCGTGTGCGAAGAAGAAGTCTTGCTCGCAACTTTGGTTTGCAATTAAAACAAAAATTTGAAGAAACTCCTCAGTCATATATAGATTTATTAATAAATAATTCTAAATCCCTTGACGAAGTGTATGGAGTTCATTTGAACAATGGTAAACTACAAATCGGGGACAAAGAGTTAAAAATTCGAGGAAAAGCACTAAAAATTAATAATAAGACATATAACGGCACGAAGGGTTTGTTTGAACTAATATTCAAGAAAAAACCTAACTTTTCCTTATATAGTAAAGAAGATTTAAAAGCGTATAAAGATATAATGTATAATACCAATGCTTACAGAAGGTCCTACGATTCCAGAAACCAGATACTAGGTCATAGAGGATATAAATACAGGGAAATCATAAGTAAACTATTAAATGATGATAATAATCCTAGTGTCACTTCACCTTCAATCGGTTCTGGATTGATGCAATTATCAAATAATAAGAAAGAATTCTTCTGGGACAATCCAAACGAACTCGTAGATCGTTTAAGACTTCTTATTGCATCACAACAATCCGGTAACAAGAATCATTCTAACGAGATTGCTTCAATTATTGAAGAATTAAAGGAGGCCAATATAGTTCAGTAAAAAAAAGTATCGGACGTTTTTCAAATAGAACAGTGAAAGGGTGACCTGGACCCAGAGGAGTGAAAGGTGAACATCGTCCTATAGGATTGAAAGGAGAAAGAGGGTTGCCTGGCCCAGCTGGTGAAGGATTTGACAAAACTGAAAACGATGATTATAATTTAAAGAGGAATCGATTAAAATATTCAAGACCCCCGAAGAAAAGTGATGATGCAGCTTCAAAGAAATATGTTGATGGAGTATGTAATCAACTTAGAACATATTTTCAATTTCAATTAGAGACAATCGAAAAAAATTCATCGACAGTACAAATAGTAATAAACACATTAAAAACAACCACGATGAAACTCACTTTAATGAAAAAAAAAAAAATTACATGTTTGAAAAATAAATATTTCTTATTAATATATACAATTTACGTGTTTTTTTTTTTAGACATATTATAAATGAGTTTGTAGATGTGCTGATATCCAAGAGTTGTGTTCAGAAGGAAAACCAAGCCATTTAACAAAAACTTTATTTTTTCTCCTACGAATCACTTTTCTACAAGATAAGTACCTATCAGGGCTCATAGAAACCATTTTTTACAGGGTGACCTTGAAAATATTCTAAGAGATGGGTGACAGGATTTGAAAGTTGAACTCTTGATATTTTTAATTTTCAAATGCATGTTTATATTTACTTATTCTCACAGGCCTTCAACTTTAAACTTGAAAATAACATGGATTCTGACACGGTTATATACTGTTGAGAGTAAATGTTTTCTCATTTGTATGATTAACGATGGTTTCATTTTTATAGTACGATGTGCAGAATTATTATACGTTTTAGTTAACGACGTTACCATGTCAATCCATCTTTATGTACCATTCACACTGAATTCCTTCCACATGAGTGATTTTAAGGTACGATTAAATCGTTCAACGATCGATGCTTTAAGAACGCTAAATGTTGAGTAATGATTTATTTGATGCTGCTTCGTAAGATTTGCAAAATGCTTATTAAAAAATTCTTTTCCATCAACTGTCTGGAGATTCTTCGGAATTCGGAGATTTCAGAAAATTTCAGCTTGATATTTTCCTTCTCTAGAAAATCCGCAATATTTTTGTTTTTATCCTCTTCAGATAAACATATACTTGGCCACCCTGAAGCTTCTTGCTTTATTTTGAGGTAGTTATTCATTATTGAGGTAAATAATCCCTCAGAACCTGTCTGATGATGAGGACGAGGACTTGAAACTGATAGGGGGATCACCTCTCATAAACCCAGCTCACAGCTCTAAAGGTGTATGAAGATGTATGAGATATTTCTATAAAGAATTATCTTGACGAATCATACGAACTACATACACAATGTATTCAATTTGAAGTCGAGAAATTAGAGAAACACTTTTTTTTTTTTTTTTTGTAAATGCCATTGACAGCTAAAACTGAAATTATTACTAGAGACGAATCCGATATAAATCTTCGAGCAAATCCATCTGAACCTTAGTAACACATTGACAAGATAGCAGACAATAATGTCCAACATAAATATCAAGTTCATTTTCGATGAGATCCTGGATTTTATGAAAGCACATCAACATGAGCTGCTGGAGGAACATCATGAATATCTGACAAGATGCTTATTTTTTTTTTTTTTTTTTTTATTATGGTACTTTATTTAATCACTAATAGGTTTTCATTTACATGTTTTTCATTTGGTACATTTAAGCATGGCTTTAGCCGTCTGCCGAGAAATGACAACAAATTTAAAAAGAATTATTATAGGTAAATACTATTATTCATAAATATTCATTTCAAAAAGGAAAAAATTAATAGTAAAAGTAGCGTTACAAACATTTAAAAATTTTCATCTATTATTCTTGATCTATACTTGAGAGCAGTGTGGCAATAGGAGGCAAGTTTATTCCAATTTTCGCTTTCGTTAAGTACGCGTTTGACATCTTCGATGGTCATAAGATCCGTTCCATAATGACTACGCCTTATCTCCTTCAATATTGGGCAAACACCAAGAAAATGTATCACATCTTCGTTTTCTCCAGTATTGCATAGAGTGCACCGAAATGCAATATCCTCACGATGTGGCATATAGTTTAGCTTAAGAAGTTCTCCTCTCGCTCTAATTACCATTGATATTTGTGCTGTACTTAGTCCAGTGTTAGCATAGTTTACTTGTTGGTGTTCTAGTTGTCGGTAGACAACCCGTGTTCTTGAACTTTCCGCTTGAATTACATTTTCTGTTTTGATTGCCTGTTCTACATCCAGGATAAATTTTTCAGATATAGTTTTCCACTCTGGGATGTTGTTTTCAGTCAAATCGAGATGAATGTTATATTTTACTGAAATATTTTCCCAGTCTTTGAAGAAAAGGGTTTTCGTCCTTATAGCTTTTTTGGCAAGAGCCTTGGTCAGGCGAGTATTGTCATCCCCATTTAGGATTTTTGTTATGTAGCTCATGTTTAGTTTAAGCGAAAATACAAATAAGGGGGACATTCCACTTTCAATTTGAACCATATAATTTGGGGTGGTTGATGGAAGCCGATAGAGTTTTTTGAGAAAAAACCGCAGAAGCTTCTCTACATCTTCATAGTATTTGCCTCCCCAAACCTGTGCTCCATAACACATTACGGACCGCATAACCGCTTCAAAAACTTTTATTTTCGATGGAATTCCAACTCTTGCATTTGCCATCAAGTTTCGCCAAGTTGAATTTATCGCCTTTTTCGAATCGGAAAGTTTCATTTTAAAGTGCTTTTTGAATGAAAGATCATAATTTATCAAAACACCTAGGTACTTATATGATTTGACAACTTCCAAATCTTCCCCACCATATTTCCACTTTTCGTTTCCTGCTAAGCGACCTGATCCTTTTCTAAACACGAGTACTTTTGACTTTGTCGTATTGATTTGTAGACAATTATATTTGCAGTATTTTTCTAGCTTATTTATCATAAGCTGTAAAGAGCTGGGTGATTCTGCCAAAACTACCAGGTCATCTGCAAAAAGTAAAGTTGTTACTTTGATTCCTTCCACTATGACTCCTGCAGGTAGGAAGTCTGCTATGTCATCCAAAAACAGTGAAAATAACAAAGGGCTTAGAAGACATCCCTGTCTTACACCTGTGTCTATTCCAAACCAATCTGATAGCTCCTCTCCATTCCATATTGCTGATTTGTTACCACTGTAGAGACTTATTATATTATTTAGGAACTTTGTTGATACGCCGATTTGTGACAGTTTGTAAAATAGACAGTTTCTGCTGATCATATCAAAAGCCGCTCGAAAGTCGATAAAGAAAGCATACAGTTTTTTGTCCCGATTAAGGTAGCTTTGGGCGATGCTTGTTAGATTGAAGATTTGGTCTACTGTAGAAAAACCTTCCCTAAAACCTGCTTGGAATTGGCTCAACTTATTGTTTTCTTTGACCCATTTTGAAAGCCTAGTATTCAACAGACCAGTAAAAATTTTCGATATCGTATTCATGAACGAAATTCCTCTGTAGTTCGCTGCGTTATTAGGGTCACCTTTCTTGTATATTGGGAAAATGATAGATTTTTGGAATTCTTCTGGTACCTTCGCCTCATTGAATATATTATTAAGTGACCTTAAGACTTTTTCAAGGAAATTATTCGGAGCATTTTTGAAGAACTCATAGGGGATTCGATCTTCCCCTGGTGCTTTGTTCTGTTTAGCTTTTCTCAACACTTCGCAAAGCTCTTGCATGTTAAATGGAACGTCCAATGTGTCATCAGTTACTTGAGGCATTGCATACATATATGATAATTGTGGTTCCTCTGGATTAAGCATTGTTCGGAAATGATCTTTTAATGTATTTACTTCAACGAGAGTGCCTACTTTGTGTTTGTTCCCGTTGAGTTTTTTTGCAATAGTCCAAAACTCTTTGCTATTGGAAATATTAGCTATTTCACATGCCATTCCATTGAAGTACAATGTTTTCTTTTTATCGCAAATAGCTTTGTACCGACAGTTGGCTTCTATATAGATTTGTTTCGTCGTTGCTGTGTTCAGCTCTCTAAAGAGATTAAGAGATCCAAGTGATTTTTTCCTGGCTTTTGAACAGTCTTCATCAAACCACGGTTGTTTTTTTTCTAGTTTATTCCTGTTGGTTTTGGATTGTGCTATATATTGGATTATACTTGTCAGAAAACTTGGGTATAAGAGTGCGTTGTTCCAGTCCAATTCCAGTATTCTAACGTATTCCTCTAATTGTTGTTGGTACTGATTTACCCAGCTATCTTTCCAAATGAGTTTTGGCAGTAGAGATAAATTTTTAGTCACAGTGGTATTGCTATTCATTGTTCCTTGGATGGACAGTGGCATGTGGTCTGAAAAAGTTTGGGATGTTACATGCATATCCTGTACCATTTCGTGCCATATTCCGCTTATAAGTGCATAATCAATTACTGAGCATCCATTTCCTTTTATAAATGTATATTCCCCATCGCAATCACTTTTTGTTCTTCCGTTTAGTAAACATAAATCAAAGGTTTCGCAAGCTTCAATAAGTTGTTTGCCTTTAGCGTCTGTGGTTTCATCCTTCGATTTCCTAGTAACATTGGCAAAACACTGGAATTCGCCTTTGTAGATAGGTGTTACTTGTTCGCTTCCAACTCTCGCATTCAGATCGCCAACCAAAAGCATATTTTTGCATCCTACATTGAGAAGAAAATCGATGAGCTCATTATATTCCACTTGCCAGTTGGAACAGTTTAAGTATATTGGACAAATTTCCATGCTTGATCCTTCAATTTCCATTTTTACCAGGACTCTACCTTCTTTCCTTATAAAACAGCAATTTGTTTGAGACGAAAACTGTTTATTTATCCCAAAAACCATTCCTCCGCTTGCTCTACCATAAGTCTGAGTTCGGACTGCAGAGCTCCATAACAATTCAAATTTATTAAAATAATTTTCAAAGTTTTCACAATTTTCAATTAAAAAAGTTTCATACAAAAAGAATATTTCATATTTTTTGACATATTCAAAGAAATCTAAATATTTACTTTTATTTTTAAGTCCAGCTACATTATACGACAATATATTAAAGTTTAATTTTAAATTTGATTTAGCTACTATATTACTAGGGCAGACGGCAACACTACTAGGAACGAATTTGTTTATGGTTTCTTGATGAGAGTGAAGATGTCGCTACAATAGCTTGAGAGCTTATTCTTCCGCTGCCACTTGTCATTTGTATGTTTGACGTTTTTTGCAATGACATAACCAGCTGATTGAGGATTTCTTCTCCATCGCCTTCTCCATCTTTCCAAATAAGTTTTTCGTTTTCGTCGTATAAGAATATTTTATCTTGAACTTGAATGTACTCTCCCTTCAAATAAATTTTTAGATTTGGATGTTTTGATATTAAACTCCTCTTTAGGTTAAATATCCTTCTTCGACGATCTCGAATTGCTTTAGGGTAATCTCTATGAATTGAGACTCCAGTGTTCTTCAGTTTACCAACTTTGGTCATTATAGTTCTTACTTCTTCCGTGTTGTTCATCTGAACCAGTATGTTTGCCACATTTTCGTTCGCGGACCTCAAATTTTTCACATCATTAAAAACATGATTTGTTGCATTGCTTTCTAATAGATCTGCACAAATTTCCTTCGCACGCTCAATCGGGTTGACATTCGTTGTTGTTGGGATGTGCACGATGATGTTGTTTTCGCATGCCCTTTTTGCCATAAGTTGCACTTCTCTTTCCCACGTACCATATCTACGCTGTGTTATGTAGAGAGCCTCCTGCGTTTCCTGAAGTTGCATTTGCGTAAAAGTCAATTGGTTTTGCAGTGCATCTATTTGAGCTTTTTGTTCTCTAATGCTATTCTGCAATTCTATAAGATCTCCCTTCGTTGCGAGATTACATGTTTTCCGATCGAACAATTGTTCAAGTTCTTCTACTGTCATTTCGCCCACACCCATTGTGCAAACAGTTTTTTGGCTTGGTTGGTTTGCTTCGGGTGAAGTTTCAAATACCTTACGCTTTAGCATATATTTATAAGTATGTGTACGTTTGTGTATGAGTTTCACTAGTTATAGTTTCTTTGTTGGCAAGATCAATTTTTATCTTGATTTTTCTTATTATCTAAGACTTACTCTGATGTGTTTTTGAGTTTTTTAGATGAAAGACAGTTTCTTGCGCACTTTGAAATTATTTGCATACACTGTTTTTTTTTAAATATTTGCAATTATAAGAGAAATTCGGGAGCTTAGATTTTAACCTTTTTGACACTTTAGGACCAGAGTTGCCATGATGTTGACAAGATGCTTATCCTTCTTGAAGATGTATAGAAACGTATCCTCTACCACATCGAAACATGGATGTCATTTTGTTAACTGCCCTTGGTCAAAGAATTTATGCCAAGACGGACCTGATACTTGTGCATGTTATTTGATTGAAAATAGAATGTTCAAAGTAAAGAAGTTAATGTTGTTGTACGAAAGATTAAAATAAATAGATTAAAAATAAAAGAATCTTTGAAATGTATTATTTCAAATCCAGCTTGCCGTCAAAATACAACTGTCCAAGCGCTTCTCTCTTGACCATTAATTTAGTCATTATTTGACATGGGTATCTTTGCATCTGAAAATGAGAATTATCGATATCTTCTCACAGTAATACATACATTTTCCAGGTTTAAATAGACATTTCCTTCGGTAACTGGCAGAAATTTATGGATTCTAACAACTTTCCTTGTTAAAGGTCAAATGATCACAAAAAATTAGCGCCGGCTATGAGGATGGATTGTTTTGAAACTTTGAACAAACCTTTTGGATTATTATTTTGCTGCTGGTGATGTGGATACAAATATGCCCGTGACACAGACTCCATCGACGTCTTCTGTAATTCCACTTCATTAACCAATGAAAGACATACCACAAATACAACAACATCAACCTCAACTAGTGACCTTCGATCATGCCTACTCATATGCATACTACGAGGTAGGTGATGTCAAATTTCATACAAACATTCCTTACTACAAGGACAGGCTTTTGCCAATACTGCCAGTTCCTGGTCCATCAAAGAGTGTACCGAGGAATTCCTTTCCACCTCGGTCAGCAAAGAGCTTCCGCTCGAAAACACTTTATGCAGTTGATTCATCTGAAGATCGAAATGAATACATCACCAGATATGGCCCCACTGAAAATCATTACGAAGAAGTCGATGAACAAAAAACTCTCAAAGTCTTATCACACAATCTAATAGGTTCAGTTAATACTGATGCTGTCGAAGAAGAGCGACGACGTGTCCAGGATAACCATTTTCGAGTACTTGGCGAATTAAACTTGTCATTAGAAGCACTGATCATGCCACTAATATCACCCTAGTCAAGAGAAATGAGGCAACAAAATATGGTAGAAAACTAAAAAGAAACTATACTTTTATGACAATAGCTGAAACCGAATAATTAAAAAGGCTAAAGAAAATTTGTGTTAAGTTTTTTATTTCAAAAAGTTTTTAATTTTGCGGCCTTTCAAATTGAACCGCTTAATGTTTATATGAGAGTCGCTCAAGACTTTTATTTTCTGAAAATAATAATGAGAAGTAAATAAAAAAATTATTTCAATTTTCGGTTTATTTTTATTTATCGAAAAAAATTTTTCTGAGATTGCAACAAATTGTTATTTTTATCGAAAAACAATTGAGGTTCATAGTTTACCTCTTCTTGAACTGGAAGCTTCTGCTTCCTCTTTTCCTTCGGTTTCTGCAATATGATTTGATCTTTTATAGTTTAGGTTGCCAAAAAGTATTAGAGGATTAATAACGGGCCCCTCTAATTGGGGGGGCAAAACAAATGTTATGATGAGTTTATTTCAACATAAGAACGGATTAAAATTTGAGAATATTAAATCCGATTATTGTCTCTATTTTCTTTTCTCATATCCCAACCTCAGTCCTACCTATTCCTATATCTTAAAGTAAGTACATATCAACAAACTACCAAAGTCTCACACTCCCGTTCTAAGATCTATCAACAGATCCTGTGTATTGTTCTCATTACACACAACATTACTTTTCATTTTTTCTTTACTCTCATGCCATCGTAAGTATCTTCAACCTGCCAACTGTAAATGTGCCTCTAAGCGCTATTATTTCCCTTTGTTCAGACCGACACCCTTATAATAACTTCTTGCGTTCTTAAGGCAGAGAACCATATAATCTTTGAACATCATTACAGTTAAAGTGGATCCATACACCATACCTAAAGAGCATGATTATAAGTCTTCTAAACATATTTTATTACTTAATTTATTGAAATTTTTTATGGCAAAAAGGTATCGTCAAATCGCTCCTATTAATCTAAGTGATCATAAATGAAACACCTTTACTTTGCTTTAAAATTGAATGACACAAATTCACTTGCTTTAAACAGCTCTAATACTGCGTAGTAGCTTTTAATCAAAAATTACCTTATTCCTTCCGGGGGACGGGATTGTTCAACCCCTGACAACCTTATAGTAATTTCTTTCTAGAAATCACCATCCTTACTCTATAGCATATAATAAAACATGCCAATGACCTTTCATACTAATCTGTAAAATTTCATGCTCATGTCCAATCTATGCCCAAACAAATATCGAACGTGATAAAATTCTCTATCGTCAAGTATTAACAAATTACCAAAATCTCTCATCCTCGTTCTAAGATCTATCAACGGATCGTATGTATTGTTCAAAATACACACAGCTTCAATTTTTCTTTACCAATTGTCCACGTGCCTCTAGACGCTTTTATTATCCTTTGTTCAACGCCGATAACCTTATAATAATTCCTTTCAATAAAAAACCATCCATAATCTTTGGCATAGAGACCAAAGACCAATCATGCTAACGTGTAAAATGTACACACAAATATCGAATGAGACCAAATTGCAAGAAAAAAATCCAGCCATCACCAACCGCCAGTGAAATCTAATACAAAAAACCTATTCGTTTGTTTCACTTCGTTTCTGCCTGTCATATCAATCCGACGATATTCACAACAAAATATACCTTTGCCTTTGTATTAGCATCATCATCTTTCCTTACAATGAGTATTGGTTTATTTTACCTTTCTATGCTACACAGGTACTCGATTTCAACATTGATCATGGATTTTATTGCTATGTGAACATGGGTCACTTCCTTACCCTACGGTATAGAGTAAAACAACCACATGACAACAACCTTTCATGCTAAGCTGTTAAACGACTTGCTCATACACAATCTATCCCCAACCAAATATCGGACGTGACCAAATTCTCTAGCCTACAACCAAAACAAAAAAAACATTCCTACTACCCTCACCTCACCCTCAAACAAATTCCAAACATATAAAAAAAAATCAACCACTTCCAAGCGCCAGCGAAATCTAAAACAAAAAAACCATAAAAAATACTCAATAGAAACCATCTTCCCCCTTTATTGTCTCTATTTTCTTATCTCATATCACAATCTCAGTCCTACCTATTCCTATATCTATCAACAAACTACCAAAATTTCACACCCCCGTTCTAAGATCTATCAACAGATCGTGTCTATTCTTGATTCTTCGCACACACACAACATTACTTTTCATTTTTTTCTTTACTCTCATCCCATCGTAAGGATCTTCAACCTACGTGACTCTAAACGCTATTATCTCCCTTTGATCAGACCGACGGCACCCTTTTGGCTCGCTCAGAATTTTCCCACGCTCATCAGAATTTTCCCAGGCCCAAGTATCCCATATCCTACTAAAATCAATAGAAAAAAATGTGAAATTGAAAGATCGTAAATGTCGATAAACGCCTGTCTGTGATATCAAAGGTAAAAAGCCAACCGATTTCATGTTTTGCATTAAACATTGGTAATTTGTTGAAATGATTAAAAATACTAATGAATGTATTTTCAATTACGAGATCAATGAAACACTCTTGCATAAAGTGTGTGATACTCCTCTCTCCAATTAAGAATTCATTTAAATGAACGGCTTGTAATACGAACTCACTCGTACTTTCATTCATAAGTAGGCATGAATACTGGTGGTGGTGGCAACGTAGATTCGGATCTTCTAAAATATTCACATAAAAACAAGAAACTATCTCTTTAAATGTCAAAGAAAAAAACTAAAGAGAATTCTGGTCATTCCTAGAAAACGAACTACGTAACGGTTACAACGCTTATCTTTTCGATATGTCTGTTTTCAACTCACGTTGAGTCGCTGAATAGAGACAATTTGCTTCCAGCAAAAATTCGACGTTGCACGCATTTGTAAAAAAATAATCTTCTGTCGCACTTGTGCAGTTGCAAGAGTTTCCAAAAATATCAGTATACAACAGTCCTCTAGCCTGGATAGCAGTTATAAGGTTATGTTAGGTTCGATAGAAGGATCAATTGTGCTCCCAGAGTCAACTAAGAAATTGGCTGCTGAGCTGTCGATGGTTCAATCATGACACTAGAAGTATGTTTGAAAACAGCAATTAAAAATATTTCAAAGAGTATTTAAAGTCTTCAGAAAGTAATATTTTTATCTTTTCTCAAATACAATTCGAAACCGACAAAAAATGTAGTTAATGCAAGAGCAAACAAAGCCTGGATGAAGGCCTACATTGAGTGACTATATCGATGATATCAATAACGTTCTAAAGCCTTTCGTTGAAATAGGTCGAAGAAATACAGAAGTCTTTTAAAGAGGTATACAACTTATAGAAGAGTGACGCAATTTACATTTAAATTTTGGAATCACAAACATTGCTGTATGCTCGTCAAAGATATTCATCAAAAAAGACAATATTCTGTGCCAATGAGCGACCGATACAAGTCATTTGATATGATAACCAGGAGCTGTAACTAGCCAACTCAAATTGAATTCAGCCATCCAACAAAAAATCGCCAAAATAAAACAAACTAAACCTGGAGAGCAGAATGTCCAAATACGTTGAAGTTTGAAGATGACCTGTTGTCACGAGGTCAAAATTGCTGGATGGTGGTATGACCGATGACAGGAAACTGAGTACCATGTCTATTAATTTTTATGACCGTCTCAAGTCTTTTAACATTAGTTAATCGCTTTTGAGTCAGTGTCGTGCCTGTGGCGTAATGGCTATCGTGTCTATCTTGTACATGGAGCTGAGGTTAGAATTTCAGAAATATTCAATTGCTTCTCCATTTGCATTGAATTTCGCTAGGAATTGGCATATTCTACGAAATGAACAATGCTTTTATACAAATATTTTATCAGCAAAGGACAAAACCCACCGTTGATGTAATAATAACGTGACGTGTGCTTTGGTGACGTAAGGGTTGAATAGTTCTATGGCCTAGAGCTTTATTGAACCACGGCAAAAGCTAGCGTTTCCAATAACCATGTCAATATCGGAACTAAATTGAGTTCTTTATCACAATATACGGGTAGCTATATAATTCGTGTAAGAATGACTTTTTGTGTTTAAACTTGTTTTCAAGGGTCGAATGGTGTAGCGTGTAGATATAACTCCAATGGACTTCATCATCAGCATGGATAGAAAAAACCACAAAATCACATGTGGCAGCAATAAGAAAATATAAAGAATATCTGATTGCTTCTCTACGAAAGCACGGAACGACAGACATTAAAGCGTATAAAATTTCAATGAAGTGCAAGAGGATGATCAAGAATCGACAGTGAGTGTCTGGAGTTGAGCTAGAAGAGCGAAATTCGTGCCGGTAGCTTAACCTGCCGATTAAAGCAGTTTCAAATAAGATATTGCGACAGGCACAAAAGCATCATTCAAAGCAGAATTAATTTCAAAGTAGGCATTCAAATCATTTTGAAAGGTTGACCGTTCCGTCCCGAAAACGTTTATATACAAAATTTTATCAACAAAAGTCAGCTATATATATTGATCCTTCTACACATTCAGCTTTCGATCAGATACTGCGCCACGGTCAAAGAAGAGAAAAAATAAAATCATGAAGGGTCCCCCATCTAACGTTTTTTTCAACTAGTGCTTATTTCGTGAATGGTAACACTTAGCTCATGTCTGATTTGACAGATAATTAGTTTTATCCTTCTGCTGAACGAATATGATTGTGTATACGCTTGAACATCGCTGGGAAATATTGCGTCATTACTTTGAAAATCCAATGCTGATTTTGCCAAAAAATCATCTTTTCAGATGAAGCTAATTTTGATCTTGGCGGGTATGTAAACAACAAAATTGTCGCATTTGGGGCAGAGAAAACCCACACGCATACATTGAAAATCCGATACACCCAAAACGAGTCACTGTTTGGTGCGGATTTTGGTCCAGAGGCATTCTTCGAAAAGGAGCAAGGAGTGGCCGTTACAGTCAATGGCGATCGTTATGGGGCCATGTTGAACGAATTTTCGTTCACGAAAATTGAAGAGTGGGATATTGGCAACATTTGGTTTCAACAGGATGGCGCTACGTGCCACACAGCCGAAGCTACACTCGATGTTTTGCGACCTGTTTTTGAAAGAAAAAGTTATTTGGCGGACTCCTTACAACGTTCTAACTCGATCGCGAAGGAAGAGAAAGAAAGGAAATACCAAAACATTCCTGGTACTACTTAGACAAATTCTGTCCATATGCCGTTATATTCTAGGTTCAAAGCGGGGTACCTCACAATCGGACCAGTGGTTACTTAATGCTGTGATTGTCTCAAAACCATGATGCTCTTAACGAAAAAGAGGAGTAGCAAAATGAGAATGAAAAGCAGCGGTAGGAAGCCTTGTTTGGCATCAAAGTGAAAAGCCCACTTAATTATCTGAGCTGAAATAATGAAGCTCAATACATATCTGCATTCCCTCTATACATATTATCCTGATTTTACCTCTGAAAATCTTTTGAAATTTTGTGGGTGAGGGTGATGGCAAAAAGGGTACGAGTTGACTTTCTGTATTATTTTTACTGTGATACGACTGATGCGATTCGCAGATAAGCTGAACCATACTACCATCCCACAACAACAGTGCTGCGAAATTGCAAATTCTCGCCGACAATCACAATAGCAAACTTCATTCAACGTCGAAGCATTGATGAGCCCTTCATGTTCACCTGGTGGTTCCTTATCTGCTCATAGTGATCATCTGAAGGCATAGTTCCTAAGGCAGTTTTGATGAGTTTGACCAATTTATCATCAGAATTTCCATTAGATAAGTATAATTACTGAGATCAATTGCGACCTTTGAAGTGCTCAGTATTGAATTGGTTTTGTGTTCATTTGTAAAGTGCATTGCTGAACTTATTATGTCAATCCAGAAATGTCCTCAGCTTTTGAATCGCCTTCGGTCCAATACCTTTTCAGTTTTTTCATCCACATCCCACATCCTTTTTGATTATATTAAATGAACACTCGTATTAGAGTCCTCTAATATTGAGCACATCTAAGTTGAGAATGCACAAAAGTGACGATTCTAATTTCCATATGAAATACATCTCCAAATGTGCAGAATTCATAAACGAAAACTCGTTTCCACTTCCTTTTTTTCCAGATTTCCATGTGGGCAGAGTTAATTATGTATTTCCGATTCGTTATTCAATTCCATCCACTTAAAGATTCCGTAAAAATTCTTTAGATCATCATGCAACACACAATATATAAAATATAAGCAACGAACGAAGATTCTTTTTATCCGTCGTCGTCCATCATAATATATGTGCCGTTGTAGATAGAGAGAATGAGACGTATAAGTATAATGATCTCGAAACTATATGACCACCACATCAACTAAGCCCCTTTTTCATATTATTAATTATTATTTGACATTGTTGGCATTTGACAGTAAAACGAAAGTGTACATTGTGGTATGACCCTAGAATACGTTAACCCCGAACCCGCGTCGCAGTCGTTGTTTGTTCCCGCACACAAGGAGTTCGTTGATTGATTTCAATTTGAATTTAATTCGGTTAAGAGCTCACTGGTCATACTTAGCAAACGTATGAGTATATTGTATTTTGATGAGGGCCCTGAAAACATTTTATTATTATTACCAAGTGGCCATTTCATTCGTAGTTAGAGAATTACTATTTTTTATTATTCAACAAAACATTCCTGCGATTCTAATACCAATACAAACATTTACTATGTACCTGCATACGAAAAAAAATGATTTGTTTGAGAAATGTTTCTATTTCCTTTGATTAATTTGTCTGTTTTAATTAGATCAGATAAAATAAGCGCTCTACATGGAGTAACTTTTGATTTGAAAACAACCCTAACAAAATAATTCTATAGCGAAGGCATTTCTGTACGTATGTAATGTATGTACTTAGAAGAATTCTAAACTTTAATTAAGCAAAATGTTTACTCTTGTTCTTTGTTTTTCATTCCATTTTTTTTTTTTAAGAAACAAAGGAGGTCCTCATGTGAATATTGTGGCAAAACACCTGCTCGTATGATTATAAGCATTTCATTCGCGGTAAAAGATTAATTTCAAAACCAGGCATAGGCTTCACATATCAATCTCTGACTGAACACATGTTTCCATTTGACTCTTTACACAACAGACATCACAGTTCAAATGATGATACAAAGTTGCAAATACAACTTCAACAGGATGTGTTTCAAGTAGGCAGGTATACGTTTCGTGCTTACAATTTTGTTGTTATGTGGGTTACATGCTTCAAAAGGCGAAGGTAATCCGCACGTCTCTCTGGTGAATACAGAGCCGGGAATACGATATCGTATTGATTGCACAGCTTTTCGGATTTATCTTCTATTCGTCTCTGCACATCATCGACATGAGTGTATGGAAATCTTTTAATCTTTGTTCGTCGAAATACGGAAATATAACATTTTTCAGTAATTTTATTTATACAAAATTTGGTAAGGAGTACATAAATGTATGAAAAGTTTTTGGAGCTATAAAACATTAACCGCATTAGATTTTATAAAGAGTTTCTGAGTTTGGGTTTCTTAAAAAAAAAAAAAAAACAAGATGGTACAACGGAGCTCAGTAGAGGTAGACCATTTAACATAACTTTTGAGGGATGGAGGAGCCCTACACATTTGAGTTGGCTCCGAGCGGCTAAGTTATAAAGCGCTTTTCATTAGTTTAACTTTTCTCGGATGACTTCCCAATTCTTCGCAAAAGTATCGTTTTCTATCACAGAAAAATAATTTAAACTTTTCTAGGATTCTATCCTCCAACTCCCCCGCAACAGACAGACATGTTAACCACTATGCCATGGGTGCCACAATAGTTAAAGAACAAATTTATACGTTTGCCATAACTCTCCAAACGTCACTATCCCACATCAGTTTTGTGGATAATTTTCAAGATCCAATACATCAAACCAGTACAACCAGTACCAGTACCAGTCAGTACAATGGTGTTCAGGCAATTATTCGCCAAAAATTTGCTCCGTATGATCTAAACGTCCACAGTGCAGCAAATTCTTTGAACCTTGCTACATCTGTTTTCAGCAAAATACCAGCCATCAGAGATTGCCTAACCACAATTGAAGCAGATAACAATTATTTCAATACACCGAAAAGAAAAGATACGCTGCAAAAAACAATAAGCGAAAGCGAAGAGACTCCACAAAAAAAGACATTAAAAAGGCTGAATCTGACACGATGGATCTGAAAATATCAAGCAGTTGAAGATTTTGAGGAGCTATTTCCGTTTGTGTTCGAAACTCTTGACCAAATAAGAACATTGGAAAGTGACGCAAAGAACTTAAAAAACGCTAGGATTTCTTCATGATTAGCTTAAGCGGCTCGGCTCGTTTATCATTTTCAAAAAATCGATTTTATTTTCATTTTTCGATAGGAAAGCATCTCAAAAATTATGTCCTAAAATATTGGAATGATATCTTGGATATTTTTGAAATTGCTGAGTATAGAAGAGAAGCATCTCGGGCGCTCGAACTCATGCTCTGAAAACTTTAAACGCATTTTTCTCAAAACCGCATTTTTCAAATTTGCCGAAGCTGTAACTCACGCAAATATTAACGAATCGTCTTGAAATTTGAACTGCATACTCTTCATATGTTTCTACATACAGCCATCTACAACTTTTACGATCGGATGAAAATTGTAATTTTGGCAGCCATCGAAAGACGAAATTTTGGCGAAATTTGGACTTTTTTTTTTTAAATTGCTGTCATTTTGTCAATTTTCAATTTTTCACTATGAAGATGGCTGTATTGAAAAAAAGATCTACTTTAAAGCCATGTTTTTATTTTCTTGTTACAGGTACCAGAAAAATTCAAAAAAATGCGGCAAATTGACGTCTTCTTATTTCAAGGAGTTCAAAATTTGGTCCATATCTCTCTTGGATTTCAATAGTTTAACTCGAAATTTCGTATAATAAACTCCTAAAATTACAGAACATTTGAAGCTATAGTTTTTTTTACAGTTGAGGCGATCTTCACGATCAAACAACTTTTCCAATAAGAAATTTATTTCTTTTTAGATTTTTAATTAAATTAAATTGTCAACTCCAGGACAAAACAACACGACAATAGCAAAAAAATTTTTTGTTATTGTTTAAAATTAATATACTAGAAGGGTTTTCGGTTCTTTTCAAGGATTCTTCGTCAGAAATAGACAAAGAAGGAAAAAAATTTAATGAAACTGTTGAGTTTTAACAATCATCTTTGGCTGCCGGAACAACTTCTGTTCTTGTAAAATTAAAAACTTGGAAGAGATATCTGATCCGAAGGAATAATACATACTTCCTCTAAGAATTCATTGGAAGCGCTCGATAGCTGCCATGAAGAAAGTTTTCCTAATATATATTTTACTGAAGAAATTAGACGGTGTAAACGTCAACTCTTGAAAGAACTTTCTCCAGTTTAAAGAGAATAAAAAAACAATAAAAACAAAGAAGCATTACCAACGGAATGAAATTCTTAAAATATTTTATTAACAGTGTGATTGGATGTCTTTGGATGTTTACTGCTCTAGCTATTCATCGCGAAATACCTATAACAGCAGACGAGGTTATAAGTGTTTTATCTAAAAAGAACAGAAAAATGTATTTTATTTTTGTGACTTTTTTTTTTTAAATTAATATTATTTTACTTATTACGTCAATATTTATTTTATTTCATACTAGATGTGCCAGCGACTTCGTCCGCAAGAATTGGCATAACTTTCTTATTTATCAACCGATTGACATGAAACAAAAACTAAATGTTAAGTGAAGCTTACCACAATATACTACTGAAAATCCCATCTAGATAGGATAAGCCGTTTCTGAGATTAGTGTGCACAAACAAACAAACTGTAACGTTTGTATTATATGGATAGATTCAAACTAATGCGTATATTATATTATTACCAAAAAATATAATTTTTTATGGCAAACATTCAATGAAGTCTTGTTATTTGTTTTTGTTTTTAATTATTAAAACTTTAAAAAAATTTGCGAATTAGAACAGTGTAAGGCATTAGATTAAGGCTCTCTCCACATTATTTATGTATACTTAGGGTCTCCGCAAACCACAAACTTCCTATCGGTCGATAGTTTAGTCGGGCTTATAATCAGTATGAAGATGTATGCAAGTCCGCATACTACAACAATTTGGTATCAGCCGATAAATAACTTTGATGGTCTTCTCAACTGCGTTATGGCGCTGCTCAATTCTACTAAATCCCAGGTTGTAGAAACGTCAATCGTCGGCCGACTGTTTTCTAGTCTGTGCAACTCAACTGTTTATTTTACGTAGTGTGATAGAAAGTTTGTGGTTTGCGGGGACCCTTAAGAGCCTTTACTTATCAGTTATCACTTTTCCCCTGTTAAGTGTGATCCTGATTACGAAATTACCTCTGAACTTTGAGGTAAAGTATCAGCTATTTAGTTTGCATTATGTATAAGCCTATCGCAGAAATGTTTCAAGTTTAAGATTTATGATATTTGTAATCTTTTGTTTAAAAGAAACTTTTTTCGGAAATTACTTAAACTAACGTAAAAGTTATCATGCGAGACAGCAAATTTCAATGCTGACCGTATTTGACTGGTCATAGTTTTGAACTGGAAGAGATGATGAGAAATAGGCGAATAGACATTTTGAATGCCCTTTGAACAAAACACAGATGTACTCCTTGTAGATGTTTACGATTTTCAGAACTTATTTAAAGGGTTCTCAAAAGAAGGCAACCTATTGGATAACGAAAAATGTTGTGGCGGTATGACGAACCCTCCTGTGGTCAAGATGTCTGAGGTAAGTGCAAATTACACGGTCTTATCGTGTTAAAAACCATGTTTATCAAACAAGGCTTGTTATTGACAAAAATAAAACTCTAATTGATAACTCAGACCTATAATTATTTCGCAGAGGATTTCGCACCGACCGTCTTCTATAGACAGATTTTGATATAAAAGCAGGATATTGAAGTTATTAACTTTAAATATGTATAGTTATCTTTGTAACATTATCCAAAATGCATTGGCCACAGCGCAAGATACCTACGAGGAATTGCCTTAAACAAACTTAACAACTAGAGTCAAATCATTACTATAGGGGTTTTAAAGGGACAATATACAACTCAGACAAGAAAACATGGTGCTGAATCTAAAGCAATTTTAAGTAAAAAAAAAAACGGCTTTCAAAGCACAGTAACTCAGCAATCAAGAGATCAAAAGATCATCAAAGTAGAATAAAAAGCTGCAAGAAAAAAGTGAAGAACAAATGCGCCCAACTCTAAGCCAAGAGTACGAAGGGCATGAGAATTTTTTTATCCAGAAGCAGAACCTATCTTAAGGAAAATAGCCGACATTTGATATGAAATACGATGAAGCTAGTGAGGAACTTAAAAAAGTTAAAAGATCTGCGTCAGATGAAATATAATTTGGGTAAATACTAGTTTGACCAGGTATATAACAGATGCAATCCAAAGTCAAGTCCAAATCGTAAATTTTCCCGATGTATCTTGTACTAGGTAAAGTAGGATGTTAGATCTCAAGGATCCATTGTGTTCCCTGGAATAAAAAAGGATAAGATGGTGAGTAAGGGGATAGAAGGTGATGAACAGGGGAAAGTTGAGTTGATGACTAGGTCATTATTGGGGTTGAGCACACCCAATGAACCATTTGGAGCCCTGAATGAACTTTTCCTTAAGCTATTCAGTAGAAGATTGGAGATGTCACCTTGTTCGTCGAAGCAATATTCTCCAACAACTTTTTTCTGGTTAGTATAATAAATGGAATGATCTTTCTTCTGCCTCCTCGTCCGGGTATCCTCTAAATAAGTCGGATGTGCATGTTGTACCGGTTCATTTCGAAAATTTTCGATCGGCAAACATATATGAGATGAGTGGTGCCGGCGTCGCGTCGTAATGGTTAGCATGCCTGTCTGTCACGCGAGAGGTTCATGGCTCGAATCCGAACAGAAACAAAAAATGTTTTTCCACGGGTATCATCTTTTGCGAGTAATTAACAAGTCTTCCGATAGTAAATTCGTTGCCATGAAAAGCACCTTCTCAATAAGCCGTTTGGAATTGGCAGAAAATTGTATTTCCTCTCCATTCCCTCACAAGGAGGCATGGTTGTGAGAAAAACGTTAGGCGACCGGGGCTCCCCGCTCTGTTGCGTCACTTTATATAGGTATATTGACATGAGATCAGATATAAGTGGCCCACCCAACGAGTAGGTCCAAAATTCTAAGTGCAAATGATTAAGGATATGCAAAAAATGGTAGTGACAAAGGAAGGACGTCCAGCTGGAGCCACCTGAGAGTTCCACGTCACAGTTGATGTACACCAAACTGGCTTCTTGAATCTTGTAAGCTTTATTTTAGTACTGGACTTGGACTCTCTATTCGACGGTGAGCTACCAGGTTCTGTGTTAAATGTACACTTTTCATTCTTTGCTGAATATGAAGCCATTATGTACACGTTACATTACATTTTTGCAGCTAGCACAATCAGTTGGCAATTTTCAACTTGCTTTTTTGGAAGGGAAAAATATAGTTTCAGTTTAAAAAAGAGTGAGTGTGTTAACCGTTTTTGGATCTCGACATAACTATGAACATAAAAACGGTTTCGAAGTGTGAACATTTTAGTATATTTATGGCACTGTGATCAGTAGCGATTGATGTTGACGACATCAATCATCACAGGTAAACGAAGTAGGAACGCAGTGGTGAGTAAAACCCCCAACTTCTGTAATCGAAAAATGCCCGCTGAGCTTTTGGGAAGACTCTACCGTCTACCCCGCTGTTGAACTTTCAGGTCTCACATACGATCCACAACATACAAAAAGTATGAGAGTAAGTTGACGGCAGTTCAAATAGAAGCTTTCATTTTATATTCACTCTTTCACTGCAATAAAAAACAAGTGATTTGTTGAAAAAGTTAAGGATTTTTCAAGTTCCAGCTAAACTATCGCCCAATGCAAGAGTTACAGTGAGTGCCCTTCTTTCCTTTGAGCTGGATTCTATTTGAATTTGCCATGTGCCATGAGGGCCGTTCACACTGTACAATTATTTGGACGGACATTGGCTTGAACGACCAATGTTGGATAATGTGAACCCTCAGAAGACCGCTTGACCAACTTGTTGGATGATTTTCAGATATTTTTAAAAATTTTGAAGTTGGACGGGACGGAGAAATACATGACATAAAGTTGGACGACAAGTTTGATAAGTCTGAACACAAACTACATCCGACCATCTGTGATCTGTCAAACGAAGTCTATCCAACTAATTGTATAGTTTGAACTCGGCTAATAGTAATATAGCACATTTGTAATGAAAGTTGATGTTTTGGAATTACTTAAACAATTTTTAAGCTTGGAATGCAAATTGCATCTTGTTCGCACAAGATAAAACAAATTTTCCTTAAGTTGGCGGCTTAATTGTAAATAAATGTTTTCTTAGTCTTGCCAATGCACGCACAGAATTTGATGATCTGTCTATTAGCACACCTTGAACATTGCGTTTGGCCCTGTTGGAGGATTGTATTAAGCTATGTGAAATTTTATACAGGTGGCTACAAAGGCTTTATTAATTCTCACTCAAGATGAGAATAAATTTTTCGCAAGTGGTATAAAGCATAAACATCCTACGCATCAAGATTACTTCAGGAACAAGTTGCAAATTCAGCGAATAAATTGATTCAAATATCTCACCAGGAACCAAACTCGTGTCTATCCTCTCAAAAGAGCTCTTATTAATTCGTCTTCTTCCACAATGCGGGGCCACTCAAAGATTCTAAGCCACAAGCATTTGAAATCTGAATTTCATTCAACGTATAGTTCTAAGGGTCACTCATAAATCAATTGATTAGAAGTAATAAAATAACACGAATATGCTTTCCCTGATTGTCACACCACAATACATGCCTTGATGGTCAGCCGATGTGTTTGCAAGATGAGGGCTTGTTTTGCACCAACGAAAGAAATCACTCCACGCCCAACATCAATTCTAACATTGAAATCCATACCATAGTTTGGGAAAACAAGGTATCGACTTGGAAAACAAAATCCAAAAAAAAAAATTGTTCAGATTTTCAAATCCCTATAAAGATGACCACCATACACGACATACCTCACAACTATGATAAGTGAAACATGTATACATTGACGGAACACTTCAATAGTGCAGCAGGGTTTAGCAAAGCCGCAGACATCATAAGAGGGCATGCTTTTATAGCGGTTCATTATAGTGTAATATAATTTTTTTTGTGTTGAAATTTCTTAATTAAGCAATAGCTGCACAAGACCGTTCCAACACACACCAAGAAAAAATCTCATTGACTCTAGGGAGGGGATGATATCAGAGATATGTGGTTGAACTACATGACCATACCGATCACTATGGAATGGACACATGGGGGATGCATGAATGTATATAGCTCATAAGAAAATAAAATGACATGGAAGTGAGGATCCGTTCTAACGGTCAGTTATGGAATTAAATTCGTTCAGTCAACTCCGAGCTGTCACTAAGTTCCTATCTCGAAGATCAAAAATGAAATAAATAAAAATACAAAAAATATACCAAAATAAAATAAATAAATTGTGAGATTGCATTTGCGAAGTTCAAGATGCATAATTTTGTTTTGAATATTGTGAAGAATTTTAAGTGAAAATAAATTTCGAACAGACAGCAAGCAGCATTCGAAAATAACTTGACACATAAATGAAAACAGCTCGGGTTAAGACCTAAGTTTGATAATGTTATCAACATTATCGTGCGTTGCCGCCTGCTTTCATCAGAAACAACAAGAAACATCACCACGACACACTGAATAAAATGAGAGAAGCTGAGTACAAACGTGGCTTGTGAAGTGATAGTTGTTTCGGATTAAACATTTTTTTTTTTTTGTTAATTTTTTATTACTGAAGTAGTGCGAGATACATTTTATCGTGTCACTATACACATTCAATCGAAAAGATACGAATTTTGTGTTGAAAAAGAAGGAACAAGAATGTTTCGCAAATTAAAGTCTAACCAAGGCCCACCCAGCACCACGATACGCAGCTCCGCGTCGCCCGGCGGCTGGCCGGCCGGAATGAGAACTGAAGGATTTCGAAGAATTGATGGTGAGTTGTCAATAAATTAATGCTTATCAGTGGTTTTAGGTTGTAGTTTTATCTAAAGAATGATGTACGTTAGTATTGCAAGGGACTTAAATAGCGGGATCTTCATTGCTCTTGTAACTTAAACATGAGTTGTAAATTCTAATCAGAAGATTTATGAAAATAACGTTTTAATTCCACTTACTCTTATCATTCTATAGAAATGAAACCTAAATCAGTGAAAAAACTGATTTCATGACTAATTTGAAATTGCATTGTAGCTGCCTAGCGTGACAACTACTTGCGCTTGATTCAAGGTCATAAAATTTGAACTGAGTATGAATCAGTTTTCTATAAAAGCTGATAAATTGTTGATTGTTCCTTACTCAACTACGAAAGGAATTGGGTTTATAACTTTTGCAGCTAAAAAGTATTTTAACTCAGATTTCGTAAGACATTTAGAAGGCTGAAGTGCTTATGTCACTTTCCATATTGGACGAAAATAACCGTTCAGGAGCGTCCAGAAGCATTCTCAAACCGTTCCATTGGTTCAAAAAGATCGATTCTCATGATTCTGAGGAGTGACAGCCACTTCTCGATTTCAAGTGAGAATTCAAGAAGCAATAATATATGTTGCAAATACTCACACAAAGGAAATTACGTTAAACTGAATAGAAACAATTTTGGGTGTTCCATTGGTTTTTAAAATGAGTGCTTCCCCGTGTAAAACCGACGGAAAGCGACATTAGTCATAGAAGGGAAAGCGGGAGACTTGAACCACCCTCAATAATTCACTCAAATTCCACTCAATACTTTCATGAGTATAATTTAACGTTGCATTTCACGACGTTATACTTGCACACAAAAATAATTCCAGATCATCAGCAGATTTAAGCTGAATGTTAAAAAGTGTTTTCAAGTAGATATGAAATTTTTTCTAGCGTTGCAGCTGAAACCAGTCCAAATTATCTCTTAAAACAGTTAGGTATTAGACTTTGTTAATTCAATCAAAGAACTAAGCTTGCTCATGTCTCGCAAAAGAAATAAAATTTTAATCGTGAGCAGACGGGACTTGAATTAGTTTCTTCGGAGAGAATCGATCAGTGGTTCAAGTCTTCACTGTAGTTTATTGTTGAGCCAGTTTCTTAGGGACAGACTTGATACGTGGCTCAAGTCTTCCTTCGCTGTAATTTATTGTTATATCTGCGTGTAAACGCAGGACTTTGTTTTTTTTTACCTATTGAAAATGTCATTTTTATACAAAGAAAGAGCAGAAGAAAGGAACACAGTTCCCTAATATGCATTTGAAACTGCAATAAAAGATTTAAGACAACGGGCTTGTCAACCGAAAAGAGTCGGTTCCCATTAGAACACCGTAATTAAATCGGAATGAGCGCTGTTAGTGACTAGATGGGGGACCGTCTTGTACTACTGCGTGCTGTTGTCATGCGTTTTTTGTTCTATGTAGTATTTGTGTAGTTAGTCTTGTGGTGTATCAGCCAAATGGTCTTTGTCGCCCGGTTGCAACCCTCCTACTCCGCAGATTTATGTGTGGAGTAGGTTTCATGTAAATGTAAATGTAAATGTAAAAGATTTAATGATCGAACAACTCTGAGCCAGTACTTATACGGTAAATCTAATTTGAACAAATTTGAAAGCAAAGCAATTCAATATAAATATTTTAAAATATTCAATATTTTATCACAAGCTAAAGAGAAGGCTGTTTTTTTTTATTGATTTCGAATATTTTAAAAACTGAATCGAAAACATAACCTAACTAAAAGCAACAAGCTTTGTTACATCAAATGCAATAGATTTTATCAAAAATCTTAGAGAAATACAGGAAAAGTTTGTTTGTTCCTCCAATAATTTCCAAGTACTCCAATACTAATTCCATTGCTTTGAAAAGGGCTTTCTCCTTCAGCCGTTCGAAAACTGCAAAAAATGTGGGTTCCCTCTTTTCCTCGCATGGTATTGTTGTGAAAATTGCACTAGTCCCCGGAACTCTCCGTTCTGTTATGCCACCCTATAGGTATGTTTATTTAGCTAGCTTCTTTTTAGAATAAATAAATAATTAGGATAGCGCAACAGAGCGAGGAGCCCCAGGGCCTAGCGGTTTTCTCACAATCATGCCTTGTGAAGAATTGGAGGGAAACTTCTGCCGGTTCCGAACACCCAATCCAAAAAGCGCTTTTCATGGCACTGAATTTACTATCGAATGGTTTGCCAATTCCTCGCGAAATTCGATACCCGTGTGGACTGGCAGACACGCTTACCATCATGCCACGGATACCACTTCCTTTTGACCACAAGTATTTTCCTTTTCCTGCCTCTCTGTCAAAGGTTGTAACGTTATACCAGTTTCAAGCTTTCAGCTTATTATAAAATATTTATTTTCCAGGCTAATCAATGAATTCAACCCTAAAATCTGTGATAGGTTTTTGAAAACTTCGATTTATGACAAAATGAACAGAATTTCTTTAGATAAAGAAAATAAAGACTTAGCCATCAGAGGATGATGAGTGGTTGGTACAGCATTGAAATAGCTGCCGTTATAAGTTGAGGACCTAACAAAGTTAATTTCAAACAAGCACTGTTTGTAAATTGAAGCAAATGGTGGCCGATGTTATTCAGGTTAGGCACAAATATAAAATCTATAGGTACACAGGTCTGGTAAGAAACAAATTAGAAGGTCAGTACTCACCATCAATGAAGAAACTCCAGGATCAAACTGAAACACTTTATCACTCACCCGCGAGGGACCAAAAAAACATCACATTTGTATTTAAATTTAAAATGAAAACAACCAAAGGAAAACTCGAATTGAACACCGATCACCACCTGCTTTTTTCTCTTTTTTTTCGATATACATATGCTGTCGAAACATTCACTGGCACATTTCATTTAGCAATTGAAACAAAAACATTCATTCTAAATATTTCAACACAACATTGCACTTTGAATTTGCGTAACAAACTGCATTATATTTCAAAACCAAACAAAAACTCGCTTTTACCTTCACTTTTACTTTACGCCAATGGCGGAGAACAAAATAGGAACACGACCGTACCGCTTTTGACCATTTAAATTCATTTCGATTCTTTTATACAGTTAATAAAAATAAAATTCACATTTTAGACTCCAAATCTGATAAAATTTCGTTTAAATAATTGATTTTATTGCAAACGCCACGACACGAACTTGCCTGCAACTCTCACAATTCACTGATTACTGCACTTTGATGACATTTGTGACTTACAATAGACGTTTGTCTCTCTCTACCGTTCATGGTCAATATGAAAGATGGAAGCCAAACCGCGAAAATATTTGAATTCAAATGCTTTCGTTCGGAAGAATGTTCGTATGCGCGTATTAATAATTGCTTTTAAGTGTGGCTATTGTTTGTTTAGGATTTCAATTGAAACAATTATTCGACTCACATTATAATTACAAATAATTTAAGAAATCTTACAAGTTTTTTAATATCAATTCTGTTGTGCTTGAGTAGGCTGATTTTAGGAAGAAACAAAGTTTTGACGTCGGTCGTGAAGTTCTATTCGAATAATAAGTTCGAAGAAAATTGATGTTCGCAACATTAAAGCAAATAAAGAAAGTATAAAGCTAGCTACATATCGGGGTAAAACTTGTTCAATGCGCATCTTCACAAAAAATTTACAAAAAACCAAACATTTTCAAGAACGACCGCTGGGCTAAGCTGAAGATTGCCAAATTTTCCGTTTTCCTTCTCTATAAGCAATCTTTTCTTTCTTCCTTTTCAACGCAACGAGCATCGTGATCTCGAAGGGATAACACCTCTCCCAATTAGCTGCTTCACACAAGTGATCCGTTTTTGAGGTTGAACTCAGGTTGTGTCGACAAACCTGCCGGTTTTGGATTGTCCAGTTTATAAGGCCAACCAAATGTAGATTTCGATGCATTTGCCTGTACCAGGAGTCTTTTGGCCTGTTTCTAATTTCCTCTCTTAACGATCGTATCTGAGCGTTGTTTATATTGCCTTTTTGTCGGGATTCCCTGGATTCCTTCTTTGATTACAACTGAGCTCTATTTTTTCAAGATGGCACTTTTGACGTGAATGCTTCCACTTGCCTTCGTACTTCTAACACCACTATGTTTTTATTACTCCTGCTGTCATAAGCAGGGTTCACATTATTATCAAAAATGTTTGACAAACTGGCTTGAAGGAAAATTTGACTGTTTGAAGCCATAGCATTCGCATTTGTCAAACATCACATCTCTTTGAAATTTTGACCATGTTGGACGTTTTTGTAGCAGCTCTTGTGATTATAGAATGCGATCAACAAGGAGAAAAAAATAGCAAATAAATGAAAAGAAAAGGATCTAGATTTTTTAAATTTGTTCGGACTGTATTAATTTTTGTTTTTCGGGAATACACATTGGCATTTGGTTCAACTTCTTGTAATTTTTCTTACAGCATTACGTCTCTGGTAGACTTCTACGAAAAACTCTCGCCAAAAATTGCAATTTCCATTGATAGTCATAGGCTGAAAACTTTTTTTAAATGAAATTGCTTCCCGGTTTGACAAACACGTGTTCACATTCTCAAATATGTTTGTCAAACCACCGAAATATCAAAAATTTCTGATATTCATCAAGCATGTTTGACATGCTCCGTTTGATGGAGCGTTCACAATCTCAAAACCGAGTCCATCAAGCAAGTTTGTCAAACATATTTGATAATGTGAATCCGGCTATACGAAGTATTTTCATCTCAGTTGCCGGCAACTTAGTCACACTTTTTTGTACATTGTCCAACATTGTGAACCGTAGGTATGTGAGTGTTGGACACACGACTGCGCTCTAGAGTCTTCCCTTCAGTTTAGGGGGTATTTTTCTATAAATGAAAATGACGGAATTTTTTCGCCACTTCATACACCCTAGGCTTACTCGACGATTGATGTCAACATCATAAGTTGCTTAACTATTGATCATTTGCCAGATATATGTATTTCAAAATTTCAGACCTGGGCAGCACATTTCAATTCAAATAAGTGTCTAGAATAGGCATGTCTGGATCAGATAATGTTCAACATAACTAACCAATCTTTTTTTGGAATGATACGGTACCCACTGTTTTCTAAATCTGATCCCCATACATTATGTGCTTCTTGCCACTTCAAGCTTCTCGCTTGTAATGTCTCCATCGTCAACAAAGAATAGTTGATATACTTTTCAGTTCTGTGCTATATTTTCCAGCTGTTGGCGAAGGAATGTAATGAAGAGCAGAAGACTCAAGACGTTCTTCATTACTTGGTGTACACCTACTGTAAATTGAAATGCTTTGGTGACTCCAGCTGGACCCTGGACATATAACTTTCGTCACGGCTCCTTCATACATATTCTCAATATTCCGTATGCAGGACCCTGGAACTCTACTCGTCTTTGTTTAAGGGGCAATCCATATTAGATCTCGTGGTTGGAAGAATTGGAAGAAAAGTAAGGAAGTAAGAACTTTGCGCGTAAACCTCATTGATCATCACTTTTCTTGTCACCAAACGCGTTCCATTGCAATCATGAAGTCAAAAAGCCAATCTTGAAAATTGTGTAAATTGTATGGAGAGAGATCATTAAGACCGGTCTAGTCATTCTTATATCCTACCCGCTACACCTAAATTTGGAATAATTTACCCAATTCAATTTTCCCCACGCATTACAATACATAGAAATTTAAAAACAATATAAATCGGCGCCTCGTTTCTAATCCTCTATTTTTTGCTAACAACCGCACTATATTTTTTGCATTATTCGAACATTTAAAAAGGGCGTGAGTTAAAAAAGAAAAAACGAATTACTTTTCCAGTTATTCCCGGATCAACCATGATGCATTAAATGCCTGCTTCCAGCAAGAATAAATAGCAAATGTTTTTTCGAAACAATTTTTAAACATAGGAAATGACAAGACAGCAATTTACACATTTATATTGGCCACAGATTTCAATAGTTATCCGTGGTGTGATGGTTGGCATGTCTGCCTGTTAACCCAGAGGTTCGTAGTTCGAATCCCAACAGAGGCAAAAATGTTTTTTCGCCAATCGAGAGGAATTGCCAAGTCCTCCATTAGTAAATTCATTGCCATGAAAAGCGCTTTCTCGATTAGCCGTTCGGAACCAGCAGAAAATTGTTGGTCATTTCCAGCCTCCATTCCCTCTCGAGGCATGGTTGTGAGAAAGGTGCTAGGCCCTGGGGCTCCCCGCTCTGCTGCGTCATCCTATTTATTTATTTATTTATTTATTTTACAGATTTTTGTCATATCACTTTTACGTGTTCTACCACATAAAGTTCGAAAGCTTATCGGGTGATTGAACGAGCAATTTTGTTGGCGAAATCGAAGAATTTTACTCCAGATCAGCAAAATTTTCTGCAAAATCAGTCTATCTACACTGCTTTCAACCAGATTTTCGTATTCAACTTTTACACAGAATCCGCTTCACAATTAGCGATTAAAAGAAGGCTCAGCAGTCAACATGTTGCGTAGCATTAATCATCTTCGACTATGTAATGGAACGAGATTTTACTTTGATACTCAAAACATCAAGATAAAATTCAAAGGAAGTTATGTTTTGAATTCTGACTCCACTTATTTCAATGATGTAAACGTAATAGCCATTTGATTTTAAACGACTACAGTTTCCTATGCTACTCTTTTTTACGAAGACTTTAAACAAATCCAAAGGCCAGTCAATGGAAGCTTGTGGAATTAACTTGGAGCTATCCGCGCTCCAGCAACTACTTGTTCCTTGTTATAATTACAAATACATAGGACCGCACCCTCAACAATTCTCGTGAACCCTCGGGGCCTAGCACATTTCAGACATCTACAATTATTCGCCTATTCCGAACGGCTAAGTAAAAAACAGCATTACATGGCGATGTTATTACTTTTGAAGTACTTGCCAAGTTCTTACGAAAATTGATATTAAAAAAATAAAAACAATTCTTGGATTCGAACCTCGGCCTCCCACGTTACATGCAGACATGCCAACCACCACTGTCCCACGGGCACCAGATAAATACCGCATTTTCGCACTTCCGAAAACCACGCACCATCGAGTCTCTTTGAAAGTTTGCAAAGGATTTTGTTTTGAAATACCAATGTTCAAAGAGCATAATATCTATCTTGTGGACATGGTGTTAATTAAATTCAAGAGAATATTAATCAAGCTGATGACTTTACTCAACAAATAAAAAGGAATTGCATTACCGACTCTTGTCATGTGTCCACGCACGCAGCCTACAGCTTCATGTCCTACTTGCTTTTCATTTACCCATTTCAAATGAATGTCCTTTTACTTACTTTGTGTTGTGTTTGCATTTGCATTTCTTTAAAGATTCTTAAATATTTGCACAAAAGTGAGGGTTGAAGACACCATACTTGTTAACACCTCTCTTTTGTTTTACATTTTACGTTTCATAGCTTTAGACTGAAAAAAAGTCTTGCTATTTATTACGTGTGCGAGACGCGATGTGGTTAGGGTTCATTACTTTGTAATGGGATTCTAAAAATAAAACCGTATTACAATCGAAGAGACTTTGAAAAAGCCTCCAACGTCAATCATCACAATCATCTCACAGAGACACTCATTCCACAAGCTGAAAATGAACGTAAACAAGGGTGGCGCTCTGGGGGCGCATATGGATGGATATATGAATGGATATGCATTTTATCCTGTTATTTTTTTTTTTTTTTACTGAATATAAAAAAGAAATTTGTGACAAGGACATAGAAAGAATTGCGATTGCGAGCTCTAGGCGACAATTGTAAATTACAAATTGCCAATGGATTGGATTTTTTTTCCGCTGAAATTCTGATGTTAGGATAGGCGGGCGTGAGCAATGTCAACAGAGTCATTACCTTCTTTTTTATTGTGGCTGTGAGTTTGCTTGATATACGTTCTTTTATTTCTAATACGTTGGTATATGTATTCCAAAGGAAGATTAAGATGATACGACGAGGGTTGATTGACGAAGAGGCGGTAACGAAATTGATGTGAGACTTTGGTAAATTGGTCTCCATTACCTTAGATATGATGGAAATAACATACATCTTGATGAAAGTGACACTTTTCGATTTTTACGTTAATATGGTGCCCTAAGGTTTTGAGACAAAATGACGAAGGCAAGCCATGGGCGGGAAATAAAGAGACGATATTAATGACAATCTAACATGCCACACCGGTGATGGTTACCATTTTGAAAACGATTTTTCTACGCTTCACCTTGGATGTAATTTCTTTTCATTGAAAACGTCCTCATAAAAAATTTCTCTCTCCACAATTCACATACTAGGCCAAACTTTGTGCATGTTTCTTTGAAATTTTCACGTGCGTGTTAAATGAGTTCTAAAAAAAGGGCAGCAATACCTTCTTTTGAAAGATTCGCGATCATTCCTCGTAATGTGACGCTTACGAAAAAGCACCTTGAAGGCTGATTTGTGGAAGTCGAGGTAACTAAGTTTTGTTTCTGAGAGTGATAAGTAGCTTCATCAAGATCTCTAATAGACTTTGATTCTGAAAATGCTTGCAAATCGTTTTTCATAGACTTCGGTATTCACGTTTAAGATAATCTCCCCTCGTTCCTGGTACGAGGCATATGAGCAATGCTTCCCTGGATCCTGTTGAGCTTACTATGTACATATATGGGAAATGATCAACGTCTATTTTTGCTGAACGCAATCCTTTTAACAGTCAATCATTTCATTTCATGCATGGCTTGGTGTTCTTACGGCTATGTCATTCTAAATTCTCATCAGTGAAATCTATTTTATTTTTTCGCTCTATAAAATGTTCATTACCTCTTCTCTACGTAATTATGTCATTTGGTTCAAGAAACAAATTATTCTACTGACGTTTGGCGAACTTGAAGTGCTTAGATTAATTTCAAATTTGTAAAGGGTTTTCCAATAAGAGTGATATGATTTCTTTTTAAAAAAAACACACTTGTTGTTAAGGAAATTCATATAATTTTTATTTAATGTGTAGTTCAATCAATGCAATTAAGTTTTAAATAAAACGTTATTCAAATGTTCACCTCCACTTCTTCTACAGCAACAAATTCGATTAACCCAATTTTCGAGCCCTTTTTTCATATCACCATTCAATATCATCATTTCTTGAAATAATCGAATCTCTAAATTTTTTTCGCAATTCAATTGTTGCATTTGCTCATTTGCTGTGTGACACGTAGCCTTGTCTTGTTGAAACCAAATGTTGTCAAAATCAATTTCTTCCAATTTCGCCCATTAAAAGTTGGTTATCATCGATCTATACCACTCTCCACTGACAGTAATGGTGTTACCAGCTTCGTTTTGAAAGATGTACGGACCGATGATTCCACCAGCCTAAAAACCACACCATACTGTGAATTCAGGTGAATGTAATGGTTTTTCATGAATATTTTGTGGATTTTCATTGCCAGTTTTGTTTATTTAACGCAGCAGTCAAATGAAAGTAAGCCTCATCGGATAAGATGATTTTCTTAAAAAAATCGTTATCGATTTCAAATTGTTCCAAGGCAAAATCAAAATGTTTACGACGCGACGTTTACGGTGATTCAATGGTGAAATTGTAAACAGTTCTGAATGCAATAAAAAACAAATGACAGATCATGACATACTACAAATGGCCGAAACGCCACTCCAAAATCATATCATACCTATTGGAAAACCCTTTATACAGTGATGTACGTATGTATGTAGTGATGTATTATGTGTTCCGTTGAGTTGAACATAATTTCCGACTTATTATTGATTAAACCCCGAACTCGAATAAGCGTTGTCTCTAATGCCTGTAATAGTAGTGAATGTAGACACCTCAGTACTTCTTCGTCTTTTTGCCCTACCCGCTCCATCGCAATTCTTGAACTTCCTGGGTTCGTCTGCCCTACAAAAGTCTAGAGCTTCCACTATAGTTCTAAGTTTTTTGAATGCATACTGAGCAGTATTAAAATAATTGACTTTGAATCGAAAGCAAACCGCAAAAAATTGGGGTTAAAGTATTTTTTATTCAAAATCAAAAGCAAAGCATCAACCAAAAATCCATTATATCCAAAGACGTTTCTTTAAATCTTTGGAAATGTAAATCACAACCACACTACACGATCCACGTATTTAATTGTTTCAACAATTATTTTTTTATCATTTTTAATTTTCCTATGAGAACTGAAAAAAGGAAACTTTGATTTCATTTATTTGATGCATTTGATCACTGACTTGTTTCTTTTTAAAGGGCTTTAAACTAGAGTTCTTCCACACATCAATCATTCACGCAACCATTGGAAAATACATATCGTCAGTTTTAGTGCAGAGCCTCGTAAGTTCAACAAAATTGAGTGTAAACAATAGTATAAGTGTACCCGTGGTGTGATGGCTTGCATGTCTGCCTTTTAACCGGGAGGTTTGTGGCCCCATTCCTATCCCAACAGAAACAAAAATGTTTTGCCTCGGATATCGGCAAAGTCCTCTGATGATCAATTCATTGCCATGAAAAGCGCTTTGTCGATTAGCCGTTCGGAAACGGCATTCCCTCACAAGGTAAACGTTGTGAGAAATGCGATAGGTCCCGGGATTTCTCGCTCTCTTGCTCCACCGTATTTATTTATTTATTTACTCAAAAAATACACCACTATCCGAGACTACTGTTTTCTCGGAACCAACATTTTTTTTAGCTGCTTTGAATAACCCTCAACCTATAAGGTACAGGTCTTTCTAGAGTCCCCTCGTTAGTCAGGATATTCCGGTGTTGGTACCTTACTGCTGGCAATTTATAGAGCCAAAGCTCAAAAAGAGGTGAAAATTCAGCGTTTCTATTTCAATACCCGACTCTGGTCATTCAAGGACCTTAGGACCAAAAATATGAATTTAATTTGTTCATTCAGAGTTTCTCTACTTTCGACTGCTGATATCCGCCTTCAATTCTAAAAGTCGAGTTCATTATCGCAAATGGCACGCCATTAAGAATTTCTGCAGGGGGTAGGGGTATCAACTCGCGGTTATTTTTTGGTTACTTCGCAGAGGTCAATACGCAATTTCTTATTTCGCATATCAACAGTTCGCATTTTGTTTTTTTGTTATTTGTCAAAATATTATTTTAATTATTTTTGGTTTTTAATTTGTTTGGTTTTCACTTTATCACATGTTCACAAATTTCGCGCGAAATCGTTTGCCAAATGAAATCCGCGAGTTGTTTGGCACCTCTCGTAGAGCACTACTTAAGCAAGTTACTTTGGGACGAGGCTGAGTCCAGAGCTTCTTCAATGTATTGCACTACAGAATAAACTGCAGGAAGGAAATAATATTGCATCGTGTATTGTTATGGACGACGCATTTTCCACGCAACATTTCTTGTCCATATTTTGCACAGTAATATTTCGATGTGTAAGGGTGGCATAAAAAACTTTATGTGCGTCGAAAATAGCGTCATAGGGATTCTTGTGGGGTGCAAGGTGCGACCCACTAATATTTCCCTTATTTTTGAACTTTTATAGGAAGGTTGTGTGTTGCACCAGTAAATTTAGAAATAATTGATTAACAGATGTATTATGTATAAGAAATCTGGGTTTGCGGTTCTCAAGAATCGTGAAATCACACACGTCTCTGTCATTTTAAGAAAAGTGCATGTAAGTGATTTACGACGTTTTTGTTTTTGAAAATGTTCCGAAAAGAGAAAAATGTTTTCTTTTAAGGAAAGATATACGATAATGTATTAAGGAAAAATGTCATTTACTTTTTCTTGATGGTAATGAAGTAAATCAAAAATTTTAAAATTGAGACCTAAACTCTGAAGGGCTCATATCATTATTTGCGTCGGTAAACAGGAGCGTTCTGATTATAAAAAAAAGAACGGGTGTCCTAAAGACGTCATTGAAAAAAAAAGAATCAACAGTTTCAAATTGAGTTACCAACAATTAATAGTTTTTTTTTCACCAACAATTAATAGTTTTTTTTTAACTTTCAGAAAGCTCCGAAATAAGTTTTTTTTAGATCTGGACATTTTACAAAACGCCCACCTCTTGAGCGTTGAAAATTCTGTAAAAAGTTTGTCTCAATTTGTAGTTTTCTCGAAACTTATTTTCGTCGAGATGTTGAAAGCCCAAGTGTCGTGTTGAGGGTAAGCATTTTCTATCTGGTCTGATAGATGATTGTTTGATATAATTTTTTGTTAGTTAGTTTCACTGAGATGCTCTTAATTTTTAGACTCTAATGTTCTACCTATCAAACGCATTCTGATTTCTGATCAAAATGAAGTTATAGTTGTTGTCAAATGAGTTTTGTTTTTATCTTCAGTGCAGCAGTTATTCTTAACGAATGATCAATTTTTCTACTTCATTCCAAATCTGAAATCGCCACATCTAACTTAAAAAATAAAAACTTTAAAGCGATAAGGACTCTTACGAAAAAATTCTCGTTATCAAAAACTCCCTACACATAAAAAAGAAAATAAATGTTCCCATAGGTACCTCATGATTTTTGTTTGTGTTTAACAAAACATTCATAAGCACATTCAGAGTGACTATGCCCGCTTAAATCTTTATCATTTTAGACCCCTCCCCTCCCACACACACACAATCACACAATCACAATCACACACTCGCACTCAGATTAAACGAAACAGACAACAAATTAAATCTCAACCACCCACATGATTAGTGTTAATCAAAGTAAATTAGAATAGCGCATTCACTATTAAACCAGTGTTAATTTAAACTCTCATACCGAAATGCCATTAATCAAGCTCTGTTGTTCATCTTCATTCACTTGATATAGCAGAGAAATATCATCCCAATCACCACCATCACCGCAATTGTCATTGTGAAATAAAATAATAGTTCGTCATTGGGCTTGAATGTACGAGTATGCATGGTAAAATAGGTACTTATTATATTCAGTAAGCAAACTGTCAGCGTCGGCACTTAAAAACAATTTCCCAAACCTCAAAACCCTCTCACTCTGTCTCTTCCCAATCCACCCAGTCCCCTCTTAAGTTCGTAGAGGCTAGAGAGTCTTGTCATTCAGCGTTTCAAACGACTATAGGCAATAGCCGCTTTATTAAATTAGAGGTTTAATTTTTTTCTTTTTTATTATTATAAAGAAGATATATACGGCTCGGTTTATTACGGTCAAATGAACTGTCGCAGAGGAGGACAAATTTAATATAAATTAATTTGACCCCATAGACCTTTGGCCGCAAAATGTATAGTTGCACGACGATTTCGAAAAGAAATTTCTTTTCTCATATTGTGATGTTGTATTGTTGTCTGTTGTCAGTCATGGTTGTGACTAGTAAAGTGCGCTCAGGACAGATCACTAAGTTTGGTAAATGAGTGACTGACTGAATGGAACCGAACTTAATAATAAATCAACAATGAGCAGTGATGTTATATCTGCATTATATGTAGTTTAAATAGGATTGTTTTTGTGTTTTGTGGTGTAATGGTTGCTATGTCTGCCTTTAACGTGAAAGTGCGAGGTTCGAGTCCTAAAAACATCTTAGTTTTTACTTTCGGTATCGGCTTTCGCGAGGAATTGGCATGTCCTCCAAGTAAATGCGCTGCTTTGCTTGGAATCAAGAAAAATTTGTAAGCCCCTTACATTCCTTACAGGCTATTGTCAAAAAGAAAGCTCTAGGCCAGTGGTTCACGTTTTGAGCTGTGTTATGTCACCCTAATTATTATTTTTATTTTATTTTCCTGTGTTTTTTGATAACAAACTAAAAAACAGAAGAAAAATTGTGCACTAAGGTTTTGTGTGTTTGAGTTTACTGCACTGGTTTTAGTGAACAGCATCGTATTGCTTCCGGTACAGTTACCGACAAATATTACACTTGGCAGTCTGAATTGTGTTAGTTCTCACAGCTGACGTCGAACTTCATAGCACTTCAATATGTTTCAGTGTCCACAAAAATACTCCCTTTTTTTCTGTTGTGGGTTTCGAAAATGCTAACTGGGCCACTCTGACATAAGTACTAATCTATTTTACTACCTGATAGCAACCTTCTTTGTTGTTGTTACTTTCCAGATATTTGAAGAAAAGCCAAAAGACACTGCCTTGATTAGGTGCCTAAGTTACCAAATCTCACCATGTCTGCGCCGATTATCTGTAATCTGATACGGGGAAGTGCTCCACAGTGTCGTCATCTTCTCCAGAGGATTCACACAGTGTAATTTTACTTACGTCTAGCACGTTAGCATGGTAAAAAGAGAAGTGCCTCGTCACAACATCAACTATAGCGTTCTGCAATCTTTTCTGCTACCGAACCATAATTTTGGAGCATAAGTTTATGGCAATGGAGGCATTGTATTAACGTACTCTTGACAGATCCATTCGTGGATTGAAGCCCTCACTGAGTGTCTTGGCAGATCAAGCGCCGATCGGTTCAGGTCGTGAAAAAGCTGTCTGACACCCTTACCTTTGCTAGTTCATTAGCGATCTCGTTTCCAGTTATGCGGTGATGGCCTGGAACCGAAAAGGTTCTTAAAGAAACTAGTCTTTCAACCGCATTCGGAGGGATTTTCATTCCTGTGGATCACTTTTAAAGTAATTAGAGGGTTGAGTAGAGTCGTAAGCACAGCTTGGCTGTCACTGCAAACACAAATACTTCTCCACATCGCATCCGGCCATTGTTCTTAACGATGTTTTCCATTTACAATTCTTGAACATCCCTGTTCAAAATCTTACTCACTTCGATTAAGGTAAGTTCAAATACTTTTGAAAATGTATTTAGCTATATCAATGCGTTTGTAGTTGCACTAGTGTTTATTGGTGGGATTATCTATCCTCATTGTGTCGAGCGATTGATTCCACTCCCGACATCTCCGATAGACAACTTGTACAAAATGGACGTGTCTTTTGTATAGCTATATGTGTGCTCAAGCCATTAAGCTGGCCAAAGCTACATACCTAGAGTATTCAACAGACAACTACAAATTCTCAGCTTCAATACACAACTGTGCATCTGAGAAGGTACAATGTTACATTGATGGCTAAGTACTTCTATACTCTCTATTTTAATACGGAAAGCTTAATACGTTCATATCTACTATGTACCTCCATTCAATTACAACAGAAGTATAAAAAACAAATGAAAAAACAGTACGTCAGGAGGCATCCTATCTATACCTACTTCAAAAAGCACTAGAGAGAGATCTCTTGTTTATTTGTCTAAATTTTAATCCATTAAAATGCTGAGAATACCGAGAAAATCTTTTATCCTCGTTCATTGTTTGACTTCGTATTTGGTATCTACTACTGGAGTGTCCATGTCACTGCCCGTCCGTTCATTTGCACGACTATGACTACGACGACGACGACGATGACATGTTCAATGTTGATGAATAATGACGACAGCCAAGATGACCATTGTAAAAAGAGATTATTATTAATGGTGACAGATGAACTAGAATTTATGCAAGATAAATTCGTACCGGAAATGTGCAGTTTTGCTCTTCTTGAATATTTTTTAATTCTTTCGGTAGAAGTTATTTCATAGTCCATGTAAATTTGTAGATACCAATGAAATTTGTGTTTCATGGACTAAAGAAAGAACAAAAAAAAAACACTCAACCATTAAAAGGGAAATTTCAGGTCTTAAATCCTCTGTTTCGCGTATCTACTCCTACAAACATAAACACACAAAACTTTTGTAGATACATATGAATTAATATACAAAAGGCCGACTTGTTCTGTGTTTCAAGAATCTAAATTACGTCAATTACGATGACGTCTTCATTCACCTTCTATAGCAGATTCCATGACATAAAGCATTTTATTTAATTTGGGTGCAATATAAAATAAGTTTAATGTTTACACTCTTCCATCATATGACAGAGAGTGGAGGTGGAGATTGACAAAATACCAATTATAACGGGTGATTTCGATTTATTTCAAGGAATTTTTTTGTGTATGGATTTTTTTGACAGTTGAAGAGAGCAATACTTTGACATTTCATCTTGGAATAAATTTAAAAATAAATAAATAGGGTGGGCCGTGGCCCACAGGGTGAGATACATTCAGCTCTCTGTGAGGAACATAATTTTTCGTGCACTTAGGGCTAAACTTTAAAACGCATTTCTCACAACCATTGAATGGAGGGGACCTACAAATTTCTACCGATTTCGAACGGCTAATCGAGAAAGCGCTTTCATGGCAATGAATTTAGTAACGGAGAACTTGCCAATTCCTCGCAGAAGGCGTTACCCGTGAAAAACATTTTTGGATCTGTTGGGCTTAGGATTCGAACCATAAACTACCCGGTTAATAGACAGACGTGTTTGTTAACCATCACGCCACGGGTACCATTGCAGGTTAGGTTATGTTATTAAGGTTCGGTTGACTCATTTTGATTTTAATTGAAAATGACATTTCAAGTTAAGAGGTTCTAGGAGACTCTGATCTTTTTCATTAGCAACAAGAACACATTTTAAGAGTTACTTTCGTTACACTCTAATACAATACTTTGGTCTTAATTACTTGGTTGGGTTTACTTTAGCATTTTCTGGCTAGCCAGTTTAAAAAAACTGTTTTCAAATTCTCTTGATGCTCAAAACCCATCTAATAAAAGTCTATCCCGCTGCCTACAAAGGACGATTGATGAGAATGCTGTTTTCCTTACAACATTGCAAAAAATGAATAATCCCCACACAGTCAATGGCCCTGCTATTTTCAAATTCCTTTGCAATGACATTCTCTTTATCTAGATCGCAAGAATTCCTATTGTCGCCTGAGTTTGAAAGATTCACTCATGCAAAACGATAAGAAATGCCCACGCAAAGGAAACAAAGCACCTCAAAGAGTGACAGACAGTAAAAAAAAAAAGAAATTACGTGATTGTGACTGTGAGAAGTGACATTTTAATATGGCGGAGAAGTTTGTAGGATGTAGGTATTTCTCTTGAGCAACGTCAAAAAGATGTTATGATGGTTTGTGGGTGACACCAACAACTGCGATGACAACGACCAACCTACCGACAACGAGCGCCACTGTCGTGATGTTTGGACGTAAAGAAATATCCTGCGAAAGTACTCAAGACTAACTACGAAAGAAAGGAAACAATAATAGAAAAATGATTTGATACTTCTGCTGGGTTCTTTTTTGTTTTGTTTCCTGGCCGTTTTGACAATCTTCGGAACGAAGAAGTTTTTCATTCAAAGGACAGTTTTTTGCTAACATCCGTCGTTTGCAGAAATTGCAATGCTTTCACCTAGAATGGTGATAACTTTTTTCTTTTCTTGTGTGCAATCACTTTGTTGATGAACTTGCTTCCAATATCTATTGCAGTATTGTTGAAATGCAAGTTTTGTTTAAAAAAGAAGAAGAATTTTTCGAGTCCCTGACTTTACTTAGCAGGAACACTTCATTCAAGAAAACAAAATAAAATAAATTCCAATTCAATTTCTATTTTGTTGTAGAATTGAAACAGATATCGTTAGACAACATCTTTTTCTGGTACTTAATCGCTGGGATTCCAAAATTTCCGATTTTGAAGTTTTTGGTTACCATTTGAAATAAAAAGTTGCGGTTTCACCAACAGACCCAACTTTTAATTATAAAATCGGTTCTATTGAACAAAAATAAAAACGCGACGATTAAGTGCTTCGTTTATATATTAACAATAAGTGGGACAAATTTGAGAATGATCGGTTGAACTGTTTTTGAGTCATCGCGGTCATCACCGACTTCAAAAAAGTGGTTTTGAGACAATCACATTAAAAGTTTGAAGTTGATGTAAAACATAACATTACACGCTGTAAACACGACTACGGAAATATACTACCGTTAACCTTCGCACCATATACAGTATGCTGCCTATAGCTGCTTTCTAAAAGTTGTCGGTAAACTTGTAAGTAAGCATTGAAAAACCGTGTTCACTCACTCACTCACTGGAAAGTCGCCAACCTTAAACGGCCGTAACTCGAAGAATATTCATCAGATCGACTTGAAAATTTCAGAAGTTGTTCTTCAGATGTTGTATTTTAATATACAGGGTGTCCCGTAATTCATGTTACAAACTTTGGGATGTGATTCTTGGTCTTGGAAATAAAATGTCGTACAGTATAGTCCGTTTCTCAACTTTGACATCACTTTTTGACAATTTAAAAAAAGGCTAACTTTGGTGTACCCAGACCTCGATTTCTCTGTCAATACTGATGATAGAGACCTAACTTTAGACTAAATTTATTGTAGAAATAATGATCTATAAAACTGTATTTAAAATGGGCTGCTTTAGGCTTAGGGTAGCCAGATTTTCAGTTTTAAATGGTGTTCAAATTTTCTTCCTCCAGCAAAGTTTTGACTTTGAGGTAGTTTTTTTTAGAAAATGCCTGTAGAGTTTCTTTATTTTTTACAGATGAACAAAATAATAATAAAAATAAAACTCTTCAATAAGTGCACTCAAAAACCTAAACCGACATTTTATGATACTTGAAAAAATCTAAAACAAGTGCAAAATCAAATTTTGGGTTTTTCACGGACTTTCATTGCAAAAGCTCGCAATGGGAGTAGTTTTCCAAGAATTGATTGTTTTAAGGTAATTCTTATGACTGTGCACTGATGCAAAGGGTAAAAAATGTATTCGACCTGCTTCCAAAATTCTAATTGATTTACCTCTTCTCAGAGAGATTTAAGTTTGGGGTATGAATGTTCAATGGGAAGAAAGAAAACAAATTTGTTCATCAGTTTATCAAAATAAGTCACAATTGCTGTTTGATAAGAGAGCTTTTTGAAGTGAAAGCATGGTTTTGTACAGAAAAGATCAATAGCAACAAGCTTTGTATATTTTCTTCATTAGTGTTCCAATGTACACCGGACAGCAGGTAGATTGTATGTGTACCTACAGTCTTTTCTATGGCTTTCGATCAACTTTCCCATGATGTTACACTTAAACTGTAAGCGTATGAAATCCTCCAATCTTAGTCGATTGGTTCAGATCCTAATTTACTATGATAGATGCCAGTTATCATTCCTTTAGATTCCTTTAATAACCACTCAGGTGTACCACAGGGTAGTCATCTCGGCCTAATCCTTTTAACTCTATAGCCATTGATGATGTTACTTTTAGCTTGTCAACAAGTGAAACATTTTCTGATGATATGAAAATTTTCAAGAAAATTATACTTCTCTAAACCAAAAACATACTACTTCACACCTTATCCCGAATTTGGTACACATTTCCGAGCGACCATTCCATCCAGAACAGATTGGGAGGACCAATCATTCCTGGAAAACGAATACGTCCATTTATATACGGACGGTTCAAAAACAAATAAGGGAGTAGGTTGTGGCGCCAATTCAGACGAAATGAAATTAAACATTTCCCTTCGTCTTCCAGATCATTGTAGCTTGTTCCAAGAACACTTCTGCCTTTATTACCTGTAACCAGGGGCGTAGCGAGGGTCCAAGCCATGGGGGGGGGGGGGTGAGTTTTTATGAAATGCCGACTCGTCTTAAGAATTTGCCGACTGCATATGTTTGTATGTCCGGTATAGACTCCTAAACCACCCAACGGATTTTTATGAAATTTTCAGGGTAGACATAGTTTAGTCCAGAGATGGTTCCTGTCAAGGTTTGATCTCCATATTCCCACAGGAATCAGGTTGGAACGGAGACCTAGAAACTACTGGAAAGATTTCAAAAATTCTTTTGCCATTGAGATGTCACATAATCCCACAGTAAAAAAAATTATATTTCATCCCCATATCCACGGAAGCGGAAGAACGAGAAAGGGAACCTTTAAACTATAGACGCCGGGCGGCTCAGCTAGTAAATAACTAAAACTAAAAGTAATCAAAAACGTAAAAGTGTTCATTTCACTGAAACTCATTTATTGAAAAAAAAAATAAATTTATAAAAGCAATATAACGATATAACAACAAAACAAACAAATTAAAAGTATTTATAAGAAATAATATTATAATATAGTATTTGGTATGAGAAAGAGCACACACTCTTTGATTTTAGTCTTTCAAAATTTTATTATTAGTTAAAAAAAAAAGTATATCAATTGGAATTTAAACTCCATTTTTCCGGTGTTTTAATAATGCCCATTTATCGACGACCTCACTTGGTTGAATATTATCAACAATATCCTTTGAGGAATAAAGAAGCATGAATGAATTTAGCCTATCACACTACCCATCGTCGTACGCAAATAATTAAGAACTATTTTAAATTTGCTAAATGACTGCTCACAAGAAGCCGACGACATAGGAGCAGTTAACATGCAGCAAACTAGTTTCAAGGCTAAGGGAATTACATCTCTTTATTTGAATACCTTTGTTATCAAAAGAACTGGCATCGCTTTTTATTCCTTCTAAAGCATTTACAATGCCTTCAAAAGATATCCACGCAGCCTTTACTGTTTCAGCTCTAGCAGTCCATCGAGTTTTTGACAAATTTTTCAATTGCAAGGAGTTTCCAATGTTTTTTAATTTTTCTTGCATATATTGAAATCGTTTTGTACTAACATGGAAAAGAACAAACAATGCTTCCAAAGTATTAAAAAACTCTTTGATCAGCACGCTTGAATTGCATGCTGTTTCGACGAAAATATTTATACGATGCGCTTGACATGGAATGAAAGTGGTTTTCTTAACTCATTTTTCTGACAATTTTCCACTATACTTCCCGGACATATTTTTGCCAAAGTCATAGGATTGGAATACAATATTCTTCTCAGCAATACCTATTGATGGAAGTGTAGATATGATTTTTTTGGCCAACTCTTCTCTAGTCTTGTTTGTTAGAACGACATCCATTTCCAAAAGGCGTTCAATAGGGACAGGTTTCTCTAAGTTGGGCTAAGTATCGAATGTGGAATTGTTGACAGCAAGTCGATCTTGATGCGATGAGTCAGGAGTTGTGTCAACCATTATAGAAAAAAATACCTGCTTTATTGATCTCATTCACTATGATTTTTTGAGTTTTAGTGCCCAAGAGATTAATAAATTCATTTTCTGTAGTCGGACTAAGGTACGTTTCACCTCGCGGCCTTTTTGAAGACCCGTACAACAATTTTTTCATTAATGGGCAATGTCGTGAAATCAGTAAAGTGATTTGTCAAAAATTTCTATCGTCCTCATCGGACTTATTATGACCACGAAAAGGTGATCCCTGCCTTCCCAAAGTTCTTGCAACATCGATTAAAATTAGCAGCACTTTTAAATGATACGCATTTTCTTGGTCTTCTTGAATGCTTTGTTGTCTCTCAGCTTTGTCCAGCAAAATGCTGACGTAAGCTCTTCCATTGACAAAATTGCAATAATCAAGTAAAGCCGCCTTATGTGATTCAGAAGTGAAATGTTGAACCAATTTTCCATCTTTCTGTGTACCCTGACTCTTCATTTTATGCCACTGAAGAACACCCACTGATACCCATTCCGGATTAGCAAATTGTCTTTGAATTTCTTCTTAAAATAAAATGCACGCAAAGCAAAATGCAGCATCTTTGTAAGGACTGTATTCCAGAAAAAGAATAATCAGAATACCATGTGAAAAATTGTAGGTATGTATGAAATGTAGTGTTGTATTAACTGTTAAACAGTCCCCTGATTATAGAATTGCTGCGTTGAGACAAAAACGCTTCCATTCGTGTCTTTTTGGTTGAGATGACTTGACTCGGCAGTTTGCAAATCTACTTTGTTTTTCTAACTTAATTTGCCGACTTGTTAATTTTTTTTCCCAGTAAATCGACTATCGCAAACACTTCCATTCGTGACTATTTGGTTGAGTTGACTTAACTCGACAAATCTACTTTGTTTTTCTTCCTGGATTTGCCGACTCTGTAAAAACGGTGGGGGGTGCTACACACCCCACCCCACCCCCCCCCCCCTCTCGCTACGCCCCTGCCTGTAACGGAGAGTATTGGCATAATAATCTCTGCTCAAGCGGGACGCATACAAGATAACTAATCTGAGTTGGTCAGGCAGTTTAACGTGCAACGCAAAACGAAACAAATCTGGATCAAGCTAGACCTTAAGCGGTCGATCGGCTTGGTCTCTCTTAACAGGAAACATATATGTAAGTGCGACGATAGGTGTTATTGCAGGACACTGTCTTATTGAAAGACATGTCGCAACTCGCAAGACTGCATGGATGAGGAGGAGTAGGAGACTACTACCCACCTTCTCTGTTCATGCCCCGCTTTAGATGACAAACGTAGGATACACCCAGGTTTGTATTTCTCTGGATACTCTGGATACAAAATACAAGTAAACAGGACATGAACCGATACACTCCTAGAGAAACGAAAAAGTTTTCCCTGACATTTTGCAGAATAATTCGTCGGGTCAAAGTTCCTGCTTTTTTCACGGGTATCGCTTTTCGCGAGGAATTGCCAAATCCTCCGTCAGTAAATTCATTGCCATGAAAAGCGCTTTCTCAATTAGCCGTTCGAAACCGGCAGAAAATTGTAGGTCCCCTCCATTCTCTCACAAGGCATGGTTGTGAGAAATGAGCTTGGCCCAGGGGCTCCTCGTTCTGTTGCGCCACAGTATTTTCATAAAGTTCTTGCTCCACCTTGTATCGGCTTTAAAATCAATTTTGCAGTTGGAACAACGTTTTCCTTCTTTTGGCATCCTAAATAAACGGTTTACCTACATTTAAAAACCTTTTTCTTCAAGAGGTTCACAGTCGGCCATTCGATTATTTATGTTTTCCAAATTTTATTCAAAAATCACCTCAGTCAGGGTCTAAATCGGTTTTGTGCCATTACATCGATTACCAGCACCCTCAAAAAGACTTAACAAAAAATCGAATGGCTTAGCAAGCATTACAAAATAGCAATATTTCGAAAAAATGCTATTTACAATCTTGACAATTTGACAGAGTTAAAGAGCAATTTGGGCATAAAAATCAGATATTTTTTTTTTGTCAATTTTCTCTTCTTCAATCACTTAAAACCAAACCAATTGCCAGCAACGAACCGAAGAGGAAGACAAAATGTCTTTCATTTTCTTTAACCCAAAGTTTGGTCAAGTTTATTTGAAGCGAAAACAAAATGTGAAACCATATTCAACAGCATCCCAGATCCCACCACAAGAACTAGGTTGTTTCGTATATATACTAACACCGTATCTGGACAGAAGGAAAGTCCGAAAAGAAAACCTTTTTGTGTATCCACATCAAATAGCTGTCACTTGACAACAACACAAATTTGAGAAACCACCAATCAAGTGGCGAACAATAGTTTAGTTGAGTGCGGACAAACGACAAACAGAAAATATTTACAATGATGGCAGCAGGAAAACCATATCCATCTCATGCCGACGCTATACCACATCACATAGATAAATAGAATGTCGGAGGCTGACAGCCGGCGGCGGCGGTGTTGATAAAATCCCGCACTCTATAATAGTGCCTACTATTACTCTAGTATAAACATACTCGTACCTACGACAGCCCGGCCACGCAGAAACAAATGAATTAATTGAACATGTAAATAACTTAATAGATGTCTAATTTATTAAATTTAAATTGGCTTAATTGACCCCTTGTTGGCTTCAGCTTCAGTGTAGGAACGTCCGTCCGACTACATTGAATTGACTATATGGAGAGACAGATGTCTGGTTCTTTTGCTTTTATTGTTGATGCCTTTTTCTTCTTTTACTGCGTGCATTTGTCATAGAAGATAATATGTCGACGAACAATGACGATGACGGCGACGTCAACGTGGCGTGATATGCGGAAGGAACAATCGCTCTGGTCCAGATTATAATTCAAAGATATAAAACTCAATCTTTTGTCATGCCATCCCACAGTATAGTCTCGAGCCTCTCCACTAGTCCCTATACAACCCCATCCACCCGCACAACAATAATTTGTGTTGAATAATGTCTGCTCTCCAGCAATTGTCATCCATTTACTGGCATGACATTCGTCGACCGTGTGATTTAGACTCACTTCAGCTGTACCTACATAAAGTACATAGTCATATTTGACTTCTCGGTTGTTCAAGATTCTTCTTAAGCCCTATTTTCTATAGGTATACATATAGGGAATGTCAGGTTTGTTCTTTATTTAGGAAATTGAGATTGATTGAATGAATGATATTGTTCATATATCTTGCTTCTTTGGGCTATGACTGCTTAGCTTTTTGGAGTCTTACTCGACAAACTCTGTAAAATATTGAGCTTTAAACACGGACCAAATCGTGCTAATATTCCACAAACTATTTGTTCACATCACCTCACAAATTTATCATAATTTATTCAAACTGCAAGATCAGATCAAACTTGAGGCTCAACTTGACGTGATTTGCGATTTGAATAACGATCCAAAGAAGTGTCCTTTATAGACGTGATTTGCGATTTGAAACACGATCCAAAGAAGTGTCCTTTATAGTTCCATGTGTTTTGGTTTCACGTTCTTCGCTAGAAGCATTCCGTTCTTGGTCCTTTGATCTTTATTCTTGGTTCTTGGTTCTTAGTTCTTGGTTCTTGGTTCTTGGTTCTTGGTTCTTGGTTCTTGGTTCTTGGTTCTTGGTTCTTGGTTCTTGGTTCTTGGTTCTTGGTTCTTGGTTCTTGGTTCTTGGTTCTTGGTTTTTGGTTCTTGGTTCTTGGTTCTTGGTTCTTGGTTCTTGGTTCTTGGTTCTTGGTTCTTGGTTCTTGGTTCTTGGTTCTTGGTTCTTGGTTCTTGGTTCTTGGTTCTTGGTTCTTGGTTCTTGGTTCTTGGTTCTTGGTTCTTGGTTCTTGGTTCTTGGTTCTTGGTTCTTGGTTCTTGGTTCTTGGTTCTTGGTTCTTGGTTCTTGGTTCTTGGTTCTTGGTTCTTGGTTCTTGGTTCTTGGTTCTTGGTTCTTGGTTCTGGTTTAGTTTTTCTAAGTGTTATTTCGTTCTATTACTATAAGAAGGACAAGCAAAATCGAACAAGGAGAAATAAAATTCCAGAAAGACGCATTGATTGGATGTCTCTGATTTGAATTTTCATCAGTTCATAATTGACTTAAAATCATGAACTCATCCCGAAACCCACATAAAATGATTTCAAATCCTTCCCGACATACACGCAGGTACTTTTGGTATCTGCAGAGCTAAATCTGAATGAGGCTTTTCAACGGATCTTAGACATGGAAAAGAGGAGAGTAAACATTTTAAACAACAGAAATAATTTAGGAAACTTTGCGTGTGTACGGTACGTGGCTCCCAGCCATCTCCCACTAAATCCAAAAGTCAGTGAGAAGCAATGAAGAGCAGAAAAAAGCATTCAACCGCAGTCGACCACATTGCTTGGTTCATTGACGCTCACTTTATGCAACGTTCCTATAGTTCGATCTAAAGGGAGGAAGCTTATTTCTAGAAACAAAAGGAACAACAATATGACATTCCGTTCAGCTTGCCTTACATTTATCTAAGCTCTTGTTTTTCCACCTCATTGCCCGGTTTTTTTTGCGGTAGGGATTTTTCAATTTCGGTTTTTTTGTTGTATCTTTTCAGTTTCTTGTTTTTGTGTTCTCAGCACAAACTTATTCGTCGTATTGCCATTGGCTTCATCATCGTGCTGATATCTATCAATGGACTTGAGTAGTGGGATTTTCAAGGATTTATAACCTCGTCAGGAAATTTTGCTACAGTACGGTTTTTGTTTCTTTTGTACAATCCCAACCAGGGATAAAAGTGATGACGAAAAGCAAAAGCTCTTGAGTTTTGTTAATTGTCTTGTGCTCAATGGGTTTATTCTTGACTCAAGCTGTTCAGCTATTTCTGTTTTCATTTTTCTTTTTGTTTGTATTTTTTGGCTGTTGTTTTTGTTTTTGTGAATTTTCACTCGATTTTGCTGAGAGGCATATCCTATCAACTTCAAGTCGATAGTGGTACGTCAAGCTTTTGTAAATGTAAATTTTGATAGAAAGGGTTTCGGGGAATGTTTAAAAAATGGAGTAGTGGTCATTGGGGATATCGGAAAAGAGTTTGCCTTTACTTTTTATGTGAGATAACTGGCAAATGAGTTGTTGAGGGGCATTTAGACAATTTTAATTAAGTATGACTTTTGCTAAGGAACAAGCTGTAAGTGCAGTCCTACAACTTCAATAAACTTTATGTAAACTTATAATTGGCTTCAGATGAACTAATTAAAAAAATTAACCTTTTTGATAGATGGACACTAGGGAGAGCCAATTATAAAGTAGTTTAGTGTCGCCATCAATAGTAGCCAATCAATGCTTCTATGTAAGTGTTTGATTCGAATGTTCATACACTTTTAGCGTTAGATCTAGGTATCCCTTTTTGAGTAATAAAAAAGGATTTTCTTTCCTTTTGCGTCTTGCTTATTTCTGTCCCCTTTTTGTTTGTAAACTTAAAATTTTAATTAGACTTTTTTTAAATTTCAGACTTGGCAAATCAAAGTGAAGGAATGGTTTGAGGGTGTTCTTGCATCCATTGGCTGAGCAAATATAGAATTTCCATTGCCTACAATTAGACATCAAAGGATACCGAGAAAAATAGCGATTTCATTACTAAGCCAGCAAGGAATTTATAGCTCTTAATGGTGCCACAAGCAATGACATACTCTTTAGAGTTTTCACTTACGCGTTAATCCCATCGGCTTCAAGGACTTTTCATTCAACAAACAGTGAGATTTCCTCTTTGGTGGGGCAGTAAACAGATGTATGTATTTCTCGTTTCTTCTCAAATCAAACAACAGGACGACCAGGAGACAAATCTAAATAAAAAAAAAAAGATTCTTTTCTAAGTACTAGTGCCGCAGGAGATAATATTAAAAACCCCTGCTGCCCAAGTGCTTATCAAAGAGTTTTACCGAAGACAACAACCAAGGAGTAAATTCTTTGAGAAAAAAAGAAGAAAAAAATACAAAATTAAGTCCCTGTGTCCAAAAGATAAGATAAAAATAAAATTTCGCTATAGGTTGATACGTATGCGGCTTGCTTGGATACGATTTTTGGCGGACCCTGCTGGCGCGGCGCGAAACGAAGACTGTAGCATTTTAAGGTATATCTCATCGTTTATCCTTATTGTTTCTAAGGGGATTAAGGTAATCTTTTGTTTTCATTATTTTGAAGCTTCAGTACTTAACGAGAAAATGTTGTGCTCTTTTCAATTTTCTTAGAAAACGAGATTTATTTGTTCTCTCTTGTTGTTGTATTTTCAGAATCTACCGAGTGACGTTTTCAAAAAAAGAAAAGAAGAGAAAACGACGAGAACTAATCTTGTATAAACAAAGAAGGAATGTTTGTGCCAAACGGATTCTTTTATTTGGTTGAATCTTGATTTTTGAAATGATAGATTCTCTTTCAGCTTTTCGACGTATTTCCGAGAATTTCTTTATGGGAAAATCAGCAAATAATAAGGACAAATTTACTTTTCGCAGAATAAAATAAAACGATTTAAATATATTTTATATGGGAATTTGAAATGGAATGAAATATCGATGTGTGAAATTATAAGTGCTGTGTGTTATGAGCTTACTACTTTCTTCGGCTTCTATGGGATGACACGGGCAGTGAATATAAAGGTTCATTCGAATTGACTTTCAAGGATACCTATGATGTCGTGTTTGGCTAACAAGCATGCCCCGTTATAAAAATAAGTTATAGAAAATGATGTTGCTGTGATCATTTGTCAACGGATTTTCTTCAGAAAATCATACACAAGTTGGCTTTACAAACTCTGAGAATGAAATCTTAAAATGGAATTTAAAGCCAGACAAACTTTTATTACAAAGATGAAATAAGTCGTTGGGGGTATGTAATATGTATATTCATAACAAGTATACAGTACACAATTTGGTAGATTTACTAAAGTGCGTATATTTTGACTGACAGGAGTTTAGATTAGCCATGAGTTATTGACTCCAGTTTACTTAAACAAATACGAGCAGATCTTCAACATTCTGTTAAAATGTCACTGCATGGTCCACTCATTTATGCATATTGCGCGTGAATAGTAAGGTATCTGTGTACAAAAATCATTTATATAGAAGGTCTCTGATTGTCCACATCACATTTTGAATCACAGCGGAAATCATTTAATCTCATGGAACCCCCATATTTTTGAAGTCGTCATTGCAGAAGATTCTAGTATAGATTGTTCGAAATCAGCTTCTCGGTACTACACAAGTGGAAAGGGCTACTCTTAGGACACGGTAACTAACTGAGCGGCAAAATAAGAACAAAATTGAAAGTTGAGTTTAGCCTTCAATTTGAATTGAAATAATTTTGCTGCTCAGTACGGGACGTTGTGACCGTAGCGTAATGGTAAGCATGTATTTTAAATATTTTTATTTATTTGGCTAAGTTCAAGCATGGACCTTGTCAAAGGTAGATGAGAACGTTTTAGGATGCTTCGAGAGAAAATTCTTCGGGTGATTTTTGGTCCCGTCTGCATAGATGGAGAGTGGAGAAGAAGATTTACCGACGAACTGTACGGGCTGTACAGCGACACTTACCTTGTCAAACGAGTCAAGGTCCAGCAGCTTAGATGGCTGGGTCATTTAGAGCGAATGGACACCAACGATCCGGCCCGGAAAGTCTTCGAATCCAATCCCGAGGGACGGCGCTGTAGAGGAAGACCTTGACGCAAGTAGGAGAGGACCTCAACCAACTTTGCGTTCAAAACTGGAGGCAGCTAGCTAGGGACCGAGCTGGCTATAGAAGCATGTTGGTTGAGGCCTTAGTCCGACCCGGACTGTAGCGCCACCTCAAGTAAGTAAGTAAGTTCTATAGCAACATACATACTAATAACAAAAAGATTTAATTATTTACAAAATTACGTTCTTCTTAAGTACTAAATACTATTTACAATATATACTATTAAATTAAAGTTAATATAATTAACAAGCTAAGGTAAATTTATTTAAGGAGTTGAAGATGATCAGAGTATAATTTTTTTCTAAGAGATGGTAAACTTATATTAAAGCCAAGGATATCTTGGGTAAGCGTTACATTCGATTGGGGTTAATGTGGCTATAGTAAGAGCGGTGAGTATGGAGGTTGTAAAAAGGGATGGACCGGAGACTACGAGGATTGGTACTAAGGTAAAAATTTTCAAGGAGTGCGGGAGATTGAATTGCACCAGTGATTATTTGGTGTACAAAAAGTACGTCAGCAATTGCACGACGGACGCTTGGCGAGGCTATGTAACTAAATTTGTTGCAAACGATCTTCATATCGACGGCTTCAATTCTATGTGACTGAGTGATTTGATAGGGAAAACAAACTTGAGATGCATACTCGAGGATAGGTCTGACAAAAGTTATGTTTAGTGATTTGGTGACATAAAGATTGTAAAATTCTTATGACCCAGCGTTTCATGAAACCAAGGGAAGAGTTCACTTTAGCGATAATTTGGTCTATATGGAAACGAAAGTTGAGCTCCTTATCACAATAAACACCAAGGTGTCGAATAGAAGAAACAACTGGAACGGGGGTTACACAAAAGTCATATCTCCGAGGAAGAGTAGGTAGTCGTTTGCGTGAAAAAGTAATGAATTGACATTTGCTAAAATTGAGATCAAGCTGATTCTTATGGCACCATCAATTATGAAAAGAATCAAAGCCTACGTGGGAGGTTGCGGTTGGAGTCCCAACAGAAGCCAAAACCATGAAAAGCCCCTCCATTCCCTCACAAGGCATGGTTGTGAGAAATGCGCTGGATCCCAGGGCTCCCCGCTCTGTTGCCCCACTTTATGTATGTAGTACGTACCTAACCGTGCACTAAGAGGAGTCTCAGTTTTGATTATGGCGTACAGCAAAGATTATCGTAATCTTTTTGCGATAATCTGCATTAAAATTATTGCTTAGAAATTATTGCTTAGACTATTTTTATCTTTCCACGTGCTGTTTTATGGTGACGTTATTTGAATATTTTTTTTTTAGTAGTAATAGTAGTAGTAGTAGTATTATTTTTATTATTTCTAGGTAACAATTCAATTTTATAACAATTTTACAATAAGTATAAAAACTCAGAAATAATAGTGACATAATTATTTCTTTAAAAGAAATAGAAGTAATGCCACATCGAATTAAAAAAAATATTATATATGAATGTAAATAATATCAAATGGGTGGGGTGACCCTTAAATTTATACCATCAAGTGAAAAACAGATACAATTTTTTAAACTTTTTTTTTTTTTTTTATAACTTCATTCTTGTTAAATAATTAAAGAAAAAACATCAGTAAACTAAAACAGGTCAAATAAAACCAAAATATCAATGAAGGACATTGAGGAGCAATTCAATACTTTTTAAATCATGACTCAAAATCCAACTTTTCACGGCTTTTACAAAAGAATTAATATTTGTAAGAACTCTTAAATTATATGGAAGCTTGTTGAACAAACGACACGACATGATATCATAGAAATTTCGGAAAGCTGTTGTGTGAAACCTGGGTATAGATACTAAATGAAGATAATTAATAAAAGGGATGTGAGAAGTGCTTTCTCAGACAGATGTAACATCATAACCCCCATTTTCAAAATTTGTAAGTTAATAAAAATTATTCAAAAACGTTATATGTTACAATAGTGCAAACAAAATATGGTCGCTTTAAACTTTTATTCTCAAAAAAAAAAAAAAAAACGCTACACAAGAAAACTAAGACAGAACACTGCGCACCGTGAATACGTAAGTCAGACTAAAAAGTGGATGCAGTCATGCATTCATAGTTGTTGTTAAGAAACTGTTAATCGTTATCACTTATTAATTAGTATCACAATGAGATAATTTTATGAGAAAACTGAGAACTAAATACACAAAATTTAGATGTACATGTACAAGCACACTGGCGATTTGGAGATTTAGAGGGGATTTCGGCAAAAAAAATTCTGTCTGCAGCTAAATGGATTTTAATTTTTGGGGGATTTTAATCGATTAAGATTTTTTTTGGGCCGTAGGACTCTTCTCATTTGTTAGTGCTTTAATGCTTCATTTTTTGCAATTTTAACATTACATTAAAGATATTTATAATAATAATAATAATAATAATAATAATAATAATAATAATAATAATAATAATAATAATAATAATAATAATAATAATAATAAAAACTTGTATTGTAAAAAGCGTTTTCTTAGACGTGTAATTTTCAAGAAGAAAAACAATTCGTTTAGTTCGATTTTATGGCCGATTTAAATTTTGAAATGATTTTGAAACTACGTTTTGAAAATGATTACGGGCAAATGGCCTCCGCGGCTGCCTCGAATCAATTCCACCCGAGAGGCTCAATCTTCAACTTTTGTTTTAAGCATTTGGAGCCGTATATCAGCAATAATGTTATCTTCCAAGGCGTCGTCAATCGTCTCGGGCTTTTCTGCGTAGACAAGCGACTCACGGTCTTGGAGACCATACCACATGCTCACGAGTTTTCTTTCAATAAATTGATTTTTTCGTTGTCTGTTGTATCCAAAGGTCGTCTACATCACAATCCTTCAATTCAGGAACGAAATAGTTATTAATCATGGCTGTATAGCGTTCCTTATTGACTTTAACATTGTGGTCGGCTTAAGTTTTGAAGAAATATTGGCAAATGATTTCCTCTGCCTATAGACGGGACCAAACAATAACTTTTTGAGAAGCGGCGCCGGCGTCTTAACAATGGCTTGTGGTTTACTATCCAAATCCGAATGCGACAGTTTCGTTTATTAGTATTAACGTTCAACAAAAACTAGCTTTATCGCTGAACAAAATTTTAGATCGGTGGTGATCTCGTTTTGGACCCATTCACCCAATGTGCGACTCGTTCGGCTTTAATTCTTGGACGAGCTTTTTAAGATTTTCCATAAAGCGGATGGAGAGAGAGAGAGCTCCAATTGTTGCAAGCGATAACGGATGGGTTCATTCGTGTCTTTTTCGTAGTTCTGTTCTTAACTAAAGTTTGATGAAGGCAACCCATTTTCGGTTTTGTTTTCGAAGCAGAGCCCGAATTACCGCATCAGTGATCGACTGAGTGAGTGGCATTTTTCTTTCAAGATTGGAGCTAAATTACGCAATATCGGTCGGTCTTCGTCTATTGAAGCGAATTCCGTTCGATTAGTGATTATAGAATGTCAAATTATGGTACTTGATTGCTCGATAACGTAGGCGGTAATGCCAAACTCATTAGATTCAGTAACGTATTAGTCAATAACGTGTGCGGTAATTTGGCATTAGTACCTTCAATGAAATATTGATATTAGACATGCCCTACACGAAAGAAGAATATGCATAGTTTTCAGCTAAACCTAGCACACTGAAAATGGTTGTATTTTGGAGTTCTTACTGCGAGTTACCTGCCCTGCTATTAAAAAAGAAATTACGATCAGTTTGCCCCCAGCAACGACAACCGCGGTTGAGATGCCCCTCGGGTGGATCACTAATGGGAAGCAGATAAAAAATGGGTGGAGAGCTGTGATGAAGAAGATGCAACGAATATCGCCACCAGAACTTGCCTGCCTCTCAAACGCTTTATGTGTTTGACTTGACTATATTTTCTTTGATTGGCCATAAATAAAGCTAATTCAAAAACATACAAGACATGAAAAGAGAACACTCTCCATTACAATGATGCTTTCAGGTTCAAGCCGAAACTGGCTGTGGTCATAGTAAATGCCACATATTTGCCCCAAACTCCTAAAATACGTTAGAAAAATTAGATATTTGGTGGCTTAATTTATGTAGACATTGACAAGTTATCCATGTCGTCTGTATTGTATTAATCCAAGTTATCTACAACCAAATTATGTTTCGTTATACCCAAATATAACATTGTCAAGTCATGCAAATGGCTTATTCTTTTCTTATCAAAATCTATTCACATTTATTATAACCGACGATCATATTACCATTCGTCTAGATGTGTTCCACCTTCACTTCATTGAACTTCAAATTGAATAGGAACCTTGCAAGCAGTTGGGGTTGTGCAATGATATCTTTATACGTTTGTATTCCACTCCGTATAAGGACACAATCAAACATCTCCTTCAGTGCTGGATATTGGTATCAAATATGTAACTGCTGATGCCTTTACAACAAAATAAATTCCATTCCAACTCATGTGTGTACACGGATATTAGATGAAATTGAACATGGCTCATATATGAAGAGACGAAGCGCAGTTTCCATTGGAATGCTCGCTCCATGCTAAACACCCGTCTCTGCAAGGACCTAGCTAGAACCGAAGCCATTCCAAATTCCAACAATGATGGTACAGGAAGCAACTTCTTTTTTTGTCATACGCTCGCTCGTACTTTTGCTACTTACGACGAATAAACGAACGAACAGAAAAGAAAGTTTCTCAATTTGTGTTTTTCTTCTTTTTTTTTTTTTTTGGTTGCGAATGCATTCGCTTCGACATGAATGAACATTTTTGGCTAGACGCCATTAGTAATATATTTAAAATTCAACCAAGGGAACACAATAGATAAGAAGGCGAATAAATATTAAAAAGTTTCGAATTTTCAACGATTGTAAGAGTATCGTTAGTAGGTAGGTATGTGCATTGTGCATTCTCTGTGTAATGTGTGGTGATACATTCGGTTTGGTTTATCTGTACTTCTTCCGTTGAGTTTCTGTACAAAGTTGTAAGAGTGGCACTGGTATTTTTTGTGCCATAATTTGGTTTGAATAAAATTTAAGCCAAATGTAACAAGTGCTATAAGCAGAAGAATCCGTTTTTCTTCAAAAATCGATCAAAAAGGAATTGCTTTTTTACAATCAAACACAATACTGATTTCTTTTGAGATTGCCGATTGCTGAACAATGAAAATTAAGTGAAACAGAATCGGTTTGACTGGAAATACAGATACACACCGGAGACTGAAATTGTGACTTTTAAAATAGGATAAAATAGTGCACATGATCAACACAAAACGAAGTTTATATTTCTATAAGGAAAGCTTTTGCTTTGGTTTTTCTGCAGAGGATTTAATTTCCCAAGTGCCCTCTTAACCCAAAGAAGTAGCGATTGGCGATATAGTTCTTTGTTTCATCTCCGAAGTGATATTGTTTATCGTGTCTCTAGGTAGTCGAAGTTCTGCACTATCTCAATGTTATGTCTGCTGATGACGTTCTGTCCAATTCGTCGATGTTCGGTGTCCTTGTTTGGTGACAGCATTATAGTTCGTTTTGCTTTCATTAATCATTCAACCAATTTTTCCTGCTCCTGATTCAATGCTCGCAAAAGCACCAACGACATCAAGCTTGCTTCTTCCCATTACGTCAATACCGTCTATGTTGGAAAGTAATTGTATAGAATTCTGCCTCTAATTTCGACGTTTGAAATTTGTACAATCTCTTCAAGTATGATGTTAGAGTAGTCGCATGACAGTGTGACGCTTTGTATATTTAAGTTAAGTTATTTGATTTAAGTTAGGATATGGCAAGCTTAACTTCTTTTACTTTGGGATAGTGAAATTCTTTATCAAAGTCTTATTCATTGGGGCTGACAACGGAATTTGTGTTTTCTTCGCCTTGAAGCAGTCTACAGAAGTGGTCTTTTCAGACCTTCAGTAGCGACTACGATTTTACCACTGTATTTATACTTGCTATGGTCTTCACAAGCTAGAGTTCTAGGTTTGCCACCCTTGCATGATCATTTTACCAGTTGATAAAACTTTCGAATATCATTTCTGTTATGGCATCTTTCAATTACAGAAAACGAGCGCTTCTAGTCTTTCTAATCTTGCGATATTAGCATTCCGACTTCATATTGCTTCCCCACACTTTTCCAGGTGGTTCTTGTTTCGAATAGCATCATTCGTAACTTGGCTCCAACAATACTTTTGACTTTCGAAAAGTGAATTTCGATTTGCTATCGAATGAACTATGCATTGCTGGTATTGAAAATATATCAACTATTGCAAATATTGACGAAGCAGTCGCTTGCTTCTACTCAATTCTAGAAAATAGCATGAAAAAAACAATTCCCCAAAAGTTGCTTAGAAATAGTAGTTTCAGTCAACCTTGGTTTACCAAGGAATTAAAGGCTCTATAAGGAACAAAAGAAACAAAGCTTGGAAAATCTATATAACTACTCTCTCTTCAACTGATCACCAACTATTCATAAGTTTTTTTGAAGACTTCAAAACTCTTTCTCAAAATCTATACTCTAACTATGTCAATCAAATGGGGTGTTCTCTGAAAAATGACCCAAAGAGTTTTTAGACCTTTGTAAACTCTAAAAAAAAACAGACGGCTATCCACTCAACTTTGTTTATAATAGCACTTCTTTAAAAAATACTCCTGAGATTTGCAATGCATTTGCAAATCATTTTTGTGCTTCTTTTTGTAGTACGAATTTAGAAATTGATGAACATTTTTTTCAGTATCAAACTCACAGCTCGCAAGTAAATTTTAAAAGTATCTCTATGCACAGAGACAGAATTAATTACTACCTTTCTTCTCTTAAAGATGACGTTTTTTCTGGTCCGGACACGATTCCGCCAATTGTTTTAAAAAAGTGTTCTTCACGTTTATCATTTAAACTCGAATATCTTTTTAAGCTTTTTTTGGAAGCTGGAATATTTCCCACTATTTGGAAAAAATCTTTTATAACATCAGTTTTCAAGAAGGGTTAAAAGATCGATATAAAAAACTACAGGCCAATTTCAAAGCTCTCATGTATACCCAAGCTATTTGAACAAGTATACTGCGAAAGCCTATCCTTCTTTGTAAAGAATGTTATCTGCCATCAAGCAGCATGGATTTATGCAAAGAAGATCGACGGCTACGAACCTTCTATCTCTTTATCATAAATGTTCCAACGCCCTTGAATGTGGGAGCGAGCTTGACTGCATTTACACTGACTTCTCTAAGGCGTTTGACCAACTGTCTCATAATATTATACTAAATAAACTAAAAGCATTTGGATTACCCCCATTATTTATTGTTTGGATAAGCTCCTACCTAAAAAATAGGTCTTATGAAGACAAATTTCGAAACGTTTATCAAAACCTTTCAATGCGTTGTCTGGTGTGCCACAAGGTAGTTATCTTGGTGCCTTACTTTTCATTGTTGCAATTAATAACGTAATTTCTTGCATCTCCTACAGCGACATTTTAATCTTTGCTGATGATATGAAGATTTTTAAAACCGTCAAAAATGCTTCAGATTGAGACTTCTTACAAAAAGATATCGACAGTTTTGTTCTATGGTGTTCTAAGAACGGGCCTAGTTTGAACGCTTCCAAGTGCCAAAGTATGACCTTTTCCCGCAAAAGATCTCCTAGCATTGGAGAATATTCAATATCGCAACAATCTTTATATCAAGTTTCTAGATTCCGTGACCTTGGTGTTCTCTTTAGTACCAACCTCGAATTTAATGAACACATCAACCTCAATATTAACAAATCAAATTCAATGCTTGGATTTATTAAGCGATGGGCAAAAAAATTTAATGACCCCCATGTCACCCTCTCTTTATATAAGTGTTATGTTTGTCCGCATCTAGAATATGCGTCTCAGGTGTGGTCACCATTTTATGATATTCATAAATCTCGAATCGAAGCAATACAGCACAGATTCATACGTTTAGCTCTCAAAGGTCTTCCTTGGGAAGATCCTTTCAATCTCCCTCCTTATGAAAATCGTGTATTCGCATATTAAATCTTCAAACCTTCTCACAGAGACAAATCATTGATGATTTAGTATTTTTTCATCAATTAATAACCGGTTCAACTGATGCCCCAGACTTGCTCTCCCACATTAGTTTCAACTATCGAGGAGGATCTCACCAACTACGTAATTTAGAGTTTTTACATTGCTCCCACCACAGATCTAACTATGCCATGCATGAGCCATTAGCTCGCATGAGTTATCTAACTCCTATTCTTTTGTTTACGATTTCAACCTAAGTAATAATTATTATTTATTATTATTATTATTATTTATTGTTATTATTATTTTATTATTATTTATTATTACTATTATTATTAATAATTATTAATAAATATAATTTAAATTTAAAACTAAGAACCAGTGTGCTACCTGCATGACTTATATTTGATTTCTGTTATGTTATTTAATTTCTGTTCTTATTTATAGTTTTTGATTAAAAATGTTTCCCTAGTTTATTTAATAATGTACTTTTATTTGTTTTTTTTTTTTTTTTGTTAAAAATTGTAACGTCTTTTTTTTCCTCGTATACGTTCTCTTTGTGCTTGTGTTGGCGTTAATTACTAACCACTAACACTTGCATTAATGATGAAGAGCGTAGATAAGTGTGTACAAATGAGCTTGATCGCTTAAGTCTCTGAGATGCAAAAACAAGGTTGCAATCCAGAAAGGTTCAAATATTTACAATACTGCAAGAGTGTTTTACGTCGTCATTTATAGTCTTTCATTATTCAATTTATACTTACGGGAATTATAGTGCGATGTGAAAAATACAATCATCAAATGATACTCAGAGTGATAGCTTCTCTAGAATCAAATGGGTTAGTTGACTTGATTACAATCAAGGCCCATATGGGTACATAAATTAAAAACTGCTCTTGGATTTGCGATTCACTTAAGCTCTGAAGAAAAAATCATGAAGGCTATTACAAATGTCCATTTATTAAATAAAACAAAAAACAGAATCAAAATTAAGCTCTAAGCTCTTTTTACTGAACCCTCTCAAAGCACAACAATTTCTTGTTCTCATGTTAAAGTAACTAACCCCCGATTAAGAATCACTCAAAGGAAAGAAAAGATTTCTATCCCATGGAATGGTTTTATAATTAGCACTTCATAAATTACTTAACAAGAAACAAAAAAATAAATAGAAAAAAAAAAATGAATAACAAAATTAATGACCACCACTCAAAAGAAGAGAAGATCCCTTAAACTCATTTTAAAATTAACCTTCTTCTTTTAGCTGTCAGACGTCTGAGTTGAGTCTCAGGCTGCTTCTTTTTTTCTCCTTTTCTTTCAGGATAAAATAAGCAAAGAAAGATTAAATTAATATTATGCACGCATAATCATCAGCATCATCATGAAGAAGAAAATTACTGTTTGAAGGATAAAAGGAATAGAGGGTTGCCACATAGGTACCTACCCCATAGCAATTCCGACGTCTTTGATTCTCATTTCGAAAAAAGACGTCTCAGTACATTAGGGAAAATATTTACGCTGCTGTAACAACAACTGTTAATTGCACGAAAATAAAAAGGCCCATTTAGACCGCCAATCCCTTTTTCCCAATCTCGACCTTTTGTAACAAGGATTTATTTACTTGTTTTCCTTTTCGTTACAAAAGAAGAATAAGGCTGAGTGATATGAGCAACTTTCCATCGAAAAAGGACCTATTCCATCGATCTTCGATTGTTTTCGTATTGTAATTTGTAAGTCAAGGAGTCACGTGTGCCTTCATTTCTACCTTTATTGTTCTTGCCTTCGAAGAAAAAAACTTGTTTTGTTAGGTAATAAACGTCCTTTGGTGCCTCCAAAAAACTTATCCAAGAAATATTTGACTTAGAATTTGAAGAACGTAGGCTGCAAAATATCCTGTGCATGTTTTACTGGAACTCTCTGTGTCTCAAGTTTGTTTTTCTGAGACCACTTATTTTTCTATTCCCTTACCTCAACACTCTTAATTGTGAATGTGTATACTTGTACAAGACAATGTCGACCTTTTGTGTCCTTTTTAGAAATATATCAACAGTTGTGGATACACTAGCCATTTTCAAAACAACCTGCAACAAGATATTCATTGTTTGTTCTAAAATAGAACTCACCATCTGTCCGCCCAATATCTCTCATCACTGCCACAGCTAGCTGTTCGTTTCAAACGTCAACAGACAGAGAAGACACGACCATACAGTTTCCACTTAACAGTGCTATATTCAGAGCACAGATAATGCTAACCACAGTATACCAATTCCAGCAACATGCCACATACAATCCAATAGACACCAATTGCTGACACCCTAGCCATTCACAATTCCAAACATACAGAAACCTTTACCACGAGCATAGTGCTCGTTTAAACTTCAGATAAGGGTCATTCAACACTGCCCTCTGCCAAACATTTATAAGACACATCCTCCTCTGCTATATTGGGTCCTTTTTGGTTTGGTCAACAGGACGATGCGGAGAGAAAATAGCTACTCCTTGCAATGACGATGTCTACCGAACGACCGACACGATGCCAATGCGACTCGACGAACGGACAGATCCAAACAACTACGAGGCCATCATAATCACTTACAAAAATACCACATAATTGCAACTACACGTCTCTCGAGGCATTTGATGGTTTGCAGGAAAACTCGGGTCACAATCACAACGTCGGTCGGTAGTAGTATCTACTATACTCGTACCTACACAAAATGGTAGTGCGCAATTCGGAAGGAAGAGAAATAAAGGCATCATACCATGGAATATGCCAATTGCCATTGCAGTGATGCCCAAAGTCCAGTTTCCATTCCCTGCAAACCTATATTCTGTTCCATCGCATCACATCGCAAGAACCAAGAACACCATCAGGGACATAACGATTTCAAGTGATGGGCTATTGAAATGGCGATGAAGGTTAACCTTGTCGTAGCACTTGAACTGGGTAAAAGAAAGCCTGATGTTATACTCCCTTTTAATTATGCTGACCTAAGGTGAGGTAGAACAAAATCCAATCCCGATTGTTTTTCCTGTTTTTTTTTTTCTTTTTAATTTAATTTTTGCTTATTCCGTATTTGGCGGGTAAGGTATTGCAATCGTGGAAATAATAATTATTCTCAGCTTTTTATTCGTAGACTCAATAAATTTTTAATTGCGGGTCGGTTTTCTCGAAATTAATACTTTTATGAAAAAGTAAAAAGTAAAAAGTAAAACGAGTGTTTCTTAGACGTGTGGTAGTCAATCTAGCGAAATTTTTTCGAAGCAGGTCTTTTTGTCACTCGATTTATTTAAATGGCAACCAAGCGACCACTGGACACTTTCTGGAAAATTGTCTTAAAACGATTTTGCAGTTCACGCCGATTTTTACACAATTTCGAGTTCTTCTTAAGTCTGTCAGTTACCTCCAAGAGTGGGCGATTCAACACTGCTGGACTATTTTTTGTGGAGTTTTGTGAAGTCACTTGTAACGGGTGTTTTTTTTTAGAGGTATAGAACTTTAAGTTGGCAACACTTTTTTAACTGGCGTCCATTTTGTCAGCTGTCAAGTGATTTATGTTTAGTGGTTTGGCATTTCAACATGAATAGACTGACACCGGAACAACGCTTCCAAATTGTGCAAATTTATTTTAAAAATCATAACCGTCGATCCCGATTTTCAAAAGCGAATTTTGTTTAGCGATAAAGTTCACTCACAACAAAACTGCCGAGTTTGAAGTAATGATAATCCTCAAAAGTATGTTGAGACACCGTTACATCCAGAAAAACTGACTGCGTGGTGTGCTTTAAGGGCTTGTGGAATAATTGGTCCGTACTTTTTTAAAAACGATGCTGGCCAGAACGTTACAGTCAATGGTGACCGCTATAGAGCGATGATTATGATTACTGATTATTTCGATCATCAATTGAACAACCATGATTGTGGTTTCAACAAGACGGCGCAAAATGTCACACAGCTCGTGCTGTGTTGATTTATTGAAGGAAACGTTTGGTGACCGCATAGTTTCAAGTTTCGGACCTGCGAATTGGCCTCCAAGATCGTGCGATTTAACGCCGCCTGACTATTTTCTGTGAGGATATGTGAAATCACTAGTCTACGCCGATAAGCCCGAAGCGATTGACCACTTGGAGGACAATATTCTGCGCGTTATTGCCGATATACGGCCACAAATGTTGGAAAAAGTCATCGAAAATTAGACCTCCAGATTAGACTACGTTCGAGCCAGCCGTGGCGATCATATGCCACAAATCATTTTTAAATTATAATGCCAGAAGATTGTCTTCCGAGTTCCGAATGAAGTAAATTTCATATCAATAAAAAAATCGTCTTTGTTTTATTTTATTTCAAATTTCTATAACTCTTCAAAAGACACCCTTTATAATGTCAGATAAGCCTGCGAAGATTGACGTGTTGGAAGAGAATATTTGGCACGTTATTGCTGACATACGGCCCCAAATGCTGCAAAAAGTGGTCCAAAATTGTGCCTCTCAGCTGGAATTTATTTGAATCAACAGGGAACTCTATTCACATTGTAGATAAGAGCTCATCTTGTGGGCTCCTCTTGCTCTGAAAAATTACATGATTACGACAAGGTACTTACAAAGATATCAAGTTAGGGGCTACAGATTGGAGAGCCCTGCGACTTAGCGCAACCCTAATATTTTTATTTATTTTATTGAACATTCCTGATTTGGTCGAAAAGCATTTGTCCATTTGAAGCTGACAACCTTCATCTCAGCTGCCGTCAATTTACTCTTTTTAATATTTCTATATTGTCCATTGCGATCCGTATATATGAGTTCTGGATGCTCAACCGCAGTATAGAGTCTGCCCGTCAACTAAGAGGGAATTTTTCTATCCCAGAAAGCGATGGAGTGTTATCGCCGCTCCTTCCAACACACACTTATCCAATTGAATGATTGCCGTTATCACAAATTGGTTCATAGATTTCCATACTCAAAGTTTTCTTACTTGAAAATATTTTCCAGTTAAATTGTCTGGCAGCACAGTTATTCAGTTCTTTTTGAACTAACGCGGTATTCACTTCCTTGAAAAATGTTGTCCCAAACAATATCAACTGCTGACTGTTGGTCCACTAATGCCCATAGTACCTACTCGTACCTTACCTTCGACCAGGAGTAATGAGCTGAGAAAAAGACAGGGCTCAGGAGTCAGAACACTTCCTTGAAATATTTACGAGTAGCTTATCTCGACCCATGTAGTGGTCCGTTCTTAATTTTTTTTTTGAAAAAACGTTGTGTAGTGTTTGCTATCGTCACTACTTTTCTCGTCCAGCTTTCAAATTGAAAACGCCCGTTTGTACGTGAAACAGTAAAGTCATAGTCAGTTAAAAGTATGTGAACAATATTCTTTTTTTTTTTTTTGTTTTTCAATCGCTTCGGTATACCAAATCGCAGGTGAGTGTCCGACGCTGAGCTGATTATGGTGGCAATTAAGCTTGTTGAAGTGCGAGAAACAGGCCAGAGCTGGAGAAAAAGTTCCGGCTTGTTTTTGTTTGCTTAATTGAAGGTGGGCAAAATCTACCAACTAACCACTGACTGCCACAATGCTGATGAGATTGCAACCAAGAGTAAGAATGAGGTTTTTCTCTCCGGTTTTTCGGTCCAAGCAGGGTTCTTTTTTTCTATTTAAAGACTTATCCCAGGGTTTTGTGTGACTTGTTTTGAATTTTGAAGTTGGGTGGGAGGGCTTTAGTCATATTTTTTTTTTTTTTTTTGCGAATGGAGTTTCATAATAGGTAACGATGACGTTAGCAAGTGGGTAAAGTATAATTTTATATTTTTTTTTTACAGATTAACTAAATGGTGCGGGAAATGGACAGGGATTTAACTGAAAGGTGTACCTACCAGTTTAGCGTAGCAATTGGGTTATGGGATAATGAATCATGATTGCTACTTGAAGTCATCATTATATTGTCATATGTAGGAGTGACAACTTATTCGGAGATAAATTTTCTAATGAGGTAGATAGCTTTTCCTCGGTTACGTTTAGTTCCAATTGAGTAAATGACGTGTAAGGGAATGAAATAAATAAAGCTGAAATAAAAGAGCACTTTGAAGGCATTTAGCGGGAAATTTGAATTTTTGTGTCAGCGCCCATATTTTGTTTTAAAACAGCTATCACAAGAGAGTGTTCTCATTTGAATTTGAGTGCTGTTAAGACAACAATGCACATCAGGTGCTTAGAACTGAAAACTAATTAAGGACTTTAGATGATGCTTTACGAAAGGATTGTACAATGTACATGTAGATGAATAACAGTAGCTCAGATTAAAGAACGTTTTATAAGTTCCTTGAAGTGGAGTATGTGGGGATTCTTAGAAACGATGATCTGCTAAGTAGATAAGGGTTTCTATTTGGTGTCTCTGTTAAAGTAAAAAGGGGAATCTAAGGTTAGAAAGAGATGACAGTTAGAAAATTGACGAGCTTTCGAATGGAGTTAAAAATGTTTTCATTTCATAAATATTTTGACCGGTGGTTGATGGTAGGTAAAACTAGAGAAAAACACAAATTCATTGCTGCTGGGAAATTGAAAATTTTATTGTGACCGCGAAGACAAGAAGTTGTTTGACGGAGAGTGCGGAGTGTTACTTTTTCGTCAAATGATAGATGGCAGCAGATGGATTCCGGGTCAATCCAAATCGCAGTGTTTCTCAATGACTCTCTTAAACAGCTTTGGAGCCTATACTTTTTAAGATTGCAGAATAAAAATTGTTGCTGCCAAAAGAAGAGCTATTGGAAGATGCTTACTTGAATAAAAGGAGTTGAAGAGCATCAGCTATAAGTAAAAGTTACTTGAAGGCTTTATATGAGTGGATCTTAAATTGAATGGAGAACATTTCGCATGTTAACTGCTATTATTGGGTTTTGGATGAGGGAAAAATCGACGCCTGCTTGGTGTAGTGCCCATCACTAAAACGGCTTCCATCACAAAGATCATGACCAAAATCCAAAGGCATGCATGCATTCACTGAACAACTGCCATTAGAACAACACCAACACAGCCGGTTTGTAAGCTTTCCGGACCTAAACAGGCATATTAGACCACGAATTTCCTGAAACTTGGTCAGATATTCAAATAAAAAACTCCAGCTTATGAACCCTCAGCTCTTTCCGGTTGATTGGCGTCTCACGGGTCTCAACTTATATGATAAGAATGCGCATTAGCGCATCTGACTTATGAGGAGTCAAGACGAAACCGCAGAGCAATGATTATGCCAATTACCTTGTGAGTACCCAAGCTTGGCAACAAACACTATAGGAAAAGCTCTAGGGGAGTACTTCTCCGACGAACTGTCTGACGTCTCTAACGTTCCACTGACCAGTGTCCTTCGTTTAGGGCTCCTAATGATTCAGTTTTTCCAGCCCCGATAACCTAACCAACAACACAACCCGCTCTCTACTTATCCAAATCACTTCATCACCCTCCGTTTTTCTGAGTAAAAGAATGGATCCTTGTGATCCGAGTGGGGTGTTGCGGTTTGTTCTGCACCCACATTCAACTTAACCTTAACTAGGCAATGACAATTTGTTTGTCGCAGGATTTCAATAGTTTTCCTGAAATGCAATACAGGGATCGAACCAGACTGAATAAACTCGACTCGATCTAACCAGCCGAGCCCCTCCATCACAATTCCAGTCATTGACCGTCTACTCTGCTAGAGCCGCCGAGAACATCTCACATATTTATGAAACAAGTGATGTTAACCCAAGGAACAACTGAATAAAAATCACATAAAAAGTACACACTTGCACTCACAGATCTGAGAACAATAAAGAAAATGATTATCTAGGAATTTATATAAATGGAAATACTAGATGTTGTAAAATCCAATAAAAAGTGAAATTGCAGAAAAAAATTAGCAGTTTGTCTAATTATTTTGAGCGTTACGAGAAATAAAATCTGCGTAGCCGCATTTAAAACAGAGTTTAGTGGTGGATTGATTTGTTTTTCGGGGACTGCATTTCCTGAGAAGAACAGTTTGCTAAGGATTACGTGAACTTTAGCGACCTATTTTGTAATAAATCACATATCTACTGTGCAAATTTCGTCAGAGAAAATGGCACACAGCACTATTAACCGAAGTGTGACAGCAGAGTAAAAGTCATAATTTGTAAAGTTTGTTACCATTAATTGCATCGATTAAATTAGGGCTTTAAGAAATTAATAAATTAATTCTTATCAGTCCGTGCTTTCTTTTGGATTGACTTGTATATTGTCGAGCATAACTCAGCATCGATATAAAAATCACAGTCTGTTTTCATAAGCTTCTCTTGTATTTTTTTGAAATTCTTCCTTTAAGTTATACTCTAAACTTTTTTTCTCTGTTTGACCCAAGCAATCCTTATATTTAGATAGAGTAATTGCGGGAGAGATGTCGCTGTTTTCCAAAAATCAGTATAATTTGTTATTAAAGTGAAATAAACTTTCTTTCCATGTCACAAAGTTAGTTACCGTACTCCTCCGAAACGGCTTTATCGATTTTCACCAAATTTTTTATGCGTATTCAATAGGTCAATGAGAATCGGCTACTAATTATTTTCCTTACCCCTAAGTGATAAGGGTCATCTACCCTTAACATTGTTTCTTTAATTTACACTGTGACAGGAGAATTTTATAAACTAGATTTTACAGTCTTAGTTTAAATGTCATATCAACTAGAAATGATAGAAATAAATAAATATAAATCTAGAAATTTTCAGGCCTTCTTAAACTTTGCCTTCTTAGTTTCTGTTTCTTGACAGTTTTGAAGCGCTGTTGCTTTAAATAAGTTAGACCCGAGCAACGCCCGCCGGGTGGGTCAGCTAGTATTTATATAAAAATCTTAACAATAGACTTGTTTCCTACCATAAAAAAAAATATAATAATAACAATATTTATTGAAAATAACCCAAAAAAAAATATATATTAGATGTGACATCTATCCCTGCATGTGTGGGAGAGTTGCCGCATAGCAAATTTATTGAATTTAAAACACTAAACATGCTTTTTCCGTTCCTGATCCCGTCCACAGTCCGTATTCAGAGTAGATTCAATCGTTTTGCACCGTGAACAGTTTTCGCATGATAAGGTATGCTTTTCATCTCCGGAGTAACTGCATGATGTATTTATGACTGGTGGTTGGAATTGCCAGCTGGAGATCAGTTGGAAAGGAGCATGCACCAGCTGATCTGCATGATATGGTCGAAAGAAAGCATGCCCGATGAATGGAACTTCAGTATCGTATGCCCGATCCTAAAGAAGGGAGACCCTCACAATTGCGCCAATTACAGAGGGATAAGCCTCCTTAACGTCGCTTATAAGATCTTGTCTGCTGTAATATGTGAACGTCTGAAACCCCACTTCAACAACTTGATAGGTCCTTATCAATGTGGTTTTAGACCAGAGAAGTCCACAATAGACCAAATTTTCACATTACGGCAGATCTTGGAAAAAACCAGAGAACATAATATCGATATTCACCACCTCTTTATCGATTTCAAGGCCGCGTATGACAGTATTTACAGAGACGAGCTGTTCAGAGCCATGTCTAGTTTCGGCATCCCTGCAAAGCTCGTACGACTATGCAGGATGACTTTGCAGAATTCACGCTGCTCCGTCAAGGTCGGAAAAGAACTCACCGAGACCTTTGATGTCGGAAAAGGCTTTAGGCAAGGCGACAAACTGTCATGCGATTTCTTCAACATCATACTTGAACAGATTGTAAGAAACTCAAACGTCAACACCAGAGGAACAATCTTTCAAAAGTCTGTACAATTACTCGCCTATGCAGACGATATTGACGTAATGGGAAGAAAAAAGCGTGATGTCATAGGTGCTTTTGCGAGTATTGAAACAGAAGCGGCTAAAATGGGTTTGATGGTTAATGAGGGCAAAACGAAGTATATGCTGTCATCAAACAAAGACACAGAACATCGACGAATTGGACAAAACGTCACAATAGACAGACATAACTTCGAGGTAGTACAGGACTTCGACTACCTAGGATCCGCTGTAGACACGGACAACAACATCAGTGCGGAGATCAAACGGAGAATAACTCTTGCCAACCGTTGCTTCTTTGGGTTAAGAAGGCAATTGAGAAACAAAACCCTCTCTAGAAAAACCAAGGTGACCTTGTATAAGACCTTAATCATCCCAGTCCTGCTGTACGGCGCGGAAGCATGGACCTTATCGAAAGCGGATGAGGAAACTCTTGGTCGTTTCGAAAGAAAAATTCTCCGAATGATCTTTGGTCCCGTATGCGAAGACAATGTGTGGAGAAGAAGATACAACAACGAGCTGTATGAGCTGTACCGCGACATGGGCATAGCCAGAAGAGTACGCATCGCGAGGCTACGATGGTTGGGCCATGTAGAGCGGATGGACCCAAACGCTCCGGCTCGTCGGGTGTTCGAAAGCACATTGCAGGGAAATCGCGGAAGGGGAAGACCTCGTCTTAGGTGGCGCAATCAAGTGGATGAAGACCTCAACCGACTTGGAGTGCGAAACTGGAGAGAGCTCGCCCGAGATCGAAATCGTTATAGAAGGATGTTGGTTGAGGCCTAGGTTCACCCCGAACTGTAATGCCCACCTAAGTAAGTAAGTAAGGTTGGAATTGCCAGCACTGTTTCAGAACACGAAACGGCCGTTTCCGAATATATAGATGTTGGTTCTTAAAGTTCTGGCTGGAAATCAAACAGTTTCTCTGCTTTTCGGAGAGACGACATTTTTTTTTTCAACGTTTTTTCGGACTTCTTTCAGCGCCTCTTCTGTCCAACTTGTTTATGTGCACATGTATTTTAGGGGCTTACTGAAGCTTAATACTCTTTTAAAGAAAAATACAAAAGCCAATTCAGCATGCGGCAAGCGGCATCTTTGTAAAACAAAAGTGCGGCATCTCTCCCAAGACGAAGGAAAGATGCAGCACCACATTACAAATGAAAGAAAAATTAAAAAAAAACACAAACTCACAAGTATTCTTTAACATCTTTTTACTATGTAAAATAATTACCCTGGATAAAACCATCGATAGCCTCTTTCCAAATCGATTACTTGTAACGAACTATAAAAATTCATTTGGAAAAAAGGTGCGTAAAACAAAACAAATCACTAAAAAGTCCCGTTGCATGTCGGATGTTTCCAATTTTTGTTTGCAATGTTTGGTTTGCTTGGTTGAATGCGGCATCTCTCCCGACGTGGCATCTCTCCTGCAATTACCCTACAATATGCTATTTGTTCCTCCTTTTTTGTATCGTCGTTGGCGGCATCCATTAATTACGGGTATTTTTTTCGATGAGTCTGCAACATGGCACTATAGTCTTTAGGCCTAGATAAACTCCATTTTTAGAATTTCTACACTCTTATGCTTTTCCATCTATGTATTTGAATAAAATTAGTACGTTCGTGATAAAATAAGATGTGAATTCTAATTCAAAGTCGATTGAGCAGACTACATTCCTCATTATTAGATTCCAACAAGGCAAATCCACTCAGCAACGGTAGAGATTATGCTATGCTAAACTCTAACAAATATGTAGGTACAGGTATGTTTTAATTTATGAAAGAGATCACATCAGAGTCTATTAAGTTCTCGCTGATTTCAACTATGTGTGAATAGGTAAAAAAGTAAAGGCTGTACAGGGGCGGAAGCCGATTCGTATAGCCTTTCCCTACTGTTTTCTCATATTTTTCCTGCGAACTCGTTAGCTCTGATTTCATCCCATTCCCATACACACGATGTTCCGTGCTCTAAAAAAAATATTTCAGGAGGAAAACAGATAAATATCCAATTCCATCGTGTTATTCTTAGTGATTTGGAACTTGGTCTAAAACCGGCATCGGCTGTTGAATACAGATGAGCTTTAAATTATTGAGAAGTCATGCAAGAGAAGCAGTTGAGTAAATTGAGACCGAATCTTAGAAATTGTTCGTTGCATCATGCCCAAATTTTTGATTACCCAAGAGAATGGTGATTGAAAACCAGATTGCAAACAGGTTCACTTTATATGACCTGTTAAAGAAAGGACTTGTTGTAGAGTTTCCTCTCAATCATCACCATTGCAAGGCCAATCTAAAGGAAAGACTTGCCCTATCCCAGTCGAAGAAAAAGCAGAGTTCAACATAATCCAGGTAAGAGGAGTATAACACAAAAATAAACTGTTACACACGCGGATATTGTATTGGTGTTCATCAATATCCTTTAGATGCTTTCGACTTTACGATTGTATCCGCTTATTTATTCCTCAATCACTTGCATCCCTACACGAACAGTACACCTGTGTAGGTTCAGTTAACGTTTTAATAGCTCCTTGTTTGTTATAGTCTGCTATTCATGCAAGAAGAAGCTTCCCGTATGAATATAGGTGCAGCAGGATGCTACAAGTACTGACATGATTTTAGTTAGGTGTATAACCACTGGAATGGTGTATCGTAGGTACCGAATTTCATCGGGAAGAATGGCATAGTGTAGACTTAAATTGATTTTGGCGGATGTTGGGGCAGCAAGTACGTATATACTGATACTTCGGAACCGAGTCAGGGCTATTAACGTGTAAGAGTAATATTAACCAACCCTACACAGTGAGAGAATGTTTTGAAGACAAGGCGAAATATCTATTGCGACACAAAAACTCACAAGGAACTCATAAAAGCCAATTTACAACTTGATCATAAATGAATTTTTGTAGCTTTTGCTCGCTATTTGGGTCGATCTTCGGTTGGTGTTGGTGTGTCCTTACACTTTTTGAGTGATGATATTTTTACTGCATTTTCATCGTCTTGTTGTACTCTTGCCACCCCCCATTATCCTGCAAAAAATAACAAATAACCATACCAAAATGCGTCACCCCTCTTCAGCGATTGTGTTTATTTTACGTTACACAACAATTTTTATGAATTTTCCAGAGGAGCACAGCGCATTTTGGTTTTGGGATCCTTCCTTATTTTTACGAGAGCGGACAATGGATGCAGTCTTTCGGATTTTAGTTGCATTGTTTACAATTTTACCCACAACAACGCGCAAAAAAAAAAAGAAACAACCATGTTGGTGGTATAGTCAGTGGTGGTGGTGGCGGTGGTCGGTGTTCCGGCTTCCGGGTGTACTACAGCAAGGAATTAAGACATTTTCATGTTTTATGATGCAGGAAAAAATTTGCAGGGAACCATCCTGTAAAATTGTGTGCACCGGATAGTACAATGGAGAGTATGGGGGAAAATAGTAGATACCATCACCATCATTCGAAGCAAATTGTTATCGAAGAGAGAGGTTTTTGGTATATTTTTAATATTTTGCTTTTGCTTCATTGCATTTTAAAGGAAGAGTGTGAGATAAAAACTCCAACGAGATTTGCATTTATTTTGGTTGAGTTATTATTGCTCTTGTTTATGTCATTGCAAGCATGAACACTTTCAGGGCATACACTTGACAACAAGAGGAGGTGGAAATTGCGAGAAGAATTGGCTTGAACGCGTTGCAGAAAAATGTTAAAAATACAATACACAGCAAGTTAACATATGCATTTGTTGACATAAGTCTGAAAAAGGTTTTCATTTTTTATAAATTTGTTAAATACTATTTTGTCATTAAACAGGGACAGAGAACATCGACGAATTGCATAAAACATCAATTCACAGACATAACTTCGAGGTTGTATAGGACTTCGTCTACCTACGATCGGCTAGAGGACACGTACACACATCAATGCGATGATCAAACGGAGAGTTACTATTGTCAATCGCTGCTACTCTGCCTCAAGAAATTGAAAAATAAAACTCCCAAGAAACCAGGATAATCCTCTATAAGTTTTTCATCATCCACAAGGCAGACGCGAAAGCATGGATCTTATCTAAACGCATTATCGTTTGCGCTTTAAAATAAATTTTTTTCGAGTGATATTTGGTCCCGTATATGTGAAGACAATAAATGTGAAGAAAATGAGTCTTTCTCTCAAGACAATTTTTCATTTAAAGAGATGTGGTCTCTAGGTCAATTCGCACTGGGACTTTTAGGAGTTCGCAAGCTGCATATCTTTTTCTCACGTCTAAAAGATACGCCGCCGCCGTCCAAAACGATGATCCCAAGGCTCAAACTGCGTCGAAAATATTCACTGTACTTTTTTCAATTCAGGACTGGATGACTCTAGAATCTGAATCAGTAAAGGATTTTTCGAATCTTCACATACAGTTACAAAACCACTAATATATCTGGCGCTGGTGTTTTAGTGGAGGGAGATGACATACGACTTCATGCCTCCTTAGGCGGCAAATACTCATCCACCTTCCAAGCGGAGGCGTATCGCGTATGCCATTCAAATGTCCTTAAGCTACGTTACGAACAATGGCTGGGTGGAGAGAAGTTTTGTGTCTGCATCGACAGCCAAGGTGTGTTAAAGGCTCTACTCAAAGCTCTTACTACTTCGAAAGTGATTCAGAAATGCAGCAGCTCTCCGAACGCGGTCGTAGGACTAAATTCTTTAAGTCTCTTTTGGGTTCCACCCCATCACGGCATAACTGGAAACGAAATCGACAATGAACTTACAAGGCAACGATCTTTGACAGCTTTCTCAAAACTCAGAACCTGAACTGCCATGCAGCATCGTGAGGCTTTCTTATTTCAATCAACGATTGGATCTGTCAAGTTCACAATCGTAGAACGTAGATGACATGTCTCCTTTGGATGCAGACATATGCTCATCATCGTTAATAAGAAAACTGTTAAATTTTTACTAAATCCCGCTGCAGAAAAGATTGTATTTTGATTGTTGGTGTTGCTGCGAGGCATTTCTCTTTTACAAAGCTTTTAAAGGCAATAGGATAGGCTCGTATCAGAGGTTACAGATATTGGGCGTAGACATTCTGAGAGCTGGTAACCTGGGCGCTAGGCTCCTTTTCATGACAGCGTCTTTCGGCTTTTCTCCGAACATCTGGAAAGCTGTAATAAAAGAACGTTTCTATCTGGAGGTTCAATGAACTGGTACTTGGGTCTGAGTGCTAGAGTTAGCATTTTGTAAAACTTCTGATAGATAAAAAAAATCTATGCTCGACATCAAGACCATCTCCAATTTCAGTCTTATTTGATTTAAGTTGGCATGTGGCAAGCTTAACTTCTTCTAGGTCAGACAGAATTCTTGATTAAGGTCAAAATTGAATGGGAAATTCTGCTAATGTGTTCATCCCCGTTTAGCAGCCCTTTAGTGATCTATCCAGATCATCAGTAACGATGCTTCCCCGCTGGTCTTTAATGGATACGCCGCGTGGTCTGGAGTGTCGAGTTCAGTTGTCATTATACTATGTTTCTTGGAAAGAGAAAAGGGTTCTTGAAGTAAAATGAAAAAATGCTGTATTTATAGAAATGTATTATAGATTTTATCTGAATCAATTGTTGTAGTGGCGATAGTGGATGTTAATCGAGAGGTAAGATGAAGAAAGTTAATTAAAAATTAATGCGCTACTTAGATTTCTTCAATGCTTAGATGGCAATAAGTCCTATAAAATTAGTCTCATTTCTGTACTTTAAGCTTCACTTATTTTTTTTTTAATGCAATTATAGACTTTGCGATTTGTGGGTATCTTGAACTCAATGCAAGTATTTTTTCGTTTTTCCTAGTTATTTGCCTACAACCGAAAACAGAAGTTTTTATGAACTTTGTTTTGGGATTTCTAAGCAACACATAAGGACGCGAAGAGCTCATAATCTGCTTGAACTAAGCTTCAATTTCACTTTTTTAATATTCTTTTCTTATGATTTTCATTGCTGTCTAGCTCTGACTCTTATTTAATTAAATTTCTACCAATGTTGCTCTACGAGACACCTTCAACTATCAACGCATGATACAACTAAACAAGATAACGCATTGCGCATGTCGGGCTAATATATGTTGTCGACAAATGAATGCCTCGATGTCATGCGTAGAACAAAAAAAAAAAATTAGAGCCCTGCGCTACTTACTATAACAATGTATGCCTCGATCACTTAGGTTCACAGAACGGAGACACACCAAGTGTTCTACCTTCTTTAGTTGTATCACGCCTTCAACACCTTTTATCAAATGGTTCTCTTTTGGTCCTGTTTCAAACCCTATTTTAAGAAAAAACTCAAAAAAATTTATAAAATAATCGATTTTTATGTTAACGCACATAGTAGACAAAAAAAAAGCGACTTGTTGTTCAAACCCTCACATTTATATCACCGTCATCGAGCAACAGCGCTGTACTGCCCAAAGGAATTACCTTATGCAGACGTATAGTAGTTTACCCTTTGTCTAAGAAAAGCTTCGATTAGCTTCTTTTTTTTACAACTTGTGGGTAAATAAATATTATTTTGGAGATAATAATTGTTAGTATAGAAGACAAGAAGGTGGGGTTCCAAACGTCAAGGATGTTCCTTACTTACCGAAATTTGGATCCTTCACAAATAATACACAATTGAGTCACATTAATTTTGTATACATACTTTCTTACTTCTTCAGCGTCAACAGGGAACACAAATGTGATAAGCTTACATTTAAACATATTGTTAGAGCCATGCTCAAAAGAAATGCTTCTGAAAAATAAAACCCATACTTTGCCGATGTATCATCATCAATCGATCTTTCTATCGTCTATTATCTGTCATCATTCAACAGTCATCTGAGAGCTGACATCTGTCATTTGTCATCTTTCACCTGTCATCTATCATCTCTCATCTGTCACGAGTCACATGTAATCCTTCATCTGTCATCTGTCATCTGTATTACTTGCCAATAAGACATTAGACGGCCTGTCCCTTACGTTTCGCAGCGTACCCATCGCAAAAGTGAAGCATATAAGTTGCAGAGCTGTGCCTTTTAAGAAGAATAAGACTGCGGTCAATTCATTCCTACGGAATACTTCTTCATGTATCTCTCTTTTATGTTTGCGCTTACGAAATGTAAAAATGTCAAATGGCAACATATTCAACGTATTCGAACAGAGCCAGTCAGTATTCTTCTAAAACAAACATATTTTGCAAGCCGATATAAAATGCCTCTTAAAAGAGCTTTAAGTCCAACTCTTGGGTAGTAATAAACGAATATACGTTGCAATTGGTATGTACTACATCTTACCTACCGACAACATCTCTTAATATGCAAACAAATGTACAAACGATTGCATTGCATAAGTTGTAGCATTCGTTCTATACAAAACCCTTAAACAAAAATAAATGTAGCTTTGAAGTGACTTTACAGCAACCACACTCCACATTAGGAATCGCCCGGTCCCAGTTACATCATCTATGCTGATGCCATTGCTGTATACTTACCACAGCTAAAAGAAAATATCATCGCATACCAAGCATTGCCGACGAAAATGGCTTAGTACACAAAATAAATTGTTGTTCCACTTGGTCTTCAACTGGGGTTAAGTGAAGTCCCATTCTTGTGCCTGCACCCCCTTTTCATCTCAATCCCACTGGAGAAACATTCAGAACCAAAGACAAACATCCCAAATGTCACATACTTAAGAGCCCTTTGCGCAGTCACCACTAAGTACGAAGGACTCTTAGCTGTTGTTGTCGTAACTTTGTAAGACGTTACACTCAGCACCACTAGAAATACACACCCGTCCAATTTCCAAAATATTTTCATCTTTTTCATACCCTTTGCCTAGCATCGCGTCGTATTTAAAAAGTAAAGACGGGGATATGGGCGGGGCTGGAGAGTCATAGCACAGACAAATTTTGTTCTCCTTTTTGAGAAACGGTCTATTTAACTTAGTTATTTACGTGAGGGCAAACAGAAGCGTTTATGTCATAATTAGGTTTTTGTATGTGCATGCAATGCTTTAACACCCCTTTTCGGAATCCACCCTCCATATAAATCGTATGCTCTTGTTGGCAATACGGATTTTGTTTAAGTGAACAAACAATGCATAAATATGCATCCCACATACACGCCGACCTCCACCGTCACCTTCGCGCCGTCCCTGCCACCCGCCGTACTCCCTCAACCCGAACCAAACAACCCAACCCATACGCACAGACATTATTACTACATGAGCTCCTGCAGTGTTTTGAAGGACCCTTGACTTTTGAGGGGGGGAAGTCGAAAGAGCCAACCAAGCAAAGCAGTCAAATGAGATAGTAGGTACTATATAAAGGTATAGGTATATGGGTACCAATAGGTACGTATGAGCCCATGTTTGCATATCAATATTGAATTGCTCCTTAGGTTGTGTTATTTGAAGTGCAGAGATTATTTTCATTCGGTGAACTCTGAAGTGATTTTGTCAACCCAAGGACCAAGAAGCAAGGACACGCCACACCACACAACACCACACCGCACCAGAGGGATGCTAAAACCACATATTTATACGTGACTGTAACTACTGTGCCTCTCGGATGCGGCTTGAAACGAATAACTTCGCGAGTTCTCGCAACCTCACATCCGCAACATTTGTTCTAATTCGTTGAGATAATGAAAACTCACTAATGGCGGATCTGTTGTCATGCGAAATGAAATGAGACAATGGGGGCAATGGAATTTTACTATTCCTGTATTGGAGAGTAAGAACATTTGCGTTTAAAGGTAACAGTAAGGTATACACGAAGGGAGACCATATTTTTAGTCCCACGAAAGGACATTTTTCGGAGAGGTCTTATAATAACTATCGTATCGAACTGAAAAGGAAAGCTTATACAGTAATCATAACTTTCACACCACATGAGTGTCCACCTATAGCTTTTCTTCTCCCAATAGCAGGAAGAAAGTCGAATAATTGGATGGTTTTATAACAGACTCAGAAAGTGCTTCACAGTTTCATATTACCACTTAAGTTCACTTGTATTATAGTTATGTATGGGAAAATATTTCAATTGGTGCTTGAAGCAGGACGAGGGTTCAACCCTTTTACGTCCCTCTTAAGAAATGCATATAAACCTATATTTATCCCAAAAAGTTGCACACAATGATGAGTTCTGTGAAAAAGGATTTCAAGGAACGCAGCAAAGAATGTACGGAGTTGTCCAACCGAAAAGCAAGATTTCTGAAGCTTGAAACGAAGAGATGACTTCGCGTGTAAGCTAAGAACATTAAAAAGAGCTAAATTAGATTTTGAACTGTCATTTTATTTAAAAAATATGCTTCTTTTTTCACTTCTCTGAGTATCCCATGGAAGACATTCAGCCTTCGGATTGATTGTAGACCCATTTGAGCTTAGACCAGTAATTTCAACGTATCAAGAAAACTTCAACCTCTCCCCATTTGCAATCCCCTCTTGAATTCCAATAAGCTAAAACTACTTCCAGTCTATAGACCGATTTTTTATCACAGAGATGGTAATTGGTAACTTTTCGATAAATTTTTTTAAAATTTGACTTTTTGCAAAATTGAGTTTTGTTTTTTTTTCTTTTCAATAATTTTCACTGTCAAATCATACACCAAAACTGAACATCATACAATCTTTCCAATGAAATCTGTGAAACTGAAAATTGTATTTGATGTATGATTTTAAAATTGTTGTATGTTGTATGAAATGTGGTGTTGTATGATCCTGGGAAACACTGTGAAACAGGCAACAAGGCAATGAATAAGCTTTATGTGATATATGGGTCATTGAACTCTTTGGATCAACGTTTAATCATTCCCAGGCGTTTAGAAGCCTTGGCAATTATGGAATCTTATCGATTTAAAAATTGCAAAGCATAATCAGAAGTATAATTCTGAAGTAGGTATAATTCTGAACAGGTATTTCCGTTTATATCATCATAAGCTACATACCACCTGCCCCATGAATATCTATGAAAAGCACCTTGCCGCTTGCCAACATTGATTTTGTAAGTAATTTAAATGACTGTCGGCAGAAGGTTTTTGTAATTGGTGATTTTAATTTAACTGATGTGAAACGGTCTTATTCTTCTAATGAAAATATGCTTATTCCCTGTAACTTAACAAGTGCTATCGAAATAACTTTTGTTGACCATTTATTGGCTTTAACTTACGTCAAGTCAATAACGTTATCAATAGTTTGAATGATATTCTTGATCTTGTTTTCATACCCCATGATGAATTCAAGGGTTCTGTATATGAAACGGTTCCTTTTCAATTATTAAATGATTCTATCAATCACAAGGAACTATATATTGAAATTCAACTGTACATTTATTTAAAAATTAATAGTAACGATTCATTATCATTCAACTTTTCAAAAGCCAATTTTATTGAACTTGATAATTATCTTTGAACTTTTGACTGGAAAACTGAATTTTTAAACCTAGAATTACAAAATATGTTTGATAATTTTAAATAATGCTTTCAATCTATTACTGCCACATAAAAATAAAAATAATTTTTCCAAACCACCATGGTATAACACACCTTAAAAAATAAATCTTTCGCTTAGTTTAAGAAATCAAACGATTTGGCTGACCAAATACAGTTTTGTAATCTTCGCAGGGAGTTCATGGTTTTAAGTAGATTCTCGCACAGAAATTATGTTATGCAGGTTGAACTCAATTGAAAAAATTACCCAAAAAGTTTTTGGTCTTTTATAAATTCTAAACGAAAATCACTCGGGATTCCCAATTCTATGTTTTTTTAAAAATCAGAAATCATATGAATTTAAAAACATGTTTGAGTTATCTGCTCAGTTTTTTGAATCGGTCTATTCCAACTCAAATGAAAATCTGGTTCACCTTTCTGGTTGTAATCCTAAAGCAAATATAGGGTCCTTACAATTAGATCTCAAAGATGTCTTAGAAGGATTGCAAGATCTCAAGCCGAACGCTAAGCCTGGCGTTGATGGTATTCCAGCAATAGTTTTAAAAAGATGTTCCAATTCCCTTTCACTTCCATTACTAATCATTTTCAATTTGTCGCACTGTCATCGAGACTGTTCTTAGATGATTGGAAATCCTCTTTCTTGATTCCAAGTTTTGAGTCGGGTTCCAAAAACAATGTAGAAAACTACAGAGGAATTTGTAAACTATCTGCAATTCCTAAGTTTTTTGAAAGCCTTGTCAAAAGAGAGCTTGATTTCCTAGTGAAGGAACATATAAGTGCTACTCAACATGGGTTCTTCTCGGGAAGATCGACAGTCACCAATTTAACATGTTTCTCTTCTTTCGTTGTTGACGCTATTGAAAGCAAAGATCAAGTGGATGTTATTTATACTGATTTTAGCAAGGCATTTGATTCGGTTTGCCACAAAATATTGCTTCAAAAATTGGAATCGATTGGTTTCCCCTCAAGAATCTTTCAATGGATCTGTTCCTTCCTTATAAGAAGGGTTCAAAAAGTTAAAATTGACGAATCTACCTCAAGGCAGATAGACAGGGTAGCCATCTGGGTCCTCTACTGTTTATCATATTTATTGATGATGTTGTTAACTGTGTTAACTTCAGCAAATGCCTCATAATATGCGCAGATTATCTGAAACTTTTTCTGAAATTTACCTCTATAAGTGATTGTTAAAAACTCCAATTGGATCTTGATAATCTATGTCGATGGTGTATGTAAAATCGTTTGAATCTTAACACCAAGAAATTTTTTGTGATTTCTCTCTCAAGAAAGCATCATACGCAAGAGTTTTCATATTATTTTGATTGCAACCCTCTTCAGAGAACTGAAAAATTCAAAGATTCAATTCGAATTCAGAAAGTTCAGAATATAGATTTACGAAGTATGCATTTTACAAAATGCGATGGTTTTTTCTTCCAAATTCCATAGCTAGGCAAAATCTTCTAGGTTTGCAGTCCCTAAAATCAGGTAGAACTGGTCATGACATAGTTTTTATGCGAGATATTTTATGTTATCATATAAAGTGTCCTCACTTGTTGTCCTTAATTTGTATTTATGCTCCGGAGAGGCCGTTGAATGATAGAAATCTTCTTTTTCAATCAAGGCACAGAACTAACTATGGCATGAGTGAACCAATTTCAAGATCAATAAGAGAGTTTAATGAGATTTGTGGTCATATTGATCTGTCCTTCTCCAGAGATAAATTCCGAAATGAATTGTATTACTTACTTTTAAGAAATTGAAACCTTGCTATTATTTCATTCAAAATTAATTTTAAGACTTTTCTTTTATTTCGTTGTAATAAGTAATCTGTTGAGCTGTTTGTTCGTAGGTGAAATAAATAAATAAATAAATAATATCGGATGAAGCATAACTCCCAAAACCACAAAACAATTTATTCCTTCAAGTTTTGAGTTACTTAAAAAGTAATCATTTTTGAATGCATTCTTAGTTCTTTTTGTCATTTTTTAAAGTTCAGTGTGAGATCGATGCTTTTCCACCATTGCACTAAATGATCGATGTCAGATGGCAGGTGAATGTGATCAGCACTATTTTTGTACGAAAATGAGATTTTCGCATCGCCAGCATGTAGAATTGTAGATATATATCACTGCTTTTAATCACAGTGGGAAGATCATTCATAAATATCACAAATAAAAATGGTCCTAGGTGGCTTCCTTGAGGTTCCCCAGATTTAGCATCTACTACGCATTAAACATGCTATTTAAGTCGGTCAAATGCTTGAAATTATTTAGCTAACTATCCCAGCCAAAGCTGGTATAAGGTGTTTTTATTCTGTTATTTGATTTAGAGTGCGTTACACTTGTCTACTATTTAGCTATTTTATATATTTCCTTAGATGGGGAGAAAATTTAGCAATAGTGTTCGTGTTTCTTAGAGCATTGTACAGTGTACTCTCAGGAACATGCAAACTATTAAAGCCAAATTCCAGTTTTGCGGCAGAAACATTCATGACTACTGGGCGCCGCTTCTGTTGATGATATTACTATTAATTCCGTTTGCAATTGACGGAAATGTTTGGAAAACAACAGAAGGTTTTTTCAATGAATGCGTTCAGACTAAGCAAATGACTTTGTCGGCAAAAATTATTCAATTCAACTCATATTACCTATAAGAGATCATTGAGTAAAACGAAGTAGAAATGAGTTGCTACGTATCAGACTCATTCTAAAAATTAATGTAGTAGATTTACTTCATATGAAATAGATTGGTAGCCCTGATTCGGAGTGGTTTTCTTTCGAAAAGACCAAGGTCCTCGTGATTCGCCTTAGAAACGGTCCAAGCTCATGCACACATGCACAGTGAAGCAGAACTGATCAGCAAAAATAACTTCAACAAAAGGGTCTCAGCCTGTTGCACATAGTGTACAAATGATAGTTGTTGGTCGCAGAATGAAACACTTTGATGCCATTGGTAGCTTCTCTAATACCTGCACTTAAAGTTCATTCCATATTTTGCTCTCCACACTCACCATTTACCATTCACCAACCAAGAAGCATTATTCCGCCAACATTTTCTTCTGTTTATTTATGACTATCAAGTGTAATTATCATTCTCGCATTATTACTTAAAATAATGACTTTCTAATGAGACCACCACTATTATAGCCGGTGCGCTGCCGGTATTTTAGTTCCTCTTATTTCTCTTTACCTACTGTGTTCGCAGCAAGGATGCTAATGCTAACAAAAACACACCGTTGAGTGGATTGGACATTTCTATATCCCTTGTTTTCAATTCTATATTAAAGGAAAATAATTGTGTTAGCATCATGTCCTGCAGAAGTCGAGGAAGTTACCTTACCTTTTACTTATATTTTTTGGTAAAATCCTGTGTAGATGTCTTTTATTGGATGCAAATTGTATTTTCAGGAACTATAGCTATTCTCTTAAATTGAGAACGTGAGATGATTTTAATTTAGAGTTATGCAAATCTCACTCTGATCCGATCTGACTTATTACCGAACTTATTTTCATTCACTTGAGAACTAACGAAACCAACTTAAATCGATGCAATATGCATTGAAGCATAAATAAACACAAACCAAGAAGAGTTGCTGTGAAAAAGAAAAAAAAAAAACAAATTTAGTCCTTGACTTTTAACTAGCGAACACAATAAACAAAGCTCGCTAGGACTTTAATTGCATTCACTAATATTAATTAGGACTTTCAATAAGGTTAGCAGTAAATTCTAATTTTTTTTTTTAGAATTTTCTATGAATCAATTTACGAGGTTCTTTTATCTCTTTAGCTCGTTCATTCGATCGAATTGGAAGGCAAATAAAAATCTATGATTTTAATTTCCATTGGCATTCGCCCATTTAAATTACTCTGTTTGAGGTAATTTCTCTTATACCAAGACAGGTGGTAATTCCAAGGTGGGCGGCACAGAATTGGTTCCACTTCATTGCTTGGGTTGCCGCCCGTTTAGACTCTGAAAATGGCAATTAATTGTATGCGTGTGTGTTTGTGTGTGTGTGCGGCAGTGGGTTTTTGTATGTTTTTGTATATTTGGCATTTGTATTTGTGGAACTGCGATGAAAGTTGGCGTCGCCCTGTGAAGCAGAACGTCGATTTTAACTTCCAAGTTTAAGTAATGTACCAGGTCAGGCCGGGAAGGGGTCGTGCGTGATTAATTGCCTTCGTACACGGTTTGCTCCCGATATCAATTTGAATGTAAAGCATTTTAGAAGTTTCTCCATTGGAATAAGTAAATCGGTGCGGATCTTTGAAACCAACCGGCCATCCCCTTGCAACACAGTAAACTTCCTATTTGCATAAATTCCAATAAACGGTCTGCGGAAAGACCTTTCACTTGGAGCTGTTTTCAGTGGCCAACTCCTTGCTTGGCATTGACTGTGGAAATTCCACTCCTCTGTAAGGTTGAACTAAAAGACTATGGGTGGTTTTTGTATGAAATGGCAAATTATCGCTCACAGCAATATTTATATGGAATTACAACAACGCTGAGGAAGAGACGTGTCTTTTGGAATTATGTCATTGGTAAAATATGCAATAATTTGACAGACATTTCAGCACAATGAATTTTACATAATTACTTAATCTGCAAGCAAGTCATGTTTTTGAATGTGGTTGTTCATATGACAACCGAAGTGAGTGTTAATTTTCAAGAAATAGAAGCACGGCTTTGAGTTTTAAAGAATAAAGAGAAAGCCTATTTTTCTAGGTCTATTCCGAGAAAATCTTAACCGCAAGCTATGATGTTTGTGAAAAACACTACACTTGGATGCAAAAGGGAACCAAGGCTGTTTTTGACTATTAGAATGAGATTTACAAGAAGTGAAGAAGGGAAGAAAAAGAAGCAGCATGAGAAGCTCAAAATACTTACCAGAAAGTTGAAAAGATCAAGTCTGTGTGGCAAACCTCGAACTCAAACCTAAAAAGAATAGAAGGGAGGCATAGGGAGAGAATCACATTCCCTAATGAGGCTTTGGAAAGACCTTTTCGGCAGTCTGCTTAACGACGATGAAGTCAGACAGAATACCGCATTCTATTTCGACGATGATCAAGAATGCCGTCTACCCGAACTAGAAGAATTTGAGCTTGCCATTTGCAAACTTAAATAAAAGAAAACTGTAGGTGCAGATAGCTTTAACAGCGAACTTTTCAAATGCATCTCGAGACCAGTTGGAAATAAGTATGCATCAGCATAACATCGTCGGAAGAATGCATGCCCGTGCATTGGTTCCTCAGTATCGCATATCCGATTCTAAAAAAGGAAGACCCTCACAATTGCGCGGGTTATAGAAGCAAACTGGAGGGAGATTGTTGGCGAAAGATGTTGGCTGAGGGAGTCCCGTAGGTTCATTCTGAACTGAAATGCTCATCTATGTAAGTAAACCTATCGCTTCCGCGTAGTGATGTTCATATAAACTCACAAATTAACTGTTCAAAACGTCGAAAGATCGTCTCAATGAATTTGATTTTTTTTACAAAGAGATACCGCCACCCTTCCATCGAAGTTCTTAACTTCCTTGATCAACAAATTGAAAGGAAATTGAGTTTTTGTTAAAAACTATACCCAGTACCAAAGTTAGGCGGCCACCTAGAACACAAAAGAGAAGTCTTGGTCTCAGAAGCATAAAAAAAGCGAGCTGCAATGTTCGGTTCGTAAGCACGAAACGACCGTACAACTTATTTCTAAAAGATGCAATTTTTTATTTTCTGCCCCCGTATATTCTGAAGGAATAATTAGTCGGTGATTAAAAGTTCGCTCAATGCTAGTGTTAGACACAATTAAAAACGAAAGACGTGAACAATTTTTAACGAACCTTTATTTCACAAAGAACAGAGAAAGCAAAGCCCTACAGTATCAAAGGGACAGTGAAAAACATCCCCAAGGAAATTGAAAACAAAGTTAAAGTAAAAAGAAAAAAAAATTGTCTCAAATTTTGTAATGCTACTCTCCTTTCACTTCTCTTCTAAGAACCTTCGACGTTCCTTAAGGAATATTTTTTTTTAGTTTGCTTTAATATAAAGGAACCAAAAAAAAAAAAGAATTCGTAAAAAAATGAGATGAGTAAATTCGTTGTGGGCAAAGGGCAGCTAGCTCAATGCCTTTAATGCAAAAATAATAAAAAGGAACTAAACTATGATCTATTCAAAAGTCTATGCAATGAATATGACACAGGGAAAGTTTGTTGCCAGGTCTGAAACTGTCCAGCAAACTTTACTCGTACTATGACAATTTTTTATAAGGAAATTCTTTGCAATCGGGATGCACGCTTGGATAAATTTATCTTCTCTTTTGGATAAAGTTTTACGTTCGCTTTGCTTTGTTCCTTTGAGTTTTGGTTCGCTCGCCACTTTGTTGAAGTTATGGTCATTGTTTTCAAATATTACGACGATTTCAAGTTGAACTCTTGAACGACTCCAAGGAACAAGAACACACAAAAAAAAAAACATGAAAGTTTGTACATTATGTTGAGGCGTTGGACTGACACAAAACTGGAACACCTAAGAGACTGCAAACTGAAAGGGATACTTTTCGGCAAGTTTCAATCTGACGGATGTATGCACTTCTCTGCTTGCTCTCTTGTCTTATTTGGAAGTGATTTGGTGCTGCTTGCTATCGTGGAGACCGGTTCAGATAAGAAAGCTATACATTCTTTGACAAGACACTACCATTTGCATTTGTTCTTCCTTTTTTTTTTTTATTATTGCAACTTAACTAAAACTTTGCAATTGCTTTTCATAAAAAGATTATTTTTTTGTTTTCAGAGCGATTTTGTAGAGGCATAGATAGATACACTCGTTTGAAAACTTTGACGAAAGAAAAACCGAAAACAACTAGCAGAGGGTTGGAGCTTACTAATGAAAAAATTTATGTTGGATACTGCTCCGGATTGGAACAAACAATGTTGTGTGTGGAATGTTCGCGATGAATCCTTTATTGTCCAATAAGTATGGGCATTGACCTTTGCAGAAATTCCCAGAAAGCTGAAAAATTATATAGATGTAAGGAACACTATATTGTTATGAAATTGTGATAAGTTCTTATCGATCCCATGTCTGCAAAAATTTTTGCTCCAGGTCGAAGGCTTTTTGAGTTTTTTAGCGAAACGGTTGGTTTTATGATAAAAATTTGTCTGACAGAAATTGTAAATCATGCAATGATCTACAAAAATTGTCTTAACACTTTTTTCATAACACTAAACATTTTTGAGAAAGATCAATTAAGAGAATTTTCTTACGCTGTATTCTCCAAAACAAGCATGGTAAAGATACCTATGACCGTCTACAAAATTGATCATGTTGCGAACGACGCAAGCTTTTTTTTTTTTTTTTTTTTTATAATTAACGCGCACATCAAGGGGTTATGACTACCCTTATAATGCCATTAAACACAGTGCGAGTATTTAGGAAAATAGGAGAGGATTTGAAAGGAGAAATCGATGCACGTTGCTTTTGAACTTTTGTGAAACGCAATAAAGGGGAAAAATATCGCCAGGTAGAGCATTCCACATTCGAGTGGTGCGACTAAAATATAAATCTCTATACTTGACTGTAGACCGAAGTTGGGCTCAAGGTAAAACTGATGAGCATTCCTAGCGAGGCGGGTGTTGCGGCTAAATTGTTTCAGGGGAGGAATGCAACTGGCTATTTCACTAGAACACTGTTTGTAAAAAAAAAGCGATAAAAGAGACTGAGACCGGTAACGTTTCGACGATGTTACAGAGAATCAATCGATTCTACAATTGAACTATCACTTGAACGCACTATTTTGTACTCTATCAAGTACCTAGGTGCAAAGATGTTTGAGATGCACCTGACCAGATATGGGAGTTATACTCCAGTTCTGGGCGGATAAAGGCCTTATAAATTGTAGCAAAGACGACCGCAAGAGATAAAGCTAATGCCTTTTCCAATCGACTATCCTTCTAACTATCCATAAATCATATGCCGCCAGCAGCATTGAAGATAGCAGCAAACCAAAGGCCTTCGATATAGCATTCAAAAGAGAACAAGGGCTACTTTTGAACAGTACAACGAGATATACAAGGATAAACGGCAGAAAGGGAACACCGAATCTCAAAAAGCAAAAGATAAACCATACAAGGTACTTGTTTGAGGAGATGCACAGATTCCCCGAAAAAGAAAGTGAAAAGATTCACTAAACGATTAAAAGACGATGTCATGGTGGCTACCCCCGAACTCATTTCTGTAAAGACCAACAGGGTTCAGATTCTAGAGTGGTCCAGTCCTGAATTGAAAAAAAGTATAATGAATGTTTTCGACGCAGTTTGAGCCGTTTTCGGACGGCGACCGTACAAAAGGACAAGACAGGGACAAGAAGAAAGACCCATAACGAATTGTATTACATACAAGAAATCTTCATGTCTCATATTAATCAATACTAACGAAATAAAAATAGCAGAAGCATAATTAGTAGCTATGGTTTCGTATTCAACAACACATATATGACTTTTCTAAAGCTATACAAAGTGATGATTGCAGGTAACAGATGAATTTTTTTAAGAACTAATAACTGAAGCTTTTTTTGTGTCATTGAAGTAGTCATTTATTATGATTAGTAGGATGTTTTCAGTTCTAACAACGAACTTTTCGAAAGTGAGGGCACCACAAAAACTATGGAGACAAATGAGAATTCATTTTTTTAAAAGGATCACTTATACCAAGTCATCCTTCCCAGACGACGAGCCAAGGACCAAAGAAAGAAAAAGTAGAAAAAACCCATCACGAATAATATTACAAGTAATCTTCATGTCTCATATCAATCAATACTTACTCGTAATGTACAAAAAAAAAGCAGCACCATGTTTCATCCCAGAAAAGATCGTAGAGGTTAGTTCAACATGCTTCGCATTTCCAATGACCATCCTAATATACATTATTCTCGCATCGTCCTTGTTATGTTATGTCCCTTTAATATCTATTTCACACGCCGAGCATCTATCATTTATCGTAAGGCTGGGTCTAGTCCCATCAGCTCTCCTCACCCCGCCGCCATTTATATTATACATATTTTGGTTGCCCTTTAGCAACTCACCTAATGGTGGGTGGCAGTTGGCCATCAATCAGTTTGATTTGAACCGGAACTCCTTCGATGTGGCAAAAAAAACAAAGAATGTATATGTATATATAACAGCTAGATTTATACCAATTTTTATGACATCAATATATTTTCAAAAGGTGATTTATTGCGAAGAGGTTAACGATTTTTCTACTCATATTTGACTTGTGCCCCGAAGAAAGAACCGCTGTTGTTGTATGTGTCTCTCCCTTCAATTAAATTGCAGTTTGCAGTTGGAAGATCCATCAGTAAACATGTTCTTATTTAAAAGAAAAACGAAAATGACGCTTTGAATGGGGTTCTGAAAGTCGTACTTGGCACTTTCTGTTACGACTTACGAGTCAAAGGTCGTGAAATAATGCAATATCCAAGAACAAGTAATACAGGGTGGCTCAGGATTTTGAATTTAACGAGTTTATATCCGTCACGTCTAGTTTGAAGTATGACTCCATTCACCTCAACTGAAGGTATATTATCTTGAGAAGTCATATTTTACAGCCCACGGAACCATTGTCAGCGATAGTGTGTATAACTTCGATAAGTATGATGTTCCTCTGGCCTTAGACAAAGAACAGCTTCTATTCAATCGAACCCCCTCTGACACTGGTGGGACTTTTTGAAAATATGTTTTCTTTTTTGAAAAAGAAGATTCCTTAGCAATGATTAGAAAGTGTCTTTAGTATTGTCCAAGGCGAATGAATCTGAAATACCCTGTCTGCACGTATTTTCTCATCTTCACTTCATTTCAGTTGCATAGAGCACGTAGGTACTACTCACGCCAATCCAAGCAGATGGTGCATGTGACTTGGGGGGAATGAAAAAGGACAGAAGTGTGCAAAAACTCATATAAATATACATATATATCTATACATACAAATCAAAGTGCATGCTCAACTCGCATCCTTATTGACTCCACCCGCCGCCATTATAACCGTCACTTGAACCTCATTACCGGAGGATGTTTGACTCCGGTATGAACGAACGTGCACAATTTGACATTCGATTGGCGTGAATAATTTCTACATCAATCCAGTGTTGGTGTGCCTAAGGTTTTCGGCTTTCGGGGCTAATAACTTAATTATGTTCCGTGTTTCGTGTGCCTTGCAATTGCAAGAAGTACAACCCTTTCCTTCACTTCCTGCAGTGCTGCTCGTGTGATGATGATGATGTTGATGAAGATGACGACTTCAAGGAGAAACAGAGTGTAGTGTAGTAGAGTAGGACTAGGAGACGTATAAAGTCTCTTAATAAAATTCTCAAATGGTTATATGTGTGAGTGTGTGTGAGAGAATCGCGTGTCCAAGACAGCTGCATACGAGTATAGTGGTTACAGTGCAGGGATTTTTCCTATTTCCGAATTGCACCCTGATTTGGTAAATTATGGTTTCTCACCGTGGACGAGGAGCGCCTTCATGTGTTATATGAAATTATTAATACAGACAGAACACTTGATGCAGGTGGAGGCGAGGGTTTCAAAAATAAAACTAGACTTTTTGAAAATCACGAATGTAGGTACCTACCTGTCGTTTCGAATTCACCAAGTTGTACCTATACACGAAGTCATTAACTTCAAAGTAATGCCGGTAGTTGTTAAGAGTGATTTTCTTTGTAAAACTTGAATAGGCTAAAAAAATAATAACACAACACCAATTTGAACAGCACCTACGAGCAAACTTGCTTGGAAACAGGAAATAATTATTCGTAATCGCATGTATTTTACGGAGTTATGTCGGAGGTCAGGATATGGATGAGCGGCTTATGTAAACACAAGAGATATGATCTTACCTGAGGCCTTAAAAAAAAACTTGCGAATTATACGATACAGACGGTCGTATTGCGTTTCTAAGAATTTTCTGGAACGTTTTTAGTAATTTAAATTACGTACCTACTAAAGTAAAATCAGGTTCGCTTGCCAGCCTTACTCATGTTCAATGAACCTTGCTGGATTCATTAAGTCAGACTTTCCCTTTTTTGTCGTCAGACTCGAAAGAAAACCTAATGTGTATTGCAGTGACATAAGACTCTCATCATTGCTGGCAACTTTAAGCATTTTCTTAAGATTCTGTTTATATACATATATAGAAAAAGTAATGTATCGATGCCAACCTATCTTTAACCAACGGAATACAGGCTTGATAGCAAATTATTATACATAGAGACAATCGTTGGTTAAATTTGACCCGCATAAGCAAAGCCCTTCAATGGTTCCCGAAAGTCTGCCATCGTTAGCAAATTCAGCCAAAGCTCGCAATTATTTTCAAATGTCTAAAATCCTGACAATTATTTCTACAACAACGTAAAGTTTCTAAATAAATATTTGCAAAGTTCCGTGAAATTCAGAAAATGTGTTCAATGAGGTTATAATTAACTATTCCAAGCTTTATGAAGTTCAACAAAGCTCCGAAGGCTCAGCAGAACATTACATTTCCGCAAGGTATAAGAATTCTAAAAACTCTGTAGCGGAAAAAAATACGTGAAATCCTGCAAAAATTTTGATTTTTCCACAGGCCTATTCTTCCATTATTCTACGTACATATTTTAAAAAATTACACCAATTTCTGCAAAATTTCGCAAGCCTACGTAAACATTCGCAAAGCTTCTCAAAATTCCTCAAACCTCCGCATCGTTCCTCCAAATTTTTTTAGCTTAGCTTAGTTAAAAAAAAAACCACAAAAAAGCGAATATTTGCGAAAGATCTTAAAATTCTGCAAAAAACTACTCAAAACTGCACAATTTGAGTTAAGGCTTTGCAATGATCTACAAGACTTTGTAAGAATCTACAAAGTCACCAAAACACAAACAGAAGTCAGTGTTCTACGTCTACATCTATGCAATTTTCAATGAAACTTAGATTCCGCAAAAAACTACAAAGCATCCGCAAAATAATCAAGATCTCGCAGAAATCTGTAAAATTCTGCAAGGCTCTGCAAAATTCTACAAAGCTTCGTTAAGTTCTGCCGGCTTAGGTAAAGTCAAGCTGATGAGTGCAAAAGTGACGAATGATCGCCTGAAATCGAATTCGTTAATCGTTATCGAAATATGTTGCAGAGCTCCACTGTTCCAACCCGAACTGTAATGCCCACCTTATTAAGAAAGTTTCGCAGAAGAACGCAACTGTCCCCGAAATCTCGCAAAAGTCCTGAAACTCTGCAACACCCGGCAACAGTCGTTAATGATTGCAGTCAAACGCATGTGTCCGCCAAAATCAGTTATCGACGGCAAAGTCTCGAAACTTTTTGCAAATTTCGGCATAAGTCATCAAATGAATTGCTACAATTCTGTTGTTGCAGTCGCCTTACAGTTTTTTTAATTTTGGAAAAAGAAAAAGCGCACACTCAATTTTTAAAATTTTCAGATATTCACCTTTTTTTATTTTATGAAATATTCAAAATGTAAAGATACCAATAACTTCAGCCATCAACATCCAAATCGCACTGTCCTCCTCATTCTTGTCCATGATACAAAAATTCGCTTATCTGAATTTTTTGTCCAAAAAGATTGCTAATATACGGATATCAAACACCGTATTGAACTCTGCAGTTGTTGGTTCAAAACTGCACTTAAGTGCAAGTTTTATAACCTCAAAGTACATAAATATTTCAAAACCGTCCAGATATTTAAAAAAGCGTTCGTTTGAGGTTTTGTTCACATTATCCAAAATTGGGCATTCTGTCCAACTAATTATACACTGTGAACTGCGATTTTCTCCCGCTAAGTAATGATTTTCTATCTTCGTGCTTTGGATTATTGTTGTGAAAATTATGACTTTTTTTATATATAGGTATATGTAATCAACGCGCACATCAAGGGGCTATGAATACCCTTATAGTATTTTAAAAGGCATTCAATAGGAGATATCGATGCACACTGCTTTTAAGTTTTTGTGAGTCGTAATGCTGGGGAAAAACAGAGTCTGGCAAAGCATTTCCCATTCGGGTTGTGTGACTAATATATGAATCTCTATACTTGACTGTACGACCGAAGTTGGGCTCAAGGTAAAACTGATGGGCACTCCTAGCAAGGCGGGTGTTGTGGGTTAATCGTTTCAATGGAGGAATGTAACTGGCTATTTCACAAGACCACTGTTTGTAGAAAAGCGGTAAAAGGGAGAGAGACAGTTAACGTTTCGACGATGTTTAAGAGAGTCGATCGACTCTACGATTGAACAATAATGGCAATTCATGAATAATGGCAATGGAGTGATTCAAACTGTGTATACTACGAAAAAACAGCTTCAAATATCAATATTTCTATCGTAGGTTTATCCATTTTTGTACGTCTTGGCAAGCCATAAAACTGAAGAGCTATATATGTTCATTTGTTCCAATTTGTGGACAGAAATTTGTTTGAGTTTCGTCCATTTTCATTTATGACGGACTTTGAAGCTGCAATGAGAAATGGTCTTAAAAAAGTGAAATTATGTCCGACCTTGTGTGGGAAATAACTTCACACAGAAGTGAAATTCTGGCCCACAAAAAAGTGAAGCTAATTCCCACCTAAGGTGGGACATAACTTCACCCGAAAAAAGTGAAATTATAACCCACTAGAGGTGAAATTATAACCCATGTGAAGTTATGACCTGTGAAGTTATGCACCCGCACCGCTGTTTGTACCTTTCTAAGACGCAAAATTTGTTAATTAGTATTATCCTTCCGCTGAACGAATATGATTGTGTATACGCATGAACAGCACTGAAAAATATTGCGACATTACTTTGAAAAACCGATGCCGATTTTGCCAAAAAATCATCTTTTCAGATGAAGCTCATTTTGATCTTGGCGGGTATGTAAACAACAAAATTGTCGCATTTGGGGTACAGAAAACCCGCACGCATACATTGAAAAGCCAATACACCCAGAAACGAGTCACTGTTTGGTTCAGATTTTGGTCCAGAAGCATTCTTCGAAAATGAGCAAGGAGTAGCCGTTACAGTCAAAGGCGATCGTTATGGGGCCATGTTGAACGAATTTTTGTTTACAAAAATTAAAGAGGAGGATATTGGCAACATTTGGTTTCAACAGGACGGCGCGGCGGCGCTACGTGCCACACAGCCGAAGCTACACTCGATGTTTTGCGCCCTGTTTTTGAAAAAAAAAAGTTATTTGGCGGACCCTTTGCGTACTTAGAAATAAGTGAGTATGATTTTTGACTGAATATACTTAAATATCTCCTTCATCCATCCTTAGCGGTTGTAGCCCAAGAGACTGCAGACTATAAATCCAAAATCTCAAAAACTAAATTGTCTGCTAGTAAAAAAAAATTTTCAGGAAACAATTTTACCATCGAAAAAATTAATTTAACAAAAAGGAAGCAAATTTGCTGACAAACAGGTTGAAGTAATATCAAACTCATGTTACATCCACATCCTGTTCTCCAGTCACACGACCAAGTCTCTTCCTTCCCACTAACAACGGCTTACAACAAAAATATTTACTTAACACATTCTCCTGGTCAAGAATTCCAGTTTGTTGGTTTCCTTGGTCCCCAGCCAACATGACTCTGCTTACAATATACACAATGGCATGTGCTTTTACTCTTCCTGCAGCGATAGTTGGACTCGAATAAAAATCAAGAATCAAGAATTTAAAAAAGAAGACAAAAAAAAATGCGCAAAAAATTCCTCCAGGCCAGCTACATTATGCTGCTTAAGGAATGACAACAAGGACTCGGCTCCTTTAGTGTGTCTTTCTGTCTTTCGGTTTGTGCATATGAGCTTGCGTGGGGCTCGGTACGAAAGAGGTATGGTTGGACTCTCATCGGTTGGTCATGAACGAGCTAGTACGTGTGGAAAAACTAAATCACACAAACACACGTCAATTCTCAGGCTAACAGACGTCCCATTGGTTATCCGTCATGCAGCAAAAAGTTCCGTTTGAAATTTTAACTCAATTTGAAAAGTTTAAACCGGAGCAAGGACACATACAAGAAAAAAAGAAGATCACTCGAGATGCACATGGAACCGCATTACCGCTATCCTTAGGCGCTGAGTTGTGGGCCAGATAAAGAAAAAAAAATAACAAAGGAACATCGCCAGTACACTTCCACAGTAAACCAATACCAACCAATGCAAAGTGCAGAGAAGAAGTTAGTTTAAAATTTAAATTCGCTTTGCAACCAGACAAAATACAGTCTGTCCCAAGAATCATGTTTCAAAGAAAAGATATGTCTTCTGTTTTCTTGAATAGACCAGCGTTTGAACATATTATAATTTCTATAATAACTCTACGTTCACTCTGCAGAAACTTACCCAAAATTTGTGGTTCGTTCGTAGAACTTTACCTAGGGTTGACCTCGGTTTGCTTGACAACTATGAATGTCAAATGAATTGTCAAAAAAACTGGAAAAACGCTAAACCATTTGAAAAAAAGAGCATGTCATTTGGTAGTGGTGTTCATCAAAAAGCCAGGGCTACCTCAGGGCGAAAGTTGAGGGCTCAAACAACACTCAGTTTGTGTCAACCACAGGGCAACCCCTGTGCTTCAACGAGCAAACCTAATCACCCCAACCACAAGACCCGTCCGTCGTAGCAATTTCGGACTACGAATGTCAAATAGAAATGACTAAAAACATCTTCGTAATGAACGCTTGGCAACAGATATTTTTATAGCTTGTTAATAATTTTATTAAGAGTAACAAATACACTACAAGAACGTCTACGATGCTTCCATTTTGATATTCGTAGTCTGAAATTGCTACGACCAACGCGGCCGACGCGACGGGCCTTGCGAATTGCGATAGGGGCCAATATCACTCTTGCGCATACCGTTCTCTTCCTTCATTCACACAATCTATGGTTGATTCTACAACAATAAACCCCAATTTGCGTTCACGGTCAAAATGTTCTTAAAATAGTTGCGCATTATCAGTCTGAAATGTAAGTTTAAGCTAAGTTTGAGGATTCTATTTCAGATGCATTTCCATTTTAAAAATAACTGAACGAAGTGGTTCACAACGTTCACAAAAGCTTCCAATTCACAGTTCACGGATTGCATAGTCTCTCACAATTTACAGTTCACAACTCTCACTTCACAGTTTGCAGTTCACAGTTTGCATTTGACAGTTCACAGTTCGTAATTCGGAGTAGGTCACTGTTCAAGAATTTCAAGGAACACAAAAAATGTTTATTAATTTTTTAATTAGCGCGTTGTTCAATAACAATAAGAAAACCAGTCCCGAGTCAGAATCACAGTTGATCCGAGGTCATCATCACAGTCAAAGTTGCGATTGAAAGATCGCGACTTGGTTTGTCTGTGGGTTTTTTTTTCATTTCTACTAAATGTTTAGAACAACAAAAGATCACTGAAAATGTTCCGATTCTCTTGTTTTTTTTTTTTAAATACATAATATTTTTGTCGGATTTTTTGACTACCTGCCGATATGACCTCTTCCGCCAGGAGAGATAATAGTATAGTTTTTTAATGAAAATGCTTTGTAATTTCTTGTTTCTTCACCAGACTGTAGTTAGGTCTTTTGCTGTTCCTTACATGAATGGGAGCAAGTGCCGTTCGCAAGCAAGAATAACTTTGATGCAACCACCAGATCCTAGACTGCCTGAAATACAATAGAACGAAAAACTTCCTCTTCTCATCATGATTCTAGGACTATTCTACTGTCGCAAAAAAAGGATCCTAGTCCAGCAACAAAAGTTGATTCTTCGCCCGAGTCATGGAGAAAAAATAAAAACATTTTGAAAGAAACAAACGGTACGGTAACGCTCCCAATACAACACAGAAAATCCTCCCAAACTTCGTGTGTTTTACAGTGGGCTTATACATTCATACTCTCTAACTCATTCGCAACAACAAAAATATAACGGACGATTGAGTCGAGAGGCTCACTGCCATTGCCACCACATTCCCCATCAGCTCAAGGACAAAATTATATAAAAAATTCATGGAAGGATAAACACGAGATAAATAGGAATGGAATTTCTCCCAGGCCAAGAAAAAGGATGTCGGGTTGGTCCTTGTCGATTTACTTGCCGGGTTTTTTTGTTTGCTCTCTCTCTCTGTCTCTTTCTTTTTGTTGTATTCTTTTTGGCAGATTTAGTCATAGAGCGCAAAGAGGTACCACCATCCAGCATCCACCACCACTGGCAGCTGGTGTAAGGTGCAAACGTTGTTGTTTTTGTTTTTGATGATGGCAGCACTGCTTGTGGCAGGAGGCTGATCAGTGGGTTTCAATAATGCAGCCTGAATGAGGCAACTGAAAAGGTTTTTCCTCTTGTTTGTTTTTTTATTATTATTTTCTTTTGCCATTTGTGCTGTGTGTGAAGATTTGTGAATGCGAATCATACCCATGGAAGAAGTAGTTATGGGTCTTCGTTCGTTCCTTCCTTCCACAGAAGATAGATGGTCCCTTAAAGGGATAAAAATGGATTTATAGTTGTTCCAGGGAGGAATAAAAGGAGACCTTGCACAGGTGATGTACTATTTCCAATTTATTCTCCCAAGTCCTATTGTTTGCGTGTGTTTACTTGTTGTTTTTTTTTTTTTTCTTCTTTTTGCTATCCCTTTGCTGCTGTTCGTTTTTTTGGCGTATTTCTTTTGAGTTTTCCAAATGAATTTGGTGGGATTAAGGCTTAGAAAAGGCAATAAGGTTTTTCTTGGAAAAGTTGCAGGCAAGCTGCCTGCCTTTGGTGAATGAAAAACTGGTGGGGTTTTTTTTCCAAATTGTATTACCGAAAATGATTCGATAATCGAAGATTACAGACATTTTTCTCATTCGTTTAGGGAATGTTTATTTTGTTTTATTTTTGCCTTGTTTGTTTTGTTTCTACAAAGCTCGCAGTAGGACCACCAAATAGTTTTAAAAATGTTGGAAGATTCGCCCCCAGGTGGTGTTGGTACTTCGTGAGTAATTGCACACATCTTATAAGAACTTACCATCAATAAAATGATTTCGTTTGAGATTTGAAGCACTTTTTGCACAGCAAATCTATCAGAGTATCAAGTGGATGGGTGTTTCCATTTCTTTTCTTGAAGAGACCGCTGTTTTTTCGAGAAGTGTTAATGAGATCTGTCCGATTTACTCAGGGCTTACGAAAGATTGATAAGGCGGGAGTCAAAATCACTTAGCACTGGAATGTGGGTCAAGTGGTGGTTGTTACTCTGAGCAAAATGATGAGAGTCACCGACGCTTGATTGATTGAACTTTGAACATGTGAGGCTGTGGGCTCAAGCTTCTATCTGCTAGATAAATCCAAAATGCTTTTTAAAGGCATCACCTTTTGCAAGTCCTCCGTTAATTCCATAGGTAGGCACTTTTCTACAAACTTTGTAAACGACTGTGGCTGTTGAATATACAAAATACTGTTCAACATTCAACTACTCTGGGTCCCAAAGCACAGATACATTCCGGGTAGCAGCAAAGCTGATGTGTTCACCAGAAAAGGATCTTCTATGACAACACCTACCAACTATATTTGTATGAATATTGGTATGTCTATCGCTACGTGTAAACTTATGCAGAAGCAGGCTGCGATAAAGACAGCAAAAACTAGATGGACACACATCGCACTACCTGTATGGCTACTAAAAGGATCTAACCAGACCTTGATCAAAAAAGTCACACAGGTTTCTTATCCCCAAGCAGATTCCACGTTAGTTCAGCAGACAGTGTTAAAACTGGACACTGTCTCAATGTCCTATCAATCGACTTCTGAGGAAGCCCCATTGACCGTTCCACATCTTCTTTGCACATTCCCAGTCCTCACGTTATTTTGGGATAACTCTTATTCGACCATCCAAGTGATCGAAGATAATTAGACATTTTTTGTAGTCTTTAAAGCTTTATTTTCTATAAAAATAATTTGAATAAACAGGCTATATGGCATCACAATGGATCTGTTATGGATCCAAGTGCGTCGCTCGTTTCCCCGATAGCAACCTTAACCCAACCTAACCTAACCCCCATTCCTCACAGGATAGTGAGATATTTTGACAATAATATTGTTATTTTATTACCTAGAATGAATACTTTGAAAACCACTTTGTTTAAATTTAAATGATCAAGTTGCTTGTGTTTTATGTCAAACTCATTATTAAATAATAAATAGAATGTTCCTTTATGTTCCTTTTTCATCGTTAACAAACAGTCGTGTTTTTTATTTGCTGGTTAATTTTTATCAGGTTATTGGCCCAGGTCGCGCAAATTGAACTAATTTATTAATAACTAATCTTGTTAATTTTTATCAGAAATATGACTTCGAACGTTGCTTGCGTAGAAAAACTGAAGGGGCGAGAGAATTATGATGTATGGAAAATTGCAGCCAAATCATATTTAGTAATTAAAGGACTATGGAATTGCTTCGAAAAAGAATTAGGAACATCACCAACCGCTGAAGAAATCTCAACAGATCTTAAAGCAAAATCTGAGTTAATCCTTCTGCTTGAAACACAAAACTTTTCATACATAGCGGACTCTCCTTCGGCTAAAAGTGCATGGGACAGTCTCTCAAATGCTTTTGAAGACACGGGAATGTGTAGAAGAGTGGATTTGCTAAAGCAGCTTGTACAACTTCAATTGAACGATTGTGAATCTATGGAGGATTACATCAATAAGATGGTTATGACTTCAATCAAAGTGAGAAAAGCTGGTTTAAAAATAGATGATGAGATTGTGGCCTCTCTGATGTTGGCAGGACTTCCTGAAGAATTCAAGCCATTAGTTATGGCCGTTGAGAATTCAACGAAAATTTTAACAAGCGATGCTGTGAAAACTCTTTTGTTGCAAGAAGTCAAATATGATGCCAAGTCGAATAACAATGCCATGTTTGTTAAACCGAAGTTCAAGCCAAAGAAAAACAAGTCACAAACCAAATTTAGATGTCATAACTGCGGTGAAATTGGTCATTTTGCTAAACAATGTCCAAATAAGAAGAAGCATGTTTTTAAATCAAATGAAGTTGCTTTGTTTTCATCTTTCATAGCAAAGAAAGGAGTTCCAGAAAGTGCATGGTATATCGACTCCGGAGCTTCGGCTCACATGACAATGACCAAATCATTGTTGAAGAACATAAGACCATCAAAGCACAGAGAAATTGTTGTTGCAAATAATGCGAAATTACCAGTCGAATGTATAGGTGATGTAAGCTTAACTCTTGTGAATGGTAACATGAAAACGGAGGCTACCATTTACAATGTACAATATGTTCCAAATTTATGTGCGAATCTGATTTCTGTCAGCCAATATTAGTAAACAACGGCAAAACAGTTAAGTTTGAAAGAGAAGTCTGCAAAATTTTTAATAAAGGGAACGAAATGATTGCATCAGCATCATTAATAAATGACATGTATCGTTTAAACTGTATTGTACCGAAAACATCGCTTATGAACTATTCCGCATCTTTGAATCTTCAAAACGAATCGAATCTTTGGCATCGTCGAATGGCACACATCTGTACAGAGAATCTGATTAAGTTGAAGACGGCAGTTGAAGGTGTATCTTTTGATACAAAAATGATTGCAAAATGTGTAGTTTGCATTAAAGGGAAGCAAACAAGAGAACCTTTTAAGACAACTGGAACCCGTTCGAAAGCTGTACTAGACTTAATTCATTCTGATGTTTGCGGACCGTTGCCGGTTAAATCCTTTTCAGGCAACATCTATTTTGTGACGTTCGTGGATGATTTTTCAAGAAAATTATTTTTATATCCGCTCAAGAAGAAATCAGATGTTTTTGAGACGTTTTTAACCTTCAAAGCCTCTGTTGAAAACCAATGTGGAACCACAATCAAGGTTTTTCGCAGCGATAATGGTAAGGAATTTTGCAATTCGAAATTTGAACACTATTTTTCAGCATGTGGCATTCAACATCAAAAATCAGCGCCTTACACTCCGCAACAGAATGGGGTTGCCGAAAGGATTAATCGAACTGTAATTGAACGTGTGCGTTGCATGCTATTTGATGCCAATCTTGGCAAGCATTTTTGGGCAGAAGCAGCATCAACTGCAGCATACATTCTGAATCGGATTCCTTGCAGAGGTGAAAAAGAAAAAACACCAGAAGAATTATGGTCCAATGTAAAGCCGAATCTTAAAATGGTGCGTGTATTTGGATGTCAGGCCATGGTACATATTCCATCTGAAAAACGACAAAAGCTCGACCCAAAATCTACTGAGTGTATTTTTCTTGGATACAGTTCTGAGTCAAAAGCATATCGCCTCTACAATATGAAAACGAAAAAAGTTATTGTGAGTCGCGATGTAATATTTTTTGAGAATTCCCGAAGCCAAGAGAAAATAAATGACAGTAAGAAGCGTTTTCTTTTATCTTCTGAAGAAACAACAGAACAATATTCCAATTCAGGAGAAATTATTGATGAAGAATTGGAAGTTGGTAATAGAAACTCGAGTCCTGTTTCAGATTTGAAATTTCAATCGTTAAATGAATCTCAAATGGATGAAATTGTAGAAAGCAACAGTAGATCTCATGAATTAGAAAGAGAAACAAGACATAACGATGAACCAGACGAAAACATCTATCCAGCAAATACAGAAGACAATTTCGAAACGGAATCAGAATTGGCCAACAAAGAAGATATATCTGTTCGAAGATCCAGTAGAATTCGGAAACCAAATTCCAAATATGATTCATGTTTAAGTGCTGACTTTGAAGACAACGACCCAGAAACAGTTGAGGATGCCATGTTACGGGATGACAGAAAACTGTGGCAAGAAGCAATGGAAGCGGAGTTTGAATCTCTTCAGTCCAATAAAACCTGGGATTTGATGTTTCTTCCGAAAGGGAAACGTGCAATCAAATGCAAGTGGATATTCAAAACGAAAAGAGGAGTCCACGGCGAAATATTGAGACACAAGGCAAGATTGGTAGTTAAAGGTTTTTCCCAAAAGGAAGGTATTGACTTTCAAGAAACTTTTTCGCCTGTAGCCAGATATTCTTCAATTCGATTTTTAATTGCGCTTGCGGCGAAGTTTGATCTGAACATCCGACAAATGGACGCTGTAACAGCATTTTTAAATGGTGAGATCAAAGAAGAAATTTATATGGAACAACCAAAGAATTTTGAAGATGGGTCAACGAAGGTATGTAAGCTGAATAAATCGTTATACGGATTGAAACAGTCCAGTCGTGTGTGGAACGAAAAACTAAATAATGTCTTGCTGAAGGCTGGTCTCGAACGTTCCAGTGCAGACCAATGTATTTATTATAAAGTTTCGGAAAAAAACATGACCTTCGTTGCAGTTTATGTTGACGACCTTTTGATCTTTAGCAACGATAAAGGAGAAGAATTGTTCATCAAGGAAAGTTTAACGAAGAACTTTAAAATGAAAGACTTGGGCGATGCGTCGTCAATTCTAGGAATGCGTATAACTCGAAATAAGTCAACTGGCACGATTTCAATTGATCAGTCGCAGTATATTTTTGAAATATTGAAGCGATTTGGAATGAGTGATTGTAACCCAGTCTCAACACCATTAGATTTGAACCAGAAAATATCTGAAGAAATGTGTCCCACTTCAGAAGAAGAAAAGAAATTGATGTCTAAAGTGCCATACATGGAAGCTGTTGGATCCCTACTTTTTGCTGCTCAAACTACAAGACCAGACATAAGTTTTGCTGTGAACTTATTAAGCAGATACAGCACTAATCCAGGGAAAGCACACTGGACAGCTATAAAGAGAATACTACGGTATTTAAAAGGCACCATTGATCGAAAACTAACCTATCATAGGAAACCTACTCCGTTTGAAGGATATTGCGATGCTGATTGGGCAAGTGACGTTGACCAACGTAAGTCAACAACAGGCTATGTTTTTGTTTTACAAGGCGGCGCTATTTCTTGGTCTTCAAAGCGACAGCAAACAGTTGCTCTTTCAACAACCGAGTCAGAATTTATGGCCATGGTTGCTGCAATTCAGGAATCAGTTTGGTTGAAGCGTTTAGAAACAGAATTTTTCCCAAATTGCTCAAAAGAATCAATTCTATTTTGTGACAACAAAAGTGCAATTCAGCTTGCGAAAAACAACTCCTACTCTTCAAGAACTAAACATGTAGAAACAAAAACTAAATTTGTTCAAGAAAAAATTCAACACGGTTTAATCAATCTCAAATATATTCCCACTCAAGAAATGTTGGCTGACATTTTCACCAAAGGTTTGCCATCAGCAAAACATACAACAGACTCGCAAAAACTAGGTCTATCTATTTAAACATATTGTTTCATTCAGGGAAAGTGTTATTTTATTACCTAGAATGAATACTTTGAAAACCACTTTGTTTAAATTTAAATGATCAAGTTGCTTGTGTTTTATGTCAAACTCATTATTAAATAATAAATAGAATGTTCCTTTATGTTCCTTTTTCATCGTTAACAAACAGTCGTGTTTTTTATTTGCTGGTTAATTTTTATCAAATATCTCTAATTTTCGTTAAAAATTTTTTATCTTTCGTTTTACTGTCTCACAACTTGAAATAGTGCCCACCTATTTTTTCCATTTTGTCCGATGCCGATACAGATACGATATACCCAAATTCCTTAATCAATTTTCGCACAACTTTAAGAAATTTCAGCCAACCATAGTCTGAAGTCTTATTATAACCAAAATGTCATAACAACCCGCACTCAATTAGACTTCAACTCCAAGCCGTATCATGTGTGTTAAGTTTGATAGCGAACGAGTTTTATTAAAAACATAAAATAGAAAAGCAGGACCTCCCACCATGAATATCTAAATGAAGACCAACATAGCGGTATTTTATGTCACATGCACACCACGTTAGCAGCACAACCAGCCAGTGACTTTTCAACTAAAATGCAGTCCTTTATGCGGTCATACAGCATTATACTACGTTAAGTTTGCAGACAAACTATACACGGCTTTCATTGAAACCACTAGAGCCTACTTCATGTAGGCAAAACATGAAAGGGTTTTATTTAAGTACAACGAAAAATCAGAAAAAAAAAATATTATGATCTGGTGCGGGAAGAGGGTATTAGTGGTCCTACAACGAGTTACAACTTACACAGCTAGATCCAGCAGGCTACAGCCACCATTGTTTAATGTACCATTTAGTATAAGCAGAATGCAATGCCCCATACGCAGGCACATACATTTCCTTATGGGGTTAGTCAACACTGTCGATGTAATACTCGTATGTAGGTTTATAATACCTAGTGCTTGACGCCAACATTAAATTTTAAGAAACGTACAGAAAATTTATGTAATGAGTTGAAGATTTCATTGATTCTAATGATTTTTACTGCAAATCTTTAAGAGAAAAATTTGATGGAGATGGGCATTGGTAAACAAAAACTTTTCGGTGCCTTTCTAATAAAAAGTTATACTTGTATGACTAATAATAAGGAATGTGGTGGTCTCTCGGAACTTGGAAGTGCTATAAATAAATATTTGGATGAAACAAGCTCAAAATAAACCGAGTGCACAATTGATTCAACAATTTTTGAGGGTCCAGAAACAATTTTATGATAGTTCCGAATAGTTCAGTCATTTAAGGCATTTTAAACTCCTCTGCGAAAATTTTTTTAGTTAGCTGAGTTCCTGTTAAAACCTTTATTACTTTGTTGTTATTTTTGTGATGCCCGTGGCGTGATGGTTAACATACCTGTCTGTTAACCCAGGGGTTCGTGGTTCGAATACCAATAGAGGCAAAAATATTTTCCTAAGAGTATCGCCTTTCGCGAGGATTTGGGTAAGTCCTCCGTTAGTAAATTCATTGCCAGCCATGAAAAGCGCTTTCTCGATTAGCCGTTCGTAACCGGCAGGAAATTTTAGGTCTACTCCATTCCTTCACATGGTTTTGACAAATGCGTTAAAAATAGTAATAGCAAATAGTTGCGAAAATTGACTCACTTTAATAATGGCATATGTAAGTAAGCAAGTAAGAACTGTCTCATAGGTAGACACGCCGCAAGGCTCAAATTTGCAACAAACAACTCCTCGGGAGGCTGCATTCCCAATAAGAAAAAGAAGAGCGTTCCAATTCATCTCTGCAGATGACCAGCGCTATGTCAAAGACCTATAATACCTAGAATAACGTTTACATTGTTCCAAAAAGTTCAGCCTCTGCTTATGCTGAACTGTCGCTAATTTTGGATCATATTTTTGAATTGTCGGACCTAGAAAGCCAAATTCTGTTACTAGGTGACTTTAATTTACCATATGTCCAATGGTTACCCTCTGACGATGGATCATTCCAAAAACCCTCTCTAACTTCACCGCAGCGTGAGCTTTCTTGTTAAGATAATGTTATATCTACTGACTTACAGCAAGTAAGCTGTATTAGAAATTTCCAAAATCGTATGTTAGACCTTGTTTTCTCTTCCAAAGCTATTAACACGGTTGTTCTTCAATCTAATTCAGGCATTACTAGAATTGATGATCTTCATCCCCCCTTAGATATTTTTGTTGAACTAAGCAACGCATCTCACGTTATTAATAATTCAAATGACTGTTTATATACTTTTGACTTTCGAAAGGCGAATTTCGATTTGCTTTCGAATGAATTAACCCTCTGCGACTGACGTGACTTTTTTGTTACAATTCCACTGACGTGGTAGTCCACCAGACACCATTTGGAAAGCTTGTATTTCAAAAACTAGACTTCTGATTATATTTTTAATCATTCCATTTTGAAGCTTAGAGTATTCTTTACTAAATTAAATAGCTCATATTATGTTAAGTAAAAAAGCACATGCTAGGTAATAATTTTTATTTATAACATAAATATCTCTTCAGAACGTACCGCTTTTATAAAAAAAAGTTTAAAATATCAAAATAAATATTTTTTTCATTCAAATTATTAAATTCTCAAAGTTAACACCCATAAAAATAATAATAATAAAATAAAATTTGAATCCATCGGTTGAAACAAATAAAAATTAAAAATTAAAATCACAAATTTTTTTGGCAGTTTTCACAAATTGGCTTCGAGCATTGAACATAGATAAGCTTCAAACAATCACAGCAATCATTTTTAAACATTGCGACTCATTATTGATATTTAAGTGAGCCATTTAAAAAGAAAACACATAAATTATACTCTACCAATCAGTTTTACTGACGTGTGGTCTGAGAGACACTATGAAAATAAACAATAACTTTGAGGTGGTGGTCTCACAGACACTATGAAAATAAAACAATAACACTGAGGTGGTGGTCTCACAGACACCTACCTTAATGCTGACGTGGTGGTCTCGTAGACACCCTACCTTATAAAATACACCATGAGCACGCAAAGACAGCTGACTTTACACTTACGCATGCTCGAACATACAATTGTAAGGTACTGAGAATGCACCGGTCAAATTTCAAAAATTAAGGGCGATATAACAGATTTTACATTTTGTGGTGTCTGTCAGACCACCACGTCAGTCGCAGAGGGTTAAGCAGGGCTGGTATTGAAAATATATCAACCCTTACAAATATTGACGAAGCAGTCGCTTGCTTTTACTCCATTTTAAAAAATTGCATGAAAAAAACCATTCCCCAAAAGACGCTCAGAAATGCTATTTTTTGTCAACCGTGGTTTACCAAGGAACTAAAGGCTCTGAGGAATAAAAGAAACAAGTCTTGGAAGACCTATTTAATTACTCTTTCTCCAACTGACCACCAAATATTTATTAGTTTTTTTGAAGACTTCAAAATGCTTTCTCAGAATCTGTACTCTAGCTCCGTCACCCAAATGGGCTGTTCTCTGAAAAACGATCCAAAAAGCTTTTGGTCCTTTGTAAATTCTAAAAAAAAATCAGACGGCTATCCAGCCAACTTTATTTATAATGCCATTTCTTTAAAAAATACTCCCGACATTTGCAATGCCTTTGCGGACCATTTTAATGGCTCTTTTTGTAATACAAATCTAGAAATTGATGAAAAATATTTTGAATATTTAACTCACTGCTCGCAAGTGAATTTTAATAATATCCCTATTCAAAGAGACAGAATTACTTACTACCTCTCTTCTCTCAATGATGACGTTTCAGTATTTATTGCTTGGATAAGTTCCTACTTAAAAAATAGTTCTTATGAAGTCAAATTTCGTAACGTTTTGTAAAAACCTTTCAATGCTATGTCTGGCGTGCCACAAGGTAGTCATCTCGGCCCCTTGCTTTTCATTATTGCAATAAATGATGTAATTTCTTGCATCTCCTATAGCGACTGATGATACGAAAATTTTTAAAATCATCGAAAATACTTCAGATCGCGACTTCTTACATAAAGATATTGATAGTTTTGTTGTATGGTGTGCAATGAACGGACTAATTTTAAATACTTCCAAGTGCCAAAGTATGACCTTTTCCCGTAAAAGATCTCCTAGCATTGGAGAATATTCAATATCGCAACAATCCCTATCTCAAGTTTCTAGATTCCGGGACCTCGGTGTTCTTTTTAGTACCAACCTCGAATTTAATGAACACATCAACCTCATTATTAACAAAGCAAATTCAATGCTTGGCTTTATTAAGCGATGGGCTAAGGAATTCAATGACCCTTATGTTACCCTCTCTTTATACAACTGTTATGTTCGTTTCCATCTAGAGTATGCTTCTCAGGTGTGGTCACCATTTTATGATATTCATAAATCTCGAATCGAAGCAATACAGCACAGATTCATACGCTTCGCTCTCAAAGGTCTTCCTTGGGAAGATCCTTTCAATCTCCCTCCCTATGAAAATCGTATTCGCTTATTAAATCTTCAAACCCTCTCACAGAGAAGAATCAACAATGATTTAGTGTTTTTTCATCAATTAATAACCGGTATAATTGATGCTCCCGACTTGCTCTCCCACGTAGGATTCAACTATCGCGGAGGAACTCACCAACTACGTAATTTAGAGTTTATACATCGCTCCCACCACCGAACTAACTATGGCATGCATGAGCCATTAGCTCGCATGAGTAAGTTATTAAACTCCAATCCTTTTATTGCCGATTTCAACATCAGTAAAAATAGTTTAAAATTAATATTAAGAACCAGTTTACCATCAGCATGATTCATGTTTAGTAGTTTTTTTATTACAGTAGTTTAATTTAATTTTTTATTTATAAACCTTGTTTTGTTTAGTATTGTTTCATTAGTTTAGTTTGTTCTATTAATGTTAATTTTGATATAATCTATGTTTTACTTTGTAAATGTTGTAATATTTTTTTTTTTTTATTTTTCCTCGTATACGTTCCCTTTGTGCTTGTGTTGGCGTTATTTACTAACCACTAACACTTGCATTAATGATGAAGAGCGTAGATAAGTGTGTACAAATGAGCTTGCTCTAAGTTCAGTGCCACTTAAGTCTCTGAGATGCAATAAAAAAAAAAATAAGAAACATTTGGGACAACTCTTTTTGATTATCGAAGTGATTTTGGAAACATAGACATTCGCAGTCTCCATCTCCATCGCTTTATAGAAGTCGCTTTATGAAAAGTTTGAAATTGTTTAAATAGTGAGGCAGTTCTTCAAATGTCTATGTGTATCACAGGGGACACTTTAATGGTCTAGATTAGGCTAGGCTATGTTGGATGGAGGGTGCAGCCTCAAGCGTATAAAAGAAGATGAGGAGGTAGAGGAGAGCGGTGGCAGAGGATTGGGTTTGTGACTGGTTTAATGGAGTTGGGAGCCCCCACTGAACCATTTAGAAGTCTGGATGAATTTAAGGATGCTGTTTAGTGTGAAGTTAGGGAAGTAGTCCAGATTGTTGAAGAAGTATTCTCCGAGAGCTTTTTTCTTAGTATGGGCCAAGCTTGGACACTCACAGAAGAAGTGGAATGATCCCTCCTCTGGTTCTTCGTCTTGGCATCCCCTACCCAATGGGTTGTGACTCATCAGAATGCCAACAGAGAGTGTCGAAACCTGCTGAGCTGGAGCAAAAATTCTGTTTTTTTTTTTTTTTTTTTGATCTGGCCATAGGTTTCTCGAAGACCACCATGTCTCTAAAGACAACCACCTGTCATTGGCGGTTTTTTGAAAACTTAAATGTCTAAATGCGTCGGTCCTAATCTAACATTTGTAAGTGAATGGTAAACGAGTCTCTTTTCTCTAGCAATCCGGGAAAACTCTAGCGGCAATGAAACAGACACTATTGTTTCTCTCAAAAAGTATTCTTCCATAAGAATTGCACCCCTTTTCTTCTCACATCTACAGCGTCTTCCAGAAATAGGTTTATTTTGAAAAGAAAAAAAAGAGAAGAAAAAAATGCAAAATCAACTCCTGAAAAGGATATGCCACCAATAAAAAAACAAAGCAGCTAAATATAAGACACAGCTACATTTTTAGGACCATTTGATTTTAATTAAATCTTCTATCAAAAATTCGCAGATCTGCGGGTGTATTCGATTGAATTGATTGTGGCGTCAGCATAGATTTTGAATTCCAGGAAGCCCTATGAAAGGCTATGGTGGGCCCGAAATCACGAGGTAAGAAGACTCTAAACCGAAAAAAACGATGAAGCCATTGTTTATGTCGCACGTAGTGGCGCTCCATTTTGTTGAAAATAAAATCAATATCTTAAAATTAAGATTATATACAAAATCATTGACTTATTATAGCTCAATAACGCATTCTATTCACCCTAGATATTGCTCCACCTTTATTTTCGTAAAAGTAATGCCTGGGTTCGTCAGACATCAATTCACCAATCAGTCACACCAATTATAGCACCAAACAGTCACTTTTTGGAGAAGGACAGACTTTTTGAAAAATCTTATTCTACAGTTCTGACTGTTAACGTAGAATAAGTGGTAAAAATTGGTCACATCACTGAACAAGATTTTTCGATAAAGTCCAGGGCCGTTTTTAAGCATTTCAAAGACACGAAGGTTGTTGATATGGTAGATTAGTTAAATAAATGGTCATCACACAAGAACTGTGATAATCCTTAAAAGCCACATGTTGACTTTGTTTAAAAGCCTTATGCTCTAAGTATGCTCGTATTTATATAATAGATCCGGTTAAATATCGCTTGAAAATGCCCAATTCAAAAAAGAGTTTTCTGCAATACAATCAACATTCTCTATTTTTTTTTTTCAACGACGTGTACGGTTTTCGATTTTCGATTCTTCGCAACAGTTATTCGTACCAAGCTCAAGAATGGCTTTACGTCAAGAAGTTCTTTTAACTGCTGGGCTTCAGAAATTACGCGATACTCTGTTTACTTTGAAAGCGATAAGAAAGTTCAAGACTTCTCGAAATGCGTTTGCAAGAAAATATAAACGAGATTGCTGATGAACTTGTCAGGTTAGAATCTCATATTGATTTCTTAGCACCCGAACAAACGCTTGCCAGGGTTAGGATTTTATCAGTCGTAGATGGCATGTCTCCGTTCGATAGAGACATGCTAATGCACCCTAAGTTTGCAACATTTTTGATATCCCTTATCAAAAACAACTGCAACACTACATGTTGGCGTTGTAAAATGATTCTTCTTCTTCATCAACAATTTTGACGTGTTTAGCTTAAGAGATACTATAGTTTCTGTGAATACTTGCCGCAGTCACAGACACAGAACTTCTGGCCTTTTCGACGGACATCTGTAAGGCTATCATAAAAAAACGTGGTAGGAGCCAGGCATTACAAAAGCCCAGTATTAAAGTCTGAGTGTTCCAGTTCGTAATAAAAAACCACAAAAAATTACCCCTAACCTTAACAAGAGATTCTTCTATTTAATCAAATAATAATTAAGGAGGGTAGAGAGTGAAGGCTGTTGGGGTCATACATTTCAAGGATGCAGAATTTTTTGCTGAATCTAAACCGCTAAGTATTGTAGGACATGCCAACTCCTTGTGAAAGGCGATACCCGTAGAAAAGCAAGGGGGTGTTTCTAAGATTAGAACCTTGCACTCCCACGTAACAGGCAGACATGCAAACAATTTCACCACGGCATGCACCACCTTTGCTTTAATCACTTGTCTATGAAATCAACGAAACTTTATTGGCGATTCTTCTTTGCTCATACTCTTATTTATCATTTAGACTTTAGATATAAGCAAATTTCAACTTTGGGGAACTATAAATTTTCTATCGAGGCAGATTTCTGTCAGGAAGGGCTGAATTTTTCAAACAAAGCATTTTCCAAGCTTTTTCTTTCAATTCTATGCTAATGCCGATCAGAATTGAATACCTTCCATCCAATAGAATAGTGAAAGCAAGCTCTTATGAACTGTTTATTGTGAAGACCAAAACATAATCAATTTCTTCTTTCCCCTGAAATTCAACAACTGCCGTGTGCCCTCGTGAGTGTGTTTTTCTTGTCATACAACTGAGGAGGTCTTTTCGGTACCTAGAATTTCATCCAGCGTTAACTTCGTTCACATAACATCCTTTTTAATTATTCTGACAGATAATCAATCTATACAAAAAAAAAAACCTAAATAACAAGCTTGTGCCGTGGGCATTTATGAAATCGTGTCTCACTCATAAGAAATAAACAGAAACGAATGACAAGTATTTTTATTGTCATGTGAACATGTTCATTTCATGAACATTTCAGAGTTTATAGATAGATATTCCCTGTCCCATGTTTGATTTTACCCTCTTCAGGGTTGCTATGGTTCCTTTGAATTCATCCAAACACAACACATAATATAGCCTTACTTGACACCATGTGCCTTTTGTCTCAGACGGTCAATAAATTTTGTTGTTTTTCACCTGATTGAACTTGCTTCTCACGCACGAATTAACTAGAAACTGTCAACGTTTGATGTGAAAAACAATTTCAGTTAAGCAATTTAACGAGGAAAACATCAATGCGCCTACACAGATCCTTAAAACATCACAGCTCTACTCAAATCCATCTAGTAAACTTGGTGTCACGAAATTGTCAAATTTTATTGAGCTTAAGGATCTCTCTTGATTCATTGGTTAGCTCATTGACAACCTTAAGGGTGGATTTTGAGCAACAAGACAGTGGCTCCTTAACTGCCACTTTAACAACTTTCTATGTGCCTATATAAAAATCATATTACGCTGGTACGTGAACACATATAAATTCGCTTAGTCGATGTTGGTATTTTTTCAACATGTTCGGACTCTAAGTCGATTCGGTTGAATTCGGAGGGGACTAAATTATTTTCGAGTAGGTATGTATGAGTATTTCTGGATGTGGATGCAATTACACTTTATAAACGCAAATTGTAAGTTAACAACTCCATAGCACCTTGATATGAGTCAACAGTAGAAGAGCCGCTAGACAATAATCACTAGTATATTCAACTTCATCAAGGGCTTAAAGCTAAATTCGATCAAACACCTCATATCAACCACAAATTTGACATATAGGCATGTAGCCAATTAGCCATACAAGCAACGCACGTTGGAAGGTACCGATATTCCTATAATAAGACTGCCAATTAACACTTGGCCTCATTACCCGGTCTAATAACAACACCTCAGTAGTCAGTCATTCGAGGAGATCCGAAGTCCCCACAAAATTATCATACCCAAACAATTCATTAATGCAATCAGACATTTTGGTATTCTCCATATCCCAGGATAATTGTGTTCGTTGATTTGGACGCTCGCTGGTATTGTTTCAGTTTATTCATCAGTAGGTACCAAAGCCGCTAGCCGGAGGTTTCTCCTAACATCAGCTTTACATATACAAACGAGACATTCGACCCATAGAAGGATCCGCTTCTATGCTCAGGGCATAACCAGTGCAAATAGAATTAATTTCACTTTCCCGATTAACTTAATTAGGTAATTTGTATGTGTTTGTAAGGCGACTCTTTCATACTATATATTCGTGTATACCTCATACCTATACTCATGTGTTTTTGGGTGGTTTTATCGAGGTTGCTAGAAAGCTACTGCTTTACTGCCATTATCGTCCTTAAGTAGTGTAACATTGTAGTCGACCATGTTTACATAATTTTGGGAGGGAATAATATGTGTGTCCAGTGCGGGAATAACAGAAAAAAAAGTATTGTACTGGATTTGCGTGTTATCAACCAACAAGGATCTTTCAATTGAGCAGAGGGCATTGAAATATGGCTTCGAACGGACCATCTGAATATTAATTTTTGGGACTTTCGCCAGAACTCCCACTAGGGGAGGGTGGATAGTGAGCACTGCACGTTTGAATTTGTAATTGAACGGCCCTGTACCTATACATATTCTGTATTGAGATTCATTTTTACCGATGTTGGAAGGACGCACGACCCAAATCTGTTTATCTTACTAACGTTTTATTCGGAATTTCTAAGAAAAGGTTCTGATTTGGTCCAAAGTTTTTTTTCTGCAGATGCTATTTAGCGTATAAGGGTTGATTCTACTGCGTGCTTTCCTCTTTATCGCTTTATCGAGGTATTAATTGACTTATCACGTCTAGAAAAACAATGTTCTGCTATCCTTGTGGAATGTTTTCCTGCCGTCTCGAGCTCCAATCTATTAAGTGATAGAAACAGTAGGGATTGTGGGGAGTTTTTCATTTGCATTGACACGTCTGTCGATTGACTTGTCCGTTTTCATGAGCTGGAGTGCTTGTCTGCGTGTTGTCTTACGATTTTGCAGTAGGTATGATGCTTACCTTTTCTGTAACACATTAAAAATTTTACACTCATTTCTCCTTATATTATTTCCACCAACGTCAAAACATCAAAGCCAAATCCTACTTAACACTTCAGTAAATAAAAAATGCCGCCTAAGCGTCTAGAACCCTATAGTTTCTAGATATTGCAATTCTCTTAACATCCTCACCTCAATTGGTAGGTATTCAAAAGAAATTATTAAAGTTCGTTGTAAATTTTATGAGTGTGAGGTGCACGTATTATGCCATTTAGGGCATAACCATGCAAAAACGAATAGATAAAACTAATGATAACCTACACACATCCTCACACACTTCAGCACGACTGCAGAATAAGTGAAAGGTTCGTTCGCACTCTATTCAATATGTTCTCAATAGGTCTCATCTCCAGTAGTTCTTTTCCGTTATAGTACTAATTTAAGCTCTTCAGTAGCAAAATGAGCAACCACTGCAGGTACACCTCCATCCAATGTACCATTTTCTCCGACTACCTACTAAAAGACATGAAGACAGCTTGTGTCAACCTTAATTGCAATATTGAACAGGTCTATAGCAAGGATAGGCTTATATGACCATTTTTTTACATCCCCATATGTGTAGATGTGGATAGGCTCTTTGGTAAAGATTAATTGCGTTTCATTTTTTCACCAGGATGTCGAACATCCTCATTTTTATGGCCTATCATTTATGCTAAAGGGGGTTTGAACAAAAAAAAAAACCCTACAAGGGATCTCTACCCCATTTCATTATTCTTCTCCTGCATTCATGCTCGTCATCAAGTCATCCGTCAATAATCAATGGGCCTGATAAACATCACTTGACCCATAAAAGTCGAATGTCAAGTACCAAGGGATCCCATTTTTTAACATCACTCGTTCGGACCAATTGTTTTTTATTTATTTACTTTTTTTTTCTTCATCTTCTTCGTCTTTTTTGAACAATTCGTTGAATTCTTGTGTAGTCAACCCCTTTAATTGCACGAGTTGGTATGTAAGGGGCCTACTGATACGAGCTTCCTGAATGTGACTGAACATAGCTTTGAGGCTGAAGCTGTCATGCAATGAAACATTGATTTATTGATAGGTTCTCAATGGGGTTTCAATTGGCCAGAACAAGGATTTATTAGTGTCCTGAGAATTTTCCAACACAACCACTTGGATGTCAATGAAAGGTATTTGAAATTTGTTTGACTGCACAAATCGACAAAAAAAAAATTCCAAAGAATTTTAGAATTAAAAAAAAATTTCAAATACCTACTGATGTGAGGCGGTGCTTTGTACATTTTTTTTCTGGGTGGCCAATAGGCAATAATCCCATGGGTGATTTTAAAATAGGTTAACCGATTATGATTGATTTCAGTTAAATGCTATTGAACAACAAGTTCACACGCAACTGTAGTGAGATAGAAAGACTACAAGACTCGTTAAAAATGAGCACACAAACAGAGACAAAATTATACACAGCTAAACTACTAAATTCTTACAGATACCTGATGGAAGATACACAGCCATAGTGATTTATCCATCGGAACGGAAAACTTTCAAAATTTGAACGATTTCTGATGACAGATACCACGAACGCAACTTGGTTCTCTGGCAAAGTATTCTTTGCCGTAAAATGTCTGAACCGACGAATACATCGTTACAGCTGATAATGTGCAACCAGTTAGAACGTAGGTACGTACAATTTCGGGCTTTTCTTTCAAAGCTTTTGGTTTTCTTAAATTAACCGGCCGAAGTCTTGTTTTACATCTGTATTGGAAAACTGAATGCCTATGTAATGAGCAATGAAAACTTGAATTATCATTAGTTTCGCCTAGGAAGTTGTCGCTTCTGAATTTAAGCTTTTTGTCTTCAAAGTAGAGTTTTTCAAAGCTAAATAAATAAATAACTAAATAGGTAAGCGCGACAGAGCGAGGAGCCCCAGGGCTTAACGCATTTCTCACAACCATGACTTGTGAGGGAATGGAAGGGACCTACAATTTTCTGCAGGTTCCGAACGGCTAATCGAGAAAGCGCTTTTCATGGCAATAAATTTACTAACGGAGGACTTGTCAATTCCTCGCGAAAGGCAATATCCTTAGAAAAACATTTTTGCCTCTGTTGGGATTCGATCCACGAGACTCTGCGTTAACAGGCATACATGCGAACCATCACGCCACGGGTGCAAAATTACAGCTCTTCATTTACAAACGGTAGTTCGCGTTATTTTTGGAAATGAAAACAATTAATTTTTTGACATAAGCTTGGGATAGGCCAAGTGCAACTACATCGACTTTTATTGTAGGGAACGAACATCTTTCTTTCGACACCGAAAAGGTAGTGGAGAAAGCACTTTCGTCAGTTTTCTCTCTTAGTGCTTGCCAAATCCTTGGCATACCATTAAACCAAAAGTAACATCTCATCTTCTCTCACACCAAATAAAAAGAGTTGGACAAGCTTATATGTTCTAATGTGATAAATATTAAGTTTTGAAGAATTTGGAAGATGGAACATTTTGAATTGTAGAATGCTGTGGTGCAGTTCTGCCAGCCACTCAAAGAACATTAAAATGAGAAATGAATGTATGAATTTCAACATAATTCTAGGATGGGATTGAGTAGGTACTTTGTGCTATAATGCTAAAAATGCCAGGGTGGAAACCTGGAACTCAAGCCAACAATAATTAAACCTAGTGGTAGAATTTCAGTCGCTACTAATACTTCAAAAATTGTTTTACAATAATAAGAAAAAAACCACAGCTGATCTGCATTGCATGCTGTGGTGAGGCATGTATTGTATACGTTAAATGGAATAAACCTCCTCAACAGCTCATTTAAGACTTTGTCTGCTGTAGTATGTGATAGGTCCAAACTTCAATAATTTGATAAGTCCTTTTAGATCAGACAACAAAACCGCCAAAATCATCACGACATATCTTGAAAAAGCACGGGAATTCAATATGAATTTACGTAATCGATTTTATAAGGCCGCTTACGAAAGTGTTTTGAAAGAAGAGCAATGCAGAGCTATGAACTGGCATGAACAAAACGACATAATAGACAGACTTAGCTTTTTGGGTGTTACGGGCGTCGTGAAAATCACAGCTATCCCACTTCTTCTTAATAGTGACGCACCCGTAGGGTATGTTTCGTTGGCCTTAGAAAGGATCGGTAAGCCTCCTGTTTTGAAATATTTAATGTTTGAGGCCCACCAAACGCAGATGTCGTGGTTTTGCCGCTCAGTACATGGCCGTGCTTTTAAACGAATCTCAATACTTTTAATACGATCACTGTTACTTCTGCTTTCAATCGAAGCCCTGAGCATAACGAATAATGATACAAGCAAAAATCATTCGCTATCTCACATTCCACATTCATATCTTCCAATTCGGACCATAAAAAGTTTTTTATCATCTCACAATAGCCAACACCATTCACAGTAACTGCCTGACCGGACTCATTTTGGAAAAAATACGGCACGATGATACCTTCAGCCCATAAACTGCACCACAAAGTTATTTGTTTTTCGAAAATCACTCTTGGATTTATCATTCGCCCAAATGCGGCAATTCTGTTTATAGACGAATCCACTGAGGTCAAAATGTGCCTCATCACTGAAGATGATTGTCTTCGTAAATTTATCATCCACTGTTGCCATTTCTTGCCACCACTCTAAGCATTCTTAGATTGTGCATCCTTTCATGTTCCATGGCTCAAATTGAGCTGGTCTAGAGTTGAGAATTGTCAGATGAAATGTCGAACAAATTTTGAGGTTTAGGTATGGCTCACACTCAACATCGACCCTTAAAATTTAAAATTACTTCATTATCGGTAGTAAAATGCTTTTAAACATTCAAAGCTAAAACGAATGCTCACCAAATGTGTTGTGTTTCGAAGATAGTGCAAACGAGCATGTTCAGCAGACCTGTTTTTTATTAAGGGCTAGTTTTAGTTAGCGCAAACAAGTTGTAATGCAAAACTGTAGAGGGCTCACAGATTTATTGTGAGCCCTCTACAGTTTTGTACCGAAACTTATTCGACTCTTGCTAATCTTAATCAGTAGACAAATAAGCTTGTCATCTCTTTGGGACCTCAAAATTTTTTTCACTGGTTAAAACGTAGCCAAGAGCGATATAGTTTCTCTAGGATTGACAAATTCGTCCTGAGAAAATAAGCAGGCTATTTTCTAGAAAATACTTTCAGTGTTATTTCAGAAGCATTTTTCAGGACATTTTTCTCCGATAAAAATAAAAAAGTGTCTATTAAAGTTCCTCCTTTAACAACTTATTTAATATGTCAATTTGTCACAAATTCTGAGCAGTTACAATGACCAGAACTGGTTACATTGATTTGGTACGGCGAAGAGCGAAGTTCAAAGCAATGACATTTTAAATATTCGTCAATCTGATAACCTAGAGCTCTCTTAGTTCGATGGGAAGGTTTGTCAAGATAGTAGTCCTATGTGTCTTCTCAAGTTATTGCTTCTATCAAGTCGTAAATATCTTTTCCGCCAGCATTAAAACAAATTTCTTATACAAAAACAATTTTTATTATCATTTCTCATGTATTTCTGTTCTTCATTGAATTTATCGATCTATTTTTATTTTCATTTTGCATTATTCAACAATTCTTATATAATTTTTTTTATTATAAAGTTCAATACATAAGTACATATATATATAATTTTCTCTTTACTTTGTATACATAATTTAAATACACTTTAAATATCTTACGTTTAATAAAATACAAAACAAAATATTTCGATCATACAAACTTACAAAAAAGGAACTAAAAAAAACTTACTACGCTAGAAAATTTCAATTTATTTTTTGTTTTTTAAGTTTCATTTTAATTTAACCAAAATAAAAGACCAGATTCAGACCGTATGTAATAATACTATTTTTTTATTTTTATTCCACAGAAATAAATACACATTTCTTTAGCACTATTATTGTATTTTCAAGGATAACTATACCTACTCTTCGTCTCTCATGGAAAAAAGAGTCAAATTCTTAGATTAACTATTTATCTACAATGCTATATATGTCCATTCATCCACAAGTAATTGCTGTTTTCATTTTATTTTTATATGTGTCTATGTATATAAAAAAGGAAGAGTTTCACGTTTGTTTTCTTAAATATGTATATTCGATATGTACAAATTTATTTTGTTTTTTGATAAATAAACTGATGAAGATTCCAATATTGACTAAGATAGTTCATTTTGTTATTCCTAATAACAATCGACTAAAAATAAAATATATTGTTTTTTTTTTTTAATTTAGTATGCACACTTAGATACAATTTACTAATTGGCTAGAGAGTTTTTTGAAAACAATAAAAGCATTTATAACTTTGTTATATACATTTTTGGAATTTAAGATTAATTCGCTTTTTGTTTTTATGAACTATAGGTACGTACACTAATATGGTTTTGGGTTTTTAATGTTCACGTTCATTGATTAGGAAAGAAGGAATAGTTTTCAAAAATTTGGAAAATAAAATAAATAATTTTTTATTCTAGAAAATACAGTTAATTTTTTTTGTTTTTGTTTAAAGTCTTTGATACAATGGCTTAAGCCATTTGTTTTATGTCGACATGCCTCGATATAATGGCTCTGGCGAATCAACGGTCACGGTTGAATGAACATGTTGCGTATGTTTTTATGGGTAAAGGTGTATGAACGGGTCTAAAGGGTTTTATATACAACTTTCCTGTATTCGGTTTGATGTTGTCACAACTTCAGGTCGAAACCGATATTCACTTAGCGATGAAGTCACTGATTGATTATTCGGGCTAAGTAGACTTACTTCCATGGGTTGAGGGGTGGGTTGTTGGCTGTGTAGTACGGCAGCTGGTCCAACTAATGGAGGGCTACACGTAATTATGCCTTTGTTATTCGTCGTTAACGTTGCATAGCTCTGAAATAAAGAAGAACTTATATGGTTAATCGATAAATTATGACTTGAATTTTACTTGAAATCTTTTTGGGAACAATTTTGTCAATTTCGATCCCCGTTGGGTCTGGCCAAACATGTCTGACTGTTGCGTGGGATGTTAACATTCGAATCGTAAGAAACATTCAAATATTTTTTTTACGGGTATCACCTCATGTGAGAAATTGGAATGTTCTTCAAAAGCAATTATTGCGCTTTTCTATTTAAGAATCGGCAAAAAATTGTGAATCACCCCACTTCTCATAATATTTATGGCTGCGCTAGGCTTTGGTGCTTCCTGAACTCTATTGTACCACTCCATTTATGATTTGTCCACACTTATCACAAGGTCGTTCGTAACAATTTCGGACTGCGAATGTCAAAAAGAGTGGGCTCAAAATATCTTCAAAATTAATGTTGCGCAGATGATATTTCGGATTTGTGGCAAAATATTCGTAAATCATATATTCTATGATGCTTCTCTCTTATCATTCGTAGTCCGAATTATTACAACGGGTTTTGTGATAGGGGCTTGTCTTCCATTTATTTCAATTAAACAAAAGACCAACCCGAATAAATCCTGTCTTGATACAACGTGTTGGAATTGTGGGCTAAGGATAGCGTCCGGCAGTTTTCTGAGAGCCTAGCTAAAATCTTGAAAATCGATCACTGCATTTTACTCAGAATCAAAAGTAATGTGGCAATATATCCCAGACCATCACGAACAAACGCAAAACAAGAGTTAGTATACAAACCTACTCCTGGCTGATGTTAGGGCAAAACAAAAGAACAAAACAACCTCACATACTTATGCTTCCCTTACTTTCTATCTAACTTTCTACCTTCTAATCAATTTCCTCAAGCTTCCTTCTTCAAAAAAGAAGAAAAAAAAGAGAAGAAGAAGAAAACTAGAGAAACAAAATAAAAACCTTCCTTAACACGTGACATTCATTTTCATTATTCCGCCTCCGTACACACGAACCCCCCCCAAAAAAAAGTTATAACAAACCTCAAGTTCAACTATTCATTACACTTCATCCATTTATTTCACTTAGAAGTGCTTGCAGGTATTAACCACACAAAAGGGACTAAAGTTAACCAAAATTTGGAAGGAGAGTGAGACAAGTTTTGTATTACAGACCATGACCCACCCGTAGGCATATTAAAAATTCAATGAAAAATAAAACTCCAAGACGTTCCATCTTTCACCACCACCGCACTGTACCACCATTCACCACTTCAACAATAACAGCACTAACAACAACAACAACACCAACAATAATAAAACTGAATGAAAGCAAAGGCTAAAAATGTAATAGAAAGAAGCCAAGAAAAAAAGGAAAACACACTCTTCATTTTTAATGTAACAATAGAACAAGGAGTGTTTTGAATTGTGAATAGAATAGAAAAAAAAAAAAGAAATACAATTTCACAGTTGTTGCCAAGGATTTTTACTTCATATATTCTACACAGCAGAAGGACTTGAAGCATGTCGAGCCCATCACTCGGCCAAACAAAGGAAATAAAAGTGAGCCTTTTGCTTTCAAAACGTGATTTCTTTCTTTTTCATTTGTGTGTTTCGTTATTAAGGTAAAGTAGGTGGGTTTTGTCTAGTCCAGTTTCTCCCTTTCTTCGTCTCTGTAGGAATGAGAGGAAATTAATTTGCTTCAGGGCAAGTTACTTGAAGGAGATAGGTAGTTGTCTTGCAGACAAGTTAAAGGAATGTTCAAAGCCTTGAGGCGTTCTGTCGTTGTTCCTTCTTGCTACTTTTTTTTTTGTAAAACATCCTTTTTCTGTATCGAAACTACTTCTTTACAATATTTGGTCTACGCCTTGGTTCTCTGTCACTTTGTGGAACTCATCAATTGTTTATTTTTAGTCAGTCAGTCAGAAATTTTTGTCTCTAGCCACACAAATTTATGGAATTCATCTTCAGTCCAATTCATAATTACCGAAAAATGATTCGAAATTTGATTTGTTATGATCAAACGCAAATGATAACCAAGGGGAACGTATGAAGGTGAACGTCGTTGAGTCAACGGAGGTGTTTAAGTGGTGAAAATGCAGAGAACAAAGAAGTGGAACGAATGTCAGAATATCCGTCATATTAAAATAACGAGCGAGTTTCTTTAGTCGGTTATGATGAGCAACATCTAAGATATGGGTAAGAAAAAACGCTAGTTCGTGCCAAACGTCTTTTAAAAACTGTAACCCTGCATATAAATATAAAGCATAGTAAAAATTAATAAACATATTGTAATGATTAAAGGGTGGTTTTTAAAGAGTTTGTTAGGTTGGCTGCTCTGATTGGCAATGTCATCTGTCAAAGCAAACAGTTTTCCGTATACTCTGCTATTTCATCATAGAAAGACTTACAAAAGAACAACGATTGCAAACTTTTGAGATTCATTATCAAAATTCTTACTCTGTGAAAAATGTGCATCGTTTGTTAACAACAGTTCCTGCTGTTATCAAAAAATTTGACACCAAATTTACTTTGTTGGAAATTAAACCATCGACTCACATGGATACAGTGCGGTCCGAAGAGAATATTTCAGTCGAACCGTCCCAGTGTTAAAAAAGAACGTGAAATGTCAATTCGTCACCTTTTACAGCAATTGGGCATGACTCAAACAATTTTACTTTCCTATAATATTGAACTTCTGCAAGAATTGAAACCGAATCACCTACCATGGCGTCTATATTTTGGAGAATGTGATTTAGAACAGCTTCATGGAAAGCCGAAGTTTTATCGAAAAATTGTGTTCAGTAATGAGGCTCATTCTTGCTCGACGTATACGTAAAACTTTCTCATCTGGATAGATAAACAGCCACGTGCCATACAAGTATTTTGCATTCCAAGAAAAAACGACAGTTTCGTGTGGTTTGTGGCATCATCGGTCCACTTTCCATCAAAGACGACCGTGGAAGTAAACGTTAATGTCCAAAGCTAATTTATCGATTCCAATAAAAATTTAAAACTTTTAGTGTATCAATAAGTTGGTGACGTTATTGATTTTTGAGAATATGTTGAAAAATAAAACATTCAAAAAGTCACTGACTTACTGACCCACCCGTATCGTATGACGCAAATTTTAGTATTTTAGTCAATTATTAAAAAAAACTACCTTTACAAAAACACTCTTTATTCCGCAGTGAGTTCGATGGCCAGAAAAAAATACACCCTTAAAGATCCATTACCAGACCGAGTAAGAAAAGACGACTTGGATGCAAAAAAATATACAATTTACTGACAAAATGTCGTAGGACTTTACACTCGTTGAAAACCACGAGTATGCTCCGCTCCACGAGAAAAGCGTTCATTTTTTTTATGGGTTTTAAATGAAATGGCTACCTCGTTGGGTAAGTAACTTCCATTATCCACGAACCCGTCGGCGTCGCTTTTCACGAAACACACTAAATCAGATTGGAAGAAAGCCAATGAAAGACGTTACACGAAAATTTAATAACAAAAGCGATAAACTCTCTACAAACTCTAACTCTATTCGAAGCAAAGTTTGAACAAGAGGACATACAACAAACGTCACAGTTCGATGATACTTTCATCCGAATATAACTCGACCTAAGCTGAAAAAACAAAATTTCAAATGTCTTGATCAATTAGAACAAAATCACAGTGAAAACTCTGTATAATTATTATTTGAGTATAACTAATTGACATCCTAAAATAAACAAAATTTTTAATTTTGTCCCAGGCCACGAACTTCAGTTCTCTTCTCTCAGTACCTTGAAACCACAAATTAAATTATTTCCTTGATCTGAGTAGAGTATCAGTACCATCATAATCCATGCTTTCTGCACCAAGGAATTAATTGCTGGAAGCAGTACTTCCAATTTATGCAAAGAAAAGAAGCCTTCATCTATAAAAATTTTATCTGTGTATACCTCACACCAGAGGCAGCAACTCTTCACACAGCGAAGGAGTAAATATATTCAAATTCAAACGAAGGACATTTAACACCAATTGTATAGCTTTAGTATTTAAAACAAAGCACGTGAAATTCTTTGCTTTTGAATTTTGGGGCCAGATTCCATAACGTTTTAAATTTAAAGTATTAAAAAAACATGTGTGAAACCGAAACCCAATTCGTAGGACGATAGTAAAATCAAAAATCAACCGCTGAAAGCGAAATCAGCTTGTTTCAAATACTCAAGCCATACAATACACAATAGCATTGAATATAAGTAGCATGGAGGTTTAACAACATACAAGTTTAGTTTGAACGTACAAGTTTTATTGAACAAACAGACCTATTTTCAATAAAATAGTTCTGCAAAGAAAAATTCGTCTTAAAAAACCAAGTCCACTCGAGCTACTCGAACGTTGAAAGTCTCCACTAGTATTTATTATATATGTTTATTCTCATGCTCAATCAAATAATAAATCTAATAACGCGAATATATACTTACAATTTGTTTACTAGGTCTAAATGTGTAATGAAGCACCTCGTTACCAGTGCTGACTAATGAACCTAAACTAGAGACAACACCGTCACTTCCAGTGCCCCCTCGATCGGTGTCATTGCAATAATCCCTCTGTATCAGTCGCACCGACGGACTTCGAAACAAGGGTGTTGATGCCATCGATTTTATTGGACGTTTTTCTGTAAGAGGAGAAAAAAAAAAGTAAAACTTATTAATGTTTTCTTGTCTAATATTGGATGATAAACCAAAGTGTGAAACAATATATAAAAAAAAATGACTGTGATTATTCACTGCTTGCAATAACATCTGTTATAATAAAAAGCACAGTAAGGGACCAATAAAGGAGAAGAATGAAGAAAAATCTCCGACATAATTTCTTAAAGATTTGGTGACGATGTGATGTATGTTTAACTCTTCGTCAATAGAATTTTATCTTCTATCATATAATACTCTACACTGATTTAATATGAGAAAGCTTTGAAAGGATAAATTATGATGACATGCCTTAAAGTTGGATACTGCAACCAAAAACGATTAAAGAAGCACCAAAATAAGATGGTGTTATCTGAACTTATTCATCATTGTACTTCACATAATTATGTGTATGATAATTTAATCAAGTCCAATATATTCTAAAGGGTAGATTCTAAACGATATACAGAGGCTGCTTTGTTCCTCTATATGTTGACATCCAAAGACAGTTTATAATAAAAATTCAAAACAACTCACTGAAGTATAGGTGTTCAATTTAAATACTTTTTGGATCAATATTTTGAGCACAGCGCAGCAACCGCAAAAAGGTTCAAATTAGTGAGTTTTGTCTCCTGAATTTATATCACATTGTGTGGTGATGAAAGTTCTTGTCCTGTATCAACTCCATGAGGAAATAATTAATGTAAAGTTCCTTTGGTTAGTCTTAAGAAAACGACAAGCAATATTTTATGCAGTTCGTATTTGCTAGGCCAATAGTAATATCTTTCAAAGGAAGCAGGAACTCATCAAAAAGCAAAGGAATGTTTTGAAAGCCTAGCAATTTCATTTAATTATTCTTTTCGCGAGATAAACTTTCACTCTACATTACGAACACACAAATAAAATTCAGAGAAAAAAAAAGACAGAACACCTACAGAACTCCTCCGGGATTTCAGTCTTCCACTATCGTTTGCACACAATTAAAATTGTATTACTTTTGCGAGACATGAGCATATGAGCAAGCTAAGTTCTGTTATTAAATTAACAAAAGATTAAATAAAGATAATAGTGTTAGTTTTCAGCCGTTTTTCAGAAAAAATTTCGTAAACACTTTTTTACATTCACCAGCTTAAGTCTGCGGTACCCGTGGCATGATGGTTAGCATGTCTGCCTGTTAACCGGGAGATTCGAATCCCAACAGAAGCAAACAAAACTTCAAATGGGTATCGACTTTCGCGAGGAATTGGCAAGTCCTTCGATAGTAAATTTATTGACATTAGAAGCGCTTTCTCGGTTTAGAACGGTGCAGTGCAATAAGCCCCACGGCAATAAGACCCGCGGGCCTTATTGCTCAAAAAATAAAAATAATAATAACACCCACGGGCTTTGTTTCCACTTTGAAGAGGCAATAAGACCCACCAAAGTAAAGAATTTAGGCCCATGTCTTTTGTTGCCATTTTGAAACAGCATTTATGTATATGAGTTTGATGCACATGGGATCTTAAAATGAGTTTTCCTTCTTAAAAAGGATTACGAACATAGTGGATGCGCTAAATGTATATATTCTAGAGTCCTTTTATTTGAAGGAAAAACATTTTGAGGTACCGAAAAACAAAGCTCCAAAATTTGGGCACTTATTTCAGCTGTCAATGGATATGAATTTATAGCTCACGTTGTCTCCCACTTCGTGACATAGGATGATGGAAACTCAGTCCACTTTCTTATTCGCATATAATAACTGAATCCACATTCTTAATGTTTCTTTTCCTACTTGCTCCTGGTCTGTTCAAGGCAAATTTCGTTCGCCTCGATTCGCTTTTTACTCACGGATAAAATAATGAAGCTAAAAGCGAAGCGGAAAAAATTTTCTCAAGGGAGTATGGATTTGTGGTGTAAAAATAAAAATTCGCGTGAAAAAAAGCAAAGCGAACAAAGTTTACCTCTGGGTAATACGGGCTTGTGGTTGAACTTAAGAAATTCGCGCGAAATGACCGCACTAAACATATACTATATGATGCATAGTTCCATAGATATTTCTTATGGACGTGTGTTCCTCTTTGATATGTCATACATAATCCACAATCAGAGCATAATCTTATATGTCTAGCGGAGTTGCGTTCCTGTGCCAGTTTATTCACAATGAAAATAAGTTAAAGTGCAAACGGTGATACTACTTTCCGATTTGATTTCGCAGAAAAAGGAACTAAGGTCAGCGGCTCTTACTGCCATTTCATCATGGAAACAACCCCCGTGGGCCTTAATTCCAAAACAAAGAGGAATTAAGACCCACGGCTCTTATTGCCGCGGGCCTTAATGCACTGCACCGTTTTGAACCGGTAGAAAATTTTAAGTCAGCTCCATTCTCTCATAAGGTCTGGTTGTGAGAAATGAGCTAGGCCCTGGGCACATCGTCCTGTTTTGCCACCCTATTTATTTATATATTTTTATTTAGCTTAAGTCTAGATGGTCACTAGAATTTTTTTTGTGTGCAAGTAGAAGGTCGCGGTGTGCAACGATTAAGTTTACTCTTCAAAGTGTTGAGTGGAATTTGAGTGAATAATTAAGTGTGGTTCAAGTCTCCTGTATGGTTAAGTCTCCCACTTTCCCCCTACTGATTTTTAAAATATGTATGGGTTGAAGATAATGGCTTACTTTTACTATGGGTATCTATATCTTGCTATACAGGAAGTGGTTGCCAGATTGGCTTTTTCTGAATCAAATTAAAAGTGTATTTGTATCCCTTCCCAACTAAAGCCCACATCGAGTTAAATTTTTTATACGAAGACAAAGTTTGGATTTTGAAAATATTTACTTGTTTTTCCGTGTCTTAAAAGGCTAAAAGAGCTCCAGAAGTTCTTGAGCTTTAAGAATAATTTCTTCGACAAAAAAATTTTCGGCTCTGTGTAAAAATGTCAAACTCTTGAACAGCGGCCCTAAATGTTATCTAATAAAACTGTACATTCTCAAATGCCTGACAATCAAAATTAGAAAGAGAACCAACAATATAACCCCAGTTGAGGTGTCGATGCCGGTAGGCTGGCGTTTATTGAAAGTTCCCTTTATTGGCCGTCGACTGTGCCGTCGCACCCATTGATGATTTCGCTCCACCCGAGGATATGCTACTTTAGGGCTCAAGCAAATATGAATAAATAAATTTTTTTTTTTTTTTAGTATTTCCATTTTAGCAAACTCACCATATTGATTTGGAATAACATCTGGATCTGTGTCATCACCTTCGGGTGGGTCACCCATCATTTGTGGACTCTGCTGATGATGGCTATCATGCGGATTCGTTGTGGTGCTACCTAATGGCGTATTTGCCATTGTTGTTGTTGTTGTAAGGCTGCCAGCACCGCTCAAATGATGCTGATGATTGTGCTGCTGCTGCTGCTGTTGATGTTGATTATGATGATGATGATGGTGATGGTTCGCTTGAAGTGGATCTAGCTGACAATCGGATGGCATTATCGACAGCTGGGTATGTTTGGCAGATTTCAAATTGGCTTCACTGTTTCTATTATTGACAAAACAAACGACAAACATAGTGACATAGTGAAATTCATGTTGTATAAAGTGTATGTATAAATATATGCGGGAATTTGTTGTAGGGAGAGGAACATAGAAAGAGGGGCTGTAATTTAGGTACTTCAAAAAAATCGGCCCCCATAAATTGAGGACAGTGCGCTGTGCCACGCTTTATTTTGTATTTGGAATCGCAATTTATCCGAAGAGTCGAAACATTTTGCGCTTCGATGTCATTTAATTAAATCTCTCGTAACCATCAATGTTTGTCTATACTAACCAAGCAGAGTGAGGAAGGATCGAGAGGGGTCAACGAGAGCAAATTGATGGGCGATTCGGATGAAATTGATACCTGATCGGGTGAGTGGTTTCGTCGGTTCTTCTTTCCACCTTTTTTTTTTGTTTCTTTTTTTTATTATTATTTTTGCTTGGTTGTTGTTGGCTGAAGCATAGTCCTTGGATTTGAAGCACTGCTGCTTACATAATAATTGGGACGGGCATGAGGAAAATTTATTTACGCAATAAAGGCTATTACCACAATAAAGTGGATTTGTGGTTGTTTATTTATTTGTTTTTGTTTTTTTTTTGTGTGTCGCTCTTTTCTGTGAACGACCTAGCGAGCGAGCTATATTGACTTACTTGTTTGAGTATCTTCTGTAGAGAGCTGCCAGGATTATGCATGCGATGGCGAAGAGTAGGGCTGCAAATAATGTAAGGCCGGCGAGAAATGGTGACAGGGGCACTGTGAGGCCGTTAGATGGACCTGCAATTAGAAATTTATTTGTATAGATGTAGTTTGGTTGGGTATTTATTATAACGAGCATAGTGCTTTGCATTGATTGTTAATAAAAGAGGTTCATTTGAGGTTCGATTGGCCGTTTAGCACAGAAATAGGTCAAAGGACTACTGTTTGCTTATTTGAGCTTCGATTGGACGTTTAGGGTAGAAAGAAAATATTCGAATGACTTTTCGTTTATGGAGCACAAGCATAACAAAAACTTTGTAAGGCTATAGAAAATTCACCAATAGATTTACCAATAAAGGATTTGTATGAATATGATTGGAATGATTAGATTTTCGGATCAAACCTTTCAGAAAATTAAAAGACCCTCTTTGTGGTAAAATAGAAAATATCAAACATACGTAATCACCTAGAAAGTGGAAAGTTTGTTTGATAAAAGTGAAGTTGCTCGAAGAAGAAAAAGAAGATAAGAGAAAAAAGAAGGATAAGAAGAAGAAGAAGAAGAAGAAGTAGAAAAAGAAGAAGAGAAAGAAAATATGTTTTCTCTATTGTAGACAATGTATGGTTGTGAGAAATGCGTTAAATCTCTGGGCTTCCCTCGCTGTTGCGCCACCCTATTTGTCCTTGTGGCCCACCAATCAGCTACCAATAACACAGTTAATAGAATAGCGCAACAAAACTCGCGTCTCAGTCTGAATTTGATCTGGCTACAATTTATAAAGCATACATCCGCCCAAAGCCAGAGTACAATTCCCATATCTGATCAGGTACTCCTCAAACATTTTTGCGCCTGATTGATAGAGTACAAAACAGAGCGTTGAAATTGATAGATGATAGTTCAATCGTAGAATCGATTTATTCTCTTGGACATCGTCGAAACGTTACCGGTCCCAGTATCTTTTATCGCTTCTTCTACAAATAGTTCTCCCGTGAAATAGCCAGTTGCATTCCTCCCCTGAAACAGTTTAGCTGCAACACCCGCCTCGCTAGGAATGCTCGACAGTTTTACCTCGAACCCAACTTTGGACGTACAGTAAAGTATAGACATTCATACTTTAGTCGCACCATCCGAATGTGGAATGCTTTACCTGACTCTGTTTTTCCCCGACATTACAACTCACAAAAATTCAAAAGCAATGTGCTTCGGTGTCTCCTCTTAAATCCTCTCCTATTTTCATAAGTGCTAGCACTGTGTTCAGCATTATAAGGGTGTTCATAACCCCTTGATGTGTGCGCTAATTCTAAAAAAAGGGCCTACCAACTTTTTGAACTTTTCGAACGGTTAAGTGACAGTATAGTAATTGCTTCCGGAGATTCTGCCTGCTGTAGTTCGAGCCTCGAACATCTACGGAAAAAGCATATGACTCGTTCAACAGCAAAGCAATGAACTTACACCAAATGAAAAATAAGATATCAACCAAATACCTAGGTACGGCTCCTTTTCAAAATTTCAAAATCAAAACTACAGCAATATCTGATCATCAAACATCCCTTTGACATAGATACCACTTACAAGACAACACAAGCTTTTTCATTCGCATGTTCGGACGTCTTTTTAAGTGGAAGAATTTCAATGTCATCAGTCAGCTGTGGTAGTTTGCTCCCAAAGCCACATCATTTATTCATGCAAAAACTAAGCGATGACCACAAAAATCCTAGGAATTTTCCTTTTGTATTCCGCAGCAATGACAAAAGTAAAAAAAAAAAACACACACACACACAAGCAGCGAATTTAATTGAAATTCCTATGAATTAAACATGAGACTTTGTCTTCCTGCTGCGCTATTCAAAATTCTTACAACTCTGTACCATAGCGTATTTCGTGTTTCATTTCATCCCACCAAACAAAACAATTCTTCAAAGGAAAACTTTTCATATTACTTGTGCCATAACGGTTCGGTTTTTTTGTTGTTGTTGTTGCTTTTCTCCCTTGGATTTTATTTTTTTATTTTGTTTTGTTTTTTTTTTTTTAATATAATTTTCTATTCTACATTTTGTGTGCCACTTTAAAGTTTTGTGAACTCTGATTTCTTTTTTAAATCGCTTCAAGAAAGAACCTGTGTGTGTGTTTGAGGAAAAAGAGGACTTCCTTGGTGCTGCAAAATATCGTACAAATAGCGTGCCTGTGTGTGTATATTTATATATATGCACGAAGGAGTGAGTTTGCAATCTATGTTAATACTTCTTCAACCATGCAGCAGCGACACTCACCAAAGCCACCAGGAAGATAAAAAGGATAACAATACCAATGAATAGATAACAATGCGATGTGGGAAATCCATCAATTTGAATTGCATTATCCTAACGGTATTATTTCGAATTTATTGTTATGAATTTGATTCGAACTTCCGTAATAAATTTTGTGTATTGCCGGTGTGGTTGATTGAGTGTTATGTGCTGACTACTTAGGTACATTAAATCGATTTATTTATTATGCTGTAAGAAGTTATAGGTCGAATAAAAGGAAAACGTGAAAACAAGGGAACCACACATAATAGGTACTCGTCCATATTTGAGTTGGTCAGCAGTAGTTGTTATTTGTGTGCTTGGTGTGTCACCATTTAATGGCCAGCAGTCTGTGGCAGTGCTGATAACTCAATTTAATTTACTGGAAAATGCACTTACCTGTGAATTTTGCGACACCCTTAAAGGTAATGTCATCAATTATTGTTGGCTCCGAACGTCCTTTGGCATTTATGGCAAACAGTATTATACGATAGGATGTCCCTGTTTCGAGACTGTCAACGAAGAAACTCACAGGTGCTCTCTGTAAAAAAAACAACCAATTAATTTGGATAGTTTGTTGCGATAACATTAATAAAAGAATGCAATGAAATTTCTTTATTTTTTTTTTATAAAAAATCGCCACAAAATAGCACATTCTAGTGTCACTGGGATTGATTGAGGACATGTAAAGCGCTGTTTTCTACAACCGAGAGGTAAGAAAATATTTTTTCTGTCTGCAAAGAAAATTCATTTATTGAGCCAGTTGAGAATTTGTATAATTATAAGTCCTACATAAGATCCTTTCCTTTAAAAGGTTTTGGGAATTTCTTAGTCAATAATTTGCTTGGTATTTATATTGTAGTAACCACGGCTAATTAATGCGGTTAGCATGTCTGCCTGTTTGGGAGCTTCGTGGTTCAAATTCCAACAGGAACCAAAAAAATGTTTTTTCTCGGGTATCGCCTTTAGCGAGGAATTGACAAGCCCTCCGATAGTTATTTATTGCCATTAAAGCGCTTTCTCGATAAGCTGTTCGAAATCAATTGTAGGTCCACTGCACTTCCTCACAAAGCATGGTTGTGATAAATGCGACAGGCCCCGGGGCTCTCCGTTCTGCTGCACTGCTGCATGGCTAGTGTCAGTCGAGCCACTTAATTTTTTCGGTCTAATGGTGTGTGCCAGGGAGCTCCTATAGATTTCTTCCCTGTTTGAGTCGAAGTCATCACAAGTACGATTTTTGAGAAACACCAACTCGCTGCTACTTTCACACCAAGCTGATTTTATTTATTTATTTCGAATTAATAAAAAAGATTTTACTCAAAAAATATTTTTTAAATAGGAGCTTGTCTCAAATTCCTTCTTAAGTGTTTACTTATTAAATTGGGATGAGTTGTTGCGAGTATCTGTAACCTCATGCGAGAAAAAGCAGGACATTCACAGAGGAAGTGCTCTGCGGTGTCCTCATCTTCTCCACAAGATTCATAGAGTGTGGTATCACTTAAACCTAACACGTTTAAATGCTTGGCAAAAGAGAAATGCCCGCTGGCAACGCCAATAAGCTTTCTAAAGTCTTTTCTGCTACGAGCTAGCAAAAATGTTGCAGTCTTCTTACTAACGTTGGGGAGCATACGCTTGGTTTGTCTGCATCCAATGGAGGCATGCCATCTACGGTTGTGCACTTCACAGATCCAATCAATGATTGAAGCCCTCACTGAGGACGCTGCAGACCTAGCGACGGTTCAGGTCCTGAGAAAGCTGTCTGAGATCCTTGCCTAGCAAGTTCATTGGCGATCTCCTTTCCAGTTATGCCGTGATGGCCGGAACCCAAATGAGACTCAAGGAATTTAATCTTCCGATCTCTCATTGCATTCCTGGATCACTTTCGAAGTGGTTAGATGGTTGAGAAGGGCCTTAAGCACAGCTTGGCTGTCGCTGCAAACACAGATACTTCTCCCCGTCCATCCATTTTCGTAACGTGGCTCAAGGCCATTAGGATAGCATATGCTTCCGCTTGGAAAACGGATGCGTATGATCCCAAAGATGTGTGCAGTCGTATGTCGTCGTTCTCCACAAAGACACCAGCACCAGAACCCTAGTCGGTTTTGGAGCCATCTGTGAAGATACGATAACAATTCTTTCCAGGCTCAGATTCTGGAGTGAACCAGTCCTGAACCGAAACAGTTCTCCTACTTCACACTAGTGATCCGTGGGTGGTGTATGTCGAGTTGACTCAGACTGTGTCGGCAAAAAAAACCAGTTTTGGAAGCATCCATGTCCAATGTTCCAACGAAACTCTGATAATGCATTTGTCAGTACCAGGAGTGCTTTGGTCTGCCTTTCTTTTTGTTTCTTTGCGATTGTGTCTGAATCTCTCCTTTGAACATGACAATACCAACTGAACCGGCCTGGCTCTATTTTCTACGGATTTTTGTAGTTCCGATAGGATCATTTAAGGATGAGTTCAGGTAGCGTAAAAAAGCTATCGAGTGGAATGTAAAAGGCTTTTCGGTATGATGTTTCATTTGGATGGATTGCTATTTTAGCAGTTGTCCTAACTCGTGCTGTTAATAAAGGGTGACAGTGGTGCAGTGGGAGAGTATTAAGTTGATGGGAGCTGGATGTCTTCTTTTATTTTAGCCTTCAGTTTCATCATAGGGCGTTCTTAAGATTATAAGTGAAACTAAAACCACCTCATTTTTATCAACTCCAAAAAAAATCAAAGAGATCGGTAGTTGATCTAAGGTATCCAGCTTAGCACTACACTAGTGCTCGGAGTATGATTTTATAAATGAAAAAAAAAATTTTGCGACAAACAAGTAAAAGTTTGGCATCATATAAAATGAGATATAAAACGCTTCGAAAACGCATTGAAATGATTCAATTGAGTACAAAAAAAGTGGAGCAGTTTGGGACAAGTTAGTGATGTCAAGCATCGCACTCCTGACGGTGTTGTTGTAGCCCATAATACTGAGAAAAATTTGATTTGATTTGGGTTCCATGGGCTGTATAGCCCACTGAACATAATAACCTAAGCGTACCTTCAACAAACTCATATCTTTTGCTGATCGGGTCTTTGAATTGCATCAACATGATCCGGAACTTCATAGCAAAATTATCTGAATAAGGTTCAGTCTCCCCACGAAGAGTGCTTTCACAAGCAAAGATGTCATAGTTGAGGTTGGGAAAAGTACCTTCAACCTCAATAAGTCTTCATTTGCTGCGGCTTTTGGGACTGGTGCATTTGCTACGTGAACTAATTTCGCCCTTGATTGGAATATAGACGAAGTTTATTTTCAACAAAATAGTGCGGTGATAAGGAGTCTTTTGCATGAATGGCGATTCCAATATACCACCGAGATCTTGGGACTGTTTTCTTTGGTTCTACATCAAAGATAGGGTCGATTTAAATCATTATAGAAGAAATTCATGAAGGTATAGATCCGAGTAGAGCCGCAAAACAGGCGAACTGATGATGGAAAATTTCGTTGAAAGAAAACCATCCAGCAAGCCATTTGAATGTTTTTCTATTTGATTGTTAATGAGACACCCTGTGCTACAGTGAAATACACATCTAATGCTTTTCCTTGAAAGATTACTTTTAATATTCTTTCTGGAAGGCCCTGCATGTGACCGATTTGACGCATCTCTATTCAAAATGCATTTGCTTTTACAGAACATCACAAACATTGTTGGCCAATGAAAGTGAAAGATGAGGAGAAGTCGTAAAATAAATAATGCGTAAGCATACCCCACAGGCATAACACAATTCCTGATGGACTGAGCCTCGTATTTTAAGTGGCAGCACAGAACAATACAAAAGTTCAAGAAACTCCATGAATCCCACATGTAATAAGCACATAAACTTAAGGGATGTATGACCGTTTTGTACCCTTCCTTACATTAACATAATTTTGTTTCAACCTTTCGATACAAGAAAGAAAAAGAAAACTCTTTTCCTTGTCCGATTTTAATCTGCATAGTTTGAATGCCAAAAATTTTTTAACCATTCCAAACTCTACAATATTTACTTCATTCCTGTGTTTGAATATAAAACTCTCTTCTATTTCGAACGTCGCATCGAACTGTTGCCCGAAAACTTTTCCTCTTGGCTTTTTGCATACATATAGAAAAATTTTCCCTTTCCTTACGGTCTGAAAGATTCGACCTGTATTCGAATAATTTCACTTGCCTCTTATTGCTTAATATCAGCCTCTGCACACCCAACTTTCATACAATCCATGGCCGTTTCACTTGTTTGCAATATACCATAGGTAGGTATCTATATATACGTACTCTCACTCTAAGTCCTCGTTTCTATTCAAAATGAATTTAATTAAAGTGTAGACGTTTCGTATAAGAAAAGCAGCGCCCAATACTGAAAAACTTTACAGGTAGAACCCACCAGCAGGACAAAAATCGAATGGAGTTCGAGTTTTCATTTAATTTTATTGAAATGTAAATATTAGTTCATATACTCCACTCCAATATGGAGCCACAAGGACGATGTCTAGTGGTTTACCGTAGGCTAATATAGCTCTGCCTCTCCGCTTTTTTTTACAAGTCAATGTTTGTAAAAGGGAAAATGTTTATAGTTACATGGAGGTCTTTGTATACGACTTATTTTCTATCGTTATTGTAAAAGTTCACTCTTAGCAACGGCTTGAAGAAGGACTAACTGTGTACTGCGACGGATCTGGGGGATAACATTGGAAAGTCAACGGAATCAGAACTGTGCTATTGCAATTACAGGTAATGAAAATTCAATTGAATATACTCGTAACTCGTTGCTACGTAGAGTTTGCAGTATTGTTTGATGTATTTACTTTGCAGGTCGATAAGTATGGATTCTAAATGAAATAACTTTATCTGAAAATAAAATTGAGGAGAAGACCACAAGGACTCTCTGTTTTCATAATAATTCAGAAGTTCATATGAGTTTAAAAAACTTGATGAGCGCTATATAAAGTTGTTTAGAGAATTTTTTAATTAAGTTGGAGTAAAGTGAAGAAGGGACAGACACCAACCCAAACTCTCCGGCTCGACGAGTTTTTGAATGCACACTGCGGGGATACAGGGCAAGAGTGCAAAACTCAAGATAGCTCCACCAGCAAATGGAATTGTTGAACGAGGCAAAACTATGCTACTAAGCAGGTACATAAGTATGCAAGTATTTAAGTAAATAAGTAAGTAAGTAAGTAAGCAAGTAAGCAGGTGAGTAAGTAGGTAAGAAAGTCAGATTATTAGTAAGTAAGTGAGTAAGTAAGTAAGTAAGTATGTAAGAACGTAAGTAAGTCAGTAAGTAAGTAAGTAAGTAAGTAAGTAAGTAAGTAAGTAAGTAAGTAAGTAAGTAAGTAAGTAAGTAAGTAAGAAAGAAAGTAAGTAGGTAAGAAAGTAAGTAAACAAGAATGTAAGTAAGTAAAAATGTAAGTAAGTCAATAAGTCAGTAAGTAAAGTACGTTGGCAAGTAAGCAAAAAAGCAGATAAGTAAGTAAGTAAGCAAGCCAATAAGTAAGTTAGACGGTAACTATACAAGTATGTAGGTAAGTAAGTAAGTAAGTAAGTTAAGAAATTCGTAAGTTAGTACGTAAGCAAAAAGGTCAACAAGCAAGTAAGTCGCTAAGCAAGTAGGCCTGAAAGTAAGGAAAACAGTAGGTCAGTGAGTGAGTTAGTATCCTTGTAAGTAATTACGTATGGTAATAAGTAAAAGTAAGTAAGCAAATAAAGTGATAAGTGCATACAATTTCTTATCCAATACCTACACACAAATTATGTAGGTAGTCGTGGTGTTATATTCACCCTTCCTCTATAAAATGAAAATTTTTTAGTACAAACTACGTACCGTAAGACTCAAATTCCTTGCTAGCCGCAATGTACCCAATTCCACTAATTCCATGATGAATCCCTGAGGCAATCCACCATCGAAGCCCTCAATGCAATCAACTTGCAATGAATCTGTTGATTGATTTGTTACCGTACAGTTCTGCAGCGGAAATGGTCGACCTGTTGGAAGAGAAGAAAAACAAAATGGAATAAAAAGAAGAACACAAAAAAAAAAGAAAAAAAGCAAAGAAATGCTACTCTTGGACCAAGGTGAGTATAGTACGACCAGTGCTGAAGCTGATGACATGAGTCCACAAGACACCAATATCCCTTAATTAGTTTTCGGTCAAACTCAGGTTTCATCAACGTTCAATGTCAAAAAAAGTAGAATGATCATCTGCAAAGGGATGTCCTGTGGCAATGTCGGAAAACAAATCAAACGCTGTTTTTCTTTTTCTTTAATTCATCTTTCGATGGTAATATGGCTTGCCAAAGTCGTTCCTTTATAAATCTTTTTTGCCTTAATTTAACTGAGGCCAGTGAACAAGAACGACTATGATTTCAAGCATTTTCAGCAAAGTGCTTAGTATAGAAAGTGGTATTCATCGGGGTGTAGCGTAAAAACACCAAGCAATTTCTTTGACACTTTTTCTGGTTCTTCTTTTGAATTTTGTATAAAACAAAAAGCTGTACTTGACTATAACTCTGCCACCTTTTTATAAAGTGCGACAACCGTTGCTCTGCAGACAATCTGATGCAACGTTTAAATAACCAAACTGGTAATCTAAGCATTCTAAGTAAAAAAGAACCAACAACAGGACAACGAGACCAAGAGTAAAGCATAAAAAGGAAACACAGTCAATGCTTAAAAAAGATGTTAAATTACCTGCAGCTACAATTTGAAAAATGCATGGTGTCTTCTGAACCCCAATTGAGTTTCTTCCTGAACAGGATATCGCACCGTAGTCTAGATCAGTGGTTGGAGTGTAATTCAAACGTGAGTATCCTGTCTGTGAATGAGAAAAGAACGGGTGATAAAAAATGATTAGATTTTAACAAGTTAAGCGTGGTTTTGCAGTGAATTGTGGTTGGAGGTATACCCAATGTCCTGAACAGATGAATGTATTTGTATAGATGAAGTACATCAAAGGAAAATGCTTTCTGTGGAAACCAAACACTTATATTTCTTTGATCTCTAGGTACGATGGGTAAATGAAATATTGTCGTTGGGTGACTTTTCAATGTAAAAATAAACAGGAAGTTTTTACCAAAGTCAATGGAATAAGAACATTTATATTTGAGGCAATCACCTCAGAACTCAAAAGTATTCCAACACTAAAGATTAAATTAAAAAAGCAATAACTGGAATTATAAGTCAAATTATAAATGCCCAGACACTTCTGCCATTGTCTTCTTTTTCCTTCTCTTTTTCTGGAGCTATGAAACTCGTGTTCTCGAAGGGATAACAGCTCACTAGCTTAACTGCTTCACACCAGTAGTTGGGAAAGCGTAATACTTTTGGAACTATCTGCAGTTTTTTTACAGAATTTTGCTGGAGTCTCATTTCCATTAGTGTTGTCAGGCCTTGAACCTATATTCTCTCATGAAAACTTCTTAGAAGTAAAACCCAATTGAAGTAATAGACAAATTGAAAAGCATTTATGGTAAAAAAAAACTTTTATTTAATATAGAGCATGACCATCTGTGTGATATAAAGCCATGCTCTACAACAAATCAATAAAATTGACAAAACTTTAGCCTCGACAACAGAAATATTATATTTTAAAAAATGTTGGAGCACAGAAAATATAATAATGTTTATCAAAGTATGAGTAATTGAGAAAGTTTGACAGAACTGAAAAAGAGATGTGGGAGCACATGGATTTTGAGTTTCAATGAGAGATAAAAGTTAATATGGGTAGGGCATTCCACATTCGTTTTGTGGCCAAAGAAATAGTATCTTTCTTGCAATATGGGTGTCGGTTGTTCGTGTGTCAAAGCAGAAAGTCTTTGAAAACTAGCTCACCGATTTCAGAAATCTATTCATTTCAAAAAGTGCAAAAATAGACAAATTAATTTTTTGCGTATTATGTTTGTTCGAAGGAGCACACAGTTCCAATGGTAAATGAACAATAAGTCGGCCAATCACCCACAGCCGGCTTCACAGTAGCGCATTCTTTCCCTTCAAGTTGAAAGACCTTGTTGATGGTTTCGTGCTGTAGCTCAACGGGTGCGTCGATGGTATTAGCCTCAAAAGCCTTGAATTGTCTTCGGATTGTTGTCATAACAGTGGTTATTTACGATTCTTCACACTAAAACTTCAAAGGGATCTTTTACCACCTCCGAAGCGGGAAACTGTGGTAGGTACTACCCTTAAGTCGAAATATGATACGGACTTTTCGTCAAGATTTTGAGAATAAAACAGCTGTTAGTGTCAGAATAACCTATGATTTATGAAGATTTCAATGGATGTGGCACCTTCTATATTGCAGCCAGAACAGATAGTGATAAGGATAACTATCCTATCCTTGCAAAAGGTCTCAGAAAACCGAAGAAATTCTCATTATTTTTGTTGACTTTGTATGGGTGCTCACTCCAAAGAAGGTGGTTGCAAAGAAAAATTCAAGTTGGCTGTAGTTGGTAATGTCATAGAGACCCGATAAGAAAAGAATAAAGAACGAAGTTTAATCTAAAGATAGGATGTTAGCTACTTATGCATTCCTAAAGGAGGATAGCTGACATAAAAAATATAAAAGAATTTTGTGACATAAAGCTTCTGAAACTCCGATGAAGTAAAAGGCCTACCCTCAGATCCTTTCGTCTTTACAACATTCCCATAAGCCGTGTGTAGCCTTACCATGTGGCTGTACCCTTTGTGTCAACGAATCGTTTGATTTCCCATAGCTACTTGCCAAATAGAGGAACTAAGACTATTTTCCTAAATAAAAAAAAGAGGAGCCCAATACTAATCTGGAGTACTCTGCTTAATAGCCGGTTCATTGTTCTTCCTTTTCTCTTAGTTGTGGTGCAGTAAATGGATATAAAATGGCAGTAGTGTCACATCATAACCTCAAGGGTAGCGTCCAGACCAAACTGGTAGCCTGAAAGAAAAGTAGATGTTCGAAGTGGCTTCCGAGTCCACGCGTTCGGCCTATCTACTGAGCACTATTCTACTGCACGACGGCTGCACTTAATTAAGGGCAGACGCAGCTAACATCAAAATATAAAAGGGTTAGGTAACAGAAAGGCTCTGAAACTGTATAAGCTACCTCATTGTAGTATCAAAAGCGGAGTTGCCAGTATTTATGGCTTCGTCAATATGAGAGCGAACATTTAGTTCATATTCACAGAGTTCACAGTCAGTTACATGGCTTATGGAAAGGTTGTAAAGGAGAAAGGATCTTTGGGTACAATTTCTACTTTTCAAGAAATTGATGTTAATTCATCAGTCTACTGTGAAGTCCTTCTCAATATGTTTTTAGGAAATTTTCGTTTTGATTGAATCTGTGGCAGAAGCTAAATGGCTTAGAGCAGGCTTCCATAAATTCGTTAAGCCGGGCAAAGTCGGACGCATAATTTATTTTTGCTATCTTAATCATCTGCTTCCTAGTGGTATTGCGTTGTAGATACACAGTAAATATTTTTTTCTTTATTCCAAGTGGTTTCTTGATGAAATTTTTTCAAAATTTATATAAATACTAGGTGTGCCAGCGACTTCGTCCGCAAGAATTGGCATAACTTTTTTATTTATCAACCGATTGACATGAAATAAAAACTAAATGTCAAGAGAAGCTTACCACAATATATTACTGAAAACCCCATCTAGATAGGATAAGCCGTTTCTGAGATTAGCGTGCAGAAATAAACAAACTGTTACGTGTTTATTATATGTAGAGATATAGATTTTAAGAAATTGACAACTCCAGGAACAATGAGTTAAGACCAAATTTAAAAAGCAAATAAACAAAAAGTCGTATAGAATCAAATACAGGTGTATTATGCTAAAGTGGGTGGACACCGTTTCAATAATGCGTTTTTTACAATTCTTAAAAATTGTTTAAACTACAGGAAAAATATTTAAGAGCATATCCATCACATCATTTTTTCCTCGTATAAATTTTCGTTTTAAAGTCACGATGCTAAAAACTTTACATTTTTCTTTTTTACAAATGATTTCACTGACAGCATGAGGAAACAACGAATACCTATTTTGTTGAAAATAAAATGAACGTTACGTTGTCCACAGCCACCTACTGCGTCGTTCGTTATTTCTCTGTAAAATAAAATATAATACTCTCCACAAAAAGTCCTTTCATAATACCTCTAGAAAAATTCCCCTAAAAAATATACAAATACTGTCTGAGTTCATTGGGACCATCCCGCAGTGCATGAATCACTGCTTGCCATAAAGCTAAAAAAGAATAAAAACAATTTCACTTACTTCAGTCGAGTGCAACCTTGCGGGCAATTCTGTTTGCTCCCCTGAAGAATTGAATGTCCAATGATACGAATCAGCCGGTGGTGATGCATCCACTTCACATTTTAACATTAAAGTTTCATGCTTCAGGGCGCCTAAAAGCTCTTCGTGTTCCATGGAACAAATCGGTGCATCTGAAATCGACAAAACAAATTTTTATTTTACAAATAAGTTCGAGAATTTCCTTCTAACCTTTAAATAAAAAAAATTGTTTAAAAACTACGAAAAGTTAAGCTTTACAGAATTTGAATAATAAAAGAAACTCCATCATAGTAAAAACTTTAAAAACTAGACAAAAAATCCAAACACTGCATTTCAATGCGTTCTGAGAATATTATTTATAACTTTGCGTTCGCAAACACTGTTACTTCAAAGAAGGAAGCAACAAGAAGAATTATTTTTGATAGAAGTTCAATAACATTCAAATATTAAACATCGCTTCGTCTTGAGTTTGTCAAGTCACTGGGGAGTGGTCATAAATTCAACGCAATATAATCTCGTTGTACTGGTATCATGCTCAAGTTTAACGTTTAGAGTCAATAGATCTCCAGAAACACTAAAAATAGTTAAGGTACTAATTCCGTCCAAAATAAATGACAAGAGTCGATTGACAAATTAATGTTTTTTTTTTTTTTTAAAGCACATAAAACGATTTTACCAGCAAATCTTCTTACAAACATTCTAACAGAATAAGGAGTAAGGAGACGTTCTTTTCAAAAAAAGAATTTAATTCTTTTTAAAAATTAAAAGCAGTAATAGAGAAACTTTATAATAAAAAGTAATCCATTGAGCGAAACAATTTCCTTTCTATGAAATTGCGTTGTTCCTCGTTTTAAGAAAATAACACACACTATACAATTTGACGCAATGGATTTATTTTAAGCTTTGCAGGACCATTATTTTGTGCTTTTATTTTAATGGAGAAAATATCTTCAGAGATAAATATAAATGTATAATAGTTTTCGGAACGTAGCGAATAAGTATATCGCTGGACGACCTTGGGTAGATTAAAAGAGTTGGAGTAGAAAAACGAACGATATCTAGTATGTAGCTTCAGGTTTATCAAAATAATTGGACAACAAGATGAAGAAGGCTTACAGCAGTAGACAAAAAAAGCTTGTGTGGAAGACAAGAAACTCATTTCATTTAAGCTAAGTGTTTTTGGTGTGTGTAAATCGCATCAAATGGCTTGAGAGTATAGGCAGGATATGAACCTTTGGCGACCTAAAGGTAAAATTCAGTACAGTGTGGTGTTGTTTAAAGTGAATTCATATTTTCATTTTTTCGCAGCTAGGTTAAAAAGAAAACGAGAGTCCTCCGAAGTTAATAACTCAGTCATAAAAAGCGTTTTCTCACTAAGACGTCGGTGTTGACAAAAATTTGTGATCCCCTTTTTGTTCCCCAAGTTATAGATGAGACAAATGTGTTGGAACGCGTATGCCAAAATGAGAAACGTATCGTGCTTGAAAATTGCAACCATCAGTTAACAACAAAACAATATTTAGCTCCACAAATTGATTCCATCGAACAGCTACTGACAATTAATCAACTGACTGGATCCACTACTATATTAACAAAAAAAAGACTTTCTGAGGGTTTTTTTTGGTTTCAAGGCATTGTTGAGTTTTGTCTTTAAATCATTTACTTCATTGGCTAAATTCCTTACATCGTCTCTTTTCTGTAAGTGTGAATTAATCACGTCGACTTTTAGCTGTCGATGTGCGTGTGCATCCTTCAAATTTTATTCTCATAATTTTTCATAAAGCATTAATCGAAATATAAGTTTAAAAATTTTGAGGTCTTCGGGCGATGCAAAAGGTCGGCGTTCGTTGTTTGAGTAAAATTAATCAAGAAATTCTCGTTGTTTGTTGGAATAACGTTCACCGACATTTCTAAGGCCTTCTGAATTTGCTCGTCCTTGATTTGTTATTTTTTAATAGTTTTACCGTTTAAATTATCATTTCTCTAGGTGCGACCCACAACGAAAGTCAAAATTCAGATTTATGATAATGAGGACCTGAACAGTGAACAGTGATAATTGTTTTTACACATTTTTTCAACCCACAATGTTTGCCTATTCCTTCATCTTGTCATTCAACACATTAGAAAACTCAAAATCAAGGCCACACAAATTTTCTTGTAACCAACCGAAAAAAAGTTTTTTTCAAACTGAAAAGTAAACAGCTTTTGAAACATAATCCAAACTTCAACAACTTGTTTTTTTGACCATAAGCAGGTTATTCTTTCAACGAGATAGTCCGGAAGTGCACTTTTCCTCGCCTTGTAATTTACAAAACTCTTAAAAATGAACAGAAAATGAGACATCATCAGCAGGTTTTTATTCAATTAACGATAACAACAAACTGAGGACACTTGCTGCACACACTCTACCTACGTAATCGGACTTAAGTCAGCGATTATCCATTGCCAGAAGAGACCTTACCCAGCAGATGAGATCCATTGAAAACACACTTGTATAATGTATATCTATACCATACACTCTTTGCACAGACTTAGAAAAAAACTGGAGAAAAAGTTGAGCTTTTCTTTTCATAAAAATGCAATTTTCATTCAACGAACGTGAGCGTGCTACAAAAAAGAATTATAATTGAAAAACGTTTCCAAGAAGAAATATTAGAAGAAGAAGAAGAAAAAAAAACGAAGAAAGAAGAAAAGAAAATCACCAAGTCCTTGCTGCAAAATAGACAGTCTTACTTAACACGAAAATGCAACAAATTGTGAATAACTCTAACCCGATAGACAAGAAGTGGAGAGATATAAAAAAAAAAGAAGAAGAAAAAGATCAAATACTTACATCGGACCCTCAACGTGACAGGATTGCTGGTACCCTTTCCCTCTGGATTGGCAGCCATACATGTGTAATCACCTGCTGATGCTCGTGTCACGCTCTGTAGCACTAGTGATTGATCCGAGAGGATTATTCCCGCCGAGATGTTGTGATGCAATTCATTGCCCTGTGTGCGAGAAGGGAGAAACAAAAAGAAAAATGATAGAAAAAGAATGTTTATACATTTTTCAAGAGAAAAAAACACAACAAAGGACATTACTTCCTATAAGAACGATGAAACAAAAATTGTAAAATCTGCAATAGAGTTTTTGATGATGGAGAATGATGCAAGGGTACTTCGTTACACATCATGATTTTACTGTCATTGAGTTCTTGACTTTTTTTTGTACTGAAAGGAATTTCGCCAGGCAAAGGTTCATATACAAACTTTTATGGTAAATTCAATTCGAATACTTCAGCAAGACACCAATATTGTATTTGATGGTCTCAGGTCTGGTACATACTCCTTAAATGCTGGATTGCTGGTGTGCCCCAGAGCTCCGATTTTTTCCGACACTCTTTCTTATCTTCATTAATGATCTTTTGGCTGAAACCTCGAATACACGAAAATCTTTTGCTGACCACTCTACTCTCATTTTCTCATATTCGTTTACAATTTCACGTCGCTGCTTTTCGGATGTGGAACTGGAATGGTTGCTTATGATTAGCTCATTGAATAACGACTTTTACAGCATTGTTTTTTTTTTTCTAATTGAATAGGCGAAGGTAAAATACCTTTACCAGCACGTTGACCACCCTTAGGTTTAAACACATAAAGTTTAGAGTTGTTCATTCAAAGAACCTGTAAAAACCTAAGAATATTCGAAGAAGGGATGTGTCTTATATCTAGCGGATTACAGCATTGTTTCATGGGGTAGTAAAAACAGAGTAGAATTCAATGCTTAACAATTTCCCATTACCATTATACATGAATGGCACCTGTATTCCACAACCCGAGAAGCTATCAGTAGTTGCTGTATGTGTAAACGAGGATCTTCAACATATTTGAAGTCGCCAAAAATGCTGCAAAGCGCCTAGGTCTTTTAAGACGACGCAGGAAATGTTTCACCCCTTCAGATCTGACTACAACTTATATAGCTTACATCCAAATTACAATCCAAAACTAGAGCATAACTCCCATATTTGTTCAGGTCCCTCTCAAACATCTTTGCGCCTACTCGATAGGATACCAAACAGAGCGTTTAGACTGATAGGCGATAGTTCAATTGTAGATTCGATTGATTCTCTTGAACATCGTCGAAATGCTACCTGTCTAACTCTCTTTTACCGCTTTTTCATTGTGAAAATAGCTCGTCAGTTTAACCTTGATCCCAACTTCTGACGCAATATAGAGATTCATATTTTAGGCGCACTACCTACTTGAGGAATACTTAGTTTGACTCTCTTTTTCCACTTCATTATCTACAACTTGCTAAACTTCAAAATCAACGTCCATTGATGTCTCCTATTAAATCCTCTTAAACTCCTATAACATATAGATCCGTGGGTTTTATTGGCTAAAAATATGAAAATAACACGCACGGGCTAAGTTTCCACTTTGAAGAGGCAATAAAACCCACAATCAAAGAAAAGAATTAAGGCCCATGCCTTTTGTTGCCATTTTGAAGCAGCATTTATAAGAGTCTGATGCACATGGGATCTTAAAATTAGTTTTCCTTCTTGAAAGGATTAAGAACCTATTGGATGAGCTAAATGCATATATTCTAGTTTCTTGTTATTTGAAGGAAACAACATCTTGAGGAACCGAAAAACAAAGCTCCAAAATTTGGGAACTTATTTCGGCTGTCAATGGATATGAATTCATTGCTCACGTTGTCTCCCACTTCGTGAGATAGGATGATGGAAACTCAGTCCACTTTCTTACACGCACATAATAACTAAATCTACTTTCTTAATGTTTGTTTTGCTTTTAGCTACTTTCTCCTGGTCTGTTCGTGTGAATCTTTTATGTTCAACTACTATCCCGTACAATACCCAGAGGCAGATTTCATTCGCTTCGTTTCGATTTTTACTCACGGAAAAAATAATGTAGCTAACAGCTAAAAATAAAAATTCGCGGGGTCTGTGGTTGAACTTAAGAAATTCGCGCGAACTGACCATAGTATGATACATACTTATTTCCGTAGATATTTCTTAAAGACGTGTGTTCCTCTTTGGTATGTCATAATCCACAATCAGAGTATGGAGTTATGTCTAGTGGAGTTACGTCCCTGTGCCAGTTTATTCACATTGAAAATAAGTCGAAGTGTAAACGGTGGGACTCCTTTCCATTACGAAATGGTATTTTTGTTCATACAACCAGGAGCAAAGGCCCACGGATCTGACTGCTACTTCATTATGTAAATAACCCCATGGGTCTTACTTCCAAAATAAATAAAGAAAAAAAAAAAAATTAGACCCATGGGCCATGGGTCTTATTGCCGCGAGCCTTATTGCACTGCACCCAAATTAAACGCTAACAGCTTGTTGGCAGTTTTCTTTTTAGTTTCACTCAAAAACTCCCAAAAGTTGGAAAGAAGAGTTCGTTAATAACACCCCTACTAAATTGTTTAAGTTGTTACCTTTTGTAGTATTCGATTGCATTCATGATCTTCTATATTTGCTTTTATTACAATATTTCAATTAAAACAAATGAGATCACTTAACGATGACAGCAACTTTCTTCGAAGCTTTGGGAAAAAGAATGTGAACTTTATTTGATTGCAACACTAATGACCAAAAAATATGAAGGAGGAAACCACTTTCTATCACCAAAAAAATATAATCAAAAATGTAATCAATAACTGCACTGGTTTTTCTAAACTCATTATCTACCCAACAAACTCAATACTCGTTCTGTCATGTACCTACCAACTATGTAGTATATACAGCTCTTATGAAATTCTTCTTTATTTCGCATATCATAGGAGATGCTCTAAGTATAAGCCATGTAGGAGTCAAGTGAAGCTAGTGACGTTAGATTCAAAAGGCTCCATGTTGGTTTTTATTAGAATGGTTATATCCCGTCAAAAAGTGTTTTTTTTTTTTTTTTTTTCTATCTTACGTTTCTTGGTGCAACAGCAAAAAAAAAATAAAAAATAAAAAGTTGGCGACGACGTGTGAACCACCAACGCTGAAGGATAGAGCTTCAAGTTAAAGGATTATTTTTCCTTTTTTGCTCTCTTTCACATAATGTATTTTGTTTCTGCTGGGAGTATTTTTTTTTTCTTCTATTTTTTTCTTTTTTAGATTTTCCTGCAAAAAGAATCTTTGGTGCGCCAGCTGGAATAGCATTAGTGGATGACAACACCGCGTTTCAAGGATGTACATGATAATAATGAGGAGAAAACACAAAAAAGTTCACGTTCACACATGCATTCATTTTCGATAATGCGAAATGAATAAGTAATGAGATTTACTTTGTATCCTTTTGAGCATTAGAGATAAGAAAATCTTTGTAGAAAAATATAAATGTACACATAGAGGTTGGTATATACGATTATACAGCGAAAAGCTACATCAACTCGACGCTGGATGATGAAGCAATGGAAGTCTGCTTGATACTCTCTACTCAAGAAAGGTAGCTTTTTCATTTTGACGCCATCATCATCCGCTGAAATTGTTTTGATTTTGTGCACTTTTTTTTGCAAGCAGCAACGTTGATATAGTTCTCTGAAGGATGATGATGAGGTGGACGAAGAAAGCAAATGATGAGGATGTTGCAAGCAAATAAGGGTAATTTTCTTGCGACGAAATTGACGACAAATGAGAGACGAGAACGATTTTATTTTGTGTAGAGAACGGGGAAACGCGGTATGGTTGAAGCAGCAGCTAGGGAAAGACGAAAATGTGCAGTGGTGTCGTGTTTTGATCCATCCATGCGGGTGAGCACAGTGACTGAGAAAGGCTGCCACTTAGAGTGAATTAACTGTGAAATTAGTTAAAGTGTCTAGTTTTATGAATCTTCGTCGGAGATTTCTTCCACTTTGGTAATTTTTTGCCTTTGCCAGCTCCAATGCAAACATGCGCAAGGCTTAATCGGCAAATAAGGCTAATAACTGCTGAGCTGTTTCATTGATTTATTAAAAGGCTCGAGTTTGGTTTGCATTAGCTAGCATGATATATGGCTACAATTTTTTTTTTATAGATTAACACAATGGAGGTGTTTGAAACGCCAGGTGGTGGTTTATCCTTATTAGAATACAAACAATCACTTCTGATATCACGAAATCAGGAACATCAATTAAAATTTTTAAAGTTTGTTCGAGTTTATTCTTTTCAGTGAACTTTTGATCTCGCATCTATCACTAAACTGGTAACATTGAGCCTGATATGTAACAATGACAAACAATTAAAAGCATTTACTTACGTTGTGGAACCACGACATTTTGTACGGCTTTGGATTGGATTGAATTTGACATTCAAAATAAACATCATCACCCTCTTTGATGTCATCAGGATTCAATGAAGATCCCATTTTCATAACGGCGACCGGTTGATCTGTAAAAAAAATTAAAAAGCAAAAATTATACAAGTAATAAAAAAAATGCATTTATGAAACGTATACGCCAGAGTGTATTCAAGAAAACCATACATTTTTTATTAGGAGAAGTGCTTAACGCTTTCAAATTGAATTTAAAGGCAATTTTTGTCTTTTGTAGATACACAACTGTACTTACTGCCAGAATATGGAAAGGTCTACTTTGGACCATTCATCAACACTACACCTGGAGATATGTAGTCTGTAAAAAGTTGGTAATTTTTTTCTTAATGGTTTACCATGTGATGGTGAAAAAGATGTTTACACTTATTGGACTTCCTGATCACCTCAATTTTACTTTTACTGACCTATGAGTAGCAAGGAACCTATATTACATATTTCCTAAAAACGAAGTCCTATAATGGAAGAGCTTTCTTGGAAAAATCATCGGGAATTGCAAAACTTTTTAATGAAATACAAAAAGGGTATAAATGCAGGCGAAACATGATTGAAGTGTATTTATATAAATACTCATTTGCATAAAGCCACTTTTATTGGTAGATTTTGTTTCTTTTTTTGGCAATATTTATTTAAAAAAAAATGTTTTCTTTAGCAAGTTGAAGATGGCTGAAAAATTACAAAGGTGCTACCAAGAACCACGCGCTCTCAGGTTATGACATCATAAAGCGACTAAAAATAAGCTGGGCTCATGGAAGAAATAAGAAAAAAAGAATTAATGTCGAAACAAGCAGCGAACCAAAAAGGCTTTTAAGGGTACGGCTTGCCCCAAATTTATAACATAATTGCAAAAGATCACAGTTGACAATGAAACTTAAGCTAAAAATTGGAAGCAAGAGCTTACAACAGAAAAATATTTGACAATTCAAATGGTTACAAAGTTTGCACATATTTTTATGTCGTAGGGACCACCTTTTTAACGACAGAGGTTTTTTAATTACTAACAATAGAAATATATTGTTGTATTATACAACCAACAACCTTCTTCTGTTGAGCTTTCTAGATTTTTAAAGAAAAACAGGAAATAATGCCCTCATATGTAAGTCTAAGTTATTGGTTCTCACCACTGAATTTGTTAGTACTTTTAGTTTAATTATTCCTTGGCTTCTGGCAAAAAATGAAAAAATGAATATGAAACTTACAGAAACAATATTACGGGGGACAGTAAACTCGTACACCTTAAAATTTTCTCACAAGTGCCCAAGTTAACACAACTGAAGGTTGTCGGTGTAGTAAAACGAAGTACGTGTCGAAATATTTCGAGAAAAAAATTTGGAAAACACTTGCCAATATTAAATATCACTCCGCCAGATATTACCAGTAATAAGAATGCGGTACTGATACTGAATCGAAAACAAATCCTCAGACAAAAGACCCATGAGCTCCAGGAGTTAACAAAATGATGCAACCAGTTGGACGCACAATTTGAAAGTCGCGATTTGGAAAGTTGTAAGTTTGACTAAAGCGAGCGTAGTCATCTTGTGTTTCCACCAAGAAACAAAATGGCGAAGTACATGGAACAGAGCCTGTTTTTAGACATGAAGACAAAATACTTGAAAATATTCTAGCTACTGACTGGACAAATGTATAAAAATAAAAAAGAATCGGCATCATGTTGAAAGCGGAACTTGGCAAAATGTTTGCCATTTCGATGTCAATTCGTTGTGTAAGGAAATATTTGGAATATGAACGATCTTCTTAAGGATATTCCAAAAGAAGAGTATTAGGTTATTTCGTTTTGCGGACATGTCAGAGAGTAGAAGGACAAGACAAACCACTCCCGCATAAGGTATGGCTATGAGAAATGCGCTAGGCACCGGGGCTCCCCGCTCTGTTGCACCGCTATATGTATGTATGTATGTAGAAAGATTATGAGCTCTTTGATGAAGGTATTGGATATGTTACCAAGATTTTGTTGAAGATATCCTGCAAGGAACCACACCATATCATCTACAGCAGTGTCACAAAAGGAGCTAAAACTGAAGGGATACTTGTAGAAGCTCTCAACCAAACTCATTGCTTCTTCAGTTGACAGAATTTTTTTTTAGTGATGTGGTGAAGAGCTGGCCAAATCATTGTCACGGGTCTAAAAAAAACCTAACCGAAAACCCAAAGAGACATGGTGGTGGAATGATATGGCTTTAGCTGTGTTAAGTACGAAAACCGCAAACTTAACGAATAAAGATGAAAAGGCTCCACCTCCAAGTAGATTATAGATCATAAAAAAAGGAACAAGAAGTGTGCCCAGCTCTTCAAACAAAGAGGACGAAGGGCGTTTATCGTGAGCTGCAAGGTTTGTTTGCCCCATCTACCGATTACCAACCGCTTCAAAATATACAAAAAAAAACAACTTAAGGGGCCGAACATCATCTTTACACTCACTTGGATATGGAGCGATTCTCGAAATTTACAAACGATGCTGAAGGACAGCTTCTTGTAGATGACAGAATTGTTTTACAAAAGTCTCATCAGTATTATGGTGGCCTTTTAAATGAACTATTTACACGAAAGCACTTTTCGGAAGTTAGACCAGACTAAAGAAATATTCGAATAGTTTAACAAGGAACCCCAAAAAGGCAAATGTGCTGATCCAGACGAGATATTAAACAGTTTCAGAAAAAGATGATACCATCGAATCTTGATGGCTGACGATTCTCTTCTCCTAGCCTATAAGGGGTGTGTTAGCAATGAAGCAAAAGTTACAATATAAACGAAGCTAGAATAGTTACAGTTCGATCAAGCTTCTGTCCTATACACACAAACGTTGAGCAAGCAGAGTTTAACCCACACATAAATTAACTTCTGTTTTTCTTTTATTGGGCGCAATTAGCACTGTGATCTCGTTGGGATCAGATTTTTTTATTTACCATCATAATGTCATATAATCCGAAAATATGAGAGGACTGAAAAAGAGACACCCATGAAACATGATTTTAAATCACAGAGTCAGCAACAGCTGATTTGTTTCAGGTGATGAATGCGACTGGCTTCACTAGAGCACTGACAGTAGAAAAACTGATAGAAAAAGAGTGAAACAGTTGATATTACCACCCTAGAGATTAATGATCAACTTTTTATGGTAAAGCTTTGTTTTGAACCTTATCAACTTATCACTTTATATTCAGACATCAAATCGTACTGTCAAAACGCCTACAAAAAACTCAGTCCGATAAGCGGGTCGTTAAAATATTATTTCATTTGTAGTGAGTAAATTTTCTACTGTCTTGACTTTGACGGTCGTTAAATCTGACGGTTGACGGTTGTTGTCATTCAAACCTCTCTTTTGTCCTTCCATACGGCCTTTCCGGTGACTTTTTTTGTAAAAGTAACTTTATTTACACTTGTAAAAATAAAGCTAGCACCACAGATGATTTTCAATGAAAAAGCAAAAATTCACCATCAATTTTATGAATTTAACTCTTTCTCCTGGTTTTCATATATAAATACCACACATACCTAGAATTTCAATTGAATTGTGATAGCCGTCAAAAAATATGACAGATTGGTGTATCCTAAAGCAAAAAATACCTATTTGAGAATTTTGTATCTGTGTGGTTGAAGGTATCTTTCTATCTGGTGGATGACAGATTTCAATTTTTTACCGAATTCTCACTGACCACGGAAGAGAATTTTATTAGATTTTTTTTCACTTTGGCTATCTATAGGTTGGTGAAATTACAGGGTTAAGCTGTACATTTTTGTTAGATTCAATCAAATTGCCATAGTGGAAAAAAGCCATGAGGTCATAAAATCAAAATTAGACTAGTTATTGAAAGGAAGGTTCCCCAATTTAAAAAATATATGATCTATGCTACCTACAACATGTCAGTGCAGAATAATATGAAATTTACTCAAATTAAATTGGAAAGATTTGAGACGGGAAAAAGATATTGGCGTCTTAATTACAACATTTTCTTGAGAACAAAAAAGTCACTATTTGAAGCAAGTGTAAGGTCTTTGTATTGTGGGTCATAAAATATTGGTCATCAAGGATGGCAAGGAAAACAAAAAAAAAGAACTTAATGTAAGGAGGTCTATTTCCTTTGTACATATGGAGTGCTTGGGTACGGTTCCTTGCTTGACTTTATTTACTCATTTAATTGCTTTTTTTCTGAAATACATCGGACGTTTTTTTTTTTGGTGCACAGTCACTCATTCGTTACCATTCTCCAAATGTGTGCGCTGCCCCCAAAAGCAAAGGAAACAAATAAAGGACTCAAACAATTTATGCAAATAGCCAGGGCAATATAACTTTTAACTGGCTCATGCGGAGTTTTTCGAATTTAAATTTGAGTGTTCGTGTCGGTTTGTTGGTTATAGAAGTGAACGTCAGCGCCAGTGAAGCAGCAATAACGTTTTAGCCTAAGCATTTTTCTGTTTACCGCTACTGTGGTTGATGAAGCGTAAGAGACTTTATAGCCTGGGCTATAGTGGCTGATGGCTGAGTGAATGGGTGGTTCGATCTTTTTTTTTTTGTTTTTTTGTTTGTTTGTTTTAAATTGCTATAGCCAAATCTAAATGATTTTGATTCCGCGGCAGTGGGTGGGCTAAAAGGAATTCAATATACTAAGCAATTTAATTTTTGGAACGATATTGAAATGGCAAGGCTGCGTAGTCTAATGATTCGAGCTGAACCAAAATCGGTTTTCTCGTTTTTTGTTCAATTATGCCGGTTTACATTGTGATGGATACGATAAAATTATGTTGATGCTTTTAGGGCTATGGTGTTTTTTCGGGTAAGAGGGTTAAATGTATTTGTATACTTACAGTGAACTACCAATCGCCATTTATCCTCGATGGCACTGTCCATGATATATTGATTTTCAGCACGACATGTTAGGTACTTGCCATCGTCATCGCGAGTGGGTGTGTACGTCAGTATGCTCAGCGATTGATTATCCGGTTCAGAAAACTGAAAACAAAATATTTATTTACTATTATTGTTTTTCATTCTTCTTTATAAGTCAATTTTTGTTTTTTATGGGGTCGAAACATATTTTAGCTATTAATCGATTAAGAAACAGAGCGTTTTAAATTCGCAACCTATTTTGACTATCAGAGAAATTCGTGTGGTAGAACAATAAGGTAATTTATTTCAAAGGTAGTTCAGATTGGGCCAAGAACAATACACTTTTTTTATTTTGAATATTTTATATTCTGGGACTACTAAAAAATACCATAAAAGTTAGATTTCTTAAAACAATAAGTTGTAGTCTTTCAGTCGTGTTTTCTATATCATATCACTTAAGCGTCAAAATTGCTTAAACGTTTTGAGCTGAAATATTTGATTGATAAATATTTTCGTGGTAAATGGAATTTCAAATTTTTGGTCAGGCTTACCGATTCCGAGTAGGGTAAGGTAGGGCTAGTTGAGCATAGGGGTAAGTTGGGCAATCGAGATATCACGAAAACTCTACATCGCACCAGAATAACGGAAAGGAAGGTGAACTGATTGCGTGGCCACCAGAGATGACTCGTCGATCGAGTGAATTAGAAACAATCATTGTTTTTTGACAAAAAAGTAAAATTTTTGTAAATGGCAATATTTTTTCTGAAACAGTCGCATGTTATTTTTCTTCAAAGAAGTTAGTGTTAATCATTCATAAATTTGATGAACTTTTGATTTGAATAAAGGTTTGAGGTATAATTCTAACCATTTTTTGATAATCTCAATTTTGTTGTAAATTTTCGGTTTTGGGTTAGTTGAGCTCAAACCAACCCCATGTCTTAGAACAAAAAGAATTGTAAAAGACTAAAAATCAAAAATTAATTGTCAAACAGAAATTTTATTACATGTACAGTTCATATAAAGCCCACGGTTTGGCTAGACTTTCTAAGTGCTCGATTCGCACCATATCCTTGCTCAACTTGCCTTATCAACGGAGCATATCTGACTTTTTGCACTTAAACATCTGTAGCTCTTAAATTCGACTTTTTACAGGGAAACAACTAAGGACACTTTTGTAAAGGATTAATTTACTAATTCATTAGCATATAAAAAAGCTGTATATGTTAATTGTTAAGGAGCTATAAACGCTTAGGTTAAAAGTAGCTCAACTAGCAATAACCTACACTATAATCAAGCTTTAAAAGTCAATGTGTGTTTTTGATCTCACGTTTTTACTTTGAATTGTTTTAGCTTACAAATCAATATGAGAAAAATAACAGAAATGTTTCTTTAAAAGTTGAGTGCTTTACAAAAAAGTTCAAATGAATATGTTAATGTGTTTTAAGGAAAAATAATACCAATGAAAACTGACATCATCTACCAAAAAAAATCTGATGTAAAGAGGGGGGGCTAATAGGTATATTTTAAGAATGTTGTTGGATTGGAAATTGTTCAAAACTTTAAAACATTTATCCCACAATTAATTTTTTAAAACTACTGCACCGATTCGTTTGAAATTTTGAAAACTATTTCTGTAAATATTTTGCAAGGTAAGACGAAGAGCTTTTCAAATTTTTTGATAATTGTTATTTTATCGATTTTTTTTCACGAAATATCGTGTTTTTCTTTTCAAAGTGTTCCAAAAAAGTGAAAAATTAAAATGTCGAAAAACTCCCTCGACATTACCTGGTAAAAACTATTATCTAACGAATGAACTTTGATTTTTTGATTTCCGATGATCCAGCACCAAGCTATAAGGGGCACCGCAACTCGCCTTTTTTCGACGCACATCCGAATAATAGCTGCCATTGCCGTATTTTTAAATATTTCTTTGTGAAAATTTTATTTAACATTGTTGAAATGTAATTTTTTAATGTTTAATTGATTTTAATAGTCTTACAGGAGGTAAACTGAGTGGAGTGTCGACCTATAACGTTGAATTCCGGGGTTCGAGTTTCAGTTAGAAACTGCAACGATGCGTTTTGGCATAGTTACATGCTAACTCCACCAACATTTATGTCACAACCTTCGCCACAAATGATAAACCGCCACCGGACAAGAAACCATCAGGCGCTCACTCCAAGCCCTTTTACCGAGCACCTGAGACAACAACCTTACTTGAGAAGTTAGCAAAGGCACTTGCTTGCAAAGTTGTGGCAGAACCACCGGAAACATTTGTTTTGTAGCCAAAAAGAACAATGAGAAGTGGATAACATAATCAGTGTGCAGAAATGCAGACGACACAACAGTACCAGAGAGGTATAAATAGGGCAAGAGGAGCAAAGAAAATTTAGTACCATGATATATAATGACACTACTGGACGAAGTCATCATATCAATCAATGATGAAGAGGCAATACCCTCTTACGAGGAAACAGCCTCAGCTTACAACCGCGGCTTGAAGCCTCCCAAACCCTCATCAACTCAAAGAAAACCTGATTTGAACAACCCGAGATTAATCAAAATCAACTTTGTAAATATGCTAACGACATAGAGTTATCTCAGTTTTACCCTCTCACGGGTATAACTGAGATCTTTCTTACCACGGCTGAAAAGCGCCTGTGTGTTTTGCCATTCAGGGGCGTTTAAAATTCCTGCAAAAGTTAATATTTTTATTTTCCATACTGCCCAACCGACCGTGTACTTAAGGAAGCGAAAAGCAAGAGGGTTATTCCATGGTGTAACACCCGAAATGCACACTTTGTGACTCATAGAACAGTCAATCCGTATGCTGCGATTTAAATTTTTTTTTTTTTTTTCTACGATTTTAGTTGTTATATCTTAATTGTAAGATTTGTAGATTTTAGCATAAGGATTAACCGTTTTATTAGTCGAAAAGTGTGCGTTTCGGGTGATAAACCTAAGGCAAGACTCCTAGCGTTCTCAAATTAAAAGCAAATAGCCACTAGATTGGCCTTAAACATAACATTTGTTAGGTTTGGTAAATTAAAAGCGTTTCTGACCTAACATGAACTTTTAGTGTTTTTGTTCATATGCCCTGTACAGCGGTGAGCCATGCCTTAACTAAATTAGTAAGCTATTTTTCGAAACAATATGCCAGAATTTCAAAGATTAATAAGATTCGATACGAAAAGCTTTTTTAGCGGATGGGTCTTAAACATTCGGCCCTATCGTGGTAACCGTCGGAGCGGAATTCTCTCCGATCGGAGACATTTTGCTCCGTGGTAGTTCTCCGATCGGACGATCCGACGTTCTCCGATAAGTTTTTGTTGCGGAGATTTTAGTTTTAGGAATGCAATGCATTGCCGTATTTGTAAAAAATTTTTTACGACGACAACTACTACGAAGCTACTACTTCTCCGTAAAAAGATGCGTTGCGGATAAAACTCCGCTCCGACGGTTACCACGATAGGGCCGATTAACTATCATTATTTTTCCAACATCAAGTTATGTGATTATAAAATAAAACTATCTTAATTTTACATAACCCTATCAGACTAATGACATCTGACATCCATTCGAAATGACTGAGTGATTTTATTTAAAAATTATCACCTTGAGCTACCAGATATACCTTCCAGCTCTAATGGCTTCAATAAGCTCGGTTTAGATTGCCCAATGAGAAAAGCATTTGCTTTTTTCACCACAAATTACTAAATTGTCTCGTTTTAAACGAATCAACACGAATCGTACGATTTGTTTTATCCAATAGGAAACGCGCGATTGCCTCTTTCAACATAAATTACTTAGTAGTTTCGTTTAAAACGAGCAAACACGAGTCGCACGACTTGTGTTTTTCTCTCAAATTACTCAAAAAGATCGAGTAATACTAACGAATAAGAACGACACAAACCTTTTCTAGCCCTCAAATGGCTGATGTAAGCTTGTGTTGGGTGCATATAGACACATTCGTTTGGACCAGGCAGAAAATTAAGTCCTTTAAATTCCAATTGAGAATTGATGAGAGGAGTGCACTAGGCCTTGAAACTCGTTTTATTCACATTTTGGGGTATAATAATATTTTGAGTTTGACGCAGCTGGCTCGTGATACATTATTTCGGTAGTGATTTAAGTATTTCTAAGTTAACTCGATTGTATATATTTCTCATCCTTTACTTGCTCTCTTTGATCAGTTTTCATTTAATTATCGAAACGAACATTAATTTGAAGTTTTCCACAGAACTTTTCCCATAAGAAAATACTTTTAGTTTTCAGAATGACATCAAAATTATTTTTAGAATTATAGTGTCCTACTTTTCTAATTCTAAAATTAAAACAAAACAAAAAACTTCATCTTATGCATCCCTTGACATACTTACATTTTTGGCCAGCCGCTTGATTTGTTTATTGCCTTTCCACCATGTTACAATTGCTGCTGGTTTCGAACCGGAGCTTCTGCATTCAACATCGTACGTCCGATCGGCCGACACAAATTTCTCTTTCGTCAAAATATGCACAGCCACTGGCTTCACTGTAAAACAGACAATATGCTAAATTAAAAAGAGGCAACAACACATCACAACACAACAAAGCAACAAAAAAAAAAAAAAAAAAACAATCTAGTGATTCAAAGAGTTTAGAGTGGAAAAGCATTTTCTATGGAATGGCAATTCAACAAAAGGACCTCATTACATAACTTGAAAATATCCATGCATGAACAAGGTATGGCAACGATTTCTACACTAAAACGGTAGCCGCACATAATGTGCCGATGATGTGCAGCACGGACGGACAAAAATATTTTCTAGTTTCAACAATTGGACGATGTGCCCTCAATCAGCATAACAAAGGCACACAATTAAGAAGGCACATTGAATGGCGCTCCAGTGACATATAGCAATCTCATGCATTCATGATCAGAAACGCTTATAATGCTAATAAATAATTGGGGCAGATGGAGGAGCACATAGTCAGCTAGGTAGAATAGAAGGCACGAATAGTAGACACGAACCACAAACACTCTTAGGTCTCGATAAAGTTCAACGAGCTATGTGGCCATTTTGCTTTTTTTTAAGTGATTGGTATCTATGAAATAATTTTTTTAATAGTCAAGTGAATTTTTATGCGTAAACTGTTCTCGTTACAACCAACAGGAAGTATTTTTGTCATTTAAATGTCAATCAAAAAGCTTGAATGTTCATAAAATGTTCATTATCTGTGAGCATAACTGCGCGTTGGCAACACTAGGTAACGAGGAAGCTAGATAGTATGCAAAACTGAAATGCAAATGCAACGAGACGACAAAAGAAGAATAACATATTTTTCATTTATACTCACAATTGACATCCAGGATGACCACCTTGTTGTTGGGCGGTGTAAGGTTTGTATTGCTAGCTACACAGACCAATCTCGCATTCAAATGTTGTCTGCCAATATTTGGATATGACAAGTGGTTAACAGTCTTTCCATCCGGTCGATGTTCAAAGGATTCATCAATCACAGTATTGTCCAAGTACCATGTTACGTTTGGCCGTGGGCGTCCTTGGTTTTGAGTTGAGTTTTTTTAACCACGTTTGTATATCCAACATCAATTGCGAAGTGAAACGAATGAAGTTGTAGATACGTTAAAAGAAAAAAGAAGAAAAAAATGGAATAGTTTTAGATGGATGTGCAATAGTTCATAGCGGTCATACTCAATACTTGTACACTGCTTTGTTGTAAATGAAAAAATGAAAATAAAAAAAAACTGTATTTGTCCATTTCAATGCGTCAAAGGACGAAAAGTTAAAACGAAAATCATCACAATGCGGCGCTTTGTACAATATTAATGAGATAAAAGGAAATGTGAGTCAACTTCACAGAAATTACATCTCCCTTGTTGTGGACCCCACCTACAGTATTTTTCAATGGATTTTCAACCTTACACCTCTGCTCGAGTACTATAGAGCTGCAGGTTGACAATACCCTTATTACCTGGTACCCTCCACCAACGAACTGTCCAACGAATCCCGAATCCCTATCATGACGCAGCACGCAGGCAGATTAAAACGAACAAGCCAACCCGACAAAATTTCGAATTTAAGACACGAAATTCGGATGCTATAGAAATTGCGAGATTAAATCATGATTTTCCAAAGCTAGAGCAGAAAAAAGTGTTTTTAATTTCCTATGAAAGACACATCCGTAGAATTAATAAATACAAAAACAACACCACCAGTAAAATTGTAAGCACTTTCGGATGAAAGCCAGGACGAATTTCAAATGAAGGACTGACGTGATTTAATACACACTGTCCGCATAAATATTCAAACGGAAAGATATGCAGCTGTTAGAATTTTTGATAAATATATTCCTCTGTTTTTTTTCGAGACAGAGAATGTAGTGTCCTTTAAAACAATAAAGTGCCTTCAATTAAAGTGTTTCGAGAGTAGGTTTAAGGGTTGACTAATTAGTCGAATAGCGTTCGGAGAGCTATAGTTAATTGCCGTAAAAAAGAAGTCCATTTGAATGGAGGTAAAAAAAGAGTAAATACTTTGTTTGCTTTGATTGGTAATGCGTTTTCAGTATTCAGTTTTCAACTGGACGAATTAATTATGGCGATGAGGCTGATGAAAAACAAAAAAATTATATTAAAAAAAAGCCATAGTATAAAAATACACATAACAGCAGAGAAAATAAATGCTCTTTACAAGAATTTATCTTTCAAAATACCTAGCCAATTAAAAATTTTATTTTCAACACTTCAAAAACGTTGGCATTAAAAAAAGATATTAATTTTTCCAACGCATGTAATTGCTGGTGGTAATAAGCAAATATTGATCATAATTTCAACCAAACGCCACCCTGTGCAAACAATCACAAAAGAAACATGTTTGTGTTAGACAACAGAAAAAATAGTTCAAGGATCGAATCTCAAAAGGACATGCACTTGTTTTCCATGGGTATCACCTTATGCTAAGAATTAGTAGAAGAACTGCACAACCTTGACAAGCTCTTTCTAACTTAGAATTTTGAATCGTCAAAAACTTGTAGATCTTCTCCATTCCTTCAAAGTATGCATAGTTTAATGAAACAATATCCGTATTTTTTGGCGAGGTTGTTTTATATCGAACTTTGATATAGCAAAAAAACGTATCGCAATCAGTTTGGTATTAAATTTTTGAGGGTTGGTGTTCATGATTAGTTGTGTCAACAAAAAAAAAATACAAATGTCAAAAATAGGTGTGTTCACAAAAATAAGCCAGGAATTTCTCTTGTGTGTCTTTGTGTGTGAGTGTGTTCACATGATTGGGTTGAATTAACAAGAGACTTGTAATTTTTATGCGAATTGGAAAATCTATTTTGCGATTTGCTTCAGACAAATTGGAATGGTTCGAATAAAAGAAAGAGTTCGACTTTCTTTTGAGATAGCACGAGTGCATGAATATTGAAATTCTGTTATAAGTACTTATAAGTAAGTGTGATTTCAAAAAAAGATTTTTACAATTTATGTGGATTTAAACCTTTCAATGATTGTAACTTTGCCATACCCGTGGCGTGATGGTTAGCATGCCTCCCTGTCAACCCAGAGGTTCGTGGTTCGAATGAAAACAGAGGCAAAAATGTTTTCCACGGATGTCGCCTTTCGCGAGGAATTGACAAGTCCTCCGTTAGTAAACACATTGCCATGAAAAGCGCTTTCTCGATAAGGCATTCAGAACCGGCAGACAATTTTAAATCCAATCCATTCCCACACAAAGCATGGTTGTGAGAAATGCTCAGTTACGACTCCCTGTTTATAAAATTTTTATTAAACTGCGTCAGAATATCACTTCGAAGCATTATATATTTTAAAATTATTTAAAGAAACATTACATAATCGTTTACGCTTCAATAAATTTCTTCAATGGGCAACAAAGATTAAGAAGCCTTTTCATGGCAATGTGTTTACTAACGGAGGACTTGTCAATTCCTAGCGAAAGGCGATACCTGGGGAAAAAAAATTGTATATCTGTTTGGATTCAAACCACGAACTTCTGGGTTAACGGCGGACATGCTAACCATCACGCAACGGGTATCATTCTGTTAAATACTTGTGAATAAACCCTCTCCGACAACCATTTTGTTTTTATTCGAGATAGTTACATTAAATTCATCAGTTGTGCCAACATTTAACAATAAATAAGCCAGAAAACAATTCGATATTCGAGTTAACGTCAAAAATCTATCCTTGACAGTATTCAACCCATCCTTTTATCCCCGACATCAGATGTTGGCGATATTGTTTTCGCTATGTCAAAGTCTTGCTCTGTATATAACATGTTTCCCATGTTTGGAAGCTTTTAATATTTAGACTTCAATAACTTACATAGAAAGGCCTTAAAGCTATTTTAACAAATTTATATTACTTTCATTAACAAGTTCTATAGAGAATCCTTTTAATGGCTTCGAATGCTTGGCTTTATAATAGAAGGCTTTTTAAATTCTTCTCACTTACTTAAACAGGACTTATAGAAAGAAGTTAGTGTTATAGGGCTCGTAATAAATAGAAGTATCGCTCCTTTCATTTTGTGAACTTTCTTTCTAAATTTTTTTAAATAATCTGTTTTTGAAAAGTTCAATGATCATAAATAAAAAGCTTTATGGCAGCATTATAAAAGCTTTAAAAAAATTCGACTTTATAAACACAAGTTACTTTAGTAAGCTCCTCTACATACGGAGGGACTCATAAGGAACTCAACTTATCTGCAATTTCAGTTACCAATCCATTAAATACGCGGATCCGGACATGAAGCAAAGGAAACGAAACTGGAATAAGTTTTTCTTCTGTTTTAGCTGTCAATGTCAACGGGATAAGGGCTGAGGATCATTACAAACAGTGGTACCAGTGGCATTATGGTAAGCGTGTCAGTCTTTTACGTAGAGGGTTCGATTTTCGAAAACCATCAGAAACACAAAATTGGAATTGGCTATTCCTCCGAAAACAATAACACTGCTATGAAAGTGCTTTTTCACTTAGCCCGTTCGAAATCGGTATAAAATTGTAGACTCTGGAAATACGGTAGGCCTCCAGGTTTTCAAAATTTTTTTGTGCCGTGATTGATAATATTTATTTGAATATGTAGTGAGTTAACTCAATCTACTTAAAGAAACTATTCGATTTCTTTTGGTTCATTTCGATAAAAGTGTTTAAAATTGGACAATTTAGGCAAGTCAAATTACAATTCATACAAAAAATGGTGGTGGATAAACTGGAAAGCCAACGGATATTTTCGTAGAATGGTAAAACCGTCAGTAACGGTTCCTCTGAGCTTTACCTGTTTGTTTTCTAACTCTTACACTTTTTTACTATAAATTTTGAGAAACAAAACAAATGTATGTACTTTTGAAAATCTCCCTGAATTTCAAAATTCAGTTTGGAGAATTTATAAGAAGATTAGAAAAATTTCTGAAAAGCGCACATTTCATTTATTCTTGTTTGAATTCATTTGTTTTATTACAATTACAAGCCGGTGATGGGTAGAATAGAAAAACATAACAATAATAATAATGGAAATATTTTAAGCATACATACCTCCACCAACTTCACAAACTAGGATCACATCGCTGCCTTCATTATAAGCCTCGACATTATTTGTTCTCTCATGACGTTTGGTGTCAAAGATGATTGGTCTTTCCGGTGGTACTAAAAGGCAAAATAAAGACAATTAGAGTAATTAGAGTAAACAAAGTCATCAAGAAAATGAAACTGTTTATATTATTAGTACAAGAACAAATTAAAGATCGACCTCATATCGAATTTCTCAATGATAAACAAATAAGATGTCAATACACAAAACGCAATTTAAAACATTTAATTGGCTTTAATCTTTAATACTAAGACTGTTGAGGGTTTCATTTTCAAAAAGGGGAAATAACAACCGCTTGGTTTTTTTTCCTAATTTGAAGGAGCACTTAAACCTTCCAAAGAAAACAATTAAGTCATTTTACTTTAATACTGGTACCCGTGGCATGATGTTTAGCATGTCTGCCTGTTAACCTAGAGGTTTGTGGTTTGAATACCAAAAGAGGCAAAAATGTTTTTTCACGGGTATCGCCTTTCGCGAGGAATTGGCAAGTCCTCCGTTAGTAAATTCATTGCCATGAAAAGCATTGCTACTCTGGCGTAGATCTGAGTTCTGCAGATAAGCATAAAAAATAAATAAATAAATACGGTGGCGCAACAGTGCGAGGAGTTCCATGGCCAAGCGCACTTCTCACAACCATTGCCTTCGTGAAGAATTGAAGGGGCCTACAATTTTCTATTCTACCGATTACGGACAGCTAATAGAGGAAGTGCTTTTCATGAAAATGAATTTACTATTGGATGACTTGCCAATTCTTCGCGAACGGCGATAATTGGGGAAAAGTTTTTGCTTCTGTTGGGATTAAAACCATCACGAACATTCCGGTTAACAGGCAGACATGCTAACTATCACACCACGAGGTACACTTTAGTTTAACCTCAGCGTAGTATAGCCTCTTCTTTTTATAAGAAAAAAATTTCTAGTTGTTTAATACGTGGAAGTTCGAGGTTTGAATCCCAGAAACATTCAATTGTTTTCACACATGTATACGACCTTTCGCGAGGGTTTGGGAGGTAATTCCTAAGTAATTACACTGCCATAAAAAGCGCTTTCTGACTCTTCACGTATTCGGCATATATTTTAATGATAAAAACTATTCCTTATGAAATTATGGTTAGTAGGAAAGTTCTTCTGTGTCACCTTAATTAATTTTTTTTTTTTTATAAATAAATTTCATTGCGAAACTCAGTATGAAAGGCTTAGGTGAGATTTTAAACTTCTAGCTGATCTTCATAATTTTAATTTATTTTGTTTTAGCCACCCCCAGAAATTTTGTTTAAAAAGATTCTCCCACTTCTCCACATCAAGAAGACATTGCCCATTACGTAATTCAAAGAAGCTATCAAAATGATAAAAGCAGCAAAGGCAAATCTTTTTTCATCTTGCATCTTAAATGAGTCGACTTTTATAATTATCGTCCTATCGAAAAGGAAAACGATAATAAGTGAGCTCATGGTAGTTGTTGCTTTAACAACTTCCAACACACATACCGAACCTAATTTAAAATGAAAATCAGAAAGATGTCTATGATAAACAAAAATAAAACTTCAAAGCATAGTCGTCAACCGAAACCTTCAACTACACTAACCATAACCATGTTAGTTGAAGTTGATTGGATACTAGCTCTTGAGGAACTGTTATTTTTTATTTATTTTTTTTCTTTCACAAAAATAAAATAACATCCGTTCCAAAATAATCTACAAAAAGTCAACTTCCTGCACCACGTGCTCTCACGGACATTATTCTTTTATCTAAATTCATACAACAAATATTGATTTAAAAAAAAAAGAGAAAGACGGAGGAAAAACTTGAATGGGGAAAGGACGGTAATTAAGTTATCCATCGAGTCCTTGTTGGGCGGAAAAAATTAAAGAAAAATATTTTTTCAGCTAGATTGGGGATGGTCTCCACGTATTTGTTTATTTTTTTTATTTTTTTTTTTCTTGTAAAAATGGGGGAAAAAAATATCCAAAAAAGCTTTAATCTCAAGCGAATATCCAATTTTTGCTTTGTTTTTATTTTTTTAACAATCCTCTTTACGTGCAAACATTTTTACTTCTGTTTTTCCTTTTTTAATTTATTTTTTTTTTGTGTGTCAAGTTTTCAAAGCACTTTGTTAAAGTTTTATTTCGTCTTTGAACGTCGAGTCGAGTCGTGTCGCGTTGCGTCGGTTGTCGTCGTAGTTAGAACGAAGTTTTACCATAAATGGGACAAGGTAGAGTGGTAGCTTGGGTGAGCTTAAAATGCATTTTTGCACGGGTGTGCGAGAAATTCGAAAGTTTTACACATAAGAAACTTGATTATCACGTTTATCAGATTAAATTTATATTTTCGTCGCTTTTAGTTGCCTCTTACCTTTGATCTCTTCGATAAAGGGTGCAAGACAACTGCATAGATACGTAATCCAAGTGTATTCAATTTAGTTATAAGAAAGTCGTTATAATTCATGTTATACAAAGCGACAATAACTCCCCCCTGCGTGTTTCTACACTTTGTCTTTCGCAGGAGTCTCCCCAATTCATTGGATCCGATGTGACGGATCTCAATTTGTATTGATAAGTTTCACAAATTCAGCAATTCACATGATAAGAGTGACTGATTATTGCTAAGATCACATTTTAAGTAAAAGTCGTCTTCGACCAAAATCGTTAGTTCAATCGAAAAGTTGGGCTAGAAAGGATTTCGACATAAATGCTTGTAGGTTTTTAGTATCATGTGATTTTGTGATTTGATTATCGATGGATCAGATCACAAATGACTTAAGAGCCTAAATAGAAATGTCGAGTGTTTCCAAGATTTAAACAGAAAACCATACGTCAAGTCAATTTATGGCCTTAGTCTGGTAAGAGTTCATACAAAAATGATAAATATATGAGACCTGCAATTATTCAAATGAATTACGAACATGCGATTCAATAGCCACAACGACTTTAAAAATCGGGGTTATGGAGTTTATTGTGTCACCCATTGTGGTACACCATTTGATTTAGGCGACGTAGACCAACAATTCCGCCAACCCGATCTGAACAAAGTGAAGACAGCAGTATCCAAGTTAAAGTCCAACAAAGCTGCTGGAGCTGATGGCCTCACTGCCGAATTGTTTAAAGTGGCAGGCGATGACCTGGTCAGGAGTATGCACCAGCTCATTTGCAAAATATGGTCGGAAGATAGCATGCCCGATGAATGGAACTTCAGCACTGTTTTCCCGGTCCTCAAGAAAGGAGACCCTCTGAACTGCGCCAACTACAGAGGTATCAGTCTTCTTAACATCGCGTACTCTCTGCCGTATTGTGTGAGCGTCTGAAGCCATTCGTCAACAACCTGATAGGTCCTTATCAGTGCGGCTTTAGACCAGGAAAGTCCACCATAGAACAAATCTTCACACTACGGCAGATCTTGGAAAAAACCCAGGAGCTTCAAATCGATACCTACCACCTTTTTATAGATTTTAATTCTGCGTATGACAGCATCTATAGAGAGGAGTTATATAGAGCCATGTCTAGTTTTGGCATCCCTACCAAACTTGTCCGATTGTGTAGGATGACGATGGAGAACGCACGCTGCTCCATCAGGGTCGGAAAAGATCTCACCGATACATTCGATGTCAAAAAAGGTTTTAGGCAAGGCGATGCACTGTCATGCGACTTTTTCAACATCGTTCTTGAAAGAATAGTGCAAAACTCCCACGTCAACACAAGAGGCACAATCTTTCAAATATCCGTCCAATTGCTCGGATATGCCGACGATATTGACATAATTGGAAGAACGCAGCGTGATGTCAATGGCGTGCTTATGAGCATTGAGACGGAAGCGAAGAAGATGGGTTTAGTTGTCAATGAGGGGAAGACCAAGTTTATGCTGTCATCAAGAAAGGACACAAAACACCGACGTCTTGGACAGAACGTCACGATAGACAGCTATAACTTTGAGGTAGTTAAGGACTTTGTCTACCTAGGCGCCGCTATTAATTCAGACAACGACACCAGCGCTGAAATCAAACGAAGAATAACTCTTGCCAGTCGCTGTTTCTTCGGACTAAGAAGGCAATTGAGTAGTAAAGCCCTCTCTCGAGCAAATAAAGTGTCCCTGTATAAGACACTTATCATCCCTGTTCTTATATATGTCACAGAGGCATGGACCTTGTCAAAGGTAGATGAGATTAGGATGCTTCGAGAGAAAAATTATTCGGGTGATTTTTGGTCCCGTCTGCATAGATAGAGAGTTAGAAGATTTAACCACGAACTGTACGGGCTGTACAGCGACACTGACCTTGTCAAACGAGTCAAGGTCTAGCGGCTTAGATGGCTGGGTCATGTAGAGCGAATGGACACCAACGCTCCGGCTCGGAAAATCTTCGAATCCAATCCCGAGGGACGACGCAGTAGAGGAAGACCGCGACTCAGGTAGTGCACGCAAGTAGGAGAGGACCTCAACCAACTTGACGTGCAAAAGTGGAGGCAGCTAGCTAGGGTGCGAGCTGGCTGGAGAAGCATATTGGTGTAGGCCCTAGTCCGACCCGGACTGTAGCGGCACCTTAAGTAAGTAAGCATTGTGGTATACCAACAACCTCAAAGGAAAAGGAGGGATTTTAAATGCAAATATTTTATGAATAATGTGTCAAGATTTCAAGTCAACAGGAGCTAAATTGACGACGGTTACGTTTCATGCCTTCTCGGTCCAATAGCGCTATTGCGCACGGCAGTATTGAAGCGTTTTCCCCATTACTCACGTTTTCAAAGCCGGTCCCCCTCATAACTTCACAAATACTACACCGAACTTTTTGAAATGTTCAACACTGTTTTAGTATATGATTTACAAATTTGCGCCGAAGAGTTTTTTTTTTTAATTCGTTCACTCTTTTCCAATAACAATGCGCTTATTTTTTTCTCATAAACCGCATTTTTCCTTCAAAGTGTTCCAAAAAAACGAAAAATTAAAATTTCGAAAAACTTTTCCATTATTAATAACTTAGGAAGGTTCTGGGTTTCACTCGGCCACCAAAACGAAACCCATGGTTCGATGAAGAATGCAGGCAGGCAAATGCAGCCAAACAAAGAGCACGACAAATGCTTATGCAAACACGAACAAGGGCTGCTTACGATCAGTATAACGAGATTTACAAGGAGAGAAGAAGGGAAGAACACCGACTTCTCAAAAAGAAAAAGAAGCAGCATGAGAAGCGCTCGTTTGAGGAAATAGAGAGGTGCCATGACAGGAACGAGATTCGGAAGTTTTACCAAAAGGTAAAAAGATCCTGCCAGGGTGGCAAACCCCGAACTCAAGCCCGTAAAGACCAGCAGGGAAACATAATTGTAGAGTCACAGTCGCTACTGAGGATTTGGAAAGATCATTTCTGCAGACTGCTTAACGGCGATGAAGACACAAATTCCGCTGTCAGGCAGATTGCCCCATTCAGCTTGGACGATGATCAAGAATGCCGTCCTCCCGACCTAGAAGAGGTTAAGCTTGCCATATGCAAACTTAAATCAAATAAGACTGCAGGTGCAGATGGCCTTGATGCCGAACTTTTCAAGGCAGCTGGAGACCAGTTGGAAAGGAGCATGCACCAGCTGATCTGCATGATATGGTCGAAAGAAAGCATGCCCGATGAATGGAACCTCAGTATCGTATGCCCGATCCTAAAGAAAGGAGACCCTCACAATTGCGCCAATTACAGAGGGATAAGTCTCCTTAACGTCGCTTATAAGATCTTGTCTGCTGTAATATGTGAACGTCTGAAACCCCACGTCAACAACTTGATAGGTCCTTATCAATGTGGTTTTAGACCAGAGAAGTCCACAATAGACCAAATTTTCACATTACGGCAGATCTTGGAAAAAACCCGAGAACATAATATCGATATTCACCACCTCTTTATCGATTTTAAGGCCGCGTATGACAGTATTTACAAAGACGAGCTGTACAGAGCCATGTCTAGTTTCGGCATCCCTGCAAAGCTCGTACGACTATGCAGGATGACTTTGGAGAATTCACGCTGCTCCGTCAAGGTCGGAAAAGAACTCACCGAGACCTTTGATGTCGAAAAAGGCTTTAGGCAAGGCGACAAACTGTCATGCGATTTCTTCAACATCATACTTGAACAGATTGTAAGAAACTCAAACGTCAACACAAGAGGAACAATCTTTCAAAAGTCTGTACAATTACTCGCCTATGCAGACGATATTGACGTAATGGGAAGAAAAAAGCGTGATGTCATAGGTGCTTTTGCGAGTATTGAAACAGAAGCGGCAAAAATGGGTTTGATGGTTAATGAGGGCAAAACGAAGTATATGCTGTCATCAAACAAGGACACAGAACATCGACGAATTGGACAAAACGTCACAATAGACAGACATAACTTCGAGGTAGTACAGGACTTCGTCTACCTAGGATCCGCTGTAGACACGGAAAACAACATCAGTGCGGAGATCAAACGGAGAATAACTCTTGCTAACCGTTGCTTCTTTGGGTTAAGAAGGCAATTGAGAAACAAAACCCTCTCTAGAAAAACCAAGGTGACCTTGTATAAGACCTTAATCATCCCAGTCCTGCTGTACGGCGCGGAAGCATGGACCTTATCGAAAGCGGATGAGGAAACTCTTGGTCGTTTCGAAAGAAAAATTCTCCGAATGATCTTTGGTCCCGTATGCGAAGACAATGTGTGGAGAAGAAGATACAACAACGAGCTGTATGAGCTGTACCGCGACATGGGCATAGCCAGAAGAGTACGCATCGCGAGGCTACGATGGTTGGGCCATGTAGAGCGGATGGACCCAAACGCTCCGGCTCGTCGGGTTTTCGAAAGCACATTGCAGGGAAATCGCGGAAGGGGAAGACCTCGTCTTAGGTGGCGCAATCAAGTGGATGAAGACCTCAACCGACTTGGAGTGCGAAACTGGAGAGAGCTCGCCCGAGATCGAAATCGTTATAGAAGGATGTTGGTTGAGGCCCAGGTTCACCCCGAACTGTAATGCCCACCTAAGTAAGTAAGTAAGTAATAACTTAGGAAAAACAATTATCTAACGAATTAACTTTAGATTTTTGATTTCGGATGATCGAGTACCGAGTTATGAGTGTCACCTCACCTCTCCTTATTTTATTGAGACGCTTCACAATAACTGTTGCCATTGCCGTAGTTTGTATAATAATTCTTTATGAAATTTTCACACAGTATTCTTTAAATATGATATGTATTATATTTTAAAGTAGCATTGATTGTAATCAATAAATACTGACAGTGCCGTAAAAAAAACTTCACGAACCAACTCTACGCCCCATTAAAGTTGTCCTTAATATCATGCCCTATGCCCTTACATCAGAAAACAATCTTAGCCATCACTCGTACTTTGAAAGTTATGTTTCATGAAGAACAAGCATTCTCTTTTTAAATAAGTTCCATTAAAGTGCCTCAGCACTTTCTTGTCATTTCAAAGATGAAGTCAAGCTCTTGCGTTCAATGATAGAGTTTACATGGCCAATGGATGTATAAAATGAGAATAAATCTCATCGATTCTATATTACATACTTAGAAGAGTACTGTTCCCTTGTGTTCTATCATTAATCTTCTTCAAATGTAATAACACACACATATTATTACCTACTTGTTTGTTAAGGCTTCAAGAACATTAATGCGACAAAATCTGCCACAGCAGCTAGCTTGCTACACGCATGCTTTACTCACCAATCACTGTTAAATTGATTTTGAGATTACGTGTTGGAGAATTTCGAAAATCCACACGACATCTGTATACACCCTCGTCGGATAATTTAATATTGTCAATTTTAAGTTGAGCCGGATGTGATGTGCTGCTGAAGTATGCCCGTGTACCAAATGCTGAAGGTGACGACCACAGTTTCGCCTGTCCATATTGACGTCCTCGCACATCGAAGCTGAAATGATAACAAAAAAAAAAGAGAGGAAGAGAAAGAAAAAAAAAACAAAATTCGATTAATAAAATGTTGTTTCCTGTGTTTAAGATTTATTGTCGTTATGCTTTGTAGCCTATATACCTAATAAGAAAACTGTCAAAAGCAGTTGCATACTTTTAGAGGACGCGATATACATGAACATAGCCACATCTTCAAATGCGCTCGTGTTCCCCCTACCAACATAAATCGTATCTCTACTCGAAACAAAAAAACAGCGAAGTGGGATAATAAGAATCAGAAACACACGAATTTCCTTGTTTGCAAACTAGATACGTAATGCATACGTGATTTGATTACGCATAAGCAATTGTTTCCTATCCCAACAAATCACGGATATCGTATTGTTCTCAATTCCTCTGACGACATCGTCTTCGTTTCGCTCGTGACTTGCTTGAAATCGAAAATCCATTGGCTATGCAAAATTAATGCTAAAATCAAGAAAACATGTGTGTTTGTGTGGAAAGAACTTGCATTCTGTTTGGAATAATTATGAATGCTTCGCATCTATTTCATGAGATTGAAGGCATAGAATACAGATTTATTGACTGGATTAGCTCTATTATGAACCAGTTAAAGACTTAATGCCCTGATTCATCAAAAATCACATCGTTTCAGTCACATTACAGCTTTTCACTCAATACTTAAATTGTGATATTATGTTTCTCAGGAAGTCACATAAGGACAAAAATAATCAAAGCTTAAGATTTTCTATAAAACAATTCTGTTCTCAACTCATGAGTAATTAAACTTCATTGAACAATTTTCTCCTTAAGAATCAAGCCCCTGGGCCTATCGTTTTTTCTCACAACCATCCCTTGTGAGGGAATAGAGAATGGGCGGGACCTACAATTTTCTGCCGGTTCCGAATGGCTTATTGAGAAAGCGCTTTTCATGGCAATGAAATAACTAACGGAGGACGTGCCAATTCCTCGTAAAAGGCGATACCCGTGGAAAAACATTTTTGCCTCTGCTGGGATTCAAACCTCAAACCTCTGGGTAAGCAGGTGGACATGCTAACCATCTCGCCACGGGTACCGCGTTAGTTAACTCACAAACCTAGAATTTGAAGATCAATAGCTTAAAAGACCAAGTTAATTGTAACGTTATCGTAATCAATTGAACAAACACGACTCAACTTTCAACAAACTGTGCTGAAAGTATGGTATCATCAAAAAGTTAAGTGCCTAAGATTCATTCTCCTTCACTTTCGAAGTTGAGAGTAATTTCATTGAAATACATAGACTATAAAAATGATTATCAACTTAGCGTTACGTAATGATGTGGGTTTAGAAAACTCGTTTACTTCATTTGACGACGACGTAAGCAGCTCCATTGAAAAATCGTAAGACCTAAAGGATGAAAGCTTGACCAAGCGTCAGCCTATCGTTGAGAATATATTATTATGGGATCAAACGTAATACCCTGTGACGTTACGTAATTGTAAGCAAAGAAAACCATATAACTTGTGTTAGCTCCTTTTCTCATTTAAGAGAAAGAAATGAATTCATAAGGAAAATTAATGTTTAAGTATCATAAGGAAAGAACTGGCGCAAGCTGGTGATCGTTGATCTACATGGCCACCCACTGTCAAGCTAAGTAGTAGTCAAATACCTCGGCCCTTGGCTAGATCAGTATCTATATTTTAACAAACATATGGATGCGGCTCTGGCTAGGGCTAGAGGAGCTTTTGCTCTGACAAGGCGACTGTTTCACAGCAGACAACTTGATAGCAGAGTGAAAGTGATTTGTTACATGGCCCTCATAAGGCCAGTGATTGCCTATGGGTGCCCCGTGCGGTTCAACGTTACAGCGTCTCAAATGGAAAAGATTCGGGTGTTTGAGAGACAGTGTCTGCGTACCTGTCTTGGATTACACAGAACACCAAAGTCGGAGTACAAAAAATATTATCCCAATGAAGTCCTTTACAACGGAGCTCAAATAAATAAGATCGACAACTTCATTATAAAACTGACTCGTGGTCACACGGAAAGAACGATGACCTCGATCAATGTCCTAATTTTTGGGGCTTATTACTCCAACACTGAATATATGGAGAAATCGCGCTTCAGGGGTTTTGTCCCACCGGAGGCATTCCTCCATTTTGATATGGAAGGGCTGATTCAGGATAGGTTGGCGGTTCCGCTAATCTACCACGTCTGCCGTAAGTTCGTGGAACGACGGCTCTTTTGTAACCGAGACGTCACCGCAGTAGGCGGATACGTTGAAGAGCTCCTTCTGTTCAGTAGGGCGGTCTCAGATCGCGATCGTCGTGACGTTGTTAAAACGTCAGATATGTTCTGGTGGTTGTCCAAGCAACAAATTGATGTTGATGATGATAGTCAGTCGCCAATGGCTGGCTTACACATGTTTAGCGTGTAAGTCATAGGGTAGGGGGTGGGCACAGTGGCAAAAAAAAAAAAATCTGTGGCTGCTCTAGTCTTAAGTAGATTTAAGAAGTTTTAATTAGATTTAAGTAATTTTAAGAACATACAAAAAAATGATCTAGCAAACTAAGTTTTTCAATTTTTCTTAGTCTTAACCATATCTAAAAGTTTTAAATTAATAAGTTATCTTTAGGCCGAAAGGCATTAGAATTAAGATATTGTTTAATTTAGAGTACCCGATTAGAGTCAGTAATTAAGTTTAAATATTATATAAGCCAGTTTTATACATTTTCGTTAGCATGTAATTAGTTATAAGTGAAAATGAATAAAAAATTAATTAAAAATAAAAATAAATAGCAGTAGTCACAAAGCTTAAAAGAATCAGAAGCACAAGAATCGGTATATTTTCTTTGAAATGAAGCAAGGTTGATACAGTTGGCATTGTCTTGTTCAAAAGAGATATCCCTAACAAAAAGGCAATATGATACTACATTCCCACACTATGATGGAACAGTGAAATTCAGATTAAAGCACTCCTGAAACACATAGTAATGCGAAAATACAGAACCGGAATATAATACTCGGAACCGTGAGGGTTGCGTAATGAGGTGCATGTATTGTAAAGGGTGCTTTTTTGTGTACGTGTGGTTATCAATCTGGCAATAGTTTTTTCTGAGCTGGTGCTTTTTAAAGTTGTCACTCGATCTATGCTCAGTTTGGTTTGTTATTTAATGATGGAAGAATTGTAGCCGTATAGGACCACTGGGCACCATAGTGCATACGTTCAGTAAATTGTTTGGAAACAAAATGACTATTGACGCCGATTTTGACATAATTTCGAGTTTTAAAAGTGAGTTACCTCTAACATCAGGCGCTCTAACAGTTCTGGACTATTTTTTGAGGGGTTATGTGAAGTCTACGCAGAAAAGCCCGAAACGAATAACGTTAAAAAAAACAACGGCGCGTTGTTGACAGTCAGCCGCAAATGCTGCAAAAAGTGGTCGAAATTAGGACTATCGGCAGGAATTTGTTAGAGCCAGCGACGTCCACTTGTCCGAATTCCTTTTTAAAACATAATGACAAGCCTTATCATTATAGTGATTCTTGGCAATAACATTATACGTTGTATTTATTCTTGAAAACCACACGTTCAAAAAAACACTCTTTATTAGTAATTTTGACCATAAGCATAATTATTGTCATCGTTTTATGCATCGTCTTTATTGACACAGGCAGATGTACTTGCAATTAGGTCCCCTTTGTGAATTAGAATATTTCTGTTGACCAATTTATCATACATTTCTTTCTTACACATATTTAAAGCCCTCAGCTGTTGAATCTTCAGAGCATACTTCATCCAAATATCTACCTTCAAGGAGCAGGTGGATTAAGTCTAGTTAGAGAAAGATTCAAAAGCAACAAAGAAGGCTTGATGTTGGTAATACTAGCTAACCATACATTTCCCTTCAACTTAAGCTGAAAACATTAAATACAAGAAAAGCACAAAATAGAAATAAGCCTTTGCTTTGCCGACTTTTAAGTGGGCTTAACCTAATTTGCAGACAACGCATTGCAATATAACCCTGGGCTCCAAGAATATCCTCGTTAAGTGAAAAAAAAAACACACACACACACAATCTCCCACATAGCAAAAAGATGTTATTAAATTGAAAAGAAACAAAATCTTAAAATAGAACCTCATGAACCGAAAAGAAGCTACTTTCTATAAAAATTCTGTTTCAACTTCAAGCTTCTGTGTGTAAGGTTGGTTTATGGTGTACTACCAGCTCATGCAGAGATATCATTCGTATATAGATTGCCTTGCCTTAAGATAAATCAAGATTAATACAAATAACTCATTTTTAAGATATGAGCGGAAGGGCTTTACGTTGGCTTACCGTACCATGAGATTATTGTTGAGCAATTGAGTATACACGAACTAGGATAATACTTGGAATTTTTGTAACGAGAAGCTACAAACGAAGGAATTAATTTATTTTAAGCTGAAAGACTAATTGTAAAAATGTATTGTGGGCGTTTATGCAAACATAGGAGAGCCCGTTCGAAGACTGTAAGATCCATGGATTTGTAGACAAAACAAGCGATTCTCATCGCAATAATATGAGTGACTTTTATTTCCTAAAATAATCAAAATAGAAATCAGGGTAAAATTACTATAAAATTATAAACTTTAGCATTGTAATGGTGCATTGATGGATTCTTTGGGCACTGGACAAGACCAAGAGTAGATTTTCTTCTGCGCTGTGGTTACAAAGCCATTGTAGACCTGAAAAGTTCACAATACACCAGATCTTGGTAAAAACCCGGGAGTATAATGTCGATGTACATACACACAATCTTATTATTGGTTTCAAACCAAGTATGTCAGTATTTACAGAGATGAGCAGAACAGAGCCATGTAAAATTTTGTCATCACTGCAAGACTCGTACGGCTGTACAAGATGAATTTTGTCAGAGACCTTTGATATCGAAACAGCGACACAACTTCATGCGATTTCTTTAACACTGTACTTGAAAAGGTTGTGCAAAACTCAAACGTCAACACAAGAGGCATAATCTTTCTAAAGTTAGTTTGTATTCGTTTGAAAATACGGTATTGACGTAATTGGAAGAAGCAAGCTTCATATCATGTGGATGTTTTCGCGAGCAGTGGGGGTGGAAAAAATGGGTTTAATGGCCAATGATGCAAAACAAAATTTAAACTATCGTCAAACAAGGGAAAGGAACATCGGCAATTTCGACCAACCATCACAATAGATAGACACAGCTTTGAGGTTTTTTTAGAAGACTTCGTCTACCTAGGATCAGTTATAGACACGGAAAATAACATCAGTGCCGAGAGCAAACGGAGAATCACTCTTTATAACCGTTGATTGGCTTAAAGAGGCTCTTAAGAAATACAAACCTCTCTAGAAAAGAGCTTGGTCGTCCGGCGCGGAAGCATATGCCTTGTCTATAAAGCGAATGAGGTAACCATTGGTCATTTCGAAGGAAAAATACTCAGAATGATCTTGGCTCCTGTATGCGAAGACAATATATGGATTAAAAGATAAAACAATGAGCTGTGTTAATTGTACAGCGACATGGACGTAGCTAGAAGAGGAGGCATCGCGTGGCTACGATGGATGGGCCCTGTATAGAGCAAATAGACATCAACGCAACGCCCCGGCTTGACGGGTTTATAAGGAAATCGCGGAAGGGGAAGACCTCGTCTTAAATGGCGCAATCAAATGGAAGAAGACCTGAAGCAAATTTGGGAAGAGCTATCCCGAAATCGGAATCGTTGCGAAAAATTTTGGATGAGGCTCAGCTTCACCCCGAACTGTAATACCCACCAAAGTATAAGTAAGTAAGCGGATTGGCATGCAGCTTTTGTAATGCCCATTAGCAATTTGGAATGCATTGTACGCTTACGTGTCGATGGTTTTACGTCCAACAAAGTAAATTTTGAACGTAGTTTGGTGAAAACATCACGAATTGTTGATTCACCAGGGGGTCAATTCTCGATCTGTGATGCTGTGAAGTGAAAAAAAAAATATTATTTCAGTTTTCACACAGTCTTTTCAATTAATCACTTCACGAACCCATTCTAAGCGATTTCCGATCTCAAAATGTAAAGTAGTTCTCAAACTGTGTTCTAAAAAGTACTAAAAAGTACTAAAACGTTCGCACTTCAAGGGGTTGTGACTAAACCTTATGATGTTGGAAAATACTGTGCGGGTGCTAGGAAGTAAGGAAAAGATAAGAAAGGAGAACCCGGTACACATTATTCTTGAATTTCTGTTCATTGTGATGCGTATGGGGAAAACTGAGTTCGATAAAGCACATCCGGGTTGAACGACCAAAATATGAATCTCTGTACTCAACTGTACGACCGAAGTTGGGCTGAAGCGAGAACTGATGTGCATTCCTTGCGTGGCGGGTATTGCGGCAAAATTGTTTAAGGGGAGGAATGCAACTGGCTAATTCACAACAGCACTGTCTGTTAAAATAGCGATAAGAAAGAGAGAAACATTAAACGTTGCGACGATGTTCTAGAAAATACTGAAAACTTTTGACAGATGACTTTTGAACGCCAATACCAACCAGTGCAGCCAACCTAAAAAGCTTTACTCTTAAGAATCTCATTTGAGTTCTTGAATGCATGTTGCGGGTAGGAGTTCTGAACAAAACTTTTTCGTATCAGATTAGATTAGATTAGATAAATTCTTTATTTCATCAATAGTTTAACAATAAGGTTTTTCTTAAGAATAAGGACATGGCAAAACTGCCGTCTGCCTGAAATGACATTTCGTATGATTTTTAAAGAATAAAAAATAGGAAAAATGTAAAAATACTACTAAAATAAATATAAATACAATAGTTACTTGAATAGATTAAAACTTGGTATTGGCATAAATTATTCATTTTTTAATTTAAAAATGTATGAAAATAACAGTTTTCGAACAATTTGAAACTTTAATGAAAGCATTCTACCAATTTTTACATGATTTGAAACACAAAGAAAATTATTAATTAAAGTACATAGTATAGTTTGATACTTATAATTGAATAAAGTTTTCAATTTTACGTGATTTGAAACACAAAAGAATAATCAATTTTAAATGATATGTAACATCAATTTTACGTGATTTGAAACACAAACAAAAAGCAATTAAGAATATAAAACGGGATTTGTATAAAAGAAACTGCAACAACTGAAAAAGAAAATTCGCTGACTTATGGGAAACTGTTGCGATAAATAAGCGCGTGTTTGCAAAACTTAAACAAAGTTATTCAACCCAGAGACCCATTCAAAACTTTATAAAGTCGTGATAATGACATGAAACTCTCCTGGAAATATAAACGACGAATTTCCTGTAACATTGGACAAATAGCCAAGAAGTGATAAATATCTTCTTTCTCTCTTCTGTTACAAAGACTACAATTTTGCGGTAGATCATCTCGGTATGGTATGAAGTTAAGGTGTAAAATTTCAACTCTAGCTCGAAAAATGGTCACTATTTCGACAGCTGAATATTCTCTTCGAAAATAACCTGCATCCGAAGTTATTTGGTGATTTAACTGCCTGTATATATTTCTGGATGGAGACGAATTTGCTCTAGCGAGATTTTCTATAAAAGTTTTATGGTCAACTTTTGCAATCACATCTGCAAACTGAACTGGCCAATCATCAACGTTTAACTCTGTCAAATATAGAGAAGAGTCATGGCTTAAAGCTAGCTCATTCCATTCCCGGAAAGGAGAGGCATTGGTTTGAAGCAATTTTTTCAAAATTATTTTGTGTAGACATGTATTATTTCTTTTCATTATTTTAATAAAGAAGTCTGCGTTAGCTTTTAGGTTTTGTATGTATATTGGTGTTATACCTGACTCTACATAAATTGCATAATTTGGGGTTGAGTTTGGTAACCGAAATAAGCGTTTGAAGAAATGTCTTTGTAGACTTTCGAAAGCTTCAAGTTTAATATATCCAAACACTTGAACACCATAGCACATACATGTATTAACATGTATTGCATTAAAGACTCGGTATTTGGACTTCAAATCAATACTTTGGTTGGAAAAAAAATTTGTCCACATCATATTTAAGGCTAGTTTAGCTTGATTGCTTTTCTCATTAGCGTGTTTTACAAAGTTAAGATTGTAAGTCATCAGAACTCCCAAATATTTAAACTCTTGCACAACCTCAATGTGTGTGGAATTAAGGGACCATCTTTCTTCTGGGAGTCTTCTAGTGCTTCTCGATTCAAAAATAATAATTTTAGTTTTTTCCGTATTGATATGCAAACCCCATGTCTCACAGAAAGAGTTGAGTCTGTTTATTTGCAGCTGTAGAGAAAAAGGATTGTCAGCTAGCAAAACCAAATCGTCTGCATATAGCAAGACTTTAATCAAAGTGTTAGCAAAACGAACTCCGCCAGGAAGAAGGACACTGATTTCATCGATAAACAAGGCGAAGAGTAGTGGACTGAGGACACATCCTTGAGGAACACCTGCTGTTGTTTCAAATGTGCTCGAGAACTCACACCCATCCCAAACCTTTGCATTTGACGATGACATTAGTTTGGAATACATTAGAAGAAACTTTCGCGATAGACCTAAACATGATAATTTATAGATTAAAGCCTGTCTATTGACTTTATCAAAGGCAGCTTTTTTTTCGTATCATGTTTCATTCCATTTTTTTTTTTGTATCATAAATTGTTCAAGAAAATGCGTTGCTTTCGCAGTATGACATTCAAATGCCCAAGGAAGTTCTGCAAAACGTTGACAGCATCTCATTCAGAAAATTCAAAAATACCAAACATTTTGTTTTATCACTTGCACCCAGAATTTGTATTGAGCTCTCGGTCTTAAAGTCAGTACAAACAAAACGACTGAAGAAAATTTTTGAAAACTTGTTTTTTTTTTTTTTTTGATTTAATTTGTTACTTCAGCAGGAAGCACCAACAGTCGACTTTCATTTTGACGAGACCGAAGAACACTATCAGTCGGTTAATATTTGCATTTTACACGCGGTAATTCTGAGAATTTGGGTAGTACTTCCTTCAAGAGTATCGTTTGGTTTGAGGAAAGGTGTAGCTCTATCCTTCAGTTGGATGTGTAAACATTACACACGTTGTCTCTTTGAGACAAAATTGTGAAATGTTTCTTTTTAAAATTCTATGAATTTTTGAAGATGCCCAAATTTGAAAGTACTTACCTTTGAATTTTCTTTATACTTTTTTTTCGCAACATTATCACAAGAAATCATTTCATATTCTTGAACCCTCTTATATGCAGTCATTTCCAACACACATCTCAACAAAGAGAACCCTTAGCGGAATTTCAGGGTTTTTTTTTCTCCCGCATAATACAGTGATTTTTTTTATTTTTGTATTTTTCTGATTTTCTCCGATCAAATTTACCATGAGTATCTCTTTCTTATAACATCGTCTGTATATAATAGCTTTGAAGAAGTTCAAAGAGAGAACAGAGATTGGGCTATAGTGGAGATGAAGGCACGAACATAATTATAATAACAATGTAACAACAACCCTCTCGGATACTTACTTGTAGAGTGGCTCTCCGTCACCTTCGCGAAACCAAAGGACCATGTAAACGGCATCGTCTCGTTCCATTGGTGTAATATCGCAAGGAAGCATTGCTTGTCGTCCAAGGACACCTTCAACGGAAGTCAGCGGAACTAGAATGTAATGGAAACAAGAAAATTTATACATATATAATATGGAAATGGAAATAAATGGAAGATTTAGTTTGTTTTTTGAAAACATTGTTCGCAAAAGGTAATTTGATGTCTACATACACATACCAAAACTTTATGTTTGCATTCGAATAAATTTCACGGGTATTCTATTGTTGACACCTTTGGATGTGTTAAGCACCTGCTGTTACCCCAAGGGAAAATAGCAGGGTCTATATTTCAGAAAGAACGATAGATATTTTGAAAATTCTATGATAAATACATCTGTCTAGGAACACATTGAAGGGCTTTATTTGGTTGACGAATTTTAAAATTTAAGATTTGGTAGGTAAGTACCGATCTAGGATCTACAATTGTCACAGAAGGCCACAGGTACTTACTGTAAAGTTCGTTTGTTCAAATGTTTGGTTTTCAAGAAGAAATTAAACGCATGTTGAATCTTATGGCCAAAAATTTAGATTTATTATAAAAACAAAGGTGTCCCGTTATGCTTAAAAATGATTTCGAACAAGTGGCCGACGCAGCTGGCTCGAGTTAATCCCAGTCAAGGGGCACAATTTCCGACAACTTTTTCCAGCATTGGGGCCGCATTTCAGCAATAACGTGCAGAATATTCCCTTCTAAGGCTTCAATCGTCTCGGGCGTATCCGTGTTTACAAGCGACTTCGCACAACCCCACCAACAATTGTCCAGTGGTGGTCAATCGAACGATCTTGCAGGCCAACGAGTTTTCCTTTAGTTTAGTTTAGTTTATTTATTTCATTGAATTCTTATACAATGTAAGACATATTGTCTTATAAATTATTGCTAAGTTTAATTTGGTTCCTTCAATACTTATATTGATTGATTAGCTGGCTGCTGTAAGGCATGTAACTCTGTTTTGCTTGAACTAAAGGTCGTTCACATCAACATCCTCCAGTTCAGTCTAGAAAAAGTCATTAGTTAATTTGAGTCTAAAGCGTTCTCATTGATGGTAACATTATGGCCGGCTTCATTTTTGCAGAAATATGGACCAATGATTCCCAATGAGACCGCCTCCCTTCACCTCCTCATCCTCTGTTATCCAGGGAGTATAATGGATCCTTAAGATGCCGCGTGCGGCTGCACCCCCATTCATGATAATCATCGTTCGGTTTCAATTTTGCATGAGCTTAATTTTGTAAGGGAACAAACAAAATCCATAAAATTGATGGGCACAGCACCAATTGTTGCATGCGATGTCGGATGGACTCATTAGGGTCTCCTTCAATACTCTGCTCAAGAGCAGCAACAGTACGGCATTTCTGAGGATGCGCATTATCCTCTAGAGTGAGTGTGGTGTTAAACCGATCCATTGCTGACTGAACTATCGACTCTGATGGGCGACTATGTCGACCGTATATTTGACGCAGTATAACTTGCAAATGTTGTTCCAGAGTATGTCAATTAGTTACGAAAAGGCAAAACAAACTGAGGATAAATCAAAAAACCAACGCCAAAAAAGGATTACCAGATTGAAAACCACACGTCTACTAATGCTACGGTGCGTCACACGGAAAGAGCATTATACAGGAACAACTTCAGTTAGTAAATTTCAGAACGTTAGTTCGAAGCACTTCGAACACTTTTTGATGCGTTAAATGCAATGCTATCCCAATAGGTTGGTGAACCAGAAAAATGCTAAGTGAAAACTTAAGAACTTCACAACAAAACACCAACCGATTACTTTTTGAAGGTATGGATCATTTCGGAAACAAGAACGTTGTGTCGAACAACGGTAATTTGAGTGTCCTTTAAAAATTATAGTTTTTATGTAGGTTCCTATGTTTAAAAATTCAAACGGATTATATGATACTAGGCCAAAAGGCATTGGCATTAATACATTGATTGATTTAGAGTACCCGCTTAGGGTCAGCACGTTCATTAAGTTATTATGTAGGCATTTAAGTTTGAAAGTAGATTCAAGTGAATGAAATAATATCTAATGAACTGAAACGCAAAAGAGGATAATTTTATTTGGCTTGGTGTTTTTCCGTATTCTGACAAGATGATTTTTGTCATTGAGTAATTTGCCCATCAAAAGGTTAGTCAAAATTAGGTAAAAATGTAGATTCGAAAAGAAAGTTGTAACTAAAGTTAGTCAAATTCAAACGATCATAATGCGAAAGCTGGTGTGCCGCAGGACTCCTTTATTACACCGTGTCTTATGTAAATTTTTCTTCAACTTCTTTTGATCTCGATTGCAATGCCAAAGACTCTCCACTACATTCGGTTTCTAAAATTTGAAATCAGAATGGTGCTTTAATTCTCGATTTGGCTGTTGGTGATGGTACTATCTGAAAATGGTTTCCTTTGGATAAAGGAAACGTATTATGAGACTGTGCAGTCTTACTGTTAATTAATAGACAATGGCTTCCATATCTGGCTCAGATCTAATTTTGTTCTTAAAAAAAAACTATTTAACTTCGTCGACGTGTGTCTCACAATTAGTTTTAATAAGCACTATCCTTACAGACTGGAAGGCGAAATCTTAAAAAAAAAAATTTAAAAAAAAACTTCAGATTATTCCTACTTCTTAAAAATGCAATTAGGCAATTAAATTAATTTTTAATCCCACACAATCCTTAATAAGATATCTTGAGTCCATCGTTACACCGCAGTACCCAGGCAGTCCTTAAGTTTATCTACTCACGTCCCATTTACCGCGTATAATTGTTGCCAAAAAGGAGATTCTCCACATTTACCATAGTCGTCGTTGTCGTCGTCGCGTCGCGTCGGTCGTATTCTTTCTGTGGTAGCCATCTTCATTAACATACACTAAAGAAGCATCTTTATAATTCCACGAGCTGGTGTGTACCAAAGAAGAAGAAAATGCATCGAATTACTTAAACTTCCAAGGGTGGTTTGGTTTTAATGAAATCCGCGATAAATTTTTTTTCCGTGCAATTAATTCGACTAATTAGTGTTTATGGTAGGTGTTGGTTGGTACATCGCCTTCCTTCACCCACAAATCTGCCATTCACTGTCATAGTCACGACGACCGATGTATCCATTTAATTTGCTGCACGAATCTCCTCAACTCAATTTGCCTCCCAATGGAGTTTACATCATCTATAAACGTAACTTACCGTTCTGTTTCTTTCGGTATTTTCCTGTTTTTTTTTCTGAACGATTCGATGAGATGATAGATACCAGGGTTCGTGTGAAACGCCATTCCGTAATAAACTGTTCACCGAAGAATTGATTTACGTGATCGGCAGATCCATAATCACATAGTTAAAGCAGATATTGGTCATGATAAATAATATTCTGTGGCCACGTTTAAATGTAAGTCAACTGATACCCCGACAAGAACTGCATTATCTTTTTTCCAAAATCTAGGGGTAATATAGCCCACCTCAGGCTGAACAAATTAGCAGTCGTGAAACATGCATAATTTTTCTTCTTCCATTTGCAAGATGCTGCCGCTGTCATGTCGTTGAGGATAGCGCAGTGACTCTAAAATTTTCACGTTAAGTATCACACGCCCTCTGCGTGTTATAAAATTTAGCGGATGTCTTAGTCAGCTTAATGCAAAACGAACCAATACATTGCTTATATAGGTGTGTATGGTAAGGAGCTCTATTTCACAGTGTTGCTTTTAAGATTCAGACACACGATTAGTAAAGAAAATGCAAAATGTTTTCGTACTCAATTTGCTCACCATTTTCTGAGCGTTAGGCAAAGAAACTCCCAATACTTTACCCATTTAAGCGCATGCAACAGCAACCTTTTCTAATGGATACCAACTTCCATATCGTCTTCAACGCCCCTGAGGAGAATGCGAGGAGGATAACTGTGTGCATTTTTTTTTTTTGTTTTGTTTTATTTAATGGCCACTCAAAGGGGCTTCTTAGACTAAACATCAGATGAAGACGGCTGCATTGCATGATTATGAGCATCGTAATGAAGTTGGTTGCTATTTAAGATGCTCGCTTTTAGAGTTACCTACTGATATTATGGTCTGACGGCAGCATAAAAAGATGTCTGAAGAGCGAGGAAGAGGAATTACAAAAACGGTTTATGCAATATGATAGAGGCTGAGCCTTTTCGAGAAGGTGTTTAAAAATTTTGTTTTATAGGCAAATGTTTGTTAAGATAAATCTTTTTGGGTTCCGTTTTGGAAGCATCAAGATTTGCCTAACGTGCCTATGTATTTAAGAATTTATCACAATGCAATCAGTACACATGAGCCAGGAGCTGGAATAAATATGAAAAAAAATTACGATGACTATTTGTTGAGCGCGAAGAACAGGAAAATTTAACGTGTCGAAGGCTTGATCTCGTTAAAGTAGAAAAAATCACTGTAGCAAAATAAAAATAGGCTTTCTGCTGCTGAAAAAGATACACCTATTTGGTATTGATAACACAACACAAAAGATAGCAATTCAAAGTTTTGAAAGGCTGATCTCAAAACTCAAAATTCGCATCATGTATTCAAAATACTTATTAGAATCGATAAATTGGAGTCTGCCATTTATGTTAAGAGATAACTTCATTTAAATGTTGTCCGCGGATCTTGTGTCACTTTTTCGAGCATTTCGGGGTATATTCCACAAACTACGCGTGTTTATGTGGACAAACCGATAACGATTGAAACCTTACAAGAAAGAAAGGCTTCAATCGTTATCGGTTTGTCCACATAGACTAACAACTTTACTAAGCCCCACAAGAAATACACAAAAGAGGTTAGATGGCATGATTTTTGCGGCCAATTCACCGGGCCATTTCGAGAGATAAACTGCTTACAAAATCTATCCTTCAACATGTCCATTGTTTCACTAGCAGTATAGCATGTAACTACGTCTTGAAGAAACCACTTGTCCTTCGTCGTATCACGACGGTAACGTTTCTTCCACTGTCGTCTTTGAAGAAAAATGGACCGATGATGCCACCAGCACATAAAACACACCAAACTATCGTTTTCTTGGAATGTATCGGCAATTCTTGTATGGCATGAGGTTGTTTATCAGTCCAGAAATGATAGTTTTGTTTATTTACGTATCCGTTGAGCCAGAAATGAGCCTCACTGCTTACCACAATTTTTCTGTAAATCAGCGGATTTTCATGGAGCTGTTTTAAATCCCTTTTACCAAAAATGAGATGTCGTGGTAGGTCGCTTGGCTTCAATTCTTGCAGAAGTTGAAAAGCTTTCAAACCCAAATCAACACGTAAAATGTTCAATGTGGTTCAGTACCATATGCCCAATTGCTGAGAACGGCGACTAATTGACATTGCACGATCCTCATTCACACTGGACGCTATACGACTGCATTATTTTGATCTGAACTTACTTTACGCATATGAGTCGATGGCTTACTGCGTGAACACAAGAATGCAAAGCCGCAGCCGCAAGAAATTTTTTCAAAACATTTAAATATAAGTGAATACAACAACAACGCAAGCCGGAGCCGTACAAGTTAACTTATTTCAACTCAAACGATGCACATTTTTCACAAAGCACGAATTTTTAAGTTAAAATTTCAGCAATCGTTTCCCGTTTGTCTTTCCATGAAGAAATCACAGACTATACTGAAAACTTTTTACTTTGACAGATGACGTTTGGACGCTATTAGCCTAGTTCACACTGTACAATTAGTTGGACAGACTTTGTTTGATGGATGTTGGATCTTGGATGGTCGGATGTAGTTTGCGTCCAGACTTATCAGATTTGTCATCTAACTTTGTGTCACATGTTCCTCCGCTCCATCCAACTTCATCCAACAAGATGGACAAGCGGTCGTCTGAGCGTTCACTTTATCCAACATTGGTCGTTCAAGCCAAAGTCTGTCAAACTAATTGTACAGTGTGAACTAGACTATTACCAACTACTGCAGTCAACCTGAAAACCCCAAATCTCTAAAAAATCACCCTTTTTCTTTTTACTAAGGTGGACTCGTCGATAAATTGTGATTTGCTTTCAAGTGGAGGTCTCACTCGTCGGATCAACCAGGGTTTCTAAAAAGAGAGATTTATGCACAAACTCTTTATCAGATCGCAAACAAAAGCCCTTGGAAGTTATAATCAATAATCTTAAATCTAGATTACGCTTTCCGGTTCCTTCCTACTGATAACACGGTTAACACCTCAATCTGAAACAAATAGAGAAGTATGGGTTTGATTATGGGCCCTGATGGCACACAAAACAGCAGGCAATAGCTTTCTCGGACCAGCGAGTTCGTTTGCGGGCCCTGATGGCCCGAAGAAACAGCAGGAAGTAGCTCTGGCTGATCAGCAGTTTTATTTATGGTCCCCGGTAGACGGAGAGCACCGGAAAGCTGGCTGGAAACTAAAGCGTACCCCAACAGAAAGAATATCGCTAACCGATCTTACCCATCTTTTCTATGGTCTCTGGACTTTACGTATCCTGAGTACTGCTAGTAGGTATATTACAGCCATATAGATTCTTTTCAACTCCTGCGGATGACTCAAATCTTTACTTAGCTCCGGTGAAAGATAAAACATTCTTACGGCTGGAATTCAGGATAACAATGTTACTATGTGCGAAGGATCTGAATGTGAGTTATACTCGTCGTGTGAAGAATCCGCTGCTATCTACATTATTCCTGTTGTTGTGTGAGAAACGTCGATGAATTGTACATTTGCAGTTCAGTATTGTCGACACCGGATGTGCATTGTTGTACAAACGGTACAAGGTACTAAAATATTCCAAAAATTAAAAGGTACGCTTCGCTATGCAAAATGTAAATATAAGTGTATCTTTGCTTGGGGCTAGCAAGGACGAAGTACATTTATCTCCACTGTTAATGTTAAGAACGGAATAGGTCTAAGGCTATCTTGCGGTTTTGAACAGTCGAGTAAGAGAATACAGTTCTCATGATGGAAGAAATTACTGTCAGAAGATACTCGATAATAGCTGAAAAAAGCAGTCAGTAAGTAATCTTCTGTTTATTGCACCAGGTTCGTTTTTTATCGCAGGGTGAGCTCTAAGGTAAGTCAAGGCTTGGATATCATTAAATGCTTTAAGTCTTTTAAAATGGAAACAAGAACCATTTCCCTCATGACATGCTCTCAAAAATCAACACCGCAAAACGAGTTTACATGTGTGTGATAAGAAAAGTGAATTTTGGACAAATTGTTCATCACAAAACTTCTTGCCGCATTCCATCACAATTCGAACAAGGGTTTCATCTTTACAAAAAAAAAAAATACTTTAAAAAAAAGTTAGGATGTTAAACTGTCATCCTATCATTCTAACACCAGTTGGTGTGTTCAATCTTCCTGTGTGTCATCCAATATTATCATGTCAGATGACAAATTGACAGCCACAAGTGGCACACACAGCAAAAGTCACTTAAATTCAACAAACATGTGAATGAATATGTCCTTGTCGTTTTGCTTATTCAAAACCAAACCAACTGATTTCAATGTTTTTGTTGCACATGTGGGCGCAAAATTCACAAATAAACAAAAAAAAAAAGGAAGAAAAAATCCAAGGGTTGCGGTTTATTTTGTCAAAAGAGTCAAGGCAAATATAAGAGTCTTCAGGCGTAACCGAGTGATACAACGAATTGGAAGATATATTCTTTTCAAACAACTTTCAGCCTTATCTTCCTTAAAAGCATACTTAAACGACTTCATTCCTTTTCCTATATAACACCCGCCACTCACTCCCGAAAATAACCCACCCTCAGCCATCGACTTTTAGTGTTAACTTAGCGGAAATAATGGATAAACCGGAGGAAAAGGGAATATGTATTATAGATACTTGTTGGGAAATTTTCCGTATTATACTGACAAACAAATCGGATGTTCCTTAATCCAACTTCTGATTTAACAGAACAAACAACACAATGTTACTTTTGGGTTTACTTCCTTTTTTTTCGTTCTTTCTGTCTATAGATACTTTTTGGCGCTGCGATTTGGTAGGTACGTCCTCTTTCCTATCATGGGAAATAAAAGTTCTCGAAGTCGCAAATTGTAATGCTTTTGATTTCGTTTTATCGTCAATTTGCTTGTAGTCCCTCATGATTACAAAAGACTAAAAAAAGTTTAATAAAACTGCCATGCAACCGCCACACCGCACCACACCGAACAATGGGCTTTGTGTACCGAAAAACTAATGGTCGAAAAACCTTATATTTTCGTAGAAAAAAAAAGAAAAATAATAAAACGACTTTCGTGCTCTTGGTCGTTATCAAAAAATAGTCACTCACACACACACAAACAAAAGATGTAGGACGGACGGTGGTACTATATGCAAACCACTTGTGACGTGATCTGTTATACGAAAATGTGAAAACTTTTCTGATATAACAAACAATTTTCCCCTAGTGTGGCATTCTGTCATATTTTAAATGCCATCATTTAAATCTGTTGGGTCATTGTAGTTGGTTTTGAAATTCTTGGGGGACATTTAATGAGAAATCAGGATGCAGGAATCCGAAAACTTAAACTATGCCTATTGAGTTGTACCATTTACATAAAAAGGAAGTATGTAGATAAACATCGCTGTCGACTGTCAATATAATAAAATATGCTTCACTTTGGACTTTGGAAGTTCAAGGAATGCGCCGTTCATTGCTTGAAGATATTTCTTCTTCCATTTTTTTTTTTTTATGAGACAAAAGTGCTTAGCCCAGCATCAGTAAACTACATACTTTATTCAATGCCATTCACAGGAAGGTAAACGTTTATTGGAAAAATGTCGAAAACAGATTTTCTGACTATTTCCCCACTTTTATTTTTCTACTCAACTAGGCCGACACGATGATAATGATATGTGAAGAGTAAGAGAAATCATTTCGGTTCTGTTTGCTACTCTCCTGAAATATGCTGATTTCAAGTTTTTCTTTTGCCCATGCCAAACAGACTCGAGGGTTATGGGTATAACTTATAAGGCATCCAGCGGCTCTATCCCTGCCAAGATGAAGAATGGGCGGTGTCGGTGGTGAGATGTAGATAGTTTTGTAAAGAAGATGCTTTAAGAGGGCATATTGTTGAAAGAAAATGGGTTTTGAATTGTTTTATAAGATAAGGGAATTGAAAACTGTGAGAACTTGACTTGGGTTTTTCCAAAAAAGTAGGATAAAATAAGAAAATAAAAAGATCCAAGGACAGACAAGGCAGATATATATTTCAAGAAAAGTAGTGTTTTTTTTCTATTCTAGGGGAAAAACTAAGGTATGAAAACGAAGCAAATGACATTTTAAGGCCTTTTGGGAATAAAGAACATACCTACCTACATCTCATTTTGGATTAGGCATTCTCTTATGTTAGTATTTGAAAATGGACATGGGGCCATGGTCAAGTTAGCATCAAGGGAATAATAATAACGATGATGAAGAATACGGTTGAATTGGTTGAAATCCAATCCATTTACATTTGTATTTGAAAAGTTTGTGAAAGTTCGCATATGTTTGGTCCCGGGGATTAGTTTTAAAGGGATGAAAGGATTTGTATGTAAAGCGTGTGCTGTGCAGTTTTATTTATAACGATCCCTTAGCGTATTTCACGAGCGTTTCTTATAAAGAAAAGTAATGAAAGAAAATCACATGAAGAAAAAGGATTTTTTGGTTTTCATTTAATATTGGAAGGAAAAAGTATATTTCTGTTTGGAGGACTTGTGAATCATTAGCCTGCGATCGCTGTGAGGTGTTTCAAGAAAGCAAATTAGGAGTATTGTGAGTGTATCCCCCACCATGGGTGAGGGAAATAGAGAAGCAAAACTTACTTAAAAAACTTACTTGACAAACTTTGTTTTTGTTTTGACAGCGCTATTGACAAAAACTTCATAATAGGAGAAAGCTATTCTATAAAAAAACATTAACCAAAATCAAAACCGTATGGTGTCCGTAACTGATGATTGAAATTGATGAAATGGTCTTTTCTCAAAAGCCTTCCATTTTTGGAAGAAACTCGGTTAGTTTATATACAAAAATGAAGTCTATATTTGGCCAAATAATGTGTAGGTTATGTTTAACCACTAATTAAAATAACTGAAGGCATTCAATTCGTTTAGAACTTCCTTAAACTTTCAGAAGTTCACCTTTGCAGTCAAATGAAACAATTAAACCAAACAGAGCGTTACAAATGAATCTGCTCCAAAGGAAACAATCAAATAAATTTCAAATTAGAGCACAGAACTAACAAACCACACTTCGACATTGAACTTCAAAGCTTAAAGAACTCATGAATGTTTTATTTTGTTATTAAGAACCTGGTCTCCCGCCACTTTTTGTGACAATAATTTCGCCTTTGACAAAACAAATAAAATGTTCCTTCTTCTCTTTTTGTTTTCTATTTTTGCAACCAACTACTCGGGCTCTTGACATTCTGTTGGAATTTCTTTTTTTTTCTATTTCTTATTTGAATGCATTTTTAACAAGACACCCAGCAGTGAGATGAAAATTAATTATCACACTACTAGAACAACCACAACATGGTGCACAGTGTACACTTGTACAGTCAGTATACTTTGAAATAACCCTAATGAGTGTATTCTAAGCTTTAAAAATAGTCAAGATATGCACTCTACAAAGGCCATCATACTCTCTTTGGTTGTGTTGCTTTGGGGAAAAGAAAAAATCAAAAAAAAAAAAAACCAGGACAGGGTTAAAACAAAAACCAAAAAAAAAAAAAAAAAGGAAAACGAGGACACATATAAAACTGGAAAGAAACGAGATACGAAAGGGCGTCAGCTCATAATTAATTTATGAATTCGCCCCCGACTGGTGAACCATTTGAACTGGCTCCTTACCTTAGGTGTACTCTTGTTTTATTTTTATATTTTTCTCCTCATTTTTCTTTGTTTGTTGTCATCAGGCACTAGACAGAGTATCTCGTAAATCTTGATCCTTGTCCCAAGGATCACTAGATTGAATTTTGTGTTGAATATTGGTTAAAAGAAAATCGATACTCCTTTTAATCAGATTTTTGAAAACCGACAGCTTACTATAAAAATCAAGTACAACGGTAATGGGGTAATGATGTGAAGTATCTCTGATGACCTGTGTTTTTTTTTACATGATGAACGACACACATTTTGCTCGATGGTTATGCTTGATGGGAATGAAAATGGTGTTATTATTGACAGCCTGACAAAATCCATTCAACATTTTTAGCCAAGGAAAACGAAAAAGTGTCTAAGCTGGTAAATCTGGGTGTGAATGAAGAGTTTCGTATAGGTATTTATTTGATATTCAATGTTAGAATATTGTAAGTTTAACTTCTTTCTTAAAACTGCTCCCATCAGCTAAGTCTCTTAAACCAAGATTTAAGCTCAAGAGCAGGTTCAGTTAAAATATAAAGTTCAACTCGGTCGGTTTCACAGTGTAGACTACACTTCTGTTCAACTAAGCGAGGCAAGGTTTATTTATGTGGTATCGTACTTGGTATGATAATAAAGGCGTTCATGAATCCCAGAAACATAAACTGCCACGAAAAGCGTTTTCTCACTTACACGAAAAAAAAAAACGATTGAGGAGGGCCCTAGCCTCCAGAGCAACACTCATCGAAGCTCCGCAACTTAGATAATTTTTTTATTTTTGAAATCGTGATGATTTGGAATCTTCATACATAGACCGTGCGGCGCAACAGAGGGAGCCCCGGGGTCTAGCGCATTTGTCACAACCATGTCTAGTGAGGGGATCTATCCAATTTATTTGTTTGTATTTTACTGTTAATGCGTATAACATTTATCTTGGCCTACCTACATCTGGTTGCGTATCTATTCAATTGTATACCCCCATTTTGCTACAAATCAATGAAAGCTATGAAAAAAGTTCTGAAAATTGAACTTAAGCTTGAGTGATTGTAATAAGCTCAGTTTAAGATTCAAACAATCAAATTCTGAAAAGGAGTGATGAAATCAAGTGTTGAACTCAAGTTTAATTATGCTCTCACCTTAGAATTGGCAGTTGGACCAATAGCCCCCAGCGAGAGAAACTTGCTTGAGCCATTGAGGGTTTAAACCGCGATAAGACACAATTTGATTGAGAAAAAATCTAAAGTTAGTTTTGTATATGAGGCGGCATAGTCCTTAAGTGTATTTAAGCCCACTTTTATCGTTGTGAAAAGATCAAACATCATCATTTGACATTTTGCCTTCCTCCAAAGCGACGCTCACACAGCAGTTGATCGCAATCAAAAGCAACCATGTGAGAAATCTAAAAAATCTCTATAACAACACATACATATGTACATTTCTCAACTGTCACACAGCACTCACATTGCCAATTGAATTTGACAAGCTAACCAATACGTCTACGTGGAATAAGAAAACGATTCTTTACGTCTGCTTCCAACTATTTGATTGCATGTCATTCGTTCTTTAAAGAAGGTGCTCTTTTCTATTACAAATGATAACGCATTACCATACAAAGTACGTATGAGTGTGCAAATGCTGAGATGTCATTCTATAACAAGGAATAAGGAATCGCACGTAACGTAGAAACGACGAAATCTACTCGTATCTCTAAAAATGACATTCCCCGGGGATACTTAACTCAGGTACTTTACAACCTTGCGACTACGACATACCATCTGAAAAATGTTGACAGCTCAATTGGTAAATTTTAGATGATAATGTATTTCTGTCTACCATATGAGTGTGATTTTGCTATCAATAAGGAGATCCAAGCGCTATCATAGTGCTATTCCTAGTTTGCGGATTCGAATAACTTTGTTCTAATTACCTAGTCCTATACACGCAAAGGAAAGGAAAATTGTCATTAGATTTTATTGTGGGGCTGTAAACAATTTTATTTATCGAAAACTGGTTGCAGAATCGTAGAGTTGTACCTTGGATGGGAATGTGTATTTTTAGTTTCGTTTAATTCCACCAAGGGTTTTGAGTGATTCAATTGGAAGACATAGGAAATTATACTGAGTGAGCTTGTTTTTTATTCGCCATAGTCAAGAAAGTTATACAGCCAGTAAAATGTTCAAGAGATCCTTCGAGAGGAGAGCAACTCCAATGCTCCATCAACAACGAAAAAGTGCAATTTAATGCTAAGCTGAGAGAATCAGTGTTCAGAAAAATATTTATAGAGTGTTTTTATTGGAGTTTTATTACTCACAGTATCGTTTATGCACAGAGTAATAAAACTTCTTATTCGTCCCCTGGAAATCTCTTCCGCCTTTTGTTGCTGTACCTATGTGTATGTAAGTATGTAAGTATTACCAAATTGCAGATTGAAAAAGAGAAATGTACGAAACGGGAATAGCATCGTACACAGTTTCAACTCAAGTAAGACATCACCAAAGAAAGCTAATGAGTTTTTTATTTTTTGAAACATCACTTTGAGTACATGTTGAAATAATTCAAGATTCAATTCAAGGAGATTTAACTTTTAAAGTTTTTTTTTTTTTTTTTTATAATACTACGATCTCCGCCATTTAACAAAAATTAATATTAACCTCCTACAGCTCTCGTGATATACCTTACAAAATTTTTAATCCTTCTCAGAAGCTGCATCGGGTTCCTTTTTTTTTTACTTTTATGATACTGACTAGTAAGATACGTGTAGCTTTCTTTTGACAGTATAATGAGCAATAGACGATTGGACGATAATAGTTCAAAAAGTTATGCCTGGTTTTGCGAAAGTGTGACGATATCGTTTTCACGTTGGTACTGCCTAGGATAACACAAAAAGGTGCTATCGTCTAAGCACACAATAATCGTACCGATAATAATCGTTTGTTTCATGCTACAACTGTATGGTGTGTGTGCAGTGTATTACGACTGTACTGATATCGCAAAGTCGAATGGTCCAAACTTAGTCAATGCCGCATACAACAGTCGCATCGTGTACTGCCTTAAGACGACAGACTATAGACGAAAAACGATACACGATACATGAGACGATAGACGTAAGACGATAGAAGATAGACGATAGACGATAGACGATAGACGATAGACGATAGACGATAGACGATAGACGATAGACGATAGACGATAGACGATAGACGATAGACGATAGACGATAGACGATAGACGATAGACGATAGACGATAGACGATAGACGATAGACGATAGACGATAGACGATAGACGATAGACGATAGACGATAGACGATAGACGATAGACGATAGACGATAGACGATAGACGATAGACGATAGACGATAGACGATAGACGATAGACGATAGACGATAGACGATAGACGATAGACGATAGACGATAGACGATAGACGATAGACGATAGACGATAGACGATAGACGATAGACGATAGACGATAGACGATAGACGATAGACGATAGACGATAGACGATAGACGATAGACGATAGACGATAGACGATAGACGATAGACGATAGACGATAGACGATAGACGATAGACGATAGACGATAGACGATAGACGATAGACGATAGACGATAGATGATAGACGATAGACGATAGACGATAGACGATAGACGATTTTCATAGAGTTGAAAGATTCGCCAACGGATTCTGTCTCTGCCGTAACTGTTTGGAAGAGTTTTTGTGTCACTTTAGTAACAAGGGAATAGAAAACAAAAGTTCTTGTATCGCATTTTGAAAGCGATGGGATTCAATTTCACGATTCAATTTCCTAATATTTGCCTACTGCGAATTAAAAAACCCGATGTACTCGATCTTAAAAGAAAAAATTATTGCAAAAGGGGTGCTTAAACCACAACCGATCAAGATAAACCTCTTCAACTTCTAGTCAGAACGCTTTACTTGACTCAAATCAATGATTATCAAGTTGTAGAAAAGTAATACAAAGCTTTCCTGTATCTTTCTTGAAACAAACAAACAGAATTTAATACTCCGAGTATCAAAATTACTCATCACTGCCGATATCCTAATCAATAATCTATCCACTTTTGCATAAATTTTTTAAAGTCGGTATACCTACCTACCGAACTGTGTACCATCTTCCATCAAGCAAAGCTGATTAGGTTTCGAACATCAAGTTTCACAAATCTTCTCGGTTGTACCTACCTCTGAACGATTTATGTTCGATCACAGGTGGGTTTTTGTGTTTAAGGCTTTGTTGATTTATAATCAATTATGCACGACTGGGTGAATTATATGAAAGCCTAAACCTCTTATCCCAGATTTTCCCACATCGAATGAAACCAATCAATCCCGGAGCGGCAGTCGGATTTATTTTATTCGCTTTACTTTTTCCTTCTCCTTGTGTATATAGGAAAACTTCCATTCGTTTTAAAATCATGGATAGAAAATTAATGTTTCAACTTTCAAGCACACTTTTGCATAGGGCTTGTAGTAGGTGCGTGTGGTATAGGTATACATAAGTTGACATCCTGGCTTCAGCTTCACAAACTATACCTACTGTTCAAAGGAACCACCCAAAAAAAAATCGTTCTTCATAGCCTACTGCAAAAAAAGAAAGGATCAGAGTGTTTTGTGTTTGTTTGCAACACTATTTTGTTGTTGTTTGTTGCATCTCTTCGTTTCCAAATCAAATAAAAAATTGTCAATGAAACTAATTAGCATCAGTATAATTATGTGAAATTGGGAAAAAACCGGGAATTTCAATTCACCAAAGCACTTAAAAGAAAATCCGTGCAGCACATTGATAGACTTCCAGCAGCTCATTCATTTCAGTCTACCTACCCCACCCAACCAGCACCCCATCGACATACATTTGTACGTATATGGTGGAAACAAAACCACAAGGAGCATCATAAAGCTTCTCAAAATAAATGAGCAAATGCGATTGAGTTCATTCGAGTTATGGTTTCCTGTATATTTGTTTTCTCTATACTCCCATATACCAGCTAACTTTATTGTGCCTTTGCGTCTTGTGTGTGGCATATGCGTGGTAAGCCAATAACTTCTGATAATTATACATAAGAGATTTTCACGATATCAAAAGCAAAACCAGATGCTGCTTGCTATTGATGTCAATAGAACAATTAATCACACGATTTGGCTTTTATAACGGAAGGAAGCTCATTATCGTTGTAGACATAACAGACTCATCCCTAAACAAAATTCTCTTGCTATTGTTCTTTGGCCTTTTATCCCTTATCCATACTTTCGGTAATCTTCTCTATTAAATGTAATGCCATTGCAATTGAAGCGAATGATTCAGGAATTTCGTGTTCTACGATGCGAAAAATGTTGAGTCGGTGGGTGAGAAATTTGTTTGCTGACACAATAAAAATTTATCACCAACTTTTCTTAGGGAATAAGATTTGTTTGTTTTGGGGGGCGTTGAGCGTTGAGCGTCGGAATCTTTACGGTCATCATCATACACATTATTCACATCATCCGTAAAACAAATTGGAGGAAGTCAGTGTTAAGCGCAACGATAAAATTTTGTGCAAATTAATCAGAGGTTCGTTTGCTGAATCATGTGAAAGCCTATAAAGCAAAAAACCTCATACTCATCCAATTTCACTTGGATGATATTTACGATTTAAAAAAATACATCTCCATCCGTATATATAATTGGAGGCCAATTAATTTTATGTCATTGTTTCATCATACATCAGACCTTTGTTTTGTTCGAACACCAAATGTATTGAATCCTTGCCAAAACACGCTCTGTTTATGTAGGGTTTAATTTTTTGGATGAGTGAACAAAAAAAAATCTACTAAAGGAAAAAAACCTTAAACTCTAGTGCAGTCCTAATGGTGTGGCAAATGAATGAATTGCAATGTGATGCGATTTATTTATTCCGTATCCATTGAATATCATAAGCTTCACAGTACAACCAATTTACTTTTTTGGAATGAATTTGAATATGTCCTAATTACAGCATAGAATGCAAGCGCACACACGCTAGTGTGATGCTAGTCGATTAATTTAGGTATTTGAACATTCGTGTGTTTTAGAACGAATTTCAGAACTGACAGCTAAGAAATGGAACAATAGGTTCTGAATCCAAATCCATACATATTAGTGAATTGTACACAAAATGAACATTGAACACTCCATTAGCCTGGATATTTGAAGTGTTTTAAAAAAGGAGGAAATAGTTGGGATTGTTAATTTATTTTTTAATCCAAACTACCTTTGGTAAAAGTTGTTTCAATCCATCAATTAGTCGGTACTTATACCTTTTGAAAAGCTTATTACCTCTTAAAGCAACCGATGGTAAAGCTAGATTCAATGTTTATGTCGAATAAATAAATAAATAAAATTCGAAGTCAAGATCTACTCTACTCAAGATCTATAGCTTTGTGCTACAGAAATTTGTTACACTTGGCACAAGTCACTTTTGCTACAAGTAGGTACTTGTAGTTTTGTGTTAGAAGAACCAGGAACAACAAACTGGGGCACATCAGGAATCATTTGTCAAAGAAAATTAGAGAACAGGTATGTAGTAGAATCCGTCAATTAATTAAATGAAAAGAAGAGTCAGAAATGGTTATTAGTTTGCTGACTCCAAGGGCTTAAAAGAGAAAGCTATTTCAATGGCAGTGTAACTGGTCTCGAATAAGTTGTCATATTTCTGCTAAATTATGTAGGTAACAAATAAAACCAAACAGTAGAGCGAATAGAATCGAGTCCTCATGTAAAAGACAGACATCCTTTTTTTTCCTTTCTTCAATCTGCAAAGATGCTAGCCGTTTCGACACGGGCAGCACAATGCATCCCCTGTCGAATACGAAAACACGACAGAAACTTGATACTGGTTTAACGAAGTCTGGTGTAGTTTAGTAATTTTTTTTTACAAAATAACATTCAATTTATTTCCTAAAAAACAGATTTTTGTGCAGCTCTAGAACATAAAATTCTGAAATGGAATAAATACGTAGCAATAACCATTATTCTGTAATCAAATGCGACCAATGGTCATCGATCATCACTCGTAACGCAAAGAAGATCAAAATTTAAGAGATTGTTCAAAACTAAGCATTTAATGAATGAAGACTTTCAAAAGCTTATTGTTCTCTTTTTTTATAGAAAAAGGTGAGTCTTATGCTAATCTGGAGCACTCAGACTTAATTTGCCGGTCCATTTTACTACCAGGGTAGCAGATTTCCCTTTATTTTTGTGATGCGCAGTAGATGGAAATAAGGTGGTTGTAATTTCACATATTATAACTTCGAGAGCAGCGCGACGTCCAGATGAAATTGGGAGGCAGAAAGAAAAGTAAAAACTTAAAACTTTGGTAAAATGCACATAGAAAGACGGTTGTTTATTTTAAAAATTCATTTCATCATTAACTGGATGATTTCTTGGACTATTTCTATGAGAAATGGACATAAATGAAGAATAACTTTAAATTTGTTGAGACTCAAGATCAAAAAGCAATGGTATCGGTGAAACAGATGAAATGATAAGTCAAGGATGAATATATTTGTAGAAGATTAGTCCCCAGCAGCAAATAATACCTGTGATGCTCAATATAAGTGGCTACACTGATCTATCAGTCTCAGTAACAGAATTCCATATCATAACTGAGAAGGATGTTGGAATTGTACGGCAATCATTCGTTTACGTTTCGAAAGCTCACCCCACACACTTACTTAGGTGTAAAACACACTTATCAAGGTGCAGTAGATTAGAAGTAGAATACTTGTCCTCTTTTTAGATAGAAGTTCACACTCACATAAATACACCTTGGGTCATACTCGCATCAGTACATTTTGGTTCATTCCTCACTCTGCAGTAAGTAGACCCTCAGTGATTTACCTGGTGTGAGGCTAGGAATTAAGGACTTATCTTTTCTCTAAAGGAAAGTGATAAATCATACAATCTTAATGATTCAAATTGCTTATAAAAAGCATCCAAAGCCTTCATAATATCTATGCAATTATAACACATAACACCACAAAAACCAATAGGAGGTCTGAATTTTATTCGAAAACACAAAACATAAGAAAGTATTTGAAGTAAACTTTACATTTATAAGCCATACCAGTAAAATTTAGTTCACATCGTAGGTTTCCAGTTCGACAAATCTTTAAAATGCTTTGAATTCGAACTTCAATCCCATGAACTATTGGGAACTTTTCTTCGCCCATTAATCTTGTCATCTTTCCTTTTGAACTATCAACAGCAGTATAAAATCAAATTAATTCGAATGAACTTTGTATTCCAGAAGATGTGTACATCGAAATTTCAATCATAGACATACTTCAGATATCTCCCTGCAACGATGGTCTAAGGACTATTTGTCATTCACTTATACTGACATTGGTATTTCTTTGAAATCATAAAATCTTCGGACATAAAACCGGATGAATGAGTTTAACTGACTTTTATGAACTGTGCCTTCGACATTTCCACAAATTAATTTCCACAACAGTTTCGAAACAAGTTTTCTCCATTAAAAAAAACAAATTCCATCTTTGATTATATCGGTGTTGGTTTTATTGAAGAACATCGTATGAAAAGTCCATGCCTTTTGTAAAATAATTTGTGAAATTTTGATGTGTATCATCCATCTAAAAGGACTTTGAGTTATGCTTTTCTTCTGATTTGTCTATGTAAATCACATTTTAGAACACAAGTCAAATATTTGAGTTTATTGAGCGTGATAAGTTTGTGACGTTTTGTTTTGTTGAAAATGAAAGGAGATTTGGTACCCGGCTGCTTGATTGTTTCTTGAACTCGGTTGGATCATATGAGAAAACGATGCGTGCACCGGTCAAAATTTGCATAAAAAGAAGTTCTTTCTCATAGACTCAACATTCGACAGCATTTGGGGACATAAGTCAGCAGCAACAAGCCAAATAATCTCGTCTCGGGCATATCTGCATAGACAAGCAACTTCACATATCCGACAAAGATTAGTTCTGCGGTGTTGAATCTCATGACCTTGGAGGTAATTCAGAAGTTTGAAACTCGAGGTTATGTAAAAATTAGCGTCAATATCGATTTTATTTATAGACAAGAATGAAATGGCAAACAAAACTGAGCATAAATCAAGTGTCACAGTCAAAAAACCAATTCTGAAAAAAGTATTAACTAATTGAGAACCCGTGGCAAGATGGTTAGCATGTCTGGTTCGTGGGTCGAATCCCAAGAGGCAAAAATGTTTTTCGACGCAAGGAATTGACAAGTCATCCGATAATAAATTCATTGCCACGAAAAGCAATTTCTCGATTAACCATTCGGAACCGGCGGACAATTGTAGATCCAGTCCATTCCCTCAAAATACATGGTCGTGAGAAATGCGATAGGCCCTGGGGCTCCTCTCTCAGTTGCGCTACCCTTATTTTCAGATTGCAGGCCGCAAGTCTAAACAAGATCATCCCTTTCATTCTAACGTTCAACTTAGTTCGAAAAATAATTCTTATTTTTTCAAGTCGACAACTAGAACGTTCATTTACTTTTTTAACCTTTTAAATACACCAAATAAAATCCAATTCAACTTTCTCGCGCTTAAGACATCATTTGATTTCCTTAAGATAGCCATGCCACGCTTTGAATAGAGCAAAAAGCGTTTTGCGTTTTGCAGTTGTTTTTGAAGCTTGTTTTTTAAACTGATTAAGAAACAATTTAATGATGTACATACTTCACAATATTTCACTTCCTCCACTTTAAACCACGATAATGAATAAGCAACAACAAACTTCTAATGAGACCACAAAAATTATTGGACTTTATTTGAATCGTATGACCTAATGACTATAGTCCGACCTTCTTTTTTCAATTTTTACTTCGCCTATGGGGTAAAAGTTTTATCAGCTTACATTTACAAACAAGCACAAGCGTCATGCTCCCAAACAGTTGATATCATTAAGCGCAATAAGAATTCAAATCTTACATGACAATGTCAATTGAGGAATATTGAAAACTTTATTTATTTGCACGCAGTGGGTAGGAGGAAAATCAACGAACAACAACATGCTTTCATTCATTGTTCTTTTATTTATTGAACATAATACCTTCCCTTTATTATTCCTGTTCCAAAACAGAGTTGGGCTGTTTCATTTCACTAATAGTGGCACCTTGTTAATGGCACTTTGACACGATGATGGTGACGATTCGTTAAATTACAACCCGAACATCAAAGAGTAAACAACACACATAGCTGCTGGATTAAGGTCGTTCAAAATGAAACACAAACCTTGAAAACCCCGCACCAAAAACAATGCCTACAACTATTTTTAACACAAAAAGTTAAATATATAATAAACATCGGAAGTAGGGTAGTGATACCTACAAATTTTTTTTTTGTTTTTTTGTTGGTAAAGATTGTTGTTTAATAGTTGATGGGTGCACTTAGCTAATTGCTCGAATTCCTATAAATTTTGTATTCCCCATGAGATAAGGCGAATAATCAATAAAATCAACAGAACGAATCAAATTTATTATTATTCGTTGGGGAACCACACCCATACTCCTACGATTGAGGAGCGTGCAAATCCCTCCACCCGTATAAATATTGTTTTATTTTTATTTTGAAAAATCGAATACCGCAAAGAGGGAAATGTTTGTGCGGAAAACTCTCCCTAGGGGATATTGTTTATTGTTAATGCGGCTTGTCAACTGAATATATCCTGAAAGTTTTTTTTTCGGCTATACATACATAGGTCTATGGGAATATAGATTTTGCGTTTATTGTAGCGGAGGTACGTTGGGACCAATAAATAAATCACTATACTCAGAATGATAGAGCGATATTTTACAAAGGAGCATTTTTTTGCATTAAACATCGTACAGAGATACTCCAGTTAATTGAATACCTATCGTTAAAAATAAAAGAAAAAAACATGGACAAATAAATGCTTTTGTTGAATGAAAGAACAAAGAAACTTATCTTTTTGGTGCAAAATCAGATATAAAAGAATACCATTGGCCCAGCGGACTGTGTGTGTAGTTTTGGGAAAGTAGCCACACGCGTAAACAAGCTTTCCACTCAGGTTTTCAAAAACCCCAGGGTGTCAGAAAATTTCAGTAGGCTGATTTTTAGTAGGATGATGTATAGTAAAATTTGAATACAAAAATTGAATACATATCAATAACAATTGAATACAATCAATACATTTGTGGACATAAGAGACATCGGTGCTTAGTGAAATGAAAGATACATACATCCTTATTAATTGGGCAGATAAAAAATTTCAAATTTTTCTTCATCAATTTCAATGTATTGTACACTAAAGAATGTTCAACCTAATGTTTGCCACTTGCAACAAATTTGTTCACAACTCTCGAACTACGATCGTACCAACTGATCAACGCTGCTATTCTGGAAGGTCACTTTGAAAAGTTCTAGCCTGGAATGTTTGGTGACTCTACGCCAACTATAAATAGTGTTGCTGCCAACAGGTGAGACAATGATCAAGCCGACAAAACATCTAATTTTTAAATTAAAAATAAAAAACAAGCAAAAGTGAGGGGGTCGATATGTCTGTAATTAAAACGTAATAAAAATCCAACATTACAATCGGAAAACACTTCTGAACTCACAAATTCAAAAAGAAAAGAAAAATAATCCAAGAATTTATTATTGTATAGGGTAAAATCGGGTGATATGGCTCCACGGATGATATGACACCCCTTCAATAACTAACACTTCAAGATTTCTTTTTTAAACAAAAAGTGCTAAATATAATTCAGACTGAAGTAGTACCCATTAAGACTTTAAATTCGAAGACAGACAAAAAAGTGAGTGCATTTGAAGATAAAAGTTGTTTTCTGTGAATAAGTGATGTGCGTGTGGTTTGAAACCTGGTGTTCAGTTTAACACAAAAAGAAGCGCAACTTTCGTGTTTTTGTGTTAGCTTTTGGTAATAACTGAGCAAATGTGTTTCATTCAAGTTATTAAAGAAATAACAGATGTGTATAGTCAAAATAAGTGCCACCCTGAAACCTCGGGATTTATTGGACCGGTGCTATTTCTCCAACTTCTACATTTGAATGCATTAATCTATTAACTGGCAACTGTGCTAATTATTTTTTTTAAGAGATACTTACAGAATATTATAAAAAGCCTCAGTATACCGGACCAAATGAGCTCAAGCCCAACTCATATCAGTCGTTAAGGCCGTGCGTGATATGACATGTGACAATAATAAAATGCAAAAAAAACTGCAGCAAAGCATTTTGTGACTCATTTAGAAACCTTATCAAAAAACTATATCCCAAAATTCCCAGTTTTGAATCCTGGTCCTGTCAAGGAGGGCAAAGAGAAGAAAAAAATTGTTCTCCATATAAAAATTTTTAAGGACACGGGTCGCTCGGTTCAGGAAGGAAGTTTGTCATATGGCTTTTGGATTACTTGAAAAGAGCGGTATAGACACCAATTCAATCATGAAAAACCAAAACAGGAAATGACTGGTTAACTCAGCTTATGAATCATCACTCATCGCAATGTCATTGCATGATGAATCGGATGAGCCCGAAGACTTCCCGACCACTTGTATGCCTTTGGAACGACTATGATTAAACAATGAAACCGTATGAAAGGAAAAAGTGCAGTGTTTGACACTTTTGTTTTTTTTTTTTTTTTTTTTGAGACAAGACGTGCAACAAAGTGTAAAAAGAAATAAAATATTAAGAAGAAGTAGGGTGCCATACCACCCTCGATCAGGTGGCATTACAAATTCCATTTTTTTTTTTCAATCATTATTTTCAAATTTTTTCTATGTTCGTCAGTATTAATTTGTGAATTATATTTCTGTTCTTATTTTGTATTTATGAATTATTTTCAAAATAAAGCTGTTTTTAGTTGAAAAAGAAATCTTGTTTATTTTTTAATAATACCTATAAAAGGAAAATGGGTGCCATATCCCACGGTAATATTAGCTTATAGTCTAAGAGCTGGAAGCAAATTTTTGGAGTGGTGTGATAACCAAAAAAAATTCACATGTATGTGTAGATACACGCACCATGATATCAGATTCAACCGTCTGGCAGGTTTCGTTTTCAGCCGGGGGCGGGGGCGGGCGTTTGAAAATGGTAATTTTACAGATTTTGAGGTCGAAGTGATAACCACATAAATGATACATCAAAAAATCAGAAAAATTCCCCTGATTACAAAAAACTCGGTCCCAGACGATTTGGTTTCAGCCTACTGCTTGCCAGACGCATTTTAACACTTTTTAAGTGCATTTTTCAGCTTAAAGCACTCACAACTTTTTTCCTATCACATGTAACCAAGAAATTGGTACGCCAAAATATCACAAAAGTTTCCCTGATTACAAAAAACTCGGTCCCAGACGATTTAGATTCAGTCTACTGCCTGCCAGACGCTCTTTAACATTTTTTCGAATGCATTTTTCAGGTTAGAGTACTGGTAACTTTTTTCCTACCACATGTAACCAAGAAAATGGTACGCCAAAATATCACAAAAGTTCCCCTGATTACAAAAAACTCAGTCCCAGACGATTTGGATTCAGTCTACTGCCTGCCAGACGCTCTTTAACATTTTAGTAAAATGCATTTTTCAAAATAAAGTACTGGTAACTTTTTTCCTATAACATATAACCAAAAAAGTGGTACGCCAAAATACCACAAAAGTTCTCCTGATTACAAAAAACTCGGTCCCAGACGATTAAGATTCAGTCTACTGCCTGCCAGACGCTCTTTAACATTTTTTCGAATGCATTTTTCAGGTTAGAGTACTGGTAACTTTTTTCCTACCACATGTAACCAAGAAAATGGTACGCCAAAATACCACAAAAGTTCCCCTGATTACAAAAAACTCGGTCCCAGACGATTTGAATTCAGGCTACTGCCTGCCAGACGCTCTTTAACATTTTAGTAAAATATCCTTAACACTGTGTTATTACAAAAATCAAAGCCTGGGAAAAGCATTGAAGTTTTATATGTCATTCAACAAATTAATTTGTTACTAACCGTTGCTGTGCTTTTTGATTGCAAAAATAATCAAAACGATTCTTGCTTTTTTACATAGATTAACACTAGCCAATTTATTGTCTTTGGACACTTAAGAGTCTCATTAATTATTAGTTTACTTATACTTATACCATGAGTGTTAAATGTTGTATACACATTAATAGTCCAGTAGTTCAATGTGGAAAAATTAATTTGTTTAATGAAATAACTCTGAAAAAATGCCAAACAGTTCTAGATTTATTTAAAAAAAATTTTTTTTTTTTTATTTTGAAAAATGCATTTTACTAAAATGTTAAAGAGCGTCTGGCAGGCAGTAGACTGAATTCAAATCGTCTGGGACCAAGTTTTTTGTAATCAGGAGAACTTTTGTGGTATTTTGGCGTACCACTTTTTTGGTTATATGTTATAGGAAAAAAGTTACCAGTACTTTATTTTGAAAAATGCATTTTACTAAAATGTTAAAGAGCGTCTGGCAGGCAGTAGACTGAATCCAAATCGTCTGGGACTGAGTTTTTTGTAATCAGGGGAACTTTTGTGATATTTTGGCGTACCATTTTCTTGGTTACATGTGGTAGGAAAAAAGTTACCAGTACTCTAACCTGAAAAATGCATTCGAAAAAATGTTAAAGAGCGTCTGGCAGGCAGTAGACTGAATCCAAATGGTCTGGGACCGAGTTTTTTGTAATCAGGGGAACTTTTGTGATATTTTGGCGTAACATTTTCTTGGTTACATGTGGTAGGAAAAAAGTTACCAGTACTCTAACCTGAAAAATGCATTCGAAAAAATGTTAAAGAGCGTCTGGCAGGCAGTAGACACAATCTAAATCGTCTGGGACCGAGTTTTTTGTAATCAGGGAAACTTTTGTGATATTTTGGCGTACCAATTTCTTGGTTACATGTGATAGGAAAAAAGTTATGAGTGCTTTAAGCTGAAAAATGCACTTAAGAAGTGTTAAAATGCGTCTGGCAAGCAGTAGGCTGAAACCAAATCGTCTGGGACCGAGTTTTTTGTAATCAGGGGAATTTTTCTGATTTTTTGATGTATCATTTATGTGGTTATCACTTCGACCTCAAAATCCGTAAAATTACCATTTTCAAACGCCCACCCCCGCCCCCGGCTGGAAAAGAAACCTGCCAGACGGTTGAATCTGATATCATGGTGCGTGTATCTACACATACATGTGAATTTTTTTTGGTTATCACACCACTCCAAAAATTTGCTTCCAGCTCTTGGTCTATTACTATTGGTGCCCGTGGCGTTATGATGCTAATCTTGTCTGTCTGTTACGTGGCAGGTTCGAGGTTCAACTCAAAACACAAAACAAAAAATGTTTCGCACAAGCATCATCCTTCGCGAGGAATAGGCAAGTCTTCCGATACTAATTTCATGTCATGAAAAGCGCTTTGCAGATTAGCCATTCGGAATCGGCAAAATATTATAGATCGTCTAAATTCCTAACAAGGATGAAGTAGGTGTAATTATTTTGTAGCTCGAACTATTGGCATTTGTTAAGCGATTGTGAAAATGTATAAAAGAACACCAAATAAAGGTGGAATACTTTAAAGCTTAATATTTCGAAACAATTCAAATGTTACAGTAGGTATGTAGATGCTTAGGTTCGAAGATTTGCTGTTCAGCTAAAAAGTAAGCAATTTCAGTCAGAATAATATGTTAGCCCTACCTAACACTTCTTTTTCATGTCCGTTTCGTATTTTGAAGTGAAAAAAATTTCAGTTTTACTTGAAAAAATTTTCCCTATCGCATATATTTTGTAAGAAAAATGTGAATGGCAGATGACAGATGACAGATTGTCTATTCCTGGAAGGTAGGCAGGCGCAGGGTGGTATTTTTTTTTTACGAAATTCACTTAAAACTAAAAAGTAGGGTGCATATTCATCTCATAATCAAGTGAACTGCGAGTCCTTTAATGCCTCTTCATTCTTGAAACATTAATTCAAATAGATTTAGAGGTTGAAGAGATATGAAGGGTGTCTATAATTACTCAGATGTTTAAACAGATGTAACAGAGCTGCATCAACTTTACGTTCAGTTAGCTTTAAACATCCTACGAAGCTGTTAAGTAGCTAAAACGAAAACAAATACACTAATTTTCAATCGCAAGCTAAGAAACTGTTTAGAAACTAAAAGGTAACCGTTAGGTAATTTGAATACAACCCACTAGATTTCAGTTTTTCGTAAGACAAACCGTTTCAGATAAACTTAAAAGTAACGTTTATATCAAAAGACTAATCTGCGTTTGACTATAAAATTCTGATGTGCCCAGTGATCGTTTAAACACAGTTCTTTGCCAAGACATTAGCTACAGAGAAAGCACAAAGCTTTTGATTTCAGCGGTAGGCTCCTCGGCCACGGCATATGCTACTGTGTGCCTTGAACTGCACTCTCTTAAACTTTATTAGGATCTAACAAGCAAATAAATACCTACAGAAGTAGTAGACAAGCCCTGGGTTGTCTCTAGATTTCAATGCTATGATCTTTGCATGTTCTGAGATCAGAGTTTACTGTTTTTTTTTTCCATTCCGTAGAACTCGAGGTGTAACATTAAAAGAGTCGGACTTTTAATTGGAAAATCTTCCTAAAATCCAAAAACGCACTTCACCGGCATTTCGTCACTCAGAGAATTAGTATATCCGCCAAAAATCAAGCTGCCATTAAAACCGTTGTTCCTTGATATAGACAAAACATAGAAAGCTGTAATTGCTGATATGTTTTCTATTTAAAACTAATTGGCGGTATTAAAACGGACACCATTTTTCAGTATCCATGAGCACAGTTCGTAAGTTTTCTATTCAACGGGATGGTGATATAGTGTTTTTTAAGAATGCCTCAAATAAAAATTCAATGAGGAAGTATATTTTAAAATATGAATTTGAAAACACAAAAGATTCATGTATAATTGAATAAAAATTTATGAAACCAGATCATAAAAGCAGCAGCAAACCTTTCACATATTCTCAAGATATTTATTTTTCTTCTTGAAAAGAAATTGAATTGGCTTTGAAAATAGAACCAGAGAAAGGTCCTTTTTACAACACAATTCCACGGTTCCGATTCCATAAAGACAAAATCATGTGAACATAAAAGATGCAGTTGGCAGGACCACAATCAAAAACAAAACACAGAAAAAGAAAATAATAATAAAAACTCTCTGATAAGTTTAAAAGGAAAATATATAAACAAAACAAAAAAAAGAAAACATTTTTCTAGTCCTGAGGCAGTAGGACAGACACATCAGCCATAATAAACCAGAATGACAAAATGGTGCCATATGAAAGCACTATGCTCTGCCTTGCGCTGTGTTTTGTGTGGTGAATTTGTTGTCCCCTAGTGAACATCGTTTAAAGAAATATAAAATTCAATCGAAGCATAGTTGGAACAAGATACTTTGCTGTGTGAAATCAGAGTACACTTATACGCTTGGAATTTTTTTTTTTCTTTGCTTTCTTTCTCTTTTTTTATTTCCCTCGGGCTCTTTTGGACGTCATCGATTTGAAAGGAGATGGTTTTTCTAGATAAATCAATGAATGTGTCCGTTTTCTTTTGAGACACAACAATAATAATTGAAACGACTGTCGCTATTGTCTTGATTGTTTAGATTGCTTGCTTTTTTTCTATTTTTTCGATTATAGAAAGATAGCCACATGCATACATATGTAACTATAATGTAGCTACATATGTACCTAACTGGAGAGGGATTTTAAAAAAAGGAGCTTTTTTAATTGCTTGTTTCATAAAATATGTCTTGGATATGAGTCCAGAGATTTAAGTTAATTAGATTAAGAGTCAATGTAAATAAGAATTTGAGAAATTTCGTTATTAAGAACAGGTTCAAAGAAGTAATGTGGTTCAATTTACCAGGGCCTCGGTTCCGTAACTTTTCAGACGATATTATCGTTCAATCGTCTATCGTAGATTGCGTCTTCAAAAGATTGCTTTCGGTGTTTGGTCGAAACGTATTCTACTATCGTCTTACAATTTTGGCAACTTTTTCAGGGTCTCAAACACGTTTTTTACTGCTTCAAAATCAGACGATAGTCGTCTAAAAAGTTACAGAATCTGTTTCAAATTCTTCTAAGCAACAGGGCCTGGGGTCATGGAAACATAGCTGATGTAGTTAAGTTTTGAATTAAACAATTTTTAAACAAAATAAAATAGAGCAAGTATACTTATTTATAAAACCTTTTTATCATCTTCTATTCATTCGTCCATATTTCAGGTCAGTGTCTTTTTTTATTCAATTCAATTCAATTTATTTCATTGTACAAATAAGTCTTAGTCTTTTACAGTACTTAGGAATTACGGAATAATAATGACAGTGTTTAAAATTATAAAATTAATTTTTCAAATATCAATATTAATAAAAATTTTGCATAAAAGAAAGTAATAATAACGAATTACATAAATTAATAAAAGTTGATATCAATCAATGTACGAGAATAACAAGTTCATCGAAAACAAAAAACATAACAATCTTTATCTTCTCAGAAAGCTAAGCTGCACTAAAAGCACGGAGCTAACCACTCATAAGATCTAAACTAGTAAAAGAGACCATCATTTTGCTCTACGAATTGGCTAGAAAAAACTCGGTTATCCTCCACTGTACTCCCAGGACACAAGGACTTTGATGAGAACGAGATTGCTTAAAACTTAGCAAAAGATGATGCCTCTAAATCATTAGCGGGGTTTACATGGTCCAACATGGTTGTACAACATGATTGGATGAAGTTTTTAAAATATTTTAAAAACCATCCAACATGGTATGTCAAGCGGTTGTTTTAGCGTTTAGATGATCCAACATCGCTGTTGTCAAACCATGTTGTCCAACCATGTTGGGGTTTACATCCCCGCTATTGGCCTGAACCAGTCTGTGAAGTAAATAAAAACCAATTCAAACATACAGGCAAGAACATCCATGCCGTTACTCCTCTGGCCAAACTTATTCAAAGCTTTTATGCATATTCTGTACCCAAAAATCATCAAAATTTCTTTTGAACCTCTGCAGGAAAACTCTTTAGTATTGGACCGGAAACTATAGGCCACTTTCCTCAAAAAAAACATCTATACCAAATAAGGTTGGAAGTAGGCCCAATTAAGACTATGCCTCGAAAGTGGAGAAACATCTTTGCATATTATTAGAGAGTATCCAGCACTCCTCCGACTAAGGAAGCCGATGCTTGATTACGATATTTTTGCCTTGAAGAAACTCAATTTTATTCACCCACAGAATATCATCAACTTCTGGTCCTAATCAGGAACGAGAGAATTGCTCTGAAAATACACAACAGGAAACCGCAATGTCCAAAGCCTTATAAGTTCAACGCGCCATAAAAAAACGTAACGTATTTTAAGCGACTTTGCTTTCATTTAACTTTCTTTTTGGAAAAAATTTAGCGCTAAACGGCCGAAGCAGAGTCTCATACAAGGATACCAATAGAAGCTTTGAGCCTTTTAATTCGTTTATTTCTTGTAGGCTTGAAGCAACCTATTTTTGAATCATATATGGTCATACCAAATCAATTTGATGTCATGTCTCACAGAAAAAAGGAACCAAATTTTACAGCGTTTTGGAGAAATACAGATTATTGTGCTTGATATATCTAAGGCATTTGGTAGAGTTTGGCATGGAGCACTTTTGTAAAAAATGCGTGCTATAGTCTCTCATTTGAAGTTATAGCAATGCTTTCTCATCAAGCCAAAAAAGTTGAAGCCACTAAAAAAATATATCCCGATCAAATATACTTCTTTGTTTTTTTTATAAAATTCAGTGAACGAAGATATGGCATTTAAGGACCAATTCACATATCAATTCCATTAATTTTTGATTGGCAGTCACACTTCGTTGGCATCGTAATTATAACAACAGCTCATTGGCCAATTGCATAGCATGAAGGTGAAAAGTGTGTGTATATATTACCTATCATTTACTTAGGCAGGACAAGGGTTCAAATGCTAGAAAATGCCTCCTTTGACGATCTACGGACGTTTTCCAAGGGTACAATCAAAGATTTATATTTCTTTCTGAACATTAACGAATGACGGTAAGCAAAGTATACCGTCAACTTACTAGCCTAGAATAGTTTTTAATAATACAGCAAGGTGGTGAATATTTTCACGCTTTTCAGCTTCTGATTCATTTCGTTTGAAAACCAAAACTCAAATTCTTGAACAGCTTACAAGCTCTTGGAATAGGATTTGAACTTTCAAAGAAAATATTTTAACTTTTAGGTGTACTTACCGTGAGAGCGAATTTGCTACATAAATTAAAAAAAGGTGTTGTCTTGGTGGATTTTTCTCAACCATATGCCTTGTGAGAAATAGAGGGGCCATAGAAATTTTTTTACTACTCTGAACGGCTAAATGTGAAATGGCTTTTCATGGTAGCGTTCCTATTCTTGCAAGACTTGTTACGAAAGGCGACACCGTTTTGTGATTCTCGGATTCGCACCCAAACACCCAAATAACAAGGGGAAACCACAAGGATCAAACAATTATACTTTCAGTCATCCTCATCCATTCGAAAAGAGAAATTTGTTTTCAATGTTTTTCATCTTCCTTTTATTTTCCACGGTATAGCGGCGACTGGGTAATTAGAGAGAAAATAAAATTCCAGGGACAATTTGAAAGGTGTAACTCACAGCGCTGTTTTGAATACTATTTTAAAATTTTCCCCTTTCGAGATTCCCGACCTCAAAATATGTAAATTTCACCACAGGAAGTTCCTAGCCCACAATTCTTCAAGAGCTGTCAAATTTGAAAGCACGATGGCTAATCCTACACTAGTATATTTTACAGCAAATACCAAAATACTTACACCCAACTAAAATTGAAGTGTTAAAGCCACTCAAAATAGCAGTATACTTTCATATGTTACGAATGTAAATAGGTGAAGTAAGTGCCGTAAGCAAATATTGTACAAAACCGTATCTATAATATTTTCCTCAAAAATTACCAATTCATGAATTTATTGATACAAAACCTTAAGTAGAATGAAGCTGTAAAGTGAATACAATAAACGCTTTTGTCGTACCATATCCACAATAATGATATAAATCCCTTTTCAAAACTATAGCCAATCGGAAATAAGTCAAATCGTTCACACTCACCCAACAAAGGTTATACCGCATCTACAACCCATCCTTGGGGCATAATGTAATACACAAAAGCCCAATCCTATTGTAGAGCCATCACATTCAGTACACTACCCAAGAACTACATTACTACCTCTACAAACCATGAAAACTATGTTTGATTCCAATATTATTCACCCTCTCTATACCCAACACCAAACCCAAACTCAATCTTCTACTGTGAAGATCCACTTAAGAATAGAATCCCTTAAGCTATTTGGCAAGGATGCAACTTGAAGTTGGTGTTTCCTTGCCTTCTTTGGGTCTATCCTTTCCATAGAAAGCATCCATCTAGTCGTATAGTTTCAAGAGAAAACAATAAGGACTTGTTCGGTTTCTTCTTATGCAAGGCTGATGCAGCTGCAATGGCTCCCTCAGGTCCATATGGTTGGTTTGTGTCCATTACATAAGGAAGTTTTAGCCATCACAACAATAGAAAGCAGATATGTATCTCCAAGGATTGATCCTTGACTTCGCATTTGTAAGGCTATAGTGTGTGTAGTTGTAGGTGTAGTAAAACTTATATAGTCAACTCTTATAACCGAAGTCGCATCCTGTGAGGAAAGCAAAGTACCTCCGTCGACGAAGTCGTTTTCGTTGTCGTCGTCGGCGTCGTCAACGACGACCAACACGACGTCCTTCGAACTTTATAAAACTTTATCAATTTGTTGTTGTTTTCTTTTTTTTTTTTGTAGTCCTCGTTTCTTTTATTACTGTTATTTTATTTTCCATTTATTGTGATACTAAGAATTGGCTTCCTTCTAATTGTATGCATATGTGGAAAAAGCAGACAAAACGCCAAGAAACGATGGGTGGCTTTCTTCTTCTTTTTTTTTTTGTATATAGGTACGTATACATAAACAGGATATGTGAAACATGAACTTATCTCATCTTCTGGATAACTATGTTCTTGGCGTGCACTTGGAGTAACACATGTATGGTATTACAGTGGCGCTCAAAATAAACTACTTATCTAAATATTGGAAGTTGGAATTTTTTCAAAGTGAGTTAGTTCCCTTTAAACTTCAAAGAAAATATAGCCAGTTAGGAACTTATTTTTATAATTATTATGATTGCAAAGGGGTTTAGATTTTAGGTAGATGTTTGTTTTCTCAATTGATTGACGTGCTGGCGAGTTTGCAAGGAGAGTGGCTACTCGAGAATCGGGGAGATCATTGGGAAATAGTGATAGTGAATGAAAGCACACTGTAAGAGGTAATAGTCTAGTTTAAGATTAACAACTTGACCTGCATAACATGGCTCACTCAATAAATAATAACTACGTTAGCTATCTGTGCCCTATTATGTTGTCAAATTAGAGAGCAAGCTTTGGACACTGATATGAATGTATGGATGTACCAAATGGATTCTGAGTTTAGTAGGAAAACATAAAAAACAAGCTCTTAAGGTTGTGAACAATAAGTTTTTTTGAAGAAAACTTAACCTCCCCGTAACAAGAATATAGCAGGCTGGGCTTCAGATACCTATGCGTTTCTAGGCAAACTTTTTTAACAAATAACGAAGAACGATAATGAAGAAAATATTGACGTAATTGCTTAAGGCAAAAATGTTACAAAGCAGTACCTACTTTCGAACTAAGAATACTTCACATTGTGGTACCCGTGGTGTGATGGTTAGCATGTCCGCCTGTTAACCCAGAGGTTCTTGAGGCAAAAATGTTTATCCACGGGTATCGCCTTTCGCGAGGAATTGGCAAGTCCTCCGAAAGTATTCATTGCCATGAAAAGCGCTTTCTCGATAAGCTATTCTGAACCGGCAGAAAATTGTAGGTCCCCTCCATTCCCTCACAATTTATGGTTGAGAGAAATGCGCTAGACCCTGCGCCACCCTATATAATAATAATATTCATTTGTATTAGCAACTGCAAAAGAATGGCGTTTTTAGATTTTCGCTTAAGAAATATGAAATATTTAACAAATTTTTTTTTTTTTCAATATTTTGTGTTTGGTTGGCAGCACTGTACCACAAAGTACATTATGAAAAGCGAGTACTAAAATTTTGTACTCAGACTTAAGATTTTAATATCGTATTTAGCATGCAATCGGAAGTTCGTGCGACCCGGCCGTGCCCATTTTTCGAAAGATCATATACCCATACCCATGCTATGCTGAAGTACTCAAACCAATTAACGGTTCATCGCACTGCAAGGCTAGCAAACTTCCTTCCTCCTTCCATGAGTAGATGGAAGCAAGGAGGTAGAAATTCTGTTTTTTGCGGTGGGCGATTAGATTAAATTAGGAGTTTGATGAAAAAAAAAAAAACATATCTGGTCAGAGAACCACGGCACCACTGTTACCATCTATTACGTTTCGTTACAATAACCGGTCACTAGAACTAGATCGATGGGTTTGTTACGATTTGTCGAGTGCTTTTGCTGAAATTATCGAGAGCAACACATACCAAACGTTTTGGTTTGAATCGGATTGTTGTCTTCGAGTTTATGGTTGCTATTTGAACTCTCCTTATACATGAAGCCTCTGTGCTCGTGACATAATGTCTGCTTTTCTGCCTGTAACGAGGTTCACATCCCACCAGATACATGTTTTTCTAAGAGTATCGCTTTCCGCAAGTAATTGGCTTATTTTCCGGAAATGATACACTGCCACGAAATCCTGTTCTAAACTAGCCATTCCGAATCAGTATTAAATTGTAGGTCCATTAAATGGATTTGGCTCTAGGTTTCCAGCGCATTTTTGAGCCACTTTCTTTATTTTTTATTTATACTTGAAACCATGTCTTTCACGGGAGACTACTTTCATCCCTTCTAGTTGAACGATATAGGTATATGTTCAGTCACTCAAAAAAGTTCTTCATTGAAACATGCATACCATGGTATGTATAACTATTTTCAAGATTAGACAGGATTTCCTTCAACTTTAAGAGTTGTGAATTAAAATGTTCATGCGATTTCATCATTGTCAATTATATTGTCATTGATTTACCTCTCTTAAAACTCATATGTGGCATTCAATAATTTCTTTGCGAGAAACCATCATTAATAAGTTTGTTGAAAATGTCACTAGTTTTACTTCAGATCGAATATTTTCCACAGTCACTGTAAAAACTTTGCTCCTTCGCGATGCAAATAACCCTTTATTGCATTAACAAAATTGCTATTCAAACTCTCTTGGATGGTGCAATTTCTTCGGGCGTATTGAAAATGTTCTTCCACAGCCTTGAAGTTACAAGAAAATTTTCACAGACTTTCGAATTCAATTTATTTTATTTTGTGGCTTTATTTTCCACCATCTTGATTTTGTTGTTTGGACTAATTGTTATTCCTAACAAAGTTATGCAGCAGTAACTGCAATCATGTTTCTTTTCTTTGAAAAAAGGTCACAGAGTGATGAGATGGTGGGTGATGGGGCAAACCTACATCGTCTCGTATGAAAAACTCCAACAAATTGTAAAATAACGAACCATGATGGTTGATGGAGCTTGGAATGCTTTTGAAGTGTTTTTTTTTCCTTTTTCAATTTTAATTTCTTGAAATTTACTATCTTGAAATAGTGCAATGACTTTTGTGATGCTGTGTAAAATATGAAAATTGTTGAGATTCGCAGACGAGTTTCTTTGATATTAAAATTGAAAAATTTAACAAATTAACTCTTAATTTTTTACGGTACCACTGGAACTTTTAAAGGCAATCAGCATAAATTATTTTCGGATCTAGGTATTTGTACTCAAACGGTAAGGATTTGTACCAAAACTACAAATGAGGTCCCCAAAACTATTTTCTAACAAGTTGTAATTCTCTTGATGTGGTGAAAGTTTATGTGGATTATTTATACGAACAGTATGAAAAGTTAAAGTTCACTTTAATATACATTTTCGTTATGAGATGAATCAACAAGTAGAGTGACATCGGCTTCTTCGTACCTCGTATGATTGCATTGTATAAATTACAAAGCATGATACGTATAAAAAGTTAGAAGCTGAAAAAATGGGAGTTCTATGATGTCTAAAGTCTTACTTAACCGTAGACCTACGTTTGGGTCGTTTTCTACCCATTCGCTTTGGTATATCGAAAATAATATGATAACTGGTTTGTGGATTTTGCTGGTTTTTTATGACTTTGTTCCATGCACCTTTATGCATTGAATTCAAACTGTTTTACGATTTAAAACATAGTTGGGTATGATTTTTTCGATTTTGAGTTTTTTCTGTCAGATTGGGTCGATTTCAACCCATTATATGAAAAATCATTTTGTATTGATAATTCGTTTGAGAATCGTTGTGTTTTCTTATTTCAATAAATAAAAACACATTGTTTTGATAAAATGTCAAGTTTTTCATAAAGTAACAATGATTTTTCCGCGGGAAGTGATGAAAATTATAACCCTGAAGTTGGTAGCACTGACGAGTTTGATTCGGCTGAGTCCGAGAATGAAGGTGAAGAATCACCCGTCGTTTCGGCGGGTTGTGATTCTCAGTTTGTCTCTAGGACGCAAAACAAACCGTTGGCCAATGTGCGTCTTAGCCAATATGATAGACATTTCAGCATTGAACGCCTTTATTATTTATTTTATGAGACTTGGAAAAGTTGTAACCCAAAGTCAAATCAGCTGTTTTTTTTGGGCTAGTTCAAGCCCTCTGCCACACACTTTCAAAGCCTTTTAGTTGTTGTACTCGTATATCAAAACACAAACAATGGTACTCCACGGATACATCATGAACGCCACCATTTAGTTTTTCATTCAAAGTTGATAGTTTGAGGGGTTGTTTAGACAACTGTTGGAATGCATTTATAAATACGAAGTTGGCTAAGGCTTGTCCAACTCTTTAGACACCGTCTAGCTGGACAGCTGTCTAAGGATGTTCTAAGAAAATTTTATAAATACGACTGTATAAGTCTAACCGATCAAGAGCACCTAGAGCATCATCCTCACTTACCCTTCATGCGACACTAGTTGGCTCATCATCCCCCACACTAACTTGTAATCAAAGAGATTTCAGTCCTGCAGCTAAGCGGCTCAAGATCAATTTACGACAGCCAAAAGATGTGCTTTATACACAGAAGAAAAAACAAAATCCAAAGACAACAAAACAGAGTTGGTCTGCGTCTTCTGCGATAAAATTTTTTGCAAGAACATACATAACCGGAATATATGTGTAAAAGATTTGAACACATTTAAATGTTTATACATGTGTTTTTTTCTCTGTTGTTTCCAGGGCAATTGAATTAATAAATATAAACTATCTGTTTTTGTTTTAAATATTCAGTTTTGTTAATATTTTCCTAAGAAAAATGTGAGGGTAGAAAACGACCCACCAACGTAAGATTAGTCGTTTTTTTTAAACGTAGGTCTACGGTTAAGCGTTACGTAGCCGAGTCCTTATAGAAACCATGGTTTTGTTATCTATGTAATATTTTAAAGATGAAATGTTGGTTGGTTGGTTTATTTGCTTGATTGTTTGCATTGAATAGGCTCCAAAGCTACTAAACCGATTTCAATGAAATCAACATTTTTCGAAAACGACTACTATCCTGGGCGAACTCTCTCCAACGTAGTACTCCATATCGGTTAAGGTCTTCTTCCACTTGATTGCGCCACCTAAGACGAGGTCTTCCCTTTCTGCGAATTCCCTGCGAAGTGCTTTCGAAAACCCACTGCAACCGTTTTTCTCATCTAAAAATTCGTAAATGTGCCACAACAGCACCTCAAACAATTACTAAGTTAATTAAAATCTACCATGTTGCAGTTGATGTAAGACACTCTTCGAAAAGTCTGACCAGGCCAAACTTTCCAACAGTTCAACCATGAACTCCATCGATGCGTACAAGCCATCAAAGCTGGAATCCAGAGTCCTTTACACTCTGGGTTACACTCGGGTAGCAAAACAAAATCCGTGAAATGATTCGTCGATAAAGCCAGACAATGCAGCCGAACAATATGCTTGCCAAATATTGGTGTAAAAAAGGCTCATCGTGATTTGCAAGTACAAAAGAAGATGCAATGTCGTTTTTTCAAGCGGAAAATGAACGGGCATGATAAGTGGTAGGTAGAAAGTTTTCTCAAAAGGAAAGCAGGTCTACCACGATCATATAAGCCTCAAACTCAAGTCTGGTAAGGAACGGCATTGAAGCCTTTATTAGAAACACAGTCGCCACAAAGTATCTGCAAATATTACCTCTGCAGACTTCTTAACGACGATGATGACATTAGCCCAGCTATCAGGCAGAATACTCTCAACCTGAAAGAAGTTTAGCTTGCTACTTGCTAGCTTAAATCAAAAAACTTAAAACTGCAAGTGAAGAGGTCCCTGAGGCAGAGCTGTCCCCCGCAGTTCGATATCAGTTAGAAAGCAGCATGCAGCAGCAGATTTGCATCATGTTCATACCTATCTTGGAAGCTCGGAAAAAAACTTGACGAATATTGGTTGCCTGATCCTCAAAATGGAGCCCTTATAAACGCGCGAGAACTATTCCATACGAATTAGCCAATCTACCTTCACGTTACATATAAGTTTCAGCGCTGCTGTCATCTATGTTAAAGCCTGAAATTTGTTAGAAAGTGCAGTGCATTTTTAATCAAGCAAGGTGTCGTGCGACATTTGGGTGCAACGAAGTTTATAGACCCTTAAAACAAAATCCTCCTTTCACTTAATATAAAACAAGTTCATTTTTCCTTTAAAAAGCTTAATTATTCCAAAGCAATTCCAATCTAATCAGCCTTTAGGAACACATCAAGATCCTTATAATTGTGTCCTTCTCTAAGAACTTGATTTCCTTTCAGACACCATTAATGCCTTTCCATCGAGCCTAGCTATTGGGTAAAGAAGATAAGACACAAAATATGATGTCATGTGAGAAAACACCTACAAAAGATTAAACAAGGACATACTTAAATGATATGATACAAAACACTTTTGAGAGTTGTAACACGTCAAGTAATTTTTTAACTAATACAACCCTTAAAATGAAGAAGTCACTACTAACAGAATAGTTAATCAACTAACAGGTGTAAGTGCGAAGTGTTCATAAAACACTATCTTATAGCTTTTTATTGCATATTTTTCTATGTACATCACTGGATTTTTTTTGATTATATGTAGTACAGTAGCCTAAACTACATCTTAAGAACCTTTGAAACGTTTTTTTTTTAATCAGTCGCTCGTTAGAAATTTTAGCAGTCTAATTTTTTAGGAGTGTTCAAAATCCAGTTGGCATACTTATGAGCGATATTTTATAAGAAGGAAGACCAGAATACAAAAAAAATTGATTGCATTAAAATTTCCTCTACTGCCCATTACTTCAGTTTGCAGAAATCAACTAGCTAATTTAATTCCGCTTTGTTTTAAGAACCAAACAAACATCCTTAACGATTTAAAAAAATTATACATACCTACATATACAAAAAAAATCTCACTGCGAGTAAGTACCAATCTTTCATATACCATCTGGCTTTGGAAGTCCTTATTCACGGGCAAATGAACTGTCTCCCGCAGCTAGCATAGTGTAGACTGTAGAAGATCTCAACATCAAGCAATACGCTTCATAAAAATGTTTATTTTGCATTTTTTTCTCGTTCGTCCACTGTTTCAACAGCACCCAATCGCTATGTATATACACTTTTTTTCTTCTCTTTCTGCAAATGTTTTAATTAAATTTAGTCATTTTACACACGAGATTCGAGAAGCACTGGACCATGTTTTATAGGTTTAATTTGTGAAATTATACCGTTGGGAAATTGTGTTCTGATACGGACTAGCTGGCTTTTGATGAAAAAGCAAACAAAGAAACATAAGGAGAGAGCGAGAGGGAAACAGAAAGCGAGGAAAAAATAACAGCGGAGGAGTGAAAACATTTCATAATTGGCAACTGAAGTGTTTCGACCTTTTCTAGTACTTCAATGAACGACAACAACTATTGAGTAGCGCATTAACAAAAAATGAATTTTGAAATAGAATTCATCAATTTGTAAAAGCATCGATAAGTTTTGCCTTGTCTGTATACTTTACTAAAATACAAGTCCAACCAGCAAACACAAACACTAATGAAGCGCTTGACTCAGGGTGGCAAAAACTTAGATACTAAAAAAATATATTCCACGGCAATGTCCGTAAATAGTCATAAAAAGAAAAAAATAAATGAACAAATTGAATGAGTAGCGATAGGGTTACCAGTTGTCAGTCAGGAGGAGTTAAGGCCAATAACACATCTTCAATAAAAAATATAATGTGGAATAAAGGTGTTGATGATACGTTTTGTACGCCAATTAAAAATTATGTTAAAACCTTTCTGAACCACTTACTGAGTAAACCAAAAAAAATAAAAATAAAATCAAATTGTTAAGATGATTCCATATTTGTTTTAAATGTATACATTTATGTATATATAAAGCTATCCAGTAAAGAAAAAGGAATGATAGGACATACAGTTCATAGATAAAACACCCACATGAAAGGCTATTTTCATACCTCTCTTTACCATCAGCAATTAAACTTTTCTTCTGTTGTATCTGCTTTCATCCGCAGAGCTTACAGCAACTGAGACCATGTTCGTTTTTTGATAGATGGATTAAAACATGTGGGCACAGCCCTTATAAAAAATGGCTATAAGTCATGGCAACGTTCTTGGGAAACCAAATCCAAAAGAATCTGATATATGAACCAAACTTCAAAAAGAGCATTTCGAAGGTACACAAAAGAAGTAGCTGAATGGTTTGGAAGAATTTTGCCTATAAACATGGGACAAAAAGGTTTTATAAACAGCACCGATTAAAATACACCAACGTCTTCAGAAGATAGAATTTCTTTGCAAAAACCAGGAGTGTATTTGGTGGGCTGTAGTTGTGGTTATACTTTTATAGGTGAAACAAAACGAAGCCTAAGAAACACACGTTTAGTCAAAAGAGCGAAGCAGCTAAATCTTCAATATGTGAACATTATATAATATATCAACTATTGCAAATATTGACGAAGCAGTCGCTTGCTTCTACTCGATTTTAGAAAATAGCATGAAAAAAACAATTCCCCAAAAGTTGCTTAGAAATAGTAGTTTCAGTCAACCGTGGTTTACCAAGGAATTAAAGACTCTAAGGAACAAGAGAAACAAAGCTTGGAAGATCTATTTAACTACTCTCTCTCCAACTGACCACCAACTATTCATAAGTCTTTTTGAAGACTACAAAACGCTTTCTCAAAATCTATACTCTAACTATGTCAATCAAATGGGGTGCTCTCTAAAAAACCCAAAAAGTTTTTGGTCCTTTGTAAACTCTAAAAAAAAATCAGACGGGTATCCCCTCAACTTTGTTTTTAATAGCACTTTTTTAAAAAATACTCCTGAGATTTGCAATGGTTTGCAAACCATTTTTGTGGATCTTTTTGTAGTACGAATTTAGAAATTGATGAACATTTTTTTCAGTATTTAACTCACTCCTCGCAAGTGAATTTTAATAGTATCCCTATTCACAGAGACTGAGACTTTATAACACCTGTTTTCAAGAAGGGTGAAAAAATTGATATAAAAAACTACAGGCCAATTTCAAAGCTCTCATGCATACCCAAGCTATTTGAACAAGTAGTCTGCGAAAGCCTATCCTTCTTTGCAAGGAAGATCGACGGCTACCAACCTTCTATCTTTTTATCATAAATGTTCCAACGTGGGAACGAACTTGACTGCATTTACACTGATTTCTCTAAGGCGTTTGACCAACTGTCTCATAATATTATACTATATAAACTAAAAGCATTTGGATTTCCCCCATTATTTATTGGATAAGCTCCTACTTAAAAAATAGGTCTTATGAAGTCAAATTTCGAAATGTTTTATCAAAACCTTTTATTGCTTTGTCTGGTGTGCCACAAGGAAGTCATCTTGGTCCCTTACTTTTCATTGTTGCAATTAATGATGTAATTTCTTGCATCTCCTACAGCGACATTTTAATCTTTGCTGATGATATGAAGATTTTTAAAACCATCAAAAATGCTTCAGATCGAGACTTCTTACAAAAGATATTGACTGTTTTACTCTATGGTGTTCTAAAAACGGACTTAGTTTGAACGCTTCCAAGTGCCAAAGTATGACCTTTTCCCGCAAAAGATCGCCAAGTATTGGAGAATATTCAATATCGCAACAATCCCTATCTCAAGTTCTTAGATTCCGTGACCTCGGTGTTCTCTTTAGTACCAACCTCGAATTTAATGAACACATCAACCTTATTATTAACAAATCAAATTCAATGCTTGGCTTTATTAAGCGATGGGCAAAAGAATTTAATGACCCCTATGTCACCCTCTCTTTATATAAGTGTTATGTTCGTCCGCATCTAGAATATGCTTCTCAGGTGTGGTCACCATTTTATGATATTCATAAATCTCGAATCGAAGCAATACAGCACAGATTCATACGTTTCGCTCTCAAAGGTCTCCCTTCGGAAGAACCTTTCAATCTCCCCCCTTATGAAAATCGTATTCGCCTGTTAAATCTTCAAACCCTTTCACAAAGACGAATCAACAATGATTTAGTATTCTTTCATCAATTAATATCCGGTTCAACTGATGCCCCCGACTTGCTTTCCCACATTAGTTTCAACTATCGTGGAGGATCTCACCAACTACGTAATTTAGAGTTTTTACATTGCTCCCACCACAGAACTAACTATGGTATGCACGAGCCATTAGCTCGCATGAGTAGGTTATCTAACTCCTATCCTTTTGTTTCCGATTTCAACCTAAGTAAAAATACTTTAAAATTAAAACTAAGAACCAGTGTGCCACCTGCATGACTTATATTTGATATTTTGTTATTGTTATTTAATTTCTGTTCTTATTTATTGTTTTTGATTAATAATGTTTCTCTAGTTTATTTAATTCTATTTAATAATGTACTTTTATTTGTTAAAAATTGTAACGTCGTTAGTTTTTTTCCTCGTATACGTTCTCTTTGTGCTTGTGTTGGCGTTATTTACTAACCACTAACACTTGCATTAATGATGAAGAGCGTAGATAAGCGTGTACAAATGAACTTGCTCTAAGTTCAGTACCGCTTAAGACTCTGAGATGCAAAAAAAAAAAAAAAAAAACATTGAGTATGCAACGACAATCACTACATTAGTGGTTTGATGAAGCAAAATCAATCGCTGCAGAACAATTCTGTGTAGCAAGATTAGAAGGAGGTGTGAGTGGAAATAAACTGCATAAAAATCAAAGTTTCAACTAGTTTAATTACATGTTCGATCATAAAGCTAATGGTGCTAGGAAAAACTTACGCTTTTCACGGATACCGCTCTTCGAGAGAAAATTGGTAAATTTTCCGAAAATAGTTTTTGATATTATGAAAAGCACTTTAACGATTAGCCGTTTGGAGTCGGCAAACAACCAACAAACCCATTCTTTCAACTCACAAGATATGGTTGAGACAAAATACGTTGATCGTCAGGGCTCTCCGGTCTTTGGGGCCACTCTTTATATTTTTAAACTATTTAGAAGCAAAGACAAAACCAAAAATCTAAACAATGCACCAGTAGCTTTTAGTTATGCCTTCATTTTGGAACATCTCAATTCATCTCAAAGACATTTACACACGCACCGGTTCTAGTTCTGAAGGAGACGACGGGCGCGGTAATGACAAACGAAGTTTTGTCGAGAAGTCTTGTCGGAACAACAGACTTCCTTCATTTTTGAAATAAAATAAAAACTCGCTGCATTACCACATTTATGGAAACTTTCTCTTTCAAACTCCTCTTGAGTTTGAGTTTCAGACTCTACAATGGTGTTGACAACGAATCAGACTTTATTTTTTAATTTTTTAAATAAATTTTGGTGCCACATAACAATCTGAACAAAAATAATCATATGAGCCGCTAGAATTATTTCCACTTTAAAAATTAATAAACCTTGAAAGCTTCCAAGAACGGCCGTATGGCTTTCGTAGCAATAAGTCCATGAGTGATATGATCTCCCAAAGTGGTCTGTGATCTACCACAATGACCCGCGATCTACCACAGTGATCTGTGATCTACAACATTGACCTATGATCTGCAGTACTGTTCTGCAATCAACCACAGTGATCTGTGATTTCTCACAGTGATCTGTGAATTCCCACATTGATCTGTGATCTACCACACTGATCTGTGATTTACCACAGTGATCTGTGATCTACTACAGAGATCTGTGATCTACCACAGTGATCTGTCATCTTCCACAGTTATCTGTGATCTACTACAGAGATCAGTGATTTCTCACAGTGATCTGCGAATTCCCACAGTGATCTGTGATCTACCACACTGATCTGTGATCTTCCACAGTGATCTATGATCTACTACTATGAACTATGGTCCACCAGAGTAGAACATATATTAAGGTCTGTTTGAAGAAACAATAAGATCATAACGCTTAAAGTTTAAATGGCATTCGATAGAGTATGGCATTAAGATCTTTTATCTCAAATTCGTTCTCGGTTTTCATGAATCTCTTCTTCGATGTATTAATAACCTTCATTTGAACCGTTCAATGCAAATTGGTTTGGAAGGTCTTAAGAATCTCACACCATTAAGAGAAATGCTGGTGTCCGGCAGGGTTCCGTTTCGTCTCTGACATTCTTTCTCATTTTTATAGACGATCTCCTATCATAAACTAATAATCCTCTTAACTAATTTTTTCATCCAAAGGACGAGAAATTAGAACGGCAACGTATGTAAAACTGATTTTATTCTAACCTAAACAGCATGTTCAAATTGAAAATAAAATAAAAGAAAATGCACCAAAGACGCAAGGTTCTCTCTAATCCATGAGTGGAAATTGAATCTATGAAACTGAAAAGCTGTCAATTCTCAGATTGCACAATACTGACCAACGATATAAGAAAAGTTTTTCCCTTTTTCGACTTAGCTGCTATCTACGAAACATACGCATTCAGATAACAAAAGCTTAATTGTTAAACAGCTTTCATGTAGTTTGGTCTCTTCCATAATTTATTAAATAAATTTTACAGTACCAATTTATTTATAAACTCTTTATTCGCATGAAGCTATCCCTTCTTTAAAGCATTAAAATGCAAACAAAAAATAAAACAAAAGCAAAAGAGAGAGAAAAAAAATATCTTGGCCATCGACGGCAATGTTATTATTCAATTTCGAATGGAAATAGTGCTCAATCTATTATCAGCCTGGTTTCATTCAGCCGATGCATCGCCATACAGCGCAGCGCCAGCGTGTTCATGTACCTATAGCATATTTTTGTTGCGGAAGGTGTTGAAATTGGTTTTTCCTTTTCAAACAAAATGTTTATTTTCGCACGTGTATTGAGCCAGTTAAGCAATTTCGCGCCTCAGATTAGTTGAAAGTCACGTTTTTGCAAAGTGATGCTGGAAGTTTTGAAGTGGAATAGTTGTAATAAATAAAGATGATATTAAAGTTGGTATACATGAAAGGGAAAATAAGGAATAAAGATAATATTATTTTATGCGAAGCGACTCAGTGTTCATGTGCATCCCTCGAAGTGAGGTGTAGGTGTTGAAAGGAATGCAGTGTTGAAAATGAATGAAAGAATCTTAAGTGTTGTGATACTTTTCAATGCATGAATATTTAGTTACCACCTCTGAAGATCTAAAGGAATAAAGCACCGCTCTATGAAGCTTTGTAGTTTTGCTTAAAGGACGCTTGAGACACCCTGTGCAGTGACAAAACCGATACCCTTACAGATTTGTTTAAGCTTTCGCTATATGCCCTAGGTTTTCCCCACGAATTAAAATGCAATGAAATTCAAGAATAATGTGCATCGGTTTCTCCTTTCTTATCCTTTTCTCATTTCCTAACACCCGCACTTTGTTTTCCAACATTATGAGGGTAGTCACAACTCACAACACCTTGTTCTTGAAGTTTTAACAGGAAAATCATTTGTATTCATTTACCCTGTACACAATATTGACATTGTGGGCGGATGTTGACATTATTTTTCTATCACAATCATCCTTTCTTTACACTTTGTTTAGACTTCGGCAGCTTTTCGATGTGCCAAATGCCAATCAAACATTTTTAACGCAAATGAATCTATTTATTTCATTTATAATTCAACATTTATGTATGTACAACACATAAAATAAAAAAATAAGTACTCCAACCTAAACTGGTTCTTGTTTTCTAGTTTTTTAGACATTGCGACGTGAGACCTTAATCCCTTGTAACGTAAAACTTAAATTAAAACAACGCCCAAAATAAGTTAAGAAAAGTTTCCAAAATCCAAAATTCTAGAGGATTTTAACCCACCATTGTGATGACATGGAAAAAAGATGAAGGTCGCTGCTTTCAGTAAAATTGGGCACTTTTGGGCGTAGCGGTGCATCAGAGTTATTCACATATCAAAAAAATCAAGTACCTAGGTGTGGATTTCAGTTATGAAACAACGAGTAAACAAATTAAAAGTGTATATTATTGGAGTCGATAAGAACAGAATGCTTATTGTGCCATCTTATTTTAATAATAGCCATTGGCAAAGAGGTGGTGCCCAAGGGTAAATGGTTAGCGTTTCTGCCTGTAACGTGTTTGTTTCGAGGTTCAAATTCCAGAAACATCAAGAGAATTTTTCCACGGGTATCGATATCCTCGAAGAATTGACAAGTCCTACGGTAGTAATTTCATGCCACGAAATTAGCTTTCTCGATAAGCCGTTCGGGCTCGTGGAACTATCAGATAATAACCAATTATTTAAAATAACTATTATAGTTATATTAACACTATTAACACTTTTTTTTATTTAAGATTATGTTATACAGGTTTTGTATTAAATTATTTTGAAAATTCTTGAATTGAAAACATTTTTGCCATTGTTGGGAATCGAACCACAAACCTCTGGGTTAATAGCCGAACCATCACCCCAAGGGTATCTACCGCGGCCTCAACAATAAAGGCCTTTGACAGTCTAAAAATAGAGCGCCCACAAGTCTTGGAACTTACGAAAGAATTTTTTTACGGGGTTCAGTCCCAGAAGCTGCGTCCACACTACCGAACACCATCAATCGGCACATACCGATCGGAAATACCGAGTTAATGTGGACACCGTACGTCTCTCCTCCTTACCGAAAGCCGACAGGAATTCGGACATTATGAAATTGATCTGTTTGCCGGCCGGCAACGCACCTTTAGATTTCAGGACCCAGTTTTTATTATACTAGCTCTGCTAGACCATGGTAGGTAGAATGGGCTGACGGTTGATCTTGATTCCATCACACTTCCTTTCGTCCTAGAAATCTATGAGTCTGTGTTTGGTCAGTTTTTAACCATTTTGTGGCCTTAATGAAGTTCGAAAGGCTGCTTCTTGAAGTGTCTGTTAATTCTTCTAGTTCATTGAAAAAGTAATTGCCCAGAAATTTTTTCCTAATGTGGCAGATTGCTGGGCATTGACAAAGGAAGTGAGTGGTATCCTCATGTTCATCTTCGTCATTGCATCCTCTGCACAGGTCATCGGTGCAAAGACCCATTTTCTTTTTGTGGTAACCTAGTAGGTTGTGTCCAGTTATGATACTGATAAGCATTCTTAATGAAGGTCTATTCAATGATAGCAGCTTTTCTGATCCGTTCTTATCGTATTTCGGCCATAGTTTCCTGGAAGTAACACAAGAATCTAGGCATTCCCATCTTTCATTGGATTTTCGCATTATTTTGTTACCAATGATCCGTTTAATTTCACAGAGAGAAGGGTCAAGTGCTGATCCTATTCTCGCTAGTTCGTCCGCTTTTTCGTTTCCCGGTATACCACTATGACCAAACACCCAGCAGAGTCTAACGTTATTCTGTGTGCCAAGTGCCAAGAACCCTTAGCTCTTCGCGACAGCAAGAAACAAGCTTTGATTTGACAAGAGTGGCAGAAATCGCTTTTATTGCTGCTTGGCTATCAATGAAAAAAGTGATTCTGCTAGACCATAACTCGATCGACACCAGACGTCGAATCAAAATAAAAAAAATTAAATTAGCCTTAAGCAATAATTTCATAAAAACCATGGTAGCGGTGGAACTTTGACGTCGACCAAACTCATTTCTTGAAAACAACTACAATTGCGATAAGGACTCATAAACCATAACAAGCACTATCGATATTATAGAGACAGACGCAATAAAATATAATTTCAAAAGGTTACTTTATGTTCCTCAAGTCTGAACGTCAAACTAAGGACTCTAATTGACAGGATATACATTACTCCCACCACTCATTACTTCTTTTTACTTACAAAAAAGCCCTTATAAATCTGCAACATTATTGCCATTTCCGATGGCTCAATAACGAACCAACTGCCTTAGAAATGGCTAATCCAATAAATTATAATCTTTGTTCTCCTAAGTCATTTCAACAAGCAGAAGCAGCAGCACACAGGACACACTTCATTAAATGTCAATAGGATACACATAACATAAAATTCAATATTAAACATAATAAAAATAGCAGTAAGCACCTAACAAAATATAAGATGAGCCAAACAAACAAAAAAAAAAAAAAATGAAAGGACAACTTACTCAAGCCCAGCCAACATACAAAGTAACACTTTTTTGCCATGTTTTCCATTTTATTGATTTAACTTATCTCTCCCAGAGGGTATTTTTATGGTGGCATTACGATATATATATGTATACGTGAAGCAGAACAAAAAAAAGAAAAAAAAATTCTCACAATAAATTCCACAACAGATGAGAATACAGAAACCTATGGACTAGCTCTGCGATTTACGATCGAGAATTTCAGAAAATATATTTACTAAAAGGAAAACCGTGTCTCAGCCTGAGTCAGAACATCACTGGAATGTATATTTATTTTATTTTCCCATTTTTCGGTAGAGAGAAGATCTTGTTTGGGGTAAATAGTTGGCACATGTGCTCATATAGAAAACTAGGAGAAGTTTTCTTTTTATCGTCAAATTATGGTCAATGAGCGGTGCTGACACTTACTACCACCCAGAGATTCCACCCACTAAAGAGAACGCCCAGAATGTGTAGCTTCATCGATGGGGGTTGTAGGTAAGTAAATATTCGTGCCTACCTTACAAATGCAAATTTATGATGTCGGAGTCGGTACATTCCATACTATAGCACAAGACCACAATGGAGTGGATGGAGTTCTGTGTTGGCCAAGGGAGAAAAAAGGAAGAGAAACAAAAAACAACACCAACATCAACCAACACAGAACAATGCGGCCAGCAGACAGAGTGAAAGAAGGTGTATCGGGTGGTAGACTTGTGGGATTATCATGAAAGCTAATTGGGTTGTTTGTTATTGAATAAAGGTGAAGAGAATGCGTGGGTTTTCAGTTGGGGATTGCTGGATAAAGGTCATCGTAAGATCGGAATTATTCACACCTAGTTGGCGTCATCACAGCTTCCTTTCAGTTTACCATAACAAGGATGGGGTATGAATCGAGGAGTACGTAACCCGACTTATTGTTATATGGGGTGGGATTAGTTTACAATTATTTGGATTGGAATTATCTGTAGTTGATGACTGGGGTCCTTTTTTCTTAATAATTAATGTGGTTTAAGTGAATTACTTCGTAGGAGGAGAACGTTTCACAAAAATATAGGGGATGATTTTGATTCATATTCGATGAACGAAGCCACAACCTGGAAAATTGCTGAAAATAGATTTTGATTTTCAATAGGTCACAAAGTCCAATGGATCGGTTATCGATTAGTTTGAATTTCAAATACTCTTACTTATACAAGGATAATCATATACCGAAGGGTTACCTTAACTCCCAATCAATAGAATCAAGTACGTATGTACAAATAAGTCCCCATGGAAAAGCAAGTGCACTCAGGTTATAATAAATAATTGAAAAGTTTCGGCAATACTGCAGCATTTTTACATATTCTTAGACCATGTGCCCCTGAGCATCGGTAATGAATTTGGCTGAACAAGTTTCTCAAAAGTTTTTCTTTCCGTGAGCGAATTTGAATTTTGAAGATGATGAAGTTTGCGGCTGGGTTTAAAATGGCTTCTAGCTTCCAATACAGGTCTTTTGTACGCTTTGCTAGTTTCATGCAACTACTGCATTTATTTTTAATCCTTGAAATTTCAACATATGTACACTGAAATCAGAAAAGAATTATTTCAGATACTTCTTTTGCCCATTCTCTTAGCTTTCTGTGAAATGATTAACCAAGTTTAACATTGTAAAGACCACTGTTTACCATTACTACTACCCGTTCGCATCCATAATTTACTTTAAAAAAGTATATTATGTTCTAATAACTGTCTGGAATATTTGATCTCAGTAACCTTTTGACGAAGACAGATGGCAACATTGCCATGTCCTTATTCTAAAGAAAACATAGTGCAAATAATTTATATTTCTTAAATAAAGAAATTAACTTAATAACCAATCTTTTGATGGAGTCCGAGTGAGTAATCCAGACTTGATTGTAGTATATAAAAAATGAATTTCAGTGTAAAAAGAAAATTTAGAGCTGTCGTCCATAGTTTCACAAAGTTACCCTTTCCGAAATCTTAGACTGTAGCTATACTGAATTAATTATCTGAATTATACTGAATTATCTTAAACAGTTTAAATTTTTCTTATTTTACTTTCTCCAGTCTTAATTGTCACGTCATGATGTTATCGTGAGTGCGTTCAAAGAAATGCTTAAAAATAAAAAGTTGAAATTGCAGCGATATTGAAAACTACACTGGAGTAAATCTAAGAAACGGATTAAGAAATAAAAATCAAGCAACACAAAGTAGACGTGGAGTCTCAGATTCAAAAAAACTTATTACAGAATCATTGAATAACTTCGACTGAGACTTTTACCCTCGCTCTTACAACATGCTACAAAAGGGAATATTGTTATGATATGGCCAAGGCTTTTAAAACGAATACCTACAGCAAATTTCTGAAAAGCTACTGTCTACGGGCAGTCCTACAACTTGGAAGCACTTAGAGAGTGTAATAAACTTTGCTCAAAAACGTTTACAAACTTGTTAAGAGTTAAGATATTTGCAACGTTATCAGCTACGGTAAATCGTACTCCAGAGAGAGCTCAACAATGAAAAATTAACACATATCTTCAGAATGAAAGCAGCCAAGAAGAGCATAATGTTTTAGATATCGCATGGCAGTTTATATAAGGTATCGACCCATCCACCCATGTATAAAAGAAGCATTGACTTGATTGCGGCAAAGCACGCATGTTATACTACATATTTTCATTTGTGTAATTTTGAAGTGCGTCGAAGGATATATTTTGTATAGACACAGAGGAAGCATTCATAAAAATAAGAACTAGTTTATTTGGAGAATGTTATGATTTAAGAATGTCTCAACTATAAGCTTTGCCAATGCTTGCTTAAGACTTGGGCCTAATAAAGTTATTCTAAGGATGTGTTCCACACTGCCCCTATCACGAAGTACTTATACCCACAATGCCCACCACACTGAGAACAACAGAGACTATTATGCTGTTCTAGTTCATTGCATTAAGAAAAACCTAAGTTAGTCCACTCTTCGTCGATCTTGGGAATTGGATATTTAAAAACGACATATGTAACAACAATAAGTTTCGAAAGTAAAGCTCTAGGGTAAAATGGGGTTACATGGTTTCACGACTCTAAGAAATCGAACTCTACAATATTTCTATTTTCACACAAGTGATCTGTCGATGAAATATAAGTGCCTAAGGCGAATGTATGAATACGCCGCCCGTCAAATTCTGTTTAAAATTTTGTATAGCCGGAATCGGAAGAAATGACAATACTGAAAGTTCACGGCGGCTCTACATGCCACACAAACAATGGAAGCACCTGACATTGTGGTTTCTTTAAGATGTGATCCGAATCGACCAATGAGGTTTTGTGACTCAGCACCCTTTAGACATCCTAAGGGCTTCGTAAAATTTCAGGTTTATACCAAGAGCTCCCAATCAATGCAAGACCTCCAAAATATAATTCCCAAGGCCTCAAATGTCCTTCAGGCGTAGCCGTGACGGGCATTTTCCTGATATCATTTCATAAGGAGTACACAAAACTTGATAGAAAAGTTGTTTTCAAATTAAAGCGAAGACCGAGTAAAACTAATTTATAGTTTCTATTGCTAAATTAGCAAAAATTAATGCAATTTTGGTTCCCAGAAGTAGGTTAATGAACTCATACTGTTGTGGGCCGTAATTAAATCTAGGACACTTAAACGTCATTGATATATTTGTGTGCCTGCCTTACCTACCTACCTTTGTATACAAACTGTAGGACGAACTCAACTTCTTTGGATTAATTTGCATCTCTTCAACTAGAATCCTAATCATAAGACAATTTACACACAGGAAGCTAGATAAATATATGTTCTCGTACACAACAAAATGCAACATCTATTTTAACGGCACTATGTTTCTTCATCCATAGCTTTTAACACATACAAGCCACACCACACAGCACATATACGATATACCATGTGTTTCGTAGTGAGAAAATCAAATTCAGATTCCGGATTCAAATCAGACAAGACACAAGAGCTTTATACTCAATTGGATATTTTCAATATAATCTTCTCGTACATATCCCTAGGCGAAATGCTTCAAAGTTATTCCAGCGAATCCTTAAATCATTGTTTATCTTCTCTCATCGGACGCGCACACTGGTAAAGTGGTATCGACCGAAACCGATTTGGTTGTATAATGTATACGGCCGACACAGTGCTGCTTGCAACTCCTCATTGCAATCTTTCGGCAAATTGAGTTCATCAATTTGTTAAGCTGTCAGATAAAACCAAACAACAACGCAAAAAAAAAGGAAAGAAAAACAAAAAAAAAATAATTATACTCGGTGTCGGTTTATGGCCCATGTGTGTAACAACAACGACTTCGGCAGACACCCCAGAATTATCACCTCTCGCCATCATCATCAGCATTCACCATTCACGCAACGAATTTCTTTTTTTTTATCACCAATTTGACTTAAATCGATAAAAGCCTCGTCTCATCATTTGGCCTTCGGGCAGCAAGTTAACATTAAAATGCTTCCATAAATCAATAGCAGGGCGCTGCAAGAACAAAAATGTAAAATAAAATAGGTAGGCACACACTTGAAAAAAAAAGAAGAAAAAAACAAAATGAAGGGAGGCATCAGGTATATGCATAAATCTTTCTGACTTCATATTGGCCAATGGCCCGAATGGGGATAGGTATAGGGCTGAGGTGACGGTGCGGTGGTCGTTTGCTGCCAACGCAGCTCAACCAGGCCATTATAAACTGAATGTGTTAACATTGGAGGGTGGATCTGTGCGACCACTTTTGGATGGCCGCAATTATAATGTTATTGTCTGCGTATTTACTATGGAGGCATCCAAAGATTTAACATGAACTCAGATTTTTTTTTTCTTTTGGTTTTCTCTTGGCAGACACACAGAACATATTGACATATCTTTAACGACTTATTTGCCATACCCTACGGATGGTTTTAGCACTGCAGAGACTTTGTTGTAGAATTTCGAAGGCTAAGAGGTCACCCTGACTGATTATTCTGATGTCATCGATGAATGGCCACTTTTGCTTTTGTCAAGCTTAAATAGAGCTTTACGGCTTGGGATGGGCCGTAACCTGGGTTATCGCCCCCTTTATCATATTTATTTTGCAAATGGAAAAGACCATCAAACTTCGGCAGGTTCCGAACGCTTTTTGAGAAATAGCTTTTCATGACTTAGCCGATTTTCTTCAAATTCTTGGCACATCCTGGACAGGGATGCAGATGTAGTTATTGAAACAACGCTGCCTGGTATATTTAAGTCTCATCATTTTAGGTTTTTCTTGGAAACGACTTAAACGGTTTTTATAAAATTTTGAATGGTAGAAGAACATTTTAATAAAAATGGTAGTTCCTATAATACCTATAACATTTCCTTCAATTGTGTTTTCTCTGTGATGGTTTAGCGCATCACATTTTAGATGATTGTGCTAAACATGTCTGTCTGTTACTTTGAACTCCCTAAAAGCTCGAATCCCAGAAAAAACGAATTATTTTTACACTTGTATCGCATTGTATATACGAGATATTGACAATGTCTACCGGAGAAGATTGAAGTGGTTTTGCCCAACATGTCATTCAATTCTCCTAGTATACACAAAAACGGTTTGTTTTTATGGCTGAATGGGTTCACAACGCATTGTATGTTCATGTTAACCCAGTTGAACTGTGCCAGCCATGCTATATTTCATCAAAGATGGTATTTTTGACGTGACGGTTTCCACGGGCCCTCGTACTTCTAATACGATCAAGCTTTGTTATTCCTGCTTTCATACGTATCGTTTTCATCTCATTTGCTGTCAGTTTAATCTAAAAAAAATATTATACTGCTCGCCATATGTGAGTGTAGCACAACTGCTATGTAGAGTTTTATTCTTTTTTTCCATCACTGAAGATAGTAAAGTTTTCTTGCAACTAGCTCAATGTTGTTTCAAGTTGCTTCGGTATTGATCATGGATCTCAGATAATCAAACTTTTCACACTATTTCCATTCAAATGACTAAAATAGGCATGTCTGGAGGATCAGAAAATAGGCAATGCAAGTATTGAGTAATACGGTACCAACCCCCTTAAGAGCTTCTTGCAGGAATGTTTAGGATCCGTACTTATGATAACTCCATCGTTAGCAAAGACAAGTTGAGGAATAAAGAGTAGAGGTCTCAAGATGCTTCCTTGGTTTACACCAAGCTACCTACCTACTGTAGCTTGTAATGCTTCAGTGACAAAAGCTGGATATCGAACCTTTGTCACTACTCCTTCATACTTATCCTCATTCATCTGCACGTAGGCCTCTGGAACACCTCGTTGTCTTTGGGCCGCCCATATCAGATCTATATTGATGTTTGTGTAATGTTTTTCCATTGGGATCCTTATACTTTGGTATTGCATGAGCTGTTGTTGTCTTTCTCATGACTTATCAAAGAGGTTATCAGAAAGGTATCGCAGTCAACTACCACCCAAAAGCCGCTGAATGATATTCAAAGTATCAGCTTGATCGAACGGTAATCATCGCAATTTCATATATCTCCTTTCTCCTTACACATTGTTTGAAGGAAGCTTTCCCTTCATTACTTTGGCAGACTTTCAGTATCCACAAGCTTGATGATGAGAAAAGTGAGCCATCTAGGCCCGGTATCCTCCGTCTTTTTTTTTTTTGAAATTCCTATGGTTTCTCATCTAGCCGACCACCTTAGACTTTTTTTGAGTTCTTAAATGCTTCACTAACTTCTTCGACTTTGATGTCGGGTTTCAGATATTGTCGTTAACTGTCCAGCTTCTGGAAATTGCTTTCGTGGAATCTGTTCCTTCAAAAGGCAATCACAATACTTTCGCCAATTGTGCAGAATTTTGTCGTGGTTCACAGGAAGCCATCCTTAAGCATCGTCGTGATACCCGAGAAAAAAACATTTTTGGATTCTGTTGGTTTGTTGGATTTTTGGATTTGAACCACGAATCTCCCTTGTAACAGGAAAACATGCTACCTATCAATCGTTAAAAGTGTGCCACAAAAAAAGATTGACAATCACTGGCTAATATTAGAAATATTGAACAGTTTTCAATGCTTCAGTATTTTTTCATGCTTAAAAAAAACATCGGGAAATGAAATGGGCCTCAAAATATTCCCATCTTTTCAATTTTAAATGGCATACAATTTATTGCAGCTCTCATAATTCTAAAGTAGTCATTATTTGATCGACCACAATGTCCGTCCAACTTTTGTACTAAGCAGACAGCGACAAGTTCGCTCAGCCCAATAGTTCCCACTTAGAAAAAACTCTTAACACACTTTGTAAAGTGTTAACAAAGGACACAACTTAGCACACGTACCTTATACGAAGGTCTTCGATACAATGCAAAGAAGTATAAAAGTGATTTCATATATGAAACTTATAATTAGGACCCCTTAACGCCATTGCTTGCACTCTTTAACATCCCATCGAAAAGTTTATTTATATTTTCATCACACAGTGTCGACGAATCACTAAAATTTTATAGTGTTCATCTGCCAGTTGAGTTGAAATCCTCCCATGCTGCCACCAATGCTGCAATTATCTGATTCACCTAATGTTGTGTGAGAAACGTGAAACTCTTAGTAATAGCAGAGAAAAGGTTGCTAGTGGCATACAAAATGATCATAAGAGGAATTTATTTTCATCTCCTGTTGCTGTGATTAATTCGTGTTTATTTTTGAACTTCTTCCATGTAATTTGGTGAAATCAAATATGACTGAGATTCGTGCGTTGGATATTTTCAGGTATGAGGATTACTATTTCCATGACCGCACGGATGTAAGATTAGTTGGGATGGAAACTTACAAAACTAACTGCTATTCAAATAATTGTTTGTTGCAATGGTTTGATTTAGAATGATTAGATTAGAAACCAAGGTAGCAAAAAAACTTCGGCTTGATGAAAACTTTCAGCCAATTAAAAACAAATAAATTCAATTAAATCGTTGAAATTCAATTTAGCGAGAGTTGATTTGATTCGGTGGCAAAGGAATGGCTTTCACTAAACTTTCCCATAGCACTTTGCAATATAAAAACCAACCAAAAACAATTTAGAAATAAATAAATTCAATAATTCCATCACTTTCACGAACAACGCATTCAATTTGTTTGCTCTGTGCGAACACATATAATTAATAACACTCACCTGGTCGGTCTAATTCGTTGATAAGCTCGTCTGCTTCCATGTACGCAGCACTAACCATTAAAAAATCTCCACTGTTAGTTAAAAGAATTAAGCACGTCCCAAACAACCACCACAGATAAACGGTTGATATGCTTTGCACTAATAAGTTATGTATCGCTGAACTACAATGACAATATGAAGCTGTCCTGCAGGGTCGTTTTAATCCCATTTTTTTATTTGTTTTGTTTTTTTTTTTTTTTTTTTTGTTCGTTTATTTAATCTTTAATTTGAGTTAAAAACAGTTTCTGTACTTTTTACGAAGGATGTAAGCATAACAAAAAAAAAATCAAAGTATCAAAAATTCTACTTTTTTTTTTCTTGCTGCGAAGCACTTTGTTTTGAAAAACTATTTACTGTATGAACACTTCACCTAAATCTATGCCCGCGACGACGTACATATATGTTGTAGAAATTTTCCGGTTGTTGTTTAAGGTTATTATCCTTTAAAGTATGTTTATTCGTATATTATTTCTGTCGGGTGTATGAACAGCATCCTGAAAGCACTTCACAGTTGGCGGTGGTACGACGACGGCTGCTGCTGTATAGTTGTTGTTCGTTCATTTTCCCTTAGTTTGTCGTCCACTTTTCCGGTTCCTGTTGTCGGTGGTGGGTCTCCTGTGTATGCTGTGCGACAGAAAAAAAGATAGAGTTACACAAAAATTCAGAAAGTAGAGAGCAAAAAATTTTGTATACGAAAGGGATTGTTTGTTTTTTTTGTTGTTGCCCTTTTCATTTCTGTGAAAAGTGGTAAATACTACATAAAAATAAAAGAAAAAGAAAATATACGACAGCAACTTCCAAACAACTCATATCCTAATTGACACGGAAACGGAAATAAAACCAAATTGGCAAATTGGGTTCAATTGGGGAAGTTCAACAGCCATACAATAATAAATTGTTGGAAGTCCACTCAACATTGGTATTTATTTAAGGAGACATCAAAATACATTTTAACTTTATGTCGGCTTTGTTTTATTTATTTGTGTCCTTTCTATGTTTGAATGGCAAAGGATATGTGTGTCGGTTCTTTGTTGGGGCGACATCGATTTTTAATATTACTGCTTTTCAAAAACCGAATAAAAACAGTTACATGTAAGAAACTGGAGCGCTTCGATTGTGTGTTTTAGGTTCTGTGTTGTAAAAACAAAGTGGTAACCAAATATGGGAAAGTAAATAAATTACAATTTGTAAAAACAAACGGGGTTCTTATGACCCCCCAGAAATGGGAATATGTTTGTGCTTTTATATATAAAGATAAAGAGGATGTATGAATATACAACAAACTTGACTTTAAAACTCAGTGTCAAATAAAAAAACCAAACGTGAAAATCTATTCAGTTTTGGAGAAATTAAAATAAATGCAAGGTACTTCTTCAAGAAAAACCATTATTGGGAGTTTTTAAGCTTCGAGACTTGATTGCTCAAAAACTATTCAGCAACTTCAACTAAAATCTTTATTAAACAAAGTAGTAACTTTCTAAAACATTATAGTACCTACACGACTTATGGTGGCTTTTTCGATTTTTGATAATTTTTCAGGAAACTTAGTCATTTTGTTTTACAAAATTTACCCTCATTATAGCCCCCCTCACCATTTTTTTTTTTCTTGTATTAACCTAACTTTTCTATTCTGAACTTTTGTCCATAAAAACGATTGACGAATAAAAACAACTTTCTTTAATAAAACCTCTCTAAAACACAAATAGGCAAAAACTGGCAGCTGAGTTTCTTTGTAAATGTTTCGGAAACAGTTAAGGATTCAGTTTCGTTAAGCTTAGACCAAGGACTTTTAAGTTATTTTCTATAACTCAACTGAAAGTAAAAACAAAAAAAAAAAAAACAAACTAAAGAATTTCCGGTTTTGAGGCTCTTTTTGTAGTACGTTTTTAAAAATTTATGATAACTATTTTGAGTATTTAACTCACTGTTCGCAATTAAGTTTTAATAGTATCCCTTTATTTGTTTCCCCGGTCCTCAAGAAAGGAAACCCTCCGAACTACGCCAACTACAAGGGGTATCAGTCTTCTTAACATCACGTACAAGATCCTCTCTGCCGTATTGTGTGAGCGTCTGAAGCCATTCGTCAACAACCTGGTAGGTCCTTATCAGTGCGGCTTAAGACCAGGAAAGTCCACCATAGACCAAATCTTCACACTACGGCAGATCTCGGAAAAAACCCAGGAGCTTCAAATCGATACCTACCACCTTTTTATCGACTTTAAGGCCGCGTATGACAGCATCTATAGAGAGGAGTTATATAGAGCCATGTCTAGTTTTGGCATCCCTACCAAACTTGTCCGACTGTGTAGGATGACGATGGAGAACGCACGCTGCTCCATCAGGGTCGGAAAAGATCTCACCGATACATTCGATGTCAAAAAAGGTTTTAGGCAAGGCGATGCACTGTCATGCGACTTCTTCAACATCTTTCTTGAAAAAATAGTGCAAAACTCCCACGTCAACACAAGAGGCATAATCTTTCAAATATCCGTCCAATTGCTCGGATATGCCGACAATATTGACATGATTGGAAGAACGCAGCGTGATGTCAATGGCGCGTTTATGAGCATTGAGACGGAAGCGAAGAAGATGGGTTTAGTGGTCAATGAGGGCAAAACCAAGTATAAGCTGTCATCAAGAAAGGACACCCAACACCGACGTCTGGACAGAACGTCACGATAGACAGCTATAACTTTGAGGTAGTTAAGGACTTTGTCTACCTAGGCACCGCTATAAATTCAGACAACGACACCAGCGCTGAAATCAAACGAAGAATAACTCTTTCCATTCGCTGTTTCTTCGGACTAAGAAGGCAATTGAGTATTAAAGTCCTCTGTCGAGCAACTAAGGTGTCCCTGTATAAGACACTTATCATCCCTGTTATATATGTCACAGAGGCATAGACCTTGTCAAAGATAGATGAGAACGCTTTAGGATGTTTCGAGAGAAAAATTCTTCGGGTGATTTTTGGTCCCGTCTGCATAGATGGAAAGTGGAGAATAAGATTCAACGACGAACTTTAGGGGCTGTGCAGTGACACTGATCTGGTCAAACGAGTCAAGGTCCAGCGGCTTAGATGGCTGGGTCATGTAGAACGAGTGGACACCAACGCTCCGGCCCGTAAAGTCCTCGAATCCAGCCCCGAGGGACGGCGCAGTAGAGGAAGACCGCGACTCAGGTGGCGCACGCAAGTAGGAGAGGACCTCAACCAACTTGGAGTGCAAAACTGGAGGCAGCTAGCTAGGGACCGAGCTGGCTGGAGAAGTATGTTGGTTGAGGCCCTGGTTCGACCCGGACCGTAGCGCCACCTTAAGTAAGTAAGTAAGTAAGTATACCTTCTCTTAAAGGATGACGTTTCATCTGATCCAGATATGACTCCACCTATCGTTTTAAATAAGTGTTATCCACGTTTAGCCTTTCCTCTCGAATACCTTTTTAAACCTTCTTTGAAGTTTGGAAAATTTTCTAGTTTGTGAATGAAGTTTTTTACTATCCCTGTTCCGAAGAACGATGAAAAACTAGATTAAAAAAATTACAGGCCAATTGTAAGGCTTTCATGTATTCCTTAGCTGTTTGAAAAAGTAGTCTGCGAAAGTTTATCCCAAGGAATATAATCTGAAATCAGCAACACGGATATCAAAACTTCTTTAAGTTTTTCATTGTTTATTTATGTCTTTTTTTCTATTCCCTTGTTAATAATCAAATTTCAAATTATGTAAACCAATATCCAAAAAAATGGTGTTAGATAAAGGAATAGGTGATAATTTTTCTTCTAAAAACATGCCTTTGGAGTTTTCCCCGATAGCCCAGCAAAGCACACTTCATACAACTGGAGTTAACAAAATTTATAGTTTTATTCGGAAATCAATTCAAACAAATCAGAATGAAAACCAATTGTATGGCTTGATTAGTTGGAAAAACACAAATCATGTATTCAATTGCATCAAAAAAGGTAGCAGGAAGTAGCAGTGAACCAACAAATGAAACATGGCAACTGATAGTTGCAAAAAAAATGCTTCATTAAATGCTGTTTCTGTGAGTTGAGTTCCCAGAACGCTCGAAACATATGAGAATTCAGTAGTAAGGAAAAAAAAAACAAACAGAAACCCTTAAACTAAATTTAGAGATACCCAAAAAGTTGAACACTTAAAAAACGAACATGAGATATCAACATTGTGCCAATAAACCAATAAATCCACTTCATTTTATTTGCATGTTTCACTTCAATTTTCATTATCTACTTCACTTAGTTTCAGTTTTTTGATGCATGCAAATGCATAATTTGAATTGTTGTAAATGTTTAAAGCTGATGTAGGTATCAAATCGAACGTTTTTCTAACTAAAAGTAACCCCTCCTTGTTAGTTCCCGTAACAAGCTGAACACAAGTTTGTCACCGCAATTTAGTTTAAAAGAAACTCCAACTGCAAATCCGATCTGATACATCAAGATAACCTAATCAGACAAAAACACGAAGAGCGAATTGTAAACATATGAACATGAACTGAACGTACAAGTACATGAACTCGGCATCACAACGGTTACATACTAATGTCAAAAGGTGGAGTCAATTGAAAACCCCCAACGACCAACGTACATGAGAGCTTTCAATTTCAACCACTTTTTTTTCGCCGTCGGCGTCGGGCGCTGGTTGGGTCGGAAATATAGAAAAAGTTAGTTGCATTAAAAAAAAACTGATGGTTAGATACATTACTGGCTATTTCGCTTAGTCTCGTATTTTCTATATTTAAAGGCTATCACGGCTGTAGAACGGCAAGAAAAGCAATTAGAAACGCAAGGCGTCAGGACCCTGAAGGAAAATATTTAACATAAAAATCAAATTTACTTAAATTCTCGCATCGAGATCCAAAATAATTTATTTTCTTAAATTAAAATGAGGATTTATTGAGCTCTTAATGGGCAGATAATATCTGAAATAATTCAGTATTGCCTTCAATCCGAGAAATAAATCCTTGAAACCATTTTGCAGCGTTGAGTGTTTCGAATGAATGTGAATTTACTACACGTGAGTTGAGTTTCTGCAAAGGCATTTTGCGTTTTAAGCAGACCCATCATGTGGACCATTAAATCTTGATAATAATTTCCTCTCCTTTTTTTTTCTTCTCTAAAGTGTACCAGAGCATTAAACGTTAGGTAAAAGGTACTTAACCGAATAACCCTTTTCGTTATTAAGGCTTCTTTTATTGTGTCCAAATTCAGGTCTAACAAAGTGCTCACTGTTCAGTGTTCAGTTTTCAGAGGGACATAAAGGATGAAATAAGAACATTCTTTGCCTGATGGCTAGAACTTTTGTATCCATGTAATTTGCCTCCAGTGATGTGTACTATACTCAATTATTATCTTCCGGTATATTGTGTGATTTTTGCATGATGTGCACTGTCCTATTCATAGCTCATAACACGAGCAAGCCATACAGCAAGACAACAGAGTGCCCATCAGCCAACATGTATACATATATGTACATGTGTACAGCATCATTGGCTGGGTAGTAAACAGTGTTACCGCGGGCTCAAATTTTGACGAGTCCCAGTGGCTGAAAAAATGAGTCCTTTTGAAAAAAAATGAGTCCCTTCTGTTTTTTTTTTTTCAATCATAATTTACCTGTCCATTTTTAGTTCTTTAACTTGTTTTGCCACAACGATAGCCGAATAAAAACAAAGTACCTGCGTTGCGTAGCTGTTTCTTGCAATTTGTAATTTACAATTTACTTAAAACCACAGAGCAGATCCAGATACAGAGGAGAAACCATATGCGTGAAAATACGCAGCTGATTCTGATTACCGAATGTGTGCGGGTCAAAAATCAAAATTAAATACAGCACACGGATGTAAGCAAGAATATAAGAAAAATATAAAAAAGATGACAAAGACAATTGAGAAAGAAAATATTGTTTTTGCTTTCACTCAAACAAAGCGCCCCTATGAGTGAATCAAAGAAAATGTTTGAATGCTGACACAGCGTTCAGGTGTTCAGGAGTGAAATAAAAGCTACGTTTACACTATGCATTCTTCTCAAAATTAGTTTTGTCTACAAAATTTAACAAAGCTTTTGAAAATATTAATTAACGTTGACTTCAGAGTAAAGATGAATGATTTGTATAGAGGTAACTTGGATTCGTAAAAAAATGAGCCAAATCTAAATTTTGTGAGTCCCCGAGCCAAGTTAAAAAAAATGAGTCCCTTTTGGCACTATAGTGTCCCCGCGGTAACACTACTAGTAAAACTATTAAATGGGAACAACTTGAAGCTCCTATTGCACGCTAACAAGATTTTCTCTCTTGAGGCCATCCAAAATACAATTTTCTCATGGATGGGTTGAAGTATATCTTCATTCACAATCACCATCACAACGATTACCACTACTACTTTATCACAAGGACCACACATGTATATGTATACATAGAGAGGGACAGAATCTCACATCGCTTGTAAATTGTAATCATCGTTTACATTATCCGAAGCCAGGATTGTTTGGGGAATATCCAAACCGAAAACCCTTTACCCCAAGTCAGGGTTATCGTAATACAGAATTACGAGTCTGCAACATGATCCAGGACATGTTATATGCGCTTATTCGACGGATTCTTATTTTTTTTATATTTCCACAGGGCAAAGTAAACTCTGTGATGTTCTTGGTATCCGGCAAAATTATAAACATGACGAAAGACCAGAGAATACTCGTATACCAAAATGGTCTCGTGGGCAAAAATAAACAAAATAAAATAAAAATAAAATATGACTTTGAAGAATGGGACCAGATATACGGTCACATTGACAAACACAAACATTTATCACAAATGTTGTGATTGATGTCGGCAATGGAGTACTGCTGTCATCTGAGTCTTTCTTTCCTTTTCAATAGAAAAAAAACTGTACTTGTTGAAACCTTAAGCAGGATAAAAGTAATACCAGATTTTGGTTCACATTTCTCATCGATTTTAGCCAATTTTCCGTTAGGAAATGTGTTTTTCGAGTTATAGTGTGGAAGATTCAATATTGAAAGAACTTATATGTCTTTCTGTTAAACAATAGCATCACCACTGTGTGTTCTAAGCGAAATCTGAGAGCACGCCTCGTCAGAAAAGACTATTCAGCAAACGCGATGCTTCACAAAAGTCAACACAGTTCCTCTAAAATTTGAAGTTTCCGCGTAATACAAAATTACCTTAATCCATTTTATTATGTCTAATCAAAATCGGTTTGAAAGAAAGCAGCTGTCGGAAGTATTATTCGTAGGGTCAGTATTAACCACAAACATTTCTTTCAAGTACCAGTTTGAATAATTTCACGTTCTGTTCTGAATTCATTCACCTCAGAGCACTTCCCACATCAAAATCATAGCGTCATGATATCACACACGATTACGAACGTTTTTTTACTTGAAGGGCTTTAACTAAAGCTGCAAGGCAGCACAGCACACATAAAGTGAATGAAGTGCACGCCAAAGACAAACCACACAATGCACTAAAAACAGTTCTACACCATTATCTTTTAGCTTGAAGGCACTTCTTCAAGAGACAAGCAACACAATGTGATGTAGCCTTCAGTTCGTTTGTTTGGAGGGACATGTGTTTATGTACGATGTGATGAAAAATACTTACATTACAGCCATTCAAGGACATTTCAAATAGAAGAAAATAAACAAAGACTATATAGTAGGTGTGTTGTTGTCGCCCATCAGACTATCGCTAAAGAGCTTAAGTTCAGACTAAGAGGACGATATTTTCATATTTTTGCCCTAAAAATGTTTTGTGAGGAATTGTCGTCAACGTACCTATTGTTATGCTTATTAACACTTAGCTGTGCTATCTTTAGGTAAGTTTGGGCTTAGTATACATTGTGCTTCCAACCAATCCTGGAAGTCTGCTATGTAATCTGGCAAATGCACGGGATTTAATCTTGTTTGCTAATTAATATAAATATAAGCAAGCATTTTCTGTGGCAGTCTCTCTAGCCGCGATTTTCAAAACATAGCCATTTCCTACGCGTTATTCTAATATTCATAGACATTGAATATGGAACATTGGTTCGAAGTAAAAAGTTGTGGTAGCAAGCAGCATTTTACTTGTTTTCATTGAACCCTGACTCTACTTTTCACTTTGACTTAGTAAAATAGTTCATTTCAAACGATTTAGTTCCGTAGTCAAAAATAAATAGGGTAGCGTAACAAAGCGAGGAGCCCCTGGGCCTAGCGCATTTCTCACAACCATGTCTTATGAGTGAATGGAGGGGACCTACAAATTTCTGCCGGTTCCGAACGACTAATCGAAAAAGCGCTTTTTATGTCAATGAGTTTATTAACGGAGGAATTGTAAATTCTTCGTAAAAGGCGATATCCGTGGAAAAACATTTTTTCCTCTGTTAAGATTTTCATAGCGCCGCAGTCAGAGCACTCAAAGTCAAAGGCCGGGCCTATTTCTAACAGATATAGTTAAAAATTGTTAAGTCAATTCATTACGTAATTCTATTTATCAATTCAAGTTAAGTACGCACAAGCTTCCTAACTTCCAAAATCGAAGAAGAAGAAGAAAAATTCCCTATTTCCACTCGAACCCTTCGTCCTTTTCTCATCACACAATATTATTGTTGTATTGTTTTACAATGTTAAGATTGCATCGCTTAGAGCAAATGGTAGAATCAGTTACATCAAAATAGTGGATAAGCTGATGAAAACGCAAGGGTATGTCCAGCCACATAAACTATGGTGGATCGTATTCAAAACTCAAAATGTTCAACATAAAAGGACATAGTTACAAGAAATTCCAATAACCATAGACACAGTAAAAATCATCCCCATGGAACAACATAACACTTTATGAAGTACCTACCTAAAGTATGCAACACAACTCTAAACAGTCATTACGACACAGTACTCTCTCATTAGGTATTAAATAAAGTTTGGAACCATTGCCACCAGATAACCTAGTGTAAACGACAGCCATCACTCGAAAACACACTGTCTATACCTGGTTGCTGAAGCTGGTAGTCTGAACAAAGCCTTGGCTCATCTACATCGTTTCTTTTACAAAAACGACGAGAAAATAAATCGAAAATGTCCATGCGAAACTTTCCACTTTTTCAAAATGTTTGATATTCGGTATGTTTTTGGGGTGTGGACTCACCCAATGTGAAGGCACAACACTTTAAAACTTGAATGAAGATGGTTTTGAGCTCAATGAATTAAAAGACGAATTACAGCTCACGTCATCGAGTGAGTGAGTGGTTTCAGTGATCAAGTGAGTGACTAAGCATTTTGAGATTACAGGATAAGTGATCTCACGTATCGTAGGTATAGCTGTTTAAAATTGTACTAGTAACGTCGAATATTCAATTGTATACTTCGAGTGTCTATTAATTCACAGGTGTCACTGATGTCTTTTTAGACCAATTTTATTTTATTTTTTTTTCGGAAAAGTTCATTCCTTTGTAAGAAAAGACTTTTAGTGAGAACTTCAGAAAGTTGAAACTTTAAATGGACTCGGTTGGTGTTGTTGAAAGAAACATTTTTAATTGATACCTTGACGGTGCGGTTGTGAATGGCTTTTAATGGGCGTGGAGCAGTGATTTCTTTTAAAAATCGGGTTTTTTTTTTATTTTTTGAAAATGAGTTTCTTTAAAATCAAGTATGCAGTTTTTGGACCTTGCCAGAAGATGTGTCGACAAAAACTAATAAAAAATTCAAATCTACAGTTTTTAAAATATTCTAATAAACCAAAATCCATTTTAGAAATTACTAAAAAGCTCAAAACTAAAATTTTTCAAAATTTGATATCAAATCTTTCTTAAACGACCTTCGACGGCCATAATAAAAAATTTCGTTAGAATCGTGTAAGCCATTGATGAGCAAATCTGTCTCTTAAAAAAAGGTTCTATGGCAAGCACTGGTCTTAGAATTTTTCCAAAAAAATTTTATACTTCATAAAAGAGAAAGTTAAAAAGTAATACCTCACACAAAATTTAATAGAAATCAATTCAGCCGTTTTCCGTTTTTTTTTTTGGCCTTTTCCATAAATCCAAAGTGCAAAATTAAAAGAAAATCGTTCAAGCGGTTCAGGCTGTAAATCCAAATACACACAGACAGAATTGCAGGACATTTTTTTCGCATTTTCTATCATTTTAATCTTTACCGACTGCAAAATTTGCTTTGTAGTTCCTTCAATCGCAGTTTAAAATGAAATCTTTGAAGTATCTGCTTATTACTACTTAAACAGAGATTCATAAACTGCATACTTTAAATTTTAAAATAACATCAAAAGAGGCAAAATGTTGTGAGCACCAGCACCTACAAACTGTGTTATTTGTCTACAAAGCTATTCTGCCTCGACCTTCCGATGCTTTGGATTCAGTGTCTCTAATAAGATCGATGACCCAAACCCAAACAGTCCATCTATTATATTGCTTTTAGTTATTGACTTAATGAAACATAAACGATACCTTACCAAACCTGAAAAATTTGTACACACATCCAATTATAATTTCAAGCATATCTTCTTCTACAACGTACTCATATAAAACAGAAACGCTGCTACAAACGCTTATTCGCTTTTTCTTAAAATTAAACCACACATCATCCTCCATATACCTACTACGACTACTTACCAGTGCACAATTATGTATTCTTGTCCTATATCTGATAGTGTTGCTGTCATAGATGATGATGTTGCCAATGCCAATATCGTCTTTGGTGTCCTTGTCGAAAATACATTTACTAATTGCGACCATAATTTCATCGATTGGTCCTGTAGAATGTGGATACAGCTTCTTCTTCTTTTCTGTTCTTTTTCTCTATTGCAGAATGTATTCTGACTATTTTAAGCAATCCATGGCATATTAAACGCATAACATGTATTCATATCACATAAAAGATATTTTGTTTGAGACGTTGGGTATTCTCTTCGACACAAGGAATGATATTAAAAAAAAATTGAAGAAAAAACAAAGAAAACATAAACCGCACAACACACTGCTTCTATGCGATGATGATGATGTCGATAATGATGATGATATGTTTCCGTTTTTAATTAAAAAGATCTCGAGAACGATATGGTGTATTCTTCTTTTCCTTTTTTTCTTCTTTTGTTAGAGGATATAATTATTCGATATGCGTTAGATTTTGGATTTAAGTTGATCCTTACAATGGCACACAGTGTATGAATGGATTCGTCTACAACAACGACAACCTGAAATAAGAACGGAAGAAACAATCCATTTAGAATATTTCGAAGGTATAAAATTTGTCTGATACGAATATACTACATAATCTATTGAACGGAACAGGGTGATAATGGTGCTATTCGGGGACTTCCGATTTATCGTGTTGGGATAGATATATGTGTGGAAAGTGTGAATAGCATACGTAGGGATTATTATATACTGCATATGGATGTTCTAAAGTACCTATTATCATTTTATGTTTATCAATGTACGATTGAGTGGATTTCGATAAAAGGGATTGCCTTTATACGAGAAAATACAGGATATTGCAAAAATGTTTGGGAAGGTGATTTAGTCAAGTTGGGAGGATGTGAATTAGTTTCTGGAGAAAATTGGTTGGGAAAGACGTTTGTAAAAGAAGGGGGTTTGTTATATCGCAGCAATGGAGAGTGGAGACAAATAATTTTCTAGATATAACTTATGAGTCTATGTAAAATGGGATTTCATTGACTCCAAACTGGACTTGAGGTCCTTGCTATATTCAAAAAAACATGGCAAAGTGTTTCACTGGCAAGTAAATAAAAGGTTTGGTAAGGTGGTTCACATTTGTGTTGTACACAGACACTCAGACCCAAATACAGGTCTACCTGATAGCTGCCTTCTTTTTTTATTGCTTAAAGAGATTAGTTTGTTCTATAAATATACTTCATTCTTTCTAAACATGTGTAATGTGTGTTATTTTTTCCTCGTATACGTTCTCGTTGTGTTGGCGTTATTTACTAACCACTATCACATGCATTAATGATGACGAGCGTGAATAAGTGTATACAAATGAGCTTGCTCTGAATTCAGTTCCTACCGCTTAAGTCTCAGAGATGCAAAATAAAAGGTGATCGGAGAAAACTCAACACACGCCGCCATGATAAGGAGCATAGCGCATAGGTTACCAGCTCTGACCAGTTTTATGCCGAGTATTTGTAAATTGATTCGAAAAATGCTCCGCGTAGTCGTCATCCTCTCACCAGGGTTCACAGAGTGTGGTATAACTTAGGCCTAACACGTTTAAATGTTTGTCAAATGAGAAGGTCTACGTGGTAACGTCAATAAGATTTTTACAGAGCCTTTTCTACTACAAGACAACAAAAACATTGCAGTTTTCTTGTTAACGTTGGGGAGCATACATTTAGTCTATCTGCATCTGCATTGAATGAGTTCCTGTGTCTTAGGCAAAAAAAAAGAATGACTACTTGACTGGAACGCTGACCGAGGTGCACCTATAAAAAAAAGTAATGGCATCGTTCTACAATACCATTGAATAGAAATTCATTCAAAAAGTCGGATTAAAGGTGCCATGACAGGAACGAGATTCGGAAGTTTTACCAAAAGGTAAAAAGATTCTGCCAGGGTGGCAAGCCCCAACTCGAGCCTGTAAAAACCAGCAGAGAAACATAGTAGTAGAGTCAAAGTCACTACTGAGGATCTTCTGTAATATGTGAACGTCTGAAACCCCACGTCAACAACTTGATACGTCCTTATCCTTATGTGGTTCTACACCAGAGAAGTCCACAATAGACCAAATGTTCACATTACGGCAGATCTTGGAAAAAACCCGAGAGTATATTATCGATATACACCATCTTTTTATCGATTTCAAGGCCGCGTATGTCAGTATTTACAGAGACGAGCTGCACAGAGCCATGTCTGGTTTCGGCATCCCTGCAAAACTCTTACGACTACGCAGAATTCACGCTGCTCCGTCATGGTCGGTAAAGAACTCACCGATACCTTTGATGTCGAAAAAGGCTTTAGGCAAGGCGACAAACTGTCATGCGATTTCTTCAACATCATACTTGAAAGGATTGTAAGAAACTCCAACGTCAACACCAGAGGAACAATCTTTCAAAAGTCTGTACAATTACTCGCCTACGCAGACGATATTGACGTAATGGGAAGGAAAAAGGGTGATGTCAGGTGCTTTTGCGAGTATTGAAACAGAAACGGCAAAAATGGATTTGATGGTTAATGAGGGCAAAACGAAGTATATGTTGTCCTCAAACAAGGACACAGAATATCGACGAATTGGGCTAAGCGTCACAATAGACAGACATTACTTCGAGATAGTATAGAACTTCGTCTACCTAGGATCCGCAATTGATACGGAAAACAACATCAGTGCGGAGATCAAACGGAGCATAACTCCTACCAACCTTTGCTTCTTTTGGATTAAGAAGGCATTTGAGAAACAAAATCTTCTCCAGAAAATCCAAGGTAACCCTGCATAAGACCTTGATCATGTCAGTCCTACTTTACGACGCGGAAGCATGGACCTTATCGAAAGCGGATGCGGAAGCCCTTAGTCGTTTCAAAAGAATGATCTTTGGTCCCGTATGTGAAGACAATGTGTGGAGAAGAAGATAAAACAACCAGCTGTATATGAGCTGTACCACGACATTTGCATTGCCAGAAGAGTACGCATCGCGAGGCTACGATGGTTGGGCCATGTAGAGCGGATGGACCCAAACGCTCCGGCTCGTCGGGTGTTCGAAAGCACATTGCAGGGAAATCGCGGAAGGGGAAGACCTCGCCTTAGGTGGCGCAATCAAGTGGATGAAGACCTCAACCGACTTGGAGTGCGAAACTGGATAGAGCTCGCCCGAAATCGAAGTCGTTATAGAAGGATGTTGGTTGAGGCCCAGGTTCACCCCGAACTGTAATGCCCACCTAAGTTAGTAAGTTCTTGAGTACAAAAATATTATATTTTTTTAAATTACGGCTAATGATCATATTTAGCTGCTACCCCCGACGCCAGGTCCCAAACTGCTCCTTTTGTCATAAGTTAACCATTAATCTGAAACAAACAATTAAATTGTTTTCCTCTTCAGGACATACTAACGGGAAAGAAGAACCTTCAAAATCAAAAACAAAGTATAAAATTCTATTCAAAATAAACGTTCGAAAAATAAGCCAGAATTTAATGCAATTTTTTGTTAACATTTCTGATACCCAAAAAGTATTTTATCAAAGAGAAATATTTGTTTTTCCTTCCGGTCGTAATGTAGAGGTAGACAGACCTAACTAAATTTCAGACAAATCGGTTAATAACTTTTTGAGTTACAACACGACCAGTTTTTGAAAACACAATTTCGAGATAGTCCTATTTAAGATTTCAGTACATGAAAATGAAATACATTTGTTGGTAGATATACATGCCCTTGAGGTACGATAAAATTTTTAGCTGAAGTCATTGCTTACTTGTCTATGGCAGCCAGCCGCTAGGTCTAGACGTTTTTTATAAACGCAGCGATTTTCTTTTAATAAAATTGATCAAAGAATTTTTATTCAATTATGCTAAAAATTTAAATAAAGTGTAATTAAATGTTTGAAATGTTAACAAAGGTGAGTCATTTAAGAGTAAAACAAGAGGCTTCGAGCGTTTAAGAAGGTCGTAAAGACGTTGAAGATAACGACCGCCCCGGACGCCCCAGCACATCGACAACTGATGAAAACGTGAAAAAAGTGGTGGCTGGTTATAATTGAAAGCCGAGTGATGATGATGTTGGCATAATCGATTGGCCCATGCCATGAAATTTTTTGAATGTTTTCGGTATATGAAACGCTTGGTAACTAAATATCCTTCAAAACGGTTGAATTTTAAATAAACAAAGAAAGACGAATGGAAGTTGCTCAGTTTTCAATAAATGAATTACTGCAACGCGTTATAACAGGTGACAAAACATTGTATATATGACATTGAAAACATGGCTCAGTCGTCTCAAAGAAGGCCTCACTGACTTGCCAAACCCGAAACAAGCACACAACAAACGAAAATTACGAAGCTCATAAAATCACGTCTAACCTTAGAGCGGCTGCCACAGACAAAGTAAGTAATGAATACAGCTCACAATTTTAATATACTTCAGGGGCATATAAATACCAACATAAAAAATTCCGACTATTGTAGATTTTAAGAGATTCCCTTTGACCACATCCCGTTTATTGATACTCTTTGTTTAAAATAAGAGCTCAGTTTTTGTTGCACACGCAGAAAGACAGCATTATTTTTAAATACATGCCATATCTCAAAAATATAATAAAGTCGATAGATCTCTCTTAAAAGTTTTTACCTCTTGCATTATGTAAATAAGTCTCTGTTCATGAAAACTAAAGCCAGGTGTAGTAGTTCCTGTTTTATTCGAACTAATATCAAGCTGGATTGTACGTATTATTCTGTCATAATCTCTTGAACAACAGCTAAAGTGCTGGAATATCACTATTTTTGAGTGTTTCCATTTAAAAACAAACACTTTTAAGTATCTCGTTCATGGTGAATTAATTTCCCAAAAACCATTTGAAAATAGAAAAGACAGTTGGGTCTTCCTAGACCAAGCTTTAGAAACAGAATATTCATACGAAGACAATTTCGCCCATGTGCATGTTTGTGTTTCTTATCCTTTTGGCACAATAACCGACACACTAAATAGCACAAAGGAGCAATATCCCGAAAATAGGTATGCACATGTTAGTTTTCCTATTCAGAAGTCCTTTGCAGGAATTAAAATAAAAACACAATAACATACAGACACTGAAAAAGAAAAGGATCTTATTATCGTAACTTTTGTTCTCGAGTGTGCATTTAGTTTTTCCTAACACACATACTAGATGAAATTGCATTCCTTTACATTCGCTTATTGTTCTTTATTTTTATTTCCTTCGAGGACACACACATGGCAGAAATTGTCATAGATATAGAACATGCAAAATAGAGTCCTCTAGGGATAAAAATACGAGGCTGCTGCGTCCCTGTACACATTCACTTGGCTCACACGGAACTTATCAGAACATCTCCCTTTTTGAATAAGATGTTTAAATGTACAGTGATAATATCTATTTCAAGAACAATTTTCTGCTGGACTCTTGAGCACCCGCACCCGCATCCGCACAGAAAGCATGTCAAATGGAACAGTGTATTAGACAAAAGGCAAGCAATGTTCTATAAGTTGATATAAGTACCTTCATATGTTTCGTTTCGGGCCGCATTTTATAGTAAAAGAACCTCGCTGCATTTTTGATAAGGAAGAGTATTTGCAGAGTGTTCAATATCAATTTGAAATTGTAAACATTCACTCTATGATGAATGTGGTAATACCTTTCAGAAAGGATTTGCTTTTCTCGAAGCTTGTTTCCCGAGTCGTCGGTTCAGCGACTCACTCATTGTTTTGACAATCTTTTCAGCTTTTGGTTTGATTAACAAGGATTTAACTTCTTTGGGCGTGAGTATTGAAAGGATAGCTTACAGCTGAGTATTAAATCGTAAGGAAGCTCCCCAAAAGAAAAACTTTAAGGAAAAGTATTTTTTGAACACTCAGCCATTCGAAACTGACAGACATTTTGGGCAAATCAAACCAAAGCTAATCATTCAAATTATCTACTAAAGCATTTTTTGTCCAAAAAAATAAAAAATTCACCCCGTGACTCATGAGCCCAGTTTTCTTTACTAAAACAAATACAGCCTTGTGATGTTATTCAAACAAACTGATGCGTTTAAAGATACGACATCAGCCTTTGAATCATTCCAGTTGGTAAGCGACAAAAGCAGAAAACGACAGAGAAATTTAAAAAAAAATCTTTTTTCATTTGAAACTTGGGAAAAATGAAAAACACAATACAACGTCCTGAGTTGGACAAATTAAAAGGACGTATGAATGAATGAGAAAAACAAAATGGACAAAAGTTCAGAACGAACAATTTATTTAGGACTTTTTTTTGGTGTAGGTTTTGCAAACAAGAAAAGTTGAATGTTATCAGTTTTTGGAAGTAAGAGAAGTGAGAGGAAGAGAAAGATTTTTGTTTAGAAAAAAAAAGAAAACTGAAGCTTAAACCACTGGACATAAGGACATGCTGTAAAGTTTGCGTCGACCTCAAATATCTGAGGGTGATGTGACCAATGTTTTGTGTTTTATCCAACTGCGTTTTTTGTTTTGTTTTGTACTTCTCCACAATATTGAAAGATTTGAAAGTACTACAACAATCCGCTCTCAGCATGATTACGTTAAGTTTAAAGTTTTAAATTTTAACGCAACGTTGCCGTTGTAGATACGAGAGCAGAAATAACCACTTACAATGATTGAGATTGGTGTGATACATTTACACAAAAATGTTGGGCTAAAAAAAAAAGTTATGAAATTTTTCTTGAGTAATGAGGGTGCTTCTTGGGGCAAACAATGAAAGCAAATGGAAATTATTCGTATTCCATTTACGTAAAAGGATCGCTAAGAGGGTATATACCTTTTAGGACTAAGTGGATACGATGCACCTGTAAAAACTATGTATTATGAAACTTTTATGTTGTGAATAGAAAAATAATATATAACCTCTAATGTGAAAGATATAAGATCAAAATGAAATTGAAATTTTAATAAGAAACAAAGTGTGAAAGGCTCTCGGCGTTTGAGAAATTGCATAGAACAATCTCCCAACTATTTTCATGAGCTGTGATATTTTTTTAAAGAATACATAAAACAGATATAATTTTATGTTATGGCCAAGAACTTAACTTTATTCCAGCCGAGAGGCCCAACTGTCGCCCACTTTTTACAGCATTTGAGGCCGTATGTCAGCAATAACACACCGAATATACACTTTCAAGGCGTCAATTCTCTCGGGTTTACCTTGTAGACAAACTTCACATAACTTCACAAAAAATAGTCCAGCGGTGTTAAATAGCCCGATCTAAGAGGTAACTCACAGGTGTAAAGGTCGAAATTATGTGAAAATTGGCGTCAACAGCGGTTACGTTTCAAGACAATTTACTGAACGTAGACAGTGCCCAGTGGTCGTTCGGCGTCAATTCTTCCACAAACCAAACTGAGCTTCAAATCAAATGACAGCAGCCAAAAAAAAATAACTTATTCATCATCAACTATTATAACATCACCATTAACCTCTACAGCACCACTACGCTCAAGTCTTAAAATCATTACAGGTGCATTGCCTTCAAAATAATTTCAGTAAATTTAAAATTCTTTTTTCGATTTTTATATTTATTTGTTCTTGAGACTTGAGAAAAAGCCTTAAAGAATGAATTATAGCGGCCAAAAAGAAAACCACCTTGGAAGAATAAGTTGTTCCATTTTTCCACGTCATTTTTCTACTTTCAATCGATTATTATCTCACCCAAAAGTGGAACCAATCCTTACATTGCTTTGGGGAAAGTGATGGAGTCTGGCAAGAAATTCTGTCATCTATAAAGCATTCATTTGCTATCGATGAGTCTTTTTTTCTTTGGCTGAGTAACTAACTTTCAGACTGTTCAATTTAAGATGTATTTGACATTCCTGATACTTATCTTATAACCGCTGGTATTACCCAGGGTTCCAAGTTGTTTTCCACACTCTTTCTTTTATTAATAAATGACCTCTTGTTTGAAAGCTCTAATCAACTAAATTGTTTTACTGACGACTTTGCACTCAGTTTCTCATATTCATAACTGGACCATTGCAAATGATGAAATGACTATGTGTAAACGACGATCTTCGTCGGAATTGGGACAATCGCACATTTGAAGTCGCGAAAAACTCTGAAAAATACTTTGTAAGAAAATTGTTAAACACTCTGATCTGGCTACAATCTTTAAAACCTTAATACATACATCCCAAACTACAGTACAATTTCTATGTTTGGTAAAGCCAGTACCTTATCAAATATCAATGCGTCAACTTGATAGGGTTCAACATAGAGCACTTAAACTTAAAAGAGACAGTTCAATTGCAGGATCAATTGATTCTCTGATGGAACATCGTCGTAACGTTTCATGTCTCACTCTTTTGTATCGTTAATTTAATAAACAGTGCTCTAGTGAACAAGCCAGTTGCACTCCTCCCGTCAACTAGTTTAACTTCAACACCGCAATGCGCATCAGTTCTTCCATTAGCCCAATTTCATTCGTACAGTTAAGTACTTACATATTTACTTAAGTTGGCATTACAATTCGGGGTAAACCTGAGTCTCAACCAACAGTTGAATACAGAGATTCATATCTTAGCTGCTCTACTCGGATGTAGAATGATTTACCCAACTCAATTTAGCCCATACACATCACAATGCTCAGAAATCAAAACTAGTGTCCTTTCTTATCCTTACCTTTTTTCCTAAATTCTGTACAGTGTTTTCAACTTTATAAGCGTAGTCACAACCCCTTAAAGTGCACATGAATTGTAAAAAAGAATCGTAAATAGTTAACTACAAAAAGTAAAACAAAAAAAGGCTTAAAAGTAATTGTTTTATTTACTACTAATCATTACAACTATTTGGGTACAACAGCCTCGTGCCCATGGCGTGATATATAACTTGTTTGTCTGTTATGAGAAGTTCGTGGTTCAAACCCCAAAAATATAAAATTGTTTTTCATCAGCAGGTATGACCTTTCATGAGGAATTATCACAACCTTCGAGAGTAGTAACAGTAGATACCATCAAAAGCGATTTTTCAGTTCGGATTCGCCAAACTTTGTTTGGTCCCCTCTTTTCCCCAAAAACAAGGTTTAGAGAAGGGTTCCACTAGCTCTTTAGTCCTAGACTTTTATTTGTTTTTTTTTAACTTAACAACAGCTTGGAATAGTCACCTGATTAGTGCACTTTGTTCAATCATTCCTTTGACGAAAAAAGGTAAGAAATAATTTTCTGCAGGTTCAAAAAAGCCAAATTAAATTTTTAGGTATTACATACATTCATTTGAATATACCGACCTCCGAGTAAAGTAATAGGCCGACACTTGAACCCTTTATTGATATAAGCTAAGTAATAAAGTTAGTGCATTTTAAGGGATTTTTTCTAAATACAGCATCTGTGCTGTATAAGTTCAATCTGACTACGTCTTTAATACAATTCAAGTTCAATTTTATGATCTATTTGACAAATTAGTTCATTGATTCAGATGGTGGTAGCTCTACCCTTTTTTTTTAATTTAAAAACCCACACTCTATTCTTATTTTTAGGGACAGTTCCAACTTCCAACAGACGACGCACATATTTTCAATAAAGTTTTTGTATATGTCAAGAAGTTCCCTAAAAAGCAACGTTTTCTATGAGTAAAGAATTAATAATTCTCGTTGCTGAAATGGTAATGTTTTTTTTTTGTGGAATTTCCTAAGAAAAAGGCCTCAGTAAAAAGCCACTTAAAAGTTAATCATATTAATTCTATCCATATGGTGTTCAGTTGGTAATGCAAAACATCTTCTAGTAATAACTCGTTCACAGAAACAGTTGACACAAAATGAACTTGAATCTTATGTCGTATTTCCAGCTGCTGTGCCATTCTATAAGTGCTTTTGTTTGATATGTGTATAGACACTGAGACAACTTAATTATAATCTTCATTGGCGATAGAAATGAGAATACTTAAAAAAAGAATATTATAAAAACTACATCAAACTATTCATCAACTGTCATCAGTTGATCGCACCAATTGTATTCAAATCAAACCAATGGTTGAAGGAAATTCAAGAGAACTATTTGCAAACAATTACACCACACTTTTTGGGTGTGAAACTCAATATGCACTTGACACTTCACTAAAAATTGTGCAAAAAAAAAACTACACAATCGCCATGCCATTTAAATTGTAAACAAATTTTGCAATTATAAATTCATTGTTATGGAAGCTCTCAAAGCCAACTTTTTTCTTTTCTTTATCATATTTGATTACACTCGTAAACCACATTCCTGTTTCCGATTTCATTTCAAAGTATAAAGCAATAAGAAAATAGCAAGCTATAGAAGAACCAAACACCTTAACACTACTTTACCCCAAGGTAGGTACAGGGTACACCACATGAGTAATGGCTTCTAGGGTATCTAACTACTGTAAAACTGTTATGATCATAAAGTTTTATAATGATGCTGTAAGATGGTATTTTATTACACTTGCTACCGCTAACGCGTTTCATTACAAATAGCTTCCAGGCAGTGTTAAATATGCTTTCATATACGCATAGCGTGGAGAATAACTAAGCATACAAAGTTTGGATTTGATAGGGTTATGAGTTGCTTAATTGTATATCATGGAATAAGTGGTTTTTGATTTGAAACGAAAGGCCTTGCTTTCGCAGGAAAATATAAAATTCTGCTTCTAAATTTAATTGCATTTAACTTTTGTCTAATTGAAACCAAGCCAATCCAATGAAGAGACCAGAATTCATTTCATATTTGAGCAATTTATAAACCTTCTTCAGCGCTATAAAGATGTGGTGATCATCGCGAGATTTCTTGCAGTAGATGAATTCCTTGAAATATAACACTGGTCTACAAAATTTAACTCCAATTTCCTTTCTAGACTGCACCTAGGCCTCAAAATAATACATGACCGTGTATTCCAACTTTTGAAGCCAAATATCTCAAAATTTGATGTAATAGAGCCATTTTGAGACCAGATATGGATTCAGCGGATAGCAAATCATCGGAAAAGCAATGGTTTCTTTTTGGGTTAACATATTTTTCATGTTAAAACAGAGGCTGAAAGATAACAAAAACTGGTCTTTTTCGATCTTGAAGGCTTAATATCTTAGAAACATTAGCTCTTAGGTAGATTCTAAGCTCATATTTAGATTCAGCGAAGGAAAAACCTATAAAATAATATAGTTTGCTTTTGGAAACACAACCACTGTTGACCAGTGTAATAGATACGGCTCTTCAAAGGCATTCTCATTGATTTACTTTCATTGATTACCTTTCCTACCAATAGCATTTTATGCCAAAACGTTGGCTATAGACCCCACAAAAGTAATTTTGTTGCCGAATTTAATAAAATCATTTGATCATTATTAATCAATTTGGAACAGAGGCTAAAAACGGCACCATAACTAAGCAATATAATTGAAATTTTTCCATCACCATACCACCCCTTATAATTACTTAATAATTAGAGTTCAAAAGCATGACCAACCATTCAGGAGTAAACAAAAATTATCCTGTGGGTCTCCATAGCAAAATACTAATACTAATAATAATAATAATAATAATAGAAGAAGAAGAAGAAGTTCTATAAATAATGCTAATGAAGGCAATAAAAGTATCTAAAATTTGCATTAAATTTATCTCATTTTATAAACACCATCCTTTCATAATAAAGCCAACCAGTCTGGGAAACCATAAAACACCAATTAATCGATTTCTCTTTATGTTGCTAATGGCAAGAGAAACAACAGTAACTTAACATTAAATTTTGTGGTCTTTTTGGCCACAGGCGAGGTTATAAAATTCAAAGAACAACTAACTTATCCCAAGCTGTCACAGTTTGATGTATATTTGAAACAAACAACAATAAATTGGTCATTATATTTGGAGGAAAACTTAGAATTAAACTGGATTTAAACACGCCACTTAGATATGGCATTTTGTTTCCTGTTATAAACACATTTGAATTATGATTTGAACGAGTTAAGAGTTTTGTTATCGTAATAATTCTTCTCATTTTTGCATAACATATTCTCTAATTTAAATTAAACGTGTTGAAGAAAATTATCAACAAATTTGTAAAGGGAACATGAGCATGGGATGTTGAACACGTTGAGATTTGTTAAAAAAAAAATGAAATAAAACAGTAAAAGGTGTGAAAAGAAGTGAATTCAAAATGTAACCCATGAACGCGTATTTTCGAATATTTTATGAGTTGTTACAGGTATCAGGACTATTAAATGCTAAACTATGCTAATTTTGATTGGAAGTGTGTATGCAGACTATTTACATGTTCCATATTCATGAAGTTTTAGAGAAACGAAAGACTTAAATCAAGACATTGGTGATTAAAAATATTTAAAAACTATACATCAATGTATGTGAAGCATAAAAAGAGAACCAAGGCTTTAAAGATCTAAAAAAAAAGTGTTGAGGTGCTTTAACATATTCGTAAAGAACGAAGTTTTATACGCATTTACAAATACTCTTTGTCGTTAGTTGTGTTTAGATTTTTCACGCAAGAGAAGTGTTTCCTGATAAGAAAGAAAAATGTAAAAACCTCCCAGGTGGCAATAGAGTCGTGTTTAGACCAAACAATCCCTTTAAAATTATCCCAACCGAAGAAAATAATAAATTCATTATTTAAATGCAAAGTGTGTTTTTATTAGACGCGTGGTTTTCAATCTGGCAATACTTTTTCAAAGTTGGTGTCCTTGACAGCTGAAAGAATAGTTACTAAACGACCTATGGGTCGAGTTTAAACCTGTAAGTTACCTCCAAGGCGCCAAGATCGGTTGATTTAACACCGCTAGACTATTTTTTGTGGTTATGCGAATTCAGTTGTCTACGCAGATAAACCCGAGACCATTGACGCCTTAGAAAAGAATGTTCGGTAGGTAATTGCTGACATACATCCTCAAACGATGCAAAAATCGGTCGAAAATTGGGCTTCTCACTAAATATGAAAAAGAACAAAAGACATGGAAGGATCAAAGATCCAAGACCACAACTCTAAAATTGTTTGCGTTTCGCCCAGGTACGGCAGTGGGCTCATCAGTTAGATGCTGCCGTACCCTTGCGAAACGCAAACAATTTTAGAGTTGTGGTCTTGGATCTTTGATCCTTCCATGTCTTTTGACTTCCAATTCAACTCAAAAAGCTTTTGACAATAACAAATTCTTTGTTATTGTATTTCTTTTCTTAAATTGAAGCCTAACTAAATAGACCAATGGCAAAAATTTTTTCTAAGTATTAGAATGTTATATACATTCACTTAGAAATAATAAAATTCACAGCATGTGAGTGTTGTGAAATTTATAAGTGTTTCGGTGTAAGCCAAACCAATTCGCGTCTTAGAAGGGTACGGCAGCATCTAACTGATGAGCCCACTGCCGTAACTGGGCGAAACGCAAACAATTTTAGAGTTGTGGTCTTGGATCTTTGATCCTTCCATGTCTTTTGACTTCCAATTCAACTCAAAAAACTTTTGACAATAACAAATTCTTTGTTATTGTATTTCTTTTCATGAAAAAGAACGTTGCTCAAATGGCAACATCAGCACAATACCTTGTCTGATTTAATACTGTAGTTTATGGTTTAAGTCAATGCTATGAACTTGAAGTGCTTGGATTGTTCTCGTATTGTTAGGATAGCATAGATTGACAAACAATAGCCAAAAGAGGTCAAATCGCGTCGCCAAGATCGCCGATTGATATCGCCAAGACGGCTGTTAACATGTTTTGAGAATTTGCGACGCAAAAAATCGATTGTGTCCTAGACTGTGTGACATGCATGGCACGCTATCCTGTATGAACCCTACCTCGCCCAAGTTAATCTCATCTTTTAAAGTAAGCTGGTTAATTTGGCTTCGAAAGAAATAAATGGAGTGACGCAACAGAGCGAGGAGCCCCTGGGGCCTAGCGCATTTCTCAAAATTACGCCTTGTGAGAGAACGGAGGGGAGGAGGGGTCCTACGATTTTCTGTGGATTCCGAACGGCTAACTGAGAAAGCGCTTTTGATGACAATGAATTTACTATCGGAGGACTTGCTAATTACTCGCAAAAGGCGACAACCGTGGAAAAACATTTTTGCTCCTGTTGAATTCGAACACCGAGCCTTTGGGTTAACATGCAGACATGCTAACCATCACACTACGGGTACGCGTACCACAACATAAACTTTTGACCGAAATATTGTTCCCAACCTCTTTTTCGCAGACAAATTTATCAACAATGACATCACTCCGCAGTTACTCTCTGTGGATTCTGGGCTTCTAGACGATCAAAAGCGGATTCTCCGATCGGAATAGATAATTTCGTTGTCCAATTCAAGCTTTTCTTAAGCCCAAACTGCGAAGCAATAACGGTTGACATCAATGCCGAATTGAGGTTAGGGAATTGAATTTAATACTTTCAGACACAGTAGCCATATTCCTGACTTTGCGAAGCGGACCATGTCCACTAGTACGCCAGTCTCACGAGCTTTTTGCAAGAACTAAGATACAGCGACGCTAAGCTGTACCAAAACTTCTTTTTAAAAAAAATGTTGCAATGGTTTTCGAAATGAGTTCTCAATATTTCCTTACGTTATTCTGGTTAGATTTTCACTCGGATGAGGTATGCTAAAAATCTCCAGAATTCGTCGACCTAGGACACGAAAATAACATCAAAACGGAGAATCACTCTTGCCCTTCGCTGATACTTTGAGAAAGCAATAGATATCAAGCTCTCTCTAGAAAAACCTAAGGCAACACTTATTAAGATCCTGATCATAACAGTTTCTTATAGCAAGCGAAAAAACGGACCATTTCTAGTTCAGCACCGTTTGATGTACTATTTTAATCGTTTCACCGTACATAGGAGAAGGTGTTATTCAGCAATGGCCACAATCAATTTTAAGCAGTGCATAATTTCTGTGAGCTTCGCTATAAGTTTGTTCGATTTAAAAATTATAGGCTAATCTATTTAGTGTGGAAGTATCCATGTCAAGTCTCTAGTCTACACCGATAAGCCATCAGAGACCGGGAAAACAACATTCAACGGGTTATTGTAGACGTACGACAGCAAATGCTGCAAAGAATGATCGAAAATCGAGTCTCAAGATTCGACTAATCCGAGGAGTGACTAAACATCATATTCAAATGAAAATGGCAAAGAATTGTCTCTAAATAAAGTCAATTTTGTGCATATCAATGCAATTGATTTGTGTTTCAATTCAGACAACAACTGTGAAATTTGGTCAACTTTAATGAATAACAACTTAAGTTTTTCTTTTATATTTATAATGACAGTGCGTAGATTTGTCAAACAATTCGTTCCACAGAGTTTCTGCTTCAATAGTTAAGAAAAATGAGATAAAATGAGAAAATTTAATACCTAATCTAGACTAATGGGGCACCTACACTTGTTTTGCGTCTACTGAACTACGACTTCATCCTAAAAACTCTTTCCGAAAAATATCTTCCCTTTAAATGGCCTCTTCAAGACTCCCAACGTTCTTTCTTATCCCCATCTTAGATACCAATTTATCCTTAACCATTTGACTTATAAACATACATAAACTGTTTACGTTGTAGCAGTGATAAAAATAACCACCCCTCTGCGTATTCTCAAAGATCTTCTAATAAATTAGAGTAAAAAACACCCCTTCGAAGAAAAATAATCACTTCACGCTATAAATTAATCTTTCAAACTGATTTAATAAAAAATTAAGGATCTTTATTACAAAAATACATTAAGCTCTTATCTAAAGCAATAAAGGTATCTTAGTGGTGGCGGTCGATTGCTACGAACGGAAGTAGAAATAGGAGTTTAAAGTCTAACTAATTCCATATTTTACGACTGTTTTCTTACAACAAAACGCCCAACTTCCACACTACAACCCCTTTAATTATAAACCAATTCCACTTGCTGCAGTTTTACTGTTAAAAGTCATTAAGGGTTAGCAATTCAATTACTATTGCCGTGGATTCTCCATCGTCCTGGTTTGAAAAAAAATGCATACACACTCACACATACATACAAAAAAGTATATTCTTGACTCTTCTCTTTACACCGATTTAAGGTAAAATTGAGTCCTTTCAAATCGAAATCATAAACCAATGTCAACAGCCGGTGGGTGTGCACTGCACTAACAACAATTTACCAAAGTAAAACCTAGGGTATTGCTTTGATTTGGTCGCATCATGACACGGGTGCACACCCCCAATTCAATATGCTTTTAATGTGTACAGAGCTGCATCTGCACTCAAAGGTTTTAAGGCCCTAAATGCAAAATCCACTGTGTAGATCAAGAGAGGCATTTTCTTTTACATTCGAAAATATATGCCAATTTACACCTTGGCTTTTAACTCTATATAAGGAGGACCTTATATAGAACAATATGCACTCTGTAGAAGGTATAAGTAGTTCTAGGGGATCGGATTTCCTTCATAATGTGAAAAGCAGTGGAAGCTTTGAAGGAATTTTGGTGCTTTTTTAAAAGTGAGGACTAATAAAAATTTTTAAAAACGTAGGAGTAAATGGTAAATTTCTTTTTGTCAAAAGAAGTTGAAAGAGCTTGAGCTTACTTTCATTTTCATTGGTATTTAAAAGTAGAGTCAAAAATAACATTCGAATGATGTAAATTAGAACAAAGTTACATAGTGGGACCATTGTGTGGAAAAATTTTCCACATTCGTTTGGTGCGGCGAGTAGTTTAAAAATGTAGGTATGCTTTGGAAGGTTAACTAATCAGATAAGAAAACAATTTCGAATCGAAAAGTTATGAAGCGTAAGAAGATCCATTGGTAATTCAATTTGAAAACTGGGTTCCTTGATCCGACACGGACACTGAAAGGGCTTACCGGGTTAAAGTGCCGTTGAAGACCAAATTCACCTCATAAATACAAAACGCCTTGAAGACAGACAAAAAAATTGTTTTGTAAAAATTAGAGAACCCTCACATATGTACCTACTATTCGCCTTCAAGCCTACCCCTTTGTAGCGGTCGTGGAACTTACTATTCTTCCGACATACTGGCTTCCGATAAATGTAAACAATACACCCCTCGCTGCTAGCGTCACAGGCACAACCAACTCCAGTCCAGTGCACTGCCATCCATTTAAGATCTAAGCGAAACTAGGGTGAGGTAATAAAACCGCTGTTTATTTACGAATTTATAAATAAATTTTAATGCAGATATAATTGCGAATGTCACGCGATACGATGTTGTTGGGGCTGGCAATTATTTTTGCACGGACATGTAAGCCGACACGGGATATGTTTGGGGTTTTTTGCGCTTCAGTTGTGGCCCAGGTTGTACTTGTGATGCTATTTGTGGACGTGAAATTGCTTCATGACCGTGTGTTGCAAATGCTTTTGCTATGCCTTTGGCAAAAGCTACCACAGAACTGAAGAGAGGGCTGTGTAACTCCTATAAGTTATTGCATAAGGGTTGATGGGGCACGTTTGAACTGAGGCTTTCAATAGGACAAAGCTGCAGTGTAGGTAATTGTACGTTGGGAGTCTTTTTTTTGCGTGATTTACATATTATGTGGTGAATGTATGGGCTTATTTTTTTGTGAGGTGAAAAATCCACAGTATTTGTAGTATTAAGGAAGCGAACTTTTTGTTTTTCATATGAATGTGGTACCACCAGTTGTTGTCTGGTCTTTCTATGCGCAAAAGGGACCGACACATAAGAGTGGACTGGTATTTTTATCATTGGGACGTTGGGAATACATTCCTTTCAGTTGACAGCGTTTGAAAAGGGAAACGAAAAGTAAAGACGGTTAATGACTCAGGCACCTTTCGTTTCACTAAAAAAAATCCATCTTTTTATGGATGGGTTGCGATGGCCTAATTACAGGATATGGATCTACCTATGTTTTACCTTTGTGGCTAGCAGTTCTTAGAACAAGAAAATAGTATAAAGTATATGTATTAACAACATCATTCATCACTATCACAAGCAATTTCTTGCCCAATCAATCATAATGTCTCTATAAAGCATTACATCAGCCGATTTGGTATATAAGATATATAACAGAACCAATTCCTTCGAGTTTTCAAAGTTTTCGCCGAACAAAACAATTATTTTATTAGGAGGTTACCCACAAAAACCACACCTTTCACAAGATGACATGACGACCTGTCATTAAACCCAACTCGCAAGATATATCATTTCTGTTGATTTATCTAAACATTTTCCACATTAAAAGTTACCTTGACAATCTTATGGTGATCTCTCAATTACTTTGGAGTGGAAAAAGTAAAAGGTAATCGTGTTAGCAGAATGTCGCGTCGGCGGAGTGCGGCCGGCGTGGCGTGGCGGTGGCGATGGTATATTTTTGGGACAAACGTTCATTCAGGTCACATTTATGTTACTCAGACGATTAAATTTATCATAAAACTTGTGATTGTGCTTGAACGGTGTTTAAGGAAAGGTGACATTTTTATGCATGGGTGGAGTTGCATATTAACTTACAAGAGAAACATTCTTTTGAAAAGAGGTTGGAGATCTTCGGTTGGGTTAAGGCTGCTTAGTTTTTAGAGGCAGAAAAAAAATATGTTTCGAATGTTGATTCATTTAATAGAAAAAACTATAAATACAAGCTTCGACTTGGAACACTATAAATCAGATACATCAATTTGGAAAAGGTGCGTCCATAATATGCCAATCGCTACCATTCGGCGTAATTTGAACGCACCTTTGTAGGTATACATACTTTTTTTGATATCTCTAAAAAAAACAAACTAATAAATAAAAAGATTGGTAAAATTTTTAACAGTTAAGACACTACAAAGCTTATTTAAAAAAAACTTTAAAAATAAACAAAGAGAATGCCAAAACAGGGCGAGGATCCTGGAGTCTATCGCTTTTCTCACAACCAAACTTTGTGAGGGAAATTAATGTAACACCAACGATTTTCTGTCGATTCTGAACGACTAATCGAGAAGGTGCTTTTCATGGCAATGAACCTACTATCGGAAGACTTGACAATTCGTGATGAGATTAGATACCCGTGGAAAGACATTAATTTGTTGTTTTCTTTTAAGAAAAAAAATTTTAGTCAATTTATTACAAATTTCTTCTTTCCCATTTCTGTACAATAAAAGTAGTCTCAATTTAGTCACAGAAAGAATAAAACGGACGGACCTCAACATTAAGTGAATTCATTTAAAAGATCCTACCACCTCAGGTAAAAAAGTGCGCAATAATCGAAGACCGTAAAATCGGAAATAAAGGGTGACGTGCGGTTTCGAAAATGAAATAAAACGCATATAATTTAATGTTGTGGTCAAAAATTTAGCTTTATTATAAAGATAAGGTTTGTCATTATGTTTTTAAAAATGGATTCGAGCAAATGGGCCAGTTTTAAACCACTTTTTGTAGCATTTGGGGCCTTATGTCAGCAAATACATACCGAATATTCTCCAACACAAACGAATTCACATAAGCCAAAAGTAAAAAGCTAGGTGTTTTATTGCACGACCTTGGAGGTAACTCACAGGTTTAAAACTCGAAATTATGTAAAAATCGGTATCAACATTGATTTCGATTCGAAACAATTTATCGAACGTAGACAGTCTCCAGTGGTCGTGCGGATTTAATTCTTGACGACAAAATGGCAAAACAAACAGAGCACAAACCAAGTGGCAGCTGTCAAAAAGTATGAAAAAAGTATTGCCAGATAGAAAGCCACACGTCTAAAAAAAAACACCATTTACTTTATCGATTTTCATGAATACGCCGTTAGATGGTTGGCGGGACTTGTTGTAAAGAACACACCTACCTTTTGCCAAAGCGGTGGTGGTATGGTTAAGCAGGATAACTTTGGAGAGTTCTCGCTGTGCCGTCGGTAACAAATTCGCAAGGCCTTTTATGCCGGAAAAGGCTTTCGACGAGGCGACAAACTGTCAATCGATTTCTTTTGAAAAAATTGTACAAAACTCAAACGTCAACACCAATGGAACAATCTTTCAAAAGTCTGTACAATTACTCGCTTACGCAGACGATATTGTGGTAAATGGAAGGAGGAAGCGTGAGGTCATAGGTGCTCTTGCGAGCATTTAAGAAAAATTGGCACCACTGGGCCACACGAACTTGGGATAGTGTGCTAAATACGATATCAAAATTTTGAAAAATCAATATTTTTTTTACAAAACTTATAAAAATTTTTAAAAATTAAAATTTTTCAAATGTTGATATGTAATTTTTCTTAAACAATTTACGACTTAAGATACTAGATTTCGTCAATATCGTGTAGGCCATTAACGAAAAAGTCGGTTTTGAAAAACGGTACTATGTGAGATACCGTTTTAAGACATTTTCCACTTTTTTTTTACGTCGTAAGAAATTCAATCTAAAAAAATTCATCACACAGTCGTTGGAGCCGTTTTCGAGAAAAATTAGTATTATCACATCGGTTGTATGGCAGGTACCGTTAGTTCAAGACCCAAGGACCGAATTCCAAAAATTTCTCTGTAGGCTTCCCTACAAACAGGCACTAACAGACAGTCAGAATTGCAGGGCCTACTTTTTTTCGTATTCTCTGTCATCGTAGTGTAATTCTTAGTTGTTATCTCAAAACTTTTTTTTTTTGTACGATTACAAAACTTGACTTATAGTAACCATAATGGCAAGTAAAAAGCGGCAAAATTGGGTTTGATGGTTAATGAGGAAAAAACGAAGTACTTCTGTTGTCATCAAACAAAGACACTGAACATCAACGAATTGAACAAACGTCACAATAGACAAACATAACTTCGAGGTACAGGACTTCGTCTACCTAGGATCTGCTATAGACACGAAAAAAACAACATTAGTGTTGCATCTTTGGGTTTAGAAGGCAATTGAGAAATAAAATAGGGTGAACCACCCAATCATTGACACCTTAAGCGAAATCTCAACTTTTTTGGGCCATAATAATTCCGAATAACAGAAAACTGTCCACATTTTTTTGATTTTTAATTTTTCGATATATTTTTTTCTTTATTAAAGTAAACGGAAGCTAAATTCATACATTAAAAGATTAATTAATGAATAAAAAGTTCATCAATGTCTACATACCCAATGATTGGCACAATTTTTCAATCATTGGCACTAACCAATCCAATGATTGGCACATTGGATTTGTAAGGAAAATTAGTATGAGTTACCAAATTTGTAATTTATTACGTGTCCAATGATTGGCATAGTGCCAATCAACCCAGTGAATAGCATTTTTGCTAATGATTGGCATGGATTCCAAAGATTGGCACAGTGCCAATCAACCCAATGATTGGCACATTTTCCAGTGATTGGCTTGCGCCAATCACTGGCCTAGGCCTGAAATTTCAATACAATAGTTAGCACCACTGATAAATACTATATTTTACTTGAAATATTTAAAAAAAAACTAGCTTACCTATTCTTTGCACTTTAATTATTTAAAAAATCAAAACTTCACAACGGTATTGACCTTTTATCCACTATATTCCTTCGCAATAAACGCTCCACTTTGCTTGTGCATATCACAAGGTTTAACTAAAATTTGGCGCGAAATTGAGGAAACATTTTTGACAGCTGTATTTCCACGGCTATCAACCTTTAGGGGGGAAAAAATGATGCCAAACTATGCAGAAATAAGTAAGGATAGTATTAAAAAAGAAAATATTTAAAAAAAAATTTAAGATCCGATATATTTAAGTCTTTTATGAGGTATGTGCCAATCATTGGGGGGGTGCCAACAATAGGCCGGTTTACCCTATTCTCTACAAAAGCCAAGACAACTCTTTATAAGACCTTAATCATGCTTTACGAAGCCTGCACTTTATCGAAAGCGGATGAGGAAAGCTTTGGTCGTTTCGAACAAATAGTATAGAATGGTTGTTGGTACCAAATGTGAAGGCAATGCATGGAGATAAAGATTCAACAACGAGCTGTATGAGCTGTACCGCGATAGGGGCCTAGACAGAAGAGTACGCATCGCAACACTAAGATGGCTGGAAAATGAAGAGCGGATGGACAGTAACACTCTGGCTCACGGTGTTTGACTGCACGTTGCAGGGAAATCGCGGAAGGGGAACAACTCGTAGATGTCGCAGTCAAGTGCAAGAAGACTTCAATCGAGAATTGTAGGTCCCCTCCATTCCCTCACAAGGCATGGTTGTGAGAAATGCGCTAGGCCTAAGGGGCTCCGCGCTTATTTATTTATTTTTATTCAATCGAGCTTGTTGGCGAAAGATATTATATGAAGTCCAGGTTAACATTGAACTCTGGAGCCCACATAGGTCAGTAATATTTACCATTAAAAAAATTTCCAAGTTTAACTTCTAATTGCGTGTCGAAATTTTTTAACAAAATAAGGCTTATTCTTTGACCAGATCACTTATTTCCAAGTTTTCATAACACCTTTATACTTCCCATCATCGAAATTTCCAAGCATTATAGGGGCACTTAGCTCTTTCGTTTGGTTAGATTAAGCAAGAATTGTGAACAGCTCCAAAGTACTATTTATCAGCTTATACATAATATATGATAATTTAATTTGAACAACTTTACATTGATGATGTTTTTCACGTGTTACATGAAAAATACAAACTCTTGCGAGTAACAAGTCCCTGTTTAATCCTTGTTCATCTCAATTTGATTGTATTATAGTTAAACCTATCTGAAGGCATACGCAAGGCATTAATTTCAAGCACGAAGCAATTTCATATGAGATATTAACACCTTAAGTATATTATGAGCTATGAGAGGCATGCAAGCGTAATTGTGTGTGCTAATGGGATTATGGATCTGTTTTCTATAATAAGCTGTGTGCTGTGTCTAATGTTTGCTTGTCAATCATTGATTGAACCTCTGAGCCCTCGTGAGATCTCAATAACTAATAATCTTAATTACAAAATTATACATAAAATGTTCATTAAACATAAACACAAAATTTCTATATAGAGATGAATTGATGTGTGTGAGTGTGTTCGGGTTGTGTGCAAATAAATACAAAATTATAGCATCAGTTTCTTTTCTTCAACTATGTATATTAAACAGTATCCTTTTCCTACTGTGCGCACCTCGTTGATAAGATGCTCGAAAAACTTTTTCAATAAACATATGGATTTGAAAGAGTATAGTAATCCTCTTGTGGCACATTGCTGATTGAGTTCTTCTATCGAGAAAAAAAAGGAGAAAGCAAACGCAACTTATGTTGTTATGTTGGTACGTGTGCTGAAACTATATACGATACACGCAACTCTTTACCTCGTGTTCAAAAGTTATCCGAAATAAAATTACTTAATTCATGAAGAGAAAACATTTGGGAAACAACAGTTGCTACTGTTGCTCATTCATTCAATGAGTTGAAACGAAGAAGATGGACTGTTATACCTAAGTAGGTCTTCGATTGCCCTCGTATCTTAAATAATGTAGCTTCATCTAATTGCTTATCGACCATGATGTCTACTGGGACTGTATAATGTATTAGTTTGTTGGTTTTCCTAACTTTGACAGAAAATATGTTGCTAGGGTTTCAATGGCATTTTGAAACTTACAGAAAAGTTAATATCTACATTCAACTATATGATTGATTATACGTGAAGTAACTAGTCAATGTTCAAGAGTTCTTAAGTCTTTTCAAATGTGGGTATATTGATATGAAATATGAAACTTCCACGTCCTTGACTTTTTTTTTGTCGATGTTTGCTCAGAAGTGTAAATTGGGTATGTACCTACAAGATTGTGAAGCAAACGTAATGTGAAAATGGAATGTGTTACACAAAATTTGAAAAAATTTTAGTCCGCGTCCATTGGTGCACATCACATTATTAGATAACTCCCTCGAACGTGTTTTGGTTGTTATTGAAAGAAAGCTAAACTTTGTCTATGCAACTTCCTCCCTAACACATCATTATAATATACTGACTACAAATTGAATCGCTATAGAACCTTGAAATGTTTCATCAATAGAAGGATTATATAAAGCCTGAAACCAAAAGATTAATTTTGTATAACCACATTCATTCCAAATTTGTTTGCAGTGTATGGAATCAATTAACTGCCTCATTACTTTTAGGCTGAATCATCATCACTCGTATTTTGAGGCGCAGATTGAATTCTACAGTTCAATGGGAGCTTTTCAGGGAAGTAATGTTCTGCGTGTACCCGCAGAGGTATTGAAGAGTAGGTAATGTTGTTTGGGGTTTGCGGATTAGTTAACCAAATTTAGAATGACAAGCCGTGCGGTGGTGTTGTGCTTGCTTAGTAGTAACTAATTACTCTAAAAATGTAACCATGAAACGTTGAATTCTACTCACACTCACAGATAGGCAACGTTGTGTAGTTTTTGATTACATAATGATTGAAGTGAAAGGAGGACAAGGTATCTGAGAAGCATCCAACCACTCTTTAAGCTTTTCATTTACTACATGGTTGCAATATTGCTTCCGGTGAGAGGCTACAGAGGCTTTATATGGTGTACGTTTAAAGGTTGATGATGGACATTCAACTATGACTTCTCCCCCATTTAAAGCTCTTATTATAGGATTTTCCTTTGACTTCAAAACTTCCAGAGCTGACCAAATGAAAGAATTTGCATTGATTGGTGATGTTAGTCGAATTTGTCGCGATAAGGCTAGGTGTAATTGATCATGATTAAACTGTTGGTCTAATTTGTAAATGTAAATCAACTTAGAGACTGCAGTGTAACTTTCATACTTTAGATATAATGGATATAGGTACAAAAAAAAAATTAAATTATAATAAAAAATTAAAATTATTCCATCAAGATCTTCGAAAAAATGTTTTTCATTGGTTCTATTCTTATGTTGAAGGAGTGATCTGCACTGGTGCCATGACAATGTGCCAAGCGCCATTATGCCAAATGTAGAAATTTGGTACAATGACCCTTTCGCAAAGTTACATTGGGCCAAACATTAGCGTTTGGTATAATGATGCTTTATAGTTTGTAGAAGTGTGAAATTCGAGCAAATTTATAATTTTCAAAACAAAAACCCATACTCCCCTTGCCAAATTTTTGGCTGCTTCGCTTTTAGCTTCCTTTTCTGGACTTAAGGCGTCGCAGATTTTGATTTTATGCTCATCACTTATATCTTTAAAATTGAACTAAGTAAGAACACATCTTTACACACACACAGGCGAGTTTCTTACTATTACTTTATCTTATGCTCAAAACCTATGCGTTGTTTCTTAATCAAGTCTATAGTTTATGATTAATAAATTATTTACTTTTTTATTAACAAGATATTTGTATTTTCGTAGATTTATCCATTTGTATACGTGCTTACCACTCACAAATCTGAACAAGTGTATCTTCATTTGTTTCGTTGGTGATACAGCCATAACATTATACTTTGAGTTTGGGGGGAACAAAAAATGCCACGGCCGCAATATCCGAATTACACTTTTTTACATACTTTGACTGCCACCGCCACCACTTCTTAACCACAGTGGTTCTGTACAGTATACACCCTTTTTCTAACTTTGATAAAATTATATGTCTTCCAATTACATTGCGGATACAGTGCAATTAGGAAGAACATTTACAGATTAATGCCTCGCGGGTTTTCTTAGTTATAACGGCAATTTAAGAAACATTCTAACTCTTTGAAGCCACAAACAAATTAATCAGAAGTAAATCTAAATGGTCCTATTAATTTTATATTTCGCAAAAGGATTGCCTGGGTACCTCTCTATCTTACTCTCTATCTCTACCTCTCTGTAATCCTGTTTGCGACTTTTATCTATGGACTTCGGCTTCCCACATTTCCTTTACATAAAATCCAAGGATAAAGGGAATGTAATTCGTTTAGCATTTAATCGCCGCTGGCCATATAGGAAGGTACATACAGCACATTTACACACACACACACTCACACACATACGTGTACTATAATTTTATTTCCAAAAATGACCACAATCAAAATGAGTAATGACATTAGGAATAAAAAGGAACAGCCCGTTAGCTATAAAGCTGTTCACAAGCTATAATTTCCTTTCTTTATTCACATAAAACCGAAAACAAGTAGTAAAAAAAAACTCACAAACACATACACAAACGCTCGTGAACAAACGAATACGACTAGCAGCTATGGGTTGTAACTCCATCAGCCTTCAATTCATATTCAATACAAGAATTTTTCTATAGTTGGAAACTTTGTATGTGATTGACATTAAATTGGTAATTAATTTGGGGAATTGTATTTCATCCCAACAGAGGCAAAAAAGATGGTAAATTTACTGCCATGAAAAGCGCTTTCTCGATTAGCCTTTCAGAACCGACAGAAAATTTTAGGTGCCCTCCATTTCCTCACAAGGTATGGTTGTGAGACGTGGTGAGAGCTGGTAACTTAGGCTCCTTATAATGGCAGCGTCTTTTTGCTTTTCTCCGAACATCTGGAAAGCTATAACAAATAGAAGGTTGCTATCTGGTAGTACAATGGACCGGTATTTAGGTCTGAGTGCTCCAGCTGGTATTTTAAAAACCTCCAACCTAGTCCTGGGGTGCACCACCCTATATATACACAGATTTTCCTCCAAAGTTGCCGGAAGATCATCATAAAAAGTGTTATTTTTAAACTCATCCTCCCTTCATAGCTCTTTTATAATGAATGAATAATATTGTCGTTAATATGAGGTGAGAGTAGTTGCGTATTCAGGTTGAATAGTTCGGTGCAACTGTATTGAGTATTTCAATAAATCGTTCAAGCTTCCGCCAAAAAAGCTTCCAATATAATTCAAAAACTATACATTGGTGGGTGTCTTGCCAAATATGAAGTAAATCAAATTTTAGGGCTAAATCCTTAAAAGGCTGTTGTTCTTTCTTTATAAGCCAAACCAAGTCTCAGACTCTTGTGAGTGTGAAAAGTTAAAAACTTTGATGGAAATGCCTTCACAAAGACTCTTTAAATAATTTTCTAAAGATTTGATACGATTGCTGCTTGGCATTCTTAAAAATTTTATGGAATAAGTATGAGGAATCATATAATCAAGCATTGAAATCACGTCTTGGAATAACTTACCCAGTGCCAAACCACGGTTCTGATACCAGGGCTTGGCAAACATTTCTAATATGACAGCCTACCTTTATGACTATAGAAAAGCTACATCTACGAGAAATCGCGTAGATAGGCTTTGATTTTAAAGTACTTCTACAATATTTTGAGGTCTTTGCTCTGCGACTCACGAGTACTTCGCTCATTATTGAAACCAAAAGCGAGTACGGAGTTGTTTTGTACTCAAACCTCCACCAAATTGATTTAGTCCTCGACGCACGGAGAATACTTCCTTTTACAAGATCTCAAGCTTACAGTGTTTTCAGGTTTGGTATATGTATATGTCTACGTTGTGTTCAAAATGTAAGTCTTTTCTTGGTTGTATAGCTAATCATGTCACAGGTCATGAACAACTGCAAATATTTGCATAAATTTGTTGTTGAAGCCTCATTCTTAACAAAAACACTTACTTTCCAAAGGACACTTTTTGTTCAGAGTTTTCTTGGAAAGTCTTAGAATATAAATTGATAAGGTCTCCTACACCATACGCCCGCCGCACGATAAAGTAACCACAAAGCAAGGCACACATGTTCCTTGTGGTATTTTCAAGTGTCACATAAGCATAGCAACCCCTCTTTGAACACATCCCATCTTTGTGATGCTCCCATTTAAAGCACAACACAAACCTCCCTATGTTGGTTGCTCTTGCTCCGGAGCAAACAGCGCAATTTAATTAGAATAATTAACATCAGAATCAGGCTCTCCCTGCTGTATTCCAATTATTTATTCGCTATCCATACACTATCTATTTTCATGTTCTACTATACGATGAGTGTGTTGTGCTTCGTTGGATAGGATGCCTTAGGGGTACACTGCTGAAATGAATGCAACTAGAATTTTGATAAGATCTACGAACGCATTAAATTCAAAACAATACAACAACTCGGCCTGAAGAAAGAGAGAAACTTTCATCAGATACTTCAGATGCTGTGCTCACTTGGGGCTTGAAGAATTCTTAAACAGTAGAGGTATACGTATTCGTCTTATCTTGTACACAAATTAATTTCTATACCCTTCACCTCCGAACAATTTTCTCGAGAAGAAGGAGTAAGTGATAAAAAAATACAAAAAATTAAAAAAAAAAAAATAACTGAAGGTACCCCGTTTGAGGAGGAAAAGTTTTCGATGCTGCAGAATTTCCTATTCCAAGAGGAAGAGTTTTCTTGTTGAAGTAAAATATAATTTGTTTGCAAAAAATTTTTGTTTGCCTGTTTGGTACATGCAGATGGGTGAAACTTTCCTACCAAACCCTATTCGCCCTTTGCGTGCGGTTGGGATCGAGCGGTTTTGGGGTGTAGGTTGCAGCTACAATTGTACTTTGTCGGTAAGAACAAACTTAAATGACTTTTACTGTGTAAATTTTCATTATTATTTTTTTTTTTACCAAAAAGTGATTCTTTTTTTTAATTCATTTATTCACCACACACAATCCGCTAAGAAGTACAATACAAAAAAAAAAACATTCAACCAAATTATTCAACGACAGTATTTGATACTTCTGAAGTGAAACAACAGCTAACTTTAAGTACGAACCACTCTTTCAATTTGACGGGAAGTGGATGAGAATTTGTGCACAAGTGCACTTTTTGAATAGAAAACTAGGTTGATGGCTTAATTTATTTAAATGAAATCGGTTAAATATGAGAGCACAATAATAAAGTTATGCCACTTGCCGTTGGATAGAACAAAAGCGAGTTGTTTCAAGTCCTTCGAATAGTTAATAGAACCCTAGGAGTATGAATAAATAAAGCCGAAGTCTTTTTTTTTTTTGATTGAAGAAGTTAGTAACAAATTTCCAAAAACATACTTAGGGACAGTTTTTAGTTTCTTTTAACAACTTTCGTTGCATTGCATTGGAGCTTTGCAAGTAGAAATAAGGACAAAACCATACTTTTAAATAAATAAAAGCTCAAAATCAAAGTACTGGTAGCAAAAAAAGGAACAATAATTGATTGTATGAGAACTAAGTTCATCAATGGACTCATTTCCCGTGGGCGTATCTTGCGCACTGTATTTGCAGTAATCTTCATTTCCGTGTGGTAATATTTGTTGGGAACTCGGAAATACGTTGGTTGCACTTACACCGGAATGGTGTTTGTAGCTGGATATGTATAGGGCGTTTTCTTAGAAGTTAGCATTTCTGAGTCGGAAAACCTGTTCTCGCTGTGAGCCCATTTAACAGCTGACAGTTGCTTTCTGGTAAGTACAGCCTTTTCATTTCACAACAAACAGATTGATTACATATGGCTGCAATGTTCCCATATTTTTCGCAGAATTTCGAATTGTTTAGTGATCGTTCGGCGATTCAAAAGCAGTCTTCAGTACTTCTGAAATAGAAGAGACAAAACACCCAAATAGCTTCGGACGCTAGATTTCAAAAATCAATATGTCTTGGCTATACTACAGTATTGGGCTGCACTTGACGAGTCTTGTCGAATCATCATCCTCTTGATAGCTAGCTATACAATATACATCATGGGATGTACTCTCAATCCAATTTCTCGTTTGAAGATATGTAATCTCTGGCACAACACACACTGGAGCGTTAAGGAGCTTGCAATCAGGATAAGTTTTGACTCATTTCTAATAGATATGCCGTCCAACACGATGTTCTTAATGCAGCGTCAAAAATACAGGGTCAAATCTCAGTCGGTTCTGGAATGGTCCACTCTACAATCTGAACTGGGAAAGATTTTTATCGGATCTTTACATATATTCCGAAAACCAACTTAACTAGTTCAAAAGTGATCCAGGAATCCAAGACCTCGCTGAATATGGTTGGAAAACAAAATTCTTTACGCCTCGTTTGGGTTCCAGGCCATCAAGACATAAGTGCAAATGACATTGCAGATGAATTTGTGAAGCAAGGATCTCAGATAGCTTACTCAGTGGATAATGTGAATGTGCTGCAATTTCTCGAATCAGGTTACAGACAATCGGCGGAGACATGGTGAGAGGTAGAAAACCAGGGTTCTTACAATTGTAGGTTTTTTTTTGGTTTTCTGTGAACCACTGAAAAGCTATAACAAAATAAGGTAGCTATCTGGTAGAACAACGGTTTTTACGTCTGAGTATCAACTCGTAGTAAAATACTAAAAACTCCCACAGAACTCCAAAAGGCTGACATCGAATGTTGGAGTCTTAGAATCACAATAAGTCACATGAAGGGTAATGATAAGCGTTACTTTATTAACTTATTTGCAATAGAAGTGGAAGAACTAGTGTGACAGTGGCAGTAGCAGTGTGACAGTTGGGTCGACTATAAATGTGCAAAGAGGTTACAAAATACCTAAACAACAGTTGTTGCCATATGAACACGAAGGGTTCTATGTTATTTTCGGATGCGGAACAGCTTAAAAAATGAAAGGAACACTCGTGGCTTTGAATCTCGTTTTAACCAGTGAAACCAACGCAACGCTCAATGATCCGTCTTAAGTATAGAATTTAGGAACAAGCACCGTATCTCACAGGAGAAAAATAATCATTACTGCAATCAAAGACTGAAGAAAATTGACAAGGTACAGGAAGCCTTTGTGTGTATCTAGCAGAAGCAGTAGCAGTAGCAGTAGTAACCACACAACGTAGAACTGCTGCAAACAAATACCACTCTTTGGACACAACCACTAGCCGCTGCAAACATACACTCATTGGACAGAACCACAGTGAGAGCAATTTTCGTTAAACGTCACACGTCATTGCGATACTAAACTAAGCCTTTTCCAGTTTTGCTGTGTCGTTCTCTTCTCTTCTCTTAGCATTTCATTTTTCTTGTACTTAACAAAGAAATAGCAAGAATCGTTATAGAGTGCATAAAAGGCCTATTCGAAGTTACACTCGAAGATGAACACGAATTATTCTACACTGGGTCATCCTGTATGGATCAACATATCAACACCTTGTGGGTTGTGGATTATAATCGAATAGTTCTTGGAATATTGATTACTAATACCTGCTATTCATCGATTGTCAAAAGTCGTTTCAGAGTCTCCATACAGAACTTAAATCTTACCGATGGATTCAAATGTCTTATGCATAAGAAAAGATTCCTAAGAGAGTTTGAAACAGGCAAGGCTGTATATTGTGACCGCTACTGCTTTCATTGGTGATAAGTGATGTAGTGCACTTTTTTTTTGTCTATACTGGAAGATAAGAAATCAGAGGCCACACCACAAAAATCTGGATGACGCTGAATTGAATTGATTTCCGTCTAATGGCAGCAAAAGGACATAGAGAGAAATTCAAAGCGATTTCGAAATACGGCAAAAAAACAACGGTACCTTATGGTCTTGTAATTTCCATCATCTATCTTAGCAAATGCTTCTGAACAGCAAGTGGAAGGGGTGTAGACTGTAGAGGCCATAGGAGCTTCCAACGAGCTTCCTTATAAATAAGCCTATTGCTTATGAAGACATTGTCAGAGCAGTTGACTAGCTATACACATTGTTAGGATACTAAACAGTGCATTGCGAGTCCAATGATCCAATGGAGTCCACTCTACGATATTTGATTTTCAGGCTTCATCGGCAAAAGAAGAATTTAAACTAAAAGCTATTCGATTGGTGCAGGCTCAGCAAAACTTTACTGTGAGAAGTGGAAGACAAAAGGCGCACATTAAAAATGTCAAATTAAAAAATTGTTACAGCTGAAAACTGCCATTCCCTACTATAATTCACCTAAAAAGTAAAAAAATAATTTGCTCTAGTTTATTACGTCTATAGAGATAGCTATGCCTACAATCTTCAGTTACAAGTTCAGCTTCAATTTCAAATCACGAAGTTTCTGCACATACATGTCATTGTATGTGGAAATGGTTATTGTCAAGAACAATAATAAAGGAAGTTTAAATCTTCACTATCGTCTATTCTGGCCAAAAAATAGAATTCCATTCCACATTTGGGGGTGGATTGTCGCTTTCAAATTTTCCATTGCCGTTGAAAGCCATCATTAGCCTCAAAAGCACACAGAAAAACCATAGAAAAATTTGCATTCATCTAAAAAAGAAGAAGTTTTTCCAATTTCTATATCAGTTCGTTGGACAAATTAATACGTAAATTCCTTGAATCAAATCCTTTCAATTTTTCGCATAAACCTTTTTCATCTCTATACTCTATATACAAGGCCATTGTGAAACCCAACTTACTAATTCCAATTCACCGCACAGAAATAAATTGAGCTCCACAATAATCCTTTTTAGCTGTCAAAGGTATTAGACCAACTTTAACAACGGAAGAATAATGAAAAACAAAAAAAAAAAAAAAAAAGGAAAAAACCTATAAGCTCCGATGAAAATTCCCCATCGGCTGGAACGTAAAGAATCTTCATAGGGAACTCTGTGGCTGTGGCACACTTTTCGTTTTCTGCTTGCCTCAAGGAAACCTAAAAATACAACAACTTTTGTCTCCACTCCGTTCCACATACCTTATACCTTATACGTTATACTCTCCTTTCGAAGCAATCGATTTTCTCTCCAATACACCTAGATGTACACCTATTCGTTTGTAGCTATGTCGAAGTATAGTCAAAACCGAATACGACAAGTAGGTACGAGCAGGAGACCATGTTTGGACAATCAATGTATTAAATTTGTTGCTTGTCCCAATAGGGCCTGAGTGAGAAGATGTAGAGTATAAAGCATTCCAGGTAGGACCTGTGCTGAAATTGCAAACATTATTCTTTTGATTTCGTTTTATTTTTTAATGTGATTTACATGAGTATTTGACTTGAATTTAAGATGATTTATTATTCAGGAGTAAATGTTGACAAATGGTGTGTTAAGGCAAACGAAAGGTTAACCTTTAAAATTAAAGTGTTTTGGTGTATTACCTTACCAAGAGTGGATACCTTGTAGGGTTGTAGGTATACCTACGTTCGAACCAGAATAGGAAAGGAATTAAGAGCTTAAGGCAGTAATAAATTATTTAAATAAACAAATCAGTATAATAGTGTCAGGCATGTTTGTATGCTCGTAGTATGACTAGATTCCTTTAAATTTTCGGTTTTGTTATACTTGTAGGTACAACTTGTGGGTTGGTTTCAACGGTTAGTGGAACTTTCTTCGGTGTTGTGTTCTTGTAAACAATAAAACTGTATTTAAATTCTAGAAAATGATTTTTGATACAATTTCGTTTAAAAATTGCAGGTTTATAAATTTGAACTAAAATAACACTAACGCTTCAGAGATATGCGAAAGACAGCTGCTTTATTCATACTCGCGACACACAAAAGCGATTCACGAACACTGCATCGGCGGCCTTATCGTAACGATTGTACTGAGATCAATACACAAAAGTAATAATCGCGACAGTCTTATCGTAATGACGACAGCTGTCTCGTAGTGGCTACAAGGGTGTCGTAATTGCGAGAGCGGTCTCATATAGCCGACAGCGGTGTCGCAATGGTGACAGTGGTCGCTTTGTGTTAAGTGGTGTTGTAATAGCCACATCAAAACAGTAGTCTCCAACTAGAAGTTATAATCACGACACTAGTGTCGTATTGGTGATAGCGTAATGGTAATGCCGACAGTGGCATCGTAATGGCGACATCGGACCCGTTGTGTACAGTGATAGACACATCAAAACAGTTGTCCCCAAATCAAAATTGTAATCGCGACACTAGTGTCTAAGCGATGATAGCGGTATTGTAATTTAGACAGCGGTGTCGTAATGGCGACAGCGGTATTGTAAAGACGACAGTGCGGTGTTGACCAGACGCATCAAAACAGTTTTCCCAAACTCGAAGTTTTAATCGTGAGCAGTGGTGCAATGGTTACAGCAGTGTCGCCGCAATGGTGACAGCGGTGTCTTAATGATGACAGCGGTGTCGACATGTTTTACAGCGGTAACGTTGTATAGCCTTACCTAAATCTAACAACCGCAACAACAATGTCGTTACGGTAACAGAGGTATGTACTGCAAACGCTCCAACGTTGTAGGAACGACAATACTGTCGCAATCTGTTAATCGACCTCCACATCGAAAACGGATTCATAGGGAGCAAAAACGTGATTTGAATAAATATCGATACAAATCTTAGCTTTAGGGACCAGATACGAACGGTCACAGAAAGCGAATCAAAAGTCACAAGCTATCTATCAAAGCTGAAGTTAAATGTAGGTGGACCTGCGAGTAAAACCAAGTCTTCTTCTGGCAACAACACACTGAATTCTACTGCACGTAAGCGAGCTTTGGGTTCAAGCATTAAAACAAGAAAAATTCCGGAAACACAGCTGGCATCGGTCAGAGGTGCGGTGCTTTCCCAATAGCGAACGCCTACCGCAAAATGTCTGAGCTAGTAGTTTTTGTAGTTGCAGGTGTCGCAGCAATTGATTTCCTCGCAGCACAAAGAAAACACATACACGGAAAGGAAGCAGGAATCAAAGAAGAAGTGACAGCAACGATGGGAGTCGGAAAGCAGAGGGCGCTGAACTGTTAGACAGATCGGAGACCTCAGCGAACTACTACGATACACAGTTGCTCACCGGAAACGGGTACTTCAAGTTTACATTGTTTACCTACTTAGTCATCTTGAATCTGAACTCAAAAGACTTTGCTCCGAAGCAGTTAAATGTTTCTCAACTTTTAGTAGTAACTTATGTTAGCACATGGGCCTAAGCAACCTATTAGAAAAATATGATTTAACAAGAAACCAATTTCACAAAGAAGACTTAAGCAAGAAAAATTACTCTCTCCCCAATCCCAAGCATCTTTCTTAAGAACCCGATAACACATCATATAACAGAGAATACAGGGCACAACAATTGATATCAAAAAATAATGCTTCTCAGTCAAAAAAAATAAAAAGCTGACTGACGAAAAAGTGTCGCCAATCCATGCAACAAAAAATGTATCTCATTCATCAAAATAAAAAATGCTCTGCCGAATTAGAAGGAATGATAGGGTATCAGCATGGTTACCCTTAATTGAAGCATTCTACAATATACATTTATACTCTTTTTGTATATTTCCTTCTTTTTTTTTTTTTTTGGATTGTAAGCTTTGGAATTTTGTATCTTTTGGTTTTTCTATGTTTGAGTGACAGAAGTGGAAAATTGCTTTTCTGTTTGCAATGAATCAAAGGTACTTTGATGTCAGGATTATCCTGAAAATAAATGTATTATACGAAATGCCAAAGTTTTTTTTTTTTACTGTTGTTGTTTTTGTTGGTTGGATGGTTTCTCTGTTTTATACCTACTTTTGGCTATACGGTGAAGCTTGTGATGATGAAAGTGTAGGTATCTGAAGGAGTAGGTATTTTTTTTTATTTTCTTACCCACGCAAGTAAAACACAAAATTACGCTTTGAGAGCAAAACAGAACAAATATTGCAAAATTTAAATGGAATACGATTTCAGAGAAATTCTATCAAAGAAAACAACCTTGTTCATGAAGGAATAGGGAGTTCTTACTTTTATTTTAATTTGTTCCTACTGCCTTTGGTTATTGGTTTTTGTTTCAACTTCTTTCGGCTTTGTTTTTCTTGGATTTTTTATAAATTTGTATTTTCCCCATATAAGGAAATTAATAACTTTAGTCGAAGAATTAAGTTAAATGGATTCTTTGAATCGCGTAGGATTTACACTGCAACAAAGATGGATAGGGAAAAATATCCTTTAAGAACTCTCCATTTGTTATTCTGGGTGAGTAATTAGATTCAGGCAATTGGCCCAGGTGAATATGACGACGGCGACGCCTTCAACGAATTGCGGTTTTTTCGAGTTTAGGGGTTCCCACTGTTACGAATAGAAACACGATGTCTAGCCGAGTAGAAAATCTGCGTAATTCCGAATTCGTGGGCTAGAAAAAGTAATTTTTTGATTACAATTAGCACGAACATCAATGGGGTTTTGAATATTCTTACAATGTTAAGAATTCCAGGCCAGGAGGTGGAAAATGTTTTCTGTTTCGTTAAGGTTACATAGTGTACAGTTCGGGTTAAGCTCAGATCTATGTGGCCTGTAGTTCAACTGTAGCATTTCCGTACGGGACTTAAATATGAGACTCATCTCCGTTAAATAAAATTTATTCCGAAAATAATTGGTTTCTCCCAGACTGTGATTCAATCTTTTGTATATTTATCGTGAAACAGACTCTCCAGAACGATCAGAAAATGAACGGTACATGTGTTCATCAATGCAAGAAATGCAGTCATAAAAAACAGACCTATGTGAATATAAGTTATCCACGGAGAGGTTAAAAGAAAAGTTGTGTGCCGACACTAGTTCATACCAGTCTTGAACAGGCGTAAACCGACACCTCAAAAACACTAACATAATTCTTTTCTGCAAATTGTCGTTAGATCTTTGCATGACTTTTAGAATGTAGTCAGCATTAGCTTTTAAATTTTTTACAAATATTGTAGACAACCCTGATTCGACGTTATGGCATAGTTAATTGTGTTTGCCGGGAAGCGAAAAATGGGTTTGAAAAAATATACTTTCGATATCATCTAGTTCCTTGTATCCATAGACATCATTCGCGTAACAAAAACAGTTTTTGATTGTTGCATCGAATACTTTAAACTTAAAAATTTGACCAAATGCAATTTATTGCAGCTTTTGCGCTCGCTAACTTTTCTCTTAGGTATGTGAATTTTAAGATTTAGATTATGAGTTATTTTGAAACCTAAGTATTTGAATTCTTTCACTACCTCAAAATTGGAACCATCAAGTGTCCAAGTGCTGTCATTAGCTGTGCTACGACTTTGGGTTCAAAAGACCAAAATTTTTGATTTTGCTGTGTTGATTTTAAGATCCCACAGATCACAGGATTGTTTTAACTTGTTTATCTGAAGCTGCAGTATCACTGGATTATCCGTCAAAACTACAACGTCATCAACGTACCACAAGACTTTGACATATAAATCACCAAAAGTAACACACCCTGGTAAATGATATTCAATATCATATATAAAAAGTGAAAAGATTAAAGGACTCAAAATACATCCCTGGGGAACACCCGTATCAGAGCGAAGCTCTTTAGATTTGTTATTGCCATTTGAAACTACAGCAGTCATATTTGAGAGAAGCAGCTCGTATCTATATTCTTATGAAATGTAGAAAACGAAAAAAAAAAAAAAAAAAAAAACAACAAAAAAAGATTGGAAAATTCGCTCGACTTTAGGTTAGGTTCGGTGGAAGTGGCTTTCAGCCAATGAGTAATGCCTACGTACATTGCCTAACACACTTAGACCACAAGAACCCATATTGATAGCACAGAGATCTACTGATCTCAGAAACCCGATGTAAGATTAACGAGTTGATCACCCATTTATCTTCCATTATGGAACCAGCCGGTTAATCACCTGCTCGTCGAACCACGCGGAACTTTTAATGTATTTCGAAAGAATTTAGAGTCTATGTAAGCTAAGTCGCTAGTATCATCGAAGAAGAATTTACCGAGATGAGTTTTCCTCCTATGAAGTAGTGCAGGGCATGAGCAAAGAAGGTGTTGAACGATTTCTTCCTCTTCTTCGTCCATACAGCTTCTGCAGAAATCATTGGAAAACACACCAAGTCTTTTGGCTTGTCTTCCTATTAGACAGTGTCCATATAAAGGACACCTATGGTAGATCCTAGGTAAAGGCGGTTCATGGCTATCAAACTCTTCGAGCGTTTTGAGTCTACACACGGCCAAACTTTTTGGTTGCAAGGCAGTTGTTACTTTCAGTCCATCTAGTGTTTGTTATCGTTGAAGCGTCTTGTCTAAGTAGGAGTTTACATGTAGCGATAGGTACACCTATGTTGATCCATTCTGATCGTAGGGAAGTGGTCGTGCCCTTTTGGCTAGTTCGTCTGCCATACAGTTGCCTGGTATGTCTCTGTGCCCCGGCACTCATGAAAGGTGAATGTTGAACTGATTTGACATCTCCCTCAGAGACAACTTTGGACCGTGATGGATTTTGTAGAGACAGAGGCAAGAGATTTAAGAGAGAAGATTCGAATATCCGTTTAGGATATGACGTTTTCTTTGAGCCAAGACAGCACCCCTTAATCGCCAGAATTTCCGCTTGGAACACACTACAATGATCGGGTAGGCGGAGGAAAAGACTGAGATTCAGTTTTTCTGAGTAGATTCCACTTCCCGCACCTTCGCTGATGGTTTTTGAACAATCGCGATCGGTGTAAAAGTGTATTGCTTCATTTTCGCTAGACGGTACAAGGGTACAACCACAAGAATTAATACGAATGTCCCTCAAACACCTAAGATTTTTAGAAACCCACTAGCGGATGTCCAGTGTAGGTGTAGGTGTCAAAGAAGCATGTTTGCATTCTTGACTAGATAACAAAAAGCATACAAAGGAGCAAATGATAACCACGTCTCCTAAACGGAAAAACACAAAAATAAACAACAAAGTGAATCAATGAATGAAAAGGTAGCCTCAGTGACAGAAAATTACTGTTAAATAAAAAATTAGACTTTCCAAGAAAAGGTTTGCAAAAATATCCTCGTAGAAATCTTGGTTATCTTCTTTTTTGTGCTTATTTCTGAACATTTGAAATGAAGACGACGACCGACGATATAAGACACTTTCTACAGTCTCAACCCACGTAAATGACATTACCATTGTATTCGAATTTCGAAAGTAAACAACATCCTCACAAAGAATATGAATAGAAGCAGATCTGAAGCAAATCAAAGGATCAACTTTTGGCAATATGATTCAGCGCTATATTCAAAAGCACAAAGACCGGTACACGACATGGTATATGTATGTCTCTTCAAACACACACACACACAAACATAGTCTCCTTCCCATGCTGATGTACACTTATAGACAGAAGATATATTCGTCTTTATAGTTGGATGAGATTTAGATACGCAACTCTTCATACTTAGATTTACGGATAAGTTCATTAAATGTCCTTGCTACACTTGTAGCTATATGAATGTGCCCAACACAACTCAGTTCAGTATAACGTAATACATTTCCTAAATTTTCCAGATATGGGTTAATAGAGGCGTTAACGCATCAAATACAAATTCTATCTTACAGACTCTTCAAACAGTTGGATGATGTTCAGTGAGTGTATCCAAGCGGAGGAAAGATTATTATTGTTTCGTTTCGTACGATTGAGGACGAAAAGCAAAACATTGTACTGTAGCTTTTGCTGGGTCACTAAAACTCTTCCGTTCTCTCTCTCTGTCTGACTCTGTCTCTTCTGTGTGTTTTCCTCAAGTGACCTCCCAGCCAACGGGTGCGTTTATTGGAACTAATTTCTAGTGAAATATTTCTCACAAATAAGATGTTAGTTCGGGTTGGCGGGTGGGTTGTGTGTTATGGCATGGGTGGTGGGTAATTCAATGTAGGTAGATTAGATTTGATACGGTGGGCGGGTGTCTTTGTTAGGTATAGTTGTATAGCTATAAGCAGATTTTCTCCTGTTCTAATGGGTTTCTTCATGTTCCTTCAGATGCTGTGTTTCTTCTTCGAGAAAGGAATAGAAGCAATGTGTGTGTGGGCAATTACATATGCTTTGAAGGTTCATGTTAGCGGATAATTTATTTTTTTTTCCAAATCAATGAGCTGTAAGATCTTGCTAGAGCATTGCTAAGAGCGATTAGGTAAAAGCTGTCAAGTGTTCAATCTACTGCCTTGTCGAAATGAAAGAGATTATTCAAATGAATACTTACTGTAGGAAACGAGGTATATGTATGTATATTGTATATAATTGTGACCATGTATGTACCTGAAACGAGAAAAAAGAAAATTGGTTATGTGGTTGTTGTGACTCTGATCGGGATAAGGTTTTATCTTAGAGGATGACCTAAGCGTGGTACCTGGCCGAAACCAGCTTTTGACTTTAGGTCATTTGTACTATCTTTTGATCAAAACACCAATCTCTAAGATTTAAATTGATTTTCGATTGTCATTGACTTGATTTTACCTATCCTACCATTTACTGCGTTATCAAAAAAAAAAAAACTTTCAAGATATTCCTTTGATAATTTCAAGTCTCTCAAGTCTCAACACTTAGGTGTACCTATACTACAAAGGATTTGCATTTATATTTCTGTTTTCTTGACAGAAATTCCCCAATTCCCTTATTGCCACTCAGAAAATAATAAATTTATGAAAACATCGTATCGATTTGAGTTTGAATTCCATAACTTGCGTGTCGTGTCGTATCGTTTTAGCAATGTTGTTATTTTATAAGGCCTTCTGGTATCACAAACAATCTTTCACAAAGGACCAATAAACAAATAATCGATGAAATTTTCGAAAGAATCTAACCATTGACAGGAAATTTTATATCTTTTATCTATTTATGAGTTGCAAAGGGAAACGTTTGAAAATTTGTATTCATCACCACATGGCTCACTATAGCTAGCATTTATCCATGTTTGGTTTTTGTTTTTGTGTGTTTTTTTTTTTCTATTTTTGCCTGACAGTTTTTTTTTTACATCAGCGCGAACACATTCACTCTAAACGGCACTTAGGGATTTAACAGATTCTGGAAAAATAGGGAATTTAGTGATGGAACAGCGGATTGCACTTCTTGTTCTAAGTAAATGAAGTCGTTTGGATTCAAATGCGTTACTTACTTATCCAAAATAGTCAAAGCATAGGTGTAGTGATTCGGCGGAGTTATGTTGCTCTGAATTTGATTTTGCTTTCAGTTGCGGTAAAGCAAATGACGCAAACATATGAAAGTATGTAGGAACGTATAGCTTGTGAGGCATCATCGGAGAAGAAAAACTATAGGTAAGGGTTCAAAATAAATTTAAGTTTGTTGGTATTGATGGTACATAAATATGTATGCATAGGGTGGCGCAACAGAGCAGGGAGCCACGGGGCCTAGCGCATTTCTCACAACCATGCCTTGTGAAGTAAAGAAACATACTTTTATCTGAAAATTGCTGACATTACGTTAAAATTCAATCGAAATCGTATAGCCAGTTTTTTCAAATCAATCTTTAATTTAAAAAAAAAAATGTCAACTAATTTTTAAAAAAAAAAATCAAGTATGTAAGTCTTCTTGCAAAAAAATACTTTGACAAAAAATCAAAACCCCTCTTCAGATCTTCAAAAAAATAAAACATTTCTCTAAAAATTAAAAAAAATTCAAAACTATGAATTTTTTAAATGATATTTATGACCATTTAAAAAATTCATAGTTTGGATTTTTTATTTATTTTTTAAGAAATGTATTTTATTTATTAAATAAGAAATCTTTCAAGTTTATCAAATAATAAATTTCGTTAAAATCATATAAGGCATTCACAAGAAAATCTTCTTTTGGAAAAACAACTGTACTACGAAAAGTACTGATTTAAGACTGTTTCCCATTCTTTTTAAAGGGTACGCCAAATAACTTTTTTTTTCAAAATACAGGGCGCAAAACATCGAGTGTAGCTTCGGCTGTGTGGCATGTAGCGCCGTCCTGTTGAAACCAAATGTTGCCAATATCCTCGTCTTCAATTTTTGTGAACAAAAACGGCCACTCCATGCTCATTCTCGAAGAATGCCTCGGGACCAAAATCCCTAATAAACAGTTACTCGTTTTGAGTGTATCGGCTTTTCAATGTATGCGTGCAGGCTTCCTGTGCCCCAAATGCGACAATTTTGCTTGTTTACATACCCGCCAAGATCAAAATGTGCTTCATCTAAAAAGATAATATTTTTGGCAAAATCGGCATCGGATTTTTAAAGTAGTGTCGCAATATTTCCCAGCGTTGTTCAAGCTTATTCACAACCATATTCGTTCAGCGGAAGGATAAAACTAATTATCTGTCAAATCAGACACGAGCGTGTGTTACCATTCAGGAAATAAGCACTAGTTGAAAAAAAAAAACGTTAGATGGCGGACCCTCTATATCATGAGAAAAAACAAACAACAATCAATCCCACACATAAAACGCTTTTGAAATCTTTGGAGCCGTTTTCGAGAAAAATAAATGAAATGGTGTAGGTTGTATTAGGTACAATTACTATTTGCGGACCTAGAGCAACAATTCTTAAAACACCTGTGTAGGCTGCCCTACAGACCCTAACAGCAAATTTTGAAGAAAATCGGTCAAGCAGTTCAGACTGTAGATTCATGCTTTATACAGAAATAGGGTAAGGTCAGCTTATTTGGCACCACGGGCGATATGGCCCCCTTTTAATATCTCCCTTATTTTCTTCTTCTTCTGGGAACACTTCTTTTTAAAATAAAAGATAATTTAGTCTGACGTTAGCTTCAGTTGATACAAATGGATACGCTACGCAGTAACCATTCAAACTTAAAATTTAAAAATGGTCATAAAAGTAGGTAAGTTCATTTGGATCGAAAAGTTTGCTTTGTATATAAGTTATGTGCTTGTGGTATTTGTCGTAAGGTGCTCATATTAACACAAAACGAACCGTACCTGTTCAATATATTAAAAAAAAAATGCAGGAGTGAAGTCAGAAGTGTAATATGACACCCAGAAACCTCGGGATGAATGGCCCCGCCCCGGTGCCATAGCGACCAATTCTACTTTTAAACACATTTAGTTTTTGACAGGCAATTTTTCTTAATATTTTCTATAAGAAATGCTGACAGTTTATAAAAAAAAGATTCGACAAACCGGGCGAAATGAACTTAAGCCCAACTACCAACAGCCTTCGAAATTTGGCGTGACAGTAAAATGTCAAAATTGCCGCTGCATTTTCCTCCCTACAATAAGAAAGCATCTGGAAGGAGTAGACCCTGGATTTACCAGCCTGGGATCCGTGTTTTATCAAACAGAGCCAAGAGAAGAAAAAATCGTTCTCCATATAAAAAAAAACTCTAATACGTACGGATTGGCTCCTCTTAGGAAGGAGCTATGGCATTTATTATTTATTTTATTTTATTTTATTTCATGAATGCTTAACAACTGTAAGATATAATATCTAGTCATTAGCTAATTTAACAAACTTAATTTGGATCATCTAAAAAGGTAGGGATAAGGCACCAATTCAAGCAAGAAAAAAAAAAATCAGGAAAGACTGGTTCTCCCTGTTCATAAATCTTTTGGATGAATCGGACTTTTGTGGGCTTTCTCTAGGATTATGATTGAACAACGAAACCGAATGAATGGAATAAGTGCATTATATGACACTATTGGTCTCATGATACGCATACGTTCTTCAACAACAGAAGAAGTAGGGTGCCATATTACCAACCATTTTTTGTAATCATAAAATAAATTTAGTAGGGTGGCGCAACAGAGCGAGAAGCCCCTGGGCCTAGCGCTTTTCTCACAACCATGCCTTGTGAAAGAATGCAGGGAATGGAGGGGACCTACAATTTTCTGCCGGTTCCGAACGGCTAATCGAGAAAGCGTATTCGTATTCTCGTACCATCATTATGTCAGCTTTCATTATTATCTCAAAATTTTGAATGTGCACGATTGCAAGACTTTTTTTTATAAATTCTCGTATTACCTTTAATAGCAAGTAAAAGCAACAAATGAAGATATTGACTTTCAAAAATGGCATTTCAAAAATTTTGAGTAAACAGGGTGTTTTGTATAACATGCGACGAAAGCTGAGAGCGAATAGGTTGGGTCAGTTAAAAGTAGATTCAATTAAAAAAATATATATTAAAAATCACAATTATACCAATTAGGTAGCATATAGATTTTTTGAAAACAAATACCATGAGGTTAACGTGCTCAGTATTGGTTTATTTTTCGTGTTGAGTGATAAGATCCATTGCTCAGCTGAAAGCTGAGTTGCGACAAAAACGCACTATCTGAACATTCGAACTAAAATATAAAATTTTCGAAAAATCTATTTTTTTTTATTACATTCATACATACATATTTCGAAAGAATGTTATGACCAAAGGAAAAGCGGTCGGGTGACGATTCAGGTAGCTCGGGCCGTTAGAGGAGGAGCGACCTTCGTTTCACAATACCCTCCACAGGCAGCTGCTTCAGGGAAGGAAATCGAAGGTCTATCGGACACGCTAGGAATCGCTGATTGATCCGTGAGTTACTACTATTAATAATTTTTGCGTGGTGAATCTTTAAACGCAATTATGTATCTCAAAACTTCTTTTTCAAAAACTGCTCGTGTTGTAACTCAAAAAGTTAGCGACTGATTTAGAATTTTGCACTTTTTCATTGTTTTTTAGGTAAGATATACCTAAAAGAGAATGAAAAATTATAAATATGCCAGTAAAAGAATGAAATTTGATAAATCTTTTTCAGATCAACCGAAAAAGAATGGGAACTGCAGCAGTTTTCGATGTCGCCTGAAACAGGAGTCCGGAGAACTTCCATAACGCCGCAATTTTGTTGGTCATCGAATAGATAAAAACTTTAATTAATGACAGCTCTAATAAACATTTCTCGTAATTTTGAAAATTATTGGGTTATTTTATTCCCTCTAAAAAAAATCAAAAAAAAAATGTTTTTTACGCTCCTAAAGTGGTCTCTCCTTTCAAGTGCGATAGTTCGTCCAGGCCTGAATAAAGATGGCTATCAATAAAATGACCAACAAACTAAGACCAATAATAGATCCGTTGTTATACAATACATATTAGAATGCGAAGAAGTATTTCACTATACTTAAACCACTGGAAACTTTCCATGAATAAGTCGAGACAGAAAAGCAAGCAATCACAAATGTAGTTTACGGGATAACATATACCAATATCCATCGTGCTGTTAAACGAAATTAGTATGATAGTTTTTCTTAAGCTTCCCAAAATGTCTGAACCCCTCTAGCCCTGGACTTGGCATCTATATGTTTGCTAAAATAGAGATACTGAACAAACCACAGATCGAGGCACTTCTGCTTTTATTGGTAGTGAGTGGTCACGTTGATCAACGATCATCAGCTTTCATCTGTTCTTTCTGGTATCCCAGTATCATGAACAAACGCATTTCTAAACTCAAATGTTCACCTGATTTCTGGAAATTGGTTTCTAATCGCTTTTTTGCTGAATCTTAACGAAGTCCTGCTGCAAAAAAAATCTAACCACTTTGATTCTTGCTCTTGTTCTGTGCACCGATCCAAGGACGGGTAACAGAACCGAGAATCACAATTTTCTGGCACAAGCAACAGGCTTCAGTTCGGCGAAAACTTCTTCTAAAAAACGTGCTAGGTTACACAGTAGCTACCTACATACTTTGGAAATAAGATTGATATAATATTTCCCAATGCCTTTCAAGCGAAAAAGGAATTATTTCGTTCCGCGGAGGCATGAAACTGAATTTCTGTCAAGATGTCAAGTAGGAAACAACAGTCAATGTAAAAATAACCTTTGATTCAAAAAGAAAACCCGCACCCTTATATACACTGTAGATAACATTAAGGACAAACCATAAAGCTGTTCTCTTTTCCCTGTATTTGGATATATGTAAAGCTTAATGACATGTAAGCACACCAAAATTCTTGACGACTTTAAAGGGCACCCCTACATCTACACTATAAGTAAGGCATATCTCATAGATAGACGATATAGTAACAGATGGATTGCTATCATATTGAACCTTTAACATACGAACCGTATTTCCGTATTCATCTGCCTTAGCTTGCCCTTCTTCCAATCATCCATGACGAAAAACGAATCCACTTTCCATTTCTTATTTTGACAATAAAATATATTTTCACCTATCCCTCGTTTAACATCAAAAAAATATTTGGCATGTAGGCATGCCATTCAATCAATGTGCGACATTTTAAAAGCAACAAAAAAAAAAATACCAAAACAGCAACCACCTGGTCACAGGTTACAAATATATGAAAAGAAAAGTCCCCAGGAATTTCGTCAAACGTTATTTGTATCACAATTCGTAAACGAAGTCCTTTTTACACTTGTGTTTTTCTATCACAAATTGTATCCATATATATGATTGTGTCTGCTTCGCCCTTTTGCCTGTCCTTGTGTGAGCACCATCGCACAACGAAAAGGTTTTTCCTTTCTTTTTGCCAATCCAACACACTTCTTGCTTATAACCGACTTGTGTAAAGCTTTTTATTTGTGGCTAGCTTTGGAAAGGAACCTTTTTGGGGAATAAATTTGAAGAGAATCGTTCTGCTGTCGCTTTTTCCAGAGTACGATTCACTTTTCTTTTTTTTTTTGCTTCAATCCAAAACGAGGACAATATCACTTTTCCAGGTCCTTTGTAGGTTGGTTGATGTGCTCAAATACAAATATTTATTTGTCGTGAGTGCTTATTTGTATGTGCATTTATTGAAAGTATAAGTATTGGTAAGAGTAGTGGGAAAAAGATACCACGTGTGATAGAAAACTGAAGGCTATTCCTGCGGAAAAAGCATTTTCCTCTTTTTACTTTTGTTCAAAGAAGAACGAGAACTTGGGAGGAGGCCTTACACCTTAAACTTACATACATATACGAGTATGTGAAAGGAAATGATATAACTTGACTTATCTTTCCCACAAGGTGAATTGATTGAGGACACCAGGTAAACCTATTTATTTGGCACTTTGTGGCTGTGAATATAGCTGTAGCGCAATAATATTCGTATTTCGTATAAAATGGAAAAAGGAGATATCACCTCGGAGGCAGCTCCACTCATCGTTCGTAAGCACCGGAAAACTGTCTGATAAATGGCTTACATGTATGTAGTTGTTGTGTATAGCTTCTTTTATTTTTGCTTTTAGCTTTTTCAATTATCTGCTTGATACTGGGAAAGAAGTGTGTCAAAGAAGAAGAAATCAATCGCAAATAAAATGAAGGACATGAGATAATAGCGTATGACTGCGTTGTACGCGTGTATACAAAATCTTCGGCATTACATATTGTGACGAAATATTTTTAACTCCCCCATATGATGATTACCTAGTCCTTTTTTGTTCGAATTGAATTCAGTGACGCGACGGGGTTATTTTAATGATTTCTGACAGGACATTTCAGTTTTGTTTTTAACTCGTTTTAGAACATTTTTTTAGAAAATGACCTTCAAAAACTCATCGGGTTATACTCCATCTATTTCTATACTTACTGACAGGCAGAGATATTATGGTGGGAAACGAGAAATTTTAAAGGGGAAAGGCCTTCAAAACTATCTTATTGTGAACCAATGGTCTTGAGCCATACATTTCTGTACACTCCCTCTTACTGCTTCCCAAATCTCTTGAGTTTTTACCGGTGTCATTATCTAAGACAGTTCTCCTTCATCCCTTCACACATGAAGTATTTTAAGTTCAAGAAGCAAACATCGATTAGGTTCCCCTCTTCACTTTGTTAACTCCTTGTAATGGCAATTGCTATCTTCTTTATTAGCATCAGCAAGTAAAAAAAAAAAAGATTCCATCTTTAAAGTGCGCCCACACTATGCCGACCGGCAAGCGGATGCCGTTCGGCATAGTGTGAACACACCTTAAGAAGGGATACTCGAAGCCTAATTTTAATTTGTATAGACTAAAACAGTTCCATAGCTCGTTTAGAGTAAGACATGAGGCTATAGAAAAACAATTTTAACATGCACATCTGTTTTAAGATTTAATATCAAGGTATTGCTTGGCTCATTCCGGCCACGACTAATTGCATGACAGTGCTGTAAATTAAGGCCGAGAAGCATTAGGCCAAATTTAAAAGTTTGACCCTAAGGCTTTATGAAAAACGACGTAAGACGTATTGTTGTATCGTAAGGCCAAGTTCTTTAAGACGTAGAATTTGTTGTTCAAAAATTGTTTTCGATCACTAAAGTTACAAAAGCATGACTCTAATTTTTTGATCTTTGCTTTGATTCTGGAAGCAGTATAGTAACTAGCCTCTCCTTAGCTATCTAGAAAGCACTACGCAAATTCGCTCCTCTATAGACACGGAGTTATTTCATTTCTTAATTTCAATTAACAATTTACTTCTGTGCAATCAGAAATCGAGTAAGGATTGTTGTGCTTTTCAAAACAAAAGAATCTTCTTCAAACTCACAACTTGGTACAATTTTGAGACAACTACGAGAACCTCCCCAATTTCCCTACAGAAATTCTATCTTCAAAAGCTCCAACATTGTTCACAGGCCTACCATGTAATCGAATAGAATAAAATTTATTCGAAAAAGTATAGGTACTTACACATATATACATCTACATTCAAAGGTAATTGTATCTTTTTCTTTCCAGTTTGTTCTTTGCTCGTTGACAGATTTTCCCTTGATTTATTCGCGTGATTTATTTGCAGTAAAAAAAAGGAGAATGCAAACAAAAAGTTTATTTGTATATAAATGAAACAAAACGATGACAGCCAAGTATTATAAATCTTCATTTGAGTCATTCACCTGGTGTTGGAGTTATAAAGTGGATCCCAAAAGAAATTAAAAGGCAAAGACGATCTTGCTTAGACAATAGTTTATTGGGAAGTGATGAGAATGATTTTATGTTAGACAAAGGTAAATGACAAAAGAAAAAGTATATAAGAATACAAACTGTAATTGCAAACAAAGTACATAACTGAGTTAAATATTTATGTTGTAACTATACTTGACGTTTTTACTTTACAACACTCCTTCTCAACAGAAATATTAATTCTTCAAAAACATTAAATTTAGATAGTTAATTTAGAAAGCTACGTTTAGAAAATTTTATCAATACAATCCCATTAGTTGAGTGAACTTCAAATGTTTAATTTTTGGCAAATTTTTTGTTAGGATGTCGGCAACCATATCGCTTGTAGGAACGTATCGAAGCTCAATCTCCTTCTTACTCACAACTTCTCGCACATGATGATATTTAATATCAATGTGTTTACTGCGAGCATGGTAAACTGGATTTTTCGCAAGGTGTTGTGCGCTTAGATTGTCGCCATTCATCACGAACGGAAGGTCATCTGAGTAAAGTCCGGTTTCTCTTAATAATCTTCGTAAATAGACAGCTTCTTTCGCTGCTGTTGATAAAGCTGTATATTCTGCCTCCGTGCTGCTGAGAGCTACACAATTCTGCTTCTTGGATTCCCAAGAAAATACACAACCAGCCAAGAAGAATGTGTACCCAGTATAAGATTTGCGGTCCAGTGAGTTGCCTCCCCAGTCTGCGTCGACATAACATTGAATTTGACCTCCCTGCGAACGATAATGTAATTTAAGGTTAATAGTTTTTGACAAATATCGCAATATGTGCTTTGCACCCGCTTCGTGCTCAGCATGTGGGTCGATATTACGCTGCGCCAGTTTGCAGACTGAGTGCATGATATCTGGGCGGGTTGTAATAGCTAAATACATCAATGCACCAATGAGCGATTGATATTTGGTCGGGTCAACCTTCTTACAATCATTGTCCTCACATTTTACTTGAAAACCAGCATCTAGCGGGGTTGAAACAGGTCGACAGTTTTCCATGTTGTATTGACGTAAGAGTTCTTTTACATACTGTTTATGTCCCACAGATATTGCACCGGTTTTGCCTTCGCGTTCAATTTCCATACCAAGAAAATGTCGAAGTGGACCCTTGTCCACCATGTCAAAACTGCTGGCTAACTTGGCTTTAATTTTGATTAGGTCTTCTTCACATGAGCTGGCTAAAATTAAGTCATCGACGTATACGGCTATTAAATTAAAATTACCTTCACTGTGCATCCTGTACAGACAAGGTTCACTTTCACATGGTGTAAATCCAGCGTTTTTTAGCACACCGTCGAGTTTCAAATTCCAGGCTCGACCAGACTGCTTTAGTCCATAAATTGCTTTATTTAGTTTCAGCACTCGATCAGGAAACTCTGGATCTTGAAAGCATTCAGGTTGCTTCATGAATACCTCATCTGTCAGCTCACTATTCAGATAGGCTGTGGACACATCCATTTGATGAAGGAACATTTTATGCTCTGCTGCTAAAGCAATCACCATTCGTATAGTGGCGTAACGTACCACTGGTGAGAAGGTTTCATTAAAGTTGACTCCATACTGCTGACTACAACCTTTGGCAACCAGTCTCGACTTAAAACGTTCGATACTTCCATCTACATTGGTTTTAATGCTGAAAACCCAACGACATCCTATGGACTTCTTACCCGGTGGTAGCTCAACTGGTGACCATGTCTCGTTCGCGATAAGAGCAGCATACTCTTTCTCCATGGCTTGCCTCCATTCAGTAGAATGTGTGCCGGATAACGCTTCTTGAACAGTCTCTGGTACTCGAATACGACAGTCGTCCTCCATTAAACTTAAAATGTTGTATTGTTTTCTGGGACGTCCAGGTTTTCCACTTCGAATTAGCTTGGGCCTGCCAGGTCCAATCCTTAATTCATCATCACATTTGTTTTTAACAATTAGTTCTTTTGAAGTGTTCGTGATGGTTGCAGCGGTGGTGGCGTTGGTGTCGGTGGTGGCGAAATCTTTGTTGGTGGCTGCATTGGATTCCTTTTTGGTGGAGGTATTTTCACTTGTGGCGGTGGTGGTCTCGTGATCTCCTTTTGAAGCAGTGGATTCATTGCAACTTCCATTTGGCATATAGAAAGAATCTAGAAATATAGAATCGTTAACTTCATTTTGTTTAAACTTGGATAAACGGTTTTCATCAAAAAGAACGTCCCTCCTTTCAATGATTTTTCGAGTGGTCGGATCGAACAAACGATATGCCTTTGAAGTTAATGAATATCCCACCATTATGTATTCCTTACCTTTTGGACGAAATTTACCGTGATGCATTTTATTTAGCGCGATTGCAGGAGCTCCAAAGATTTTAAAATGATGCACCATCGGCTTTTTACCCGTCCATATCTCATATGGTGTCTTGTCGACTAAAATTTTAGTTGGGGCTCTGTTTCGCAAGTAAGTTGAAGTAGCAATTGCTTCGGCCCAAAGACACTCATCGAGTCCTGCATGTAAAAGAATACTTCTTGCCATTTCACATAACGTCCTATTGGCACGCTCAGCAACACCATTTTGTTGTGGCGTATATGCCACTGAAAGCTGCCTCTGAATACCGTGCGTATCTAAAAAATTATTAAAAACAGTATTTACGTACTCTGAACCATTGTCACTTCTTAAAGCTTTAATTTTTGTGTCGGTTTGACACTCCACCATGGCCTTGAATATTTTAAATTTTTCGAAAACCTCACCTTTGGACTTCATGAAATAGACGAACACGTGCCTTGACAAATCGTCGATGAACGTCACGAAGTATTTGGAGCCTCCAACTGATGGTTTGCTTATTGGACCACACACGTCCGAGTGAATCAATTCAAGTAGTTTTTTAGAACGCGTTTGGCTAGCTTGAGGAAATGATTTAGCACAAATCTTGCTTTTCATACATATCTTGCAATTAATTTCTTGTGGCACATTACACACTGTCATTCCGCTCACTAAATTTTTGCTTGATAGCACTTGCATACTTTTGAAATTTAAGTGGCCGTATCTATTGTGCCATTTCATAAAATTATCCACAGACGAATAAAAGCATGAATTAACTTCGTTTTCAAAAACGAACAAATTATTATATTTTTTAGCTTCGATCACTACCGTACCGCAACTAGATTTAATCACTGCAGATTGGTTACTGAAAACAACCGTAAATCCATAGCTCACCGCTTTGCTGACTGACATAAAATTTCCCTGCAAACCGGGAACGTATAAAACGTCTTTCAAGTTTATGTCACACTTAGCTGTTTTGATGGTAACCGTACCTTTTGCCGTTGCCTCGATAAAACTGTCTCCCGCTAATCGTATTTTCTCTATGGTCTTATCTACTGTTTTGAACAAACTTATGTCACTGCACATGTGCGACGTCGCTCCACTGTCGATACACCAGTTAGAGCTATTCAACACATTTGTATCGGATGCAGAGAGTGAATAAGAAAAACATTGATTCTGTTGTGGTTTTTTAGCTACCTTACACTTTGCCGCGAAATGACCTCTTAAACCGCAATTGTAGCATTTACCTGCAGTAGGCTTTTTATGACGTTTAAAATTATTTGTTCTTGCTTGCTCCTCTCTCTCTTTTGGATTCGTTCTTGCTATAAACGCCTGCTGACTATCTGACGCTATGCCATCGCCATCAAATCTATTTTCTTGATCGTACGATCAGCTTCTTCGATAAGTTTTACTTTAAGAACACTTATTTGAGGTAAAGAATCACGAGTCTCCATGGCAACGACGAAATTTTCGAATGATTTAGGCAAACTAGATAAGAGTATAATAGCCAACAACTCTTCATTCAATGTAACGTTAATCTCTGCCAATTTTTCAACAATATTAAAAAAAGAATTGATGAATTGTGAAACGTTGTCTCCATCCGACATACGGAGGTGCAGCAACTGTTTAAAAAGCGAAACTTTTCGCGCTGGACCGCAGGGCTGGTAGATCTGCCGCAATGTTGTCCAGGCTTCCGTTGAATTCTTGCAATGCTTAATGTGGTTGATTTGAGATGGCTTCACGCTCAACATAATTGAAGCCAACGACTTTTCGTTTTGACTTTCCCATTTTGTCTTTTCGCTTGCTTCCATATCTTCGGTTTTAGGAAATTTTCCGCTAACTATCTTCCATAGCTCGGAATGGATGAGCACACTCTGCATCTGAACACACCAGGAGTCATAGTTGCTGTCATCCAGCTTTTCTATTTGGTAAAGAGACGAACTCATAATTTGTTTGTTAATTTTCTTTTTACCTTATGATTTCGAATATGGGTTCTGGGCCCATAACCTGTTGGAGTTATAAAGTGGATCCCAAAAGAAATTAAAAGGCAAAGACGATCTTGCTTAGACAATAGTTTATTGGGAAGTGATGAGAATGATTTTATGTTAGACAAAGGTAAATGACAAAAGAAAAAGTATATAAGAATACAAACTGTAATTGCAAACAAAGTACATAACTGAGTTAAATATTTATGTTGTAACTATACTTGACGTTTTTACTTTACAACACCTGGTTATAGTGTTTCTTTTTATTTAAGCAAATAGCTAACTTTATATTGTACGTAAGTACATTAAGGTGACTCAAGAATTTCTACCTTTTTATTACTTCGAATAATTTTTGAAGGTATGAGATACTTTCGACATTTATCACGAGCATAAAAAGATACATTGTTTTCTTCTTTCTTTTCGACGCGACGTTCGAGCATCGTGATTTTGATTTTGACTACAGCTCGCTTACTTATCTGCTTCACACTTATGATCCGCTCGTGGAATACGCCGCATTAAAAAAAAAATACATTATTTCAATTATTGTGAGTTTTATTATTACATTAGAAATCTTTACCACGAATAGAAGAGCAATCGATTCAGATTTGAAAATATAAAACGGTTGGAAACTTATAGTACCTTACCACTGGTGGGGAAGGAAGAAGGAAAAGCTGCAGCACAGAACTTTTTTTATAAGTGAATACAAAAAGATTTTGGGTTTGACAACAATACAAATTTAAACTACTTTTTACTCCATGTTTTAAAGTATACGGAAATTGAAGAAGCTACAATTTTTTTAACAAAATTTAAGTTGTCTACAAATACCAGTGTAATTTTGCGGGAACATTGTTCAAAGGAATTGGCAGAAAATAATAATAAATAACTGAACCACCCTAATGTATGCTCATGTACAAAGATATCCTGCATAAATAAATAAGGGATGATACCTACATACCTGCTTCTTTTACATTTTGCGTATTTCTAAATGTAGATATTATTTTTCTGTGTATATACAAACACGACATATATTATACATGCATAGCATATTCTCCGAACATACATGAGGCATAACATGTCAGGATTCCCAATTCCACCATCAGATTTAGTTTTTATGTTTCACATCCCCACATTTTAAATCATATCACTCCCATAACCAGCCTTTGTTTGAATATTTTAAGCAGAATTTATGCAACAACTGACAAGGTTTTTTTTGTGAAGACTTATTTTTGATTTAAAAACAACATAAGACGACAAACTTTTTCCTAATAAATGTGAGAATTTGCCAGAGGAACACATTCCAAAAGCATTAGACGAATGGACGCAAGCAGTGAAAATCGTGAAAGTTAACTAGCTTTGGTTCTTCAGCAACAAAGAGCAACAAAGCTGGGAAACCCGTTACCCAGCGCATTTCTCACAAACATTCCTTGTAAGTGAATGAAGGCGACCTACAATTTTTTGCCAATTCCGAACGGCATTGAATTTACTACCGAATTCCTCGCGAATGGCGATATACCTACCATTTTTGTTTTCTGTTGGGATTTGGACCACGAAAATCCGAGTAACAGGAAGACATGCTAGCCACATAGGAGAAAAGTGAAAATATTCAAACAGAAACAGAAACCGCAAACTTACATCTTTCAGGTAATCTTAAGCTCAGCACAGCGTTTGCTTTGGACAATTTTTGGTGTGGCAATTTTGTGTAAGCAACGCATTGAATAATTTAGAACCGGGGAATTCAGTATAACATAACAAAACAAAAAAACCTTTGTAGTGGACTCAGTGTCACCGCAACGGGTAGGATGTCTTATGAAAGCCAATCTTTCGCACTTTAGGGAAGCGTTTTACCTTAAAGATTCCTACAAGCTCTAGGAATAAGCAAACTTTTTTCTTGGTGTGATTACTAGGCCTTTCAACAGTCATTATGAAAATGTAGGGAGCCCTGGATGAACACAACTAATGGGAAGAGAGGGTTTTTATCATTCCCTTAGATTTAAATCACTTAGACGTGCTCAGCAAACAATGGAGTTTTAAAATTTCGCTGGTTTAGAGAGTCCAATAGTAAAAATTATCTCTGGAAGGGCTGCAAAGGTCTGCATTATAAAACGATATGACTGTTGTTAAATGTGAAATAAAAAAGCAGAAAAACGCAAGAATTCCGAAATCATTTCATAACCTTTCATTATTTTGACGGACAACAAGAAAAAAAGGAGTATAGGTTACAAAATGTCAGCACTCATTCATCAACATAATGCATTCAATCTAATCAGGAAGATAATTTATTGTATAGTTTCGAACAGAGCCGTTGAAAACATAGGAAACTTTTTCTTTTACTTTCAAGTTTTTTTTATTTTAAAATCTTCTGCTTAAAATAAAACGATGAGGCAACTCAGCAAAAACCGTTCGCTACGGGTTTTTTTGTTCTTACATTATGTAGGTATAACTTTTTAAGAATAAAATTTAAAAAAGGAAATTTGATATTTGCTCGAGCACTCAGACTAATTTCCGGTTCATTTGCCATTTTACAGGGTAGCAACTTTCTTTTTTGTGGGGCAGAAGATGGAAGTACGATGATTGTAATTTTACTTATAAAGTTCAGATGAAACTGAGAGGCTGAAGGAAAAGAAGATAGGCGGCAAGTACTTTAAATTCAAGCATATAGTCTCAAAGGTCTGTTTGCAACTTAAAATGGAACGCCTAAAATTTTGTTATTTAAGAACAAAAACCATACAGAGAAAAGGCATTTAAAGTAGATAAGTGGTAGCTTTCTCTTAATACGAACATTCTTAAAACGTTCCAGCGGTTTAACTAGGGATGTTTGCAGACACATCCATCTCCTTATCCTGTCTTCGCCTACATGGCAGGTAGGTCTTTTGAGAGGTTGGAAAAAACAATATCAGACTTTTGATCTGGAAAAAAAAATTTGGTGGGGCGAATTGGTGTGATGCGACTTTTTAAACATGATACCTCAATAGATTTCAGAAGCTAAGAAGTCATCACTAGATCAATCGTTTCAAGATCTGATACTAACTTTCGCATGATACCACAGATTTGTTTTAGAAGATTGATATTGAAACAGTGGCAAGAATAACATCTCAGTCGAAAAAGTAAGGAAACTTTAGCACATGAAAAACGTTTTGGTAGTAAACTTTCTTTTTCTAAGTTATTCGCAAGGGTCAACTTGCCACATATTCCAACGTGTTCTTCTCTATTTTACAGTCAATTTATGTTGGACGAAGTATTAAATACGATTAAGAACATTTGGCAATGGCAATGAATTTATTATCGGAGGACTTTGTCCATTCCTTGCGAAAGGCGATACCCGTGAAAAACATTTATACTTCAGTTGGGATTCGAACCACGAACCTCCCGTTTAGCAAGCAGACATGATGACCATCACGCCACGGGTACCTAAGACGCTCAAACTACGTCAAAAAAAGACGGTCAACTTTCCGTCGGTTTAAGGCTACTTCGTTCTAGAATCTGAACCAGGAAAGCAGTTTTATCGGATTTTCCCAGACGGTTTCAAAATCGATGATGGATCTGGCGCTGGTGGCAGGGTGATGAGTGGTGACATACGACTGCACGCCTTATTAAGCACATACGTATCCGTTTTCAAAGCGGAAGCGTTGCTATCGATGTGCCATAGGCTCTATTCGACCTTCCAACTACTTCGAAAATGATCCAGGAATAAAAGAATCCGATCGGAAGACTTCTTTGAGTCGTGTTTGACATAAAGGCCATCAAGTCATAAACATAAATCAGATCGACGATGAACTCTCAAGGCAAGGATCTCAGACACTTTTCTCAGGACCTGAATAACGCTTGGTCTACCAGTGTCCGCAGTGAATCAATAAATCGATCTGTCAATAGCACAACCGTCGAAGGCTTCCTCCACTGAATGCAGACAGACCAAACGTATTCTCCCAACGATTCTTTAGTTAAGCATTCAAGCGCGTTAGGAGTGAAGCGACACTCTGTGAATCCAATGGATAGGATGACGACACCGCAGAGCACTTTATCTCTGAATATGCTGCATTTTCTGTATCAGGGAACCTTGGCTCCTTATCATCTCAGCGTTTTTTGGCTTTCCTACGAACATCTGGAAAGCTATAACAAAAGAAGGCTGCTCTCTGGCAATAAAACAGGTACGAATCTAGGTCAGAGTGCTCCAGCTAGTATTTTAAAAACTTACGACAGAAAAATCAAAAAAATTTACAGGGCAAACCCAAGCCTAAGAAAAACACTCAGTTTGACATTCAGGGCAGTTGAGGTCTTTCAAAAAACGCTTTGTCGCGCCCACATAACTAACGCAACAAAACGAACGTTTATTTTCCGAAGCATAGGCAACAAGACACTTTTTGTCCTAAGATTGGAGCTTAAAATTGTATAAATAGAAACTCAAACTAAAAATATAACTAAAGAACGGGATTCATTTAATAATACCAACTTTGTTGAAAAAGTCGTATAACACTTTAATACTTCTTTAGCTTACTTTTGAAATTCTTTTCGAATGTCATCCTCTCCTGTTTTTACAACGACTCCTATACAAGTTGTTCTTTCGTCACATTTTCTACAAATCATCCTGATGTACATAAAATTTGTATTCCTTTGAATAGGATTTGCGTTTTTATTTGCTTCTTTTGTCAAAAGAACAACGAACTTTTCTTTTTGTTAATTTAAAATGTTTTTATTTGCACACGCGTCAGTTCGCCAGATAATTTCGCATAAAAAGAGCAAAACCCAGCAACAAACTTCCATTGAAGAGTTGCTTTATGTTTATGGGTTCAAAAAAAAAAAAATGTTTAGAGATCATGCATATTCATGCAGTTGTTGTTCTTTTCTTTAACCCTGGCCTGGGTAAACGAACTCAAACAGCCTGTTTTTGTGAATGAAATTATTTGCTAATGGTTAAAAACATGATATCTGTTTTAAATATTTCATTATTCTTAGACAAAACAAAAACTCATCCACATTATTATATCAACAAATAAAAAATGGCGCAAGTAACGTTTGGCCCTACATTGGCTCACAAGTACACGTACATATTTATAATTTCTGCTCCGCCACACTTTTGTCAGAATTCAAATTTTCATCTTTCTAACAAGCTAACAAATGATTTGCATTAGGCAAAGAATTGTTTCCCTCTCGCATAAAAAAAGATATGCGTGCCAGATACACGAACAATAAACAACGGACATAATCTTAATTGGTCCCGTTCGGTATATTTCAAATTGAAGTTTTTTTTCTTTTTGTTATTATTCGTTATGCTAATTTTGCTAAATTAAAAATTAACCATCTGCGACATAGGGTTTCTTGGTATGCCGATTTTTTTTTTCCAATGCTGGCCGGCCAATGGAATTCAAGAAGGTATTTTTGTTCTTTCAAGTTTTTTTCTTTTGAATTTTTAAATTTTTAATCACACATCAACGACTGTTGTAATTACGGCTGTAAACAAAACCACGCAGGGGTCCGGTGTTAGAATGGAATATGGAACGTTAAAATTTGATCGAAAAACTTGTTCAAAGGCCCGCGACCTTGTGGCGGATGGTTGGTTGGTGGGTTTGGTAAGAAGCTGAGAGGCAATCAGTTTTTATAATAATTTCCTATGAAAGCGATGCCAACACCAAAGCGGGGCAGTTTGTAAAAACCAATTAGGGCCACAAACCAAAGAAATTAAGCACTAATAAATCCATTGTGTGGATAATCTAAGGCTTTTCACCGTTTTCAATTATGTCTAATGATTTCAACCTCTTTGGAGCTTTAATATAGGTACGTAACGTATATACCCATACGCCTAGCCTAGATTGTGAGCTGCCTATGTGTGTGGAGCAATTAATTCGGTTGGAGTGAAACACTAAATCATTTATGGCTTCCGTTTTTTGGTTTGGTTGAATTTCAATTGTCCTTAGGTTTTGAGGCACCTATACCTATAATAAGTTTCTGCTGTTCCTTTTCACTGGAAATATTCAAAATAACATCAGAACACTTAAAATATATTATTCCAGAAAGAAATAGGCAGTCATTATACGGCATCGTGTTTCATTCATGATATGTGTTCGCAATCAGTTGTTTGGAAAGTGACATGGGTACCTATACAGAAAGGCATAAATGATTGCTACTTCGTGCACAAGGGTATACTAGGTACGTTACGTATATTGTATAAGCAGCTATACCTATATTATTTCCCCCTTAACGTTTCTGCTAGTGGAAATCGCTAGGCCGGATGAAAAGTGTGGATGAGCATTGGGGCCGACCCCAAAATCAATATATTTTCACATGATACCTATTTCTTGATTTTAAAATTCAATTTCACATTGAACATAAAAACATCTGTACCTACAACCAAAAACCATCCCCGTTAAACCACGAACACCTTCCGCCCTCAAGCCAGAAAAACATCACCAGATGACATGAGATTCCCATTTTATCTTCTCTGTGTTGTTAGGGTGGAGGTAAAATGGAAGTGCGATAGAAGTGGGGTAAGTTGTGGAATAAATATTATCTTCTTTTTTATTGGTTTGCGTGTGTTTTCACCAAGAGAATTAATACTTTATTGCTAAAGAATCAGAAAAGTTAAAAAAAAAAAGTAGCAAAACAAAGTCGTCTAGATGTATGAAAATATGAAGGAAGTTGGTGGGTTGGATAGCTTGATACCATCATGTAGTTGGATAGAAATTATTTTTTTTTTTTTGCAGTTCACTAAGAGGGAGATATTTGCACGGTGTCGTAGGTACTTAAAAACTTGTTGAATGCGTGTGAGGTAAGATTTGATTGAAGAAAAAGGGGATGAGGGTTTTTTGAACAAAGTCTAACTTTGAAGTTGTTGGGATTGTAATGGATAGTGATTGCTGTTGACAGATAAGAGTGTTTCAATCAGTTAAACTGTAGAACAGAATCGTGGTGTCCTTAGTGTAGTTTAGTGGATAAAGTGTTTGCCTGATACGTGGGACGTTCGGGCATCAAATCTAGAAACATAAAAAAATAAATGTTCGGCGGTATTCTTTAAAAGGAAATTCATTGCACATGAAAAACGCTTTCTTGATGAGCCGCTCAGAATCGGCAAACATTTATAAGTCCCTTCAATTGCCTCATAAGATGTGATTGAAAGAAGGCCACGAGGGTGCCCACTCTGTTGCGTTATCCTTTTTATTTATTTCAAACTGTAGAATAGTAATGCTGCGCTAGTCGTCATTTAAAGTAGTATAGTTTAGTGTGATGTGTTTACTTTTTTCGGAAGAACAATATTTTAAAAATATGCCCTTAAACTTTCAGACCGAAATTTAGAATAATTCCAAAGCTATACCAGCAAAACAAGAGAGCGCCCCGTAGAGCGTATGAAAGTGTGTTGACAATGCACGGATTTTAAGGGCAACGAAAACTGCAGAAGCCGACTGTAAAGAGGCCAGAACCTTACGCATGGCTCTTGAAGCTGCAACAAATGACGGTTTTGAGAAAACAGAAGGATTGCTCTATCGATCGGGCATATAGCTGATTAAATAACAAAAGTACTATTATGTATTCAAAACTTTAAATGCGTTTTTCTCGCAACCATGTTTTTTTAAATTTCTGCTTAGTTAGTTTTAATGCTGGCTTCTTTCTGTTTACTCCAAAATAATGTCAAAGACTGCCTTCTTGTCATGGTCACATACTCACTTTTTAACGCCCTAACTCTTCACTAGTGGTGACAGCTCCTCTTTGATTCGCCATTAGCTTCCTTCACTATTCTTCACTAGTCACTACGTGATTAGCTGTCAAATTCTATGTGTTTTCGACTTTTCGCCGATTTGTATCAAGAGTTTCTTTCCAGCGGTGTGTTCACATCAGTCTGAAAATAGTGTATGGGTAGGTATAACTATACCTACCTAAGAAAATTTGGGTACTGCTTTAAAACAAACGTGGGAAAGTGTTGACACCATTCAAGTCAAAAATATCATCTTGCTTGAACTAAAGCACAAATAGCTCAGTTGGTCTTGTCGTGTTCAAGGCAGAGATCCCCGTCAAAAAAGTAATATCAAAAGATGCTTCGAGGTAGTACAGGACTTCGTATACCTTGAATCCGCTATAAAACCCTGTTTAAGACCATGATCAAGTCAGTCCTGCTTTATGGCGCGGAAGCATGAACCTTATCGAAAGCTGATGAGGAAACCCTTCGTCGGTCGTAGGCTCAAATAATCAATAACAGCCGAGAGGTCCAAACTTGAAATTATGTAAAAATCGGCGTCAACCGCTATTTAGTTTCGAAACAATTTATCGAACGTACGCAGTGCCGTAGCGCAATGAGTTAAATGTAGTTAAATGTAGATTATGTAGCAGACGTAGTTTGAACTATTTTCTTTTTTCTATATTTACTACGTGTATGTAGCAAACGTAACAAATTGTAGTAAATAAAGCGTGTAGTTTATTGAATTAACTACACGTAGTTAATGATGTAGTAAATGTAGTGTAGTTTATTCGGCCAACCCTGCCTGTAAGTAAACTGAGGTGAATTATTATCAATTGTTTACATTGAAATTGAAAAGTCTCTCCTATTTTATTATTATCTACCTATTTTAGTCATAATCATATCATCAAATAATTTAGGAACAGCGCATCTATTTATCAATCATTTCTGTAGTTTATCATAAGCTTTTTCAAATTTTATTTGGAACACTCAATGCACCGAAGTACACAGGGTCCCACCCAGCGTTGCCGAAGTGGCACAATTGTGCCATTTTGGCACCCTTCAGTCTCGATTGGCACCTTGGCACCTTTAGCTCTCATTTTGGCACCTTAAGAGCTTGGTACATTTTAATGAGGAAAACTTAATAAAGTCATTCGAAAAAGACTGAAAGGGATTTTTTTTTTCAAGTAGTGAAACATACATATCGTGTGTGTGTGTGTACTAATTCATGCCCAAATAATCGTAATGATACTTAATCTGAAAGTATTTGTTTTTTGTGTTTTTAAATATCTATCTACCTTTGAAGAACTGTTGGCACCCAGTTGGCACCTTTGGTTACCGAAAATGGCACCTTGAAAAATTTTACTGCGGCAACGCTGGTCCCACCAAGTGAAATTTTCCAGAAATAGAATAATTTTTTTATTTCTGAATAATGCTTGTTTCTACTAATTGTTGAATGATATGCTACTACACCTTATCAACTTTCTTGCAATAACAAAATGTGAGCTGTAAGAAGCGTTTAAAGGAAAAATAAAAATTATTTGTTATATTAATTTTCCTTTTTGTATTAGCCAGTTGGATTGATTTCAAAATAATACTCATTAGTGTAGGTATTTTGCAGGGTGCTGGCTGCTGGGTACGAATGTCTTAGCGCTTTTCCACTTGCTATGGTATTTGTGTGATACAAATAGATTTTATTGGGTGGTCATGTTATTCTTCTTTTGTGCCCTGTATGGGAGACAGCTGTTGATTGCTTGTTCTAATTATCCTCCTGTCGTACAGCTCATATAGCTCCTTGTTGTATCCTCTTCAACACACAGCATATACATTGTCTTCGGATACGAGACCAAAGATCATTCCTTCCAAACGGAGAATGGTTTTCTCGCTCGCTTTCGATAAGGCCATGCTTTAGCGCCCGCCGTAAAGCAGGACTGGGATTTGGGATAATCAAGGTTTTGGTTTTACTAGAGAGGGCTTTGTTTCTCAATTGGCTTCTTGATAAAAAGAAGCAACGGTTGGCTAGAGTTATTCTCCGTTTGATTTCCGCACTGAATTTGTTTTCTGACGAAGAATGCAGAAAATCGTAAGAAGTAAAAGCTTGTATACCCTCATTACAAAACAAAGTTCATGGATTTAGCAGTTAAAGTTTCAGTTCCAGTTTAATCAGTTTCTCCAGTTACAAAAATTGTTGTGAACGGTACCTAAATGGTAGATATTTCGGTATATCTACTGATTTTGCCTGCCGCAAGCAATTTTTGGTCTTCTTTCATACGACCACTTTATCAATGATTGTTATCGGCGAGTTTTGGATTGACAAGAAGCTGAAATGCATAATCGTAGTACAAAATAAAATTTTTTCTGCAAAGCAGCTAAGTTTCATTTACAATTTTAAGTGTCCTAGACTTTTCAGGAACTAAAACTAACTCGTTGAAGTTAAGTATAGGACCTTAGGGGCGGCCCTGGTGCAGTGGTAGAGTATTCAGTAGGTAGGCCGGACGCGTGGGTTCGAACTCCACTCTGGACATCTACTCTTCTTTCAGCCTCCCAGTTTATCTGAACGCCGTCCTTGAGGTTATAAACGAAACTAGAACCATCTTATTTCAATAAATTGCACCACAAAAAAGGGAAGGCTGCTAACCTGGTAGTACAATGGACCGGTAATAAGGTCTGAGTGCTCCAGATTAGCATAAAGCCTTCTCTTAAAAAAAAAGAGTAGAACCTTATAAGGAAAACAAACACTGACCTCACTATCTTAAAAACTAAAAAGAGCTAAAAAGCAAAAGCAACATTGCTCACTACTTTATTGTCACCTATTACCTCATTTTCTTAATTTAGTGGAAAATAGTCACCAAAAAAAAAAACAACCATTTTAAGAAAATGTAAATCCTGGTTTGACTAACTAATATTTCATTTAATTTTGCCTTAAATGCAAGACAAACGAAAGTTATGAATAAATGTTAATTAAGAGGAAGACAAGCAATTTTCAAACAAAATATACTCACTAATGAATACAAATTCGAATTTATTATGATACAAGCCACTAAAAATGAGTTATGGGCTTCCAAGAAACGCCTTTTTTTGTGTATGCCTTTGTCGTTCTTCAATGAAATGATGAATCTACTTTTTTAAAGTAAAAAATTAGTGCTTCTAAAAATGGACTTGAACAAATTGATGTTGATGCGGAAAACCTTAATGGAGTTTTGTTAATTATGGCTTTTGTTTCATAAGAAGTCAAAGATATGTGACGAAAATCATACCATGTGTTGCTCTAGTTCAAAGAATTTTAGATTGAGTGGGATCGTTTTTTGAGTGTTGAGTGAGAAGTTTTTAGAGCTTGAATATGTTCGCAGTGTTTTGGCGTTTCAATAATTGTGAGCATTACTCGTTGTTCATAATTTTCCCATGCAAATTTACGAATTTTATCACAAGCGACAAACACAAACATTGGATATTTCAAGTGCCGTCGACAATAGGCAAAAGCAAATGGGAGGCATGAATACGAGAATACCTGTTCCGTGAAACCTCGATTGTCAAATTCCAGAAACCTGCAATTGTTACTCCACCGGTGTTATCGATTCATTTCATTTCATTTCATTTTATTTCATTTTATTTCATTTCATTTCATTTCATTTTAATTCATTTCATTTCATTTCCTTTCATTTCATTTCATTTCCTTTCATTTCATTTCATTTCATTTCATTTCATTTCATTTCATTTCACTTCATTTCATTTCATTTCATTTCATTTCATTTCATTTCATTTCATTTCATTTCATTTCATTTCATTTCATTTCATTTCATTTCATTTCTTTCATTTCATTTCATTTTATTTTAGTTTATTTTATTTTATTTCAATTCATATCCACTCATTTCAATTCATTTCAATTCATTTCAATTTATTTCAATTCAATTTAATGCATTTCAATTCACATCAATGCATTTCAATTAATTTCAATGCACTTCAATTTATCACAATGCAATTCAATTTATCTCAATTTATTTCAATGCATTAAATGAATTTCAATTTATCTCAACTCTTCTGCACTCATTTCAGTTCATTTCAATGCATTTCAATTCATCTGAATTTAATTCAATTCATTTCAATTCATTTCGATTCGTTTCAACTCAATTGAATGTATTTCAATTGATTTAAATGCATTTCAATCCATTTTAAATCATTTCAGTTCACTTCATGAAAACCGCTTTCCAACTCATCCGTTTTGAATCGGCAAACATTTGAATGTCGTATTAAGAAATGCACTAACCTAAATAATTATTTACTTTTATTTGAAAAGCTTGATTCCAAGCCAACCCAACAAATTACACAAAGTTAACTCCATGGCAAATTACAAACATAAAAGTAAATATCTATCCAATGTGGTACCCGTGGTGCGATGGATACCATGTTCGCCTGTTAATCCAGAGGTTCGAGTTCGAATCCCAACAGAGGCAAAAATGTTTTTTTCACGGGTATCGCCTTTCGCGAGGAATTGGCAAGTCCTCCGTTAGTATTCATTGCCATGAAAAGCGTTTTCTCGATTAGTCGTTCGGAACCGGCAGAAAATTGTAGGTCCCCTCCATTCCCCCCACAAGGTATGGTTGTGAGAAATGCGCTAGGCCCAGGGGCTCCTTGCTCTGTAGCGCCACCCTATTTATTTATTTATTATCTATCCAATCGTTTTTGAAATTTGAGAATGCAACGCCAAGACATCCATCCAACGAAAATGTGGCTCTCATATACACGTTGGCAAAAGTCCATCAAACTGAGTATTTCAACATTTTATGGAGCGTAATAAGCAACCCGTTCAGAGAACCTCAATTCGAAATACCAAAAATTAGTCTCAAAAGCTTTTTATAAATTAAGGAGAGACACAGGGATGCACAGTTGGCTTTATTCTCTTTCCCGTCCTTTTTGGAAATACTTCAAAATCCCTGACGGGAGTTTTTGTAGATATCTACTATGTTCGTTTCTTGAACTTTAACCAGATTTTCTTGAAAACCACAAAGTTTAAAAAAATAGAACTGGGTTGTTGGTTCTCCAAAACGATAGCCCACGAAATCAACACACATGTCTGCCAATTGAACAAAAAAAAAAGCCATTTGACAGCCCCGTTTGTTATCTGAACTCGCCCTAGCTAAAACCAGGGCCACTTTAGAGCGATTTGAGGGCAACGCAGGGTTAAAAAACAGTATGACAATGAGGGTAGTTCAAGGTTTTTCAAAAAACGCTTTGTGATTAACACAGGACAGGCCCAGGGCTTCAGTAATCAAACCTGTCATGAATAAAAAGTCGGTTTGGAACTCATAGACCAAAGCTCTTGAGCTTTTTTCTATTTAATAGAAGCCAAAACAAAGATACACCGTTTTGTGATTAGATAACTGGGTTGGGTTCATGGCAATCAAATATCACGAAACTGCTTTTGTTCTCAAATACGATTCAGCGAATATACAGATAATCGCTAGTGTAAACGTTATTATTCCTATCCTCAGGTTGTTTTATAAAGAGGATAAGAAGATGGTAGCGCAATAATTCAAAGCTGATAGACACTGATGCTACAGGGAGTTACAAGAACTTTGAACTGAAAATCGACTCTAACTACAGTCCTTCAACCATGCGTGATGATTCAAGATTTGACGAGTTAAACGTTTCGGATATTAGTTTCTTTTTTGACTGATGACCTCTTAGATTAGGTTAATTTAAATGGCTGTCATGAAAAAAACTCACACACTTAGACCAATACAAGGTCTATTGTGACGCCATTTCGAGATTTTAATAAAGCGACATAGGTGAAGGGTAACTGTGTTCACCAGATCGCTTGAATCATTAAGAAAATATTTTCCTACATGCAGTTTTTTATTGAGGCAGAGTGAAGGCCATGTGCTTCTACCCATCTACGCAGCTTCTGTAGAAGTCGTTAGTGGTTCGAATTGCTTTTACACTTTTCGAGCACATCAGATCCTCTTTGGTCTTGAGTTATTTATTTATTTTACAGAACGGACTTATTGACCCAGCCTCGTATGTTTGGTATAAGATCAATAATAAAAACAGGAGCCCACTTATATCTTAAAAATAGTTCATGTCAGTGTGTTTAACTTTCGAAGGACTAGCCAATTCCTTTTTTCATGTTTCTGGGATTCGAACCACGAACCACGAACCTCCCACATAACAGCCAGACATGCTAACTAATACGCTTCGTACAACACACCCATTTGTATCACATTAATTTAAAAATATAAAATCTGGACTGAGAACGAATTAAAAACCTGGTTATTATTCAGTGGCACAAGCTCACGTCAAGTTGACTGCAAGTATATTATATTCACTCACTTTCAAAATATATACCCACTTTCGCACGTACTTGAGACATAATAACATAGCTACATCATATCTCTCTCAGACATCAGCAGGTGCCTTAATTTGTTTTATTTAAACTCCTAAAGGAATTCCTCCTACCCAATTCAGAATTAATAACAAAAAAGAGCTATTGTCATTGGCTTTGACCATGGAAATAAAAGACAGACTGACAAAGGAAAAGGAAACTCGGACAGAACCCAAAACTGAAAGGATAATTCTACAGCTACAGAAGAAAAGGAAGAGAGAGAGAAAAAAACGTTCGGATTATCTGGTATTAACCTAATAGACACGTAGCTAATGAGGTTCATATATACTGCGCCAACCAATCGTGTTTCTATGACACCCAACCACTCATCCACTTGACAGGCAGGAACCTCGGGATAAAATGAATGGGTGAAAAAAGGCTCACGATCCGTACTCGTTAGTACAGCAGCATGTCAATCTTGAATCCGTGCATGTATATCTCTATTCATCCTTGTTTCTGCGATTTCAGAGCCTTCCAGCAGTTTCCATGTTGAGGATAAAATTTAATGGGGCCGTTTAAATGGTTCAGGAATTTCTCTTCAAACGCTTTGCAGCCCAGATTAATCAATTAGACTGGTGGCGCGGCGGCAGGAATGGCAGCAGCCACCAACAGTTTGGACTGATTCGGCTTTGTGGTTGTTCAGTATTAAGTTGAGGATAAAAGACACACATCATGATGGGAAAGGAGAGTGGAAAACAGGATGGTCCAAAATGAAAATGTCCCAAAAATAAGCTTTTTTTTTAATTTAAAATCAAGTTCACATAGGATAGGTTGAATTTAGTGTGGAAGTGTGTGTGTAATGCCCACGGAGCTCTGCAGACCAAATACTTTCTTATTTGTTGGTATGTACGATGTTATGTTGTTGTTGTTGATCTTAAAAGACAAAACCTTTTGAATATATTTCGCCAGGCCACCCTGTACCTGTTGGCTTAAAACAAGAACAGAAGCAAAGCATAATGTGGGAGTCAACAGTGTTGGGGATGTTCAATGACTGCTATCTGTTTAATTATTTGTTGACTCATACGCTTTTTAACCGGCGCCTCGTTAAAGTTAATTAGACAGCAAGATCGGTTGTGTTTACAGTTTATTTAGATTAGAGTTCGCATAAACAGACTGTCAAAGAATTGTGGGTGTGTGGGAGTTAAAGAATCACGAAGAATCAAAACCATTGAATTAACAAAACATGTGAGTTGTGTGTATTCACATAGTACCAATGTATAGGTAAAACAATTTATTTATTTGGAAAAAGCGAGCAACAAATAAAGAAGCACGCAACTTTGTTCAAGGTTAATTGAAGGCAGTGAACTGGGAAAACGGATGTAGATTGATGAGGGTGCTATAGCAGGATACAAATCAGACACACTGGTAATGGCAACTGGCGAGCCAGGCGTTTCGTTGTTGGATCAACAGCCGTGGTCGAGTTTTTTTTTTTCCTCTAAATGAATTGATTATTTTCCACTCAAATACGTTCAGATGTGTTCGCACGGGATAAAGCAATTTGATGGTGCGTTTTTGCTTGTGTGTGTGTTAATTTTCTTCTTTTTGTTTAAAAATAGCTTCATCAACGTGACCGCTACGTTGCCTATATGGAGTTGCTCTTTTATTTTTCTCTGTTTAATTTATGGTTTTCTATTAAGAAGAAGAGATAACGAAAGGTATTCCTCAAACAAATAATTAACAGTAATCTTCGAATAGATAAGATTAGATCTATTAAGGAGGATTCATTATGTTACAATACAATGGCTTCCTTTTTATATCTTAAAGAGCAGACCATCTTAAGTTTCGTGCAAAATACTTTTAATTAATGGAAAGAAGATAAAGTTAAGGAAAGAAGACGAAGAAGAGTAGGTGGTGTACAGGAAGAGAGTGGTGAAGTAGAAGAAAAAATTCTTCAAAACTTTGTACATATTTAAATAAGGCAATAGTTTCTCAACCCTCATCGAAGATGAAAATAGAGATAGAGAATGAGATAGAGATAGAGATAGAGATAGAGATAGAGATATAGATAGAGATAGAGATAGAGATAGAGATAGAGATAGAGATAGAGATAGAGATAGAGATAGAGATAGAGATAGAGATAGAGATAGAGATAGAGATAGAGATAGAGATAGAGATAGAGATAGAGATAGAGATAGAGATAGAGATAGAGATAGAGATAGAGATAGAGATAGAGATAGAGATAGAGATAGAGATAGAGATAGAGATAGAGATAGAGATAGAGATAGAGATAGAGATAGAGATAGAGATAGAGATAGAGATAGAGATAGAGATAGAGATAGAGATAGAGATAGAGATAGAGATAGAGATAGAGATAGAGATAGAGATAGAGATAGAGATAGAGATAGAGATAGAGATAGAGATAGAGATAGAGATAGAGATAGAGATAGAGATAGAGATAGAGATAGAGATAGAGATAGAGATAGAGATAGAGATAGAGATAGAGATAGAGATAGAGATAGAGATAGAGATAGAGATAGAGATAGAGATAGAGATAGAAGATTCTCCGTTGAGCAACAAAAAGTCGTGGCAAAGAGAGGAAGACACAAACTCAATTAATACCCATGCAATGAAATGGTATACAGATGACACAAAAACAACGGAAGGAACTTGTCAGTGAATGCATTGACAAATTGAACAAACTAGGCACTAACAACAAAGTATCAATCTACTGGGTACCAAGACATGCAGGAATCAAAGGCAACGGACAGGGAGACGAACTGGCACAGACTGGAGCCGGATCATTTCTCATGTAGCTGGAACTTTTTTGTGGAGTAACGGAGAGTCTCATTAAGATCGAAATCAAAAAGTCGGAGAAAGACAACAGAGTTAAACAATGGAACGACCTCCCCAAAATGCGTCAAGCCAAACTTTTACTTTGCACTTTCAACTCAAAGCGTTACAAAGATGCAATAAAACTAAAAAGAAACAATGTAAGAATGCTAGTCGAGTCTCGGGTTCCTAACCGGACACTGCAGACTAAGACAACACCTTAAAGTACTACGCATAGAGAGCAATGACCAAAACAGATACTGCAACGAACAGGAAGAGTCTCCTGACCACCTATTTGGTGACTGCGAAGCTCTATTACATCAAAGGAAGAAGTACCTCGGATCCTATTACGTAGAGGAGAGGGAGCTAAGACTCCTAAGCGTAACCGACGAGGGCAGTCCGATAAGTACTTAGCCTCTCCGCCCAATAGCGCCACTATCGCAAGAAAAACTTACTATAGTGTAGTACATTTTTTTAGAAGGCTACTGTCAAAATTTCAGCCAAATTGGACTCGTAGTTTTGTTTTGACCGCGTGTTGTTTGGAAGCAAACGTGTCAGCGGATTTTAGAAAAATGGAAAAAGAGCAATATCGGTCAGTGATTCGATTCTTGTTTTTGGAAGGGAAATCACGCAGCGAAATCAAAGAGCTGTTGGATGCTGAGTACGGTGACTCTTCTCCTTCGATGGTGACCGTCTAAAATTGGTCCAACGAGTTTCAAAGTGGTCGCACGTCGGTTTTTGATGAGCAACGCCCAGGTGCCCCGAAAACGGCTACCGCAGACGACAATGTGACAAAACTCCACGATCTCGTATTGGCAGACCGCCGATTGAAGGTGCGCGAGATAGCTGAGATAGTAGGCATCTTGAAAGACCGCATGGGTCATATCCTGCATGAAATTTTGGGCATGAGAAAGCTGTCGGCGCGATGAATGCCGCGTTTGCTCACTCCAGACAACAAACGCAACTGTGTGATCACTTCAGAGCCGCGGCTAAATTGGTCTAGTTGGGCTCTGAACTATTGCCCATCCACCGTATTCTCCAGATTTGGCCCCGTGCGATTTCTTTTTATTTCCAAACTTGAAAAAGTCACTTGCCATGCAGAAATTTGTGTCGAAATTTGAGGTCATCACCGCCACGGAGGCCTTCTTTGCAGAAGTTGGACCATCGCTGGTTTAAGCGTATCGAACTAAAAGAAGATTACATATATTGAAAAATAAATCAACACTTTTCCAAAATTTTGGTTTTTCTTTTGTAGGCTAAGTACTTATCGGACTGCCCTCGTAGATATTCAGTTTCATCAAAAGAACTAATCTCTATGAAGTGCTTTAAATTAAGGATTACCACTTAAGGAGAAGGGGGTACAATAAATCTACAAGTTCGAAGTACAATGAATATAAAACCTCAAATCACTCATTCATTCATTCCCAGGAACAGATACAGATGCAGATGCGGATGTAGATACAGATACAGATGCATATAGATTTGAGCTAAATGTTTCAATTTATACGTCACATCAGCCTCTTGCAGTAGTCAGTTGACCTTTGAATTCCACACTTTCTGCTCAAAATAAAATTCTTACTTCTTCTTTAAAAATAGAGGAATAAAGTATGTATTAGAAAAAACGTTGCCTTTCCTCGCGAGCACGAAGCTAACATCTGTAAAGTTGGCATAACAAAATGTTTTGTTTTGAAAGCATTGACAAAAACTAGATTTAGCTTAATCTATTAAAACAACATTAGCAATCTGAGCTCTCAGATTAATTATCAGCTGACTTTTAGCTAATGAGCCCATAAGCTTGTATTAAAAAACCGGACTGGCTCTTTTTATGAACCAATTTCCTCAAAGATTAAAGCTCATATTCACACTCTCATACCATCATCTTTAACAGGTGTAACAACATCTATTCTCCATTGTCATATTATGCTACGCCGTCCAGTCTGGTAACAAGAAATTAATTCACAAAACCACTTCTTTATCACATTATTTTAACATAAAATCGAAATTCAGAGCAATTATTTAATTAAAGGAAATAAATATCAAACTATCTTCCATGTCTCTATTCCAATCTCAGTCAAACTCATCCAACAACATCTATCCAAATATTATTCAAAAAAGTTGTTTCCAGTTTTCCAAAAACAGAAACAAAAAAAAGCAGTATACAGAAACAAATGGCTTTTAAATCATTTTGAATAAATAAATTCAGAAACATACGTTTCAAGTTGAATTAACAATCCACAACAACCAAAATTGACCAACACAAAGAATTTCCGATTTGAAACTATACCACAACCTGTTTACATTATCATATCATGCTCCATGTCGTTGTCATTTCAATGCTCTGTGAGCGCGCTCCGATTTAATTTTTTGCCCAACAAAAGATAAAAACGAATTAAATTTATGGTTAAATTGAGTTTTTTTTTTTTTTCTTTCATTGTTATTCTCGGTGGCAGTTTAATCTCAGATTTAGTTATTTATTTGATTAATCCTACATAGCGTCTATAACGCAGATTTTCGAATACAACAATTCCAAACTACTATTCGTCCATCAACAAAGTTTCTGGAATTCCGGTTGAGAGTGAAGAAAAGAAAAAAATTATTGTAGGCGTAAGGCAGTGCTGTTGGTTGGACGAAGATGATTATTTATTGGGCAATATCGATTAAGTCGTTCTGATTATTGGTATTATATTCAAGAATTATTAGTTTTCATCATTGATGGGCATGTTTTTTATTATTAGGAGGATTATAAATGTTTAGTTTGCATAATGGTTGGGATTAAGATCACGCGTATCCGTTAACTTATTGGGTAATCGAAACACATTCTATTTCGGACAAATACAACGGTGAAGTGTCGAACATGAACATTAAGTACGTCCATAGTTGGTCTTTTGCGCTGTTAAAACTGAGGACATGATACGGAAATGTTTTTATGTAGAACATGGTTGTTGAAATGTTCATATGATATCGTAAATTTGAACACATTATGTTGCTGGTATACAATGACTCAATGATTCAATTACTGGGAATTTTTGCAGCAACATGATTCTATTTTTGTAACATGAGTGGGTCTGGAGCCATTGAGTCATTGTTTTCAATTCGATTGGTGTAAAACTCAAACCTCCTTATACCCAGAGTCATATACCTATTCTCTGTACGAAACTCTTTGGTAAAACAAATTTCATTAAAAATGTTTCAAGTTAACTAAGACGGACTCTCTTATTTTTATGATTTGCGGTTAATAAATGTCCAGGTATTAATTCCTTTAACATTGACCCCAACAATTAAGTTGTCAAACTTTCAATGGACCTTTGTGACACACCGGAACATATTCTTAAAAAGCAATCTTCTCGAAAAGTTTTCATATTCATCAACAAAAATAATAACTTTAAGCTGGAAAGTGAATTATAATTTCTCCTTTAACGCGCCACCTTCTTTTGCGTGTCCACACGCCAGTTTTATGTAAAATGTCCTCTTTTCGTTTCAACAAAGATTAATTGGTTTTCTTGGTAATTTTTCCATAATAATAATACCAACAAGGCCTCCAACTGCGGTAGGGTAATTGTTGTTCGAAACTAACCTGAAGAAAGATATTTCTTCATACAAAATGCTTTTGCTGTGAAGTCACTAGAAAGTTTTGGTAAAAGTTTTTACCCGGCATGTTGTTGTTTTAGCACGGTATCGGCATGTGAACCTTTTCAAGGTGTGTTTTCTTCTTCTTTTTTTAAGATTAATTTCATTTTTTGTAGATTGAAATGTTACAGGACAAAAATAAGTATTGCCTTGAACTTGTTTTGAAATCGGTACTGCGACTTGTTGAAAAACTCAAGGAGGAGGAGGAAGAGGAGGAGGAGTAGGAAGAAGATGTCCTATATAAGTTTGTGTCTTGTGATGTATCATCATGATGGTCTTTGTCACCAGTGCTGCAACCCCATACAATAACTAGGGAACACATATTTATCTGATAGATTGATGTGGCACTACAAAAAAAAAAGCAGGGCAAAACCCCCTTCTATACTCACTCAACCAGGCTAACAACTTTGATTCTAAGACATCCTGGTAAATAATAACCGAAGAGGAAACTCTTTCGTTGCCGATAAACGGGAGAGAATTTAATCGCACTGGTGAAGTTCTAAGAAATTATGTTGCGGTCATGAGAACACTCATAACGCTTTTAGAATTTAATCGCACTGGTGAAGTTCTAAGAAATTATGTTGCGGTCACGAGAACACTCATAACGCTTTTTCTGCTACAGTTAAGCAGGTACTTCTTGTCTTTATTTTTATAAAATAACTTGAATAAGTGTTCATCAATTAACAGGGCCGGACCAACCACATATGTAAGATGTGCAAATGGACAAGGCTCCAAGTTTTGGGGTGCATTAGTAAGAGTTTAAAAAACTATTGTTTACTGTGGAGCATTCAGCCTAAGGAGAAATTAATATTTTGTCCAAACAAATACTGCCATTTGCATTGAAAACAAAAATTAATAAGAAAATTTATCACATTTGTGTTGACATATTATTTGCACATTAACTCACATTACTCTCAATTGTTTAAATTTTAATCCGAGTCAAATAACTTAATTTGAAAAAACTACTACTACTACTAGACTACTAGAAATCGAAAGCGAACTAATCTCGAAAAGGGATGCATTCTGTAAATCTTTGCTTAGGGCAATGGCGTAGATAGGGGGGGGATCAGGGGGATATATCCCCCCCATTGGGACCGATAATTGTTCAACATAACCAGTCATGAACCAAAAAAGTTAAAGAAACACAATGTGAAATCTAGTAGCTACTTCCAACGTGAACTTAGTCTTATTAGTACTCACAGGATTGTACATTCTATACTTTCATTCTACAGGGAAAATACAAAGTCAATTTCATCTGAAAGAAATAATTATTTCGGCAAATAACCTAATCTTTTGATTGATCTCTTCTCTTAAAATCTCTAATACAGCAGTTTACCAAACATTACTGTATTAACAATTCAGGTGATTTTCTTGCAAAGCTTATAGTGGAAAATCTTCAAAATTGTGATCTGGCCAATTCTTTTTTGATCGGCCAAGGGAACGACGGAGCAAGCAATATGTCTGATCGATACAATGGTGTTCAGGCAATTATTCGCCAACAATTTGCTTCGGATGCTCTGTACCAGAAATTAAAATGAACTAAGTCTGCTTGTGAACAATGAGTATTTACTTGAAAAAAAAAGAGTTAAAGAAAGAAAAGAAAAGAAAGCAAGTAAATTTGAAAAATCTTATTTGTGAACCAAGCAACTCTGAACAACCCCTATTTTCAAACGAGCCAAACATCAAACAAGTAGACTTGCTTGCAAGTCAAAATGAGTTTGAATAACATTGAGTAAAACTGTTTGTTAGCAAAGTGCTTGTGAGTAAAAGTGATCACAAGCAATTTGATCGTAAACAAGCAGTAAGTTCATGAGCAAGCAGTGTGTTTGTGAATAAGCAGTGTGTTCATAAGCAAGCAATGTGATCATACAAAAAAGGGTAGTTTATGCCTTTATATGCCTTTTTTTTGTTTAGGTATAAATGTGCAACGCATTGCTTTACGATGAACACACTGCCTGCTTGTAAGCACGCTACCTGCTTGTGAACACACTGCCTGCTTGTGAACATTTTGCGTGTTCATGAATATTTGAGTATATCTATTCAAGTAAGTTCAAACAAGTCATCTGCTTGCAAGTCATTTGCTTGTGAGTGCAATACAGAAAAAATGACTTGCGAGCATCCTTACTGATTTTGTTTGTTCAGAAGCATTTTTGCTTGTGAGTAAATATGTTTACGAGCTATTTGCTTGTGAATAGAGGTGAAAAATGATCAAGTCTGAGCGATCGTTGAGAAATTTTGGATGGGTTTGAACTGATTTGAACATACTCATTTTGATCTCTGCTCTGTACGTCCATTGTGCAGTACATTCTTTGAATCCTTGCTGTATCTGTTTCCAGCAAAATACCAGCCATTAGAGACTGCCTAACCACAATTGAAGCAGTTGACAATTATTTCAATCTCCACAAAAAAAGACATTAAAAAGGCTGAATCTGACGCGATGGATCTCAAAATATAAAGCAGTTGAAGATTTTGAGAAGCTTTTTCCGTTTGTGTTCGAGACTCTTGACTAAATAAGAACATTGAAAATGACGCAAGGAACTTAAAAAACGCTATGGATCTCGAGTTTTTGATTAGCTTAAAGATTAAAAGTATGGTTTACCAACTCTCGTTGTCAATATGTCGTGAGATTCATAGAGTGAATTTAGACTTGGTAAAAGCTTTGATTTAAGGGATCAATTAGAAATTAAACGGGCAGAAGATGACTCATTTTCGAAAGTGTTTGACGATGCAAAAAAACATTAGCTGAAGTCCTTGGTATTGACGTTAAACGTAATAGAATGGTGAACCGACAAAAGAATGGCTCGAACCCTTCGGTTCCAAGTACAGAGGAATATTTTCGTGTTATGAAAACAATCCTTTTCTCGATTTCTATGCAATGAACCTTGGAGAAAGTTTTACAAACCATGAAAACATACTAGAAGGGTTTTCGGTTTTTTCAAGGATTCTTCGTCTGAAATATACAAAGCAGCTGAAAAATTTAATGAAAATGTTGAGTCAATCTTCTGTTCTTGAAGAATTAAAAACTTGGAAGAGATATTTGATCCGAAGGAATAATACCTACTTCCTCTAAGAATTCATTGAAAGCGCTCGATAGCTGCCCCAAAGAAAACTTTCCTAACATATATTTATATATTTCCTAGCAGGATATAAGCTACACTGCCCGTATCACCGTCAACTCTCGAAAGAAATTTCTCCTATTTAAAGAGAGTAAAAACAACACAAAAAAGCGTGACCAACGAAGTGAGATTCTTAAAAATATGTCTTTTTTAATAACAATAAAAAGGACAGAATTAAAAGGATTAATATAGCCTTTTTATATACATGTAGGTGTATGAACCTAATTACTTATGTAATTATGATTTGAAGCAATCGAATTTTATCGAATATAAGTCATTGACCTTCGAATTGATTCATAAAGTTCGATTTCTTCAAGTCATAAAAGAACATATACTTGGGAATTTTGCAATATTTAGGTTCAAGATTCGAATGAGGGTTTTTAATTGTAGCTTTCCCTTGAATTATTAAAAATTAAAATCAGTAGACATTAATTATTATCATTAAATTATGGTTGTAAAGGATTTACTAGTCCTAAATCTCCAAAGAAAAGTTCCTACCCAATGTAAATATTGTTTGTTGCTACTAAATAAATAATGAAAAAAAAAGGATTTTATTCTATGATAGATTTCTTAAATTAATATTATTTCACTTATTACATCAATATTTATTTTAGTTCACATTCAAATTAATGCGCATAATATATGTATTATCTTTAAAAAATACACAATTTCTTATGGCATACATAATGAATTCAATGAAGTCTTAATACCTATTTGTTTTTATTTTAGTTATTAAATCTTTTAAAAAATGAGCCAACTAGGTTTATCCACACTCCCCCCCCCCCCCCCCCCCCCCCTCCCTTAGCCAAAAGCTATCTACGCCACTGACTCAGGGCGCTGGATAAGCTTGGGCCGGACCTGTCAATCAATGGAATACACTAAACAGAAACTTATGAGTCTGGAGCACATGTTTTTTTTCCCAATGAACTTTGTTTCAGAATTCAAGAAATATTCTACCGGAAATTGAACGAATATTACGAATAAATTGATGTGGCCAGCTGGCTGTTCCAGCCTCCTTCAAACTTAGGAGGTAGCAATCACGATTATCTTTCATTGCAAATTTATCAAAACAAGGACCAAAAAATAAAAACATTGAATGTGTGAATATTATTGTACGAAAATTTGCGTTCTAAGCAAACAAACGCCATTCATCAACATTCTAACTCCACACTCCACAGTAGAAGTCTTTTCTGGAACAAATGGGAAGGAAAATTAGAACAAACGTAGCTGTTTGCAGACTCGGAATACCTAATCGATTTAATTTTCCGATTTTGCTCTTTTTTTCTCTTCTGATTGTTGAGCCTGTAGAACAAAATTCATGATAAATTCTCTGTTAGTTTAAATTCCACACAAATCAATAAAAGAAATACAAACTACTCTTATCTAATTCAACAACACAGCATGTGAAATTCGTTCCACAGATGGATTGTTGTATATATTATTCATGTTTTCTCTTACCTCTCCTTTGTTTTTAAGGTTTTTATTTTCCAAACCTAAATAATCTATTCGTCCTTTTTTCCAAATGGAGCACAAAAATAGGGTCACTCATAATTGATCATCGGTTAGTTGAAGACAGAACAAACAAAGTTGTTTAGACAATTAACAATTCAGTTGGGAGAACTGATTTGGGTGAAATTTTTATTTTTTGTTTGACCTTACCACATGTATGTCTATATGGAAAATGTTTCAGATTTGAAGTTGAAGTATGAGATGGCCCATAGCGTAACGGATACAATGGTTGGCACCCCTAAGCTTTTTTTCACTTTAAATTGTGAATTGCTCTCGCATTTTAAGAGTTAGGAATATGATTGATATGTCAAATTAAAATTTAAAGAATTTCTTATTTGAATGTTTTTAGAAAAAAATGATTAATAAACAAAGTATTTTATAAAAACGTTAAAATAGAAAAAGATAGTAGAAAGGTACAGTCATTGGCATCCAGGTACAATTGTTGGCACCCGAGGGTACAATTATTGGCACACTTAAAATTGAAAGAAACACTATAGTTTTTCATGATAGCTTTTATCAAAGTTAAATCATAAAACAGTTTATTATAACAAAAACACATTCAACGCGATTAAAAAAATGATAATAAAAAAAATAAATAAAAAATTTATTTAACATGTCATTTAAAGATCTCTTAGCTATCTCATATTTCATTCATTCATCATTCTTTGCAGTAAAAAATTAACTTATTAAAAAATATTTTTAAACACATAATTAAATAATAGTAAAAATCACATTCCTCTATAAATTGCTTAGTTTTTAAGTTTAAGTATTCTTGAAGAATATTTCAGTCTGTATAGTAGAAAAAACAGTAATATAACAAAAATCGCTCGTTCAACGTAATCAAAGAAATGGTTATTCATTTTAAAAACTTAAAAATAAATATAATTTTATTCACTAGCTAATTATCTTTTGTTTTCAAAGTCAAGTTTTAATTTTTTTTCCTTAATAAGTCATATAATTAGTTTTTTTTAAACAAATGGAGCAACAAAATAAAGGAAGATACTCGATGTTACGCTTATTAAGACATTTAATGTGATACTCTCTCATACACTTTGAGCATCTTATGCCGCAATTATCTGTCCCGACGGTTTTTGTCATAAATTTTGTGCAGAAAAAGCACATCTGTCCACTGCATACTTTGTTGTTTCCAATATCTTCAATCGGATCCGAAAATAAGTTTCGTATGTGGTTTCCAGACTTTAGTGGGCTGATGAGAAAAACATTTTCTTGACTAACTTCATCGTAAATATCCAGCAGCATTTGTTTATCGGGAGAGTTCTCAATAGAAACCAATACATTGGAGGTCATTGTTTTCAAAGGAAACATTTTTGAAGGGGAAAGAGGTGGAAGATCAGCCAATGCACCGGAAGTTACAGTTTCCGATGGAAATTGTTTTTTGGGGGGAGGAAGCATATTTGTTAATTTAGTTTTATAAGGAATCTTTTTTGTTTTAATTTTTTTTAATTTTTCTAAGGTCTTAGCTTCTTTTTTTTCGAGTCTCAGAGCTTTTCTTTTCTCCTTTTCTTCTTCAATCTTCTGTTTTCCTTCTTTTTTCTTTTTTTCCTGTTCAATCCACGTGGAGTTGGTAATAACGAAGCTCTTATTATTTTTTTGCGGTTTTATACCTTTACGTAATGGTGTTTCAGGCCAATCTAACAAATCTGTGACTTCTACAACAACCGGATTACTTTCTGTTATTTCCGTATTGAAATTTGTAGCATTACCATTCAAAACATCGATATTGTCTCCATCAGCAAACAAAAATTCGTTGATTGCACTAATGTCCACCAATTCAGGTAAGTCCGAGCTTTGAGGATCAGTTTGTACTCCTTCACTAACGAATGTTTTTTTTTCTTCGACTCGCTTGAAAACGTTCATTTTGAAAAAAGTGTAAAGTGAATGTATCTTTATAAAATCTTCGCTGTTTTCGTCATCCACATTGAATTTTTCTAACTGATCAACCTTTTCTTTGCCAATTATTTCACAAATGCTTTCAAACGCGTCTGTTGGAACCTGCACAGGCTGTTCTTCATTGTTGTGGCGGAAATTACTCCTTCCCAGACATTTAGAAAAACGAATGGCATTTTTATTCCAGGGAAACAATCCACATGCCTTAAAACCATTTTGTATTGTAGTGGGCGAAATGCTTTTATCAACCACGTCTTTTAACAGCGGAGCAAACATTTGTTTGGTAAGATTTACACCAGGATTTTTTCGCCGCCAATCGCCCACCGCGTTGTTCCATGAATTTTTGAGTGGCTTAAAGGCTGCAACATCTGCTGGTTGTAAGATGCGAGTCGAGTTGGGGTAAAGTGCAATGAGGATAATTTCAAGTTGGACGCATAACTGGCTCACCTGAAGTGTCAAATGTGTACTGTGTCCATCAACAAAGAATATCACAGGGAGTTCTATTTTTTCTCGAACTAAGAACGGATGAAAAACTTTTGAAATATATTCATAAAAGGTTTGCTTTGTCATCCAACCGTTATCGCTAATACCGTATCCCCATGTTTCGGGAATACTTTTCCGAATTTCATCCTTTATTCTCTTAAAAGGATAAATTATCATCGGAGGGCACATTGATCCTAAAGCATTGAAAGAAAACATAACCGTTAGGTTTGCTTTCGCTTGACCTCTGTCGACTTCATAAATATTTCTAGCTCCCTTTGCGGCTAGAACAGACTTAGCTTTCGGACAAAGTAGAAAATTTGTTTCATCTCCGTTGAACACACGACTAGGGTCTTCGAGAATTGAAAAAAAGTTGTTTTTGATTAGGTAGTCTTGTATGCAATCAAACCAACGGAATAAATCAGTCACAGACACATTTGCGCTAGCCGATGAAACAGGATCAACTGTTCTGAAAGTCACAGAAGGATGACGTTTTAAAAAGGATCTGAACCACCCTCTTCCAGGCATTGAATCGTTCCCAAATGGAGTTTCTCTGTGATTTTGTTTTAAGAACTCCTGTACCGCGCAAAAAAGATCCTCCTTTCGTTTGGGAAAGCCTTTTTCTTGACATACTTTTAACCAGTCAACAATTATTATTTCCTCTGCTTCGGTTAAAACAGTTTCTGGTCCAGGACGTGTCTTCAAAAATTTAGAGCTTAAGCGAAATTGTAAGGTTGATCTAGGCACGTTGAACTTTAGAGAAGCTGCTTTTTTGGATATAAACCCTCTTCTTATTTCTGTCAAAGCCTGCTGAATGTGTTCTTCTAGGTAGTTCTGTCTTTTTTTCCCCATTTTTCAAACTGAAATTTATAACGGATGCGGGGTGTAATTATTGGCAGTCTTAAAAGTACAATTATTGGCAGTGCCAATAATTGTAGTCCCCAGTACACGAATTATTGGCACCCCCCTGCCAATAATTAAACCATTACTTTATATGGGACCAATTATTGGCACCCCTTTTTTTACAACTTTAACAACTTTTTTTACCAGAAAACAATTAAAAATATTTAACTTACTATATTGTTATACTAAATATAAAAAATCTTCATCTAAAAACTCAAAAAACAATCAAAAACGAACACTTACCAAATTTAGTCTCCTTAGCGGGAACACTGTATTTTAAGCACTATTTTCTCTAATTAAGAACGACTATACACTTTCACTGACAAAGAAGAACTGAGAATGAAATACACATAAATAAAAATGCAGAAATTTAGATAAATGATACAGATTATGAAAAAAATCGTAATTTTTGCTCCTGGGCACAGAAGTCTTTGTGAAATTTCATATAGCATGAAGGGTGCCAATAATTAGTACACAAATCGGGGGTGCCAACCATTGTACCCGTTACGCTAGCTAGGTATTGAAATATTTATAAAAAGCAGCTTCCTAATAGAAACTACTTCTTACGCATTGCGGAACTTTGCTTATGTGCGCATACTAATAGGGTTGCTTAACATAATTCTCTTTAAGTGGGCCTGTTGAAGTATAAGCTGATATGGGGGCTTTTAACTTTCTGTAGCAGTAATTTGTCGGAGTTTTTCTTTTTATTTTCTTGATAAATAGAAGAGATTAAATTAATCCTTATTTGAAATTTTTTAAGATTTTAAGCGTTAAGTCGCTTTAAAGTTGTATCAATATTCATTGTCAAAACGAAAGTTTTTCATAGTTGAACCGAAAGGCGTGGGGTAATCTAGATTTAGATTCAGTAACAAAGATGGAAGATGTTAAGATTGCAGTTTAAAGAGCACGCAACAGTCGCCCAGCCAACCGTTTTTCCAGTCATGAATTTTTGGAATTCGAACAAAAAATACCAGAACAAAATTCATGCAGTTTGTCGTACGCCATTTGCATATAAAATTAAATTGAATTTGATATCGCGGTGCTTCTTATTAGAGAATAAAATTCAACCTGCTGTGGCTCAAATTTAAGCTAGTAGCTAAACTTTGATGTTCAGCTTTAAGGAGAAGTGGTAGAAATTTAAACTAGTGTTTAAGTACTGAGTAAATTAATTTTCAATTCATAAGTTCTTAAAACTTTATTTCAGAGCGAAGAATTGGTAAGTCTTCCGTTAGTAAATTCATAGTCATAAAAAGCGCTTTCTCGATAAGTTCTTAGTAACCGGCAGAAAATTGTAGGTCCCATTAATTCCCTCTCAAGGCATGGTTGTGAGAAATGCGCTACCCTATGTTTGTATGCATTTTAAAACGAAATTAATACTGAAATTCAATTTACTTGCTTTATCAATTTACAATTTTTATCATAACGTTTTCAAATTTGTTCTTTTGTGTCTGGAGATATTCGTTCAGATTTCACAAATTCAAGGCTCTGCCCTGGAAGTGACAGAAAGAATGTTAGTTGTGAACGAACTTAGGATAGATCTCGTAACTATCACCGAGTTGAGCTTCGGCTACGCCCACGTTATGTGTGATTGCTTTGTGTCCGATTGAAATTGACATAGTGGCTTTGTTTTTGTACTTTGAAAGCCAAAGTGGGCAAAAGTCCAACCAAACTGAAGTTTTTGTTTTGACTTGGAGTCATGTTACGTTACCTTGTGCTTGAACCAACGAACGTAGCATCGAAGTATAAGCGACATGGTGATAGGATGGTAAAATTTAATACGATTGAACTCACAAACGTCAGGTGAAACTGATGCTAAGGCACCTCTGAAACTCAAGAACAAATTCTTTTGCCAATCTGTTAATAAAGCCAGTCATATAATTTGGTTTGCCTTTAATGAAATTGGTGGTACCCGTGGCAAGGTGGTAAGCATGTTTGACTGTTAACTAGAAGGTTTCTGGTTCAAGTCCCAATAGAAGCAAACAAATTTTTTCACTGGTATCGCCTTTCGCGAGGAATTGGCAAGTGAATTCGTTTCTAAAAAGCGCTTCCTCGATAAGCGGTTCGGAGTTCAAAGAAATTGTAGGTCCTCGCCATTCCCTCACAAAGGCAATGGTTGTGAGAAATGTGCTATGTCCCAGGGTTCCTTGCTCTGTTCCAATACCCTTATTATTTATTTCTATTCATGTAATGAAATTGATGAGTTCATCAAACTCAAGGTCAATGCTAAAAGAACGTCAAGATTATAAAATTTTGACAGTTAAATTGCCAGACGGCGAATGCCATGCTCAAACGATTTAATGTATCATAAATTTTGTATGTTATCTCTAAAGTTTATGACTAATAAAAATCTTATATAATAAAATTTCGAGACCTGAGATTGATAGTGACTTGAGATTGATTGCTGAGATATTGAATGATGTTCAAAAAGAGAGAATTCTTTTGCGTGAAAACTTCATACTTAGACACTTGAAAGGGTTCAAACTAAAACAATTTTTAGAGCCTCAAAGGTATCAAAGGTATAACAAAACTTACGATATCTTTTCGTAAGAAAAAGCAGACTGGACTATTTTAAATGGATTAATAAATCTTCATAGCGCCAGCAAAAAATAACTATATAAAAAGCAAACAACCACGTCCATTTATTGCAATATTAAAAAGCAAAGGACCAAAGAGTCTTTCTTGTGGTACTCCACGAAATCCGCAATTGGTTGGTGTCAGACATGAAAAATCCTAAAACAGGGAGACTTGCGAAGATTTCTGGAGGCGAAGGCAGCGTAACCTCCGGTCGGATCAGTAGTGTGAAGCGGGAGAGGTGTGATCCATACGAAATCAACAATGATATCTACACCAAATAAGGAAGTATAAGAAGAAAAATATAATCTTGTATGAAAGTTGGTCACAGCCCTTAGAGAAGTTAGTTAACCTAAATGTTGTCTTAAAAAAACCTTTAAAGGTTTTAAGAGGATCAATAAAATATGGTTATATAGTGGAAAACTTAGAACTCCGCATATTTTAGGAATGTGCGCTCATCTGAACATTTTTTTGTTACTAGATTTTGTTTCAGATAAGACCTCATTTGTACAGTAAAGTTTGGCATTGGTAAAGCTCAGACAGGGAGCAATTGAAAGGCTTTTCTTTTATTAACTCGACTCCTCTTTAGTTGTAATGCTGAGTTCGATTGATATAATAACAGATTGTTCTTAGTTAAAGTATTGAAATTTAAAAGATCCGTGATCCGAGTGTCTCACAATGTTCTTACTTTGTCGACATGAACAATTTGATTCCAGGGAAAAAAGCGACTTTAAATTCATTAGTACGATTTTACCCCTTTTTTTACCCTCTGCATACCCTCATCAAGTCATAAAGACGAATGGCCACACAAACATCAAAATAACAACATTACTATCTCCTTTCCCTTTTATAATGCACATGGAAGAAGAATGAAAAGCATTGGTGTGTTTAAAGATTACCTTTTATTCTCTACATTTTGCAATTTTTTTTTATTTTCCTTAATTCAAGAGTAGGGGGCAGTTTTTAAATTTTCCTTCAGTCGAGTCGGATAGACATATTCCCACTCATTTGTATCAATATAACATGAAGTCTACCTTTTGTTTGTTCAAAGTTAGAAGCCATGTATATATCTCAGAGTGATACATTTTACTCAATTTTGTGTTGAATTTGCCCAAAGTATCGTTTCATTTTCCCTTCTGCCATCAAAAGCACAACCTTCAAATTAAGTGAAACACACACCTTTTCATAAGCGCGGCGACCGGCGACAACCAACGCGACGCCGACGTCTTCTTCAAAGGAAAGAAGGAAATAAAATAAATTGTACCTAAATAATACTCATAACATCATCGCTGTGTTTGTAGGTACTTAAAATTTTCAAAATTATGACTTTTTCATTATAAATTACAAAAACAAAAAAAAGATGAATATACACTTATAAACGAACACATCTACCGTTTTATTGTCATATTTCCTTGTTAGGTTTGAGACGAGTATTTTTGTTTTGATATTTTTCTTTTTGGCATAAGATACATACTTAATAAGTCCCAAAAGACAGCTTCAGGGATTTGTCGATAAAAGAACGGAGCTTGAATTTATTTCTCTCTAAGCAACACAGCAGCGGCATTATTTTATAGCATCAAATAAAAATTTTTCTGTGGTTATTTTTGCACTTTGGTGTCATGATGTTAGCGATTTTTTTTTTTTTTTTGTTTTCAATGTGAACTTTAATTTTACTAACATTGATTTTTGGAATGTATGTAGGTATTTACCGGAAAGATTTAGGTTGTTGACTGAAGTTCTATTCAATGCCTGTTAAGAGCAGTGGTGGAAAAATAAATTTAAATTCAAATCAATATTGTCGTTAAGAAACTGTCTGTTTTATAATATTTACATCTTCAGGGATATATTTTGTCAATATCTCTTGGTTTTTATTTAAGGGAAAGAACGTAACGTAGTGGTAGTCTTTATAATTAAGTGGTATGCTACTTATAGAAGGTATTTGGAATTTCTATAACAAAAGACGTAATAGATTAGAAAACATACTTTAAAATGAGCTTTTAAGGACTTAACGCAACAGAATATAACATAACGAAAATATCTTGCTGGCGCTGTCAATAGAGCAACAGCGATACTTTTAAAACGCAGACCACGCAGTATAGCAGTAAAAAAGTGTAGCGTAAAACAGTAACAGTATAGCGGTAACTCAATTAAGTAGTTACTCAGTTTTGCAGAACCGCAGTAGTGAATAATAAACCACATTATACATGAGTACAAACACTGGGTCCTAACACAATTCAAGGGCCTACAATTTTATGCCGATATTGCTTAAGGGAGAAATCGCTTTTCATGGCAGTGTGTTACGCTCGAAGGAATTGTCAGTTCCTCGCAAAAGGCAATACCCGTGGAAAAACAATTTTATGTTTCTGAAGGGATTCGAACCTCGAACCTCCCAGACAGATGTAACAAGCGGAAATGCTAGCTATTACGCACGAAAAGAAAACAAATAACGTCAATCTAGACGGATACAACAAATACTTTTTCACTATGTAGGCTGTGCGAAATTCGCTAGGCCCCGGAGATCTCCGCTGTTGAGCCACCCTGTTTATCTTAAATATCGCCATTTTATCGTAAGCGACAAAGAGAAAGTTTTACAGGACGACGCGACGTTTTGTTTAGTTTTTATCATAAGCGTTCAAACGAAAAGGACCGAAAGTCAGTAGCTTACGATAAAATTAATTTTGCGGCAAGTTTTTGTCAAACAGTGGTAATGTTAAATTAAAAAGCAGAAAATTGCGAAACATTAAAAGCTTATGAATAATAAAATTTAACGCGTTTGATTATCAAACACCTTATAAGTTTTTATTTTCATATAGCCACTCTGGGGAGCTCAAACTTTATTCTTTGTTGGGTACGCAAATAATAAAACCATTAAAATTTAGTAAAATTGTTATCAAACCATCCCCAAAACGTTCTCTAATAAAATTTTTTCTTTTATTTAAAAACTGTTGGAGGCCATTTAAAGTGTAACCTGTTATTTTTTTCCGAAAATTCCGCCATGTTGTGGGCAAGAAACACCCTCAATGTAAAAAGTTTACTAAAAGCGTATGGCAGGTATCTGGAAAACGTATACAGTTTGAGGAGGGTAGAAAATCAATAGCTTCAAGTATTTGAGCCCGTGGAGGAATCAGTCGTTACGCGATAGGTTCGAGGTTTAAATCCCAACAGAAAACAAAAAAATGATTTCACCGGGTATAGTCATTCGAGAATAATTGGCAAGTCCTCCGTTTATAAGTTCATTGGCATGAAAATTCGATCGATTCGATTCGATCTCTTTTCGATCATCCGTTCGGAATCAGCAGAAAATTGTGGGTCCCTTTCATCGCCTCACGACGGAAAGTTGACAGAAATGCGCTAGACCCCAGGCTTCTCGCTCTTTTGCGCCACCATATTTATTTACTTATATTCAGAACATCTGCGACTGATTTCTGGAAGTACAAAATTTGAGTTCCACAGACATTCAATTGATCTTTCACAGGTATCGCTTTCACGACTACTATCATGTCCTTCGAAAGTATTAACACTGACATGAAAAGCACTTTATCACTAAGGCTATCAGAACTAACAAAAATTTAAGTTCCCTTCTAAAATTCTTCACGTAGTTATGCCATGAGGCCTCCAGAGCTCTCTAGCTTTACTAATTTTTTTGTTTACATCCACCGCCAAATTTGAATATTTATGATTTTTAGTAACTCAATAAGAATGCCTTGTTTGTCATCATTGAAGCAACCACATCAACACCAATAAGAGAACTCAAAAATTGAAAGCGTTTACACCAAGGAATTTATTTTTTCAGCATAACAAGAAATCATAACACTCGTAAATGAGAAAGTTATGTTTACAGAATCCATGCACAATCTCAGGTATGTATATCACATTCGAAGGAGTAGTTATGACCAAACAATGCTTTTTTCACTCAAATTGTCAATCCGATCCGATTTCATTGAAAGCGTTTATATTCAAATCGACAATAATTTTACCTTTTCAAATCTACGATAACAAGAATAATGGGACCTGTAGATTTGATCTTGAGTGCTGAGTTACAAAAAATCTGTTTTAAATTTTTTGACACAGCGATATTCACAGATAGCTATTGAAAATCTTCTAACGTTATTCCACCTGCCAGTTCAATTTTCTTTCAGCTTCCAGCTGTCTTCAATTCCTACGATATAACAAAAAAAAAAATTGTCAGTATTTTAAGTGCATAATCCCTTTGCGAAGTGCTGTCCATATTGGAAGAAAGTTAAAAGTCTAGCATCATTAACAGCAACAAACTATGAACACATTTTTACATCTCCTATTTTTGTTTTATTAATGAAGACATTCGTTTAATGAGTAAACTAATTATGTAAGTAGGAACCTTTAAAAATTGGTTTCATCCCATTATTAAATATACTCAAACATTCACAGAAATAAAAATATTACTGCTAATCTTCTTTAGGCTTTGAAGGAAAGGCGTTCTCCAGGCAATCAAATCTGAATCTCAACATCTCATTTCAATTCATAAAAAAGCTGTTTTATCGAACTTTAAATACAATATTTTTTCATAAGTACATCCCATTTTACGGAAATGCATATTCATAAACTGCACACAATAAGTTCATATGTACCTACATTCAAGACAAACAACATACAAAACATTCAACGGAACTTTATTTATTCAAGAATATTAACATAATTAAACACAAAAACATTTGCTTATGCATTCAATAAATAATAACCTTATTAAAAATGTATATCAATACGAGTTAATGAGCCAATTGGAAAAGCATATGGTATTAAATGAAAAATCAATAACACCCAAAAGCAATTAAAAAAAAAAATTCACAATTTTTCCACTCAGTATGATTTTATTGACGAAAAAAACACACAAATTTGTCTGACACGTCATGTTCTAAGGAAAATTCAAACTAACGCACATTATTAATTTTATTTAAGCCATTCATTATTTCCGATGAATTTAAAATGTGTAGGTATTTTAATGGAAGAGAATTACAATTACAAACATATTTTCAAACGAATTCAAAGTGATTCGTGTGAATAAAAACGTGAATTAAAATTCGATACTTATGTACAATATTAACAATAATTAATTAAATAGAAGAAAATGGATGCTAATGGCACCGTTGTATTGAATTTTATAATAACAAGGCTAAATGAAATTTAACCAATGAAAATATGTTTGTATTGGTTGTGGATCGCAATCAACATGTTTTAGAGTGGTTAATTAGTTTTTCGTTTTAAAGTATAGTTTTTTACTGTTTGCTTGATTTGCCAGACAAATTTTTTAATCACTTTAATTTATATCATGATATTCCGAAATATGTACCTATGTATGTTAATTAAAATAAATTAATGAAAAATAATGAAAGTGCGAATAACTTTTATTTATTCGCACTTTCATTATTTTATTATTTATTATTTTTTTTCACGCATAATAGTTTTCATATTACAATCACTATTCTCAACTTCATAGTTCATAAAATTTTAAAAATGTTTTTTTAAATCTTTTTCTTACACCAACTACTGTCAATTTTTTTTTGCAAACTTTTCAAAACAAAAGAATCAAAGGCGGTGATTGGGGGGTTGATTTTGAATGTTCCTAATTAACAAATTAATAAAAGGGTTCAACAAGCCCAATTAGGACGCCGGCCTAGTGTATTTCCATAAAATTAAGAATACGAGAAAGGGGAAGAATAGAGGAACAATCCTGATGCTGTACTGGATTCTATTTGTCTGGCAATAAGCGTCGGGTGGAGCTTAAGAGTAGAAGTCATATGTCTTCAATATAACATCATAAAACGTGATTTTTTTGGAGTGTAGTTTTCAATTTAGCAATTCTTTTTTTTTTGGAGCTGGTCTTTTTGACAGCTGTAAGCTGATTTATATTCAGTTTGGTTTGTCATTTCATCGTTGAAGAATTGAAGGCGCACAACACTAGTCGCTTGCATACATTCTGCAAAATGTATCGAAACGAAATCGCTGTTGACGCCGATTTTTACATAACTTCGAGTCTTAAATCTGCAAGTTAACTCCAAGAGCGGGCTATTTAACAACGCTGTATTATTTTTTGTGGTGTTATGTTAAGTCGCTTGTTTAAGCAGATAAGTTCGAGACGAATGCGGCCTTGTAAGAGAATATGCGGTGGTTTGTTGCTGACATACGGCCCGAAATGCTGCAAAAAGTTCGAAAACTGCGCTTCTTGGCTCGAATTTATCATCAACGGATGCCACTTGCTTAAAATCATTTTTGAAACATAATGGCAAACAATTATCGTTAAAATAAAGCCATGACATTAAATTGTGTGCTTTTTATTTCTTTTTGAAAACCATACGTCTAAAACAAACTTCCTTTATCTCCAAAGTTGCTCTGTTGATCACTAAAAACCTTAAGAAGAACCAGAAGAAATATCAAAGTAAAGGGTCATTGCATAAGTTGGGCGGTATTATATATCGAAACTTAGACAGTGTTCTAGCTCAGAAAATCAAAAATTTTGTTAGGGTCGGTTGGGGTGAATTTAAACATGGGATAAATGTAAACGGTTTTTATTTTTCCATTTTAAAATAAACTGTAGCAACCTGGACAAAGAGAATATAAAATGCCCCGGATCCGGCGTAGGCAATATCTTGAAGTTGTATTACTAATTTCGGTGGAGCTGGAGATTAACACTAAGAAAATAACCTCAGTTTTCATGTCTACTTACTTCTAATGACATATTCAGATGCCAAGCACGTAAACATGAGTAAAATGCCCCCATTTACCCCAATAATTTGGAAAATATGGGACAAATGTTAAGAGCCAGAGGTACACTGAAAAAATTCCTTACGTAAATACAACGAAAAACTTCGTTGGGCCAATGAAATTTTTCGTACTTTTCAGCCGATGTAAAAATTAATTGGCCCAACGAAGTGGCCTTCATACTCTAATGAAGCGCTTTATCAGTCAACGAAACTTTCGTACTTTTAACGAAACTTTTAAATTGACGAAACTTTCATTGGGTTATGATTTTCTACATCGGCCTACGAAATTCTTTATCAACTAACGTGTAGAATTAATTAAACTATGATTTTTTAACGTTGAATCCATTATTTTTCTTCGTCAATTGATGGAAGACATTCCATCGAGTAATGATTTTTTTCATACCATTAATTAAGATTTACATTGGTTAACGTAGATGTATTTATTAATTTATAACACTTTTCGTTGCGCTAATCCTTTTTTTAATAAATTTATGAAAGATACATCCGTCAGCCTACGAATTTGTTTCATTATTTCATGAATATTTTTACGGGTTAACGTAATTAGTATCGTAGACTTATGAATTTTTTCCCACCATTCATGAACATTTTCATAAATCTACTAAACAAATAATCGTAATCTAACGAAACTTTTCGTTCTGTCAACGAATTTTTTGGTAGATTGATGTTATTTGAAATTGCTGGCTAACGAATTCTTTCGTACCATTGATGAATTTCTTAATATACCTACGAAAGATATATTCGTTGGCGTACGAAATTTTTCATTCTATTAACGAAAATTTTTTGTAGATTAATGTAATTTGAACTCGTTAGCTAATGAATTTTTTCGTTCGCCTTATGAACATTTTAATACGCCTACGAAAGATATATTTGTTGGCTTACGAAACTTTTCGTTCTATTAACGAATATTTTTCGAAGATTAATGTAATTTGAACTCGTTAGCTAATGAATTTTTTCGTTCCCCTTATGAAAATTTTAATACTCCTACGAAATTTATATTCGTTGGCTTACGAAACTTTTCGTTCTATTAACGAATATTTTTCGTAGATTAATGTACTTTAAATTCGTTAGCTAATGAATTTTTGCTTACCATTCATTAACATTTTCATAAATCTACGAAAGATATATTCGTTCGCTTATGAAACCTTGCGTTCTGCTAACGAATAAATTTCGTAAATTCATGTAGGTATCTTACGAAATTCCTCATTTCATTTATGAATAATTTCATAAAGTGAAGCGATTTCTTACTCACCCATATTTGTCCTTTGAGGCCTTTTTAATAGTAAAAAGGCCCTTCATCTTTCTCTAAATCTGGGGAAAAGAAAATCGTTGAAACAATTTGAAGAGAAAACACGACCTGTGACCTATTAACGACAAATTGAAGAACTGTTGTAAATAAAAAAAACATTATATAAATAGTGCAATGAATGTAATTATTTTATTGTAAAATAGCGATACCCATAAGGGAATTTTTCTGGTTTTTTTTTTCACATCTAATTTTGTATAAAAATTCTTGAAAGAAATTATAAAAGTTTGTACACGCGAGAGGGTACTCTAAATTGAACAAATGAAATAGTTTGAACAAAACATCAAACCCTCTTAAAAATGATTTGAATGCATATTTAATGCCGTCAAAGAAAATGTAAAATTCTTTTAAATCTGTTATTGAATCACCAATCGCTATCAAAAAGGGCTGGATGCAGCTTGACCTGCTTCTTAGGTGTTCCAGATGAGGTTCTATCTCTTGAGGAGACTTGCACACATATAGGAAAGCCTCCTGCGAGTCCTTTATTGTATATTTGGTAGTGGATTTTTTCCCTGTATTATCTTTGACGACAGTTCTTTGCGTCGGTGTCAGGTAGCCATGCATTATGTACATGAGCACCGCATCTTTCGAATCTGAAAAATTAAAAAAAAGAAACAAAATACTTAAACTAAGAAAAAAAAATTATAACATTTAAAATGGGAGAGTAATTAAAAATTTATTTAAAGAATTTTAGAGAAAATTGTTATAACTCCTACTTTCATCCAGTGTTTCATTCACCCACTTCTCAAGGAGAAGGACCAACCGCCTTTCTTTAATGTTTTGGTCTTTGGTCAAAAATGTACTGATTTTGGTGCGGTGCTCCGCCCAATTGTCCAGGAGAGAGCTGGCATCGGGACGAAGGACGCTAAAATCCATGTCAATCTAAACAAATACAATGAAATAAAATTTATTTATAGCTTTGTTGAAGAAACTATTAAAATAAAATGAAATGAAAATGAAGAAATATGGATAAATAAAAATTACCAGTCTGAAACCAAGTGGCTTCTTATACTGCGGCCATTTCTCAAGAGCCTCAGTTGTAGATTCGCAGGCTTTTATTTCATTTAAACGGTGCTTTGAGCATGCCTGCCAGTACCGATCAAAATCATCTGCTGACAACTTCTCAAATTTGAGAGTACGGACGATTTCCTCTGCATTTGCTTCAGAATCTTTAAGTGAAAATAAGTATAATTTAGTATTGTACAAAAAAATTTGTCTTAAACAAAATTACCTAAGTTTGCTTTCTTTTTGGTTTCGGTATGACCTGACCTGGGTGATTGGCGGAACAACTTTTTGTTGTTCGAAAATTTGTTATAAATTCGGCCCCTAGACGACGTTCGGTAGTATTCCTAAAAAATAATTAGGAAAAATTCGTTGAGAAATAGAAATAATAGAAATAGAAATAGTTTTTCAAGTGTTTTGATTAAGGAGAAAAAAATATTATCTTACAAGATTTTCAGTGGGAAATCTTTCCACAATTTCCTTCTCTATTCTCCGGCTATCCCTGAGGCTGAAAACACACTGTTTTTCCTCGAAATACGATACTATCGTATTTATCAGCAGTTTTCTTTGTTCCTCTCCAAACTTCTGAAAGGAATTATAATGGTTCGTCAAAAACTGTCCTTTTGCAGTTGTATTCAGGATCATTGCCAGATTAATATAGTTTCCAAACTCCTCTGACGACGGACCTGGACTAGGAGAGTGGGGCAATGGTGACGAAACTGACCGGTTACTTGTTGGAGTATTCATAGGTGGAATATATGTGTCAGTCAATTGGTCTCTTTCGAAAGGAATTCCGATCGATTCCCTCCACTTTTTCAACCTATATTCGAAGAAAATTTTGTCTCCGGTAGAAATGCTGTTAAAATACAGATGAATGGGTTTCCTCTCCATTATTTTTAGCACATCGACGAATACGTTTTGTTCTTTTTAAATAGAAACAACAATCAAGATAGTGGAAAGTTTAAAAACTGATTTCAATTTTCTTACCTATGAATTGGCTCAGTAAATAGCCTAATTTCCAGCTGTCAAGAAGTTCTTTTAACTCCTTTTCCTTTTCTGAAACTTCTTGGGAGTTTCCTTCTAAAATGTAGCTAGAATTAGTCATAGTGTCGCTACAATTGTCGTTTGGCAAGTTTGAGTATTCAATAATGGAAAGCGCTTGTGAGTTGATTATGTTACTGAAATTAATTTGTTCTGGGTCTTGTACATTTGAAGCATCTATTATTTGATTTATTAATTGAAGGTCACTATTGTTATTTATTTGACGTTGTTCATTTGAAGTTACCATTGGTGAATTATGGAAACTTATTTCATTGAACAGATCGTCATTATTAGTTAAATTATTTGATTTTGCTTGGTTCATCTTGGCTGTTGATTGTTGCTTTTTCTATATATTTAGACTATAGTACTCCTTAATCCTGATCATTGTTCTTCCCTCGGCAGTCCGAATACAATTTAATGGTGGGCCGACGAGATCTCCGAAACGAAGGATTGAAAATTCTCCCAGAATATCAGGTCTTATGTCGTAAGACAAAAAATGTGGATTGTAATGAATAGAGTTAATTTTTTGACAAAAAAGGAAATTTTGTAAATTATTTGGGTTGAAAATTTTTAAAATCGTATATATTTGGATGTCATTGGTAAAAATTGCAACATAATATCCATTCTGGTACAAATATCCATCATGTTTATATTTTTTAAGAAATTTGATTAATTTCATATCAATTTTAAGCATTTTAGATATAGTATTACTATATATGCTGTTATCGTCATTGTTCTCGTTGCTCAAATTAATTTTATTTTTAGAGTCAGCACTTATTAAATAAAATGCGAACTGTAATTGATACTTTTTTGCTAGAGTCACACATATATTTTTACGTGATGTGGTAGTATTAGAGTACAGTTTAAACTGCCTATGTTTTGACTCAAATCGAAAGCTCCAAAACGATCTGAGTGGGCCTGATTTTCTTAATACTGTTGGATAATGGGTCATATTATGATACTTAGCTTTAAGTGTGTCATTAAAAAGGCGAACGTACTCAGAATTATGTCTAGCAATTTTTTCACTCAAAAGTATTATGAAGTCTTCGTTTATAGCGTAGCAAAGGATCATGTCGATTATTTCTAGAAAGTTTAGAAGAAATGCCCAAACTTCATCATCTTCATGTATTAAGTCGCCCACCATTAAAGGAAAATAAGTAACAAATGTTTTCATTTCACGAGCAGACATTTTTAAATGTTTCTTTGATAAATGTATCGCTGTTATTTCACCACAAACATTATCTATTTCAATAGGCCCATAATCAAAATTCTTTTTTCTTGAATTAAGAGTTTCTAAGGTAAAATATTGAGCAGTTTCAATTAAATATTTTATTATATGACACATATTATAGTGACATACACCTTCGAAGATATCGTGCATTACGTCAACACTGTAGTTTTCAACTGTATGAAATGAAGGTATTTTATTAAATATTGATTCTTTCTGAATCCCGCTTTCTGTTGAATCTGCTTTATGAATATCATTTTCATAGTTTTTTCTATTTCGCATCAGAGAAACATTTTCAACACTTGCTGTTTGTGTGTCATTTTTCAACATTTTACATAATCTGCAAAAGCTTTTACTGATAAACGATCTGTTGAAATTCAGTAAAGAGTTAAGCCCAAGATTATCACCAAGTATTAAACCCAAAAGAAAGTGAACGTGAGTGGTACCTTTTTCTGTCGTTATATCAAGTCCATTAACTTCTAAAAAAGAAAGTTCGTCAACTAGGCTTTGCCAGCATTTTTCGTTACCAAAAGATTTAATGTCTTTAGCTTTAACAGTTGCTCCTAAATAAATGTTTTCCAATACCGATTCTTTCTCTCGCATGCAAGGAAACGAATAATATATGTTACTTATTGCGTGTTGACCACTGTGAGAGCCTAACGGGTTATTAATTTCAAAGTCGTCGTTATAAAGAAAATATGGAACTAGAATTTTGTTTGGATACATATCTGCTTTTTGTTTCCATAACTCACCCTGTACAAAATTTGTCACAACATTTGCTGATTTCAAAGTATTCATATTTGATAGAACGTCAGTAAGAAAACCTTTTCTTTCAAAAGTTTTTTTAAATTGAAAACGTAATGGCATTAAAACACCCGTCACTGTATGCTCTTTATAACTCAAGAACCCACCTTCATGAACAGCATTTATTGATTGATCGATAGTAAACTCTTCTATGTTTTGCAAATATTGTTCATCTTGAAGCCATTGAAATAAACGATATTCAGTTTTAGAAAATTGGAATGGATCTCTACATACAGCAACCAAACTAAGGATTTCATTATGAGTCTCTGGGCAAGAATTTTGTAACTTTGCGGTTGATAATGTTTTGAACATATCCAAAAGTGGATCTGTTATAAATAGTTTTATGAGATCTTGAACTTCGCAAACATCTTTTCTGGTGAAATTATTATTGCTATGCAATTTTAAACAAAATGTACTAGCCGATCTTAAAAAACTTTCAAAGTTCTTGTAATTTATTTCTTTTGAGATTTCTTCCGTACCTGTTTCTTCAGATTGATTGAGTTCTAAACCCTTACTCAACGTAATGCACTCGTCGGAAATTTTCTTTTTTTTAGCTTCAACCCCGTCTTTTATTTCTTCAGTAGAAACTATATTTATCCATTCACGATCCTTCACAATACTAAGTTTATGTTTTCGAAGAAAATGTCTTTTGAAACTTGCCAAACTTTGGAAACTCTGATAACACGGATTTTCTACACATCTGAATAAACTATTGTTATTTAAGAAATGTTGTTCCTTAAAATGTTTAATAAGACTATCAATTTCAGAAAAAACATTTTTACATATATAGCAAGTCATATTTGCGAAGGGGACGAAGTCTGTAAATAATTTTGCGTTTAATATCAAGTTGAAATTAACTACTTTTCTTATTTCAAATAAGAAAGGTACATATTATTAATTATTTGAATTTGAAAAGATCTAGGTATAAGCTGTGACTGCCATTAGTATTCGGTTCTTGCTCATATATTTTTCCTAATGAAATATCTTGTTTAAAAACAAATGTATTGCAACTTTACTTTCAGTTGTGATAAAGAAAATTGTTTAGATGAAGTAGCCAAGTGACATTTTCAAAAATTTGAGTAAAATGCGTTCAAAGTTTCACCCCTATTACAACCCAACTGAAAATTGGGTTGTGTGCACGTGTTATATAAATGAGAAGACAACCCAATTTGAGTTGAGTTGTCATCCATAATAGGGGTATTTATTATCGACGAAATGCACAATTTAGCTTTAGTGAAATAACCTTTTTAGGCAAAATTGAGAATTGCGGATGATACAAGAATTTTATTTTTAAAACAAATACTTCATCTCAAAGAAAAGACGAAAAATTAAAAAAAATGTCACTCAACACTTTGGTAGTCTTCAATTAAAACGCTGATCTGGACTTGTTAATAGGCGCGTTCATCACAATTCAGATTTTCAGATTAACTGAAAAACTTATTCAGTTTTGCGTTGAACGGCCTTCTAAATTTTTTGTCAGATTTGAATGGTATTGGGATTCACCTTTCAATTCTGCGAGGAAAGATTTGATAAGAAATAAATAATTTCTTGTAGTCGGTTCAAAATAGTACTAACTATAGTCCAAAGCATTTCTTTTCAATATTTAAGATTAGAAATATGCGCGTAACTACAATTTGAATAGACTTCGAACGAAAATGTAGCAAATAATTTTCTTAAAAATCTATTTCTTTTGTAAGGGTTTTCATTAATAACCTTTAATTATACGACAAATTGCCAAAAAATAAATTAGAGTTCAGTTTAATGAAAAAGTTCACTACAAAAATGTTTCCAAAAAAAGCTAACCGAAAAATACAAAGTAAAGTTCAATTGTCATGTAGGCTATTTATCGCATCTGACAGCTTAATAAACTAAATCTAGATTTTCAGACTGCTTTTCTTGACTGAAAAACTGAATCGGTAAAAACTAACAGCTGATGAGTGTCAACTGAAAAACTTAACGTCTGGTCAATCAGAGGCCGAGAATAGTTAGTTAATCTGAAAATCTAACTTGTGATGAACGCGCCCAATGTTAAGGGAAACATTATAAACGAATAAAAATTTCAAAAAACCGAGTATAAATGCAGCGTTGAAAAAAAATTTTGATAAAAATTTGGCATAGAATGAAGAATAGTAAATTAATATGCGTTTGGGCTTGGATAAGACACAATATCTGCTTCTTCTTCTCTTGGAATAGGGGATGAAAATTACAGCAAAAGTCTTACTGGACCTGTGTCCTGTACTGATTAAAAAAGACAGTTTTGAATACACACAAAACACAAGCAACCGATGTTGCGTAAAAATGTGGGCAGCGCAAAGGAGATCTTGAACAAGGGAGAATTCTCACACAAAAAAGCGCATCTGTGCACAAGCCTATTTAACAAACAAAAATACTAAACTGTACCGTGTAGGTATGCGCATACGAAAAATATGTTTTCAAACGAGATTTGTCATAAACTTTGAATTAAATCTATTCAAAAAGGAAAACAGACAATACTTTTTCTATTAATTAACATATTCAGTGAATGAGTTACACGTTAAGACACTATCAATAAACTAAGCAAAAATTAACACAGTTGATTTCAAAAAAGCGGACACTGGTCTTCATATGCAAATATTTTAATACGAATATGTAGATATGCAGCAATTAAATTTTTTAAATAAATATCGTGAGGTCTTACCTTTTTTTTAAACGCTGGACTGCTAAATTTGGTATTTTTTAAAACACAACACTTTTACTTTTAAATTTTAATTTCACTTGAAACAATACTATGGCACAATAGACAATACACTTGAAATTGAAATAAAACTCTGCTCTGCGTCTGTAGTCAGCACAACCGGCACCTCCAAAGAACGAACTGAGAATGATAAAACAACAGACGCCGAAAAATAATGAAGCGCTTGAGTGTGTATGTAGTGTTTTGGTAAATAGAGGCTATTTTTTCTTATGGCTACGATTTTTTTTCGTAAGGTTATGTAGATTGTCGTAGCTTGAGGATATTATTCATTAGACAACGAATTATTGTAATAGAGGTAAGTAGACTAGAGTAGGTCTATGCAAAACATGGTTATGTGATGAGGTTTTTTCATAACATGACGAAGTTTTTTATGGGTTGATTAAAATTTTTAATGAAGTTTTAAAAAATGTTCATAATGGAAGCAAAGAATTCATACACACATGAATTTTCTACATTAACCCACGTTACAGGTTTACGAAAAAGTCAATGGTTTATTAACTTGTTTCGTAAAGCAATGACAGTTTTTTTATTGACTAATGATGTTTTTCGTTGATAGATAAAAGGTTTGATAAAGCAAGTATTTATTTTAATTAAACGATGCATCATTGCGTTAATAAATGTAGAATTTCACACCGCAATTATTTTTATAATGCAAGTGTGGCAGGTTACCACCTATACGATTTGAAGTTTGAGCAAGATAAATCTTTTGATTGAAATGTTGACACGTTGGGATTTACTTTAGAAAAATCAAAACAGATACACTTTCGTAAAAAACAAGGTCGTTTTTATGAAAAACCAGGTGTCGTTAATTTTTGTAGAGGGATTATATTACAGTGACTCTGAGGGTGTAAGAAATTGAAATTTGGTCATCAATTTACAACGCATTTTAAATTTCTCCTTTAATTTTTGGCATGAAATTAACTCCAATTTATTACAAAGATGGTGTACAAGTAAGACATATAGTCTTTTATAGTACTATACCACATTGTAATTTGATATATACAGCTTAAATCGTATTAGATACAAACAGTGAAAAAAAAAGAAAAAAATACTAGGTATGTAGTTAAAAAATAATTTCAATGACAAAATTACTGAATACAGTTTTTTTTTGTTTATCAAATAGACTGATTGAAGTAGCGAAAAATGGCATTCTCATATTTTAATTGTTTTGTCGAAGCTGGTAGGGAGCTCCAGAGCTTAATAACATGTACTATAAAATTAACAGGATGAATTAAGGAAAGTGTAAGAATGTAAAATTCAATTCATTATTCTTTCAGACTACACAGAGCACAATTTATTAGTTTTTGCACATCTTGTTTCATGAAATTTTTCTGTTTCGAAAAAGATAAAGTTAACTGAGGGAAGTAAATGGAAAGTTTTTTTTAAATACAAAAAAGTTAGTCGAATCTGACGCTGTTATTTGTTGTGTTGAAACAGCTGTAACTTTTTCAATTTACAACATAATTTATTGAAACAGGATATACCTACTGTAAGGCCAGACTCAAACATTTTATTGACAGATTTTGATGGTTTTTCAGAACTGAATAGTTTAAAACAAACATGAAAAAAAAACTTTCTTCCGAAAATTTTTAACATTTTCAATATTTTCTTTTATTTCTTATTCGAAAATTTTAATTGCGATCATTGTGTTTTTCAAAAGTTTTTCAAAATAACGTCTATTTTACGATTTTTCCTAAGAATTTTGCTTTGCACACGCACACAAAGAATTTGAAGTATAGTTAAAACCATAGGCAATAAAAGAACAAGACCGCAAACCTCACACACACAATTGCATCAGTCCTTAAGCTGACTTTACAAACACCACTCTATTTTCGGATTTCATAACTAGTTTGAGATCCGAAAATAAAGTAGTATTTGTTATTTCACTAGCCCAGCTTTACACTTTTTTGTCTCTAGTTCTTTGTTTTCTTTTGAGCAGGTTTTTTCATCGATCTACACTTTTTTCGCGTGAATAGAGAAAGGACTGAAATGGATATATACAATACACATATACATAGAAAGTTGCAATGATTCAGTATCTACTGTTCTTTGTTTCTTTTGCTATTCATTAGTAGGTGCATTTCTTTTACATGCAAAAACAAAACCATAGCACAGCAAATGTGATCGAAACCTGTTTCTCGCGAAGAAAAGAGAAAGGCGTTAAAAAAATGTTTCAAGATTTGAGTTTTCTGTACTTTTGGTTTTTTTTTCTTCAATTCTATACGAGAAATGATTAGAGAGAGTAGTTGAAAAAGAAAACAAGTTTCTAGCACTGACGCTAAGACTCTTGGACCTGGGACTCTATACGGGAGATATATACACAATTCTATATGTGCTCAAAAAAGATTGGAGAGAGTACTTGAAAAAGAAAACAAGTTTCTGTTTCTGGCACTAACGCGACGCTCGGACGCTGAAACTTTATCCAAGGGAGAAATAAAAACAATCCCTGGTTTTTACTTTTATTGTGTTTCATTCGGTGTTCTTTTTGTTATACTTTAATCAGTATTAGGATTTGCAATTCATTTTACAATTTTATTAAACATTCTTTGCTCTACTTGCAAACGAAATTTCTTTTCCTTATTATGACGGCAACCCTTCGTCCTGACACCAATTTCGTTGAGCAATGCGTTTCGTTCATACTTTATTAAAATTTTTCAACAAATTATGAAGTTTTGCGTTCGAATACGATGCGACGATACTAGATTCGTAGGATAATAAATTAATTTTTCGTTATTCAGTGAAAAAATTATCGTTGAGGTATGAATTTCGTTCATACTTTATTGAATTTTTTCAACAAATTATGAAGTTTTGAGTTCAAATACGATGATCAGATTCTACGAAAATTTTATGTAGAAATTCGTAGGATAATAAATTAATTTTTCGTTATTCAGTGAAAAAAATTTCGATGAGGTATGAATTTCGTTCATACTTTATTGAATTTTTTCAACAAATTATGAAGTTTTGAGTTCAAATACGATGAGCAGATTATACAAAAATCTTATGTAGAAATTCGTAGGATAATAAATTAATTTTTCGTTATTCAGTGAAAAAAATTTCGTTGAGGTATGAATTTCGTTCATACTTTATTGAATTTTTTCAACAAATTATGAAGTTTTGAGTTCAAATACGATGATCAGATTCTACGAAAATTTTATGTAGAAATTCGTAGGATAATAAATTAATTTTTCGTTATTCAGTGAAAAAAATTTCGATGAGGTATGAATTTCGTTCATACTTTATTGAATTTTTTCAACAAATTATGAAGTTTTGAGTTCAAATACGATGAGCAGATTATACAAAAATCTTATGTAGAAATTCGTAGGATAATAAATTAATTTTTCGTTATTCAGTGAAAAAATTATCGTTGAGGTATGAATTTCGTTCATACTTTATTGAATTTTTTCAACAAATTATGAAGTTTTGAGTTCAAATACGATGATCAGATTCTACGAAAATTTTATGTAGAAATTCGTAGGATAATAAATTAATTTTTCGTTATTCAGTGAAAAAAATTTCGATGAGGTATGAATTTCGTTCATACTTTATTGAATTTTTTCAACAAATTATGAAGTTTTGAGTTCAAATACGATGATCAGATTCTACGAAAATTTTATGTAGAAATTCGTAGGATAATAAATTAATTTTTCGTTATTCAGTGAAAAAAATTTCGATGAGGTATGAATTTCGTTCATACTTTATTGAATTTTTTCAACAAATTATGAAGTTTTGAGTTCAAATACGATGAGCAGATTATACAAAAATCTTATGTAGAAATTCGTAGGATAATAAATTAATTTTTCGTTATTCAGTGAAAAAAATTTCGTTGAGGTATGAATTTCGTTCATACTTTATTGAATTTTTTCAACAAATTATGAAGTTTTGAGTTCAAATACGATGAGCAGATTCTACAAAAATCTTATGTAGAAATTCGTAGGATAATAAATTAATTTTTCGTTATTCAGTGAAAAAAATTTCGTTGAGGTATGAATTTCGTTCATACTTTATTGAATTTTTTCAACAAATTATGAAGTTTTGAGTTCAAATACGATGATCAGATTCTACGAAAATTTTATGTAGAAATTCGTAGGATAATAAATTAATTTTTCGTGATTCAGTGAAAAAAATTTCGTTGAGGTATGAATTTCGTTCATACTTTATTGAATTTTTTCAACAAATTATGAAGTTTTGAGTTCAAATACGATGAGCAGATTCTACAAAAATCTTATGTAGAAATTCGTAGGATAATAAATTAATTTTTCGTTATTCAGTGAAAAAAATTTCGTTGAGGTATGAATTTCGTTCATACTTTATTGAATTTTTTCAACAAATTATGAAGTTTTGAGTTCAAATACGATGATCAGATTCTACGAAAATTTTATGTAGAAATTCGTAGGATAATAAATTAATTTTTCGTGATTCAGTGAAAAAAATTTCGTTGAGGTATGAATTTCGTTCATACTTTATTGAATTTTTTCAACAAATTATGAAGTTTTGAGTTCAAATACGATGATCAGATTCTACGAAAATTTTATGTAGAAATTCGTAGGATAATAAATTAATTTTTCGTGATTCAGTGAAAAAAATTTCGTTGAGGTATGAATTTCGTTCATACTTTATTGAATTTTTTCAACAAATTATGAAGTTTTGAGTTCAAATACGATGAGCAGATTCTACAAAAATCTTATGTAGAAATTCGTAGGATAATAAATTAATTTTTCGTGATTCAGTGAAAAAAATTTCGTTGAGGTATGAATTTCGTTCATACTTTATTGAATTTTTTCAACAAATTATGAAGTTTTGCGTTCAAATACGATGAACAGATATTACGAAAATTCTATGTAAAAATTCGCAAAGGAATTAAATTTTTCGTCAAGGTATGAAGTGAAATTTTGTATATCAGTGAAAAAATTTCATAGAGCAAAAAATTCTTTCCATTGGACTTTGTAATTTTTCGTAGGTCAAAGCAAAGTTTTAGTAAATCTATTAATTATTTTAGTAATATGAAGGATTTTCGTAAGAAAAATGAAAAATTTCATCAGGTCATGAGAGAAATTCATTATTCAATGAGACGTTTTACGTATTATGCTCATTTACATAATTTTATGCAGTTTTTCGTTAAAATAACTATGAAAACGCTTCATTAAGTGATGAAACACTTAATCAAAACGTTTTTTTCAGCTCAAAACCGGCAAAAACAGCGTATGAAGCGTTTCGTTAAAGGAACACATTTTTCATTCTACGAAAAATTACATATTTTCGTTAGCCCAACGAAATTGGTCGTATTTTCAGTGTATGAAGCGAATTTCGTACTATTACGAAAAATATTTTTTTCAGTGTAGATGTAAACAATGCACTAAAACACATTTGGTTTTCATATACCTTAACTTGGTGGTACCCGTGGTGTGATGGATAGCATGTCCGCCTGTTAATCGAATCCCAACAGAGGCAAAAATGTTTTTTCACGGGTATCGCCTTTCGCGAGGAATTGGCAAGTCCTCCGTTCGCAACCGGCAGAAAATTGTAGGTCCCTTTCATTCCCTCATAAGGCATTGTTGTGAGAAATGCGCTAGGCCCAGGGGCTCCTCGCTCTGTTGCGCCACCCTATTTATTTATTTATTTTTATACCTTAACTTGCTTAGTAGAATTTTTGGTATTTTATTATAAATTATCGGTTTTCGAAAGTAAGAAACAGTAGAACCAAAATTTTTTTTAATGGAAAAATATGTCAGATAAAATGCAAAAACTGTTCACATTGCGATTCTGGTCAGGGCTATAGGCAAGCTTTCATACTTAAGGTAGTATTACACTACTATTTATGTATGCACAATACTGTCAAATAATGTATGACTGATTTTCTGTATCTATGGCAAATGATATCACACTATGCCATATATACATGTATTGTGTATGGACTATTTTTATGGCAACAATCTGTTAGTTAATCTTGTTAACATTATAGCCACATAAAAAATCATTATTTTTATATGATTTGTATAAGCCATACAACTAGACATCCTATGCTTTACTATTTTTATTTTATTTATCACTGAAACACTAGTTCCTATTCCTTAAATTCAAAACTAAAAGGAGTTAAAACCAAGATTTCAATTGTGTATCCTTTTTTTGAAACGAAATTCTTTTGAGCAAAGAAAAGAAAAGAAGCTTGGGTTGTACCCTGAAATTCATACAAGGGGTTAGTTTAGCAACTGCTAGGGTATTCATCAATATTTTCAAGTTTCTAAACACCTTTCACCTCGATTCTTGATCTTTTAGTAGTGTATTAAATGAATAATAGGACACTGTTCTTGCTGATTAAATACCTATCCACTAACAATAATTTCCAAAGATACCGAGTAACTGCCGGTATTTTTCATCTTTCAAATACCAAAATTTATTCTTGAAATTGGCATCATCAGGAAAATAATTAAACATGTATGAGGTGAGGTGTCAGCAAAAATGTAAATAACGCAAACTCGAAATCAATTCATAAAATGGATTTAAATATTAGGCGCAGATGTAATAAAACACTGAATTTTTTTTATTAAGCAAAACTTAAGTCCGTAGGACAAGGGACTCGAAATCTGATGGGAAATTAGTTACAAGTTTTTAATAATTTATTCCATTCAAAAAATAAAATGAAGACCACACAAAAAATATCATTGCACATTATAAATATTTTCAGAGGCAAACACAATAAAAATAATATAGTAGGGTAAACTGTGGTACATTTGACGTTAGCGCATAATTTCACTTTGCGAGTTTTGGTGTGAACGCAACCTTTAAGAAGAAAAGTTGGGACTGTGAACGAAGCCATATTTAATGGAAAGAAACGTAATGAACTTTGACAGTTTTGATTTACCTCTTTTCAGTCCAACACGTATTTTTGTGCTTTTCAGAAATTCGATACATTTTTGACAACCAGTAAGTAAGCATTTTGTGAACTTAGTGAAAGAGTTTTTTTTTTATTGTGAAACAGTATTATGATAGAACAATTCTTTTTAAATATATAATTTAGAGTCAGTTTTGTGTAATTGTAACATTGAGTCTTAAAAAAAAAAGTTGTAAGGAGCTATTGGGGCACATTTGACTCCTGTTAGGGGTATATTTGAAAAAACTTATACTGTCAACTTTCTTCGTAAATCATCAATCATCATTATCGGGTTTTGTTTTTACCAAACCAGCCAATTAAGACATTTCTTTGACTTTGAGAAATAAAATCAACTTCAAACTACCAACACCAACGAACCCAGCCTCGACTTCTCGATGTCGCCAAAAATATTGATTTGACGTCGGCTTTCGCAAATTATAATTATATTAAAGAAGTTATTTAAAAATGTTCATTAGAATTATTTTTACATCAACAAGGTGCTTCTAAATGGACTGATAGTTTTTATGTAGGTATGCGAATAAATTTATTTATGTTTTTTTTTCCTTTTTATTAAATGAATGAATAAATGAATTGCAATATATATTTTTCTATATCGTTTAATAAATTGTTAAATTAAAAGTGACTTTTCTTTCCATTCAAACACCAAAAAGACAACATCCGGTGCTACTTATTGGGCTTAAAATGGTATTGTCAAATGTTCCCCTTGCAAAACCGAAATCCATCAATAGTTTTCAAAAGTGCAGACCTTTGAAAATTTTGTGTCAAATGTGCCCCAGTTTCCCCAACATATAGGATGCCTGGCAAAAAAATCCATACAAAAATAATTAATTTTTATGTGACTGCATTTTAGAAAACGTTTATTTATATGAGAGGAACTATGTTAAGGTGTTATACTATGCCATTTATACGGCTGTAAAATCGTTGACATAATGTATAACAACATAAGAAAACTGCCCTATAAAAAATATCATACTTATATGACAAGGTTGTGCCATATATATTTCCTTGTCTTGTCATATTTATATGCTAGTGTTATACCATCTTTACAGGCGAATGTTTTATGTTTTAACTTGAAAGCAGGCCTTTGGTTAAGATAGATTCACAATAAGTGACATATGGGGTTCAATGTTACGTTCTCGATTTCACACGAGACAAGAATCGAAGTACAAAAATTATTATCCTAATGGAGTATAATTTAAAAGCGGGGTCATTCCATATCGAATATATTGCTACTCAGTCACAGTTCGAACAACCCAACGGTCTGATAGGTTTTCTGGGCATAGTACACAATGTAGAGGGCTCAGAGACTACGCTTTTTAGTGGATTCGCTCCAAAGACCAAACTTTTTCCTATTTTAGTATGAAAAGGTTGATGAAGGACATTTTCTTGTTACCTTAAATGTAATGTTTGCTTTAATAGTGGAGCTGCAGTTCTTTCTTAAAAGTAGCCGGAAACGGTAGATAACTACTTTGGTTCAGTAGAATAATTTCTGATTGCGATGTTACAAATTGTATAAACGAGGTCTACTGGTTATCGCAAGCTAGCAACTTTTGAAGAACTTGAACAGATGAAGTAGAAAACGAATATAATAATAGCAATAACGAGTCGTCAATGGCTTGCTTACATCAAAAAAAGAAACAAACGTTAATAGGAGTCAAAATAAAAACCGAACAAAAATTTCAAAAAAAAAGCTTTAAAAAGAAGAATGCATTTTTAACCTTTGTTATTGAATATTTACCATATTTTGACAAAAACTAGAAAATTAGCAGGAATTAAAAAGAAAATGCAGTGTCTGTTTGCCCGTTATGTAGGTGTTCAACGTTTAAATAGAAAAGATATAGAATTGCTTTTTCGTGGGTATCGTCTTACGCGTTATTTCAGTTCCACTTAGCCGTGAGCTGCGAGAGAAATGCGCTGGGCCCCAGTTTTGCTTGAGCTTGTAGTCTCTGCCGATTTATTTTATTTATTTTACTAACTTTCGTTTTATGATTCGTTTTTCCTTACCTTCATAATTAAAACAATTTTATCTGGCCCCAAATACTTAATCTTTATGTATATATATATTTATATTTACAAAAAAAAAACTGACATTTCATTGAGCTGAAAAATACTAGGGTTTCAGTGCTGTCAAAGCGTTGTCAACTACAAATTTTTTTCTACAAATAAGAAATTTTATACAAGTTAAAAAATTGGGTGTCTTTGGAAGAACATTTAATTGAAGTTGTAATTGTTCCATAAATTCAATTTTAACCTTCCGATAACAACACATTTAAAATATACGTAAATAACAACAGGGGTGGTATAACACCCCAGCCAGGATTAAATTAAAAAAATAATACTTTTACAGATAACTTAAAATTTTTATTGAAACAAAACAACTCAGAAGCTTTACCAAAAACAGAAAAAAGAGATTCATAAAAAAAATATATATATATTCCATAAAAAAAATAAGTCAAATGCAATTATTGCAAATTTCTTTGCTGTGCTCAGGCCATACAGAACACTGACATTCATAACACGAAAGCTTGCTCTTGCGGTCTTGTTTTCGTGGGCAAAATGCACAGCGTGATTGCCTCTGAAGTTTAAGAGGGGGCTCACCTTCATTGGACTTCATGGGGGGGCCCAGAACCCCTTTTATTCCTTCAGGAAATTTTTTTAGCAAATGTTGATCTAAACGTCGCTCCATATGAGATTTGGTCAGTTGTAAACCTAATTCCTTTAGTTTACTCTACAAATGAACATTTTTGCCTTTCAAAATCTTTTTCGATGCTTCTGCAAGCGGCTCTTTTTCATCCGATGATTGACCTATAAGTGGTCATCATCCATTTCAGATTGTATTGAATGATGATTTGTTATATCTGGGCAATCATTGTCTGAATTGACTACATTCCACCATCCTCTCATTCCAAAACATTTTTTATATAATTTTCAATAGTTTCCCGACCAGTGGATGCCATTTTATTAACCTACTCAATGAAGAAAAAAAAATGTCCTACAAATTTTCGCATACGCGAATAACAACATGGGGTTCTATACAACCCCAGTGCATACGGAAACCGCTCTGTATCAAAAACTACAGCCTATCGCGGGGACTGCTCATCAGTAACTAAAACCTGAGGTATTAAATGACAAATACATAGAATGATAGAAAGAGAAGTGAAGCGAAAACAAAATTACAGTTAAAATAAGAAGGCCTGGGGTACTATAGCACCCCTGTTGTCATCGAAAGGTTAACATAGAATCAACTGACGTTAGTATTGGCCTACCATTTAGAAAACATCAGATAATTTTCCCTGAAAAATGTGAATGTTAACGAATATTTCCACGAGTCAAGAAAATATATTAGTTAATTAACATTTTGTATGTCTGAATTTAATTAAGTTGCATTTCAAAAATCCGAAGTAATGAAGGAATGTAAATTGTCCTCATCAAGAAGCCCGTTTGTATGCATTACTTTTTTTTTGGTTTTGTTTTTCAGCGATATATCGACGACACAGTGTCTGTTGTTTTCTAATAAATTGTCTGTCAACCTTTTCCCGAAGACATAGTTATTGCTTGTCAAAAAGATAAACACTTGTTACATGACTAGTTTAAGCACACACTCAACACAAAATTGCTTTTAGCTAAAAGAAAATAAAAACAAACAAAAAAAACTAAACAAAAATGTCGTTTACAGTTGTAAATTGTCTTATCGAAATGGCGATGATAGAAAACCGGTAGGAATATGAGCCGACATTCAATTTAAATATTACCATAGCCGATTATGGAGAAAACAACACATGTTGACCGATTGATAAAATCGAATAAATATTTATTACAAATTATATTTTATTCGATTCGTGTTGAAAGATGGAATTCCACAATATTGTGTGAGAATAAATTTTAAGAGTTCATCAAATAAAAACTGTTAATGCCCGTAGACATTTAAATTCCGGAATTTCGTTTTCATTTGTCGTTATAATAAAAAAATATGATATTTCAATTTGTCACTTTTGATGTTTATTATTCCGCCGGAATCATAGAAACTGTTTCTGCTTATTATTATTTTTTTTTTTTTGTGGGGAAATTTTCATAAACCATTTAATGGTAAAATTAGCTTATGTTGAAAGCTAACCCAAAGAGATTACCATGAATGCCATTGAATTATTTCAATGAGCAAAAAGATTAGCCTTTTAATTTATGAATGTGATTTTTTTTGAGGGGGTTTTCATATAAAACAAGTCTTTAAAATAACTTGAAACATGAAAACGTAATTTATAACCAAATAAAAGTCAACGAAAAACCTATTTGGAGGCTGTGCTGGGTATGTATGTTAAACACTTAAGTGCGTGTTAAGAGGTTGTTGAAGGCATGTTAGAAATGTGCTTTTGGTGCCAATGGGTTTGTCTATATAGAGGGAAGGTTTAGCATGCAAAGAAATGAGTGAATGAAATTAAAGGACACCTTTTATTAACATTTAAGAAGTGATTGTTATGTTGCAGAAAAACACTGCTCAGTGTGCGTTGTTTTTTTTTTATGAGGGCGGACGATACACACACTTCCATAGAAGTCGTTAAAGTGAGTAGATAGTCGCGAATGAATACTTGGTAGCGCGCTTTAGCATAATTTAGATTTATTGACTCGTATTTACAGACAAAAAACGGCTTGAGGTGTCGTAGGACATCTGTGTGGAACAAAGTTCTTTGCGCTTTCACATAAACTCCCTTCTTAAAAGTGCCGTTAATTTTGTGTCCCGAATTAATACTTTGTGCCTTCGACTGCAGGTAACGTTATTATGTGTTCTTATTTGAAAAAAAAAGTCTATCTCCTCACCGTAGGTTAGAAACAAAAAAAACATTTTCAAATTAATTTGTAGTTATCAAAGTCAAAACGAAATCGAAGTAAGCCAATCTTACACCCTGAGATGCTCTAGCGTAATGGTAACTATATCTGCCTGTTGCGTGACAGTTCGAGGTTAGATGTTGGCCCTAAAATTTAATCCGTCTAAAAATCACGTGAAAATGATTCGAATAAACAGAATTATTGCTGTATAACAACCCTTACGGCAAATTCTCTTTGGTTTTATCAAAACCGTTCGTTGTCGCTTTTGTTCGCATTGTATTTAAGCTACCGCCGACAATTGGTTGACATTTGGTACAGAGATGGTCTAGAACCTAAGAGTAGACATTGGCTATATTTATTATCCTTACATTCTCACGGGAACCGGGAACACCTTTGGGAATCTAGAAACTATTGGACCGATTTCAAAAGTGTTATCGTGAGGTGATTTCTGTCAAATTGTCGACAAAATGAGATCTTTGAAGATATAAACCATCAAATTATGTCAGATGTGGAAGGGGATGTTGTCGAATATATACGTCAGTAGAAAAAATTAAGGACACAGAGTAAGTCACATCACACCCTTCAGAGTGCCTCAATTCCTTATGATTATCAAGAATCCCTTCCTGTAAGTTGAGGCATCAGGTTGTTGTTTTAATCTCATAATAATAAGGAATCTTTACGCGTCAAAGCTACGTAATTGTACACGGCTGCAAATTACACGTCTGAAAAGCTTCAATCATGACTGAAATGACAAAACTTTTTGATTTTTGTTTAAAAGAGTGCAGTTTCCTCTAGAACCAGTATTTGATATTAGTACAATGAAAATAAAGCTCAAGGACAGATGATTAAAATTGCAGGTGTTCGTTTAGAAAAGAAAAATGCCATGGCCTTTCTTTTGAAAAAACTAAGAACGTAGTGTGCAAAAGTGTACTTAAGTAAAATAATATAGTTATCGGTTACTTCAATGCAATTAGGTATTTGTTTTATTTGCAAAATATTTAGCCTAAATTGAAAATGCTGCCAAAAGTCACTTTTCCACGCGAACGAAGTTGCGGGCACAGCTAGTTAAGAATAAGAACAAAAAGTTCGTTCGTTGAAGTTTACCCAGTCAACCCTATCAGTTGTAAAAATACTTAAATTGTTGGTTCTCAAAAATCATCAAATTACGAAACCACCTCCCATCTCTGTCGTTTGAAGGAAAATACTTTTAAGTGGGTTGCGCCACATCTGTTTCAGAAAAAGTTCGGTGCAGAAATAATGTTTTGTAATTTTCTACTTACGAAATTACGGGTCTATTGAGGTAAAATGTAAAATGGGCAAAAAACCCATATTTGAACAGTTTACGCCATACATGATCTCAAGGTCTCATAAAAAATTATACCAAACCGAAAAATGCTTAACATAGGATTAAGGTCATAAGGAGCTTGTTTTGAAAATATCGCCTCTCTTGAGGCATTTCCAGATTCTAAGTCTTTCAAAAGTAGCATTGTTTTTAATCATCATCATTGCCAAAAAAAAAATTGTAAAATTTTAAATTACATCACTTTAAATGTACATATTTTGCTACCATTCTGTTTGTCTATTCTTCTCAATTAAATACAAACAAAAAAATTCTTAGAAAAGGTGATAGAGTAAAAAGTAGTTTTTCAAAAAAACAAAGTTTATTTGGGTATTTGCCTCTATAACAAACCTTCAAGCTTCTCTCATTCCTTGACAGATATGGTTGAGAGCTATGCGCTACCCAAAATTCGCTGAATTTTTCTGACAAACAATTTTACAATAATCTTGAATCTTGATGGCAGCAAATTTTGGAGAGCGCCTTGGAAAAAAGTTTTACCCCCGTGAACTGCATTAATGGTGACTGGATCATCCGATCAAAAAATTGTTGCAAAAATGTTTTTTCCCCTGTATCACCTTTCGCGAGGAATTGGCAAGTCCTCGGTTAGTAAATTCGTTGCCATGAAAAGCGCTTTCCAATTAAGCCGTTCGGAAACGGCAGAATATTGTAGGTCCCCTCCATTCCCTCACAAGGCATGGAGCATGTGGGCTCCTCGCTCTCTTGCGCCACCCTATTTATTTATTTATGTTAATCCAAGGCAACCTTGAATAATCTTTTTGGAATTTTTAATATTTTTTTTACATTTTGAAAGGAAAACACCAATTTCACCTCAAAAATAGGACTAAACGTTAATTTAAAATTAATAATAAAAAAAAGAACTCAGTTATATCAGGTATTTATGTGAGGACATTGCATACCAAATTTCTAAGAAATCAGTAGAACAGATTTAGAATTACTCCGTTTACCGGCTTCAAAAACTACAAGTGTCAGGAAACCAGTCAGAAAAATATACTTAACTTTTTCATATAGCCTAATGCTTAAGATCTTATCGTCAGTTTTGCTGGGAATTATTAAAAATTACTAAGAAAAATTAATGAAATAACAATTTAAAGATGATGTCAAAACACAAAAAAAAATTAATAAAAATGGTAAAACATCAAATCCGTCTTCCTCCCCCCTTAAGTTACAGCAAAATAACTAACCAACTAACAAACAAAATGTCAGTTTTTAATTTAACACAAAAATTCTATAAGTTTGAATTACCCCAACCACGTTTCTTACTTAGTATGGAGAAAAAAAAGTTATGAAGACCAACTCGGTGGGATGATCAAAAAGAATTTAAAAAGTAAAGGTTCAGGAAAAACATGCTTCTTTGAACGTTCCGGGGTTAAGCAGCTCCCAAATAAATTACTGGCAGCAACGTTCAAGTACAGGCAACCCCAACCGTTTTACCTATTCATACCAATTCATGTCTCCCTACCTGAAGGTCACCAATAGAAACCCAAACCAGGATATTTTTAAGTCGACTTTTCAAGGTAAACTAATTTCCAAACTGATGGAGGCGGCTTCTGTTTAGAATTTAAAACGAAATGGTGCACTTAAAATTTAATTGTGTTATTTTTGAACGTGTAAGCTTTCGAAATGTTCAGTAAAAATCTTTTTTTAAGTTTCTTTCTTTAGTCCCCTTTAAATCGTGAACGTATAAAAAACACTTTAAAGTTAAAAAAAAAACAAATACTTCGTCCTGGCATTCCCAACAAAAATAAATTCAATCTCAACTATTCAGAATTGACAAAAGAAACGTGTAGTGTAGTTAAGCTATGAGTTGAACATTGAACTTCTTGATAGACGTACAAGCCAAATGATGAGTAGACACTTTCACTTTGAATCATAATCACCATCTACATAACCTAAGGGTTCAACTTTCTGTGGGGTAATGCGTTCAACATAATTCACGGTAAAATCTTAAAAAAATATTGATCGTCTATTAAATAAATTGCAGTGTAAAGGTTTTCAGAAGGAAGTGCTTTATTTAAAAAGCATGAGTGGTGAGTAGTCAATATGAGCTGTTGAAGAATTACATTTGCTTATCAGTTCTAACTTTCATGTTGGTAGCCAGGTATATTTTTAAAACAGCTCAAACTATAATACAATTTGGCTTCAGTCTCCCAGTTACACATTTTTGGCATCAGTTAAGCTAAACCAAATCGATCACAGTTACTGTTACTGGTATCAGTTAAGCAAAGTACTCTTACGAAAGCAGGCAACCGAGAACTACCAAGAAAAGAATAAAATGAAAGAATGAGACTGGTTCCCAGGAGGATTGTATAAAATTTGTTTTGCTATTATTATTATTTTTTTATAAGTTGTAGTTAAAATTGTTGTTCGAAGTTGATGTTGTCAGCCAGACGTATACGAAATAAGACAGCTCGCTTCGTTTTCTGTTGCCGAATTTATAGCGAAGAAAAACGTGTTCTACTTTTTATTCCATTTTCCGGAAACTAGACATGGGACATTTTATCCTATTGTCAGATTTGACGTTTTCTTTTCCTCTTTTCGTGGAAAAGAGTTTCGTTGTTTTAGGCTGCCTTTAGACTTTTGGTGGATGCTGATTTCTTTTCTAATTGTCTGTTGGAATCCTCAAATGTAGGTAACAGTACTCAGTTCTAAGCCATGACGTTAACCCATTCAAATTTGACATTTTCGCTCACTAGTGAACTTGCTCATTACACCGTGTGGAAAGTTGTCGTTCACGAGCAGTGAACGTCATTCTGATTCACGTGCAAAAATTACGAGAATCTAGTATACACGACACACTGCGGTTCCAATTGACTTTTCTCTTGACAAAAATCCTAACTTTTGAACGCATTAAGATATTGGTACATTTTTTTCTCCTTAAAAGAAAGTTCCCAGACAAAAATTGGAGAATTCAAAAAAAAAATGTTACCAATTTTTGGCTGAACTAAGATTTTAGTAGAAAAAAAAAAATTACGAAACAAGGTTAATGCCTTTAAGAACAGTCCTAAATTTTGGGTAAAAAAGTCTGTGACTAGTTCAGTTTAGTGACAGTTCAGTTCCTCCACTATCATGGTGAACTGAGCATACTAGGCATTACTTTGCAGCACTCTTTCAAAAGGCACATGGCGCATATACTTATAGAGGTAAAATCAAGCTTGGCCTGGAACATATAAAGAGAACTCCTAAGGGAAAAAAAATATCCCAAACAAATCCTTCGGTGATTGCAAAATGTACAACATCAGCCACACACTGCCCTTTCTCAAAGTCGCAGCACATAGAACATAATTATCTCATTCGCTGGACTTCAAACAAACACTTTCTTTGTCATAAAAGAAAAGATAATTTTTGCTACTATACCCACACATACCTATTACTTCATAGAGTCTTATGCAGGTAGTGTAGGTCTAGGTACCAACGTCTCAATGAACTCTAAGCCAGTTCCATTTCAAATGAAAAATTTCGGAGATTTGTAACAAAAAAGCCTATTAAGTACCTACACCGGATAAGCAAAATTAATCAAAATAATAAGTAGCTAGCTATTTCTTTATCGTTCGAGAATTTGATAGCCCTTCTATACTTCCAACCAAACAACAAGACTTATCAACTAACAAAAAAGAGAAAAAAAATCATTTATTTTAAGTAGACTCGTTTAAATCTCATAAATCACTTTGAAAGGATCATTTCTAAGGTTTTAAAATCTTCACTTTGACTCTCGTTTTTACCATCACAGTCATCAATCCATTAAGCTCAAGAAAAATTGCTTAGCTAAGCTCTTTAAATTCTTATCTATATCAAAATAATGGGGCACGCGATGATTTGGCACTTTTACGCAGCACACCCTTCTACGTCTAAAAGAACCTTCAATCTTAAACACAAAATAGTGTGTGTATTTTGATTTCTATTTTTTTTGCCTCCAGTCTTTAAGAAAAAAAAAAAACAGCACCAACTAAGCACCACTTGTTGTCTAGACATGTGTGTGGCAAAAAGCTTGTGACACTATACCCTCTGTCAACCTCTTAACCTATTAAGAGTATAGTATCTGCATTTTTATATCCTCACACACCAAACAAAAAAATGAGAAAAAAATGCAAAACTTCTATCGAAAGTGAGAGTATGAAAGAAAAAGGTCGTCTTCTTAACGCAATCAAGCATGCGAACATTGTAAAATGGTGCGTTAACCTTAATGCTTTTTTTTTCTTTTGCTAAAAACGTTCGAACCAAATACTTGCCACCACACCGAACTTCCATATACCTATAGATACTTTATTCAGAACGGAATAGAAAAAAGGTAATAAATTCAAGAGACACTGGAATAGATATCTTAATAGCCCGACCTTTGTCGGTCGTATCATTTTGTTGAGCCTGCCTAAACTTCTTTGCAGGTATAATGGCGATAATTACGATAACAGCCGCGAAAATCCCATGAATTCAATTAAATGGATTTAAGTCTTATAGGACGACTAGGTATAGGTATATAAGCACCAACCAATACTTTATATAGCTACATATAGATAAGCTCTCCTATTTTTCAACAGCCAGGATAAATTTTAAATTAAGACTCACTCACCTTAAATTCAGGCGCTATGTGGGAGGTGGGAGTTCCTGGCGATGCGATGATGAGTAAAGCTGTTGCTTTATGTGTATAGGTAGGTTGCTTGATATTGTAATCCCAAATTGCTGTGTGTACATAAATCACTTGATAGGTTTTCACAACATGACATAAACAAACACTTTTTTTCCCAGTTGCACACACATAAATTAATTCAAGTGAATCAAAGTGGATTGTAATCAGGATCAGGTTTAATTTTTATCCTTTGCAGATAGGCATACAAAACTGCAGAATCACTCAAATCATCACTATTCGATGGTAGCCACGATGAGAATAACAAAACAGGTATTTTAATACAACTTATTAATTTTTAATTACACACATTTGCATTATTCGTGTCGGCTTTTTCAATCTGCAATTAAAATGATCGTTGAGATAAAAAAAAACAAAAGCAAACCAAACCTAAACAACACAAATATAGGCTCTCTGTTAGACTATCACTTTCGATTATAGCCACCGACACGATACGACAGGGATTTCGTTTGCATTTACGATTGCCAATCGCATTGGATATGTAGATACGTTGTTGTTGTTATTATTGTTGCTGTTGTTGTTGTTGACGGCAATGCAATAACGAAATTAGTATTGACAACACAATTTATTGATATTTGGTTTGTTTTTAACCACAGAATTTTACATTAAATTGCAGACAAATGTACACACCGGAGATAACTGAAGGTTTTACGTGTGGTTGGGGCTTAGAAGGGGCTGCTGCAGTATGTAGTTGGCACCATGGGAAACAATATTTATTTCAATTCGATTGTTGATAAATACCCGATAATTATATCACTGGCCCCGAAACTGCGGTTTTTCGTTATTTTGGATTTCGCCGCTAATCAACCCCGAACGCCGTTACCATGTCTTGTTTTAAATAACAACTGGCATATTGACCCACTTTCGTGAACTCAGCAAGTATACTTCCCAATATAGAATTGATATTAATTTTTCGGAAGCTTCTTAGAGGAAGACACACTGATTTGAAAAAAAAAACTATGCCAACAGTTCTTATCCCTGAATAGAGAACAACTCAAAGCATCCTTCACCTCGTAAAAACCGAAATCCTTTCATAAACTCGAACTCGGCGAGGATTCTCGTAATGAGCCAACAAAAAAAAGAAGGAATAAAATTTTCAACGACGATACAAAAAAAACACAAACTTTTCACAGAAATATCAAAATACACACGATTCACGGCCAAGCGAAACGCAGTCCGTCACGAACATCTGAACAGTGTTAAGATCGCGGATATACTGATTACCAATTCGGATTCGGATTTTTGTTGTTTTTTTCCCTACTCAATTGTGTTTCTTCCATCATCAGAAACAACCAGCACTCTTGGATAGCTCTGCATAGTAGAGACGTCTTCTGCTCGCAGAGAAGTGTTGAGAAATTCCTCCACGGGCATGTAGCACTGCGCAGAGATTCCACATAGTTGGAGTGTTTTGCTTTGGATCCTAAATATACTTTCTCGCGTTTTTGTGTGTTTTAAAGTCGAATGGGGAGAGCGACAGCAGAAACTCACGTCCACAGCGACTAAAGAACGACGCACGGAGCGAATGAATCTAATGTTCGAATGGAAGAGTTGTTGTGAATACATTTTTGTGGTCGCATGTGCGCAGCTCTGTTTTTCAGTTTCTTTTCATCATCAAACATCAACATCAACATGCAGTCTACATTTACAGTGAAGCAGGTGTAGCGGAGCCTGCTGGAACTGCTACTGTAGACTCTTTTTGGTTTGAAGAGACTGCTGCGAGACTGGGCTCTTGCAACATGTTGTGGTTTGTGGAGTCTTTTACTCCCAGAATAAACTGTCGTTATGTTAGCAAAAGTTTATTTTATGTTTAATAATGTTGCGATGATGGAGCAGCAAAAGAACTTTTTTTGTAGCATCAGCATTTGGATGGTCCAAACCACGGAAACCTACGTTCCACTTAGTATGTTAACTCCTCCGTTCACAAAATATGTCACAAGCAGACATGTGGAGGAACGAGGAAACATAACAGAGCTTTAGATCTGTTAGGCGATTGTTTGATGGGAAGGTTGTGGAACGTAGTCTACAAGTTCGAAAATGGAGAACTATAGTGACTTTTTATCCAAAGTTTATCCAAACAGAATGTATAACAGTTGGTTAGAGGAATTCTGTTATGAAGAAGTTTGTTGTTATTGGCAAAGTAGGTATTTTTACAGTTATCTTTTACGACATTGCCAAAGTTCTGTAAGGCAGAGTGCGGATTTGTTTTTTTCGGGTGAAAAAACGTCTGTTTTTCCCGCTGCTTAGTAGAGTGGTAAACGAACGACGAAAGTTCCATTGCATTCATGGTCTCAGTCACTTGTTCAAGAACAAGAGGCAAAAAAAAGGAAGACCTCTGCAAAGCCAGCCCTCATCACTGTTTGCATAACCCTAATGTTGTGAAAAAAGCCGTCTTTTTCATTTAAACTAACGAGTTGCCATATAGCCCAAGTTTGCTGCAAAGAGGACTAATTGCTGCAACATCAGAAACCATAAAGGAACACAGCGCAGTTAGTTACCTACAGAACGCTTGGAGAATTCTCTCCTCCCCTCCGACGATGTGCAACATCCGATAACTGGGGTCTGTAACGTAAGACTACAAGTACTTGTAATATACAAGTGAACTTGAATAAGTTCAAACAATTAATGTAACACAAAGATTCAAGTTTACTTGCTCTTCTTCAAGCGTAATGAACATAATAATATACAAGTGTTTTTTACTTGTAGCTTTGTGTTACAGGCACTTGGTGGTCCCGTGGCTTAATAGCTTGCATATCCGCCTATTCCGCGGCAGGTTCGTGGTTCAGATCCCAACAGAAGAAAAAAATGTTTTTCCACGGTTATCACCTTTCGCGAGGAATTGGCAAGTCTTCTGATAGTAATTTTATTGCCATGAAAAGCACTTTCTCGATTAGCCGTTCAGAATTGGAAAAAATTGTAACTCCCCTGGATTTCCTCACAAGGTTTGTTTGTGAGAAATGACCAAGGCTTTGGAGCTGCCCGATCTGCTACCTGACCCTATTTATTGTATAGTTATTAGCTTCCCAAAAACTCGTACTTAATCTTTGAATTTGCGCAAGGAATGGATTCCGAAACGTTTAAAACGACTATAGTCTGAATTCAGTACTAAAAAAAATAGAAGTGATCGACATCTTTTAAAAGTTTGCACTGAAATTGAAGATATATAAAATGAAGGTGAAGGTGTTCTAGTGTAGGGAGTATGCAGAAAGCATCCAACAATCGGCAAAATGAGAAGAAAGCAAAATCAGATGGAATCCAATTAAGAACGCATAATAACTTTGTAAGGTCAAACTCTCACAATTCTTTCAATGACGGGTGACGAGTCTCCACGTATTATAAAAGGTATAAATGTTTCAGACAAAAGTAGGCTGCCTTCATGTATGAAGCAGCTGTGCTAATCGTGAGGCCCCATGGGTCTCAAACATTTTGGCATTAGGGCTGTCCTGCCCTTTCACCGAAGAATAAGTTCCACCTCCAAAACTGAACCAGTTACTTGGTCGTTGACTAGACGATCTATCTATCGCTCTGGGCTGAGCTGTACCGTGGCTTAAGCTTTAGCTACAAGAGCAGATACGCATAACGAGACCCTACTGTCACTTTCCATTGGACGAAAAGAATCGTCCAGGAGCGTCCAGAAGCATTCTCAAACCGTTCCATTGGTGCAAAAAGATCGCTTCTCATGGTTCTGAGGAGTGACAGCCGCTTCTCGATTTGAAGTGAGAATCGACTCAAGAAGCACTAACACATGATACTCAAATGTCAAAGAGAAAATTTTCTTCAAGGAATATTTTTTAAGAGCCATAGGTGTTTCACTCACACAAAGGAAATCACGTTAAACTGAAAAGAAACAATTTTTGGTGATCCATTGGTTCTTAAAAGGAATACTTCCCCGAGTGAAACCAATGGAAAGCGATATACGATGGTTGAAACATTTAGAGTGGATTGACGTATATAAACGCACCCGCTCGTCGGTGACTAAAAAAATTGTGAAGCACAATAAACCTCGGGGTCTAACGCATTTCAATAACCTTTGTGTCCATTCCGAACCGCCTAGTTAGTAAAAGCATTTGAAGTCGCCCTCTTGGCAATGTTCCGAGAACTTGCCAATTCCTCGCTAAAGTCGATGCCCGTGAAAAACATTTTTTCTTTTATATCTGGGATTCGAACCACACAAAACATGAAGACACGCTTTCCAATATGCGACGAACAGCGCGGGGTTCGTTGGTGACAAGGGAAGATGTGGAAATGGAGCACCTCGTCTAAGGTTGTGCAATTAAGTGGGAAATAATCCCATGTCCCATCCCAGCCGACTCGATCGCCAAACAGGAGAGAGAGAGAGAGAGAGAGAGAGAGATAGAGAGAGATAAAGAGAGAGAGAGAGAGAGAGAGAGAGAGAGAGAGAGAGAGAGAGAGAGAAAGAGATAGAGAGAGGGTGGTAGGGAGAAAGGGAGGGAGGGAGGTAGGGAGGGAGAGCTTGCCTACCTCTGGGCTCTGGGGTACGCCTGCAGTCACATATCCAACGCACAATCACTTTTTTATATGCGTGGCTTTCACTGAATTCGAAATGAATGCGAGTTCAAATTACTGCATTCTGCATTCAAATGAATCAAGACTTGAGTTGAATTAAAGCTTTTACCACTGTACCTTGGGCCTGTAACACAAATTTACGAGTTTACAAGTCAAGAACCATTCGCAGGATTATGTGCACTACACTTGTAGAAGCAAACTTGCAGCCTTGCGTTACAGAAATTTTTTACATTAGCCATAATTCACTAGTATTACAAGCACTTGTTGTTTTGTGTTATAGGCCTCTTAAAGACCCTTGCGACCCCATTTTGGTTCTGCCTGCGAATGCACAATTCATCGCTTCATTGGGAGGACTATCTCCAATATAGCTTATGTCTTTCCAAACACCATAGTAGTTAATGCATTTTAAATCTGTCAACAAAACAATAAATCAACAAATCTATTGATAACTCAACAGAAAAAATATTCCTCCATGAGAAACGTTTAGCAATAGTAACAGAACCTTTGATGTTATAACCATTAAAATATTTTATGCTCTGCTTTGCTCAACAAATGATTAAGAGGCCATACAGCTAAGAAGAATTAAAAACGGACTGTTTTACTGAGTGTTAAGAATTTTGTTTAAATTTTCAAATATTTATTCGAATGTAATAAATCTTCATAAACTAAACTTTTCGTTTGGTTGTTCAAAAACCATTTTTGTTTTTTCTTTCCGCATGAGCTTCCGCGTTATGAAACTTTCAATTTTGTAACACCTGGCAAAGTTAATACTGGCTGATGACTGATAAAAACAATTGCGATTCAATCCATTCGAGTTCATTAAGTGGGCGCCAGTCTCCGGTAAACCAAAACGTTTAGTGTGGAGTTTCGAACAATGAATTTGTAAGGCGAATCCTACAATATGTGTCCTCTATACAACCATATGCCAGTCTTTCTTCTTCGACCTCTCACGCCACTGAACAGAGACGCAAATGGCAACCACAAGTAATGTTTAATCATTTTATAAACTACCCACAACGTGCTCATCGTATTAGCTAAAAAATCCATTTTCAACAACAAAAAAAAAAATTGCTCACACATGACACATAATGTCAGTAGTCAGTTTTAATAGCTCACATTGATTAAAAATCACGGACCACCCATCACGATTCCCTCGTTAAACAAGTTCAAAGGTAAATATTACAGTTGGTTTTAGGCACCTCCTCAAACCAGCAATGTTAACGGTATTGATTTTTCAAATTATGTATACAAAAACCAAGAAAAAATAGCTAAACAAAAAAAAAGCAAACAAATAAAAAAAATTGCGTAAAGTGCTTCGCGTAATTGATGCTTTGACATAAAGTAGCTGCTTCGACCAATCAATCTGTCAATAGATGTTTCGATGATACATACTCCCCCATTATACGGTAGCCGCATAATATTTTTATTTTGAGCTCTTTGATGTATAGGCGACACGAGTTTTCAGTAAATTGGGCTCGTTGCAATGAGTGGACACGGTTGAATTTTTGGTAAGTACACCAACTGTCAAAATTGATTTGTGGACAGTTTGTTGTGACGTTTAATGACACGTCACAGTGTTGTGGGACCAATGAATTTCGATTTCATTTAATGAACGAGTGCTTCTGGTTGATAATGAGGGAATAATTTTTAAGTTGATTTATCGATGACACGAATGACATTTTTCAAGTGTGGGGAAATGTTAAATGCATTTTCAATGTCGTACGATGATATTTTTATGGATACGTTGAAGTGAATTGGGGCGTATAGTGTTAAGTTAGTGCTATCACCACTAAATCTTAAATACGTGTGAAGTGTGCTGTTGAAAACTCTTTTTAATGAAATTTACAGCACCTTAGGTTTTCGAAGATGGTGACGTAATTTGACAATTCTCATTTGGTAAAAAAAAAAACAAGTCACAGTCTGCGAGTTGAAAATGTTATAGAGGAATAAGCACTTGGGATTCTATTTCTAATTAAAGAATTAGAAGTAAAATGTGAAGAGCCAAGCATGAAAACGAGTACTCAAAGAAGAGATTTTAAAGAAGACTTTTGAAGTTTTTAGAAAATGTAGGTACTTCCATCAAGAAAGGACTTTCTTCAGTGAAAGGCAAGACATTTGCAGTGAAGATAGAAGTCTCCTCATCCTTCTCGTTTTATTAAAACTCTGCAGAAGTCGTTTAATGAACTGAGCCCCGGCACCCAGAAAAGGTGAATGTCGAACTGGTGTTGTCCCAGAGAGACAATCGACACTTGCGGCTAGTTGCGTGAAAATATCTCAGATTGATTGAAGGGCTGCTTCGCTGTCTGAGAAGACACGGGCATCAGATAAAGATACCACTTTTCTTTGAGTTATGAATAGGGCTCGGAATAAGAATGAGTTTGAAGACGTGGTTTAACCAAATGAGTTTTTGATCCATCAGGAGATACGAATTGATGTATTCGTGGCCACAAATTAGCCGAGTTCACACTGTACAATTAGTTGGACAGACCTCGTTTTATGGAAGTTGGATGGTCGGATCTATTTTGCGTTCACACTTATCATGCTTGTCGTCTAACTTTATGTCACGTACCCTTCCACTCCGTCCAACTTCTAAGTTTTCAAAAATATTTGAAAACCATTCAACAAGTTGGTCAAGCGGTCGTCTGAGGGTTCACACTATCAAGCTTTAGTCGTTCAAGCCAAAATCTGGTCAACTAATTGTACAGTGTGAACTCGGCTATACAGACAGAAAGGTAGGGGACCAGCAATTACCGCATCAGTGATCGAGTGAGTGAGTGGCACTGTTCTTTCAAAAACAGCTCCCAATTACACAATATCAGACGACTGCCTATCTTATCAATCAAATTCCGTTCAATTAACGATGGGAGAGTGTTAAATTATAAAATTAGATTGCTCGACGTGAGTTGAAATGCGAAAATAGCAAAATTCCGCAACGTACTACTCGATTACGTGTTCGATTGTGATTTCGAACCTGGAATTTGTAAAGATTCTCACAGTAAGTCACTTAATCTACAGCAGTTTAACATGCTGCCCTTCCGTAACTGAGCATTGGTCCGATGGCGCCTTTTTAGCCACCTTTTATAATTCGAATCGTTTATTCGCTTTTTTTCCTCAGTTTGATATTTTCATCAGCAATTACTAGAGCTCAGTCGAAATTAGACTGTTTCGTTGCAATTGCAGCAAGTTTTCGGCAATTCCAGAGGATTTGACACAATCACAACAGTTTTGTAGCAATTACGACAGTCATACAGCAGTTACGACAGTTTGATCGCAATTTTTAAAGGTTTGTTACAATGGTAGCAGATTTACTACAATTGCACCAGATTTGTTTCAAGCACGGCAGATTTGTTACAATAACGAAACTTATATTGCAATTACGATAACTTTGATTAGGTACAACAAAGAGCTTTGTCGCAGTTCATTATCTTAATTTTGACACTTTTTAAGGAATGTGGCAGTTTTGTTGCAGATGTAATAGATTTCTCACAACCACAACACATTTGTGGCAATCACTACACTTTTTTCGTTAGTTTTTCATTCCATTCCATTCCCATTCAAGACATGATTGCGAGAAATGCGCTAGACCCCGGGGGCTCTGGTGCCCCACAATACTTTGTTTTGATTTTATCGCCAGTATTTTTTTTTTTAATTACGGTAATTTTATCGCAATGACAGCAGTTTCATTCATTTCCTAGACAGCTATAACCGGCCTATTCTCCGAGAATTTTTTACTGTTTCGACATAGTCATAGTCATAGCCATCAGCTCTCTATATAACTCTAATGTTTGCGAGAAAAATTGGCCTTGAACCTAAAATTAAGAAAAAAGATTTTAATAATCACCCTCCTTGGCTACTTCTAAGGGAATCTATTAATACGGACCTCGCTCGATTTAAAAAAGTTTCCACTCTTAATGTGGTATATCGTCAACATTTTAACGAATTACTGAGCCCCTTCATTGAAAACAATTGGAGTATCCTATTCACCGACGGCTCTAAATGCGAGGAAGGTACTTCTTTCGCTGTTGTTGACTCGAACAATAATCTTCTCGCAGCAGAAAAACTACCTTCATTTTTCTCAATCTTCTCTGCCGAAGCATTAGCCATTCTCAAAGCCACACAAATAGCGTATAAATCCAAGAAAAACTCAGTGATATGCACGGACAGTCTCTCAACCTTAGCTGCCATCGAAAACATAGACAACCGATCGACCTTCATTTGTAAAATTAGAGACAACGTCATCAAACTTGGAGAACGACTCAAGATTTTTTGGGTGCCAGGGCACATTGGTGTAAAGGGAAACGAACACGCAGATCGAGAAGCCAAATTAACTGCTAAGAACAACAACCAAGCTATCTCTAAATATCAGCCCACAACACAAGATGTCTCGAAACTGACTAGTTCATATTTGAATAATCGGAAACTAATAGTTTGGTCCCAATATCACCACCACTACTCCTCCATCAATCAGAATCGCAACCCAGCTGTCTATCCAACCACTACCTCTGGAATCATGAACAAATGCTTCATCAGATTAAGAATTGGACACACCCAGCTCACCCACAGCCATCTACTTAACAAGGAACTGCCACCCACATGCCACCTTTGCCAACGTAACCTCCAGCTTTCCATCAACCATCTAACTACGGATTGCGCGAAAATCAACGGAACTTGCAAAAGACTTTTCAATAACAATTTAAAAAACCTCCTTTTAGTTCCTTCCGAACATAATATAAAAAATGTATTCAAAATCTTAAAAATTTTTAACATACATAATAATATTTAACATTTATTCTTTTTAAACTCAGCTAAAAGCCCTGGTAGCTACTAGCTTTTAAGTATTGTTTTGTACATTCATGTATATTTCAATAAATAATATTAATGAAGCATTTTATAGGGTCTATCCCAACTATAACGATAGGGCAAATCAATTTTTTGAATTGACTTAAGGAGTGTGTCTCTCTGTTCTATTGAACGAGTTTGCTTCTTTTCCAAAGATTATTTTTATGTGCATTGAAAATCACTAGGCTCATTTTATTCACAGCCAAGTGATGAGACCTACCTCATCCTTCATCTAAGTAATTTATTTTCTCACATCACTACCTAGCTATAGCCCTTACGTCAACAGAGTAAAATTATCGTTAAATGTACATACTTCCTCCACTTGCCGTTGATTATATAGTCGCAGTCCTTATCAAAAAAAAAAAAAATAACAGTTCATTACTGTAAAGCTTTACAATTTTTAACGACGATAATAAAGTAAACATTGAAATTTAGTATATATTGATGCAGTTGAATCATTAAAGTGTCGACTCATTAAAAAGCATTGACGATAAACCTGTTCGCTTTCAACCCCCAATCATTTACGTTAATAAAGTCCACAAGCTTATGCAGCAAAATAATCAGGTAACATAGTTGAATGGATTCGTTGTTATGTTATTATTATAATTTTGTGGCTTTTTTTTTGGTGTATTTACCGAGTTTTTTCGAAGTAATTTTTTGCACCATCATCCTTTAATTTGCATTTTCATCCCAAGTTTTTATTTTTAATAGATAAAGACAAAATTTTATAAACGTTTTATAACTGATTGAGTGATATTTTTTCTTCTATATATATTTTTGTGACATTTTCATTTCGTCGGATGCTGACAACATGAATAAAATGTTAAAGCGAAATCGGTGTCTTCAGAAGAAGAGATTGACGACGGGATGTAGTGCGACGATCGCCGGTGTTTTAAAGTGGCAGACTTTTAATTGAACAAATTTATGAGAGTAGAATGGATGGTTCGTGTGCGAATGCTGTGGGAAGAATCTTGTCCAACACGATGCCACCATTCAAAGCGGCCAATAAACAAATTAAGAGCAACAGGTTGAAATATAATCCAGACTTGCAGCAAATACGTGAAGCGATTTGGATGAAGTAGCTGACTGCCTTTTGAAGTTGAATTTCGCAAAGTGTATAGTGCAATCAAATTTTATTTTTAATATACAGAGACGAAGATTAAGCTTGCCGTGGACGCTCCTTATTTATTTATGAACACAACTTTATTTATAGTGGTGCCCGTTGCGTTACACTAGCGTGTAAGTCTGTTGCGTGAGAAGTTTGAGGAGCGAGTTTACCACGAGTATCGCCTTTCGCGAGGAATTGACAAGTCCTCCGTTAGTAAATTCATTGCCATGAAAAGCGCTTTCTCTATAAGCCGTTCGCTTTGTGCTTTGTTTCACACCTTATTTAATTATTATTTTACTGTTGTTTTATATTAAGCCAGCTAAGCCGCCCGGTGTTGCTCGGGTCTAGAGTTTTAAGGTTCCCATTCTCCTTCTTCCGCTTCAGTGGGAATATGGGGATGAAATAAAATTTTTTTTATGTGACATCGCAATGGCGGAAGAATTTTTGAAATACTTATATCAAGTAGTTTCTAGGTTTCCGTTCCCAACCCCGTTCCTATGGTAATATAGAGATCAAACCTCGACAGGAACCATCTCTGGACTAAACTATGTCTACCCTGAAAATTTCATAAATATATATAGGTCGGTTTAGGAGTCTATACCGGACATACAAACATACATATACATACATCCTATTGTATATACATGCTAGCTGAACCGCTCGGCGTTGCTCGGGTCTGTAGTTTTAAGGCTCCCGTTCTCGTTCCTGTTTCTGTTACTAAGTTACTGAGGGATTATGTGGCATCCCAGTGCCGAAAGAATTTTTGATATCTGTCCAGTAGTTTCTAAGTTTCCATTTCCAACCCCGTTCCTGAGGCAATCTTCCGTTCCCTAGGAAATATGTGAATAAGTCTATGTCACAGAGTGATAATGTAACATCCTGGAGTTGAAAGAATTTTTTAAATCGGTCAAGTAACTTTAAGGTTCCCGTTCTCGTTCCTGTTTGTGTTCCTCCACGAACATTTCAAGATAAGATAAATCCGTTCAGCCGTTCTCGAGTTTAAGCCAGACTAAGGAACAGCAATTCATTTTTATATATATGTAATATGTATACATAGATATATATAGATTTGCTGATGTACATAGACTTATTCATACACATCAATTGAGTGTGAATTTGTGAAACACTTCCCAAAGGATGTCTTCCTCTGAGTTTAGAGTGAAAAAAGGATACGTACAGAATGTGCACAAAACAAACCAAACTCCTCTCATGAAAACTATTCCATTCGGGAAGATCTTCAACAATCACTATCTTCTTCTTTACCATAAGTGAAGAGGCTTTGGATTCGCGAAACTTCATCCAGGGGATTTTCACATTGCCTACAAATGGAATTCAGTGAACACCAATATTAAACGTATTTTTAAATAAAAATAGGCTGGTCAGTTTTTCTTCTTAAAAAAAAGAACTACCGTTCTGGTGAATTTCTGTTTCAGGTTCTTTATTTGCTTATCCATGGTCGAAAGCAATTTTATAAACTTTTCAATATTCTTTATGGCTCAAGATGCTGAACGAAAGCATTTAGTGTGAAGATGGGATATGCACCATTTGAGTATATGCAATGCAATCGCTTTGAAGCATAATAATATCAGATCCAATGCCACAATCAATATAACAGAAGCTAAGGCACAATCAACATCATCGTTTCAATTCGTTTTGCCTTATCGGATGGGAAGGAGAGTATAATTATCAAGATAGTTTTTTGTAATGGAGTGGCAAAATGCATGACGGCTTGCCGGTGGCGGCCGGCGTCGGCGTCGTCGGCTTCGGCGTTCAACAATAAAATTAAGAATGTGAAATGAATTCCAATAAGAAAACTGTATCTGTTAACTGGTGATCCTAAATTATTTGATAGCTCAATTAGTTCAGAAGCATTGATTGTGGTGCCAGCGTCATTATAAGCTGTGTGAAGAGATGGTGATGGAATTTAACGCTTCAAAAGTGGCTAAGGTTTATAAACTTTAACAGTGTTAATCGGAATTCGAAATGGACGTACTTAGTAAATGTTTTTGAATACAGGTTTTGTGGCTAGAAATTTATGTTTTCAAACGGAAAAGTCTGTTTTTTTTTTTTTGTTTTAATAAATCCTTTATGTTTTTGACAATATAGGGTACTCCGACATGGATGTTTGGTTCCTTTGGCAATAAAGACCTTATTTCCATGTGTCAATTTGAATGAACTTTGAAGAATTTAAAGTAAATGACGCTAAGTACACAAATACTCGAGTCTTGTCTTACAAACTCAACACAAACCATTTAGCGGAACGGATTTCATATAAGGAATATTGATTAGTTGTTAAATTTGAGAAAATAAGGCCTTATAACACCCTATAATTTTAATAAATTTGTCGTAATCCAACTCATACAAAATAGTGAGAGCAAGCAAACTGTTGTATTGGATAAACATCGTAAATCTGGAATTCCTGCAGCTAGTTCCACTAACAAGCTTTTCAGCACGGTAATAAATCCATCACATTTATGTTGTTTCCCATTCGTATGTGTCCCGCTAACTTCAGGCAGCCCTCATTTTCCGTAATTATGATCGAAGATAGGCGACAAGTCTACTGCACACATCGTGTTCTCTACCCACGGACAAGGATCGATGATCAATCACTTCAAAAGATTGCTTGTAAAGCTGGTCTTGTCATAATTACACTCACAAGTGGTCTGACCGGGCGTTTATAAGCCAGAATTCCGTGTTCAATGTGAAAATGGTTATCTCTATTTAGATAGAACAATTAGCACACATGGTCTATCGTTTGCTTTGTAGGTAAGTGTCTGCGATATAAGCTAAAAACACGCCATGAACCACGAATGAACACTTAGGGTCTTTGGCGAATGCCTCAAAGTCGTAATCATCAATCAATTTCAACAACACTTTAGGAATCCGAACGATCGCTCAACGCACAGAGGTGTTAACATGATATGTGCGCGATTCAATTTAGCACACCTGAGACAAGAGTGCATGTTGTGTACCCATCTACCGGATCTGTTTTATGCATTAGGTTTGTGTAGAGAAGAGACAGATAATGATTAAACATCTCTGATCCCATGGAGGACTTGTCCACTCAAAAGGAAGTTCCATTTCAGATTGCGCTCAAGAGCAAAGTGCGCATATCATGTCATGGAGTCATTCATTTAATATGCCCCATCGGGTAAGGAATTTGAGATTCAAATAAACAGTAAAAGCAGCCAATGTCTCGGTTTCAATTTAATGACTCTAAGATCACAAACTCAATTACTTTTCATAAACAAGATCAAGATTAAGTGCGATTACATGAGAGTCTTTATATTAACGGTTGACTGAAGGAGATCAATTTTTTATTAATGCTTGGCCAACCTATTGGCAATTGAGAGGTGTCAGATAACAACGAGTAAAGCCTTTGCTAGTCGACTTGGCGGTATCGCAGTGGAAATCAGCGGATAATTCAAAGTGTAACTAGTTCCGGCTTATGGAGTTACTGCCTTGAAAGTTATTTTTAATTGGATCAGCACAATTTGATAACTTGGGGATTATTCTTTTGACACTGAATATGGTGCAATGGGAAACCCTGGTGATAAATTTAATGTAAGCAATAAATCTATTCAATAATGCCACTTTACATTGCTAGAGACACTGTGGAATCTGGACTCAACAGGAGTATTAGTTGTCTTTGACAGTAATATCCTGAGGAGCCCAACAGACATCGACTTTAATTCATGAACATGTTTGGAAAAAAAGATCAACATACTAAACGGTCGCTAAACACCAACAATTTTACCTTTCAACGAGGACTTAATGGTTAAATGTTTTCCTGTAATTTTTCTAACAGGTAGATAAAGTGATTGACGTTTAAGCTAATGCCGGTGGCATGGTCTATTTTATCTATTGACTGAGAGCGTCGGCAAGTGCGCTTTCAAACGAAATTAATAAGTTAATCAAATACGTCAATTCGTATGCAAGTTAGCCAAACAGTGTTTGCCATCTCAGCCCATGTCTGTGGGTAAACATCAAAGGAAAGACATTATCTGTAGCCATCAAGCTGTTTTGCTTGAAGCGTGTTCCAGATCTGCTTGCAAGTGCAAGAATATTGCTTTAGGGTCAGGGAACTGCAGCCATCAAATGCATTTATTTGCTAATTGCGATTGCGTGAAGTGCCACTGACTGAAAGTAGACTTGTATATCGTGCCAACCCGATCCGATCCTTAAGTCAAATGACCGTTTTAATCGAACTGCATTGACTGCAGATAATAATTGTTTCGACATATAGCGTGTGGCTAAATTTGAATTTTTTGTTTTGAATTCCGTTGAGGTGAGAGGTATTAAACCAGAAATTATAGTGAATTGAGATAGCAACTATCAATTATCTTGGAGCAGTTAATATTGGCGATGCTAATGATAATATGGCTATAAGAATGCAGTTGAATCGAGTTTAAGGGGCTGTTGTCAGTGTTGTATGAGCAGCAAGTTGTAGCTAAGCTTATATTGGAAAAAATTCTTTAATGACTGATGGACGTTTTAACTATCTCTCTCCTTCACTTCTTTTACAGCACTCGTCCAGTCGAAGGAGTGATAAGAAGACAAACTTAGCCACCCAAGGACCTAAGTGAAAAGATTTTACCTTTTGATGCTTATAATATTCGACTTAAAAAAAACTCTCAGGCCGAATATTAGAGCTATTAAAAAATTAATGAGTAAAAACAAATTTCAAACCCGAGGAAATGCCTATCCCAATTACAAAAAATTGCATGACTGAAAAAGAGACTACTACAGGGTTGACAATTTAGGAAGTTGATCTACAGAGTTCAAGCGAACGGAATTCAGTGGAAAATCTTGACGTCAACGTATTTTCTTTGCAGAGCCAAAGGTGAGGCAACAGGAGTTGAAGGATTTGAGTTTCTATTGATTTGTTGGCGCTTTGGAGTGTTTGAAGTGCTTGAAGTTGAGGCAGTTCGCCCTTTTTTCGAAGACTTTTCAAATCCCAACAATCATATACCCATAATAGATGACAGATTACAAATGGCAGATGGGAAATGATTGATGACAGTGAACAGAAGGCAGACGGCAGGTGAAAAATGACAGATGATAGTTGGCAGATGACAGATTTAAGACGATAAATGACAAATATCATATAGCAAAATTATTACCGATTGATTATATGTATAATTGGAAAAAAAACTAGGAGTCCTCAAGAATTCTCTGAACACATAATTTTCACCCTACGTTAGGTACGAACAAGCTTAAGCAATGCTTATCTCTCACCAGGGTTAATTCTTCAACATATCGTTTTCCTTAGTCTCAACCAGGGTTTCCATAAGATCATTTTTCATTCCATTTCGTAGTTGAAATAAGAATGTTTTTATGTTCTCAAAAACAAAATTTATTCAAAAGGCACTTTTCTCATCGCATGAATGCAAGAAGTGCCTCAAAAGTTTGCTCGTTGCTGGGTGGTTTTTTAGTTCTGGGTTTGCCATCAACTCGCAGTGAAGTAGAACTAGGTTATTGCTAGGAAGTGTTCAAGTAACGAACAGTTATGTCGAATAACACGTGTTTTTCTTCAAATGACCGGCAATCTTTAAGCCTTCCGTCACGCAATTCAGGTGACAAAGTAATAGAAAATTTGCATTTCGGAATGAGTAAAAGGGCTTTAAGATATAAGCAATCAATAAAATAGGTAACACTGGTGAACAAATTTTGAGTTTTTTTCTGTAACAGAAAGAAGACCATGCTTTTCTTAAGGTTTAGCCTTGCTGAATCAATTTGATTTGCTTAATGCTTTTCCATAGCTGAATCCAAATCTAGTCTCAAAATGGCTGTATTACATACATCAAATTAATGAGATATTCAACTTCAAAAGTTTCAAATGCACGATCAATGTTTATTTTAAATTCTTGGTAGAGTCTTGAAAGTATATTTGAGTTAGATAGAACATTCTTGAAGGTTCTTGATGTGCCAAATTCAAATCCAGTAGCTGTAACACGAAAACTAAATCTGATGGAAACGAAAACGGTATTTTTTTTAGTTTTAAGGGTAGTGGCTGTAAAACGAAAACTAGACCAGATAGAATGAAAATAAATATGGCAATAAAATGAGGCTAGATAGGTTAATAAAAATTAACTTTCTTGTTACAAAATTTTGTTGACCAGTGATAATCAGATTTTAAGGATTTTGCTAGTGCATATGTGTATCTCCCGTCTGGAAAGGAGTAAAGAACGGAATATGTACCTAGGTTTTTTCGGCGTGCGTCGCGTCGGGGGCAGCTAACATACAAGTTTGGCTTTTCATTCTGGCATGACTTTTTTTTTACTTTTAACAAGCTCTGAAGCTTGTACAACCTATCATGATATTTTTATATTTAATCAATCAAGCGCTTCCCATGCTGATTTTCCGTTTGAGAACTAAATGTTCTTTCCTTTCTTTTTCTTTCTTCATCGGTATCAACCATTATTTTGGTCATTTTAAGCTATCTTTGGCCATTGTTATTTTCATTTTTGAACACATATTTTTTTTTGCACGTGGCAATCGTGGTGGCAACATTCGGTTTATTTTACTCAATACCTCTTCGTCATGTTTAATTTATTTGATGAAATACAAAAACACTGTATCATTTACTTGATTTTCAGACAGATAGTGTTGACCAAGGGGCAAATTACCGCATTAGTGATCGAGCGAGTGAGTATCCTTTTCTTTCATAATTCGGTCGATATTAAACAACATCAGTCTGGTGTTAATTCATTAGCTTCAACATTCAATTCGTTCAAATACTTTTATAAAAGAATGTCAAATTGTGCTCGATAACGTTAGAACTAATTCGTATTACACACAATTCAGTCACGTATTACTCGATCACGTTTGCGGTAATTTCAGCCCCAGTTTAATTGATTTTGTGCTTTCAAAATCGAAAGCAAGGATTTCGTACCGATTTTGTTTTGCTATCTGTGACTAACGTTAGATTTTAAAAGGGTGTTTTTTTTTGTTCCTTTTCTGCCTTGTGGGAAATAATTTATTTTAAAAAGAAAAATACTTTAAAAGTAAAACATCTGCAGCAATTTTAATGTAAATAAAATGTCAAGGCGTAAGAAGCTTCGTTCCACACCACAGAGGTTCCGCGAGCCGCGACAAATCAAGTCTTCTTTTTTCTGTGGTCTACTAATGCTACTCTTACGAAGAGAATTGACTTTTGTTTTGAATTTGGCAACATAAAAAAAAAATTAACTCACATCTCGCATGCGTTCAATGTTATCGAGGACAGAGAAAAATTCATCAGATTTCTCCACAGATTGATCCATTCATTCATGAGATTTATGAAAGGTTCCCCTTTATCCACTCAACGTATGTTAAGCTGTCAAAGAAAAAATCAAAAAAAATATTCAACACCCCAAAGATTGACTGCGATGATAAGAGTGTGTCAACGATCCATCGTTTTTAAGCGGCATGTTTGATGGATTTACCACGAGACCAAAAAATCCAAACAGTACCTACACACTTAATTTGGGTACGTGGGTCCATCACACGTCACACCGCACGTAAACGGCGTATCTACCTACAATGGGAATGTGACAAAGAAAAAAATACCTTGAGGTATTGGATGCATTTTTTTGGAAACAAAAAACATTTCATTCGTTGTGCCTTGTGTGTCAGCATTTTTATTAAACAAAAAAAAAGCATTCGACTCGGTCGTTGTTGTCTTTCTTTATTTCGTTCCCTCGTGTCGTTTGTAGAGAAGAGATTCCCTGACAAAGATTGACAAGACGTGAATTATTAACATCTAATAATACGAGAAAAAAATGTTTTTTGATCTTGATATGCTCTTAAGGGAAATCAACAACAACAGCAGCAAACATCAGAGAAGAAAAAAAGAATATCAATTTCCCACCAATAAACAAATTTATTCCCGTGACAATTTTATTTAAGGCTAACTTCATAAATTAATTTGTAGAAAATAATTTAATTGTGAACGATAACATTAGCCATTTAATTAATGTGGCTTCAGTTCTAAGAAGATCTTGACACAAAGCTTCAGCTTATTATACATATTCAAAAGTTGTAACAACACAAAGACAAAATGTTTTTCACCCACGATGCCACGATACGCGGCGGTATTACGGAGAATTCATTAATTTATAAAAAATAAACTTTAACAAACGTGAAAGGTTCGGTGTTAGATAAGGTTAATTAATCAGTCATAGGAATCTTGTTCTTCTCGGATTGCATTTTAATCGTTGGCGGTTAGTTTTCGACCAAGTGAAAATGCCGTTACGTACCTATATATATCGTTTGATTTATCTCGGATTACAACAGGCGATCCATCCTACAACCGAAATAGAGCTATGTTGAGATTAGATACTGACAGTTTGGTTATCCCATCCCACTGAATGAGAAGAAAAAGTTTTATTGAGTTAACAGATTTGAATAGATTTTCAGAAACCAAGGGCATCACATAGTTTCACTAAGGGATTTCTTTTTTCTCTTTGTATTTAGAAGGTAGCTGTATAGTGTATATATATACCTACAAAATGTAGATAAACTAATACCAGTTTTGCGTTAGCCTCAGCTTTTTGTATTGCCATTGAAAGGGGAGTCGAAAGTTCAGGCTTTTGGTAAAATACAGAAAAGCTTTTGAGGTTTTTAAATTGAAAACAAGCAGGTATTGACTTTTTTCATGATTTTTTTTTTCAGTCTGTTGTCTTTTACGTACCAACTGTCACGTCAGTAATTCGTCAAATGTTTTACTTTTGGATAACCAAACCAAATTATCACTTTGCTCTTCATTCCTTAGCATTGTCTTAAAACAAAACAAATTGGTAATTCAATTTTAAGTTGTGAATTTGTACCCCAATTTTTAACAACAAATCAATTAATGTAACGTTTAAATTTTTTTTAATAGAAATCGCTTTCTAGACTTAACAAGTCGTTTAGATTGCTGTTGGGACTTTTAAATTGGTTTTCTGAATATTGTGTCATTGAATCCGGCAAGTAAACAACTTAATATCCAAATTTGTTGTCTGCAATTCTCTTGGGGTACATTAGCAAAGTTAAACTTCGAAGTGTTTGGAGAGAAATTTTATCGAGCCCTAACCATTAATTTATGTGGAACGACATATTTTTTTATGACCATAACAATTTTGCAAACTAATTACATACTTTTAATGTTTAGATGGTTTTGATATGGGGATTTAAAAATATGCAAAGTTCCTGTGAAATTTAAAAATCTACTATTTTTTGGCAACGCTTTTGTTAATCTTTAGTGGGATTCTTCGTCTATTTGTATTTCTATCTCTTTTCTGCCAATATCCTGAATTTAATCACGTCTTTTAACTTGTCATACCAATGGCGTTAAGGGATGTATACATATATTAAGTTTTTTTTACATATTCGAGGGAAAGAGTAGCTCTGATTCTACAACAACATTAAGGAAATCGGTAAGTTTGTCGACTTAAACTGCTACCAAACATTTAAAGGTGTACCTTTAGATGCAAATACAATTCTTTTCTAAAAAAGGGGGGTTTGTATTTTAAACGTGGTGCTTTAACGCCTTTCCAACAATTTTTCAAGATTTGGCCTTTTTGACAGCTGTCACTTGATTCAAACTCAGTTTAGTTAAACATTACTTCGCGAAGGAATTGAAGCCGCATCACCAACAAGCACTACTAGCGTTTCGTAAATTGTTTCGAAGCGAAATCGTTGTTGGCGCTGATTTTTTTACATAATTTTGAGTTTTAAACCAGTGAGTTATCTTCTAAGATCAGGCGATTAAACTCGACTAATTCTTGCGAAATGTGAAATCGCCAGTCTACGCATATACGCCCGAGACGATTGACGCCATGAAATAGAAAATTCGGCGCTTTATTGCAAACATAAGGCTCCAAATGCTGCAAAAAGTGGTCGAAAACTGGGTCTCTCGGTTGGAATAAAGCTAAATTCTTGCCTATAACATAAATTAGAAGAAAATAAAATATTAAAAATAATAAAATATTGTCTTCAGACGTAAAACTGCACGATTTAAATATCCGAACCGATAATTCGCGTCCATCACTAACGCTGGCCGATACAGCTGCTAAATTTTACTCAGTTCCCACTCTACGTTAATTTGTTGGTGGTTTAATTTCCAGCAATGTAAATTTGATGCGAAATTAAGTAACAATTGCTCAAATAGCAGCCTCAGTAGGTCGATTAAACTGACCATAAAATGGAAAAAGCATGCGATTAACTTTCTTAACAGAGCTCGCATCATGATAGTAAAATTCAGTGATTTGCAAGTGTTTATGTTCGATTGTAAAACAAATCATGGTTAAATTATAAACCAAACTGAAAATGTTTGCCATTGACATAAAACATGAAACGTGCGTGAGCTGTCAAAACCACTGCTGTCAAAACAGAAATGGCAAAACATCTTCCATTAATAGACTCAGGCTCTTTTAAAGCTAAACCAGTGCTCTGTGCCAGATTAATAGGATGCGCCCTTTCTCCAGTCTTTTCCATGTTCTATGTCTAGTGGCATTTTTCATTTTGCGTAATGTGAGTTGAAGTGCACATAGTAATTCAGCCAGGTGTGATGAATCTTGTAATTTTGAATTTATTCAAATAATTTTTTGTTTAAAATTCAAATCTGTATTTGTTCGCACAAGATAAAGATAATATTTTATTAGTGAGGTAACTTAATTTTAAAAAATAGTTTTTCTTGCTCTTACCAATGTTCAACCAGAACGTTCTGTGCTTTCGCACATCTTGCACATAGTTTTTGTCCAACCTTGAATAGATTTATCTGCCTTTATTACCCTTGGCATAACCTCTGACTTACTTTTTTCTTCAATGAGCAAAGGTTGAGGAAGTTCCTATTCGTGTGTTCAACGTCCTCTTATAAACAAAACAATTATTTTTAAATCTATTATTTTAGCTTTTTCCCGACTGACAGGCAAATTCGATTCCTACGAAGAAGTGAAAGTGGCAGAAAACGACACGATTTAATTTATCAAATTCAAAGCCATAATTTGTAAAAATTCAAATTTTAAAACGGTAGGTATAACTTGACAATTTAATGACAGCGCCTTAAAGCCGATAAACAGAAAATAATAAAAAGTCATGCTTTATGAACTGTTTCGCTTCAAAACTCTGGTATAGCATTATAATTTAAGGTATAATCCGCCCCAAAAACAAGCTCCCAGCCACGTGTTGACACTGAGCCCACAATTTATCTATTTTCAAGAGCTCTTTTCGCTTTTTTTTCCTTGTGATCTTATCTCAAACTAACCTTGATTCTTGAACTGGAATATCAACATCTTAGGTCGTGTATCTTATCAATATAAATTATAAACTACTTGAAGCTGCCCCCTCATTTGCATTTCCCAATAAATTAATTAAAAAATTAAAATACGTATCAGAAGTGAGAACTAATGTCGCAGTTCTTATCTTCTTATCATCATCTTAAACAAACAATCTAAAGCATGATTTCTAAGTATTAGGGTCGTTCAGATAGCAATACCTTAAAATCCTCTTAAAATCAAAGAACCGAAACAATGTTTCATGGTCTCGTTTAATATTGGACCACTATTAAAAAAAGCTTATTGATTGTCGTTCATTATCATAACTGCTATACATACACCAACAACAAGGTGATTTTGGCTTAAGAATTGTATTTTTAATTTTTCTCAACTTAAATATCAATTAAAATATTCTAAAACGCCACAGAAAAATCAGCTTGTTGTGTTAATATCTTCATTTGATTTCATTAAAGACTCGACTCTAACCATGAAGTATCAATTATTTGATGATAATCCACTTAAGAAAAACCATATTTTGATTTGCTTCATTTTGACACGAGTATAGCTATAGTTACCACAGCTTAAATGGCCGAAATAATTTATTGAGACTCACTGAATATTGATTGCAAAGGGAGCTTTAAGTTTTGAATTTTCAATCCTATAAGCTACGACTTATGTAGTTTTTTTTTTTTTTTTGTAAATAAGTAGTGTTTGGAGAACTTTCAATTTTAATCTCATTCGTTTGCAGTGTCTGGAAATAAATTAGTGCGGTTGAAGACTATTTCCGTCTTGTGGGAAGATGATTCTGTTTAGTTGATTGCTACATGTTGCAAGATAAATCTTCTGCTTGTCATATTCTTTTGTTGGGCTACACTGAAGGCATTTTATTATAAATAGTTTGGTTGTATGGATTCTTGTCTTGTGTCACTAGACCCCCTTCTTCATTTCATACATTTTTTTCTAAGATTTCTGAAAAGTTTCAAAGCATGTCGAAAAGCTTGTACGTGCATATATCCATGGAATATATATCACTCAAATTTTGAATTATGATTTATTAAGAAGTTCTAAGTGTTTTTGTAACGTTTTCTGGCAAATGTATCACCAACTTGACTTAAACCCGCGATTAATATTGACAGTCGAATAAGCGTCCGATTAAACCTTGTTCGAGTATTTCTATATATATATATATAGATAAGATTTTAGTAAGAATATATGTAAACTGATAACATAGAAGGATAGAAAACATCGACGAATTGGAGAAAACGTCGAAATAGAAAGACATAACTTCGGGGTAGTACAGGACTTCGTCTACCATGGATCCGCTATAGAAACGGAAAAAAACATCAGTGCGGAGATCAAACGGAGAATTACTCTTGCCAACTGAGGTTTTTTTTTTGGATTAAGAAAGCAATTGAGAAATCTCTGGAAAATCAAGGTAACCTTTTATAAGAACAGTCCTGTATAATTCGCGAAAGCATGGGCGATATCTAAGGCGGATGTATAAGCCATCGGTCGTTTCGAAAGAAAAACACTCCGAATAATCATTGATCCCGACTATGATGACTAGAATCAGGTAAGGTAATTACAGAAAACCATCTTATAGGCATGATGCTATGCTATCTAAGGAAATGCAAAAAAAAAATTATCAAAAAGAGAAAGCTGTCACATGTCGACCAACTCAATATACTTGGGTATCATTTTGAGGTTTTGAAAAACGAATATTCTTTACGGAAACAGCAAAGAAAAAGGTAAAATGACAGTAAAACAAAACAATAAAAAAGAGCGTCCACCGGAGTGTGTCCACTTAAGACCTAACCCATTTCATTCCGTTTCAATCCGGGTCGTTTGTCGATGGAGAGAACGCGATCGGGACGTCCACACAAATTCAATATTGTCAATCAGCATAGTGTGTACGCACCTTAAACCTCTACTCTATCACGGTTACGGTCGCAGGACCAAATTATTTTCATGGAGCTTTTCTTCCGTGTGTCCTCAATAACCTACCGAATTACATCTTTGAGTTTTTAATCGGTTATGAGCCATTGACACAGCTCATCACTCAAAAACTGAGTAGTCACATGTTCTTGTTTTTTCCACGCCTTACATACAACCATAATGCTTGCTAATGTAGCCTCCGAGATGTAAATGGGCATCATCTTTCGATGAATTTCGAATAATTTTTGGGGCCGAAACATCAAAGCCAACATGTTGATGATTAGCAGGCTTAAGCTCTTTTGTTAATTGAATTTCGAAAGCGGTAAGACTTAAGTATTAATGCAAATTAGGGAGTGATTTCGTTAGTGGAATGCCCAGTTCCAAATATAGGCCAAAAATGGACAAACCTGATTTTTCCTCAACACTATGGACTACGAGTACAACAGGAACATTCTCAGTTGCTCTTGAGAGACACTTACGTGTCGAACAGTGTTGCCAAAAACTATGATTTATCATAGTTTTCATGATTTCTGAACTCAAATCATGAAATCATGATTTTTGTCTCAAATCATGATTTTTTTTATTTCCTTAGCAATTAACTTCAAAACAGCAAAACAGGCGCATCTACATCTATCGCTCTTTATTTTGGCCCATGGAAGTGCTTAGTTAAAGTTAAAGCGAACGAACACACCTAGTAAATGTCAAACGTGAAACAGAAAACTAAAACAATGTATACCAACTTACCAACGTCAAACCAACAAAATCTAACTGTTCTTTTTCCATTTTTTTTTTGTGAGAAATACAAACAACCCGCTTCAGCATTGCGTTCGCTAGTATTTTCGCGTCTCTTGTTCTTATTCGGCGATATATATGTATATATTATTTGAAAATTCGAAAGCAAATCATTTAAACTACAATCTGTGCCATAATTTATTTACAATTCTAAAATTGGTCAAATTTGTTTCCTTCAACTGTTTTTTTAAAAACATAAACTTGAACATCGAAAAACAAAGGTAAGAAATTGTTGTCTTGTCGTACCTATTTATTAATAATGTAATATTTACATTTAAGGTATTCACAATGGACAAGTTTGTTATTCGAAAGAAAAGAGAAAATCCTCCAAATAAAAGTCCACCTAACGCACCGTCGGCGTCGCCAAAAAAAAGTTGTCCTTCGATTGAACCATCATCATCATCGGTTGCCAATGTATCTACTATGGAAAATCCCAGAACGGAAGGTGAAGTGGTGGAAGTGGACAATGAAAATGAAAAAACTGAAAATCGAAAGACTTCAAACAAGCAACAGTACACCAGAAAATGGGAAGATATGGCCAAATATAAAAACTGGGTCCAACCAAGCGAAAAAGGTAGATTTTGTAATTGCTATGTAGATTTATGTCATTAAAATTTTATTTCAATTACCACTATCTAGGTAAAAGTTTTGCATACTGCAAAATTTGCGCAGTAGATTTAAAGACAGCTATGGGTCTGAAAAGTCTTGAGCGACATGCCGACACCTACAAACATAAGAAAGCATCGAAAGCAATTGTCTCGACACCCAGGATAACACAAATGGATAATTTTAAAGTTTCTTTGAAGAGAAAAGTGGCTGAGGCAGAGATAAGGTTAAGTGTTTTTATTGCAGAACATAATTTAGCTTTCAATGTTATGGAACACCTGCCTAGTATTTTGAAAATCATTTGCTGCGATTCTGAAATCGCAAAGCAAGTACCTACAATGTAGTCGTACTAAATCAACAGCTATAGTTAAATATGTAACAGGAGCACAAAACTTTGAAGACCTATGTTCATTAATGAGAGCTAACAAATTTTCAGTTATTATCGATGAGTCCACTGATTTGAGTTCACATAAAAATTTATGTGCTGTTGTGCGATTATGTAAGGATTATAAAATATCTGATTTTTTTTATAATCTTTTCACTTTAGATAAAGCGGATGCTAAAACAATATACGATATCCTCGTAAAAAGTTTTACGGACAATAACATCGATTATAAAAAAAATCTTATAGGTTTTGGTGCCGATGGCGCAGCGGTTATGATGGGTATTAACTTATCTGTTCGCACTTTTTTGCAAAAAGATATACCAAACCTATTTGTTATGAAATGTATTTGCCATTCTTTCCACCTCTGTGCTTCTTACGCATGTTCTCGTTTACCTGCAAGCATTGAAGATTTATGTAGGGATGTGTACAACTACATCCAAAATAGCCCTAAAAGAGTTTGTGCTTTCAAAAGATTTCAAAATTTAATGGAAATAAAACCCAACAAAATTCTTCATTTTTCACAAACTCGTTGGCTTTCCAGACTAGATGTTGTTAACTGCATTCTTATGCAGTTTGATGCTCTGAAAGCATATTTTACTGAAGCAGTTAAAACTGACCATTTACTGTCAAGTCAAACCATATTAAATATGTTGAACGATCCTATTCATTACATGTTTTTAAGTTTTCTAAGTTTTGTGCTTCCATTTTTTAATAAATTAAATAAATGTATGCAATCGGAAAAACCTAAAATTCAAACTATGTATAGCGAAGTTTCCACCGCGTTAAAATCATTATTAAGTTGTTATATAAAAAAAAGCTACCTGGATAGCACAGATATTAAAAATGTTGATTATGCTAATCCAAGAAACCAGCTTTCATATGAAAATATGTATTATGGAGTTAAAGTGTCTTCATTTTTAGAAAAATTTTCTATTAGTCAACCCATTTTACAAAACTTTCATAGTAGTTGTTTATCATTTTTGATTGAAGGAACAAAACAAATTTATAATAGATTTAATTTTAATAACCATGTTTTCAAGGACATGGAGATTTTAGATCCTTCAAACGCTATAAAAAAAAATTGTTCATCAATTTTTCCACTCGTCAAACATTTTCCAAATTTGGTTCCAGAAAATAGTTTTCAGGAAATAGACAATGAGTGGAGAATGCTTGATAACTCACATATTGTTATAAATGATAACGAAACTCTAAATGATATTGAAGGATTTTGGCGATATGTAAGTGAAATTAAACATGGTGATGGAACTGCCACCTATCCTCTTTTATCCAAGTTTGTTTTTGAGATACTTTCACTGCCGCATTCATCTGCCAACACTGAAAGAATTTTTTCAAAAATAACACTTCTCAAAACTAAAGTTCGAAATAGACTTGATACTGAGTCTTTAATTGGTCTTTTGCATACGAATGAACTAGTCAAAAATTACAATTGCTTCGATTTTAAAATAGAAAAACCTTTACTTGATAAATACTTTAGTAAAGTATACAATCAACATAATATAAGATAAGTATGTTAAATCAGAATTTTAAAGAATATATTGGCCCCGATTGCGGTTGTCGATTGACTAATCGATACTCGACTTTTGTCGATTTCGATCGACATCTTTCGTTCATAATTTTCTGGTCGACTGTTGCGTTAGGAAATTATTTTATGGGAAAATGTAAGTATTTTATTGAACAAATGCTCATATTTTGATATAATACGAGTATATAATACGAGTATTATATCAAAATATGAATTTGTTCAATAAAATACTTACATTTTCCCATAAAATAATTTCCTAACGCAACAGTCGACCAGAAAATTATGAACGAAAGCTGTCGACCGTCAAATCGAAGAATGTCGATCGAAATCGACAAAAGTCGAGTATCGATTAGTCAATCGACAACCGCAATCGGGGCCATTATTTATAATGTTTAGTACCAAGTACATTTACGCAAACATGAAAACTGAAAGCACAAACAAAAAAAAATTTCTATGAAATTTTATAATAAAGAATACATTTATGTAAACATGTTAAAAAAATTTTTTTATTGTTTCATTTTTCCCAAATTTGCCAAATCATGATTTTTTTCTCAAATCATGATTAAAAATCATGATTTTTTTATTTTTCATTCGGCAACACTGGTGTCGAATTCGTCTTCACATTTCTATCACTTCTTATAGGCTCAAATTTGTTAATCATTTCAACAATTGCTGGCTCAGAAGGTGCTTTAGGACGATCGAAAAATGGTTCAGTTTTGCACACTGTTACTACGATAGTTTTGAACCATGCAGAGAATTTCAAAAGCTTTAATGCGTTGTTGTGGTGTGAATTCTTAGGTTTTTACTATTATGACGTACTTTTCACTTATCGAGCCAACGCTGTCAAATTGAATCGACAAGTACCCTAAAAGTCAAAACTTGTAAAGGTACACATTAAGGAAGAGTTCTTGCCTCGCTATACTGGCTCCTAGTAATTAACCAGATCCTGGTTAAGCTAGACAAGAGCGGAGAAAATCGGGGAAAACACGATACAATAATCGTACCAATAATCGTACACCGCATTTGATAATTGCATAGTGTATTTGCAGAAAATTTCGATTGTCCCGCTATCGGAATGTCGAATGCCTCCAACCAAATTCTATAGTTTGCGACCCAAATCGGCAATTCCCCGCTTAAAATTTGTAGCCTAATGCCGATGACATTGTCATCATGACTTCGAGAAAATTCACAACACAAATGCTCCTCTAGGCAGCTCTTAATAAACTCTTAAAAGGTATACCAATAAACTTACCTGGTAGGTATACGGCGAAAAATCTTGGAATTGTCTTTGATCGTAAACTCAACTGGAAAGAAAATTTAAAAGAAATAGAAAGAAAAGGTCAAATCACCGTCTACACTTGCAGTCGATTTTTTTTGAAAAAATGGGATTTGGTCCAAATCTATTCGCTTCACATCCATAGTAAGAAAAATCCCAACAAACGCCTGTTTGGTGGCAATTAGCACGACACCAACGGCAGCTCTCAAAACTTTCCATTCACTAGCTCCCCTAGGCCTTGTTACAAAGGACAAGGCTGCCAAAAGCACACTGCCACTGAAACCATTATTAATTATATCCTTGAGATCCGAGTGAGGTGTTGTCGCTTACGGCTGAGCCCCCATCCAACCTAACCTGAGTAATTTTTCCTCCCTTTTCTTATTTAAGCTTCATACTTAATCAAGCGAAACAATCGGTAAAAAATACTTAACTTGAACATTTATTTTTTCTGTAAATCAACTAAAATGCTGTTTACAGTTCATTGCAAAGTAACGTTTTGATAATCACATTTTTAAATGAGAAACCAGTAAATATGAAAAAACCGTAAGCCAAACATAAATACCTACCAGATTGTTTTTATTATGCACTCGTTCTAAAAATACACACCTCTATATCAACATATGCCCGTGCCAGAGGCGGTTCTACGCGCTGCGGTTCAAAAGTTCAAGTGTTTATGCTCCCTCTTCCCAGCACTACTTAGCATTTCACTCACCCTTAACCCTTCTTGATTCTTAAGTAAATATTTTAATGACACTCTCTGTTAAGAATTCCCTCTTCTAAAAGTCCCCATTTTCTACTTTTACGACTTTGTGATCCACCAAAAGATCACACATGTTTTTTTGTTCTATCTTCTAAACAGTTATCATCGTTTTCCCATATCCATGACACTCGTTTTGTTGGGATATAATTTCAAGTGCACTCACAAACTCACACGCACGCACATGGTCCTTAAAAAACAATTCGTTCCTGTCTCGATCTTTAACCCCATATCACATATCGATACCCGATCACCGTAACCTTCGAACGAATGGATGGCGTAAAATAAACCGCATGAGAAATTCTTAAGGAAACATCAATTAACCAGCACCATTGCACATCGTGGTCGGAATGAGGTAAACAAATCTGAATGACATCATCACTTTACCAATGTGAAGTCGTTTGGGAAAGAAAAATTTCTTTCTCTTCAAGGACAATGAACCAGCTCTTTATCTTTACAAACAAAATTCTTTAATGTTTATGTTTACAGGTAGTTTCTCCCTTTTGCTTGAAACATAAACAAGAGTCATACAAAGGGGTATTTCACAAACGTAGTAGTTTTAACATGGAACATTAAATAAATAGAAATCGAACTAAAACTAAGACATTTTGGGGCTTTTTAGCGAAGGATAGGTATATGGGATCTTACTGAAGAATCAAAGAATAAAGAATAGAAGAACATCGACTTGATCAGATGACCAGGTGTGCGGTATACCAAGTTTGACTGCGAATGTAGCATTTTGAATAGCCTGATATTCAACACGGTTTTTCTAAAATCACACCTCAAGCCCGATGTACACATTGTAATTTAACGCAAATGCGTTGCGTTATAAATTTTAATATGGTGCCTACGTCGCGTCGTTGAGGTTTGCACGGCTGCATACTACGTTAACGCAGATTACAAGCCAGACTCGTGTAACGCCAGCTTTCAAGTGAGGTTTTAGTGCATGCTGCATGCAAGCGATGCATAGTATGATATGCTTGACTTATCGCCTTCAATGAGAAATTTCCGTTCGATGAAACATGACAGCATGACATTGACAATGAACAGTGAAATGCTACTTATGTACATTCATCACGTCCAAACATAGAAATTAGATCGGGACTCAAACACAAACTAAGCGCTTCAAAAAAAGGACTAAGATCTTTAAGCAACAAAAGCAAAACCTCCTAAATAAACCATTTTATTTGTTTTTATGAAATTCACCGAAAATACTTTTCCTTTCAAGGTACAACAACTGTTCTTCGATTTATTGAAAAAAAAAAAAAAAAAAAATTTGGTAAACATTGATAAGGAAAAATCATATTACCGTTCTTTTTGCCTACAAAATGAATTAGCTCCTTGCGGATACATCCATTGTGTACACAAAGTAAACAAAAGGCGCACACACATCGCTGAAAGATTCATCTGCTGAGCGCTGAGGGTTAAATGCCTTCAACATTCAACAATCAACTTCACAGAAACAGCAGGCATTAGGTATACGAGCAAAGCATCAACATCATCGGTTCTATAGCAGCAGCAGCTCCAGCTCCAGCACCAAAAGCAGCATCATCATCCGTTAAGAGAGTGTTCACTATACGGCATGGCATCACGTTAAACTCGAAACGCATTGTTTACTTCACGGTTCATAGTTCCAGAAATAGATTCGAATTGAAATCGCTTCCCTTTTTTACGCATCGTTTTGTCTAAGTTGCGTGCGTAGCATGTGCCCCGTGGATGTAGTTGGAGTGGTACCTACATTTCTACATTGTCGTAGTATCAGAGGCATGATAAGTTCGTTTAATCGGGAAAAGTACAGAACAGGATAGACAAAGATATACCAACCACGATGACCATAGAGAGAAGATCATTTGAAAATAGATTCTTTTAGTGTATACAATCTGCTTAATGAATCTATAATGCCAGAAGGATTCGGCTACTGTTTGATGTGATGCAATTTAATTCAAGATAAGGGTCCAACAGCAACATAATGTACCTAGTTGTATTTACAAATCCGATAACTAAGTTGGTATTTGAAATGTTCCGTTTGAAACACATGGGTACTCATAGTAACTATGTGTCGTATTACATTCAGACTGTTTGCCTGCTGCGTGTTTCGTATATTTTCTTTTGAACCCTCATTCCGACAGTCTCTCATTATTACACTCAGACGTTTTGCGGCTGCGGGTTTTTTGGCACTTCTCTTTCATTTTTTGTTCTCACCCACAGAGTCAAAGTGTGAAAATAATCAAAGAAGCTCAGCTGCATTATTTATAAATCCACAAAATAAAATCTCATAAAGAGCAAAATGTAATTTGAAGTGGTAAATAATTTAATTAGATTTTGCAATGATTATTGACATCATGGATATGGAAAATACATGAAAATATATGAAAAATTAAAGAAATTGCCCGAAGACATACTACTTCTTTACTCATGAACATTAGAAGATACAATAAAGCAACGACAAGAAACAAAGAAAGACAAGAAAAAGAAACGTCAAAAACCATCCAAGACAACTGGACAATCCTCAACCCAAAACTTTGCGGGTTGAGATTTTTTAAAGTATTTCTATTTCATCTGCTTTCTCTTTCGCACTCATTTCCGTCTTGGCAAAACAGTCTGAATGTAATACGACACTATCCTACTGACCTAAAATGCCAAAAATTGTTTTAAGGAGCTGCAAACTTATTTGATTGGATTAAGGTTGTCAGCTTAAGTTTTTCGCTGTGCTGTGAATAAATGTGCGCCAAAATGGCACCGAATGTATCTAGACAAGATAACATTCCGATTGGAAATGTACGGAGTAATAAAAATATTTTATTGTCAGCTCGTGATCAGATGCGGTATTCATTTAAAAAAAAATAGCTGTATCTTACCTACACCTCAAACATTGGGTAGGTATGTTGTGATGTGAAGTTTTTCATGTAATCAGCAGCTTACCAACATTTTACCGAAACGAATGCTTTCTTTGGAACATCGTTAAAATACTTCGCACAAACGGAGCTAAACCTTTTTGGATCGTGGACGCTTGAATCTAAGGTTGGTTACGAGGACACGGAGTTGTGAAAAAGAGGCTTTGGCGTCATTCTTTTTAAACTACAACAGACAAGATTGGCTAAAAATTATAGACACTGATTTTAACTATCATTCCTCGAAAAGATATATTCAGAGCTTCTTTTATAATAACGAGGGAGAAAATATTTAACACTTTTTTCTTTTTTAAAACCTGAATTTAAAGTTGAATTTAAAGTTGAATTTAAAGTTAAATTTAAAGTTGAATTTAAAGTTGAATTTAAAGTTGAATATAAAGTTAAATTTAAAGAAGTTGAATTTAAAGTTGAATTTAAAGTTGAATTTAGAGTTGAATTTAAAGTTGAATTTAAAGTAGAATTTAAAGTTAAATTTAAAGTTGAATTCAAAATTGAATTTAAAGTTAAATTTAAAGTTGAATTTAAAGTTGAATTTAAAGTTGAATTTAAAGTTAAATTTAAAGTTGAATTTAAAGTTGAATTTAAAGTTAAATTTAAAGTCAAGTTTAAAGTTGAATTTAAAGTTAAATTTAAAGTTGAATTTAAAGTTGAATTTAAAGTTGAATTTAAAGTTGAATTTAAAGTTGAATTTAAAGTTGAATTTAAAGTTGAATTTAAAGTTGAATTTAAAGAAGTTGAATTTAAAGTTGAATTTAAAGTTAAATTTAAAGTTGAATTTAAAGTTGAACTTAAAGTTGAATATAAAGTTAAATTTAAAGAAGTTGAATTTAAAGTTGAATTTAAAGTTAAATTTAAAGTTGAATTTAAAGTTGAACTTAAAGTTGAATTTAAAGTTGAATTTAAAATTGAATTTAAAGTTAAATTTAAAGTTGAATTTAAAGTTGAATTTAAAGTTGAATTTAAAGTTAAATTTAAAGTTGAATTTAAAGTTGAATTTAAAGTTGAATTTAAAGTTGAATATAAAGTTAAATTTAAAGAAGTTGAATTTAAAGTTGAATTTAAAGTTAAATTTAAAGTTGAATTTAAAGTTGAACTTAAAGTTGAATTTAAAGTTGAATTTAAAATTGAATTTAAAGTTAAATTTAAAGTTGAATTTAAAGTTGAATTTAAAGTTGAATTTAAAGTTAAATTTAAAGTTGAATTTAAAGTTGAATTTAAAGTTAAATTTAAAGTCAACTTTAAAGTTGAATTTAAAGTTAAATTTAAAGTTGAATTTAAAGTTGAATTTAAAGTTGAATTTAAAGTTGAATTTAAAGTTGAATTTAAAGTTGAATTTAAAGTCGAATTTAAAGTTGAATTTAAAGTTAAATTTAAAGTTGAATTTAAAGTTGAATTTAAAGTTGAATTTAAAGTTGAATTTAAAGTTGAATTTAAAGAAGAATATGAAGTTGAATTTAAAGTTGAATTTAAAGATGAATTTAAAGTTGAATTTAAAGTTAAATTTAAAGTTGAATTTAAAGTTGAACTTAAAGTTGAATTTAAAGTTGAATTTAAAGTTGAATTTAAAGATGAATTTAAAGTTAAAGTAAAACTTAAATTTAAAGTTTAATTTAAAGTTAAAGTTTAAAGTTAAAGTTTAAAGTTAAAGTTTAAAGTTAAAGTTTAAAGTTAAAGTTTAAAGTTAAAGTTTAAAGTTAAAGTTTAAAGTTTAAAGTTAAAGTTTAAAGTTAAAGTTTAAAGTTAAAGTTTAAAGTTAAAATTTAAAGTTAAAGTTGAAAGTTCAAGTTTAAGGTTGAAGTTCAAAGTTGAAGTTTAAAGTTACAAGTTACAAGTTACCAGTTGCAAGTTACAAAAAACTGAAAGTAAAGTAAACATAAAGTTAAAGAAAAGTAAACTTAAAGTAAAGTAAACTCAAAGTTAAAGTAAAGTAAACTTAAACATAATGTAACGTAAACCTAAAATTAAAGTAAACTTAAAGTAAATTAAACTTAAAGTAAAGTAAACTTAAAGTAAAGTTAACTTAAAGTAAAGTAAGCTTAAACTTAAAGTAAGCTTAAACTTAAAGTAAAGTAACTTAAAGTTAAAGTACCTAAAGTCAAAGTACTTAAAGTTACTTTACTTTAAGTTTAATTACTTAACTTTAAGTTTAATTACTATTTAGAGATTTCCCAAACCGGAGTGATTTTGTTGTTGTGACGGCAGCAGTTTCACATACTTAATTTTATTTTTATGAAGAGTATGTACATAAGTAACCACACAAACATTACGAAATATTGAGACAACAGCAAAAATGCAGCGTCGGCGGTGTAGCCTGGTAAAGTATTCCAGTTAAAAAAAAACTTTCAGAATCTATGGTGGAACCATCTTCACTTCAACATTACAAACTTTTTGTAAACAGCGAAACGTTACTCTTTTCAACACTATAAATTATTTACTCAAAGTAAAAACACCACTGTTTCTCCTGTGATAAATAAAGACAGTAAAATACTTAAGCTGTATTTTTTTTTAATCCAATATCGAGCAAAGTATTTGAGTATAATAAAACGTAGCGTAAACGCTGGTATCGCCCACCTATATTCACAGTTTCGAGAACAACTTTTTCAAATCGGAAAAAGCCAATCGTAAAACCAGTGGAACGTATAATTTATAATTTTTTGCAAAGGCATCGTTGTTTCGTAGACAAGTATAAACATATTTTGCTTATTAAAGTCAAAAACTTTGTTGGTTTGTTTTTAACGTATCATAAAAAGGTATAAAGTAACACTAGTTCGATCTGAAAAGTGATTCAATCCTAAGTGGAAATGATGTATTTGAAGCAGTCATGAAAATATATTCCGTGTACCAGTGAAAACCTCACCCACCTCTAGTTTTAGTGACTTATCGACTCATCCCTAGTTCGTTTGACGTTTGTGTTGACAATTTCAAAATAATTTTAGCAAATACACAACCGTCAAAACACCACCCCTATTAGTTGCTCGCGGTAGAACCCGCCGCTTCACCTGCCGCGACGCTCCTACCACACGCAACGCGTTCTATGGACCGGGGCCTTAACACGAACATGAGCGACGAGCTTAAAGAGCCCACAAACACAACACATGTGTTTGCAGCGGTGTGTGTTTGTGTAGAAATTAGTGCTGTTGTGTGGGCTTATACGCATACGCAAGTGTTTGATTTTTGGTGTTGGTGTCTCAATGTGCGTGGCGAAATGCCACACTAGTGTCACACACCGGTTTCAGACATAAGTGTTTAGTCTCTTCTAGGGATAACTAAAAGCAAGGCGTCAAAAAAAGATGATGAAATGTGAATGTAGAATACTATACCAGACTCTGTTTTTTTCCTGCATTACGACTCACAGATATTCAAAATCAATGTGCATCGGTGTCTCCTATTGAATCCTCTTCTAATTAAAAGGGTATTCATAATCTCTTGATGTGAGATCAAGCCATCGCTATGGTTTACCCAGCGAAAGATTTGCTTCGTCATAGAACGCGTTGATCCAAATCGAATTTTTTTGATACGAGTTCTGCGTATTGAAGAGTTTGTATCTAATGTACATCATAATGGACATCATAATATTTTCCCGTTTTGGGGAGTTCATCTACTTTGCAGCTTCCTGGAATATCTCTGTGGCCCTACACTCAACAAGGCTAAATATAAAATATTTTCCTGGAATTTCATCGGCAGTTAAGGTCATTGGGTAAGGACTATCATTTTTTTCCTTGAAGAGTTGTTTAACAATACTGACTATACTTCATAAATGACGTAAGTCGTAACAGTCATTTACCTAAATATCAACAATTTATTCAGGAATACATAACAACCTAGTTCTACAAATAGAAAAATGCTACAAAAACCAATTACAGGAGATGGCAGTTAGTAATGACACGAGTCTCGCTATCTGCCAATTGATCTAAAGATCTATGCTAAGTTTTGCAGTCCCTTGAAGTGTTGATTTTCCTCTTAAAAAAAATACGATCCGTGGATTGAGTGAGTTCACGAACTCGACCATCATGGCATTGACTTGAAGTGCTCCATTCTGATACAAAAAAAGGAAGAAAGCAATGAAAAAGTGAAAACACTAACCATGCATTCAGCAGACGCCAATCTGCATCTGCATACGGAGGCTGTTGAACATGATCATACACAAAAAAGATGGTAGAAAATAAACACCAGTGCGGAATGAAATGAATATAAAATTGACTGCTGCGCCGGCTTTTATCGGCAGGCCATGGCTAATTGACTGAATCCATACAAGACGTGCGTGCTCCTTTTGCTGTGCCTGCCGTTGTGCCAAAGATGTGAGTGACAAACAGAGTCATTGTGTCTGGAAAGGGTGTTGGAGAAGAAAATTGATTGACTGTTTATGATTTTGCTTTTAAAATGAATTTTTTTATTAACTTTTCCAAATTGTGTGATGCGAATTGTGATGAAAAGTGCACATCCTAGACATGGAATGCTAATTAGTTGCTGTTAAAAGCTTTTGAATTGCTTCTGTTTGAGATTGATTCGCACCAATCTACTGGAAAGAAGTGTATTTATTATTATATGTAGCTACTAGCCCTCTGTGGGTCTTGAAACGATATTTTCGATAGCTAGAAGCAGATTTATATGTAAGTATATCAACGAGTATATCCCTCAAGCCGGCTTGCCACCGTGAGGGATGTAGGCTTAAACCCCCCAAATTACTTAACAAAATCAACATTAAATACTATAAACATATGCTCATTCAATGTAAGAACTTTATCTACAGACGAAAAAATGGAAGAACTTAAACAAGCAATAGCATGCATCGAATGGGACATTATAGGACTATCTGAAACAAGAATATATGGACAACAAATAAATGAAAATGACATTGGAATATTCTGTTACATAGGGGAAACCAAAGGACTGTACGGAGTTGGCTTTCTCATCAAAAAAGATCTCAAAAGTTATATAACAGAAATACGTTTCTTTAATGAGAGAATATGTAGTATCACTACGGTGACCATCCGTTCATTATAATAATGAACAGTTCTGTATTTGAAGACGATGCTCATTATTAATTTTGCTGGAAACAAAAACACATAAATGTTCTGTATTTTAAAAGTTGTTCATTATTTGTTCTGTATTTCATATCAATTCCAAAAATCCAAAATGTAAATATTAAGTGTGTCAAGAATTGTCAAAGAATTGATGTGGAAGTAATTATCGTCAAAATATGTTCTTTCTTTTACATTTACACAGTTCGTGTAGAGCAATAGAAAGAAATTTGTGGAGCAGCTAATGGGTTTTAGCGAGACAAGGTGGCTTACTCTTAAACCAGCTATAGAAAGAATTATAAAACTTTTTAGACCCTTGAAGGTTTACTTTATGTCGCATCCAAAGTGCCCCACTATTTTAAATGACTTTTTTAATGATCCGTATTCAGAAATATGGGTGTTTATTGCACATCGTCAGGCTAATCTTTTCCATAACAACATTTTACTAATTGAGTCTCAGCAAATATGCATGACGGAAGTATCTCTGATCATCAAAGAACTCAAATGTAAAATTAAGCAAAGAAGAGATGAAATTTTTTACCAATAGTAATTAAAAAAATGATTTCGGATTTAGAACAAGAAGATCATTCTATTTCAGAGAAAATCAAGAATCTTTTTAACAGTAGTTGCGTCGACTATGTAAGTCAATGAGACACTGCATTCATTGAAGTTGAAGTTTTGGAGTGGGTCCGTGCAATACCTTCTTGGGAGCAAGTAGAAGCAAGTTTGATGTTTATTATGAGAAAGAGAAGTGACTTCAGAGTAGATGACGTATTGTGTATGTCACTCTGAGCAAAATTAGAGAATGGGTAGATAGATATTCAGAAGACAACAGCTGATAGGGGTAGAAATTTTCAATGTTTTTACAGAAAAAAACATAAGTTTCAAAAACATTTTGAACCTTGTCGAATTTGTTTTATGTCTGCCAGGATCAAATGCACCAACAGAACGTGTATTTTCTATTTTAAACAATATTTGGACAAATGAAAAGAATCAAATGAAGGTAGAAACAATTAAATCTATTTTGATAACTAAATATAACTACGAAATGAACTGTCTTCAGTTCAGGGACTAATTAAAGAAAAAGACAAAGTGGGCTTAATTTATTCTTCAGAAAAATATGTTAAAAATTAAGAAATTGTTATGAACTGTGTTAATTTCATGTTAAGTTTTTTCATTTTTTGTTCATAAGTTTTTGTTTTTATTAACCTCTTTTTCATTTTAAATCCATGTAAGACTGAATTCCCTCAATGCACAAAATGCATTTTATTAAAGTTGAGTTATTTTTTTCTGTTTATAAAGTTTTTAATTAATAGAAAAGAATTGGTTAAAATTTGTTTTTTTTTTCTTACTGTTCATTATTTTGTTTTGGAAAATATGGTCACCGTAAGTATCACTCTACAAATCAGTAACACGAAATTGACCGTAATACAAATATATGCCCCAACAGATAGAGCTACCGACGAAGAAATCGATCAATTCTATGACTGTCTGGAACAAGTTTATGAAACAACAAAAACAGAAGTTATGTACGTCATAGGAGATTTCAATGCAAAGTTGGGTTTGCAAAATGAAGGTGAAGAAAATATCATTGGGCGTTTCGGATATGGACAAAGAAACAGACGTGGAAACAGATTACTTAGCTGGCTACAAGAACTTAATCTGACATTTGCAAACTCATTTTTTAAGAAAAAGGACAAATTTAAATGGACTTGGATATCTCCAGATAATAAAACAAAAAACGAAATTGATCTAGTACTGACAAATAAAATAAAAACAATCATGGACGTTTCAACGATAACCACGCTAAGGTTTGATAGTGACCATAGGATGATACGCGCAAAAATCAAAATCAACCACAGAACTATGAACAGGAATCATCAGAAATATTTTACACCGAGAGAAATTACTTCAGAGCAACAAACAACCTATAACATACAACTTGGAAGAAAAATAAACGAAATTATAAACACCACTTACACTTCAGAAAATATTCAAAACATTTATGATATCTTCGAAACTATCATAAAAACTTCAGCAAAGGACACTATAATGAAACCAAAGAACACCAAAGTCGAGAAAATCTCACAGAACACAAAAATAATGATAAACAAAAGAGAAGAATTGAGAGCAAAAACCAATCTGACAGCACATGAAACACAAGAACTGAAAGAATTAAGAAAAACAATTAAATTACAGTCAAAAACAGATATCCAAAACTACAACGAATCGAAGGTGAAAGACATATTAAAAAATACAAAATCAATAAAAAAGACAAAACAATTTTTGTGTGATGATGGAAAAGAATGGATCATTTCTATAAAAAATGATACAAAAAGACTCACCAAAAGGATAGATATAAATAAAACAGCTACAGATTTCTTTGAATCCCTGTTTTCATCAACAAACAATGAAGCAGACAACAACAACATTTTCCTTGACAACAACTTTGATGACGATTCGATACTTTTCAATGAAATAGAAATCACACACTGCATCGACGAATTGGGACAAGAGAAAAGTTCAGGCAGTGATGGTATAGAGGCAGAAATTTTAAAATTCGGAAAACAAACTGTCACACCATTTCTGACAAAACTTTTCAACGCCATTCTTAAAACTCAACAGATACCAAAACAATGGAAACAAAGCATCATAACATTATTACATAAAAAAGGAGACAAAGAAGATATAAATAATTACAGACCAATCAGCTTAATATCGACAGTGTATAAACTTTTCTCAAAAGCACTATACAAAAAATTAAAAATATTACTAAATGACAAACAGCCAAGAGAGCAAGCCGGATTTAGAGAAGGATTTTCAACTACTGACCACTTACAGACCATTAACCAACTAATAGAAAAATTTAATGAGTACAAGAAACCTCTCTATCTTTTATTCATTGACTTTAGTAAAGCTTTTGATACGATAGAACATAAAAGCATTTGGGCAGCACTGACGAATCAAAATATCAATCCAATATTTGTTCAGACAATCAAAAACATTTATAACAACAATACTGCAAAAATTAAAACTGACAAAATGGGACGAGAATTTAACATTAAAAGGGGAGTACGACAAGGAGACCCAATTTCTCCACCACTTTTCTCAGCGGTACTAGAAGAAATATTTTGTCGACTTGACTGGAAAAATAAATTTGGATTAAATATATGGGGAGAGAAATTGAACAATCTTAGATTTGCAGATGACATTGTTCTTCTATCAGACAAACCAGAGGACTTAGAAAAAATGGTGAACAAACTTGCAGATGAATGTAAAATCCACGGACTCTTATTAAATCTTACCAAAACTAAAGCCATGACTAATCATATAAGAAAGGAAATCTTGCTTCAAAATAATAAAATAGAGTATACTGATGACTACATTTATTAAGGACAACTGAAATCATTTGATAACCAGGAAGAAAAGGAAATAAATCGAAGAATATCTAATAGCTGGAAACAATTTTGGAACGTTAAACAGATTCTAGATGCAAAAATTGGAAAAGACACACAAAAATACATCATAGATTCAACAATACTTCCTGTAATGACATACGGTTTACAAACAATGGGACTAACATCGAATTCTATTGAAAAATTAAGAATCTGTCAATGTAAAATGGAAAGAAAACTACTTAATATAAGGACTATTCAAAAAATTAAGAACGAAGAAATAAGAAGAAGAACTAACATAACAGACGGAACTCAAAGAATAAAACAACTTAAATGGAGCTGGGCCGGTCACATTTCGAGAATCCAAGACAACAGATGGACAAAAATTTTAACAAGATGGACCCCACCAGACGAAATTAGACCTAGAGGTAGACCAAAGAAGAGATGGGAAGACGATCTTAAACAATTCAACAACAACTGGTATAATGACGGAAAGAACAGAAATCTATGGGCAGCAATGGGGGAGGCTTACGCCAGATCGACATAAACTATCTAACTTATGTATTAACTTGAAAAACATTACTTAACTTAACTTTGAATATATGTAAAAACTTTTAAAAATTATATTAATTTAAATAATGTAAACGAAATCATTAACTATATATGTACAAACAATTTTTGTTTTTTAATTGGCAAATAAAGCTTTTAATAATAATAATAATAATATCAACGAGAAAGAATTTAGAAAATTCTTGATAAGATCACAAATGTGAAATTCTAGAAGTGATAGTGAGAAGAAATCGTTTAAATTAAAAGTTTTTAGTAGTATAGGACAAAATATTAACGAAACAATAGGCGAATTTCGTTGAGCCTTGTTATAGTATCCATAGTTATGATGTCTGCTTATTACGTATGAGCTTGAGGTACAGATTCCTGAGACATTCATTTGTTCCTCAACGGGTACCTTATTGCCCGAGAAATCCGGAAGTCCTACGAGAGCAATAGCAGGTAGGCGCTTCCTCATCCAGCCGGTCGAAATTTGCAAACATTTATGGGACCCTTCATTCTTCACAAAGGCATGGTTGAGAAAAATGCACTAGCCTAGGATCCCCGAGCTCTGTTGTGTCACGTAAGTCATTTGCGCCATAAACTGCTTTTGAAAGACGCAATAGCATCACAAACTAGTTTTTTGTTAAAAAAGTTTAGTCATAATCATTTTCGGTGAAAAAATATTACTAAATAGTGACCTTTCAGCTGGAATACTCATTACCAAGTTATGAAATGGGAAGTCTCACTCAGATGGAACCTCTTCGGGAGGATCAGTATTCAATAGCTTAAAAACAACTTTTGTCAAGAACATTTTCACTCAAATAAGACTTCTTGAAGAATTATTCCAGCTTTTGTCAACAAGTAGCAGATTTTCTGAGAAACAGAAATGGACAAGGACACTCAAAAATAAATCTTAAATCGCAATTTCACTGAAATTAAACCTCTTGTTTGAGAAAACAGCTAACCCCGATGGCAGAATCACAAAAAGCCTTAACTTTTTGGGTTTCGCGTCAACCGTTGTTGATTGTTACTCATTCCTCTCTTAGAAGAGACATATTTTCTAGATTGCGAGCCTGAAGGTGTCCCTCCTTTATCGCAATGGCTAGTGGGTTAGTTTCAGTATCGATGCCCAGATTGATTGTTATGGTTTTTTTTTTTTTTTTGCCTCAAAATCTCAAGTCAGCCAACTGTAAAGTTGACGCAGGAGAGTTGAGACACAAGTTGAAATTGGTTTTTCTTCACTATTTTAAATTTCTACTCCTGAGTTGAAATCCAAACGTTAACCTACCTGCGATTTTAAAAACTTCATGGGATATTTTAGGCAGCTATACATTAATTTCAACTTTAGATTTGAATTTCGATTGCTAGATTGTTTTTGACATTAAAGTTCCGGTAGTTGACTTCTGTTAATTGCGGAAATAAAATTTAAAAAAAACACATGAACATGCTAAGAGAGCAACCACAATACCCATTTTCAACAGCAGCTTCAAAGAAATTTTATTTGTAAAATTTAAGAATTGAATTTTATTATAAAAATATTAGATAGTAAGAATCTGCGACTCGTTGTATAAATTTTCAACATTATTTGAAACATTTTGAAAAGGTGTCGCAAAGTAATTTGTCTTTGAGTAGCCAGAGTCACCAATAATAATGAATTGCTCAAATTCGCTTTCTTCAAATCGTTGCCCCAAAGTTGAAAAATACGTTGATCGTGCGGAGAACCCTGAAAAAAAGGATAGAACAAAACGTCAAGGGTATAGCTTTTGTTTACTTTCATTTAATCTGCAGATACTACCTGCCAACGAGCAACGATGTATATTATTTTCAGGTCTGCAGAAATTGCAGTCTGAACGTTTATAGAGAACCAACCCATTCAGTCTCTAAAAAGTTATAGACCGTTTCCACCAGGCGATTGAATTTGTTATAATATGTGTGCAATCTATTGCCACAACAGTTCTTGGAAGCTTGGCTATAGCATAAAATTCACGTGCTGCTTCTAACCGTTCTCTTCGTGTTTTGGGCATGCGAACAAACTGGGGCGTAAGGTTAGCAATTGCGTTCGACACCCGCTTTATCATTCGATGCACTGTTGAATAGCTTACGCCAATAAAATTAAGAAACTACGTGGGTTAATAGAGCCGCTGATCCGACATGCATTTGAAGTAATAGCGCCATGGTTCAAACTTTGATCCTTGGGTCACTGCTGCTTGATTTACTTCTGACTGGAAACCCTCGAACCGGACAAAGAATGGAGTTAATGGAGAATAACAAATTTATTTTGATAAAAATGTTGATGAAAAACTAAAAGTGTGTAGTTTATGGAATAGGTTCAGAGACAGGCATGTGCCATTCTTATGGCGGGAAGGCATTCCAACCAAGCCAAACTCTTAGTTTGTGTTAGGGAAGATATTAATCCTTAATTTTTATATTTATCTATTGAAAAGTGTGATATGTCGATATCTCTTTACCTTTTTACAATCCTTTGCGGCAGCTTCTTCAGCTTGAAACAGCTTTAAACGGCAGCTTCTTCGGCTTGAAACAATGGCTGACATTGCTGATTTCTTAGGGACTTCGTTTGTAATTAATTCTTCTTTATACCTATTTCTAGGTTAGTGAAGCACTTATTTGGCTATAGATTATGTGTTTTATCAAAATGACTTATGACTTCTTCCACAACTTCAAAAAAATTGCATGGGCTTAAAATATTGGTTTCCTGTAAGAATTTCAGTAGGCATCTGTGGCGTCCTAATGAATATTCTGTTGAAGTATATCACACCTTGATTGTTTGCAGTCTTTTTTGGTAGGTATTGGGTGTTGTTATGTGTTCTTCAACATAATCTGGGCAGACTGAGACTCAATTCAAAATGTTTAGTTTTCACATTTTTCGTGTTTCAATGTTTCAATGCATACACTTTTACGTCTAACATTTTATTGCGTTTACTACAGATACTTCTATTTGTTCAGCCTATACTTAGATTTCCTGGTTTGTTTTGTTTGTATTTGGCTGGATCATTTCTTCCTCAATATTCTCCTACAGTCGTTCAATACCCATAACTATAAAGTTTATGTTCTTCCTTTGCTTCGTTGATTGAACGCTGTAATTGAGAAAGGACTTGAAGCATATTGCAAATGAAGCGCCATTCTACTGGGCCCATATGCTGTCAACTATCTTATATAGCTGCATTCTGTTCAAGTTGAAGTCTGCGAAGGATCAAATTGTATGGTCCACGGCGAAAAGTTGGCTGTCGCGGGTTCTCCCGCGAGTATACTTTCACGGAGAGTAGCAATGTTCTCAATCGATTTGAATTTATTTTCCCATCCGTAAGCAAGACGCTGTACTCAATAAATTAGACGGTTTTTAATTCTGTAAATTTCGACATAATTTTATGTTTCTTTGCAACTTTTTTGTAAAATTTGTATTTTGATTTTTGGCACGGACTTGCCAATATGTATTTTCTTAATTTAACCATCTAATTCAACAACCACACATTGAATTTTAATTGAAAGCACAGAACAAAGATAAGAAATTTATGTAAAAATGACTTAATCTACCACCAACCATCTTGATACTCTGTTCTCTTAATTCTCCTTCCCTCAGTGTCACGCATCACTTTTATTCAAAAGCATCAAATATAACAACTATATGTGTTCACCATTCAGATTGAATTAGACAAGCCTCAAGTCTTAACTCTCCCATCAACCTTCACCCGCCCGGTGACAACTCATCTTGTCTTTGTGTCATTCTGTTAGTGATGTACAAAATTCCTTCAATTATTGTCTTCCCTTTGAAAAAGACATGCCTCACTATGTGAATATCTAGCCCCACACTAAACAGATTCCACATCTAATCGCTTGCCTGAGCATGGAGAACCATATTTATGCACGTTGTCATCCTCGAAGTTGTATTTGCCCCTGAATCGAAGTTTAATTGCGTCACACTGCATCAGTTTCCCAATGTTTTAGTGCGTCTTCCAATCGAACCACGAAATCAAGCAATTTTAAGTGACAATATGTCACGCCTGTACGCGGCCACATCCGTCTGGGGTTATAATTTTTTATGTGGGGACTGCATGGCACTTCACTCTTGGCTCTTGTGCCTACTTTGGTATCAATATTTCCCATCAGCCATCAGTCTTTTACTTCAACACATGGAAATGCGTTAAATTTGGTATAGGTATACATAGGTACTCTTAAAATTTTCCTAGACTTGGATAAGCGGAAGACACATTGCCGTATCGGGTTTACATTATAAAACGTTGAATATGGTATGTAGGCTCATGGAACTGTCGCCGTAGACGCCATCCCACGTGATATTTTTTCTAGCCATACTAGCGGTTCGCCTGTCAATAGTTATGTTGGGAACAAAGGCTCACGCTGACGTCTAGCATACATAAACAGTTAGGTGTCTGTCAATTTAGTGAACTGATTCCATGTGTGACAACAGATTCGAGTTACAAAATGTACACTTCCTGCATGCGCTGCTGTCAAATTCCCTGATCGCACATGGGTGGTCTAATCTCTGGGCTGGAAATTAATTTCTAGCCACCCGCACGTGTGTGTGACTGTGGCTGTTATCCAGGAGGGTTGGATTTTCTTCCCAAATATACATACTCGTAAATCAAAAATACCTGTGATCAACCCAATAAGATCGGTATTGAGGCAATAAAATCTCAACGGGTCGTTCAGTATATAATTGTGTGCCGATCAAGCCGATAGTTTGTGTTTATGCCTTGTCAGTTTGACATTGATGGGCACAGCGTGCGCTAGGTAATTGTTTGGAAATATCATATTAGGGATTGTTTGACGGAATGTGTCAAACAATTTAAAAGGTGGGACGGGTTATTTGAATGAACTAAAGATCTGATCGACTCATGTCGTGCGTCGTGCGGTTTAATGTTAGCGTGTTGCGTGTGGCAAATGGGAATGGAAGGAAGCGTTTGAGGGAAGATAAACTGACTGCTTCTCACAGAAAATTAATTATTTTAATCGTTTGGAGAAAAAAACGCTACTGTTTCCGCACACAACTAAAACAACAAAAAGAACGGACGTCACTGACTTGACAGCATCATCCGTTAAATTCAAATGATTTGACACAACTTCGCAAATTTAACTTTGAGTAAGCATGTAGGCATATCGGCTTCAAAATATAAAAGAAGATATACATGTCTTTGCCTTTTAAAAAAGCTTGGTACGCGTGCATACCTATACCTATTTAGGCTCTACCAGCAGTTGCTTCGGAAATACTAAAAAAAATTATCCACAACAGAATTCGTTTTCTTATTTTGTTAAAGAGTTTGTCATGCAATCATGCTAAGGTTTAGTTCGATTGGAATCAAGTCTGTTGGGTTTCTTGGTCTAACGAACTTAAAATTATTGTAACTATCTCTATTTTTAAACAAGTAAGTTTTAATTATTTTAGAATTGATGGGAAGAACCAAAATACATCGGAAAGCCTAAATGTCTTAGCTAAAGTGTGACATCAGGATTGGTAAGGGTGGTCGTCAAATGAAGCAAATAACCAGCAACTGATCACGAGCTCTAATGCAAGCTCTGATCACTAATAGTATAGATTGTCGCAATCACACAGGTACTCTGTCTAATCTGAGCGGTCATGTAATAAATTTATAGAGAATTTAAAATTAAGTGACATCTTTCGGTAGATTAGTAGGTGATTAGCTTGCTGATCTCTGTGGTATCACAATGAACCCTTGTGGTCTAAGTGTGCCAGGCAAGAAATGTACGTACATACTCATTGGCTGACAGCCACTTCCACCTAACCTAACCTACGCCTACAGTCAAAATAGCTTTCATTCAAATAAGTCGGATGAAATGACAGTTCTGGCGTAAATATTTGCACAGATTACTTCTAATATTTTCAAGGATGTTGCTCCTTCTTTCAGAGAAGCAGCCCTTTTTATTTCAGCTGAGGTAGACTTACTCTCTTTCCTTTTGAAAATCGTATAACATTGAGTACATTGTATGAAAGATGAACGCCCAACCCCGAATTTGTGTGCCACAGTCAGCTTAGGAGTCATTTTTTGTTGGAGGAATACAGCGAAGTCTCCCAACCACTTCTTCTACCCCACGCTTATCAGATGTCCGATGATGTCATCAAAAATTGCTTCTTCTACCTAAATTCAATTGCGAAGCACTTTACCATTGAAGTTAATGACTTTATCAGAAAATTGATAGAACTCACTCACTCCCTTCTAATACATTTAATCAAACTTTAAGTAGGTATTTGTTGCACTGATGTAGGATTCTCGCCAGAGTTCAAACCTCGCTCTTACCGGAGCAAATTTGCTCCTATTTTGAGAAAAAAATAAAATCTACTCCGAAGCGCGGATTTTATTTATATTTGCTTAACTTTTTCTACATAGAAAATGTTAGATACCTAAATGTCCTAAGTATCACCTTTTGTTTGAAGCTTCCGAGTTAATAAGAGTAGGTACATAATAAGAATTTAATTTTCAAAATTTAGGAAACAACATCGACTAATTTAAACAAAGCGAGGTCATTAAACTTGCTTTCGGCTGACGCATTGTAGTGTGTTTGGAACAAATTAAAATCATCCTCACACAGACCTTGTTTTTAAGTGCCTATCAACAAAACCTTAGAAAGTAACCGACTGTGGTTGAAACTGTACAACACTTTTTAAAGTGTTTATTGTTTCTCGAATAAGGCTTTTAATCACAGAACACAGATAAAGTATATGCCTCCATTTTCGAAAAGATAAACAATCCGAAATTAGACATCTTAAGCTGTATATTTACTTTTTTGGATCTGGCCGATCCCAATTCCGATCAACACCGCGAGGAACGAATTCACGTTTCTCTCAAAATGTTTACACTATTCCCCTTTCACCAATTTACCTACCTGAACATTAAATTTGATTCCTACACATATGTACAGCTGCATCCCTGTGTCGCCGATGATAAGCTTAAAATTAATGATAATCACGATCAATCTGTCTCCATATGGCTATCTTATGCCCTATTAAAACAAAATTAAATCCCACTACGCATCCCTCTTATCCGCATGTTGATGATCAAACTATCGATAAGATGCCACAATCACAATTGAAATAATTCCAAAATATTGTCATATTCCGAAGAATGAAAGAGGAATTATCCGCATGTGGGATGATGCCGCTGTCATTATTCAAAATCACACATGTAAATGAAATGTATATGGTACTCTTTCGTGGTTTTCTATTAAACGATTCATTTACATGCCGATTTCTGGATTGCGGCGACCAAGGATTACAGAACATCTCAAAGTGGAATTTATTGACTATGTCTGTGACTGTGCGGAGGCACCGGCCTGTGGTGGCGGCAGCGGGAGCGGTGTGCGGTGGGATTTTGAGTAAATGCATATGTCTGTGGTGAGCGCAGATGATGTACGAACGTTGTTTGGATTAAAGTTTTCTGTTGTTCTTCAGCTGCTATATTTGGGATCATTGACATGAAAAGTCGATTGCATTTACATTTCATTTGGAAATAGAGCGATGAATAGATTGCATAGATTGGCAGTTTTGGTTAATGTGGTCTGGTTTTCGATAAATTGATTCAATTTGTGGATACATTATAGTCTGCGGAGTGTGGTTTGGGGTTGTTGAAGTTTGCTTGATAAACTTCATGTTGCTTATACCTACGTAAACGGCAGGTGTGCGCTAGAATAATAAACAGAATTGCATCTTTCAGATAGCAAAAGTGCAGCTGAAAAAACAGAATATTTCTTCGACGCTAGATCTTCTCGGAAGGAATGAGGTCGATTTTTTCATCAGCCTTGTGTTTATCAATTGCAAAGGATATTAATCTTGTAAAGAATTTGTTTAGCCAGCCACGATTTATTTCATTTTTAAACAATTTATTGTGTGGGCCTTTCTTTAATCTTTCATCTACCACCAAACTTTCAGCAATGGTAGAAATGAGACTGAATGAATTTCTGTTTGGCAACCAAATTTATGAGAAACTGTAAAGTGATAGCTATCGCCCAGCAACACCGTCTTCTGCTGACAGATTTTTTTTATGGGCGCGGTGAAGGAAATTAAACAAACAAGGCCTACTAAGCGAATCAAGTGGTATAAAGTGGTATGAATAAAACAGAGGGAACAATTTATTTTGAATTTGCTAAGTTATATCTGTAGATAAACAAAGTCCAGGCTGCAGACCCAAATCATTACTAGGGTTGTAAAAATGACAAAAGGCCATAGAAACTATGGAATGATGAAGCTAAGGCAGTGATAAGTAAGTAGAAAGAATCTTCAAAAAAAAAAAAAGAAACACATATTTGGCAAGAAAATATAAATCGTAGTTCGGAAAAACTTGAACTCCGCGCAAACTTCAAGAAAAAGTTTCATAAAACCATTTTTGTCTTGAAAACAATATGGAGTGTGGGGTGCGGTGTGTGTCAAAGATTTGTAGTATACACCAAAACATCTTTAGTTTAATATCTGTTGTAATAGAAAACCTTTTCCGCAGATTATACCCAAAAATAAGAACAGAGGCTTTGGAATACAAGAAATTTTATATCCAAAACTCATACTCTCGTGTCTCATCTGAAGTAATCCAAAAAAAAAGAATCATTCGACGGCCACACATTCAAAATGTCTAACCTTTTCCTAATTCCACGGCCATAAACTCATTCTTAACCCGTCCGTTTACCACAATTCCATCCCATCGAAACCAAATTCTATAAATCTACCAGTTAAGACAACGAACCAAAAGAAGATCCTAGTTGTGAAAAACAAATCCATTCTCATAACCATAACACTAATGATTATAATAATTTTATTGGTGGGAATTCTGTAAGCGTAAAGGGTGCTATAGCTATCGCCATCGCCATTGCCATCGTGTCGGTGTGTCGGTATAGTCCCTTTAGGAGGTATACATGTTTTATAAAATAATATGGAACCCACTTTAAGGTTTAACTCAAGCTATGGATGAGGAGAGAAAGTAAAATCCAATTCAAAATTCTCTAGACCCTACTATACTATGTATATGGAATAATGGTGCATTGTGTGGGAATGATTTGTATCTTTTGCGATTAAAGTCATAAAATTACAGCCACCAAAGATGTTAGAGTGGGTTGTTTTGTAAAATTTATTACAATTCGGGTCAAGGGAATCCACCACCCGCCACATGCTTTATTCATGATGGTGCGCTGAATGCCTGCCAACCTCCCTGCCTGCCTGCCGGTCTTCCGGTCAGCCGGTCTGCCTTGCTCACTTAAATGCGGGAGACATCGTTTCGATATTGGGAAATATGAAAGTGCCCCCTTATCAATCATAAGGATCTAAATATTGTTGACTTGGACACTCTTGACTGGCACTCAATATCCATTATCCTCCGGACAGCGGACACTGAAATTGGCATCTACTCCAATGTCAGTGGGAAGCATATTTTTAAATTAAAAAAAAGAAACAAAAATTCAAAGTTAGAAGGCCAAGGACTCGTTGGCTTACAATTTTTCTGACAAATAATGTGAGCATTTGGTATAAAGTGTCGGAAATGAAGCATGACAGCTGAACGTATGTACAACCCATGACCTTTAAAATAATTCATAATTTACCTCTCAAGTATGCACATGTCAAGTTTCAAAAATTCACAAGCCCCAAAAAAAATTTGACATATCGAAGCTCTTGAAGAAAACCGACATAACTCAAAAAAGGCAGGAGGTGTCGTAGGACACCTTTATGGAACGAATTTCCTTCCTACAACAACTGAAAAGGGGGCCTTCATGATATGTCTTTCTGAATCTACAATATTAATAAACGGACATGATTAACATTTATTTAATTGAAAAAGATAGTTTACATTGTAAAAACCTGAAGAATACTCCGCAGTCCGCACACGGTGTGTTAATCAGAACCAGAAGCTGAACTCAGTAAAAAAGCCACTTTATTTCCAAATAAAATCACATCAATCAATTACAATCACATTCACATATTTCATTTTTAAATACATAAATACGAACGAGTATGCAATGGACAATTGCGTCTGATTATGAAAAAAGTTCATATCGCAGTTCAAAACCTAACCCACCTAATTCTTTTAACTAACGTCAACTCATAATCACAAAAGCTATGTATAGATGCATTTCAATTTCAAACTTACATTTACGTCTTGGAGTCATGTCCAATAGACTTAAAAGAAAACTCACATTAAGACCTTATATTTAAGTTAAAATGGTACTTCCATTCTTGGTTCGGTATCAGAATTCAATCTTGTTCTTCAATCATCATCTAATGTCTGTCGTCTGTCGTCTGTCATCTGTCGTCTGTCGTCTGTCGTCTGTCATCTGTCGTCTGTCGTCTGTCGTCTGTCGTCTGTCGTTTGTCGTGTGTCGTCTGTCGTCTGTCGTCTGTCGTCTGTCGTCTGTCGTCTGTCGTCTGTCGTCTGTCGTCTGTCGTCTGTCGTCTGTCGTCTGTCGTCTGTCGTCTGTCGTCTGTCGTCTGTCGTCTGTCGTCTGTCGTCTGTCGTCTGTCGTCTGTCGTCTGTCGTCTGTCGTCTGTCGTCTGTCGTCTGTCGTCTGTCGTCTGTCGTCTGTCGTCTGTCGTCTGTCGTCTGTCGTCTGTCGTCTGTCGTCTGTCGTCTGTCGTCTGTCGTCTGTCGTCTGTCGTCTGTCGTCTGTCGTCTGTCGTCTGTCGTCTGTCGTCTGTCGTCTGTCGTCTGTCGTCTGTCGTCTGTCGTCTGTCGTCTGTCGTCTGTCGTCTGTCGTCTGTCGTCTGTCGTCTGTCGTCTGTCGTCTGTCGTCTGTCGTCTGTCGTCTGTCGTCTGTCGTCTGTCGTCTGTCGTCTGTCGTCTGTCGTCTGTCGTCTGTCGTCTGTCGTCTGTCGTCTGTCGTCTGTCGTCTGTCGTCTGTCGTCTGTCGTCTGTCGTCTGTCGTCTGTCGTCTGTCGTCTGTCGTCTGTCGTCTGTTGTCTGTCGTCTGTCGTCTGTTGTCTATCGTCTGTCGTCTGTCGTCTGTCGTCTGTCGTCTGTCGTCTGTCGTCTGTCGTCTGTCGTCTGTCGTCTGTCGTCTGTCGTCAGTCGTCTGTCGTCTGTCGTCTGTCGTCTGTCGTCTGTCGTCTGTCGTCTGTCGTCTGTCGTCTGTCGTCTGTCGTCTGTCGTCTGTCGTCTGTCGTCTGTCGTCTGTTGTCTATCGTCTGTCGTCTGTCGTCTGTCGTCTGTCGTCTGTCGTCTGTCGTCTGTCGTCTGTCGTCTGTCGTCTGTCGTCTGTCGTCTGTCGTCTGTCGTCTGTCGTCTGTCGTCTGTCGTCTGTCGTCTGTCGTCTGTCGTCTGTCGTCTGTCGTCTGTCGTCTGTCGTCTGTCGTCTGTCGTCTGTCGTCTGTCGTCTGTCGTCTGTCGTCTGTCGTCTGTCGTCTGTCGTCTGTTGTCTATCGTCTGTCGTCTGTCGTCTGTCGTCTGTCGTCTGTCGTCTGTCGTCTGTCGTCTGTCGTCTGTCGTCTGTCGTCTGTCGTCTGTCGTCTGTCGTCTGTCGTCTGTCGTCTGTCGTCTGTCGTCTGTCGTCTGTCGTCTGTCGTCTGTCGTGTGTCGTCTGTCGTCTGTCGTCTGTCGTCTGTCGTCTGTCGTCTGTCGTCTGTCGTCTGTCGTCTGTCGTCTGTCGTCTCTTGTCTGTCGTCTGTTGTCTATCGTCTGTCGTCTGTCGTCTGTCGTCTGTCGTCTGTCGTCTGTCGTCTGTCGTCTGTCGTCTGTCGTCTGTCGTCTGTCGTCTGTCGTCTGTCGTCTGTCGTCTGTCGTCTGTCGTCTGTCGTCTGTCGTCTGTCGTCTGTCGTCTGTCGTCTGTCGTCTGTCGTCTGTCGTCTGTCGTCTGTCGTCTGTCGTCTGTCGTCTGTCGTCTGTCGTCTGTCGTCTGTCGTCTGTCGTCTGTCGTCTGTCGTCTGTCGTCTGTCGTCTGTCGTCTGTCGTCTGTCGTCTGTCGTCTGTCGTCTGTCGTCTGTCGTCTGTCGTCTGTCGTCTGTCGTCTGTCGTCTGTCGTCTGTCGTCTGTCGTCTGTCGTCTGTCGTCTGTCGTCTGTCGTCTGTCGTCTGTCGTCTGTCGTCTGTCGTCTGTCGTCTGTCGTCTGTCGTCTGTCGTCTGTCGTCTGTCGTCTGTTGTCTGTCGTCTGTCGTCTGTTGTCTATCGTCTGTCGTCTGTCGTCTGTCGTCTGTCGTCTGTCGTCTGTCGTCTGTCGTCTGTCGTCTGTCGTCTGTCGTCAGTCGTCTGTCGTCTGTCGTCTGTCGTCTGTCGTCTGTCGTCTGTCGTCTGTCGTCTGTCGTCTTTCGTCTGTCGTCTGTCGTCTGTCGTCTGTCGTCTGTCGTCTGTCGTCTGTCGTCTGTCGTCTGTCGTCTGTCGTCTGTCGTCTGTCGTCTGTCGTCTGTCGTCTGTCGTCTGTCGTCTGTCGTCTGTCGTCTGTCGTGTGTCGTGTGTCGTGTGTCGTCTGTCGTCTGTCGTCTGTCGTCTGTCGTCTGTCGTCTGTCGTCTGTCGTCTATCGTCTGCGTTCTGCCGACTGTGTCGTATATTTATGTATTTACTTAACTTTATTTATCTGTGACTTAATATTTTCTGCTTTCTCACTCTCTCTTTTGTCACTCCAATTATCCTGCCTCTGATGCTCTGGGTTTCACTCGGTTCCCCAAAACGAAACCCATGGTTCGATTAAGAATACAGGCAGGCAAATGCAGCCAAACAAAAAGCACGACAAATGCTGATGAAAAAACGAACGAGGGCTGCTTACGAATTACGATCTGTTTAACGAGATTTACAAGGAGAAAAAAAGGAAGGAATACCGAATTCTCAAAAAGACAAAGAAGCAGTACTAGAAGCGCTCGTTTGAGGAAACTAAGAGATGAAATGACAGGAATGAGACTCGGAGGAAGAAAAGGTAAAAAGAACGTGCCAAAGTGGCACGGCCCGAATTCAAACCTGTAAAGGCCAGCAGGGAAACATAGTAATAGAGACGCAGTCGCTACTTAGGATCTGGAAAGATCACTTCTGCAGACTGCTTAACGGCGATGAATACACGAATTCCGCTGTCAGGCAGATTGCCCCATTCAACTTGGACGATGACCAAGAAACAAGAATGCAAACTCAAATCAAGCAGGTGCAGATGGCCTTGATAGCGAACTTTTCAAGTCAGCAAGAGATCAGTTGGAAAGGAGCATGCACCAGCTGATCATGCCCGATCCTTAAAAGGGAGATCCTCTTAATTGCGCCAACTATAGAGGAATAAGCCTTCTTAATACCGCGTATAAGATCTTTTCTGCTGTAATATGTGAACGTCTGAGGCCCACCGTCAACAACTTGATAGGTCATTATCAATGTGGTTTTAGACCAGAGAAGTCCACAATAGACCAAATTTTCACATAACGGCAGATCTTGGAAGAAACCCGAGAATATAATATCGATATACACCATCTTTTTGTCGATTTCAAGGGTGCGTATGACAGTATTTGCAGAGACGAGCTGTACAGAGCCAAGACTAGTTTCGGCATCCCTGCAAAACTCGTACAACTACACCGAAAGAAAAAACCTTGGTTGATTCAAACATGTTTCATTGTTAATCAACAATTCTTCTAAAGTTGTGAAATTAACCAAGTTTCGTAATGAATACAAATAAGAACGCATTTTCAAATCAAGTATGCTGCCGTGATCAATTTTTTTTCAGGTAAGTATCATAAAAATGTTTAAATTAAGTACGTTCGTAGTTGATTTGAATATTTTCTAATTTTTAAGCAACAACGTGATTTTTGATTTCATACTTCAAACAACAAACATATTCAACTAACAATTAAGGCTGAAATTACAAAAACTATCACGTTTGTGATTGAAATACCAAATACACTGTTGAACTATCACCAATATGTTTGATCAACAATGTTCATACTTCTTTAATCAATAAAGAATAGTTAAAGTATCAGTAACATTTTGAATTCCAATATTTTACATAATTAAGCCCACAGAAAACGTGAAGTCGCATAACGGAACTTCAATTCATTATGATAAGTTTCGTGACCATTTTATCTTAAGGGATAATTAATTATTCTTTATTGTTGACCAAGTATGTTCGTGAGAATTCAGCCACGTTTTTATTTGCTCAATAGTTTTAATGTAAAATTTCTATGATAAATGCTTGAATTGAAGTTTGACCTATCAAATGTAAAGGTCAAACTTCAATTCAGGCATTTATCATAGAAATTTTACATTAAAACTGTTGAGCAAATAACAACGTGGCTGAATTCTCACGAACATACTTGATCAACAATGTTCATATTTTACCAACAATTCAGAATTGTTGACGAAACACAAAAGTTGTTAAAGTATCATGGACATGTATGTTTCTAGTATCACAACCGTTGTTGGTTCACAATGAAATTGAAAATGACGTTGTTGATTTGAGCAATGAAAATTGTAGCATTTAAATAAATAAAATGAAAATGCCAGCTTGTTCAATTTAAGTATGTTCGTGCTTGACGCAAAAACAAACAAGCTTCATGTTTGATTTTAACAAGGTTTTTCTTTCGGTGTATGAAGGATGGCTTTGGAGAATTCACGCTGCTCAGTCAAGGTTAGTAAAGAACTCATCGATACCTTTGATGTCGAAAAGGCTTTAAGCAAGGCGACAAACTGCACTGTATTCAAAATCATACTTGAAAAGATTGTACGAAACTTAAACGCCAACACCAGAGGAACGGTTTTTCAAAAGTTTGCACAATTACTCGCTTACACATTGACGTAATGTGAAGAAGGAATCGTGATGTCATAGGTGCTTTTGCGAGCATTGAAACAGAAGCGGTAAAAATTGGATTGATTGGGCAAAACGAAGTATATGTTGTCATCAAACAAGGACACCGAAAATCGACGAGAATCCGCTATAGACACGGAAAACAACATCAATGCGGAGATCAAACGGAGAATAACTCTTACCAACCGTTGCTTCGTTGGGTTAAGAAGGAAATTGAGAAACAAAACCCTCTCTAGAAAAATCAAGGTAACCCTGTATAAGACCTTAATCATGCCAGTCCTGCTTTACGACGCGGAATTGTGGACTTGGTCGTTTCAAAAGGAAAATACTCTGCTTCGTTGGGTTAAGAAGGAAATTGAGAAACAAAACCCTCTCTAGAAAAATCAAGGTAACCCTGTATAAGACCTTAATCATGCCAGTCCTGCTTTACGACGCGGAATTGTGGACTTGGTTGTTTCAAAAGGAAAATACTCTGAGTGATCTATGGTCCTGTATGCGAAAACTATGTGTGGAGAAGAACATAATTATAACAACGAGTTGTATGAGCTGCACCGCGGCATAGGCACAGCCATGTAGAGCTGATGGACCTAAACGCTCCGGCTCCAAGAAGACCTCGTCTTAGGTGGCGCAGTCAAGTGGAAGAAGACCTCAACCGACTTATAGTGCAAAAATGGAGAGAGTTCGCCTGAAATTGAATTTGCTGGCTTCAGATGTTGGTTGAGGCTCAGGTTCACCCCGAACTGTAATGTCCACCTAAGTAAGTAGGTAAGTAAGCTCGATGTATAAGAAACATTGGAACACCTTTCCTTTCAACTCCAGAAATAGTGCCCATGTCCACTTATGTTTTTAATATGGCACTAAAACTGAAAATGAAGACATCACAAATCAGTAGTTTGTGCTCCCACCTTCTAAAGTAGACACTTTTCGCATAAAAATTGTTTTTATTATAATCGTCCACGCCAATTAACATGAACACGCAGGCGTGAACTTTTTTTCATTTAAATTTCATAGTTGGTACACAATAACCAAATGCCTACTGTAGATTGTAAACAAGCTTTTGTTATGCTAAAATTGAAATCAAACGTATGCGGTAAATGAGTTGGAAGTGATTTATTACAAAAAAGGAAACACTTCATTTTCTTTTAAATTGGTATGACATAAATCAATTCAGTAGTTGCACATGGTTATGTTCATTATACTTTGCTTGAGCTTTAAATGGACGTAGATGAGCAGAATAACCAAAATGTCTTTGCCGCGGCACAATTAATACCAAAGATATCTTCAAAATGATTTACTACTATTCCACCTTCTTCATTGGCTAGCCTATTATTTTAAAAGAATAGCTGCTAATCTCAATATTTGGAATAAGCCTAATGAACAGAAAAAGCCTTCGCACAGCTGCTTCCCCCCATTGAAATAAAACGGAAGAGCCTAAAGGTATTCATTCCATAAAGAAATACACTCCATTGACAATAATCATTATGTGTATTGTGGGAGTCACTCCAACAGATCACTCCTCATTAGAATGATAATGAATGATCTGCATAAAATATTCCATGATTTGATGGCCGTCCAGTCTGAACTGTCCAAAATGCACTTCAGGATGATATATGAAGTGCATGCATTGTAAGAAATAAGAGAGTAGATAAGAAGAACAGTGTTTCATTACACAAAGACTAAGATGTGTTTTGGTTGGATTAGCATAACTATAGAAGTTTACAAAAGACCACAAGACGATCAACATAAGAAACTCGAACTTCTTTTCAAAGTGTACTGGGTCAAGAAAGATGAAGAACAAGAAGTAACTTAATATTATGTCTTGGAACCAGAAGCGCATTCGTTGATTGGGAACGATTCTGTTTTTTTTTTTTAACGAAGCACGGCTTCCTTGTTTGAGAAGAGTTTGCTCAAGGGGGAATTTCACCGCATCTGCTAGAATTTAGGTCGATTAAAGATAAGCATAAAGCTTCACAACTGCACACTGCTTTCCTTTGGTAAATCCTATTTGCTCAGCAGTGACACAATCAGTTTCACTTGTTGCCATTGTCACAGCATTGACAGTAAAATCACGAACAGTCTACTGTTTGATGTCATTTGTCAGGTTCATTTCTGTTTGTTGAACTAGAGTCAGAATGACGACACTAAACACTCATGACAACAACTCAAAGTGACTGAAATCTAATAATTTTTGAGGAGTTGTGGGGGTTTTTTGTCAAAAAACTCTCAAAATCTGCAGTCTTTTTGATTTTTTATTTTAAGAAACTCCAAATCAGTGAGGCCATTTGAGAGTCGGTAATTGAATAATCATAATAAATCTCAAGCACAGGCTTTCTAATTCTTAACGTACGTTGCCATATTCGGTTTGAATCTCGATATCACAACCATCACAACTCCAAAGCAATTATTTAAATGAAAAATAAACGGAGAAGAGCCAAAAGGCAACCAGCCTTTAAACTTAAACTTGAAAATGATAAAGATCTTGAACTTATTTTCTTTATAATTAATTTTAACAGCATAAGAGCTACTGTTTGACACACACTCTAAATATTTTCCATTGAAACTTGGGAATCTCCGAGTTTGTTGAATTCGTTCGTATGCAAATGTTGAGGTTTCGAAAATAGATATCGTTGTAAAGAATAACAAATTAAATACTGTTATATGACCGTACTTCAATAGGGTGGAACAAGAGGAATGTCATGAAAAAATGATACCAAATTCAAAATAAACTTCCACTGGTATTTGATATGACAAACTTTATCCTCATAACGTTGAATCGATCGGTTCATGGGCCGAAGGGTTGCGGAAAAAAAACTGGATACCTACGTCAAAAATTCAGAGGTTCGTGGTTCGAATCCCAACTGCCTAGTCAACCGAAAAGAGTCGGTTCCCATTAGAACACCGTAATTAAATCGGAATGATCGCTGTTAGTGACAAGATGGGGAACCGTCCTGTACTACTGCGTGCTGTTGTCATGTGTTATTTGTTATGTAGTATTTGTGTAGTTAGTCTTGTGGTGTATCAATCAAATGGTCTTTGTCACCCGGCTGCAACCTCCCTACTCCGCAGATTTATGTGTGGAGTAGGTTTCATGTATGTATGTGTTTTTCCACGGGTATCGACTTTGGCGGGTAATTGCAAAAGTCGAAGTCATTCGTTAGTAAATTCGTTGCCATGAAAAGTTTTCTCGATTAGCCGTTCGGATCCGGCAGAAAATAGTGGGTCCCCTCCCTTCCCTCACAAGGCACGGTTGTGAGAAATGCGCTTATTTTAGCTTAAGAAAACACTTTTATATATTTAAATTTTTTTAAGTATGAACTAATTAATTTCGTTCGCACTTTTTGTACAATATCTAGGTTTTAACTATAGATTTATTGCGTTCAGGAAAGCTAATCAGAAAAAAAAAAAAATTTGTAAGAATTGAATAACAAATGCTATACCAATCGATTGGATTACCAATTTTTTGGATTCCAGTGTTTCTAAATTCCACTGACAGTCTAACAGGGGTTTTTACCGTGTGCATTGCATAAGGATAACCAGTTGCTGGTTTGCGGATGCGAAGATTTAAGAGCCAAGCAACTGACATATTTTTCCAGTTCGCTATGTTTGGTAAAATTCTTTCATGCAGAAACATTGTGGCATAAGACGGCAAACAGAGCTTGCCCCAGAACGCTGTGGAAAAGAACAATTTCCGGTGTTTTCTGCAACCTGGCCAGAAATTATAGGAAATTGAAAACCATCCACTACAATTTAAAACTGTAAACTGCTACTTTCCACCAAAAACTCCGCCATTTTGTGGGCAGAAAACACCCTTGATGAAAAAAAAGAGCTAAATGAAGATTAGGTATCTAGAAAATGTATACAAAGTCTTAAATAAACCGATCAAGTAATTTTTATAAAAACATAGGCTTTAAAAAAAGGAGTTTTGGGAAAGAGTTGTTTCAACCTTAACGCTCGCATCTGTGAGAATGTCAGAACAGAAGATTATTAAGACAATAACTTCAAGTACTTCGGTTAGATCGGCTTAAATTTAAGGGACATTATATTCTTGGAATGTATAAAATAAGATTTGGCAAAACATGGCAACTTTAAGTTTAGCACATGCTTTGCTATTCGAAAACTAGTGCTTGCTGAAGTCCACCTTACTGACACAACTTCCCGTTGAAGGAAGCCTTCAACCATTTCTCTCATCGTTGTTACACTTAAGGTCTAATTTATAAACCAACATTTTCTAATTAATTATTCAATCACCTTTATACGTTAAGTTTTAATATTCCACATCGATTTTAACTTTTGTTTATTTAAATAGACAAATTTTTTACAAGTTCGTTTTTCCAGTGGGCAATTAATTCCAACATAATCCGTAAATTATAAACAAATCCAACCAAACAACTGGATTGACAGGTTGTTAATATAAAAATCTGCACGCCTACGGAAACGTTGATTGAATATTTCAACATTATAATTCCAGAAAAAGCAGCAGAAGAAGAAGAAGCAGAAGGAACAGCGGACAGTGTAACCATCAGAACATCAATGAAAACCAAATCGAATGGGATGGTGAAGATTTTATCGTTCGTTAGTAAAGTTTACTTTGGCTATAGGAGTATGTGGATCCAAAGTCTAAAGGTATTTCGTCTTCGACAACCGGCCGGCAGCAGATGCACATGAAACATTTTATTAGCATAGGTTGGCTTGATTTTTCAGACAGGTAGGCATGCACACACATATTTTGCATGAAACAACTGCGGTATACCTGTTTATAAATCAGAGAATGTTCATTTTAAGTTTGTCGTTAAAATGTGAATCAGCCTTTTCATCTAAAGAGTTTAGAGATTACGAGGCCATTAGCATTAATTTGTTCGTCGAATGAAGTTTAAAGTTTGATGTTGTTTATGATGTTGAGAGTTTGCTTTGATGAACGCAGATTCGGTAAAATGTCAAACGGATTTTCATAAAGAATTTCGAAAATAACTTTTAATTACTTTGATGACTTTTTTCGTATGTGTGTTTGTGTGGTCGGAAAATTGTGGTGAAAACTATACAGGAAATAATTTGACTTTTATTGTAATAAATAAAACTTTCAACTAGTTTGTCCGAAGCAAAGTTTAATCTTCACTTTTTGTTACTACTTCACAAATTAGATTTTGGAAGAAAATGAATCATATTTACGGCCGATTTCTTCACATCAGTACTAAGACGATCTAGTACCCGGTCTAGCTAGACCTGGTACTAGCCTTAATGTCTGGCCCGTCACAAAAGTTAGTACTTCTTTATCTAAATTTTTATGGCAGTACTATTATCCTAACGCGTCTAAGACTGGTCGAATCCATTTTACAGCATTTGTTTGAAAATTCTATTTATTATTTTCATTTCTATTTCGAAATTCTCAATTGTTTCTCAAATGGTGTTCAATGCGGCAACTAAAATGAGTTCTCAATTCGTTTGTAGGTTTTTTATACTCAAGGTAGTCAGGAAACATGAATTATTGGCATGACAGAAATTTACTTATTTGCTATTTTAGTGTGGTGTGCAGAGGATGTGTCCAGTGCAAATCCATAATAGGATGCGTTTCATCATTGGTTTCTGTCAGATTAATTTCAATACGAATATTGTACCTATGTAAATGATTTTTCGTACATAATAAGCCAACACTATTTGCTGATGTCACAAGGAACAGATTCCACTGTTGAATGTGCACTAAGCTCACCTGCTGCGCCCAGGTCCTGTGTCTAGCTATAGGAGTAGTAGTTAGTATACGAAGGATTTGAAAGGGTATGAGTTGTAGACGTAGACCAACTTGTTTCCCTTTGAAATTTCATGACCGGACAGATCCACAGATCCTTGCTATCCGGAGTATGGAGCTCATATGCACTATTTTTGTAATCATACACTCTATGTGCACTATAATGCTCATAACAACAGCTTTCACAACTGACTAGGTTTCAGGGAAGTTGCAGTGCCGATATAAGTTCTCTTCTTCAAGTAGACGTATGTTGTAAAGAGATTAGGCGTTCGACAAAGAAGAAGCAAATTGAAAATTTTAAAAACAAACAGAATTTGCTAGTTTATATTTTATCAAGAAATTTATTGATACCGATTGGAGTACTAACGACTCGCAAAAGAATACTTTTGTTTTCGTTTCTGGATAAAAACAAATTTGAATTTTTTCATTACTTGATTTGATACCGATTAGGTTATTATTTTTAGGACTAATACCAGATCTATCGTTAGTTCTGTGTGAAAAAACTGGTCGCTAGCGTTTTTGATTCAAGAGTCAACAAGCAGTTAAATGAAGACATCGTCTCAGATGTCACAATCAAATGAAGGACCACTTACTTCATAGATATGAAGGCAGCTTGTCACTGATCTGGCGTGCTGATTGTTTTTGCCATGGTTAAATTGGCGCTCGAGCTTGAATCTTTAAAATGACATAACATTCACAAAACGCTCTTGAAATGGACACTTTTGAGGATTCTTTGGAAGATTCCATCATTTCGACCATGAAAGTAAGAGTGAAGATTATACATATACACTAGACCGAAACAATTCGATTTTTACCTTCGAGGAGGTGTAAAAACAAACCTGTTAAAATTTGAGCTCGAAATATTAACATTTAGAGGTCACTCAAAAAACATTTAAATTTTGGAATTTTATATTTTGGTCTAGAAGCAAAGTGCAGGAATGAGCGATACATATTTTTTTAGAAAATTAGTTGTTCTACAAAAATGGGCTCTTATCATTTTTCGACAATTTCACCCCATCAAAAGTTATTCAAGGTTAAGTTTTGAATTAAAAAAATTTTTCTTGATTTCTGACACAATGTTAAAACTTAACTTAAACAAAATTTTAAAACTAACTTAAAATCATAAAATTATTCATTTATGATACATATTTTCATAGGAAATTAGTTGCTCTACAAAAAAGATTTTTTATCATTTTTCAACAAATTCACTCCTTCAAAAGTTATTCAAGGTTAAAAATTTGGCAGAAATCAAGAAAAAAAAACTTAAATTTACTCTAAGTTTAAATTTAACCATGTATAACTTTTGAAAGAGTGAATTTGTCGAAAAATGATAAGAGACCTTTTTTGTAGAAAACTAGTTTTCTAAAAAAATGTGTATCGCTCAATCCTGCACTTTGCCTCTAGACCAATATATAAAATTCCAAAAATTTAAATGTTTTTTTTCTCTAACAATTTGTATTGGAAATGGAAATCTGCGATGAGCGACCTCTAAATGTTAGTATTTCGAGCTCAAATTTTAACAAGCTTGTTTTTACACCTCCTCGAAGGTAAAAATCTAAATTTAAAATTTTCAATTTCATTTAAATTTTTTAACCGGTCTAATACACACCCATGGTGAAAGTAATGTTTAGAGGTCCATACCGAAGGTTCAACCATGCTTCAACCGGATTATCTGGGATGAGTAAAACCGCTGGCTGTCAAAAGACTCAATCAAGGTATAGAGCACACAAGATGATACGATTTTCATTAGCCCGGATATTGTGCGATGTGATAAAAGTCCAAGTAAATCATCTGAAAAGAAAAAAACATCAGGGGAAGCAAAACGAAAGAAATGTCTATTTTAATCTGGCAGCGACAAATCGAAACCCCTGACCTTAACTCAGATAAACAAATTGCACCAAATGCAAACAGCAGCAAACCTTATCAACACTCTAACTACTTCGAAAATGACCCAGGAATGCATGGCCTCTCTGAATGCGGTCTGAAGACCAAAGTTTTTAAGCCTCGTTTGGGTTCCTGGCAATGACAGCATAGCTGGAAATGAAATCGCCGATGAACTTGTGAGGCAAGATTCTCAGACAGATTTCTCAGGATCTAAGCCGTCGATAGGTCTGCCAGGGTCCTCATTGACGGCTTCAATCAACGATTTGATCTGTCAAGAGCATAACCGGAGATGGCAGGCCTCCATTGGATGCAGATGCAGACGGACCAAACGTATGCTTTCCAAATTTAATAAGAAAATTGCAACATTTTTCCTATACCATTGCAGAAAAGGATGTAGAAAGCTTGTTGGTGTTGCCACGTTAGACTTAAGTGATACCAAGCTCTGTGAATCTTGTAGAGAAGATAAGGACACCGCGGAGCACTTCCCCTGTGAATATCCTGCTTTTTCTCGCATAAGATAGCAGATACTCGGAGCAAACATACTGAGAGCTGATAACTTGGGTTCCAATCATGGCAGCGTCTTTCGAATTTTCTCCGAATATCTAGAAAGCTACCTATAATAAAAGAAGGATGCTCTCTGGTAGTACCATGGACAGGTATCTAGGTCTGAGTGCTCCAGCTGGTATTTTGAATACCTTTGGGCTCATATGCTTTTTTTAAATCGAAAAATAGGCCGAGGCTCTGCGAAGGCATTTTAGAAAACACATAAAGAAGGCTCACATCCAAGATGCTCTAGATCTTTGGTTAGGAGAGGAACGAAGTGGAATCGACGACTGAGAGCAATGAGCCCAACAGCGCAAGCGTAAGAACCCGCTTTCTATTCACTCTTTTCTGAAATTAGAGTTAAAAGGTATAGGAAACATGAGTTGAGCTCGCTCAATATGCCAAGAGAAGGCAACAAACTGCAGAAGAAATGATATTCCTTTGAAGCTACTATTTCCACACACTAGATAATCTTCTTAGGATAAAAGAGCTAAAGAAAAATTTAGCATCTACCTAAACACAACGATCTTCTTACGAACGACATATTCTGAATACGGCCAACGAAATTTTAAGACCCCACTCATTGACTGAATTCTGAAAATATTCTTATCGGTGCGCTTAAATCCCAAGTTTAAGGATAAGAGTCTACTTTAATCGAAAGGAAGAGGCACAGTGTTTGACTAGACGGACCCCGTCTTTATACAGAAGACCCAGTTGATCGATAGTATATGCGACCCGATTACTGGCCAAATATTAAAGCAGCAAAGTAGCAATACAAAATATAAAACAAAAAATATAAAAGAGGTCCAATCTTTCCCAGCACCGATACAGCCACACCGAGTTACCAGCTCCAGAAAACACACGCGAATGGGCTTAGGTATCTGAAAAACGACATGGCACCCACTACTAAAACTAAAATTGCAAAGCCTAGAACATAATAACGTTTGTAGCCTCACTTTTGTGCTGTTATTTTTCTTCAATGAAGAGAACGTCGCATTATGTGTTGAAGGTTGGGTTGGGTATATTGATTTTATTTAAAAAAAGTTCACAGCGTAAAGAGCTAATTTTTTCGATCCCAAAATTTCAAATTTCTTTCAGATCTAAACCATAGCCAACAACTTATGCACCTACATTTCGTTAGCCTTAAAGTGAAAAAGATTCTTGTAAAACGCAGTCACAAAAACTTTATTTTCTCTAATTATAAAGCACATTCAACTCAAAACAAACCTTAAAGAAAAGAAGCCCACGATGGCTTACACAAAGAACCCACTTGTTGAGGAAAAGCAATTTATTTCAAAATCGGTGTTAACAATTATAATTGAACAACCGTGGGTTATTAATGGACTTGGACATACAATTTGCAGAAAACAAATAATTAAACAAGAAACTCTGTTGGGTGTGACGAGACGATTTCAGTCGTTTCCACTTCCACTTTGTTTTTTGTTTAAAGAACCATACAAACATTAAATTTAGCCTTCAACAATTTGTCACGCCCAATCAAGTCATGCATCAATGCAAAGTATCTACAAAGAAACCGCCTAATATGACCGGATAAATACTCAAATTATCTCATATGACGTATACGCTAGTTCATTGTTGGAAAGTGATTATGGCAAAGTAAAGCTTTATTTGTTCTTTCATATTGACAATCTCTCTTTTTCTCTCTCACTTTGATAAAAAAGACAAATAAAACAAACACTTCATTCTTAAGAACACATCTGAACGAATAACATTAATTTCAGACGAAGAAGATCATAAAAACAAAAATTCCAAAATTAACCATTTGCATCGTTATCCGATGGGAATCGTACACAACACGAATTAGAAGACAAGATCATGGAGAAGATATACTGAGTCGCGTCGCACACGTTCAAAACTGAGATGATTTATGTAGGTACTCATCTAAATCAGAGTTTTATAGCCTCAACACGCATAAAATTAAAAATTAGTTCCTACTAAATTTCCGGTAGGTGAGTCGTGAGCCAAAGAGGTCAGATTTATTCTTTGGCCACAATGCTTTTGGTTAGCTTAGAAAGAAAAAGAAGAAAAAAAAGGTATACCTACAAGTAGACGATATTGAATGATCATCGTGAAGACACACTCACAGAAGCGTTTGTCCTGCATCTCATCACGCCAACACTCATCGCGTCTTTAGGGTGTTCAATCGTAGATAAGTGCTTGTTTATGGAATTTGTCGGTTTCTCAGAAACGAGTGTTCTTTTTGAGAATATGTTAAAAAATAGACACACAAATATCAATTAAGTCAGTTGTTTATTTTGTTGTTTGGGTTTTTGGGGTAAACCAAAGCACACTCTGCTTGATTTTTTTTTTTCTTTTTTGTTTACGGTGGTGTTTGGGTTTTCTATGATGATCTCGTTTGTTTTGTTAAGTGGACATGTAGCATTTGAAAGGCTTAACATTACTGAAGATTCTTTGAGGACCTGGAGGTTTTTGTTTTCTAAATGAATTAATAAAGTCAATTGACCGTCATTAAGTTGTTTTCATCCGGTGCTTGTACCTAAATAATTATGGGAGATTAAGTGGTTAAAAAATAGACCCAACTATCTATGTGTAGACTTTACATTTTTATGGCTTTACAATGTAAAAATACTACCCTGATGTTCATTAGACTTTAGATACTTTATAAATAAGCCAGCAGTTTTCATCTGACACTGACAAGCAAAAGATTGTTGAAAGACACTCCCGAGTCAAGAACAAAGAAATGACACCCACTTTGACATTTGAATCTATATATCTAAAAAATAAGCCAAGAAATCCTTTCCAATTGTACAGCACACTACAAAATTTAAACACTAAAGTCGTGTTTAGTGTAATGACAAAATTTCTGAGTGTGGTTAAATACAATTGAAGAAAAAACAAAACACTTTCCAACATGTCCATTAAGAGGGTTGCTGCACCATCAGCAAACAGCAAATACGTAAAGTATTCAATAAATACGAACTTAAGGGAGTTTTCAATTAAAAAGATTCCTATCCCGACAAAATCCCGTCTCACCGTATTCAAATGACAACACTGCTGGTATATCTAAGCCACCTGAAAACGTAAAACAGTCTTTTACTTTAACCAATTTATGGAGAGTAGGAGTCGCTTTGAGTTTAAAAAAAAAACCTAATGGGCTGTGACGAAATTTACGAGTCTAGTGTTAAACAGGAAGAAAATACCAATTTGGTATTTAAAAGATATGGAATTTTATACAGTGTAGCTAGGCACAATATTTATATAAATTTGTTGTCTTTTACTATAGCCCTGTAAAGAATGCCACTTACCTCCCGCTTGAGTGGTGGAGGTATACCTATAGTCGTATACTGCAATTCACACTATTGACGATGTGCTTTTTCGGATTTCACATTGAAGTGTCATTTGGATCGGTGTGTTCACTCACAAATATGTTGCTGTGGGATTCCTTAATCAATTTTATGAGTCTAATGTTTTCTATTTTGATTTTACAATTCTAAAATTAGTATTCTATCGCATTCCCATATAATTTTTGAGCACAAAATAAGTCTGTTTGATATGGCGTAGTAAATAATGGTAATTTTGACCTAACAAATGAATGGCTTTCGTGTTTCATATTAAAAAAGAACATCTGGAACACATTCACATGTAGACAATGAGTTGAAAATAAAAAAAGGCACGGAATTGGTTCAAGCACTTAAAAAATGCAAAGCAGTTGATCACAACCTCCGCATTCTAAGCTCGTGGGATATGAAGCGCGACCACAAAGAAAAATCATCAGGACTTCCGGCTTTTTCACTTAAGAGAATCGTTTCATATTCATTCTGCTTCTAACCACATACCATAGATCATAGAGACTGTCACACTGAGGAAAGAGGTAACAAAATTAAGACAATAATTGTACGAACTAAAAATAAAAAAACGAAATTAAAGGTCCTCAATCAATTATTGCCTTTTCTCCTTGCATTTAAAAATTTGAGCAAAAGACAACGGCTGCAGACACATGAACGTTGAGCTTAGCTATGGTGGACTCGCTTTTCGAGCAGTAACCACGTAGTCTGCTATGTGTAACATGCGACTGCTGTATTTTGCGCACGTATGCATATGTTAGGGAAGCGGTCAACTTTGCGACATCCTCAGCGCTTGGCAGTTCCACGAGTCCGGAATTGATGTCAGCCATTGATTGGGTTGTAACCACCTCGACATCGTAAATTCATAAACAGCACTTTTTGACCAGTAACTACCCTGTGTGTGGTGCATGTCGACTCTCTACTTGAAATGCTCGATGGATCTAACGTACACACCCAAGCATGTGCCAAAGACCAGTCTCCAAGCTGTCTGGCCCAGAGTAAAGGCTGCGCTTTGTTTGATTGACACCTGGTGTGTTCAAAACGGTCTCTCCGCGTCAATCCTCTTTAAACTGAGGCAAATTGACCCAACTTACACTTAAAGTCGTCAATATCCCCTTTTCATCAAATGAAGTCGAACATTTTGGAGTATCTAGTCCCAGCTAACAAGCTTCTTTGGTATAAACATGTCGAATCGAAAAGTGCTAAGCCCCTGTCGACCTTCTGACAATATAAAGAAGTCATTGCTCATTGGCAAGAGACATGGAGTCTGTCACCGAAAAAGGCTCCTTTGGATCTATACAGCTATATGATAAGACCAATCATCTACTATGCGTCAGTTGTTTGATAGAACAAGCTCTCACGTAAAAACGTTATTGCCTCGATCGATAAAATTCAAAGAACAATAAGTCTTAGTTAGCTGTACTGAGGCCTTCCTCAGCATCGTGGTACTGATCTCGACGCATTGAGAGGCGTATGCTATCTAAATGGCTATAAACTGTCTTACGAAGAATGGCTAGATGGTGATAAATGTTTGTGTCTGCAGAGACAGCCAAGTTATGTTAAAGGCTCTACTCAACACTCTAGCTACTTCGAAGATGATCATTGAATGCAAGGCCTCTTTGACTACCGTCGGAACACTAAATTCTTTGATTTTTTTTTTTTTTGGTGCCTGACCATCAGGACATAACTGGAAACGAGATCGCCAATGAACTTGTAAGGGAAAGATCTCAGACAGCTTTACAGGACCTAAACCAGCGCTTAGTCTACCTGGGTCATAGGTGAGGGCTTCAATCAACGATTGGATCTGTCAAGAGCACAACCGTAGCTGGCATGTCTCGATTAGATGTACACAGAGAAGCATACGTTGCTTGCCGAAGTTAATAAGAAAATTGCAACATTTTTGCTCGCCCACAGCAGCAAAAATTGTAGCTTGGCGTTGCCAAGAGGCACTTCCTTTTGCCATTACCATTACCATCACGCCACGAGCAGTAGTTGGGGTAGAAAATAATTAGTTAAACTTCAAAAACTGTAAGCTTTGATTGGCATCATCATACTCCCGGCCAGTTGCTGTTACCAAATGTAATATTTCGTCCTATCACCATTTTCCATACCCGTTCAATCGGAAGTAGCTCGCCAAACTCATAACTTCTAGTACTGGTAGTGGAAACTTAGTTAGTGATTGCCGATTCCGAATGGCTAGTTCAGAAAGCGTCACTGATTTTCTGATCGAGATCTCGTTCTTACTGCAGATTTTTCCAAGACTAATAAAATTGGGGTTTTGAATTCGTGCTGTTCAAAACAGCTACAGATCTACTGGCAAGCTGTACAGCCACGTCAAGTTTTGATATCCCTCTAAATCTCGTTCCAATTTGTAGGATAACTTCTGTAGTTCATACCTACTTCTCAAGATATCGAAAGCAGCGAAAATGTTGAAACCATCTGTCACCATCAAATCATCTGAGATATTTTCAGTAAAATAAAAGTTACTCTTCTACACTAACGAATGCTCGTAGGCAAATACCTTCATACTCCCATAAGACTGACTTTGTTCCATTGCAAATTCATAAATGTACACTGCCAAAAGACATTAGCATGCGCAGTTTTTCATTGCAGTACAACAATCTTCACATTAAGATTCGCACAATTGCATGCCAATTATTTAGCTGCTGAAAGCCATACATAAATTTGTCGTCGTAGATGTTCTGCGAAATCCTCCCAGTTACAAATGCTTGTGCGAAACAAAATCCGTTTCCTATTATGACAACCCTCTTTTAAATTCCCACTAATAACACTACTCAAATGCCAATCGATATCAATTTATAGCACCACTTTAGACTACTTTGGGCAACTCCTTGTCTATTCAAAGGGAACACGCCAACACTAATCCAACGACGACACACAGGTAAAACTAAGATCCTATGCAACAAAGAAGAGAAAGAAAAAAAAAAACACCATCCACATCTCTCTGAGGTAAGTTACCTCAAGTGAGGCTGCAAAAAAGATTTGTAGCTACTGCCCGGCACTGTTGGATGTAGAATGTTGGGGGCTTTTCTATTCGACGAACCGAATAAATTATCATCGATTAACATGACTTGTTGCACGGCTATTGGTGGCTGACATGTATCCTGCGAATTGTTTCCATTACAGCTCAGGAGAGTGGTCCCTCTCCTCGGTAGTTTATCTGTACTGTTGGGACTAGGCTTCACACAGGTAACAACAACGAAGGTACAATTCGCATACTTGTACTGCTGGAGGCTATAATTTATATTATTAACTATGGTGGTGGCTTTAAAAATATCTGTTGGCTGTAGTTGTTTTTGCACATGGTTGATTTGTGGTGCAACACTGTGAAGGCGGTATCCGAGTGAATGTCCAATTATTTAAAAATATTGAACAATTGAATGGGAAACCATTTGGCGTGGTTAGAAGGAGGGGTAATTCGTGGAAAACTAAGTAGTGGACATTAACACGTTTTCATTTTCGAAAAGTGTGCTAGTCATGATCGATAACTCATGGCTGCCCACAGTCGAAATTACATCTTACATGGCGATCCATTTAAAAAGAACATCAAACTGTTTTAAGTGGAGATACAAACCAGTTTAAACTGCCGAAAAGTATGCAATACGCTCACAAAGTATTAATTGAAGAAAGCTGTTCGATGTTAACGAAGGACATGGGACATCGCCTCTAGGTCTCATTTAAAACATTTCGTTGGCAATCTAACACTGCACTCATAAAATCTTTTGCACATAAAAATGAGACCTGAAAAAAATCCGTTGAAGGACAAAATAAATTTGCTCAAATAACGGTTTGCATAAAATTAACGCGAACAAAAATGAGGTGGGTGGACGATTGGATGGTTGGCCGTTGGCCATTAATTTCCTGTTCATTCTCCGCTTTAATTTATTTTCTTTTTATTCGCCTCACTCGGAGGTGGGGACATTTATTCTCAAAAAACAAAAAACAAGAACAAAAAAAAAAAAAGAATTTGCAACAAAAAGACGAAATAATAATGTACCGCTACGAAACTGGCGAATGTCGTTTTCATGTATCTCGATATATAAATATCTACAACAATACCTTATAGGTACATACATAGCTATGTAGCTACCAGTGTTTCCTTTTTGTTTCATATCTTGTTATCTATTCCCTTTCTGTGCTGGTGTGTTTCTTTATTTCTTAGAATCAAGAGTACCTTTTTTGCACAGAGCACAGCATCTACCGGTTGTTCGCATAATTGATTTCATGGACCCTCGTGAATTAAAAATTCAACAACAATAAAACAGAAAAGGGACCTTAACAGTGAGACACGATAAATGAAAGGAATTAGGACAAACTTTAGTCAAGGTGGAATATTTGTCAATTTCACTTCGTTTTTTGTTGTTTTTTTTTTTGGTTTTTGTTTTTGTTTTTACTAATGAAAAATCAAGGTATTATTCTTCTTTTGTTCGCACCCTTGTAAGTACCTAAATCATTTAAAAAAGTTTAACAAATGTTCCTTTTAAGTTAATTGAGTCTCCTCCAATGGTAGATGTGTAGGTGTTGTGTACCTATGCATAAAAGGGCACCAAACCCATTATCTGTGGGAAAGTTTACTTCTTATAGAAAGCAGTAGAAACCATTAAAATTAATGAAATACAATCGGTACGATAAAATTCATGAAGGGTTGCTTTTCGTCCTCAGTTGTAATCAGAATTGGGTACGTTCATATTCATACTACCGCCTGTTCTTCTTGCTGCTTTTCGCATTACCCGTCAAATTTGCTTAGACTTATTTTTCACAAATTCGTAGTTTAAAAACAACAACTTTCCAAATCAAAAACAATTCCTTGGGCTCAAATTTGGGCGCTGTTTCGAGGCTCAACCTCAGGCTTAAAGTAGGTACTGCCACACATTACTAAAAGATGCCGCTTGACTTAGCCCTTATACAAAATAAAACCTGCGTTCAGTGTTACTTTATTTAGTGCGTCACACAACACACAAGTATACCTAGATACTAGGTACTTATGAACGGGATTTGAGTGAGGTTATAATATGCTTTTTTAAGAGAAAATCACCCCTATCACTAGTAACGATTTCGGAATACGAACGCCAAAAAAAGGCCTAAAACATTTATTCGTAATGAACGTTTTAGAACAGATATTTAGAACTAGTTGATAATTATACATGGTACCCGTGGCGTCATGGTTAGCATGTCCACCTGCCAACCCAGAGGTTCGAGGTTCGAATCCCAGCAGAGGCAAAAATGTTTTTCCAACTGGAGCCGGATCATTTCTCAGGGGACCGGAATCTTTTTGTGGAGTAACGGAGAGCTTCATGGAGAACAAAATCAAAAAGTCGGAGAAAGACAACAGAGTTAAACACTGGAATGACCTTCCCGAAAAAGTGTCAAACCAAGCATTTACTTGTCACTTTCAACTCAAAGCGCTACAAGGATGCAATAAACCTAGGTAGAAAAAATTTAAGATTGCTAGCCAGTTTCCGAACTGGGCACTCCAAACCAAGAAAACACTTAAAAGTACTAGACATAGAGAGCAACGACCAATGCAGATACTACAACGAACAGGAAGAATCTCCTATTCATCTCTTTGGTGACTGCGAAACTCTAGTACATTAAAGGAAGAAGTGTCTAGGATCCTACATACTACGTAGAAGAAAGGGAGCTAAAACGCCTAAATGTAACCCAGATACTCAGTTTCATCAAATAAACTGATCTGGATGAAGTACTTTAAATTGAGGAATACCATACTTAAGAAGAAGGAAGTACAATAGATCTATAAGGTTGAAGTCCAATATAAACCCCCAAACCATTCATTCATTCAACAGGTACCTGTACGCTAGAGCATCTTGTATCTGAATGATTTCGTATTTGAACTAACGAACCAATGTATTCCGCTCTAAATTAGTCGCCATCTTTTGACTAAGTTTCCTCTGAGGTCTATGGGGGTAAGTTAGCAGAAAACGATTCATCGTTACTCTAAAGCTTTCGTAGTGTAATCGGCAAAGAAATCTAAAGGTTCGACGTTATAGCCGCAATGGTGTCAAATCCTTTCATAGTGTCTTTACACAACCGCAGCAATTGGTAATGAAACACTACTGCTTGATGCTGCAGCCTGCCGCCAGTAAATGCTCAAAAGTGTAATTTTTGTTGTTTCAAATAATCAAGCCATACAATTGGTGAGTCGGATACGAGTACATAATGCTCTTACATGGGGTGAATGTATGATTAGAATAATAACGGTGAGTTCGTGCAAATACTGACCAAAACTATTACATATTACACTTTTTTTTGTAGTTTGTATTAAAAAGGTGTTTGTGCTTTCTTATTCTGTTGCTAATCTCGTAGGTACGTTTCTATATTTTTAGCAGCTACGATTGGCTACGATATTGGTTGCCGAGTTGTTGGCATAACATCGATCCTTTACCGTTTCACACGAAAAAATTCCAAAGGTGTCAAACCGCAGCTCAAAGTCGGGTATTGCGGTGAGTTTTGCATTTCTTGCTTCGATCTAGTGACCCCTACCATTTTTTCGTTTTGTAACTTTGTAACTTTTCAGCTCATGTTTCTATTATTGATCAATAAATAAATTAATCGAGTGTAGTGACAAATGGAAGCTCTATGTGAACAACCAGCATGGATGTAATTGTAGCATTACCGTGTCGTAAAGAAACCTTTGTGTACGGTTATTTTTCAGGCTGAATTGAAAAAAACACACTTCATTCAAATTAGCCAAGCTTATAAATGGTCTTAAATCCACGTGGAAGACTGCGATGTCGAGTAGAGACCGTGATTATGATCCAAGATATAAAGTTTTCCACAGCGCACACAAGTTTGCGCACACAAATCTTCGGATCGTAGCTAAGCATGATAAACTGATGTCATTAAATTTTTTGTTTTTGTTAAGAGGTGTTAGGTACGCCTTCTACTTTTATTGGTCAAGGTCTTAACCCCAGTGTTATAACACAAACAGAGAAGCCCGCAAAAACGTAATATGGTTGCGTCTTTTATTCTTTAAAGTTTTAAAAACCATCTAATTTCGAAAAATAAAAGATTTATTTATAAATCTCACTTCTTTCGAAATGTGCATCTGAGGAAATATATAAAAAGTATTTTTAATTGTTAAAAATTTACTAATCTTTCACTTAATGCAATTTTTGTTTAATTTATAAATAAGGAAGTTATCTTGAGTTTAAAATATAAGTAAAAATAATAAAAGTATTTTATATATTATATTTTTTTTTTTATATTATATTTTTTTTTTATAATTAACGCGCACATCAGGGGGATATGACTACCCTTATAGTGCCATTAAACACAGTGCGAGTATTTAGGAAAATAGGAGAGGATTTGAAAGGAGACATCGATGCACGTTGCTTTTGAACTTTTGTGAATCGTAATGCAGGGGAAAAACAGGGCCAGGTAGAGCATTCCACATTCGGGTGGTGCGACTAAAATATGAATCTCTATACTTGACTGTACGCCCGAAGTTGGGCTCAAGGTAAGACTGATGAGAATTCCTAGCGAGGCGGGTGTTGCGGCTAAATTGTTTCAGGGGAGGAATGCAACTGGCTATTTCACTAGAGCACTGTTTATAGAAAAAGCGATAAAAGAGAGTGAGAGAGGTAACGTTTCGTCGATGTTCAAGAGAATCAATCGATTCTACGATTGAACTATCACCTATCAATTTTAACGCTCTATTTTGTACCCTATCAAGCAGATGCAAAGATGTTTGAGAAGCACCTGACCAGATATGGGAGTTAAACTCCAGTTTTGGGCGGATGAAGGTCTTATAAATTGTAGCCTGATCAGAAGGCGTGAAGAACTTCCTGCATCGCCCAAGAAGCCTAAGCATTTAGCAGCGTTTTTGGCGACTTCAAATATGTGGTCATTCCAACGAAGATTATCGTTTACACACATACCAAGTACTGACAGCTTTTCGGTTTCTTCGATGCAGGTACCATTCATGTATAATGGCATTGGGGGAATGTTAAGCTTCAACGACAAGAGACAGCATTGAGTTTTCGAAGCATTGAATTCTACTCGGTTCATAAGACCCCATGCAACAATGCTGTCAAGGTCAGAATTCAATGAGCTTATCACACGCAACCGTTCCAGTTCCACATCCGAAGAGCAGGGACGTGAATTTGGAAACGAATATGAAAAGCTGAGGGTCGAGTCGTCAGCAAAACAGTTAAGCGGTTTAGAAGTTTCAGACAAGAGATCATTAATGAAAATGAGGAAGAGAGTCGGAGACAAAACGGAGCCCTGGGGCACACCAGCATTTATGAAGTGGGTATCAGACTTGAAGCCATCCAACACAACTTGTATTGAACGGTCGGAAAGGTAATTTCTAATCCAACGAAGAAGAGACTCATCGATACCAAAAGCACGCATTTTCGATAAAAGAGCCTGATGCCAAACTCTATCAAATGCTTTAGAAATATCAAGCGCAATAATCTTACTTTCTCCAAAACAATGTAAAGATTGGTTCCACTTTTCGGTGAGATAAGCCATCAAATCACCAGTGGACCGTTTGCTACGAAAGCCGTACTGACGGTCATTAAGAAGCTTTCGTTCTTCAAGATATTTCATAAGTTGACGGTCTATCAACGTTTCCATGACCTTGGAAAGAAGGGACGTTAGTGCAATTGGACGGTAATTGGAAGGGGAGGAAGATTCGCCTTTTTTAGGGACCGGCTGGACAAATGCAGTTTTCCATCTGCTCGGAAAAATCTCAGCAGAATAGGAAAGATGGAAAAGTTTACGCAGTGGTTTTGCCAGCGTAGAAGAACACCTCTTCAGAATAACGGCGGGGATACCATCTGGACCAGCGGATTTATGTATGTTGAGATCTTTGAGGACTCTCGCAACCGAGCGAGTTCGAAAAAAATATCTACTTCATCAAAGAATTTGCAGGCTCGAGCTCAGGTGGAGCCAATATGCTGTGAGGAAGTGTCGAGTTGGCAGCAAATTGAGCTGCCAGCAAATTGGCTTTGTCGATGGAGCTGACATACGGAGAGTCATTGAAGACGAGCGTTGGGACCGATGACGTGGTTGAGTTCTTAATGTTTTTGACGAAAGACCAAAAGTTTTTACTTCCTTTTGGACACAAAAGTATTTTTTGCCTTACTTTTTGGTCATGTAAAAACTTAGCCCTTTGTATTTGAGCATTACAGATATTTCTGGCCCGTTTGAACAAATTTCGGTTTTCTACAGTAGGGTTATCTTTAAATCTTCGAAAACTACTTTCTCTATCCCTAATCGCCTCTTTACAGCTTGAATCAAACCACGAGTTCTCTTTGGGGATGATACTTTTTGTTCTGTGAGGAACAAAATTTCTCATGCCGTTGAGAATTACGTTAGATATCATATCAGCTGATGCATCAACGTTTCCGTCGAGAAAGCACAATGACCAATTAAAATTTCGAAAGAAATTATTCAGGCCGTCCCAATTGGCTTTCTCGTATTGCCACACAGTTCTTTTCGGGACTTTATCTTTTTTCACCGCGACGGAAGACGAAAAATCTACCGATATGACACAATGGTCCGATTTGCCTAAAGGAGATGATACTACAACCCTGTATTTTTCGGGATGAGAAGTGAGAAATAGGTCAAGAGTGTTGGCCGCATGGCCTTCAATATCTGGAACCCGAGTGGGCTCATCAACAAGTTGAGTTAGTTCGTTAAACTCAGCGAAGATCTCAACACATTTTCCTTCGGGTGTTGTCTGGCCAGAATGTCGAAGCCAACCTGAATTGTGTACATTGAAATCGCACGCAATTGCGATTTCAGTGTGAGGATAAAGGGAAACAATTCTTATTATGGATTCAGATAGCGCATCAAACTCGTTAGAGGTTGAATTGCTATCTAAATTGGGGCTTCTGTATATAAAACAATAGTGAATGATTTGCTTACGGACGGTGAATTTTAACCACATGAAATTAAAGTTCGTATTAGAACAAAGGCCGTATTGTGGTAGAAGTTGGTAAGCAATATCATTTCGAACATAAACGGCGCGCGAGGCCATGAGAAGAAAAGATTAATGGCACTAAGCTATACCCAGGCAGATTGAACTCTGAGTATTGAGCCTCTGAGTATTAAGCCTGGAAAGCAATCCATGGGCTATCGTGCTTCTCTGAGGCGTATGGTTATCTCTAACACTATTCCCAGGAGGGTAATCACTCTAGGGTTCATGAAATGTTTTACGATATTGCCATTTTGATGGAGTTCTCTGGTTCTATTGAATATAAATTAAGTAACTGTTTTTTTGTTTGCATGCACATTCAAGACAATATCAGACACTTCTAAATGCCTATTCGAATGAAATAAGAAGCTTTAAGAGACCATTTTCGTTCAGAAAATAAGCCCAACAATCTCTGCTTCTCAGTACCTCTTCGTACTCTAACTACTTACTCCTACTTTAATAAACCTTTTCATAATGGCAGTCTAAAGATGCTTGGGGCTTGGAATCCTTAATTCAACCATAAGTTGATCATAGAGAAGCAATCAATTTAGTATTGAGATTTTTCGCATTACAATAAATTATATTCATCATTACATTTATTGCAGAGTTTAATATTAAATCGTAAAAGCAAGCGTGTAGTCATAAGTTTGAGTATTAAAGCAGAAGCGGTATTTTTTTTTTTTTTTTTTGTTGGAGGTTCTTAAAATACCAGCTGGAGCACTCAGACCTAAATACCGGTCCATTGTACTACCAGATAGCAACCTTCTATTTGTTATAGCTTTCCAGATGTTCGGAGAAAAGCCAAAAGACGCTGCCATGGTAAGGAGCCTAAGTTACCAGCTCTCACCATGTCTGCGCCGAGTATCTGCAACCTCATGCGAGAAAAAGCAGAACATTCACAGAGGAAGTGCTCTGCGGTGTCCTCATCTTCTCCACAAGATTCACAGAGTGTGGTATCACTTAAACCTAACACGTTTAAATGCTTGGCAAAAGAGAAGTGCCCGCTGGCAACGCCAATAAGCTTCCTACAGTCTTTTCTGCTACGAGCTAGCAAAAATGTTGCAGTCTTCTTACTAACGTTGGGGAGCATACGCTTGGTTTGTCTGCATCCAATGGAGGCATGCCATCTACGGTTGTGTTCTTCACAGATCCAATCGTTGATTGAAGCCCTCACTGAGGACGCTGGCAGACCTAGCGACGGTTCAGGTCCTGAGAAAGCTGTCTGAGATCCCTGCCTAGCGAGTTCATCGGCGATCTCATTTCCAGTTATGCCGTGATGGCCTGGAACCCAAATGAGACTCAAGGAATTTAATCTTCCGATCGCATTCAGAGAGCTCTTGCATTCCTGGATCACTTTCGAAGTGGTTAGAGGGTTGAGAAGGGCCTTAAGCAGAAGCGGTAGAAATAGGTTTGATGGTTTAATGAAGGCAAAGCGAAGTAGGTATATGCTGTCACAAACAAGGATTGAAAAAATCGACGATTTGGACAAAGCGTTTCATTAGACGGACACAACGTCGAGGTAGTGCATGACTTCGTCTAACTAGCATACGCTAGACACGGAAAATAACGGATCAAACGGAAAATTACTCTTGGCAATGACTGCTAGCGAAAGAGGCGATTCAGAAAAAAACCTCCTTAAGAAAACTAAGGTGACCTTTTATCAGACCATGATCATCATAGTCCCTGTATACGGCCCGATATCATGGACCATATTAAAAGCGGTTGTGTAATCCCTTACTCGTTTCGAAAGAAAAATACTCCAAATGATCTTTTGTCCCGTATGAAAGACAATGTGTGGAGGATAAGATATACAACAATAAACTGTGACATGGTCATAGCAAGAAGAGTACGCATAACGAGACTACAATGAATGACATATGTAGAGCTGATGAACGTCAACCTTCTGAATCGACGGGTTTTCAAAAGGACATTGCAGGGGAAGCGCGGAAGGGGAAGTCCTCGTTTTAGGTGGCGCAATCAAGTGGAAGAAGTCCTCAACCAACTTACATAGAGTGTTAAGCTGAAAAGAGCTCGCCAGAAATCGATATTACATAGGAAGATATTGGCTGAGGCGCAGGCTTATTCCGAACTGTAGTTCCCACCTCAGTAACTGATTTTACTAAACACTCACATCTGGCGGCGAAGCTCGGGCTCTACGGTGATCGAATTGAGAAAACTAAGTTAAGTAGTTTCCAAATTTCCTTTCCAGTGGGAAAATGGGGATGAAATATGTATAGTCTATGTTACTCAGGGGCAATGAAACACGGTGACAGAGTTTTTGGAATTGGTCCAGTATTTTCCAAGTTCCCGTGGAGCTTTTCTCGTTTCCCTTACGTCACATAGCTTTGAAAAAACAAAAATTGAAATCGTTTCAGATATTTTTGAATTTCCGTTCCCGTTCCTAGGGGAACGTACCCAAAGCGGTTGATGTCTACCTATTTATGGCGATGAATTATAGTCTATGTTACTCAGGGGCAAAGAAGAACTCTAACGGTGAAAGAATGTTTCCATTTACCGGTTATGTTACCGTTTCTGTTCCCGAGAGAATATAGAAAGAAAACATAGTCTATATGTCGATTCTCAAGTTCTTGATCATTTTTGTTCCCAATTGCATTCAATTCGGCTCAGTAGTTTTGGAGCCTTTATGAACACAAAAGTACAGTTCTCTCTTTACGTCCCCGTTCCCGTGGGAGTATGGGAATGAAATATACGTATAAACCTTCCTCTCGGATCAGTCTACCTTTAAAAATAAGCCGCATCAATATCCGTTGCGTAGTTTTAAAGATCTAAGTGAGCAGACAGCGAAAGCGACTTTGTCTCATGAAATGCTAAATAAGGATATGTGTATTCCTAGACTTTTTAAAGGAATATTAGAGGCAGTAAGCAATCAAATCAATTTTGCAGAACACTTCTACTTTTCAAATCATTGCACATATTCCGTAACTTTTTAGGCGATTATCGTTCAATCGTCTATCGTCGATTGCATCGTCAAACGAATTGTTCATGTAATTTCGTTTACAGCGATTAATGGAAAACTATTTCTCAATCGCCTTGGCTACTTTTTCAATGCTTTTAACATGTCTTAAAATTCAAAAGACAGTTGTCTAATATGCTACGGAAACTATATGGGCCCTTTTTCGTATGGAATCAGAAAATGTTTACCAATTATGTGCCTCACATTTCAACTGAAACACAGTACAAAACCTAAGCCTGCCAGTATGTTTTATGATGAGCATAAAATTAAATATTTGCACACCAAATCCTGGGGAAGAGAAACATTTTTCGTTTCACCTTCCATCAACTCATTATCCTACCAGGAATAAAAACACTGGGGATTGTGTTCAACTAAATCCCAGATTACATGAGCTAATAGCAAAAGCCAACTTTTGTTATCACCAACGTGCAGAACTAAAAATAAAAATTAAAAATTTGTAGTTGCCTACATATTTTTCAGCTCACACCAAAATGTTTGTAAAAAAACATACCACAGATTATAAAAATAATTGAGCGCACAAATAAATTCCACCATCGAAACAGTGAAGGGACAACTGTACATTTTATTTTTCCTTTGAATACGTCCCTGCCCACATAAAATAATGACTTTCAATTAGCTGATGGATAGCATTTTTGGGTGGTCGATATTTACTGTTGAATGACTGCTGTCAAAAGTCATATTTTGCTCTCAATATTACGATTTTGTCTCGTCTCTCTCAGCAGAACTGATGATGGTTGATGTGAAAAAAAGACATACGTTGACGTATAATTATGCAGATTAGGTATAATGCTAATTATATTTTTCATCAAATTTAACCAATCATTGGATTGTATTGAAATACCTACCTACAAAAAAATAATAAAAGGGGGAGAGAAACTTGAAACTTTTTCGATTGAACAATGCTAGCAGAATTTTTTGGGAAGAATTTATTTTGAAAGCCTCAATAATAAAATTACCGGTAATCTATTGTCCTTCAGTTGCTATGACATGAGTTTCCAATTTGCTGCCGATTCTGTCAAAATTTATTATGCCGACCAAACCAACACAGACATTTTATATCTCACGTGAAACTGGAAACTTGAATAATGAAGCAGAAAAAATTATTAATTAAAAAGCGATTGCGTTGCAAAGTTTTTCAATAGTCAGCCGAGAGGAACCGCACTCTTGGGAATGAAAATTGATTTAAAGAGGATTTTGTCCTCTGTTCAGTAGGCATATCAGCGATAATGTTAAGACAAAGTTTAAAAACGATTGCAATTAATTATGACATTTTAGTTGTGATATACGAACTTGCATTTAGCAGACAATATTAGGTTTGTTCGTTGAAGCCCTGTGGTTGTCCTGTGGTCGCTACAAACCTTAACTCGCCCTGAATGTCAAAATGAATGTTTTTGAGCCCTGCGTTTGTCCTCTACTCGCTCTGAAGTAGCCTAAGGGCTATCAAATGGCATGTAATTTTGTTCAAATTACAGGGTTGTGAAGTGATTTTGTGATCTAGCGTTTTTTGAGGACTTAAAACTCAGTTTTGTTTTTGATAACTCACAGGGTTGTCAAGAAAACCTGGGTCAACACTGGGTAAAGTTCAACGAACGAACCAATTATTTTTGTACATTTTCGATCTAAGCATGCACACACTTTGCGAGCGGTTGAAGTGACTTACGGTCCTACGGGTCTCAATAATCTGTGAGTGCGAATCAGTTGAACCTTTTTGCACCAGTTAAAGTCATGTGTTCTTCTTCTGTGTCCAGAAAAAGTATGTCTTCAGAGCTTAATCTTAGGTCTTTAAAAGTACACAACCATCTCGTTCCATTTTAACATAAACAGAAGTCATTTACATTCGAGGACCTCGCAAAAGGATTAAAAGAATCAATCAATATAAAAATGATTATAAAGACAAGTAACAAAAACTCCATGCTAAATTTGGTACGCATCTTATTGAATCGATTATATACTAACTTTTCTTCTCACTCTTTCTCGACAAAAGGTATTAGACCTTTCTTAATGTAGTTGAAATGAAATACACAAGATATAAGGAAAAATATAAAAAAAAGAAGAAAATGAAAGCAGCCTTAAAATTTTAACGCAGAATAAACTGAAAACTTTCACATTTCATCCCTTAGTCTCTTGCTCCTTAAGACTTCTTTTTCATCTGCTATAAGGGATAATATAAAAACATTCGTTTAGAAGTTTTGTTGCCATTGTCCAACATTTCTGGGCGCAACAGATGCTTTATGTTCTCTTTTTTTTTTTTTTTTTTTTGTATTCTTAAGATGTTGAGAAAACGAGATTGAAAGGTCTTAACGAGCAAAAGGATGAAAGAGCATTAGACTGATTCTATTAAGTGGGGTTGAATATTTTCCGGTTGGTAAGGAAAACAAAAAACGAAATAAAAAAAAAGTTAATAGAATGCAAAGAAATCGGATTTACGCATTTTGAATTGAAAGCGTGTTGACTGTGTAAGTCTTATATTCAAATTGAGTCAGCGTCTTCATATTTTATTTATTCATTTTTTTTTCTTCTTTGTTTTCATGAGTAGATAGATATATGACAGCGAAAGAAGAATTTAATATGAAAAATATTTCATTTTTGTTTTATTGTTTTAAAAACATGCGAATGGGTCTTTTAAGCAAAGCTCACTTTGTATGAACGAACAATTTTTACTTCAAAAGAGCTGCTGATAGAAATTTGAATATTCAATGTTCGAGGCCAGTATAAGAAGTCCAAGAAAAAAGAAGAAAGACCGACTAAGAAACAAATTTTGTGGCGACATTCTCATTGAAACAATTTCTAAGATCCTCACATGAAAGTAGTCGAATTGCCCTTTAATGCTCTTCGGTAGTTTTTTGTTCGTAAATATTTTTTTATAATTTTCCGTATGACACTCAACCGCATGGTGTTGAGTTATGGGTTTTTAAAAGAGCTCCGAACGATTTTCCGGATGAACTCTCAAGTTCATGTTTTCTTTTTGCTATGGATTGGTTAACGGTTGTGTAGGTATTTTGTTCTATTTAACAAAAATTCTTGAAGATTTCTGTCTGCGTCCTAAAACGAAGATCTTCATTTTTTACTTACAAAAGTAAGTCCCAACATTTGTTCTTTTTTGATTTGAAAAATGATGGTCTAAGAAATAACATAAGATATAACCCAGACCAAAATATGATGCAAAATCGGTATAGCAACGTAGTGTAAATTGCAGAGGGGGTCACCGATGGTAGAAACAGCTATACTTTGAATTTGTATAGAACAACAGGACATGTTTGTAGAACAACACAACAAGTACCGATCAGTAAGCGAGCGTCTCAAGTCTTAGTTCGGCGCCGGCGGCTCAATAGGACTTAGGCAAGCTGAAATCCTATAAGCCAATAGTTTGTTAATTCTTAACCATTTTGTGGCCTTATAATTAAGTTCAACAAGCTATTGCCTTGAAGGTCTGATAATAATTCTTCTAGCTCGCTGAAGAAGTTACTGCCCAGAAATTTTTTCCTATTGTGACAAATTGCTGGGCAGTGACAAATCAAGTGAGTGGTATCCATGTGTTCGTCTTCGTCACTGTATCCTGTACACAAGTCATTGGTGCAAAAACCTATTTTTATGTTAGGTTATGTCCTGTTAGGATACTGAAAAGGCCATAACCTAACCTAACATTCGGGGGCTCAATATGAGACTTACATACGTGTTGGGCTAAGTAGATGCAAAAGGACTTACTTTAGTCCTAAGCAGATTCCTGCGTAGAATACAGAAGAAAACAAAAGATTGTTCTTTTATTTAACGAAAAACGTCTGCAAATTTTTGAGTTTCACTGTCAAAATGCTTACGCTGTTAATAAAGTTCATTGCGCTCTTCTCCCATTTTAAGGTCAGCTTAATGGACCTACTCAGGAGCCTATTCGTGCTATTGTGACTGAATTTCGTAACAAATTTCCATTGTTGTACATTGAAAAACAAAAACCAACGCACGAACTCAAGAAAAAATCGCATCATTATCGGACAGTCATAGTGATGACGATAAATTATCCCGTCGGTCGTGCCGTGGCGTAATGGTTAGCATGTTGGCTTGTTAAGCGGGAGTTTCTTGGCTCAAACGAAAACGGTAAACAAAAAAAAGTTTTTTTTCACGGGTATCGCCTTTCGCAAGAAAAAACCAAGCCCTTCGATGGTAGTTTCATTGTCATGAAAAGCTCTTTCTCGATCTGCCGTTTGGAATCAGCAAAATATTGTAGGTCACTTTCATTCGGGAAAATTGTGCTTTCCTTGACTTAAATCTTTAAAGATTCGTCGCATTTTTATTGGTCAACGAAAAATTGTATAGGAGTTATGACGAGTTGATTGTTATGACAACCATAAGTCTTTTGTGAGCCTTCGGCTTCGGATAATGAGTCAGTACCTTAGAAGTTCTTTGGGTTCCAAAAGGGTTTTACTACACGGCTTTTAATCAAACATTATTTCAGCTTTAAGGACAAAACTTTAAAACTTTAGTTTTTGTTCGACCACCCAAATGCATTCAGTTTTACGCTCACGCACCTCGACCATTCTTAGTTAACTCTTGCATCTGCAATGTAAATCTTTCATTTACAGCTGCATCCACCTCGTAAACGTTGGTACATATTTATTTAACTTTAATTTATTTCAATACAGAGCTTTCGATGAAAACAGCTGACGACTCAATTTTGTGAACTGTGTACTGTGTATGCCTAGTGACATTCTTGGTACAGCCCATGAACCATGAAAGTCGCAAATGGACATAAAAAATTAAAAACCAAGCAACGGCATGACATGATGCTTGCTGTTCCTGATGTGATGGTTCATTGCTGGCCTTGTAGTGATAGTGGACTATGAACATAAATCTACGTAGGTACCTATACATAAACGTATGTTATAATCTATAATGCATTTTTAAATACATTTTTTTTTTTTTAATATTTATGAAGTCTTCATATTTCACTCAATGAATAGCTTGCCTATCTACTGATAGGATGGATTAAAATATTATGTATGTGTGTATCTGCGAGAGTGATTTTTTTTTTATTATTGCGAAAGAGTTGTAGTTATTCTCTGGCAGTTGTCATTACCATGAAGGAGGTCAGGAGAGAATGGTGGATCAGCACAGTTGTCGTGACAGTGCAATTAATTTTAAATTAACTTCGCATATTGATTAAGAGCAGAAATTCTGAATGTTTATTTACGCAGTTTAAATAAACACCACACGTGATTGCTTTCGAAAAATAAATTTTGAAAATTTATTCAATTGATTTTTGTTTCCTACTGGGTTAAATCATTCGTATTCTCGGAAACACAGTTTTCCACTTCAGAGTAAGGAGATAGGAGTACCTATAGCAATGGTACATTAACCAAAAGTAGGTGTGTGTACCTGTACCTACTTTTAATCTGGAATTTTATATTCGATTTAATGAATCAATACTTGTTGTGCGTGAAATCAACAATTTTTGTTAAAAGTATTTGAGTTTAAATGGAAATACCAGTGCTTTGGTATGATTTCTGCTTACGAAACACAATTTAGAAGCACTGCAATACTTAATTGTTCTCTAGGTGGCAGCAGAAGAACGCAATGGCTAGAAACCAAACAAAAGTGCTTGGTGTCTTACTGTCTTACGAATCCGTTGGAGGTCGCGCAAGACACGGAAGAGATAAAAAGGATGTTTTAACGAATTGTTAGTGGAAAACCAAATTCACGCGAAAGTATAAGGATGTAGCGAAGGTCGATAGAATGAATCAAAAAACTCCAAATCTTTTTTCAATAGGTAGGTATTCTTAGTTTTTTTCACTGATTTAACTCATTTGCATTGTTTAATCTATTGATCACTGATTTCAGTGCCCTTGTTGAACTCGAAAATTATATTAACTAGAGCAAGGAAAGTCACATAAAGTACACGTCGAATGTGCTCACTCTATATGTACCTCCACGCGGTAGCTACTGTGTACTGGTTTCCTCCAACTGGAGGTGACTTGCCAAACAAGTGAGAGCGAGTGTTGACGAAGAAAAAATATAGCAACACTATAACGATTTCAGTTATGACTAGAGTGCTCGAATCTCACATTATATGAATTCGACCTATAAAATCATCGGTGGACTTCAGTCAAAAAATCAGAAACCCATGAATGAGCTACTTCGACATATTTGATTTCATGGTCTTTCAGCGCTTCTACATATAAATATGGTGGGCGATAAGCTCCTGATGATAAGCCAACTGTAGCTCTCAAGCCTCTGCAGCAGGTTACTGACACCGGACTACCGGGCCTCTTATGTCCAAGGGGATCCCAAAAGACCTAGCGCTCTGGGTTGGGGGTTGTGCTTGGGGTATGGGGTTAGCTACCCAATCACGTCAAAACTATACGGTTCCGAAACGACCAATAGCCTCGGATATTTATGTGGAATGTAAGATCCCTTAGCGAACTACATGTAGTCGGAAGATTAGCAAACGCTCTAGTTTTCTGCAAAACAGACATAACCGCCACCCAAGAAATAAGATGGAATATGTTAGGCCAAAATAAGATGCAAAACTGCGACATCTACTATGACGACTGCTACAGAAAACAGAAACTACGCTTATCTGGGTACGGATTTGTCGTTAGAGGAAGACTCAGGGATAAGGTTATCAGCCAAAATCCAGTCAATGAGCGTATAATGACCATCCACATCAGGGCTAAATTCGTCAACGTTAACATAATTTGCGCCCACGCTCCCATTGCAGATTAAGACGATATTTTCAAAGACTGTTTCTACCAGCTCTTTGAAGAAATACCTGAGCAATGCCTTAGACATGACGTGAAAATCGTCGTTGGGGATTTAAGCACAAAACTGGGAAAGGAGGACATCTTTGGAAATAAAATTGGTAAGTTGAGGCTGCACGATAAAACCTAAAAAAAAATAAAACGGAAACGTACCTACTTCTCGCATCTCCAAATGCATATAAACGTACATGGCGATCCTTAGACAATCAACCCTCAAACAAATTGAACATGTTGCGATCGACGCAAGACATTTTTTCAGTGTATAGATGTTCGAATTTTCCGAGGTGGCCAATAGACTTGTACCACTTTCTTGTTGTATCCAAGGTACGAATGAGTATAATTTGGTTATGGATCGCATGTCGCTGAGGAACGTTATGACGTCGAAAACCTACAATCGCAATCGATTGACAGTGACTTTTCCAATCGAGTGCAAATCTTCTATTCTCGATTCCTTTCCCCTAACAGTGCCAACCCATCATAGCAGAAGCTTCTGATGTTTTGGGCATCCATCTCAAAACAAAACTCAGAGTTCGTTGAAGAATGCCATCAGGTAAGCAAACGCAGACAAACAAAAACCACGACATTTATTGTTGATGAAAAAAGCAGAATGAGAAGTGCTCATTTGAGTAAATTGAGAGGTGCCATGATAGGAATGAGATTCGGAAACTTTACCAAAAGGTAAAAAGATCACGCCAGGCTGAGCAAATCATAAACTGAAACCTGTAAAGACCAACAGGAAAACATTGTGTAGTCGTTACTGACGATCTGGAAAGACCACTTCAGTTGACTGCTTAACCGTGATGAGGGTAAGAATGCCCCTATTCAACATGGAAGATCAAATCATAATCATAATCAAAAATGACGTGCTCATGCCATAGAAATAAAACTCAGACGTTCTTAAATTAAATCCGTATGTGAAAACAATGAGAGGAAATAAATAGAAATTCCAAAGGATTCTTACTTGGAATATTGCTAGTATAAGAGGAAGGAGCCCCGAAAGGGAGATTTAATTGAAAGTTGCATAAGCATTCCCCTAGGTGGTTTTATACATTTTAGGACTGTTCGTTAAACTTTCCCCCGGGTTGACACAGGTTTTCTTGACAACCCTATGAGTTGTCAATAAAACCTGGGTTTTCCAGTCCTCAAAAAACACTTAGTTACAAAATCACGACACATCCCTGTCATTTGAACAAAAACACATGCCATTTGACAGCCCTCAAATCGCCACAACGAAAACCTGTGGCGAGTTGAGGGCAAACCCAGGTCAACCCTGGGGCTAAAAAAACACTCAGTTTGACATTCAGGGCAACTTTAGGTCTCTCAAAAAACGCTTTGTGGCGACACCGGGGCGACCCTAGGACTTCAACGAACAAACCTTTTAATAATGAAGCTGATTACAAATTCACCAAGTAAGACAAGGTACTTTTTTTTGGTTTAAACACCTACTGTCAAAGATACATCCCAGTTGATTGAGTTGCAGACTTTAAGAATTTCTGCAACAAATTCGCATGTGCACTAACCTAATTGAATTTGGCTCTGGGTTTTTACCAACGAATTACTGGATACACCGATTTTTCATCGATATTCTCTCTGAGTTTATTAAACTGTTCACAAGGTGATTATTCAGTGGGTGTGTATCTGTTTCCCTAGTTACCCTGAAGGCAAATATGTATCCCTAACTAGTTATTTATGAAAAATAAAATAGTTTTCTCTCGATAAATAATTCGATTCAATTGTTTTATGGTTGATATACAACCATTAAATGTATGTTGGTAGCAATTATTATGGTAACATATCTATTATCGTGCCCTGAAACGCTTACATATACCGGAACCTTCAAATGATAATATTAGCTTCGACATTTCATGCCCAATGGCCGTTTGTTGTATCCAAACACATCAAATCAAATTTGTAAACAACTAAAAATATTTACCAACACTAAAATCAATTCCTTAAGCGGATATCCTTCGGTTCCTTAACTGCCACCCTCTACGCATTCGAATTTTCAATGTGAGCAATCCCCAAAATTTACATGGGCGTGATAGGTGAACATGATTTTGGTGAAATAAGGCAAAACGAACACCTGCAGGATACACACATATCCGTAACCGTATGCATTCATACGTGGTAAAATGTACAAAATTAATTCACCGCTCTCACGCTATAGGCAGGCAGTAAACATCATGGAGGTGGGAAATTTACTTTGCACAGAAGGTGGATGTTACGTTAAATCGCATCCTCTCAGCTCCTGGCTACCCTATATTGCCGCAAGTTTTTGTTTACTCTATGTTAAACAGAATTGTAGGTAAGTTTAGACTTATTTTTTGCTGTGGTTTTTTGTTTTGTTTTATCAACGTTACTTGGCTGCAGAAATGAATTGACCTTTTAATCGTTGATGAACATGGAGATAGCCAGGATTCATTTTGGGTTTTGTTTTCATAACCTATCTCGTGAAGCCAAGAAAGGGTATTGTGGACACGCAAAGTTATTATAGAATGTTGTTCGCATATATGTAGGTTGGCATATATTTTATTCAATAAGTAAAATGAAGGGATGTTTTTGTTTCATGTATTGGTGGGATTTACAAAAGGGAGCTTCGAAAAATGAAAAGAAAAAATAAGTTAAAGAAAACAAAAAAAAATCAAGGATCTATTAAGTTTTCTGAGAACTTAAATAAAAAATTTCTCAAGTGGAAAAGCAGTTTTGTAATACCTACCTATATTTTATATAACTGCTCATAATTTTTCTTATATTTATCTTTTTTATACCTATGTACTCTCGACGTCCTGTTTCCCCATAAACAAGGCGATTCATTATTAAAGCGAGGTCGAAACTTTAAAGAGCTGATACACTTTTATTCGTAAGCCTGATGACGGTCCTTTATCATAAATTTTAACTTTAATAGCCGCATAGCTATAAAAAAAAATAAAAATAAAACAGGAAATATAAATGTCTGTTATGACACTCTACTGGGAAACCGCGATATTTCACAACACAGAGATAAATAAATGCAAGCACATTGACGTGGTTCCACAATGCAAAAAAAAATGAAGATATTAAGTGAAATGTGGCAGAACTTTTTTGTTATTATTTCGCTTTGTATGTACATTGAACAGGTAGCTTATATAGCTATAGAGAATGAAAAATCAACAACTAATTCCAGGGTAGGAATTCAGTCAAAATTAAAAAAAAAAAAATTAATTAATGATATAACGAATTTAACGCCATTGGATGTAGTAAAAGTGTATAGTATGTGTTGCACGCGCCTTAACCCTTCTTTTTGTTGACTTTGTTGCCAGAAAAGATGTCGTTTCTTGTGGAAATTTTTTTCCTAATAAAACAGGCAAAAGGTTCACACTGTAATTCTTGGAAGGAAGCTTAAAATCTCTGTCTTAAGCTATTGCTGAGTTGTATTTACTGTACCTGAAGTTTATTTAAAAATTTCGACCTTTAAGTTGGTAAAATTCTTTCGAAAACAACTTTTTTTAAAATCTCACAGATTTATTTCCGCTTTAGATTCTTAAACTGGAACTATGATCAAGAATGCAGTCCTCCCGACCTAAAAAAAAGTTTAGCTTGTCATATGCAAACTTAAATCAAATAAGACTACAGGTGCAGATAGCCTTGATCCCGAAGCATATCTAGGCATCAACTTTAACGAGGTGCTCAGATTCAACTCGCACTCACGCGCTGCACTGAAGAAGGCCAACTTCGCTTTCCACCGACTTTACCCTTAAATGAGAAGAAAAACAGGACTAAGTCAGTCAACGAAACTTCTGATGTACAAGCAACTACTGAGACCTGTCATCAACTACGGCAGCCCAGTCTGGTTTACCATCTCCAAGACAGCGATTAAGGAGCTTCTATTTTCGAACGGAAAATTCTGAGACTCTGCACCGGCCTCACTTTCAACCACCAGCGCCAAAGACACTACAGCAACCATCTTGTGTACGAGAAATCCAAAGCGATGCCCTTGGATCAATGCGTGTTATTGACAGTAAGGAAAACGGCAGATATCAACAACCACCCGAATCATTTGGTGAGAAGAATGACCAGTGAGGACCAACACCCCGAGCCAAGATACCTAAGCGTGATGAACACTTTGGACGAAGAAATAATAGCAGCCAACGACGAAGCTACCAGCTTCTAAGCTGACCCTGGGTCAGCATATTTCCGTGGCTAATGCCACCCCTTACCACCTCCCCATGCAGATGGACACCAGCAACAACTGGGACGGAACATCCCGAGATCACCCAAGTCAACCGACTTATAATTAAGATTTTTCATTTCTTTTCAGCTACATAATATTAAGTTATTATTTTAATTCTAGACAATGTATTTGGTTAGGCGCCCTATGTGCCAACATTATTATATCATCAATTTTTAAATTTCTTAAGTTATCTAGTATAAGTATCAATTGTGCATACATATAACGTTCAATAAAATAATTATTATTTTTATTATTACGAACTTTTCAAGAAAGCAGGAGATCAGTTGAAAAGGAGATAGAAGACCTCACAATGGCGCGAATTATAGAGGAATAAGCCTCCGTAACGTCGCTTATAAGATCTTTTCTGCTGTATGTAAGCATTTGATTACAACAATTTGATAGGTCCATTGTCATGTCTAGTGTCAGCATCCTTGTAAGACTCGTAAGAGTATGCAGTATGACTTTGGAGATCCCTACCCCGTCAGGGTCGGTAAAGAGCTCACCGAGACTTTTGATGTCGAAAAAGGTTTTAGGCAAGGTGACAAACTGTCATGCAATTAGTTTCACGCCATTCTTGAAAAGATTGTACAAAACTCAATTGTCAACACCAGAGGAATAATATTTCAAAAGTCTGTACAATTATTCGCCTACGCAGACGATATTGACGTAATGGGAAGAAGGAAGCTTGATATCAAAGGTGCTTTTGCGAGCATTGAAACAGAAGCGGCACAAATGGGTTTGATGGTAAATGAGGGTAAAATGAAGTTTATGTTGTCATCAAACAAGGACATCGACAAATTGGATAAAACACCACAATGAACAGACACAACTTCGAGTTATAACAGGGCTTCGTTTAAGGAAGCGAAAAGCAACATCAGTCCGGAGAATAATTCTTGATAACCCTTGCTTTTTTGGAAGGCAATTGGGAAACAAAACCTTCTCTAGAAAAACCAATGTTTCCCTTTATAAGGCCTTCATCATCCCAGTTCTGATTTTCGGCACGGAAGCATGGATCATACATTACAGCTTCTAAAATAAGGGCCACATTGGATATAACATGGGCTTTGGACTAATTTGGGACATTCAGCTTAGATGGCTCATGGTTCCCATATCTTCAAGCATATAGAAGGAGATAGTATTCTTTAGCACATGAATTTAAATAATCTTCTACGACTGCAGGAAGCTGTCATAATCGACATTTGATCACGCAGATAGTCCACATTTTGAAGATCGTTTAGCTGGTATTGAATAGCTTATTGCAAAAAATAATTTGGGCATTTGGTAAGAAGTGTGACCAATGCGGGCTCAATGCTGTTTGAGTTCGAAAAAGCATTCAATGCACAACTACGAGATCTGATATGGTTGGTTTTCAGACAACAAGGAGTTCCAGAGGCTAATGTGCGGATGATTAATGTATGAAGGAGCGATGACGATGTTGAGATGCCCATCGAACCACAACCAATCACCAAGGGTTAGGTTCTGTGCTCGTTTCTTTATTTTTATTGAAGCTGATTGTCAACTCTTTTTATAAATTCATTGATAGGAAAATTATATACCATGTATTTTAAGCATCACGATCTCTAAGCAGAAATGAATTCAATTAATTTTTGCTAGCGGTGCAAAACGATGTTTACTCTTCACAAAACATAAGAATGTGTTAGGTTCAAGATCAGAATCATTTCAAGTTTTAAGAATTGATTTTGAAACTGCGGAGCTCCTACTCTGCAACTGGTCTACATTTGCGAGAACCTCGATGCTCACATGATGAAAGGTGGACTTCGAAATTTTTTTTACTTAAGCTGCTACTGAAAATTCTTTCATTATGTAGAATTATTTATATTTATATTTTTTGAAGTAATTTTGACAGTTTTTCAAAAACAAAAATTTAAAAGGCCGAGGTGTTTGCTGAAAATGATTGTGGGACTTTGGAGGAATAAGATTCAATTCACTGCCATTATACAGAATTGGAAGCCCTTTTAAGTCCTTCAATACAAATATCAATGAATATGAACGCTATTGACATTACAGAAAACTATGAGCATATTCCTGATAAAGATATTTCAAACTTGGAACTCTCAAATAAGTCCCCTTGTCTAATTATACGCACTTATTTCCCCCTCTTGTTCAATATGTATAAATATTATCCGCTAAAAAAACAACTTCAGTATCTGAATTTCTTCTGAATCTGTAGGCAAAGGTTAAAGTTTTCTTCGACCCAAATAGATCCACCAACAACATTAAGCATTGCAATCATTAGCGATCATTCGTAAACCTTATTACCGTCATTTCCATGCCTTAATTAAGACCACTGTCATCGTATTTCATTTCTAAATTACATTCCTATAGTATGTTTCTTACTTCCATCATCGTAATCAATTACTTCCTTTATGGATTTTTGGCTTAGACATAGCAACTCGCACCCACCACCAAACCGACAGCCAAACAAAACCTAATGTATGTTAAGCTTGTGGTATCAAAAGTCTACTCCATTCGCATTGTCTATCCCCTCAAAATATATAACGTTGTCAAGCTGCCTATTGACAACATCAGGCAATTCACACTGCTTAAGAAATCTTGTAACCACATAACTTGGTGACAAATGCCAAATTTCTTACATCACCCGTCTATAATACAAACAAGCTCGCATATACATATGTAGTGATATTTTCTTATACTACATGCGGAGGATAACATCTTTTTGACTTCGCTCCAAGGACCATGGATGATATATTCCTGGCAGCGTTTAACACGATTCTTTAAGACACACATCCTCTCTCTCTCTCTCTCTTGCCTACTAACAACACCATTTTTAGTTATTCCTACTAACAAAAACATATTTCACAGTCTCCACTTATAGATGTGATCCACATGCAAGTTCTCTTCTACAAGCAAACACACACACATGCAGACAAACACCATAAAGATTTCACCCCATTACACGAAGGAGAACAGCTTTCGGAATTAATTATCTGCGAATTTTATTAACTTTGAGTAAACATGCTTCATTATCCTTCGCCAAAGAAATATAATGAAATTTGCTATTAAATCATTTGAGGATTGGTGCTGTGGCTTTTTGCCGAAAGATAAGTGTAAATGTATATCTGTATATTTATAGTATGATGCCAGCCATGGGATATGATGTATTATTGTGGTAGCTTTGTGGGGGCGGAGGCGTGGATCCAGGATAAGAGTTTGCGGGGTCTAGTGAACTCTGCCGACGCTACTCAGCGCCTCAAAGTTCGCATTGCATGTATATTGTAAAATAGAAAATTTACATAAAAGAATAAATAACCTAGTGTTGCTGTGATGTGAAAAATAAAATGAAGCCTGTTTATAAATTAAGCTTAGAAAGATGGCGGTTTTTCTTTTCTAACGGTTGATAGTACCTACCTATAAAAAAAAGTTCGAAGTCAGCGAAAGAAGGAATTTTTTTAAAAAGTTAAAAATATGAACTTGGAAAACTTGCGGTGATTAGAATTTTACTGATGTGACTTGATTTCAAATGCGATTTATAGATTGCCTAGTTTCTGAATACGTGTGTAGTAGTGGGCATGTGCATGTGCAATGTTTACGAATCTTTGCATAGGGAGTGCAGCCGCAAGCGGCAGCACCTCACTCTTATCTCAAGGATCCATTGTGCTCCTTTACGAATTTTACGCTCTAAAAGTACACAAACACTCAATACGAGCTCTTCAATACATGTACGAATACCAAATGGACGAATTGGACAAGTTTCCACAATAAACAGACATAACTTCGAAGTAGTACAGGACTTCGCCTAGCTAGGATTCGCTATAGACACGGCAAAAAATTAGGGAGGATAGCAAACGGAGAATTACTCTTGCCAATCGCTGCTACTTTGGACTTTGGAAAATAAAAACCCTCTAGAAAATCAATGTTACCCGTCATATGACCTTGATATTTCTAGACGTTCCATACCGTGCGGAAGCATGGGCATCCTTCAAGGGATTTAATGTGTTTCAAGGGAAAAAGACTATAGTTGCCTATTTTTGATACAAAAAAGTAGTCAAACTGTTTACAGTTTTAAAAATACTCATTTAAAAAACAGTCTCTGAAATTTCCTTAAAAAAATATGTATTCCAAATTCTTCTTTGTGACATCATTTCCGATGACCTTTCGGAGAACATGATCATCTGAAGTTACCAAAAAAAACCTGTTTTAATTTAGATCACAAACTAGAACTTGAACAAATGAAAGCAAAAAAAATGAAAATTGGATTTTTGGCAGATATTCGGTCAAAATATCTGAAAACTTTTTCTGTTGAAAAAAAAACTATTTCTGTTAAAATAGTTGTAGCCGAAAAAACAAGACCAACTTCCTTCAAGTACTTGTGAATTATTTTTCACGCGAAATTGACATAGTCAGAAGCATATGCATCGCTAGCCTACGATGGGTGGCACCTGGCACTTCTAATGCTGGAGGATATCAAAGCTCCGGCTTAACGATTTTCCGCAATTTCCTTTCGAGAAATTGCGGAAAAATCGTTTTGAGAAGTGCAATCAAGTAAAAATGAAGGGTAACAATACCATTCTCAAAGGAATCAAAATACCTTGAGGTCATCCTAGACAGCAAATTGTCATAGAACCCTGAACTAGAACACATTTCCAGCAGAGCAACCGAGTCCATGTGGAGAAACTGGAAACAGGAAAAACTTGGGTCTAAAACCTAAAATGATGAACAACCTATATACGCTGGTAGTCAGACCAACAATAACGTACGCAGCCGTTGCATGGTGGACAAAAACAAAAGAAATAACGGCAATCCAAAAAGTAGAAAAGATTAAAAGATTGGCCACAACATGCATTACTGGATGCATGCGTACAACACCAACAAATACGTTCTAAACGTCATTGTAGGTCTACCTTCAATTCACATCTTCATAAAAATGGAAGCAAGACTGTCGACACACCGTCTTTTCCATCAAGGACACATAAGATTATATCCAAACCCGAAAGGACATCTGTGGATAATGGAAAGTCTAGAAAAATTTAATACCTTTAGTATGTGGTTGGATGCTATTGTTCCCATGTACATCTTCAAACTCAACTTCTCCATTGTCATCCCCCCTAAGAAAGACTGGGAGATCATAAAAGCCTAATCTTTCATGGCAAGATATGGTCTGGTATACGGATGGCTCAAAAATGGAAACTGGTACAGGTTCCGGCATTTTCAGCGACTCTCTGAGAACAAATTTCTCAGTAAGTCTGGTTTTCTAAGCTGAAGTCTTTGCCATTAACGAATGTTCGAGAATAATATGTTCATCGAACACGAAAAACAAAACAATATTAATATTCTCAGACAGCCAAGCTGTATTAAAGGCGTTTAGCTCACCTGTCATAAGATCCAAACTAGTCCAGGAGACAGCCATGTCAGTCTCTAAACTAGCAAAGGAAAAACGCTGTAATCCTCCACTGGATCCCAACACACACAAAGGCAGAAATCTTAGCTAAAGGCTGACATCGGACCTGAACCCTTCTACGGTGTAAATAAAAGCACCTTCAAAAACACTGCCAAGTACATCTTACGGGAAGAATCAAATCAAGCTTGGCGTAACTCATCTGGCCAAATCAGTCCAAAACTCTTTTTAACAGAATATACTAAAAAAACATCAAAATTCCTACTGACCCTCAATAGGAAAACTGTAAAAAATTGCACAGGACTACGAACCGGCCACTACTGTTCTTTTACATCTTCACCAAATGAGGCTGGTAGCGGACGCCATCTGTTGACTATGCTTCGAAAATGAAGAAATATCTCTGCACATTATTACGGAATTTCCAGCACTTTTCCGCCTTAGAAAGCAAATACTATGAGATCATCTCCCTGGACAAACTCAAACTCATTCACCTACAGAAGATTGGTAACTTCTGGTTCAGCCCATAAGAGCAGGAGAACTGCCTCACACGGGCTGACACAATATAGGTTTCATTCAGACACCGCAGTGCCCAGAGCTGCGCAAGCTCAACCCATCCCCATTATCTATCTATCTAAGAAAAAATGGACCTCAACCGACTTGGAGTGAAAAACTGGAGAGGAAATCAATATTACCATCGGAAGACATTGGTTGAGGACCAATTTTTAAATATCTAGTCGTGGTTCTTAGGGTCGCCTTCAATACCATTTATCATTTTTAATGTTTGTGAGAAAATACCGCATACAACAAACTCTCACTTTACTTATTTTGCAAACCTTAACAATATTCGAATCACAAAATAGACTTACATATGCGCAAATAAATGAACTGCATTCAAGCCATTCATGTTCATTGTTCTGTTTGTGATATACTCGTACCATCGACTTTATCGGTAAACAGTAACGAGATGATTCAGAGATGATAAACTACACTTGAGAGTAAAACGGGAATACATAAGAAAACATAAAAAAAAGAGGAAAAAACAGAACCCAACATAATTTCAGAGCCTAAAACCAATACACTACACAAACAAGGAATTTCATAGAACTTTGTAGCACCAGGGGCTTCACTTCATTCACGTAGCGCCATCAACATTATCCTTGGATGGGTGAATAAAAATAATAAAAAAAAAGTCCTTATCCTTCCAAGGAGTCTCCGGTGCTATAGGTACATATAGTCGAAGTAGAAAATGTGGCCTTACTGTTGATGCTTTTGTTGCTAGGGGCGTGAAAAGGGGATTGCCTTTCGGAGTAGGTATCATTTGTGTTAGACGTTAGAGTAACAACGTATATGAATACTAGAAACTCATTTGATAAGGAATAACAGTACGGCAGAGAGTGTCATAAGGTGTCCCACGCGGGTGGTATTCCGTCTGACATTCATCTGACGTTTATCAAAAGGAATGAGCGGAATTTTGTTCTTTTGGGTTTTTTTTCTTCGGTTTTATTGGTTGCTCCTGATTGTATCAGTACTTTCTTTGACTTTGTAGATTAAAATATGACACAGTATTTTGTAAGATTAAGGGCCGACAACGGAGCATAATAAATGTACTACCCATGGACTTGAACATGATCTAGTTGCTGAGCAGATAGTCAATATTAGAAGGAAGTGTCGAAAGTCGAAGAGTATCCAATTTGATTGTTCTGTTTTGAAGGATTCAATTGCCGTTTCACTTACAATACAAAACAAATAATCATAACTCAAATCAGCGATAAAATTAAATTAATCTAATGTCGATGCTTCCATAGAAAACATCTTTCTTGTTTCTGAAATTAATTAAAAAAAAAAAGCTAAGAAAACGGTTATTTAAGAAACGCTCTTCTTTCTTTTGTGAAATCGAAACGCGGAAATAAGAAACTTTGTAGTAACTAGAAGTTTGATTTGACCACCTATAGCTGATAGTTCTAGTGATTAAAATAATCAGAATATTCAAAACCATTTGGAAATCCGGATATCAGGATATCGTGAAATTTCTGAAAACCCGAGCCAATGCGTTTATTCAAAACTTTTCAGGCACCCAATTAAACAAGAACAAATTAAATTAGATTGTGGCTTGAGCTCTTACAGTTCTTGGCACTGCGAGGTCTAATTGAAAACTATTGTGCCAACCTATGGTAAGCTTCAGGGTTGTGCTTTTGCTCTCGAATTCAAAAATAAATTGATGATTCCCTGCGGGTGGATAAGCCAAACTTATATCCTGCGGAATATAACTAAACAAATATTTCGCTTTCTAAAGCGTGACGCTGGAGTCAACGCCGCCTCCCACGGGCAGATCGCTACAGTGTGAAGCAAATAAATGGGAGAGGTGTGGTCCCTTTGAGATCACTATGCTCAGAAAAAGGAAACAGAAAGAGTATGAAGATGGGATCTTTTCTTAAAGAACGATGGCTGGTTAATAGTCCGATGCAAGATTGTGGGTTTTCCTGTTAAGGCTTAATAGGAATTTTTATGTTTCTTGAGTGTAGATATTCTGGCATCAAGTTTTTTGACCAGCTTTGAAGAAAAGAGTTACGCCAAGCTTTCCTGAATGCTTCCAGTTGGATGTTCTTTGCTGTGTATTTGAATTGGCCTCCGTCCTAAGTCCTAACCACAGAATGGCTAAGGGCACGCGATTTTCACATGACACAGTGTTTTGCTAAGAAATCTACCCTTGGTTCAATAAAGGATAAAAAAAATTTTCTTAACAGTTCGAAGAGTAGCATAATTGACTCCTCGACTTGTTTAGATCTTATGGCAGATGAACAAAGGGCTTTTACTACAGCTCTGCTGTCTTAGAAGATGTAGATTGTCTAGTTTTCTGTGTTCGATGAACTTGGTATTCAAGCATACTGATTGAAGGCAAAAACTTCAGCCTGGAATGTAGACAAATGACGCCTGGGACTGTAAGGTTCGCTATAGGTCAGTCGATCGAAGTGCCGGAACCTGAGTCAGCTTCCATTTTCCAGCGTTCAGTATACCAGAGCATAAAAGCCTTCCCTAGAAAGGGGAGCCTTCGCGAGGAATTGGTAAGTCTCCGATAGTAAATTCATTGTCATGAAAAGCGCTTTCTCGATTAGCCGTTCGGAAAAGAAAGAAATGAGTGAGAAATGCGTTAGGCCATGGCGCTCCCCGCTATGTTGCAGGACCCTCGGAATGATCGGATGAATATTCAAAGTATCCGAATAAATTGAAGCACTATTTGGGATACATATCAAGGAGCAAGGCAAGAGTTAGATTACCAGCTGGAATCTTTAAACAATTTCAACTTAAAATCGGTTTATACTAAGAAGCGACTTTCTCACCTTTTCTTCTGTCCTGAATTCTGTATGGCAAAGTGACGAGCATATTTCACGGAATTAATCAAGTTCGCTTCATCCACAATTCATTTCGGTTCGATTTAAAAATCTCATTGTGTATCGCTTCTAACGAACTGGGGTCCCAACATACGAGAAAGATACAAAATAGCCATCATATCACTGTATATTCGTGTAATAGGATTTTTGGCAATAACTGGGGACTAAATCCTAAAAAAATCATGTGGATGTATACTGCCATTGTTAGACCCATTCTATCTTATGGCAATCTGGTCTGGTGGAAGGCGCTCGAATTTTCCACGCATTTAAAAACCATAACTAAAATACAAATAACAGCCTGTATTTGCGAAGGTGGTGCAATGAGAACCGTAAGCTTGGAAATAATCCTCAATTTCACACAACTTGATCTCTAGCAAGCCATAAAGAAATAAAGAAATTTCTGACATACTCTTGTCAAATCAAAGCTTGCTTCAGGGTTTTTGACACGCAAAGCGGACGAATTAGCGAGAAAAGGATCAGCACTTGAGCCTTCTCTCATCGATCAATCAATCAGGGTCCCACCCTGTGAAATTAACCAGATCATTGGTAACAAAATAATACAAAAATCCAATGAAAGATGGGAATGCCTAGATTCCTGTGTCAAAATACGATAAGAACGGATCTGAAAAGCTACTATCCTTGAATAGGCCTTCGTTACGTTCGCTTATCAGTATTATATCAGGACTCAACCTACCAGGCTACCACAAAAAGAAAATGGGTCTTTGAACCAACGACTTGTGCAGACGATGCAATGACGATGATGAACATGAGGATACGACTCACCTCCTCTGTCACCGCCCAGCAATCTGCAAAACCAGGAAAAAATTACTAGGTAATTACTACTCAACGAACTAGAAGAATTTATCAGACACTCCCCAGAAACAGCCTGTTGAACTTCATTAAGGCCACAAAATGGTTAAAAACTGACCAACCATAAACTCATAGGTTTTTAGGACGTTACAAGTATCACAATGGATCTACATTGATCTAAGTGTGACGGAAACAAGATCAACCGTCAGCCCATTCTACCAAACCTAACCTATCGCCTCTTACAAGAAAATTGCAACTACCATGATAAAAACAGAAACTTTAGGTCCCCTTCCTTCATTACAGGAAAGGTTGGGGCAAATGGAAAATGCCCGTTTCATTTCGGATTGTTATTCTAAGATGGAAGATATTTTATATGGAAGATATTAAGAGATACCCGTGGCAAGCTATTTGGGTGTCAATGGCTTTCGGACATAAGCCCCCACGAAAAATTAGGATGGTGTATCATTCCCCCACTTAGATAAACAAATTCTATCAATATTCTCACGCATTCCAAACTCCAAAGAGACTCATTACGAAGAAAGATACTTGGTTCATGTTGTCACATTTCCAGTTGAGCTCCCGTAGGCCGTTGCATGATTATATAAATAAATTAACCAAACAAGACCGACAAAATTATAGAGCGTTGAAATACAATAGAATTTACGTTGCATTCATTTGATTGTAGAATTGACCTGACTAAATTGACTCCCGAGGTATATCAAGACAAGATTGTTTATCATTGCATGGTTCATAAATTCCACAACGATATACCACATTTTTTTTGTTTGCATTTAAATGAAGGCATTGAATTCTTTGACTACGCTATTTCTATTTGTATCTGGTACAGTTAAGAGATAAAAGTTCTTCTTACTATTACAAATTTTAACGCCCGTTAGAAGTATCATCTCTTTGGATAACTTAATTTTCCAAAGATTACGATGCAATCTTAAGATACCACTCACATCTTGGTTGTTATCAAATAAGTTTCAACAAAGCCAATTTTAGTTTGCACCAGCTTACCGACTCGTAACATCTTCGTGCTTCGTAAAGCGTCTTTGATAAAAAAGAAATTTAACTTTTATGAAAAAAAAAAGAAAGAAAACCTTATCTAAAATCCGCGTAGGCGATACACAAACTTTCATTAACAAACGTTTTGTGCATTCACAATCTAATGCATTCTGAGGTTTACCACACTTCTTGAAAAGGATTCGTTTTTCCTCTCGTGCTCTTTGAGATGGCGGTGGCGTCCATTGACATACACTTATCACTGTATAACGAAGCAATTTATATGCGACCTAAGTACCAGCAACAGCAACAGTAAGAATTTGCATAATTTAGAAATGAATGAAAACCATAGAGAGCAGAGAGATAGAACGAGAGAGAAACAACCACAAAAAATGTAAAAAAAAAAATAAATAAAATAAAACTCCAACCCAAACCTGGGCTGGGAGAAAAATTCGATTAGAAACTTTGTCGATTTTATCACAGGACCGCATGGAATGAGCAATTGTTTTTTTTTCTCTTTTTTTTGCTTCTCATTGAATCTGAAGTTTCCTTTGCTGTCGCTCCAGAAGGTTCCAATGAGGACAGTTGAGGAAAGTTTTTCCCAACACACAACACGCGGCAGCAACAAAAAAAAAAAAAAAAAAAACGTGGATAAAAAAATAAAAAACACTCACCCCTCAAAACCAACGACAAGAATTTATGAATATTGCATTAAGTTAAGGTTTGACAAAGTAAAATTATTCCATAATGTCAGCAAATTTAATTTATTCCAAAGTTGCTCTTTTTTTTGTCTTGGTTCTAAGGTTACTTCGAATGAGGAGACGCTTCATGAAAGCGCGCTGGAGTGAAAAGGTTTTTGTCTTTGATATTTAAAAACAATTTTTCAATGGTGTTCTTGAACTTTTCCCCTAGAGAGATTTTCGCACATAGCGGTAATTTGCATGTTGGACATATTTGGGTCTTCACTTAGACAGAGGGAATTCATGGTTATGAAGATACTTGGTGATGATGGGAATGAGATTAAATAGAGATTATTAATGATTTGGCTGGTTTAATGGCATGAGGCAATATTTTTGGATACTAATTGTTTTGAATTAATGGCATCTTGACACTGTAGGTGTCTTAACTAAGGAAGGTAATTGATCAGTCATTTTGAGAAACGCTGCCTGGTGTTCTCGTATTAGTTTCGAAAATTCTCATGCCCACCAATTAATCCGAATTCGGGTGCAAATGCTAATACTTCACATATAAGATATATTTTTAAACAGCAATCACTTTTACTTGCATTGAATCCACTTTCATGAAACATATTAATGGGAGTCCTCTGCTGGAGTCGAAGAACAATTCTATTAGCTTAGTTCACACTGTACAATTAGTTGGACATACTTCGTTTGATGGATGTTGGATGGTCGGATGTAGTTTGCGTTCAGACTTATCACATTTGCCGTTCAACTTTGTGTCACATGTTCCTCCAAAAAGTTTTCAAAAATATTTAAAAATCATCCAACAAGTTGCACAAGCGGTCGTCTGAGCGTTCACACTATCCAACATTCAAGCCAAAGTCTGTCCAACTAATTGTACAGTGTGAACTCGGCTATTAGTGATTTATTTTATCAAAATAAATGAAACAATTGGGGATAATTATTGTACATGTACCTATACATTCCAGCACTAAACAATGGCTGGACCGATTTTGATGATCTCCGCTCCGAAGAACAGAATAACTTTAGCCAGGAAGTGTTCAGAATTGTGAGGAAATCGCTTAGTTAAGTTTATAAAAACATTAAAGTACTTATGCACTGAAATGTTAACAAAAATTTAAAGGACAAACGACAGCAACTTCAAACTCGAACATTATCAATAATTAAAGATGATTCGGTCAATCGGTCATCCGTTCCACCGTTACAGCTATCCACGCAGCTTCTCTAAACATTGAAGGAGCCTTCAATAATGTGCAATTAAGAAAGCCGTAAACGATCTAGAAATAGAAGAAACAATCACAAAATGGACCATGTGTATGTTGACGAAACGTCAGATCCACAGCGAACTAGTAGGTGCAAGCTTGAAGAATTGTGTGTCACGAAGAACCCTACAAGGACGTATCCTCGCACTCCTACTCTGGATCCTGGTCATGACTGAGATCCTTATAAATCTCAAATATGATTGCGTCAAGGACCTACAGCCTATACCCATAACTTATGTACCTCTTCTGGCTACGAAGAGATTCCTTACCACTCTAAACGAACAATTAAACATTGCACTAACCAAGGTCTGCGCTTGGACAAAAAGCTGCGGTCTTGCAGTTAAACCCTTCAAAACAGATTTATTACTCTTCACGAATAGAAGAAAACTAACAACCTTTGAGATGCCAAGATTAAATGGAACTCCACCTAAGATCTCTGATCAAGCAAGATTCTTGGGTATGAACTTAGACAAAAAACTGAACTGGGGCCCAAACTTTCGAGAGAGAGATATAAAAAAGTCATGACAGCCCTGTATTCGCGTTAAAGGTTTTCCGGCAGAAATTGGCAACCAAATCCTAAAATTATCATGTGGATGTATACAGCCATTGTTAGACCAACGCGCTGGTTAAATACATGAACTTAAAAACCCAAACCAAAGTACAAAAAACAGCCTGTATTAACGTCACTGGAGCAATGAGAACTACACCAACCGCGAGCTTGGAATTTATTGTCAATCTCACACCCCTTGATCTCATGCTTATATCAAATTTTTCATTGATAGCCAAATAGCAATAAAAGCGATTTCATGCACACTTATGAAATCAAAGCTTATTTCTTGCTTTCGCGAAGAGCTTAAGGTTCTTGGGAAGCAGTACAACGTTAGACTCTGCTGCGTTCCCGGTCACAGTGGTATACCGGGGAATGAAAAAGTGGTTGAACTAGAGAACACTTGAACCTTGCCTCAAAGACCAATCAATCATGGTTCCACTCAGAGCAATTGATCAGATTGTTATAATAAATAATAAGAAAGTCCAATGAAAGATGGAAATGTCTAGATTCCTGTTTCATCTGCAGGGAACTATGACCAAAATACGATAAGAACACGTCTGAAAGGATACTATCCTACCTTCAAACCATAAACTCATTGGTTTTTCAGACGTCACAACACTTTAGGGTATCGTATTGGATCTACATTGATCTTAGTATGGCGGAAATAAGATCAACTTTCAGCAGATTCTAACATAACCTAATGCTATCTACGAAAAATGACAGTGGAGACCACCACTGGCTGAAGATTACCTGAAAGCGAAAGGAAGCAATTCCGGCGTCGAAACGGTTGGACTAGGCCTTATTCGCCACTTTTTTCCAAAACATTCCATAGACAAATTGAAAAGTTGAGTAGGTACTGTAATTCGGTTAAGCCAATCACAGGTATCTTCCGATAGTTAATTCATGCCATGAAGAGTTCTCTTCGATTTATCTTTCGAAATCGGCAAAAAATTGAACTTCCATTCCCTCACAAGATATGATTGAGAGAAAAGCGTTAAGCTCCGGGGCTTTCCGCTCGGTCGCGCCATCATATTCATTATTATATCATGCTACTAATGCTCATTGTCCCAAAAACGCATGTTAAAAGTGTTAGACTAAATTCTAAAAGTTCATTAGGTCATTACTATAGGTCCAGGTGTTGGCAATGATTTTCATCGCCCATTCAAGCATGGCAGATTGCGTTCCATCAAGCTTAGGTTTAGGTACCGCACCTAACACCTTCGCAATTTTCTCCGCGTTCCACCTCACTTTGTGGTTTGGGAGGGTAGGGAGGTTTTCAACTAGGGGGATTGGAAACCCTTTCGTTTTCAGTTCCACTGTAAGTCACAGTTTCACCTCCAACTTTGGGGTTAGTGGGATGGGACACCCTTTCGTTTTCAGTTCCACTGTAAGTCACAGTTTCACCTCCAACTTTGGGGTTTGGGGGATTGGACACCCTTTCGTTGTTCGTTCCATTGTTAGTCACAGTCTCACATATACAACTTGGGGGAGGGAGGAAGTGTTTCCGGAGCTCGAAGGAGGTCCTCCCCTTTCAGCCACGGAGCCGATAGTCTCGGCACCCGCACCGTCCGGGTTGGTCGACCTCGAGTCCTTTGACATTGAACGGGATGAGGTGAGCGGTTGGAGCAGTGTTTTTGATGAGGGTAGCCCCTTTGCCAACGCATCACAGTTCGCGTTAGAACCGAAAGTCTCGGCGCCTCTACTTGCTGCAATAGTCTTCTCCGGGGTCCCTTCAATACGGGCAGTATGAGTAGTGGAAGTGTTACAGAGAGTCACTGCAACCCTTCCACTGGTATGGGCATCCTCCTTAGGAGAGGCGTTCGAACCACTTCACTCTCTTTGGGAAAGAAAGTACACAACATAATTTTCAGGTTCAATCGAAGCGTTTAAAGCACACAAATGAGACAATACCTGTCATTGAAAAGTGATATATAAAATATTCTTCTTTGTTCAATACCTAGGTACTCAAAGTAAAAATATCCAAACACAAGGTGTTAATTTACTTTCTCTAATGAAATAATTTTCGATTTTAATTACAAATGTTTCAGAGTACCTTGTAACTACCTACACAAAGCAAACAGATTAATGCGAAACTCCAGCAAAGTTTTCCCATTAACCAAATTTCATTGTGTGCTTTTGTTTCGCAAGCACACTTTAGCAATGAATATCCACAACCACACCGCGAAAGTAAATAAAATCCAGGCTACTCATTTTGCTTTCAAAATAAATTCCCCAACTGTTAATTACTTCGTGGGTAGTAAGATGGGTAAGAGAAAAAAAATCACTTAAGGATAACGATGAGCTATTGTGCGGGAAAAGAAAACAACAACAAGAACAAAATCAAGAAATTAAAAGATATTTTAATCCCACTAATCAAAAAAGCTTAATGCATTTTATAGGTACTATAAGTAGTGCAACGGAAGAATAAAAAATAAATAAGATTTCTTTGAAACAAAAGATTTACTGAAGCCTTAGTCGGTATCTCTTGTTGAATCACAATGAATTGCCATTGAGGAAAAAATGACTATCCTTTTTAAATTATTTGACAGTTATTTTATGGAAGAAAAAAAGAAAGAAGACTTTGGTTAAGTAGAAACCTACCCAAACATCCAAATTGGGACACGATGCCGGAATTCGGAATAACAAAACTAACCATACATAGTTTCTTACACCAGCTTGTATATTAATTTATTTCCTCTTTTATTTCTTGCTATAAAACGAACCGTTTGCACATTCTATTGACTAAACGCCAGTCACACACTGCGGCAAGTGTAAATAGAACATTGAAAGTCTGGAATGACATATTGTGCAAGTGGAACTAAGCAAATACTCTGGGACAAGTATATCAGTTGGGTGCAATCAGAGAAATTAATTGAGGAATGTGGTGAAGTGAAAGGATCCGTTCAAATGGGATGCTCAAAGCGGAGTTTCTTGACTATCTTAGATAAAGATTCAAACCCAACTGCAGTGTTGTAGAAATGTGCTTAAAAATAAAGGTATTGGATAACTTATTAAATATATATCTAAGTTAGTAAGAAAGTTTAACTTTCGAAGAGGTTACGATAAAGAAAGTAAGAAGTTGGCATGTTCAACTTACTGGGCTTAAACGGAAGGAGATCACCAATTGTGCAGAAAATTGTTCACTGGTGTTATATGACACAGACTCGCTAGTAGCGAAAAACTTCAAGGTGTTATGTAGCCCAATCCTTTGAGTAACGCACCAAGAACATCAGAGCAGGAGTTGCTCAAAAATCCAAGCTAGGCCCATTCTTCAATATTTGTATTTGTATTTGTATTTGGTATTTGAATTTTTTTTTTTTTTTTTTTTGGAGGTTTTTAAAATACCAGCTGGAGCACTCAGACCTAAATACCGGTCCATTGTACTACCAGATAGCAACCTTCTATTTGTTATAGCTTTCCAGATGTTCGGAGAAAAGCCAAAAGACGCTGCCATGGTAAGGAGCCTAAGTTACCAGCTCTCACCATGTCTGCGACGAGTATCTGTAACCTCATGCGAGAAAAAGCAGGACATTCACAGAGGAAGTGCTCTGCGGTGTCCTCATCTTCTCCACAAGATTCACAGAGTGTGGTATCACTTAAACCTAACACGTTTAAATGCTTGGCAAAAGAGAAGTGCCCGCTGGCAACGCCAATAAGCTTCCTATAGTCTTTTCTGCTACGAGCTAGCAAAAATGTTGCAGTCTTCTTACTAACGTTGGGGAGCATACGCTTGGTTTGTCTGCATCCAATGGAGGCATGCCATCTACGGTTGTGTTCTTCACAGATCCAATCGTTGATTGAAGCCCTCACTGAGGACGCTGGCAGACCTAGCGACGGTTCAGGTCATGAGAAAGCTGTCTGAGATCCCTGCCTAGCGAGTTCATCGGCGATCTCATTTCCAGTTATGCCGTGATGGCCTGGAACCCAAATGAGACTCAAGGAATTTAATCTTCCGATCGCATTCAGAGAGCTCTTGCATTCCTGGATCACTTTCGAAGTGGTTAGAGGGTTGAGAAGGGCCTTAAGCACAGCTTGGCTATCGCTGCAAACAAAGATACTTCTCCCCGTCCATCCATTATTCGTTACGTGGCTCAAGGCCATTAGGATAGCATAAGCCTCCGCTTGGAAAACGGATGCGTATGATCCCAAAGATGAGTGCAGTCGTATGTCGTCGTTCTCAACAAAGGCACCAGCACCAGAACCCTCGTCGGTTTTGGAGCCATCTGTGAAGATACGATAACAGTTCTTTCCAGGCTCAGATTCTGGAGCGAACCAGTCCTGAACCGAAGGAAAGCTGACTGAGTAATTTTGACGCAGTTTGAGCCTTGGGATCATCGTGTCAGACGGCATATCCATTAGACGTGGGTCAAAGGATATGCTGCTTGCGAGTTCCTCAAAGCTCCAGTGCGAATTGTGCCAGAGACCACATCGTTTTAAACGAGAAATGGTCTTGAGAGTACACCCCATGATGAAGGTATCAAGGGGAGGAAGGTTCAACAGTGCGTCGAGAGCAGCACCCGGTGTGCTGGGGAAGGCCCCCGTAACACCCAGACAAATTGTTCTTTGAAGTTTGGCAAACGAGGCAATAACGTATTTACGCGAGAGCTTATTCCACCAAACAACTGACGCATAGGAGATGATTGGTCTTATCATAGCCGTATAGATCCAAAGGACCCTTTTCGGTGAAAGACCCCATGTCTTGCCAAAAGCTCCTTTACATTGCCAGAAAACTGACAGTGCTTTAGTAGTTTTAGACTCGACATGTTTCGACCAAAGAAGTTTGTTATCCAGGATTACTCCAAGATGCTTGACTTCATTTGAAAAGGGGATGTTGACGCCTTTAAGCGTAAGATGGGTCAGACCAGTCAATTTTCTACGTCTCGTGAAGAGGACAACCTCGGTTTTAAGAGGATTGACGGAGAGACCGTTTCTAACACACCAGGTGTCAATCATACAAAGCGCAGCCTGTGCTCGGGAGCAGACAGCTTGGAGGCTGGAGCCAACCGAGAGCACGGCGACGTCATCTGCATATGCTTGGGCATGAACGTTAGAACCATTGAGCATTACAAGTAGAGAGTCGATCAACATGCACCACAGAAGAGGAGATAAAACGCCACCTTGTGGGCAGCCCTTATTTACTCCCGTTGCAACATATTGTCCACAGTCCGCCTCAGCGATTACGGTTCTCTTCATTAGCATTGCTTTAATCCACAACACTAATGACTCGTTCACACCGTGTTCTCTGGCAGCATTACACATACCATCGAAGCTAGCATTGTCAAAAGCACCTTGAATGTCGATGAAAATGCCTACCGCAAATTCTTTCCTGTCAAGCGCGCATTCAATCCTGCTAACAAGATTTTGAAGTGCGGTCTCGCAAGATTTTCCTCTTTGGTAAGCATGTTGCATCTGAGACAGAGGGTGTAATTGGAGTGAGGTTTTACGAATGTAAATCTCAACCATTCTTTCCAGCGTCTTAAGCAGAAAGGAGGTAAGACTGATGGGTCTAAAGCTCTTGGCGAGTGAGTAGTCTTGTATTTGAATTAGTCACATCATACATTAAGATATAATCTTTTTATAGTATAAATGCTTACCAAGTGAATAAAACTAACAATACAATTAAAAGTAAAGAGAAAAAATGAGCGTAGGTACATTCATGAATATTTTTTTTTTTTTTTATGATGACGTCGGACGAGCCTACCCCAATTGATTGCGTGAACCTGCTATACGCCGATGACTTTCTGACGAACTGCATACCATTTTCGCAATCCATAGCTGCCCGGAGAGTGAAAACTCAGATTCACAAGCTCTACGCCTTCTATAGTAGAGGTGGGGTATCCGGGTCAACTCGGTTAAATTAAAACTCGTCTGCTTCAGAAGGCCTAGAGTCAGCTTAGGCTGTCATACTGCTGGTACCTTAAGAGAGACATCGAAAACACTCCCTGATAAAACCAGAAGCCAAACCAAAAGAATCTCAACGAGGTGCTTAGATTCAATACGTACTCGCAAGCTGTAGCCAGGAAGGCCAACTTATCGTAAACAATAACGTTCAATAAAAAATAATATGGTTTGAGTAACAGATAACTAGACAGAGCTGATTTTAGATGATCATTTAACCTAAGATCAGGTTCTTGAGCACTCTGTGTTTTTCGTTCTTTTGGTGGGTTTCACTGGATTGCCAGAATAAACCACTTCCTTTTTCCTTTGGTGGAGACCCTGAAGTATTCCGCTTAGGAATATTCCGGTATATTTTAGATGTCGAGAGTTAATTATATAACCATGGCAATTAAGCTCGTGTGTAAAGAATAAACTCTGAAAATTACAGAAACAATTATGGACATCGCCGAACAAATTCACCGCAAATTTCGAAAAACTTCGAGTGCTATGGAAGATCTCACTCATTACAAAAATAAAATAGCTCTGCCTTCGCCAAAGTTTATTAACGTTACTCTTTCAGTGGCAACAAAATCATGTGTTGGTGGAAACAGTATTCCGAAAGTTTTTTTAACTGCAGAACCCTTCTTGGCTCAATTAGTCTGGTTTATTTATAATTCCATATTATTTATACTACAATTTTTCATAATATAAATAACTTTTGGCCTTGGTTTGAAACCGTCTGCCAGATGCCAACTTTTTCATTAAATTTTGTTTTAAACATATGAGTTTTTTTGTTCTATCTTTAAAATAATAATGTTTTAATTTTCCATGACTAAAATTTTGTTGAAAATATTTCACAACTTTTTTTCTTTTTTTAACATTTTGAAATTATAATAATATGCAAAGTATTGTATATTTGCTTAACGAAAATGGAGTTTTCATGTGCGAAAGATGAGGGTGCACCTGATTGGGTTGAAATCTACTATTAATCGTTCCATTCTTGTATTATTTGAGTGTTTCTATGCAATAATGAGCCAGGTTTTTCCAATTTTCGCCATTAAAAATACTTATAGAATCTTCTTCACTTAAAATTGTCTTTTGAAAGTATACGAATCGAAGTTCTTTCAAAATGGGGCGGATAAATAAAAAATGAAAAGAAGTTTCTTGTTCTTGCATATTGCATAATGAACAATACGTGTTTCGGACTTTGTGGTATGGCCTGTAGTTTAGAGGTAGCAGTTCTCCCCTCACTCGAAAAATATTGGAAATTTCAATTAAGCATTGTTCATCAGTAAAATATTTCAGACTGTTTAAATTATAGGTACTGGAGCTTTGGATACAATGATCTCCTTGATGAGCCTTTAGCTTCCTCAATAAGATCTGATCTTATTTTTATATCCAAAACTTCTAGATAGCTCATTAGTTTATTTCTTAGATAAACGTCTTGTATGTCTAAGCTTGGTAGTGGGGTTCCACAGAGCAGAGATAGCCCTTCCCATTTACTGAACCAGTTTACGTTTTTGTGTATGCTATGCTTTGCAAGTATCTTTGGTAGTCGATCTTCAGGGTATGTGAGTATTTTTAAGACATATTGAAAGTGCATTCTTAGAGTGTAAAGAAAAGTTGGTGAAAGACCAGTTTCTAGAAGGAGTATATTCAGTTCGGCGTTGACTGTGGTAGAGCAAATGCTTTTTTAAGGAAAAATCGTTGAAGTTTTTCTACTTCGTCATATTGTCGGTATCCCCAAACTTGAGATCCATATGTCATTATTGATTTCAGAGCAGCTTCAAATACATTAAACTTGACGCTATGCGCAACGAGTCTACTTCTAAACAGATTTTTCCATGTTGAATTTATTGCAGCTACTGCTTTTGCAAGCTTAATCTGCAGATGTTTTCTTAAGATTTAGATTAGGTGTTAGTATCATACCCAGATAATTAAATTCCTCCACAACTTCTAGATCTTGGCTCAATTATTTGTAGTCGCAGTAGAAAAAGTTGAAATAACCACTCATCTCAAGCCTTATAGGAGGAGACGACAAATCAATTGATGGAAGCTTACTTATATTTCAATGAACAAGGGGAAGTAAGATAAGCGAAGCTGTGACATTTGGTGTACCCCAAGAAAGCATCTAGACTATTCTACTCTTTGTTATTGTCCTTGGCTACTTGTTCGTAGGTATTACGTTAACTATTCTTTGCCATCGATCGATGGAACCATTGTGAGGATCCTCCTACATCCTTCCATTAAATGGAAACTAAGTCCCAAAGGCTAAGAGTTTAAAAATCTGGGATCTATGATGAATGTGTTAAGTTTATTGCTGTGACGGCATAAATATTCGAACAATCGCAAGGCGTACGAAGTGGTGTAAGACTCCACTTTCTTTTAGCTGAAAGGAATAAGATAAGATGTATGAACTTATTCACCATTTCGATGTGACAGTTCGGCTGCGGCTCCTCACCAATCTAAAACAATAAAAATCACTCACTCAATAAAACTACTCAAGTTTTCACCAGTACAGTACCTTCACCACAATATTCATAGCTGGAAACTGGAAACAAAAATGAAATAATCTTGACTAGCTGTTTCGTATTCTCTATAGACAAAAAAAAAAAAAAAGGAAAAAAAGCACGTCCAATGTGAATAGGATCCTGGACAGATGTAATCGGACTAGAACTCTCGCATGCAAAAAGCCTTATCGGTAATTACGATCTGGGGCTTGTATTCCTTTTAAAGGCAAAAGAGAGAAGCAATCGAATGCTTTGTCGCAATGAATGACAAAATACATTGAAAGAGTCATCATTGAAATGAATTGCTTTCAATTGCTTATGTAGATGGGTTTTAAGTCAGAAGGTTGCTTAGGACGTATTACTGGTAAGTTGTTAATTTTCCATTTGTAGTTGAGGAAATATAAGGCGAGCTTTTGGGGGAGTATTAATAAAGACCACTTTAAATTCATAAAGAGGGTTTACCTAACCGAGTCGAATGATTTTAAGAAATTTTCAAATGTGCATTAAGTTGCACATTTCTGATGATTTTTTAAAAAGGATGTTTTTCAATTGCTGCTCCTGATTTGTGCTTTATATATTATTTAGGAGCGCTCTTGAACTGCCGACCAACTTTCCAACCAAGAACAATGTCTGAACCACGGTCTAGGAAGTGTTTTATACAAAAATTACTGTAAAAAAGATTTTTTTTTGTAGAATTTCGATATAGACTAACAATTAGTTGCCTGAGACTAACAATTACAGCGCTAGGCTTGTGATGCGTTGCGTCGATGACATTAGCCACAGTAAATTAAAGGTGGCAAAACAGAGCGGGGAGCCCCAGGCCCCGGACATTTCTCACAACCGTGCATTGTGAGGGGACCTACAACTTTTTTGTGGACTCCGAACGGCTAATCGAGAAAGCGCTTTTTATGGCTATGAATTTACTATCGGATGATTTGCCAATTTCTCATGTTGCTACACAAGCTACGACACCATCGCTTTTTTGCATGAAAAGTTTCCTGGCCACGTGATATCTCGAAAGGAGATCACAATTGATTAGGTACCGAGATCCAGCTACTTATCAGATTTTTTCTTTGGACAACATATTATCAAAAAGTCTACTCTAATGGCACCCAATGGATTCAAGACCTCACAGATCGAATTCGTGAAGTTACTCGTTAGGAGTCAGGATAAACAGTTGTTAATGTGCGATGTTTTCATCATTGATGACTCATGCCTGACTCACTCTGCAGCGTTAGCCTGAGAAGAAGTAAGCATGAGAAAAGGTTGTGACAGTGATCTCTCGCTTAAGAAAAAAGTTCTCGACAATAAAAACTGAATGACAGCTGACAAACAGTTAATGTTACCTTGTCTTGAAGCAAGAGAAATGGGAAATCTGAATTTTCATTTGTCAATTGAAAGAATCCTCAAAATTATTGAAAAGATTTTATCACGCAATGTCAAGCCCTGTGATCTTGCTAGCGTCACGCGTTGACTCTGCAATGTGAAAATCGTCAGCAGAAAAATCATTCCAAAAAGCTGATTTCCAATTAATGCTTCATGTTGATTGGGCATGTGAGCTAATTGGAAGTACATTGCTAAAGGTGAGGAATAAATCAAATGCTTTCATAAGAGTGTTTGAGATTCTGCATATGAAAAACATAACCAGTGATGTCATTTCTAAGGGCTATTGTTTCAAACAGAAACTCCTAAATGGATACTTTTCTGTCGAACAAGAAAAAAGAGGAGAAAACTTAAAACGCTTCCATTTAATATCTATTGTGAAGAAAAAAGAGTTTTCTTTCCTTTCTGCCCTCTTTGTGTGGAGGCAATATCACAGAGTAAGTCCATTGCTGTCAGAATATATTTATTTAACTACAAACCATTTGTGGTATAAGCACACCAACACTTACCCCAGTTGGTGTTACTCACATACTTTCGAGTTATTCACAAAGTTCCTAAGCAAAGCTCCAAACACATAACTTGCCAATGTTACGAGCTTCCTAACTGCTTGGCTCCATCAATATGACACACGTTTACAACAACTTTGAAAGCAAGCAGACAGATCTTTGGAAACCTGGACGGACTTCTATAAATAGTGCACAATAAAAGACCGGAGAAAAAAAAACAGAGTCCTCAACAACAATGCTATAAACAAAGAATCATGACTATTTAACTAAAAGATAAACCACCCATTTTATGTCCACAACTATACCTGCCAAAAATCAACCTACCCAACAGCCAACACAAGACAATATCATCCAAAAGGATAACAGATACAAATGGTAGCCATAAAAGTTGTTCACGTCTCAAAAGTAGCCATTTGTGATGATACGTGTTTGCCTCTTGGATTTTCTCTGCCTCCGCATTCATGACTTCCTTTATGAGTTCTCCAATCTCCATTTGCTTGGTTCTTTATGGTGTTACTGTTTTTGTAACACAAAAAAGGGGGGTAGCATGAGAAATAATATTGATTTATACTTGCTCGTCCTTTTACTTGTCGTTCGAAAAACCCTAATCTTTAACAAATTCATGCTAACACTCCAACCACAATTTTAAAACAACAGAAAAAGGCAAGCAGGCAAAGGCTACCCAGGCAGTCACACTCGCATCAAAGCATATACACAACCTTAAAACAAATTACAAGTCCTTTGTTATACTCACACAGGTGCAAATAAGAACAAATATTGTGGGTAGATGGGGGGGGGGGGGGGGGGAATGGCACAGAGGAAGTTACGTATACGTACCATACAATGGCCCAAAATGACATTTGAACTAATATTTGGAAGAAATTTTGAGGCACTCAAGCCCAAATGGTCTTTTCAAACAGCATTGTCGTCCCAAGACCCCTCTCTACTCCATTCAGCCATTCATCCATTCATCTCTGAGCTTACGCACTTTTGCAGACTCATATCAATCGTGTGAATATGATGCAAAGGTAAACACAGGTATTTGAGGCGGAGAGTTGGGGTTAGGTTGGGTTAAGGCGTCTGTGCTAGTAGTACAATCAATCAATTAGGATAACGCCTTTGACATCGGAGGTGGGATGCAGGATAAATCATTTACAAATTCATTCTGTGGTTTCATGGGTTATTTGAACTGCAAATGAGTTTTGTTTGTTTTCGTCAATTAATTACTAGAAGAAGGATGCTTCTCAGTGGATGGGTATGATGAGCTGTGAGCTCAGTTTAGCTTGTTTTTTTTTTATTTCATTTTATTTTTTGTTTTGAAATGTAAAAGAGGCCTAATAGCAAAGGCAAACAGAAGTTTTTTAATTCTGAGATTAAAACGTAGGTATCTTTGGGTTCTTCTCAGTAGACACAAAAGTTTTGAATAACTTCTTGTCAAGATTCGAAATTAACAAGGGACTTTGACAGATTCCAGATGACCTCACTCACCTGACTTTATCTTTTGTGGAATTGTTTAAGTGAAAACAAGAAGATTTAATAGTTAGGTTGGAGATTGGAGAACACAACTATGAAGTTTTCTGAGGACTTTTGCTTGAATATTTTTTGCCTTTGGGTCAAAGCTGTCCGTTATCAGAATTTCAAATGGACCAAAGAACAACGGTGTGATATCTCATATTTAAGGATAGGCACTGAGTTAGACAAAAACTTTAAAGTTTCAAGGTACCTGTCCATCTGGCATTTTGGTTTTCTTATAGAAATCCCTAATTATTCCTCAAACTCAACACAACGATTTAATATTCAAAAAATTTCCATCTAAATTTAGACTACCCCCAGTCATGATCTTTTTTTTAAAGTTCTGATTTCTGTGCCACATTAATTCGAGAATAGGTATTTCTCAATATAAAACTAGAACCAGCGCAAGAGGTTCCTTTTACACTGAGAGTGCAAAATGAAAATAGACAACACAAGAGCGAGAATTGGATCCATCACAATTCCAGGGTATCATTCAACCACCAGAAAGAGGCAATACTCGTACTCTCGTAGGTACACAACTATAGGAATGGAAGACAAAAGCTCACACCATACAAAATATTCAAAACTCTCCTTTTTTAAAAAGTCAACATATTTACATAGGTAGGTACTCAGCTATAGAAGGTGTTTTGCATGCGGTGCTATAAGAGCTTTGGACGAATAGGTTGGGTCAAGAGAAGAAAAAGTAGAATAGGGGAGTTTTTGAGAAAAAAAAGTACAAAGGTGCTGTCCAGAAAACACCTATTTTGCTCAGAAAATAAAGTAAATTCAGCGTAGAACCCGAAAAATTTAATTTTCTGAAGAAAATTACATTTTATTCTTAAATTTCTCAAAAACTAAGAAAAATTTTTTTCCGACCCTAAATAAGGCAAAATTTAGTAAAAATTGTTATTTTTTTAGGGTCAGGAAAAAACATATACTTAGTATAAGTACTTCAAGTATTTTCACTCACATAGGTAGCCTAAAAAGTCTCTATGGTCCTTAACTGATAGGCTTTTTTTTCAGCCCTCCTTCGTTAAGTATTGGGCCCAAAAAATTCAAACTGTTGAAAACGAACGTTTCATGGAATCAGAAGGATCACGTACTGTATGGTCCTGGCATCGCAGACTGAGCCCAGCTGAACTGAAAATTTTGAACGTGTTTTTCTAGACGCGATTATCTTCCGCTTCGCGCAACATAATCCCAAAACTAATGAAGCCATTAACTTAAAACTATTTGCATTTGCATTGCATGAACCTAAAATTTGTAATTACAGTGCAATCTCCATTTGCGGACACCTCCCTCAGACGGACACATTTTATTGCACGCAAATTGCTCCATACAAGTTTCAATGTTTTCAGTTTCCTTTGGATGGACACTCCTTTGGACGGACGCGGACAGAAATTTCACGTATGAAATACTAAATATTTTCTCTTAAACGTACACCAGAGTAGGAATGAACATGTCACCACGCTGATAACTTTGGCAGCGGTATTCTTTTTAAGTTGCAGTTTACAGCGAGCATCAAATTTATTGAAAAATATGAACATACGTCCCATCTGCCAGTCCAGAAACTATTATGTGAGTGAATTTTGTGTAACTGCTGAATGTGTATTTGAATCGAAGGATTGAAGGCATGTATCTGTTGGATATTTTTATATTTTTATTCTCTGATTCTCTTGTTCATGGGAAGGAAAGGAAGTGATCTTGTTTGGACGTAAGAAAATGTTTATTTTTGGATTTTGGTTTATTTGCGCTCAGGTAGTTATAAATTCTTTTAATTATTTTTACCAATGTATGTAGATTTGATAGAAACATGTTTTCAGGATGCCACCAAAGAAAACAACTTTGACTTTAAAGCTTAAGCCAAAAATATGAAAAAAGCATACGGGAACTAGCAACAGAATTTAAAATAGGAAAAACCTAAGCTGCTAATCTACTAAAAAAAAAAAGAATGAACTTTTGAGTGAATGGGGAGTGTGTATTTGTTTGATTTCCCTCAAACGTACAACTCTCTTAGGCGTTCAAAAATGTCTGCACCACGGCTGTCCGCCGAATGGGGTTTTAACAGTAATAGTAATAAAAAATATTTTTTACAATAACTTATGTCTATTTTCACTTCTTTTTGCTAAAGTAATGTTCATGCCGAACGCAGTAACGTATTTTAGAGGAAAAAAAAAAATTACCCGCTGATAACTGATCAATTCCTGGACCTGGGCGTTGCACGGCGCAAACTCGAGGCGTCACATAAAAGCGCTTCAGAGCCACGATTTTGTTTTTCTCTTGTCTCCAAAAAAATTGTAGTATAATAAGCTTAAAAAGTCAATAAAAAGACGTAAATACTTTTTGTAGTCTCAATAAATTCTTTCAATATTCTTAAAAAAAAAATCTGAAAAACACAGTTTTTCCCCTTAAATCAAGCAGTCTTATAAAAAATATGTGTATAAGTTATTTAAATACTTTGTTTTTAATAAATATTTTTAAACAGAGTAGATTACTCTGACTTTTAGATACCTATTTATGATACTTCGACTACGACTAACTCATTATCTAAGGCAAGGAGAATATTCCAACATGCTAGAAGCTAGAGTGCAATCTTCAGATTGATTATCCACACAATCGCTGCTACATTTTCGATGAATTTTTTTTTTTTTTCAATTTGCCTCTACGCAACATAAGCTTTTCCAAATGCGTAACTAATCGTTTAAGTAAATTCGTGTGACCCAATCGTGCACTAATATGCTGACTTTCTACTCTTTTTTTTATTCTATGAAACAAACAAGCAAATAATTGAACACTCCTACATAAATGTATGTAAATATTTCAGTTATATTTAACCATTTCCCTTGCCGTAGGTTTGGGTATTGTGACGCAAACGTATACATTGAAATTACTGTTTATGAACTCTTTTTTACCTACTCCAATAATAAATACCAAGTAAATAAGCACAAAAACAACCCACATAACAATTTGCAAACAACGATATTTTTAGACTTTCGTGCAGAGCTTAAAAATTTTAATTGCGAATAAATTATTCTTCACAAATAAGTCCTCCTACGCTACGCCTATAACTCTTTTTGCAACAAATAAGTCTTACACTATTCACATGAGGTATTATCATGTTATTGCAACTTGCAAGAAGAGTTTTCAACTTTCTCCGTGCAAAGATGTAGTAATGCATTCAAATTAATGTTAGACTTAGAATTTAGTTCAGTTTGTTTTTTAAGTGTGTGGAAAAAAACAAACGTAGAGAAGATACTATTTTGAAAGGGAAAGTAAGGAGGATTCGCGAAGTGGGTGACGAAGTCTCTCAAGCTTTAACAGAAATGCCACCTTTGATTTTATTAAGGCTGAAACATAATTACTTTTCAACGAAAGGTTTCGATAGCTTGCATTGAGAGATCAAAATATTTAATTTATGTACATTGTATACAAATGGTGTTTTTCTTAGTTTTTTAAGAAATTTCGATGGTTTTTGTGTATGGTTTGACATTTGAGAATGTCAAACCGTGTTGACGTTCCTGTTCAGTAATGCTTGACAATTCATCACTAATTAGTGTAATCTACCTATAGTGAAAGCAATGGCCGAATCACAGCTCACGTTATCGAGTGAGTGGGTGGCATCAGTGATCGAGTGAATGAGCTGCAATTTTTGGATTGTAGCACACGTGATCTCACGTATTGTATAGCTAACTAAAATTGTACCTATAGTAACAACGAGTAATTCACTAGCATATTTCGAGTAATTATTAATTCACAGGTGTTTATTGTTGATTTTTTTTTAACTAATTTAATTTTTTAAAAAAGCAAGTTTTGGTGAGAATTTCAGAAAACTAAAACATTGAATGCACTCGAGGTGGGTGTTGTTAAAAGAAGAGGCCTAGATGGGGGTTACTGTCTTTCGGTGGATGTGTCTGTATAAGGACAACGAGATGATCGGTTTGAACGGATGGGAACTTCTTTTTTTGGATTCGGTTGGTTGCTTGTGTATTGAATCCAGCAGCAAATCTGGAAGTACTCTTCTTTAGTAATAAATACAAGAACAATGTGCACAGAATTTCTTATATTTTCATTTCATGAATAATCAATGAGCTTTTCATGTGCCGGATGAAATTCCGTTCGGTTACTGATGAGATAATTCGAATTTGTGGTACTAGATTACTCGATAACGTGAGCGGTAATACCAAATTCACATAATTTCGTCACGAGCTATTCGATAACGTGTGTCGTAATTTGGAACAGTTGTTGATCGTTTTCACATCAATTTTACTCAATTCGATTCATAGACATCAACAAACAAAGAAATTCGCTAACGCTAAGAGAATATTGCTGATGTTAAAATGTTGAAGTATACACCGAAATGTCGATTCGTCGAGGTTCTTAGCTTTTTGGGTTTTCAACGACTCTTGGTTTCAACAAAACTGCTAAGCTTACTAACTATATAGCTCGATTAGTCATCAATTTATTGCAAAATCAGTTTGGTGACAATTTTATATTCTGGAGCTATCCTCTCAACTGGTCCACGTCATTCGGTTTAACGTCTGTCTCTTAATTACCTACTTTTTATGGGGTAATGTTAAGTTTTTGTTTTGTGCTGACAATCCAGGAACTCTTGAAGCATTGCAAGCCAAGAATCAGGGCATCACAAGGCATGGTTGTTAAAAAAGCGCTAGGCCCCGGGGCTCCACAATCTGTTGCGCCACACAGTTTATTTATTTATTTTATAGAAGCCATATATGATAAATTTATTGAAAAAAATAGTGGAAATGGAACTGATCGAATGGACTGTGTAACTCGCAGTTAAGCATTTGGAAAAGCTTATCTTGCGAAGAGGCAAATTGAAATAAAAATTCATCGAAAATGCAGCAGCGAATGTGGAATAATCAATCTGAAGATGGCACTCTAGCATATAGGAATATTCACCTTGCCTTAGATAATGAGTTAGTCGTAGTTGAAGTATCAGAAATAATTAAAAGTCAGAGCAATCTTCTCTGTTCAAAATTTTTTTTTTTTAAACGAAATACGAGTATGTAAATTTTTAAATAACTTATACACATATTTTTATTTAAGACTATTTAATTTAATGGTAAAAACTGTGTTTTTCATAATTTTTTTAATGCAAATTGAAAGCAGTTATTGAGTTTATGGTACCTACACCTCTTTATTGACATTTTAAGCTATCACTACTTGTTTTTGGAGACAAAATAAAAATAAAATGGTGGCTCAGGAGCACTTTAATGTGACGCCTCGAGTTTGCGCCGTGAAATATTCAGGTTCAGGTATTGACCAGTAATCAGTTACTAAATTTTTTTACTTACACGAAAGTCTAAAAATATCGGTGCTTGCAAATTGTTATGTGGGTAGTGTTTGTGCTTATTTACTTGGTATTTGTTATTGGAGTGAGTAAAAAGGAGTTCATAAACAGTAATTCCAAAATATGCGTTTGCGTCACAATATCCGAACCTATGGCAAGGGAAATGGTTAAATATAACTGAACTTACATTATGTAGTTTATTTGTTTCACACATTTTTTAAGAACAAACAAAAAAGTGCACGATTGGGTTAAACGAATTTACTTATATGAGCAAGCTAAAACTTTTATATGATGGATCAAGTTTTCAAATTTGCAGCTGGATAATTTTCAAATGCTATAGTTATAGTGGCAGGGAAACCATTTGGACCTGTACTATAAACTATACACGACAGTTCAGGAACCAACGTGAGAAATAACCAGCGAAACAATTGGGTAGATGTGGTTGTTGGACAACTTTTGGGGACAGTAGTTCCTAAATTTTAGTAAACCCTAAGAACTATTCAGGATCATGAAAAACTTACCTAATTTGAGTAATCGAAAACAGATCCAAAATATTTATTACTAACACTAAAGTATTTTTCTCAAATTTAAGAATCAAAAATGCTTTCGACAAGTGTAACCTTTCGCGAGTAATCAGCAACTAATCCGATACTAATTTAACTGCCTTGAAAAGCGTTTAATCGATTAACCTTTCACAATCGGCAGAAACTTGTAGGTCCCCGCTTTTTCTCAAAAGTTATGGATGTAACAAATGCACTAGAACTCGACGTTCGCCGCTGTATTTTTATTTTTTTATTTTTAGAAATATAAATACCCAAATATGTGTTCTTTGTTTTGGAAATCAGAGACCCTTTTACTTTATTTGAAGTTAAATTATTTTGTTAGTTGGCTGGTTCTATCGTTTCATTTGAAAACATTTTTTCCAACGCCATTAAATTTTTGTGTATTTTTTGTTACAAGCTAATCAACAAAACACTTGTAACCTATCCCATTTCGTTCTCAATTTCTTAAAAACCAAAATTAAATTACTCAGTCCAGTTCGTTTAATATCCGAGAGATTGAATTTTACTCACCAACCCAGCTGTTTTTTTTTTTTTTTTCTGAACAAAACGTTTTTTTATATCACAGAAGAAATTTTGATACCATCGAAGTTACTTTCCCTTTCAACTCAAACGCAGGACAAAAACCTTGAGATCTGGGATATTTACACTTGCATCATTAAGCTCTCATTGCAATTTCATTTGCTCCAAGGAGATGATGTTACTTCGGCTCATCCCTCTTATTATTTTCTTTTTTTGTTCGTCTTTTGTTTTTTAATCATTGTAAGTAGTTCCTTTGGTCGTGCTCAGCAGTGTCCATTCCAAAATATCAAGAACCTTCAAAGCCCAAACTGTATGGAATATGCAGACGGTGTTAAATGGACTTGAAAAAAGGAGAAAGATCTTTGAATTTAAATTACACTAGATAATGTAATATCCTGCAAAAATATAAAGCAGAACTGTATTAAAGAAACGGCAAGGAAAGCACTCAGACTCAGAAATGATTTTTGGTAATGGTTGGGCAGTTCAAAAGCATAGGATGGGCTAAAAATTAATTAAATGACTTAAGCAAGTCGGTATTTTTGCGTTTGAGAGACAGGTAGTACAATAAGAAAGTAAAAAAGCAATATATTCTATTTTCTCTTTTAAATTCAGGTCGGTACGAGTATACATAGGTACAAGCAATTGAATTCTATTTGAATATGCAAATCGTTGAGGGGGAAAATGTCATTCAAATCATTTCTAAATACGCTGTTTCTTAGATGTGTTTTGTCGTTTCATAAAAATTATGGGTATCAATTTCTCAGTTCAAGGGGCGATTACTTCGGAAAACTTCCCCATTATTCAAAAGTTTTTGTTGGGAAATATTTTTGGGAACTATGGGTCCAACATTAGTGTAGTACGTTTGTACAAAAGCGATAAGGAGCATTCAGGTTTAGATGCAAGCTTGTTGTGGTGAAATCAGTTATGGTCAATTAATTGTTCTCAATTTGTGTTCATTTTCAATATTGAAAGGGCATACTTCTAATTCTAAAAATAAAATCTAGCAATTCACACTCTTACCTGCATCAGAACGGATGTTGGCCACAAAACAATTTACATAAATCGGATGCCCGCAGAGTCAGCAAGGGAAATGAAGTGACTGCACGCATGCAAAATTCTCATTTGCAGCAATTCGTTTTGAAGTCCTTGGAATCCAATTCAAATTAATTACAAAAACGGTGGAATACGGTTTTTCCGACATCAACCAGATGCCAAAGTTGTGGATTTTGGTGTTAAATGTGTTATCAAATACTTTCGCACTCTATGGAGGAAATCAGGGGGTTGATAGGACCATACTTTCGGGTGACGACTAATGAGAAGAGTTTCTGCATGCTGTTGAACAGGATTAACACATTTTGGAATTCAACTAATAACAAAATAGGTAAGTTGGAAATGTGTGAAAGTGTAAATCACTAAAAATGTCGTTTTTATATTTTTGGAACGAAGTATGTTTTGTCTCTGTACAGTGTACAGCCATAAAATAAAATCCCGTTACAAATATGTAGGTACATTTATTTCTTGGGAAGGCAATAAGAGAATTATGGTATTCTTTGGTGACGAATTCTTGCTAATGGTCACACCTTGTGAGGAATGAAGTGGGCTTACATTTTTTTGCCTATTTAGAACAGCTAACCGAGAAAGGGATTTTCATGGCAATGGAATTACTGTCGGAGAATTTGCCAATTACTCGCGAAAGGCAGTAGACGTAGAAAAACATGTTTTGCTTTCTGTTGGGATTCGAACTTCGACCCTCGAACCATCCACATAACAGGCAGAAATGCTTGCCGTTACTTCATAGGCACCACATTTGGTTTCCCAAAACGATGTGACGTTTCAGATAACGGCCCACCATTTGAAATAGAAGAGGTCACGAAATTTTACTTAATTTAACTACGGATGTGTCTACATGTACCTAAAACAAACTTGTACGAGTCATTTGATGCAAAAACTGAAAAAAAGGAGAGGTTTATGCTAACCTGGAGCACTCACACCTAATTGCCAATCCATTGTACTACCAGGGTGACAGCGTTCCATTGTTTTGTGTGCATTAGATGGAAATAAGATGGTTGTAATTTCACATATAACCTCAAGGGTGGCATCCAGATGAAACTGGGAGGCCGAATGAAAATAGATGCCCAGAGCGGCTTACCTACTGAACACTCTACCACTGCAGCACGGCTAAAAAAATGTGGTATAGTTCTTCTCGATCTTCAATTTTTTCAACTGAAAGTTCTGTGATTTTATAGGAAATCTAAAATTATCTTATGTTTTGAGGTCGCAACTAGCAGCTAAAAACTTTATGTTAAAAAACTTGCACATGAACAACTACAAGTTGTGTGATTAAGAAATAAAACAATTTGCGCTTTGTATTTCAATGAAAAAACTGCTAACGGCTAAAATTTCTCGTGAATTCTTTCAGAACGATGAGATTATCAACTCAAACGACTGCGTAAGCACCTTTTAGGCACGGTTGCCACCTGCAATAAAATATAAGTGTCCAAAAATTACAAAAATAATGGTTGATTCCGATGAAGAAAGAGAAAGGAAGGGAAGAACACCAAGTTCTCAAACCGAAAAGGCAGCATTAGGATCGCTTGTTTGATTAGACATAGAAATGTAATGATAGGTATGAGCTTCAGAGTAAAAAAAAAAAAATATCCAAGAGTGGAAAGCCAAGAAACAGGCCTAAAGACCTTAAGACCACCCATCAAACATAGTGGTAAGACCGCTGTCATTTCGGAAGATTTGGAAAATTTACTTTTGTAGACTCAACTTAAACGATGACCAAGAATGCCATGCTTCGACTCCGATATTTTCAAGGCAGCTACAGATAAACTTGAAAGGAGGATGCACAAACTGCATGATTTAGTCGGGAGAAAGCATGTTCAATGAATGGAAAGCTTATAATGGCACCGATTATAAAGAAATACGCATCTTCAACATCGCGTCTCTAACCTTGTCAGCAAATTCTTACAGCACACGGGAGGACTTGGACAGTGTTGGAAAAAACAAGCTGTACATCGTCATCACTAATTGCCAAAAAAAACTAGGTTTTCGGTTCTTAACCATTTCAAGACGGGTACGGTACACATATGTACCAGCAAAAGTGAACAAGTGTTTTTTAGAGGGATAAGACTTCGAATAGAAATAAAACACAAGAAAATCGTCCATCAACTTGGCTTTATTGGAAGGATAATTTTATGCTATTAATGTTTAAATATGCATGTAACCGCCGCAGCTGGCTCGAATGAACCCAAGTCTAGACGTTAAATTTTTAACGACTTTTACGAGCATTTGAGGCCGTATGTCGGCAATATCGCCACGAATGGCTTCCAAGCCCATTAACGTTTCTGATTTGTTGACGTAGACGAGCGACTACCTTTACATATCCCCAAAGAAAATAATCCAATGGTGTTAAATTACACGATCCTGGTGGCCGATTGACAGGTCTATTCCGCAAAATTATGCGCTCATCGAATGTTTCATTCAATAAATCGATTGTGACGTGCGCTGTGTGGCATGTAGCGCAGTCTTGTTGGAACCATATCTCATCCACATTCATGCCATCCATAATTCGGAAACAAAATAGTCGGTTATCTTGGCTCTCTACCGGTCTCCGTTCACGGTAACTGGCTCGCCAGCATAATTTCGGAAGAAGTATGGCCCAATGACTCCTCCACCAGCCCATAGAGCACATCAAACAGTCAGTTTTTGTGGATGTAATGAGGTCTTAAGGTACTCATGTGGATTTTCTTCACTCTAAATGTGGCAATTTTGCTTATGTTGACGTAACCCAATCAAATAAAAATGAGCAAAATTTCGCGATGAAAATCAGCATCCAGATCAATCTCATTTTCAGCCCGTACACCAAAATCACCACGCATTGAATGATCTTTAAATCTTGCACAACCTGGGATGTTGTAAGGTTGTAAGCCAAGGTTGCCCAAAATCTTCCATAAAGTTAATGGACAAAGCTCCAATTTGCTGTGCACGATTTCGAATCGATTCATTCGGGTCCTCTTCAACACTTTGCTCTACAGCGGCAGTTGTTTCTTCGGTGCGCACTGTTTGACGTCTCTGCGAATGCGTATTATCACATAAAGTAAACGTAATGCGAAAACGATCCATGGCTAACCGAATTAATTACTCTGGTGACGGTTATGTCGACCATAAAATGGACGGAGCTTGCGGTAAACTTCCCGAACTGAACCATTATTTTCGAAATAAATTTGCACGATTTGCAAGCGTTGTTCATGATGAAATGGCAAACCAAACTGAACATAAATGTAGGATGACTACATTTATCAAATACGAAAACAACCTAAATTAAAGCCAAACATTTGGGCATTTGCACTATTTTAATTCCAAATCATTTCTTTTGTATGTAAAGACTTAAGGTTAGAGCTAAAACTATAAATGTAAAGTAACTAAGGATTATTCGGTAAAAGAATTCGGTTATGAACAGTAAAGCAAAAGACAAGAAAAAAAGCAAAGTCAAGTGAATGTCAAATTGAATATCCAAATTTAAATTACTTTTTTTTATATCTTCTTATATTTAACTTAAAAATCAAAACTAATTAAAACCTTTAAAGTGAATTAAAACTTTATTTAAACTATAATCTTTAGCGTTTTAACTTTAATCCTTTCCCTCCCCCTACATAAATGACATTAGAATTGCCCGATTTGACTACAAGTTGTCAGTTGCAACCCTATTTGTAAAACCATTCTATACAAAAAATCACCCGATATAACTAAATCCAAACGAAGCGAGAGCCTAAAGTGATTCATAACATCAAGAGTTAATTCCGCCTTGGGTCTCATCAAGAGATGGAATTCCAAAACCTTTGTTACCAAATTCTTCTATATCGCCTATGTCCGTTCTTGTATGAGTCTCAAGCGTAGGGGCCATATCAAGTAGTTTGTATCTGAAGGATCGAAAGCGTCAAAATAGAGCAACTATCAACAATTAATCCAAAACCTAGAAGTCAAAATTGATGTGTTTGGCGTCATGTTCATGAAACTGACAGCTTTCTCCTTTAGAGCTTATCTCCTTCAATACAAGTCCCCGAAATGTAAGATTTTTTTCTATTTTGCTCACCGTACATACTATAGTCTCAAAGAACCCTTAACATTCATGCGGAGAACCTTTCAACTCCTTGTTTTAAAGTCCTGTTATTAAACAGTCTTTCAGCCTTATAGCTTAATTTAAGTTTTAGTTTTTTTTTTGTTTAGTATTGTTTAAGTAATTGTAAGCTTGTGATAATGTAATGTAACTAGAATTAAAATATAGCAGACAGGTAAACCACCTGAACCTATTTTTTTCTTTATGGACACTCAACAAACATTCCATGTTGGTCAATGACCACGACACGAAAATTATAAATTTTTCAATGTTTCTTCTAAAAAATTTAAAAGAAGATTGAAAAGGAATGTGTTTGTGTTTATGTGTTTGTCGTAATAAATTGCAATAATATTTTTTTTTTTCATACCTACTGTCTTTGGTATGCAAATCAAAATGATTGTTCATGTCAAAAATAATAATTAGTTTTTAATTACTTTGTTCCAAACAAATCATGTTGAACACAGACGGTAAACTAGGAAGCAAAAGACAGTAGGTATGACTTGTATGTAGGTATGCCATTTGCTTAGATTTTATCCAATGGAAAAATACTACCTAAACGTACATTTAACTTAAATCAAAATAGCAAATAGCTGAATCAACACTCCCAAGGTTGCCTAAGACCTAAAATCTTAGATGAGAACTGAGAACCAGTGCCAAACGTGTGTAACCCTTTAAGTATACCTACACATGTAGCTAATTATATATCAAAACAATCAAATGCTAAATTGCGTGACCAAGGCATACCTCATCTTATCTATTAACAATGCCCATAAATCAGCAGTTTAGTTAAGTGTAGTGTCACCATAATTATTAATAAGTTCGTATACATAAAACAAAACAACACTTTTTTGTATCATGGCAAACGATGTCATTAACTAAGTAGCACCGAAACTCGAATTCCGCAGTTCTTAATTGTGGAGAAGATTTCTTTATAAATAGTTGATAATTTTTGTAATTGTAAGTATTCCGCATTACAGTTCGTTGAAAGTAGTTAAGCAGGCAGTAAAAGAGAAAAGAACAAAAAAAAAAAAAATGCGTTACATCCGAGTAGTACTGGCATTGTGTGCAATTGTGTTACTCTGTGCAGCTGCACCCGCCGCGCAAGATAAAACCGAATTAAGTTCAAATGCTGTAGACTTGTTGGCAGTTAATACAGATACCGCCGCACACGAAAATGAGTCCAATCGAAAAACTCGACAGTTTTTCTACAATCCCTACGGATACGGAGGCTATTACGGTGGTTATGGTGGTTATTATGGCGGCTATGGCGGATACGGATTGTATGGATATCGTTATCCAGGCTTTTATGGCGGCGGATACCCATACTACTCCTTCTACGGATAAGGATATTGTGAATTCGTGTCAAAATGCTACTGATTCTGACAATGTCGTTTAAGTACTTTAATTTTAAATAAATCAATTAAACAGTAAATTATTCCTTAAACTTAAATTTAGTTTTAAAACGATACAGACGCTATGTTTTTGTTTTTACTTTTATTAAATAAAGTTGATTGGTTCAAAAAGTGGATTGGTTCGGTCGGTCATTTATTAAAGTAAAAGGGTTTCCGAATTCTACAGAATGAAGCAACAAGCAAGTCTCAATATAATTTAAGATTCTTCAAAAATATCTCTACAACGACAAAACTAGTATGGCTTTCTTTGAGTTCAAAAGGGCTTTTAAAATTTCGAGGTAAAGCTCAAAGCATGACTGTAAGTTTGGTTTGAGTGCAGACTTAAAATGAGTTTGGTTAGGTTTGCAAAAGCAAATGATTTATTTATTAATAAAGAAATAAAGAAAGACTTCCAAGCATTCAAGAGAATTGTCTTGTTCACTACAAACAAATTTTCGATCGAAATAAGAGATCGTCATACGATGAACTTCTACGATTTTTCCGAATTTAGGGTTTTGACTTCCAAATTCATTTTTGAATAAAAAAAAAAATTGGAGTTTTCATGCTCTTCAATAGGATTAAATATCAGGTTTACGCGCCCTATTAAAGCTTTCTTAAGCTTTTAAAACATCGGTTATTGAGTTTGACACCAAGTAGAGCTTAAGCTTTTGAAACAGCGGTAGAGTACGGTCACCACGTATAGAAATTTATTTGAAAAAAAAAATAGGTTTTACAAATAGCGTGCTGCGTGCCTAAATCATATAGGAACAAAGAAAGTTGACTCGATATAGACGTTATTATTAAGCGGTGGGTATCGTTGTGGTTTAGGTATCTTCCCTAGAAGTAGTGAGGTGGTATAATAGCTGCTCAAATGAGGAAAAACGCTCAGGAGAATCGTTCGACGTAGTTTATTAACAACAACATCTTGTTGATTATGACCAAATTCTGCACACTGGGTGACATTACCTGCTGTAAATTCCCTATTAATGAACAGTTTTCGCTTCAAGGTACCTACTTTTCAGAAGCTGAACCTATCTGCATAACGTAAAACCCCGAAATCACAATCAAAGAAGTCAGGGAGGCCGCAAGGAACTTCAAACAAGGCCTTTGTGCTATGTTGATGGCATATCATTCTCGCAGCTCAAAGCTTATTGAAGGAGGGAGATATTCTGCTCAAGCAATTTCGAGAAAATTACATTCTTCCAATATACAAAAAGAATAGAGGTACGCATGGTTGTGCGATAAATTACCGTTTGGTAAAGCTGATGTCCACAACTTCGAAAACCGTTGAGCTTGTGCTAGGAAGCCCACTGCAAAAAAATTAGAAGGCTCTCTGATGACCAATTTGGGTAAGCCAACAACAGATGCACTCCACAGCATGAGGGTCCATATGGAGAGTCTTCGTAGTTAACTGGAAGTCATGCTGCATGTTGTTCTGACTGACAGCAACATGACTTCCTGCCAACAACCACAAGTTCCGATATGGATGGCTCTTAGAAAAAGAAGAGGTCCAGAAGCCAATGCGTAAATGATCGGGGAATAGTGACAGATTTAAACTGTCTACGTAGAGTCACTGAAGAACTGGAAATCACAGTAGGTGTAGACCTTGTATCACAGTCCTTGACTACCAACCTTACTTACTTAAGGTGGCGCTACATTCCGGGTCGGACTAGGGCCTCAACCAACATGTTTCTCCAGGCAGCTCGGTCCCTAGCTAGCTGCCTCCAGTTTAGCACGCCAAGTTGGTTGAGGTCCTCTCCTACTTGCGTGCGCCACCTGAGTCGCGGTCTTCTTCTACTGCGCCGTCCCTCGGGATTGGATTCGAAGACTTTCCGGGCCGGAGCGTTGGTGTCCATTCGCTCTACATGACCCAGCCATCTAAGCCGCTGGACCTTAGCGTACAATTCGTCGTTAAATCTTCTTCTCCACTCTCCATCTATGCAGACGGGACCAAAAATCGTCCGAAGAATTTTTCTCTCGAAGCATCCTAAAGCGTTTTTGTCTATCTTTGACGACGTCCATGCCTCTGCGCCATATATAAGAACCGGGATGACAAGTGTCTTATACAGGGACACCTTAGTTCCTCGAGAGAGGATTTTACTACCCAATTGCATTCTTAGTCCGAAGAAACAGCGATTGGCAAGAGTTATTCTTCGTTTGATTTCAGCGCTGGTGTCGTTGTCTGAATTAATAGCGGTGCCTAGGTAGACAAAGTCCTTAACTACCTCAAAGTAATAGCTGTCAATCGTGACGTTCTGTCCAAGACGACCAACCTGACTACCAACCTCGAGCGTAAATTGTTTAGAAACTTAAATTGAGCTTAAGCTGCATATTAGGCTGCAAAAAGCGTTCGTCCACAACTGAATCGATCTTGAAGAAAACCTATGACGTTTGACAGGCAATAAGTAAGATGGCGTAACAGAGCGGCAAGAACCGTACTCATAGCGCATTTCTCACAACCATATTATGTACCTTGTGAGCAATGCGGGGCCCTATAACTTTCTGCCGGTTCCGAACAACTAATCGATAAGGGCTTTAAATGGCATGGAATTACTATCGAAGGACTGGCCGATTCTTAGCGAAAGGCGATTCGGGTCCGGACCCCCCCCCAATCGGGAAAATAAAAGATGTTATTTGTAATATTTATCGGCTCCTAATGTTCAAATTTAGTTACGGGACGGAAAAATATAGCATGAGCAAGACAAAAAAGTAAAGGAGAAGTAATATTATTATTTAAAAAATTCAAGAACTTTATTGATCATTATTACAATTCATAAAAAACTGAAGAACATGCTACCTCAAACACTAGTAAATTTTCGAGGTTTTTTGAAAAATTTCGCTAGAATTTCGTCCACGGCAAATTCAATATGGGTATGGATATTTAAAGAAGCAAGACCATTTAGTCGTTCCTTTCCCATCGTATTTCTCAGGTAAGTTTTGATTCTCCTCAACGTCGAAAATGGTCTGGAGTTGCTGCAGTTACAGGTAGTACTGCCAACTGCCAAAACTCGCAAAATATATCGACATTCTTGAACGACTTGCTACTGATAACCTGAAAAATATCGTCAGATTGATGTTTGCATATGTGTCTCGATCCGATAAAAGTGACTTACTTGGCAAAAAATCGGTTGTTGGATCATGATTGCTTACACAAGTTCGTTTACTGAATATTCATGAAGCGCAATCAGAAATTGTAACATCGCTATTTTTTCACAAAATATAAATTCAGAGAAACGATTTTTCACATTGGTTTGAATGGTACATCAACGCCTTTCAGAGCGTGCCGTGTAAGCTTTCACTTTTGCCTAAAAGGTGCCTTTTCTCACATCGCGTCACATATAAACTTTTTTACATGTAAATTTTTGATCGAAAGATACTAACCAGTAAGGCATTAAGTGCATTTTGGGTGTTCTGGCCGTTGGATCTGGATTCGTTGTCTCCACATCTTTTCTGACAGAAAATTTTCTTTCGATCAATCCGATATATTTTCGTAAAATGTGTAGAAGTCAGCGCATTTCTTTTCGTTAAATTCTTGTTTAAAAAACAGTTGCCCGAAACTTTGGAAAATGGATTTGTGTTCCGAGAACCGACTTTTGAGTTGAGAAATGAACGTATCAAGAAACGGAATGTAGGAAGAAATTCTGTAGTAGTCTTCAATACTTTGTGCTTGAACGTTGCAACGATTTTTTTGTTGATTGCAACGGCGCGCGGCGGCGGCGTCGGCGGCGGCGTGGCAATTTCATTAACTGATCCCATAATGTGACAGGCGATTTGGAATTCAATAGTCGAAATCGCTGTCAAAAGATGCAATGCATTTTGCGAAGTATCTCGATATTTCCACCTTTTGATTTCTTCCAAAGATTCAATAACAGCCGGTTGCAATTCAACGTACGTTCTAACTACTTCATGAGACTGAGCCCACATGGTAGGACAAACAGACTTCAACTTTTGTTTTTTTTTCTCACTTTTGTTTATCATTTTTGAAATGTCTTGGTGTAGAACGTCTTGTCTTTTAGGCCAGTGAAAAAATGCTTCAATCGCTCCGATAGTTCCTAACACATTTTTGATTCCTGACACTTCGCACGCTGCATTGACTGCCAAACTAAAGCTATGTGCAGCGCAATGTACATAAATTGCCAGGGGGAAATACGATCTCAGATGAGCCTGTGCACCAATGAATTGGACACTCATTGCCGGAGCTCCATCGAATCCTTGGCCATACATATATGAGCAATCGACGCCAACATCATGTAAATAATTTCTGATTGAATCTGCTAAACCTCGTATACATAAATAAAATTTTGAGTAATGGACCCCCCCCCCCCCCCCCCCCATGCCCAAATCCTGGATCCGCCACTGGCACTGGGCAAGCGTGTTATTATCAAACATTCATCAGACATCCCCATAATTTGATACTTTTGAGCTAAATAACAGGATTTTATCCTCTTTGATTGGAAAATATTTGAGTAGGAATTGAAGCACACAATCCTGCGGACAACAGGATATTTTAATCATATATGAAATGTGACACACAAAATAGAATTGTTTTACGTCTAATGTGCTTATATCATCAGCTTATCCTAGACTGTTCATTATTTCTTTTTATTTACTTCATTGTCATTACTTTTCTTGTTTGCCATACGCTCGGCCAAAGGATACTTACTCAACGTCAAAATCTCTTTATTATCATTAATACGTTTCTGAATGCTAATGTCACATAAAAGACAATCATTAATAATATCATATCCAAATCCATTCAGATTTTCTGGATCCCTTTTGTATTTTGATTTTATTAGAATGACTCATAACAATCGAAATAGGAGAGAAAAAATATCATTAAGTTTGTGGGGCCTAATCTAACACATGATGTGTGTCCTTAGATTGACGTCAAATGCACAAGGTAATGTCAAAAAGGGAAATTTATGAATAGGATGAAGCATAATCTAGGCTTGGATCATTACTAGCTCGTTTAATACTAAATTGAAGTTGTATGGGCTCTGTGCAATCAGTTTCGTTCCTTTTTTCTTTGTTGGTCGGGATACACCTCATAAAGAAGTGTTCTTAATTGCTTTTGTTCCAAATTTGTGTTAACTTCGAAAGTTTTAAATATTTTGACTTTATAGGTTGTTGATAGGTACCTACTGTTTATAGCGTCATCGGGTTACTCTTTAACGTTTGTAGGCAAAGTTGATGGTCCATTATAAAACAAACATTTATTTATTTTTCTATTAACTCGACAGGCCTAATATCTAATAAGCCAGCTTCCTTTATAAGCACTCGTCGGCGTCGTTCTAGTGAACGAGACAAAACGCATGAATAATAATCGAATAAAGTCAGTGGTTGGTCCAGTCTCCTTCAACTCCACTCTATAGGCCTAAATCATTTACATGATTACTTTACATATTTCCTCGTTGCCAGGTGATAAACAGTTTCGCACACCGCACGTCGGCATTGTAAACTAATAGGCCGACATAATTCAACGGATTTGGTATAGTGAATCCCAAGCATTTACTGCTACCATGTGAGAACAATTTAAATAAAGTATGGCAATTAGAAGTACATCTTCATTTCGTGTTTGCCTGTCCATATTATTTATAGGGATGCTACCCACTATAAGACCTTAAGCTGAAAGAAGGATTAGAAGAAATCATTATACGAAAGACGATGTCATAAATAAATGGTGGTATTTTCATCCGGAATAATGTATAAATAAAAATTAATTAGTAGATGGGATGTAATGACAATTGTAGATAATAATAACATTTTATTACTGAGGGGCGACTGGCTGCTTTGAGATTGTGGACATGTTTTGGTTTGGATAAATAAACAACGAGAGTAGGTAAGGTACATTGGTAGTTATTATCTCAAATCGGCTAGTTGGTACATAGGTTAAAGTGGCTGTCAGCTCGGCTGACACACTTAGGCCCGTTGGGCCCATTGTAGTACCAGGCTGATTGGTACATATGCAAAATGGGAATGGATTATGAAAACTTGTTGAGTACGCAAATAATAAAATTAGGCTTGGGTTCAGTAGATAAGTATTTAATATTTTCCTATTTTAGAGAAATCGGACACGTGCAAGTCATTCCTTAAACTCCAAACTAGTGGCCCTCCATAATTTAAGCAACTTGGACAGGGAGAGGTGTTGCTCTAAATTTTAAAACAAAGTGCGCAGGGGGTAAAGGAGATTTTGAAGCTGGCTATGTCACAGATATACATAAAATATAAAAGCCTAAACATTATAACTTCCTGTACAAACATGGGGATTACATCAGAATGATAAACTTCCGCAACCGTACATACATACAAAGGGTGACGCAAATTGAACGGGAGCCCCGGTGCCTTGCGCAGTTCTCACAACCATGTTTTGTAAGGGAATGGAGCCAATTTACAATTTTCTTCCGATTCCAAAAGACTAATGAAGAAATCGCTTTTAATAGCAACGAATTTACTATCAGAGGACTTGTTAATTCCTCGCGAAAGGCAAAATTCGTGGAAAATTATTTTTAGTTTTCTGTTGATATGCGAACCACGAACCTCCCATGCCTGTTACGCCATTATGACACGGGCAACACAACTATCGCAATCACGATCAATAAAAACTTATAATTTAAGTACTGATGCAAGGTTGAAAAAGGTCTTTTGTTGTTAATCGACTACTCTAACATTTAAAAGATATTCGCAGTAGTATTTTAATTCCTAAAAATTTTTTTTTTTTTTTATTTATCTATTATCTATTCTAGTAGTAGATAGCAGTGATTGGAAGGAATTTATGTAGACGATATTTATATTCGACAAGATGGCGAGCGCTACGTGCACCACATGCAATGATACCATCGCTATTTTGTGTAAAATGCTTCCTGACCATGTTATTTCTTCAAGAAACTATCGTCACTGAGATTTTGTATGTAAGGTAATGTTTATGCAAAAGGTTCACAATTAATTCAATGCTCCAAAAATGGAATTAGTGAAGTAATCGAGAACAAAGACGAACAACTGTGCGAATTAATAATGGGAAACTTCATGAAAGAATATCGTTCACCGATCGATCCTGTGGCGGTCATTTGTTTGATTTTTTTTTTTACGTTATTATTCGTTGCCTTCCCTAATCCTAATCTAATCGTTTTTTAAAGATACGAAAATGAAATCTCTTATTTCAATCTTTCAGTCCAACCACATCATGTGTATAGAATAATTGACATCGTCCAAAAGAGAATATAAGGCCAGAACAAAAACTCATTGAATTATTAAGAATAAATGTGACATTACAAAAAAGGGGCAGACGAGGTCAGTAGATATGTGCCAGAATGCGACATTTGGAGAGATCGCTGTCAGAATCTCTGGGGTTATTAATAGATGACGTTTGTATTTTGTGAATTTTTTAGAATAATCAATTGTCTTGAGGCATAACAGATCTAAATGCAGAGCTTTACCCTATATGTACGTAACTATATACTTATAGCTCTCTCAATATACCTACTCAATATAAAACTTTTTCAATTTCAAAACTATACTGTGTTTAATATGCATTTGAAGAAAGTAACTGATACTTTCTTTGAAAATTTATAAATATAGTAGCATTCCAAAAATTGTAGCTGTTCGTCGCATTAAATTTGCTAATAATTGTACTCCTTTACGAATATACTTTCTGAAGAGGCCTTGAAGACAAAATCAAAGGCTGCATATGAAAATTCTTCATTAGTTAGATAAAAGATGACTTGTTACCAGATCCATCTTTGTATTGGAAATTTGATAGAAATATTGAAAGAAATTTTCTTAATTTCCGACCCTATAGGATCTTGAAATGTCTAGAATTGTGTGATATGTTGGCAGAAATGTTTAATGGAATCTATAAATATGTGATAATGGATTGACTGTGCATTGCGAAATTAGTTTTGGTAATTAAATAACTAAATAAGAAGCGAGCCTAATAATACCCCGTTTCTCATAATTATTACTAAACTATAGTAAGTCATTGGTTCGCCTGGTTTAAGAAAGATACGTGATTGATTTATCACATAACTGACATTCGAAATGGATAAACTTAGTCGTGGAACAATCCAAAGCTGACAGACCTCTCGACGATTTCTGAGGTCAATATGCCATACCTCAACGAAACGGATCACTAGTGTTTGGCATTTAAATAAGAGAATGTTGTTCCCTTCTTGATCGCGATTCATGATGCTCGTGTGTCGTGGAGATAAAGGTTTACCTAGGTTAGGTTCTAGGTACCTATTTTTCTCCTGCTTTCTCTTTCTCTCACTATCTCTATCTCTCTCTCTCTCTCTCTCTCTCTCTCTCTCTCTCTCTCTCTCTCTCTCTCTCTCTCTCTCTCTCTCTCTCTCTCTCTCTCTCTCTCTCCTCTCCCTCTCCCTCTCTCCCTCTCTCCCTCTCCCTCTCTCTCTCTCTCTCTCTCTTCCTCTCCCTCTCTCTCTCTGTCTGTCTGTCTGTCTGTCTAACTGTCTGTCGGTCTGCCTGCCTGTCTGTCTGTCTGTCTGTCTGTCTGTCTGTCTGTCTGTCTGCCTCTCTCTCTCTCTCTCTCTCTCTCTCTCTCTCTCTCTCTCTCTCTCTCTCTCTCTCTCTCTCTCTCTCTCTCTCTCTCTCTCTCTCTCTCTCTCTATTTTCAGGAAAAAAAAAAAATTCTACTCTCCTACTATGTTGTGATTTCCATATCAATCAGCAATCTGCCTCATTGCTCTTGTACATGTGCCTTAGGGCGGTCCTTAGGAAAAAAAAATTGGGGGCGCCCCCAGATTAGTTCTTAATCAGGAAAAAAAAATTTGTTGATAACAAATGATATGATAAATAAAAAAATCTAATTTAAGGTCCATGTCAAAATAGTACTTACTTTGGCGGATTGAGGGAAATAAGAAATCAGCCTTTTTGATTATTAACAATAGAGTATAAACAAATGATCTAAATTTTATCAAACATACACGCGGCTGGCTGTAGAGCCTAATTCGAAGTCTTTCCGTTGATTGCTTCAAAAATGGCTGGGAAATAGGGCCAGGAAGGGTTAGAGATAAAAATATGAAAAAATTAGGGAATTTTTTTTCATTTTTTAGAATCGATTTAGGGGGCGTCGCACTAAATTTTCGTAAAAAAGTGAAATAAGGACCACCCTAATTTACCTACAAACATTCATATACAAAGTTGGGAAAAGATATTTATAACAATTTTCCCATCCCCATCGATCCAAGAAAAAGCACGCTCATATTCTTCATTCCTGTCTCACGTCCACTTGAAATTGCTTTTGTTTCTATAACTTGCTATAAAAGCATGTTTCGCTTGTCGCATACATATTTCATTACTCCGCAATTACCGTAAGTATTTGTTTCAAAGTAAAGAAGTTGATTAACTGAAAGTTACGTGATTTTTAATTGTGCTTCTGCTGAACAAGACTTCTTTAAACCGGGACGATCCTCACGGATTAGATCTCAAGTAAAAGTTTACACTGAATACCACACCCAGAAAAAATGAACCAAAATCCACACCAGAGGACCTTATATGAATATCTAATAGAATACATATCGTTAGGCGTGTTGTTTGTAGGCTTTTAATGTTGTTGTTGCTGTTGTTTTTTTTTTTTTTTTACTTTACTTCTCGCATCAGAACAATTCCAACTTTTTTAATTAGTCTTGCTTGAAAATAATCGAATCATGCAATTGACAGTGCTTCCTCCTCAAATCAAATTATTTCTTTCCCTTTGATGGTCGATGGGTGCATATTTATGTATATATGATGTGGGTGGTGTCTAAGATCTGATATTCCTATAACGAAATGGGTAGGTATAATTAATTGTCATTTCAATATTCTACACTCTCGTACTGTTATCTGAACCGTGCGGCACTTTTTTCTGTAATTTTTTTTTTCTTTCTTTTTCAGCTCGATTCCTTTCAAATTAGCTTACTCGTTAGCTTTCTTATGAATTTGTGAATTTTATTCCTCAAGAGGGAAATTAATGATATTAATTTAAAGGAAGCGAACGAAAATAAAAAATTGAATTAAAAAGTTTTAATACACTCATTGTTACCGAAGAAGAATCGAATTGCACGAATGATTCAGATGCTGCTTACTCAGTGGAATTGTTTTGCAATTAAGTTCAAGGGTTGGCAGCAATTAAGGCTTGATATAACTTTTTTTTTTAGATGAGTTATGGAAAACGGAGTATAAGAAGAAAGGGTTGAGTTAGCACGAAATTCTTGTGAATGTTTCATAAAACAACAGGGAGATTGTGAGATTAATTTTGTTCACTTTTCTCTTGAGATGAGAATTTCTTTAGGTTAATCGTTAAGTCTGTGGAGAAGTATAGGAAGGGATAAATTGAGTTAGAAATTATATTGTAATTGTGTTAATGGAACAAGTAGATAAAAATTTCCAACAGAAACGATGTTACAACAAAGTAAGTAAGAATCTACCAGATTGACCTGGTTGATTCCCAGATGGAACTTGACAGGAAAAAATTAAAGCTGTCCATGTCCATATCAAAAATTAATATCAGCACAGGGTTCAAATAAGATTGTGATTGAAAAAATGTCTAAAAAACTTTCCTTGACGGCTTTACAATAACCTTCATATCCTTTTCATGCAGCGGTATACGTGGCATGATGGTAAAAATGTCTGCTTGTTAATCCAGAATTTCTTGGTTCAAACACTAAAAGAGGTAAAAATGTTTTTCCACGGCCGGCGCGAGGAATTGGCAAGTCCTCCGAAGGTAAAATCATTGCCATGAAAAGCGCTTTCTCGATTAGCCGTTCGGAACCGGCAGAAAATCGTAGGTCCCGTCCATTCCCTCACAAAACATAGTTGTGAAAAATGCGCTAGGCCCCGAGGCTAATCGCTCTGTCGCGACACCCTATTTATTAATTTTTATACTCAAAAAGATTCATACCTATCAATCCAAAAAGTTGTGTCAAACATTACCTATACAGCCGAAGATTTTGACCCTTCACAGACACCCACAAATACCATAACAACTATTCTAAAATATTTTACATCGGATGCCTAATTTGTACCAATACAACACAATATCTATGCAAGATAATGTTTCAGTTGTAAGATAAATATCACATCTGTGAAATGTAAAAAGTGCGGTCACAGACTTTATTAGAAAATAAATTATTACAAAATCAAATAAAATACAAAAGTTTACTTATTTCATCAGTAGAAATACAAGATCCCAAACGGAGTAAACAAAGCAGTGAACTGAGACAAAACTTCTTATAAAAAAGTAGTTTCAATAACTCCTAAATTTCCTTTTACCCACTCTAATTTAACTACGCCCTGCTGGTCAACTTTCATCCTCCACTACGAATAAATGAATACTATTTTCTCATTTAAAACTGTTAACAAAGTTACTCTTAAAAGCCCAGTTATACGAATTAAGAATTTATGACTTTAAAGTTAAACCCCCAAACGCGAGTGAACCTACCTATGAAGAGGGTTCCTGTCTTGCTTGTCATTCTATAGAACAGCGAGTAGGTATAAGATGAGAGAGGATGATGATGAAAATGGGTTAAATGCTGACACAGTCAAAATTCATGTTCAATGAATTTATCTGAATGTTTTATTACTTCAATAAGTGGCTTCCATCATTTATCATCAGGATTTCATCAAAAGGATCTCGATTTATATGACGGCGAGGAGGAAGTTGGAAATTACAACCGTGTGGGCTGGGTCTATATAATATGATAAACGAATATGACCTCCTTTTTATATTATTTCATATGCTTTGGATTTGATTTTACAATTTTGTGAGTTATTAAAATAGGTTCGGTTGCTGTTTGTTTTTTATGACCGAATATGGGATCATTCAGCTGTTGAATGCGGGCCAGAAGGTTATTGTTAGCCTTCGGCAACTTTGAATGCTCGGTTCTAAATTAAAGATGAGGTTTTAAAGAAGAGGATTTACAAAGTATTGAAAATGAAGGCTGTTTCCAAATTCGTGAATTGTTAAGTGAAACTTGGTCAATTTGCATCTGGACAAGACCGATTCAATGACAGAAAAACAAGTGAAAAGTAACTTATTACAGAAATTTCTTTGTTGAAAGTGGATGAAGTTCTAATTGCATTATTTTGAAGGGGTTTCAAAATGAGAAATGAAGAGCAAAAAAAAAAAATGTTCTAAAGCAAACTGAAGGAAGTATATGTATAAATACGTCAGAGGACACTTTAAACGATGCTCAAAAAATTAACTCATTTGTAGCGAGTAGTTGTAGGTGTTATGGTCAGCTTTTCTGACTGGTAACCAAGAGGTTCGTGGTTCAAAACAACAGAAGCATGTTTTTCATGGGTATCGCCTTTCGTTAGAGATTGGCAAGCCTTCTGATAGCAAATTCATTAAACACAGCACAGCTGTGATTTCCATTCCTTTTTATGGAGCCCAGGTATGGGGGTGCCTTTCTTTTGAAGCCGTCAAAAAGTTTGTTCGATTTTTTATACGAACTTCTTTCACACTGCTGTGTAGTTCACCAAATTATATGCTTTACTTGGAAACAGGGATAGCACGGCGAAAGCACTTCACGATAACAGCCAATGCAAACCCTGATTACTTTAAGCTGAAATTCAAAGACCTGCTTCGGAAAATCGGAAAGGTGATCTACGATAGGTCTCCGAATGAACCAAAATCGTCTCAATATCGAGCTTACTAAAGCAAACTGAACCACTTTTTAAGCAGTAACGCATACTTTTTGAAAACAGAAAAAATCAGCACTATGTTTAAAAACACTAAGAACTCAGCCGTTAAATGTCATACCACATCGAACAAAACAACCATTAATATGCGTTCTATGCGTTCTATCTAGCCCGAGAAGACGTTGGGCATGTAACACAATTCTTTAATTCCAAAGCTTGTCTGGCTGTTACGTGGGAGAGAGAACTAAGCAACAAAATGCGATGGCAAAGTTAGGAAAACACCTACTCAATTAACACCAACACAAATGGCTCAAAAACAGAGGAAGGCACAGGGGCAGAGATTACAAAAAAAACTCTCATACCTATTAATAAGGGACAGTCAGGCTGCAATTAAGGACATAGGATCCAAAACAATCATCTCGAAACATCTTAGCGAATTCATTAACAAACCGAGCAGAGGAGACTAGATTAGATTATTGGTATTGTGGGTTGAGCTTTTGCAACTCTGGACACTGCTGTGTCAGAATGGAACCTATTGTGTCAACCCATAAGAAGTTTCAAAGCAGTTCTTCAGCTCTTGAACAAAACAAGAATTCAACAATTTTCTGTGGGGTAATGAGTTTGAGTTTCAGTGGAGGACGACAGACTTTTTCCTTGCTAGTTCGGAGTGTGACATTATTGTCTCTTCGACTAGTTTGGATCTTATGACATGTGAGCTTAGTGTTTTTAGGGTAGCTTGATTTTCTGAGAAAATGAAGTTAGTTTTGTTTTTTGTGTTCGATAAAATTTTTATTCTCGAACATTGGTTAATGATAAAGACTTCAGGTTGAAAAATGGCCGAAGGACTATCAAGACCTACTTAAAAGTTCGTTCTATGAGAGTCGCTAAAAATTCCAGACCCTGTGCTAGTTTCCATTTGTGTACCAGATCATATCTTGGCTTGAAGAGTGGTACTTTTTGTTCTTCCAGTCTGCCCTATGGAGAAATGAAGTTTGAAGTTGTATACGGGAATAGTAGCATCCAAGCACATACTAAAAATGTTGAGTTTTTCTATAGCCTGTCCACTATTGAAAGGGTTTGGGGTCGTGGTGAAGTGACCTTAACACATCTTAGCTTTTAATAATAATAATCTTCTGATGGTTAAGAGAGCATTAAGGAATCAAAGAAAATGAGTAAGCTAACGAACTGATATAGATAGGAGCGAGATCACCTCTCAGAGAACCGGAACCTTTTTCTAGAGCTCCATTTAGAACGTGATTTAAAAAAAATCCGGAAAACACTGGAATAAACTACCGAAAATGCGCCAAGCTAAGTTTCTACTTGGTAAATTCAACATGAAACGATACAAAGACGTTATTAGTCCAAGCAATGTTTAGAACACCATTTAGATTTTGAAGGGCAGGTTAAGTAAACACCTCAAAATACAAAAACTAACTGTTTTGCTGACGACTCAACCCTCAGCTTCTCGTATTGGTTTCTAAATTCATGTGGAATTGGAAATAAGTAGAATTCAATTCTTCAAAGACTCAATGCTGTCAGTTGTCGCTAGAACTTAGCATTTCCCCATTGCCATTATCCATGAATGACACCTGCATCCAAGATACTGAAAAACTTACAGTACAGTAGTATTTTAGCCGCCGCACTACATTCGGGTGGAATGCTTTACCTGACTCTGTTTTCCCCTACATTACGAATCAAAAGATAGAGCGATGATCAATGCTGAAACTACAACCCCAACAACCCCATCTCCTCGTTCACTGCGATGTTCTCATGCACCAGAGGCAAAAGTGTGTATAGGGTGAACCACCCAATCATTGGCACCTTAAGCGAAATCTCAACTTTTTTGGGCCATAATAATTCCGAATAACAAAAAAACAGTCCAATTTTTTTTGATTTTTAATTTTTTGATATATTTTTTTCTTTATTAAAGTAAACGGAAGCTTAATTCATACAATAAAAGATTGATTAAAGAATAAAAAGTTCATCAATGTCTACATACTCAATGATTGGCACAATTTTTCAATGATTGGCACTAGCCAATCCAATGATTGGCACATTGGATTTGTAAGGAAAATTGGTAAGAGTTAAAAAATTTATTACGTGTCCAATGATTGGCATAGTGCCAATCAACCCAGTGATTGGCATTTTTGCTAATGATTGGCATGTACTCCAAAGATTGGCACAGTGCCAATCAACCCAATGATTGGCACCCTTTCCAGTGATTGACATGCACTGGCCTAGGCCTGAAATTTCAATCCAATAGTTAGCACCCCTGATAAATACTATATTTTACTTGAAATATTAAAAAAAAACTAGCTTACCTTTTCTTTGCAATTTAATTATTTAAAAAAACAAAACTTCACAACGGTATTGATCTTTTTTCCACTACTTTAATTCGCAATAAGCGCTCCACTTTGCTTGTGCATATCACAAGGTTTAACTAAAATTTGGCGCGAAATAAAGGCAACATTTTTGACAGCTGTATTTCCACGGCTATCAACCTTTAGGGGGGAAAAAAATGATGCCAAACTATGCAGAAATAAGCAACGATAGTATTAAAAAAGAAAATATTAAAAAAAAATTGAAGATCCGGTATATTTAAGTCTTTTATGAGGTATGTGCCAATCATTGGGGGGGTGCCAACAATAGGACGGTTTACCCTACAGCCTAAAAAGCAAATTCAACATAACTAATTATTCTTAATCTACTATGTTTGGTAAATTTTAATTTTTTGGTCCTTAAGATAACTTTCAGACCATATGAATGCGTTTAAAACAGTCTCAGTTTTTGTCTCTTTGACTTGCCAAGCACAAATTTGACCAAAATTTAAGCTTCCGTGCTAAACGATTGCCAGAAAGCACAGCCAGATTGCCAGAAAGCAGTTCAGTTGCCGGATCCATTGTAACCTCGAGTCAACATCTATTTTAAGGATTCCATTTCAAACTCTGAACTTTTCATACTAAATACGTTGTACAAGTACAGTTGGTTTATATTATCGAAGACGCTAACCTATAAAATATCAACAAACTTTTTCTCGAGACAGCAACGAGTAATCTATGCAGAAACTCCCCCCTAACTCGAAACCCGTTATTTAATAAGAATAACAAACCAAATCTACATCACAGCCATATATACGAGTAGGTATATCCGTTAATTGCTATGAAAGTCATTAGATATTTTTAAACAGCTTTAGAGAATTTGATGTTTTTAAACAAAACAAGCGAAACAAAATTCGAAGTTCATGTAAAAATCCTTTTTTCTATTATAAAATGCATTCAGTGTACCAACTATGGCAGCACCCTTGAGCCAAAATGATCTGATTTAAGATGCACTCAAGAACAAGTTAAAACTTTACCCAAAAAAAAAAAAAAAACAAAAAAAAATCTGAAATTCGCTATTATCCACCATCTAGCAGATGTGAAGTGCATATCTGAATTTTGAATAATGAATGCAAAGGCGTTGAGAGTTACGAACAGAGAGTAAGCAGCAAGAAGAGCACACCACACACATTTACATACAACCATCTCACACAAAAATATAACGAAGAAAACGAGAGAAAACCCTTGGAAAACACTTCCCATATATAGGAGCAGGAGCAGCGAGCAGTTTTCGCCTTGTCTTGGCATTTACTTTTAAAAGTATGACAATCTTCTTGAAAACTTTCACCAATAGAGCAAATATATACAAACACTGCTATACGCTTCCAACGAGTAGTACATTCATACAGTCATGAAGACGACAAGAAGAATGTTTTTGAGTTGTCACTGAGGTGGTATTTTTAGGACTCTATTTGTGGAAACTTTTGTCGGAAACTTTTCCGGAAATATTTTGATCATATTTAGACATTTGACGTTTCAAGGATGCTCAAGTTTTCCGTGTTCAAGTGGATGAATGTCGATGACGAACAGAGAATAATAATAACTCGAGTGCGAGTTTCAGTTAAAAGTTTTCGTAAATCTTCCTTGTCCCGTTTCATCGTTTTCAACTTATATTTCTGTTTACCAATACAATTTTTTTTATTTGACTTTGTTAAGAAGGGGTTAATGGAAAAAACACAAGCAATTTTTTTTTGTTGTTGTGTTTTAGTGATTTTTCTTTCATAATTGAATCTATTAACAATGTGTTGAGATTTCATGCTCGATCGGGAAGAATACCTGCTATTTGTGGAATGGCAAAACTTTCACGTATTTGCAGACATTAGCAATCCCCAAAATACTTCGAATCACGTGTGTAATTTTTGAAGCTGTAGACAGTGAAAGTCATAAGTCATTCTATCAGATGTGAAAGTCGGTTTTACACAATATCTGGATTGTGTTTTATGTTTAGATGCTTTCGATCAAAATGAGTGTGATACATTCTGTAAGTTATCTTTACACTACGGGTATTACAAAGAGGAAAGATTTTTTTGTTTATTTGTATTCAATAGGTTCCAAAACTACTGCACCGATTTGAATGAAATTTGGAACAGAGTTGGCCTAGAGTCTCAAAAGTAACATACGCATATTTCATCTTGATATTCCATCGGGTAGGAAAACGGGAACGTAAGTGAGAACCTTGAGTTTCTGTTGAATAGTCAATCTGAATGAAATTTGAACCATAGTGTCTGGGAAACGATATTGGTTATATTTTATCACCATATTCTAACTGGACCGTGGTACCCGTGGCGTAATGGTTTGCATGTCCACCTGCTAACCCAGAGGTTCGAGGTTCGAATCCCAACAGAGGCAAATGTTTTTCCACGGGTATCGCCTTTCCTGAGGTATTGGCAAGTCCTATATATTAATATAGGACGATATTTTCATATCGGCAGGTACCGTTATTTCAAGACCTAGAGACAGCTGCTCCACAGATCTTAACTGCAAAATGTAGTAGCTGTAGATCCTGTTTATTCGCAAGTAAAAATGTAGTAGCTGTAGATCCTGTTTAATCGTAAGTAAAAATAATCTTCACAAAAGGATATAACTTGCTGCAACAAACCAACTTTCACCATCTGTTCCCTCAACGACTCTTGTGATTGCCTAGGTAACTAGCATGTCACATTGTATCTAAGAAACAATTTGTTATGCGGCCCTAACACCACGCAATATTAATGCGCAGAACTCGGTATGGCGCAGTAATATTGACCGTGTACGGGCTTTATTGTGCAGTAATTTTAGTGTGTAAATTGTGGAATGTTAAAAAAATTTAATATTTTTTGGAACTTCTTCAATATATTGCTTTTTCAGACTGACATGTCTTATTTTAGCAACGAACCGATGCAGAAAAAAATGCAGGAAAGAAACAATATTTTGCAAAAATATTGCATCACGAACGACGGCGACTCATTTTCACACAACAAATTCTTTGATGAAGCAGATATTTTTTCGAACTCGCTCGGTTGCGAGAGTCCTTAAAGATCTCAACATACATAAATCCGCTGGTCCAGATGGTATCCCCGCCGTTATTCTGAAGAGGTGTTCTTCTACGCTGGCAAAACCACTGCGTAAACTTTTCCATCTTTCCTTCTGCTGGGATTTTTCCGAGCAGATGGAAAACTGCATTTGTCCAGCCGGTCCCTAAAAAAGGCGAATCGTCCTCCCCTTCCAATTACCGTCCAATTGCACTTACGTCCCTTCTTTCCAAGGTCATGGAAACGTTGATAAACCGTCAACTTATGAAATATCTTGAAGAACGAAAGCTTCTTAATGACCGTCAGTACGGCTTTCGTAGCAAACGGTCCACTGGTGATTTGATGGCTTATCTCACCGAAAAGTGGAACCAATCTTTACATTGTTTTGGAGAAAGTAAGATTATTGCGCTTGATATTTCTAAAGCATTTGATAGAGTTTGGCATCAGGCTCTTTTATCGAAAATGCGTGCTTTTGGTATCGATGAGTCTCTTCTTCGTTGGATTAGAAACTACCTTTCCGACCGTTCAATACAAGTTGTGTTGGATGGCTTCAAGTCTGATACCCACTTCATAAATGCTGGTGTGCCCCAGGGCTCCGTTTTGTCTCCGACTCTCTTCCTCATTTTCATTAATGATCTCTTGTCTGAAACTTCTAATCCACTTAACTGTTTTGCTGACGACTCGACCCTCAGCTTTTCATATTCGTTTCCAAATTCACGTCCCTGCTCTTCGGATGTGGAACTGGAACGGTTGCGTATGATAAGCTCATTGAATTCTGACCATGACAGCATTGTTGCATGGGGTCTTATGAACCGAGTAGAATTCAATGCTTCGAAAACTCAATGCTGCCTCTTGTCGTTGAAGCTTAACATTCCCCCATTGCCATTATCCATGAATGGTACCTGCATCGAAGAAACCGAAAAGCTGTCAGTACTTGGTATGTGTGTAAACGATGATCTTCGTTGGAATGACCACATATTTGAAGTCGCCAAAAATGCTGCTAAATGCTTAGGCTTCTTGAGACGATGCAGGAAATTCTTCACCCCTTCTGATCTGGCTACAATTTATAAGGCCTTCATCCGCCCAAAACTGGAGTATAACTCCCATATCTGGTCAGGTGCTTCTCAAACATCTTTGCACCTCCTTGATAGGGTACAAAATAGAGCGTTAAAATTGATAGGTGATAGTTCAATCGTAGAATCAATTGATTCTCTTGAACATCGTCGAAACGTTGCCTGTCTCACTCTCTTTTATCGCTTTTTTCACAAGCAGTGCTCTAGTGAAGTAGCCAGTTGCATTCCTCCCCTGAAACAATTTAGCCGCAACACCCGCCTCGCTAGGAATGTTCATCAGTTTTACCTTGAGCCCAACTTCGGACGTACAGTCAAGTATAGAGATTCGTATTTCAGTCGCACCACCCGAATGTGGAATGCTTTACCTGGCTCTGTATTTCCCCTTCATTACGATTCACAAAGATTTAAAAGCGACGTGCATCGGTGTCTCCTTTCAAATCCTCTCCTATTTTCCTAAATGCTCGCACTGTGTTTAACAACATTATAAGGGTATTCATAACCCCTTGATGTGCGCGTTGATTATAAAAAAAAAAAAAAAAAAAAATTTATCGTCAGAATTTTTCACAATAGTATTGCGTGGTGTAAAGGCCGCATAACGAATTGTTTGTTAGATACAATGTGACATGCAGTGAGTGTTTTCGATGATTGACGATCACCGAAGTGTAAAGAACGGAATTGTATTGACGAAAACGTTTAACAGATAGACGTAGAAGTCATTTTACTGTCGGGAAATTCAAATTCACGTTCCTTCGGACATAATTGCGATTGGTCTAATTTACTTCATCTGCAGACGAATTTATAGAATAAAGTGAATTTAGTAGGTTCCAGTGCTCGGACACTAAGTGGATGAAAAGCTCAGTATTCCCCATAATTGGGAACCCTGTTGTGGGAAAACCAAAAACATATTTCTTCACACAGCAAGCCTTTCAAATTTACGATGACATAACATGGTTTTTTGTCGGCTACAAGATCGAATATCTTGCCAGTAAATAATGATTCGTCTATCATCCTACCCCGACATGGGCATAGGGCATAGGTAGGAGAGTACGCAGCGCGAGACTATAATGATTGGGACACTCTAAAGCACCTACGTAGTCAATGAACGAAGGAATGCTAAGTTTTACCTTTATATTCCTCTAAAGTATTTTCAAAATGTATTCTTATTTGCGTTGCTCTATTTGAAAAAACATTTATTAAAGCTGCATCCCCAAGAAAAATTGATGATTTAAGTTGGGAGCCTGCACTGGCTCTGTTGCTTGGTTCAAAGCCGTCAGACTAACATGTACAGATTGGCAAAACCCAGCTTAAATGGTTCTTCCAAGTCCCTCACTTCGAAAAAATAATTTCAAACATGCACCTCAGCGTGTACAATAGGGTGTGTCATTTTTGGGCCAAAAAAAAAAAGGTTAAATACTTTCAGGAAGGTATAAAAATTAGCCTCTCAAAATTTGAGCTCTTAATATTAACATTAAGAGGTGCCTGTTCTCAGCTTTCAATTTTCCATTTGAATAACAAAAAAAAAGTTTTAATTTTTGCTATTTTTGTAGCTTTATACATTTGAGCGTTGTAAAAATGAAGTGACAAGTTTTTTTAGTAGGAAATTGAATGCTTTACAAAAAAGCTCAAATTCATTTTTTTCATGGCGTGAGTAGTTCTTCAAAGAAGGTATCCGATTTTGTCATTAGTTTATCACGGTTAAAAATTAGTGGTTTTGCAGAAGTAGCGCCATTTACTGAATTTTTCTAGATTCTTCGATTGAATTTCATACACTGTCTTGCAATTGTTTTATCGAAAGTTTAAGTGATTGGAATTAACTCCTGACCGCTGCACTGGTGTGGCGAGGTTAGTAAGAATTCAAATCGTTATGGCTCGCCATATCTTATAGCAAGTGATTTTAATGTTCAGATTCTCTTATTTTTATACACGAAAATATGCTTATGCTTTCATAATTAATTCTATGTTCAATTTACAATATGATGTAAAGTTGTGAAAAATATACATAATAGATACACACAGCTATTCTGAACTGTGGGAAAGGAAAGGAAAATTAATATGGTCGCAAGTAGTGAAGCAGGTGCGATTGTGAGAAAATTATTTTTGGCGGTTTAAATTTGTTGTTGTCACAACAGCAAAATTAAACTAACTTAAGCTGAACTTCCTGTATGTATTGCTTTTCACCGATATTCGCTGCTTTCTAAGAAAACCTCCTCCAGGACTTTCTAATTGCTTTAAAATAGAAACGAATGAATATGCACGTGTCCCTACCCTGAGAAAAATTAAAAGCTCCCAAGATCTTAATGTATTCTATATCCGCAATAACATTGGTCAGTAGGTACTTTGTACTTAGTACTTTATTTATTTATTTATTTTTCTTTTTCTTCCAGAAGGAATGTGGAATGTTCTTCAAATTGTGGTATGCTATAATGCAGACATTTATTTTTATTCAACATTTTATGGTTTCTTTAAATTGGTCCTTATTGCAGACCGTAGGATGTTTATCACCTGAACGTATTCAATAAGGACCCATTACCTTCAGCAAACGACAAGTGAATATGGTGTGAAAAAAGGTGAACTTTAACAATAAGAAAGAATCTATTGTGTTCAATGAAAGGTGAAGACGATGGCTATCGTTGGATCTGCTTCTTTGGTCCTTACAGGATAAACCTACAATAGTTATATGTATAGGTATATAGTGAGAATTGCACAATGAATTATGAATACAATAAATTGTGTCACAACAAATTCTCGGACCATTGGAAAGTCATTGAAGAGTCTCATTTATTAAGGTCTGGTGTTCAATTTACCAATTTCCTGTTTAAAAAAGGGTCACAGTTAAAGGGAAATTGACTTGATAGCCTGGAGATCGTTTGTTTCTGGTTTATAGCCTTTTGACCATTGTTTTGGGAAGAGAAAGTCTGAAGATTAAGAGGTGGAAAGATTTTAAAGAAAAAAAGAGAAAAAGAAAAAGTCTTTTGCGGATTTGAACTCATACAAATTTTAGTCATGAATCGAAATGACTTTTAACGTTGGTTCCCTCCCTCTTATATGTAGTTGAAATACATGTCTACACACAGGTATCTGATGATGTTTAAGTTTTCTTCTCTTTTTCCCACTGAAAATTTATTTCCAATGAACATCTTTTAAATCCTTGTTTATCACACCATTAACACGTGAGAAAAAAAACATGGCGATACAAGAGCTGTCTTAAGCAAATTTATAGAAAAACCAACTCTATTTGAATTGCTAGATTAGATAAGATTGCTAGATTAGCGCCTAGGCTCCCCCAAGCTGTAGTAGCTGCTGTCCGTCTTGGTCATGTTAAAGACGATAAAAGTATGCGATCAGCAGTTACCTATACCGATGCTAACGCATCCATAATGTGTTAAATAGTTTAACAGCTCTTCGTGTTGGTAGGTATTGTGACGATCACAAAATGCTCACACCCACCCGTATCAACAATTAAAAGTAAATGTCTCAACAATGAAGTCATAATTAATAGTATTCGGTGATTCGCTACGGGTGACACATCGTAATAAAAAAAGTACTGAGCTTTTCATTCAAAAACGAATTATATTCAGTCACATACTGCACTTGGCCATTACATTAACGCTTCATACTTTGCATATAGCCTACCTACCTACATCTTCTCACTTGCCCATAACCTTTTCATACATAAATATGTACGAATAGCAAGCAGTTTAACATTAACGGTTTACCTAATTGAATTTTCCATCTGAATGCGAGAGATATTTTCCATTAACAACTCATTTTTGATGATGGCACCTATGGTGCGTTTGATGGTGATGATGACGGCATTGGCGGCAGCAGTTGTTTAATGAGCAATTCATTCTGCCAGCTGGTGTAATTTGCATTGTTTTTTGATCGTTTGTTTGTTTATTTTTACTTTTCATGAGACAAAAACTTTTAAGCTGATTGGGTAAATGGCGGAGAATTGTAAATTGCTAAAAATATTGCAAAAAAAATTCTTTTCATAATAATTTAAAAAATAAATAATTGAATATTATAATTATTTAAAATTAAGGAAGAGCTGCGTTCACTTAGAACAAAGAAAAATTGACGTTACCGCAATGCCATCGGGAGGAGACTGTTGACTGTTGTTTATATTTTGTTGGTGGTTTGAAGCTAGCTCACTAAACAGACATTTTCATATATACCTTTTGGATCAAAAAATACTTGGTATACTTGAAAAGAAAGAAGTTTATTTGCTTGATTGGACTTGGTACAGTTAGTAGTTACTTTTGATTATGATACTGCAATTGGCGCTGCGGCGACAGCAGCAATGCTTTGGTTTGGAAGGTGACTTAAATTAAAATCTTCTGTAATTTGAAAATTGGAAAGCTTTGGGCATTAAGTTCTTATTCAAAAATATTTGATGAAAAGTAGCTATCAACATCATTTTCTGAAGGACAGCTATACTTCAAACTTTTCATTGGTCAAACTGTTCTTAGAAGCTTAAAAAATCGTGTTTCTCAAAGTGATAGCAACATCGCGAAAACCGGTATTTTGTAAAGAATGGAACGGACCTCGACCTGTTATTGTTTTTATCGAAAGAAATTTTGCAACATATGCATTTTCTATAAAAAAAACCACATGAAACTTAAATGTATTTCATAGTTGTAAACCACTTTATCTCCCCAATAAAATTCTGCCATCGAGAAGTAAAAATTTCATTCATAAACTTTCACATTATAAAATGTTATACTGCTAATAATAAAAACTAAATCAAATGAAAGTTCTCAAACGTAAGAATGTATGTATGTATGTATGTATTTATTAGTTTAATTAAACTTTTACAATCTTGTACAAATAAAGAGTTTTGATTAGTGATTAATGACGGCTAAATATAAATTAAAATTCCAAATAGAAAGGTTAAATCAAATTGACAATTTCTTAAACATTGTTTACAATATACACATAAAGTTTTTGTTTAAATGTATGAAAACGATGTTCATTTCTTATCTCTTCTGGTAAACTGTTGAAAAATGATAGCCCTTTGTACATTAGGGTATTCTGCGTGCTACTTCTGTTGAATCTTGCTAGTCTAAAGTTGTTTCCTCCTCTGAGATTGTAAGGTTGAGCTTCAGCAACAGTGACCAAGTTATTGCTCAGGTAATCCGGGAAAATATTTTCGCGAGTTTTAAAGATGAAAACCATTGCGTTGAATACCAAAAACTGCTGAATTGTCATCCAGCTTAAAGCCTGGATCATAAACTGGATAGGAGTGTATATGTTGCACTTTAAAATCATTCTCATTGCCTTGTTTTGTAAGATTTGAAATCTATACTTTATTTCGTTTGAACACGTATATATTAGTGTGGAACAATATGTAAAATGGGGTAACACTAACGAATTATACAACAACAAAGCGATTTTCATGTTTGTAATGCTTCTTAGTCTCATTAAAAAGTTCACCTTCTTTGCAATTTTTTTACATATATACTCAGCATGTTCTTTAAATTTTAACTGACTATCTAACACGACACCGAGATATTTAAAATTACTAACACATTCGATTTGTTCATTGTCCATAGAAACCACAATATTCGATCTACAATTAAAAGCCATACATTTGGTTTTGGCCACATTTAGCTTCAGTTTCATCATTTTTAACCACTGACTTAGATTTTCAAGATCCTCGTTCAACTGATAGGTCATTTCATCTATATTCTTCCCGCTTAAATAAATGATTGTATCATCAGCGAATAATTTAACTTTGCAGTGACTCATAATGCCTTTGATATCATTTATGTATATAAGGAAAAGGTAAACTCCCAAAACTGATCCCTGTGGTACTCCCAAAGATACTTCCATAGCGTCCGATAACTCGTGGTTAATTTTGGTTCTCTGTGTTCTAGCCGTTAGGTACGAACGAAACCATTCCAATTCTGTGTCTTGAATGCCGTAATTCCAAAGTTTTTTTAGCAATATATTTCTATCAATGGTTTCGAAAGCTCTTTTTAAATCTAAAAATACAACAATCACAAAATTTCCGTTATCTATATCTTTTTTCCACTCAAAAATTAAAAAGTTTAGAGCTGTTTCACAGGAATGACCAGTACGAAAACCAGACTGCTCATCTATAAATATTTTATTAGTTTCCAAATATTTTACGAATTGGTTACAAACAAAACGTTCCAGTATCTTTTCATCTGAACTTAACATATTAACGGGACGAAATTCTTCACATTTATTGGTATTGCACACTTTCTCAATGGGTATTATCACAGATTGCTTCCAAATACTTGGGAAAATTCCCGTTTGCAAAGATTTGTTTATAATTTTTTGCAGAATTGGACCGAATAGTTCTATAGATTGGTAAATCATATCACAGCTTAAACCATTAAAGTCTTTCTTTTTATTGCACTTTTGTAAAATATCACAGATCATGTTTGCATCACAGTAATGGAACTTAAATCTAGCATTAACAAGAGAAAACTGACTAGTATATTGCACATATGGAATCGATTTGTTAATTTGATCAACACTTTGCACAAAATAGGTGTTAAATTTATTTGCAATAGACTTAGTCTCAGTAACAGTTTCATAACCGAGTTTTATAGATGATATAGTATTTTCTTTATTTTTATTAAGAACTAATTCTTTGATGACCTTCCAAATTTTTTTCTGGTCGCCAGATTTAGAAATAATTTGGTTTTCAATATATTTATTTTTCGCTGATACTATGGCGTTTTTAAAACTATTCCTCTTTACTCTGTATTGATGCCAAAGTACTTCATCATTGGAATAAGCTGCTCTGTTATATGCCAATATTTTGTCATTCCTCAATCTACCCAGTTCATCCGTAAACCAAGCCACTGAATGGTCGCCACGTACTACCTTCCTCACAGTCATATTTGCTAAACACTCTAGAATTTTCGAATGAAATAAAAGAGACAAGTTCTCCAAATTATCGACGAAAAAAATGTCACTAAAGTTTACCGAATTAAGTACGTTGTTAAAAGTGTAAGTATTATAATTAACAAAAGTTATGACTCTTTTATTGCAGATGGCGCGATTTTTACTAGTGTCTATTTCGATTCGAATTGTTTCATGATCAGTAATCTTTTCACATTTATCAATTACTACTTTAACATTTGATTTGTCTATATTCGTAAGCACAAAGTCAACTAATGTCTTAGAGTTTTTTGTTATTCTCGTGGGTTCATTAACAAGTAATTTCATTCCTTGGTCTGAAAAAATGTTTTTCCATGATGTTGCATTTGAGTTAGGGGTCAACATATCAATATTAAAATCTCCTGCTACTATAATATTTTGTTCTCCTTCCATTTGTTGGAGCCACCAGGTTGTATAAAAATTTTTAAAAAGACTTACCGGCGTACTGGGAGATCTATATATAACGACTATGGCCCATTTAATGTTATTCAACCAAACATGTAATTTCATACACCAAATAGCATCATTTATTTTTGATATGTCCACCAAATTCACTTGCAAATGCCTCTTTGAGTAAGCTATAACACCTCCGGTATGGCGCGAATGAGATTCACAAACTTTATGTTCATAGTTAATAATTTTTAATTCTGAATCTTCGATAGCACTTGTAATGTGAGTTTCACTAAGTAGAATCAGCTCAGGCTTGTGTTTTTTAATGATTAACTCTAATTCCGATTTGTTGCACAAAAGACCTTGTATATTTAGATAATAAAAAACAAAGGATTTTGATGCAAATGGATCTTCTATTTGCTACAGCCAACGCCGTTTCTCAATAGAGAGCTTCCGTTTGAAAACTTCACAGTTTTGATCAGATGCGTGATGGCTGGTGTCTAAATCAAAATTTAGATCATCATTATACCGCGAGCAATTAACACATTTTAGAATTTCCGATTGACACTCTAAACCGTTACCGTCATGCTCTTCACCGCATTTAGACTAACTTTCTTTACTCGACAGTCCTTCGCGAAATGGTTAAAACCTAAGCAATTATAACATCTTTTCACATAAACCGCATCACTTACAGCACATTTATCCCAACCTAAGCTCACAGACCCGATTTTTATTAGCTCATTAAAACTCTTACAATCTAGCTCCACAACCGCTGTATACGGGTTATATTTTTTGTTTTTATTTTTCCATATCGCTTTTACATTCAATTCTTTATCTTTTAACACGTCATTCTGCTTTTTTAGGCAATTTACTATTTCCTTTTCATTAATTTCTTCCGAAATGTTATTGATACGGATCCGTGGTTTCCCTGCCATTTTATTAACACTATACATAGAACCAAGCTTAGATTCTATATCACCTTTAAATTTTTCTACAGACTTATCATTATCACAAGCAACAATAACACATCCACTGTTAAGCTTTTTAATTCTAGAACACATTGTAAGCTTAAGACAATAAATAGATGGCAGATGACTAACGAAAAGGGGACCGATGACAGATAACAGATGACAAATGGCAAATTATAAATTACAAATGGAAAATGATAAACGACAAATGAAATATCACAAATGACAGATGACAGATGACAGATGACTGGTGACAGATGACAGATGACAGATGACAGATGACAGATGATAGATGACAGATGACAGATGACTTATGACAGATGACAGATGAAAGATGACAGATGACAGATGACAGATTACAGAGGAAAGATGACAGATGACAGATGACACATGACACATGATGTATGATATATGACAGATGACAGATGACAGATGGCAAATGACAATATCCAAATGAAAAATGTCAAATAACAAATGACAGTTTACAATTTCTTCACTGGCGTTAAGTTTTGCATGGAAAGTTTAGGCAAGACTCTTTTCTCAACTGTTTGCTTCAGTAGATCATCTTCGTGCTCATGTTGTATAAGTTCTTGATGCAGCTGCCTTAAGCAGATAATATGAATGTATATATCTTACCAAGTCTCTTAGATAGTTGATGTTGTTGGTGTTAGTTATAAACACCACATGTAGTTCTTCCAGAGTATATTAAATTTTTTGCAGGAAGAGATTCATTGGAATTTGAATTCCTCAATAGTGTAGTTGCCGCACGGTCTATTTTTACCAGCGTTCAGATTGTCAAATTTATCGACCAACTTTATTTTTCAGTAAATTTTCACAGAAGATTTATGTAATCGTAGCAGAAACTATGATTTTACTTAAAACAACCCTCGTGGCTAACAAAACATTTTATTTTATTATTTTTTTCCCACAAAATAATTTTTTTTTAAATATTACATGAAATTTTTCTCAAGTTGGACATACTCTAGGTTCTCATTATAAGATCTGTCTTCCTTCTTCAAAATTTTCAAAAATATTGGAAAATCACTCAAAGATTTGGACAAGCGTTTGATTCAGTGTTCAAATTTTACGAAACTGGTCGTTCAGGCCAAAGTCTATCCAATTTATTGTACAGGGTAAATGAGCTTTTGGTGGTTAACATTTTTGGAAGTGGGGGTTTGTGATGCATAACAATATGTTTCTATTGTTGTCGATTGTCATTTGTGGTCTGGTGACTGTGGCGTGATGCTTAGCATGTCTGCTTCTAAACCCAGAGGTTCGTGGTTCGTGTCCCAAAACATGTCTTTATTTTGCATCTTATTTTATTCAACTTAAAGTAAGATTTGCATTACCCAAATAAAATGTTATTGGCTTATGAAAAACAGATGAATATAGCCAGCTATGTTATCAATTATATCAGAGAATTTCCATCGAATATTTCAACCAAACCAACCAAAAATAACTGAATGAGTGAGAAGACTCAACATCACAATGGATTGTTATTATTATTAATTAAGTATTACCACCAGGATATATAAATTACCTCCCGAATACGACATTCATTGTTTTAAACATTCCATTTCAATGGATTATCTGGTCTCTACATTACACTCACACGCATTTGTAGCATCCATCAACATTTGACCACAATTTGTCAGCTCATACATCAGTGGCCGTCCCTTCAAATTGACAAAGACCTTTCAAAATATCCTGTCTCATAAATGGCTTCAACTAACCGCCAAGCTGATGTGATTTAAGCAGCATAGCTTCTATGTGGCGGCATCAAGATGATAGATGACATTAGGTTACTTTTGGATATGTCCTGACCGAGGCATCGTTTTGGTATTTTGACGAATGACTAAATGCAAATTTATGTAATTTTCTCAAAATGACCCATGTGTGCGGATGCATTGAGAAATCTCAATCCAAATATATTACGATAAGATTACTTAAGCACCTTAATCTGATAAAGCTGTCCTCATCAGATAATTGCAACACAAGTTTGCGGTGACAAATATTATTAAGGGCTGACATTCGAAATTCATGAAATTTTGTTTTAGCTCTGTCATGCTATCTGTTTTGTCATCCTTAATCCTTGGCTTCTTAAATGAATACGTAAGTCGTATTAAAAGTGTGATTTAAAATAATCACATTAATTGTGATGGTAATGCCTAATGTGGAATCAACCCCAAAGCAAATAGATATGTAGGCTATAGAGCGAAGTCGACTGGTATGATACCACTGGTAATACGGCACCCTTTTAGTGTTCCACCTATTGAAACATATTCTCTAAAAAAGAGACTTCAGAATTCAATATTGTCATGCATTAGCTTTCGATGTGTACATCAGTTATGAATTATGTAAAACTTTCGATCTACAAAGAAACATACTAAAAATTGGGTAGATAAAAAAGTTGCATTTGGGTGAATGAAGAAAGTGAATGTAGGAAAATGTTCACTTGTTCGGTAAACCAGTATTCATTTTCACTGTAGAAAAGAGATATGGCAAGCACCTCTGAAGTTCGGCATAAATGGCACCCTATATCAAATCTCAAAGCAATCAATCTCAGCGTTTAGCTACCAAAAGACTTAGCTTTAAACTGATTGATATGTAAAAAAGATATTATATAATAGACGTTCAATAATCTTTATTTGAATGTGTGAAGCGTGATTGAAATTAAAAGAGATCGAGCAAGAATCAGCGAGTATCTACATTCTTCTTGTAGAGAAGTACTTCAAAAACATTCAAAAGTGAGAAGGAGTAATGCCTGAATCACAATCACGCTTCGGCTTTAACTCCTGTACAGCCCAGCCTTTTAAACAAAACCAAAATAAAAATTACTCCGAAACACATTGCGGCCTTCGTGTAATCACCGCCTTACAATTTAGGTACTCGTAATCGATAAAATTTCGATAGCCAAAACGCCCACTGAACTGCAAGCTCACGAAAATTATGACTAACTTCACTTTTCATTTCCGATGATGCTTTCTTTTCTCTGCCAATCTTCATCGATACAAGATCACAATTTAAAGTGCAATCAAAGTTTAAGTACACGTGAATTCAATTAGATTTGCATATCAAGTGAATATATTTGATGTACAGTAGTACTATAGTACTATACAAATAATTCTCTATAAATAATTAGCTTTTGTTAAGCTAAAAATCCATAAAGGTAATTATAGTGTTAAATTTTCTCAAAAGAAAAATCCCAAAACTATTTTTTTTTACAAGTTTGACCAAGAAAAACGTCTCGAGTTAAATTATTTCGAAACCCCGAAACGATCCTCACCGGAGGGGGCTCAGACTTCTGAGTCATCACCGTGATCAACATCGATCTTAAACATCGATATAGAGAGTTCGGAGAACTACCGCCAACTATTAAATTTAGGACCAGTCGCAAGAGCAAACCAAATCAGATTTACCTCTCCGAGGTTTCGAGAAGATTGGCTCTGATCAATGCTTACAAAATAGGTTCCATCCTGAACAACATCTATTTTTATCAAGCGATCTTTGCATGTACAAATACCACATGCCATCTCCATGGTGAGTTCACAAAGAGTCCAGCCAAGCACTACGTTAGTCTCCAACAAAGCCAACCTTGCCTCTACTTAGACCAGAGCAGATTACTTGAGAATCAGAAGCCAGTTCCACTGACAAAACCAACAACATCATCAACATCCCATTCACAAATTGGTCCAGAGTCCAAATATTAAGCCTAGACCCTGACCCTTCAACATCTCCACCAGCCACATCAACCACCACATGAATTACCATTCATCAAAACTACCATCATCAATAAATTAAAAACTTTATCAATAACAATTATCATCATCGAGAATAATTCTCTTAATCAGACTAATCAACAAAAAATCAATAAGTGACTCTTATCAGCTGTACGTTCAATTGTAAAGATTTTTAATAATTTCTCAACACATAGCTGCTTTGAAAGCAAACAAAATCAGCGCTCAGGCATCCACAAAGCTACTGTGCACAGCATCTTTGGACGGCCGGTAAGTCTCTTGTTATAATTTTTACTAAATAAAAATCTTAACATCTTGAACGACAAGCAATCTTTTTAAATTAAGATATTAGATTCCATAATATAAGATAAGAGTGCATTTCTAAATCTCCTCTTAAATTCTTCTTAAAATTTTTATATATAAATTTAAAAACTGTCAATCATTGAGAGTGGGAGTGAGAGTGAACAAAAAAGAAGAAAAAAAAAAAAAAGGTAACAGTGTGAATTAAATTTTATTAAAGAGTAAATTATATTGCGCTTGCTCTTTCTCTCAATCGAGATTTGAATTGCAGTTAATTTGATAATAAGTAGTATTGTGGTTTCACTCAAACTCATGATTGATTTTTTATTTTTCTAATCTGAGAACAGATTAAGATTTTCTTTAATGAATTTAAATTCTTGAGTATTATGAATGTTCCCTTTATTATTAAAAGCAATTTTTAAGTGATGATGAATTGAAATATTAGTTTTACCGTTTACTTGAATTTTGATATGAATAAAAATGATTTTAAATTGAGTTCGTGCCTCAGGTCATTTGTTCTGTTGATGATTTAGATTCATGATGGAGTAAATTAAGTTTAGTGCAAAGGGAAGTGTTTCAGTGATGCTGCGATGTGATGACGAGACGTTGAGTAGTTCTTAGAGAATTTCCAATGATTGAATAGGGGTTATTGAGATTTAAATTTTGAGTGGCTTAATAACCAAGGAGTTTCTAGATTTTTTCTTAGAGACCGAGGGAGGGATACACTCCGGGACCCTAAATTACATCTCTGGGTTCCCAAATATAAATAAAATAATATGATATATGGTTTGCTTGAATATGAAAGAGCGGGTTAGATAATATTTATGTTCTTATATCGGCATGACAATACTTTGTGCGGTAGTCCAAAGGCAGGTACAAGTACCCACCCCACCGACGAGCTGGCCAATGGTGAAAGCGAGCATGCCGAGCCGTACCGTGCTGTATGGACAACTCATTTATGATCTCTTGACTAGTCTTGGGGAATCCTGTGGTCCTGAGGGAGTCATTGGAAGAGCAGGTCATCGCTTCAATTAAATGAGAACAGCTAAATCCGTTACACAGGTGGCGCCCATCGTGGGGCTTCGAATTCTATTAAATAAAGTTTCAATTCACCTAGAATCAGTTTAACTTTCTTGCTTACATATAAAAGATTTGCTTTAGCCACAACAAAACTTTCTGATATTTATTTTTACCACACTTAAGTTAGCGTCCCATAAGTTTTCAGTATTTTGATCATTCTTTGAGAAGCGTTAATTTATATAAGTGATACTGATCATACTTTTGTTCTTATGAATCAATGGCCGGGAGATTTATGTACGAGTTACAACCCATCCGTCTGTTGCATTGATCTAATAGAACAAAAGTGCATGTTTTGGCTTTTCGTTTCAAATTTCGTTTCAAATGTTCGTGGACGACCGGAAGATATCAGTTCCAAGAAACTATCCTTCGTCTGTTGCGCTAACGATCGTTTTTTAACTTATTTTCTTAAACTTTTGTAAGGAAGAAAAACTATGTCCCACAAATTTTGTTTTACAGTTATCTACAATTCGCAAACTAAAACCAATTTTTTAAGAGAATCTACAAAATTAACACGACCTATGTAAAAAAGGTACATTATGATCAATTTACTTAGCTGCGTTAAAAGATTTGTAATTAGCTATTCTCAGTAAAGTATTTTTTTTTTTATTTATAAGTCATCATTTAGCTCATCACTGATTCCATTCCCAAGCACGTATGATATTATTATTATATTTCCTTTTAATTTTGTTTTTTTTATTTAATATAAGTGTCTTCAAAGTGCCTTATTTTCTTAAATACCCCTTTATTTCTACTTTTTGATTGTACTACAATCTCATATCTATTTTTTTTTAAATCACTCTATCGAGATAGAATTTCTGGTAGATAAATACATACCTTCTAACTTCAGTAACTTAAAGTTATCTTTTCCAATTTCTGGTACACATATAACAAATTTTCAATAACTTGCCAAATGTCACCCAAAAGAAACAATAAGTCGAAAGACAAAACATCTCACACTGCTGCTAAAACACGATAACAAAAAGAAGCAGCGGGTTCAAATGTGGCTTCTTCAGTTGCAGAAAGTGAAAGCGAAGAAGAGCAGCCACCTCTTCCAGGTCAAGAACCTCCTGTAGAAGTTCGCCCGGGGGCCCCACTGGTTGCAGTTCCTCATAACGATGAATTGAATGACAGCTTACAAAAATATATAAAAAATATCGTTGATTCGGCCATTAGTTTAACCAGAACCGAAGACATACGTTCTAGGAAGGTTGAGTTTGAGAAAGAGAGAACGCAAATTAGAGAAGATGTGGTAAGCACTGTACGCGAAACGTTAAGCGTTCCATCTCCAACAATTGGAATTGGAGTATTCTCTCTACAGGGCATAATTCCCCCTGAAGAGCACAGTACTGCACGTACAGACATAAGACCTAAAAATTCAGAACCATATCATCCCAGCGAAAATGCGCAAGACTATCTGAGACAGATAAACGCCCTCAATTTAAATGATCCAAGTCCCGATACAACCAGAAACGTTTCTCACAACAGTTACAACAATCGAGTCCGCGAATTTCATAAGTGGGGCTTGAAATTTGATAATGTTAGAATGACCATAGATGATTTTATATTTCGTCTGAAAAGGCTCAGAGAGAGTTACGATGTTTCGTGGGAAGACTTGTATCTTCATTTTCACCTCTTTGTTTCTGGAACTGTCGAAAGTTGGCTTTGGACTTTTCTAAAAACCAATCCCAATTCAAATTGGCAAACTTTAGAGTTCGCACTAATTGAACAATACCGAGGCATTGAGACCGATTGTGAACTCTCTATGAAAATGTACGAACGTCGTCAGGGTCAAAATGAAAGTTTTGATGAGTTCTACAACGTGATCCTAGTTATGAATGCTCGTCTTCGTGTTCCAAAAGCACGAAGAGAACTGATTGAATTAATTAAAAAGAATGTTAAAAGAAGAACCGGTGAGCTACTCATTACGTTTAACACTCAAAGTTTAGCTGAAATGGTTTATGTTTGTCGATCAATTGAAAAGCATTCTCAAAACGACTTGCTACGACAGAAACCATTTCAACAAAACACTGTAAAGAAACAAGTCAGTGAGCTTGAAAACTCGATACCCGAAGAAGGATTATTTGATGTAAATGCTTTGAACGCGTCGCAAAATCAGTCGCATTATACTTGTTTCAATTGCAAGACCAAAGGTCACTCTTTTGTACAATGTCCTGACCCTCAGCGAAACTTGTTTTGCTATAAATGCGGCATGGATAATACAACAACACCAAACTGTGTTAAGTGTTCGGGAAACAAGAAACGGGGCAATCCAACCACCGGGGAGTTTTGTCGACCGAAAGTGAACCCGGAACAAAAGTAGAACTTAAATTTAATAGCAATTTTCAACCAGATTGTTACTCTTATGATTTTTCAAAAAAACCTGATACGACAAAAAATCTTGACGTTACCCAAGTACCCGATTCGACTAAAATATCTGATTTTTCTAACCCTGCTAAGCCAATATATGGAACTATCCAATGTCAAGTTCTAAAACGTGAGAAGATTGAAAGCAACACACAACCTTTGCCTTTAAATAAGCCTATGTCACTTCATAATCGTTTACAAAATTATTACAAAACCCGTGAAAGAATTTTTGGACAAGTGCCACAACATATTCAAAAGCTTAGGAATCGATTCAAAGACAAGAAAACCACTCATCAAGCAATAAGTGCTACTACGCTCTGCGACAAAACCACTGATCCAAGGCCCTATGCTCCCGTTTCCATTTTCGGAATAACAATCTGGGGACTGATGGACACTGGTGCATGCATCAGCTGTCTAGGTTCTGGATGCTTAGAATTGTTACAAAACCTAGGGATATCTTACAAAAATTCGAAATCGAGAGTGAAGACTGCTAGTGGCCAACCGCAACCAATAGTAGGGGAAATAACCACCAAGATGACCTACAAAAATGTGACCAAAGAAATAAAATTATTTTTAGTTCCATCGTTAGAACAAGAGTTGTATCTGGGAGTCAATTTTTGGAGTATCTTTGATATAGCCAATCATATTATCTCTGGAATTAGTTGTCTTCCACTTCGAGTATGTGACTCAAACGCTCATGAACTTTCCGTCGATCAATCTAGAGCAATTGACGATGTTATACGTTTGTTTCCATCCTATGCCAAAGAAGGGCTTGGGCGGACGACGATAGAGGAACATACAATAAACATAGGTGATACGGAGCCCATTAAACAGCGCGCCTATCCCGTGTCGCCAGCCATTCAGAAATTGATGTATGAGGAGCTGGATAGGATGTTATCAATGGATGTCATAGAAGAGAGCGAAAGCGCCTGGAGTTCTCCTGTGGTCCTGGTGCGTAAACCAGGGAAAAATCGATTATGCCTTGACTCCAGGAAGCTCAATAAAGTTACGAAAAATGACGCCTATCCATTCCCTCATATAGAGAATCTGCTAAGTCGACAATCAGAAACGCATTTTATCAGTAGTGTTGACCTTAAAGATGCATTTTGGCAGATTCCTCTAGCTGAATCGGCACGGGAAAAGACAGCTTTTAGTGTGCCAGGTAGACCCTTGTATCACTTCAAGGTCATGCCCTTTGGCCTCTGCAATGCGGCCCAACGCTTATGCAGATTGATGGACAAAGTGGTGCCTAACGAATTGAGACAAAATGTGTTCGTTTATCTAGACGATCTACTGATTGTTTCCCGGCCGTTTGAGGAACATACCAAAATCTTGCGTACTCTAGCTTCGCTTTTGCGAAAAGCAGGACTGACTATAAATCTCGAAAAGTCAAGATTTTGCTTTAAAGAGCTCCGATATTTAGGTTATATAGTTGGAGGGGGGTGTATAAAAACTGATCCTGACAAGGTGTCAGCCATACAAGATTTTCCGTTACCAAAAACACCCCGACAAGTTCGAAGGTTTTTGGGCTTATCTGGCTGGTACAGGCGTTTTGTCCCAAATTATTCATCTCTCGCTTCTCCAATAACAAACACACTGAAGAAATGTAAAACCTTTATCTTTACCCCTGAAGCCATTAAAGCTTTCGAAGAACTTAAGCTGGCATTAACAACAGCCCCCGTTTTAGTCAATCCCAATTTTCAAAAACCCTTCATTATCTTGTGTGATGCTTCGTCTACGGGTGTCGGTTGTGTTTTAAGCCAACTCGACGACGAAGGAGCTGAAAAACCCATCTACTATTATTCGTACAAATTGAACCAAGCACAACGTAACTACTCCGTAACGGAACTGGAGTGCTTAGCTGCCATCTTAGGCGTTGAAAAATTCCGACCTTATGTTGAAGGGCACGAATTCACAATTGTGACCGACCATTCGAGTCTCAGGTGGCTCATGAGCCAAAAGGATTTGAGTGGAAGATTAGCGCGGTGGAGTTTGCGACTCCAAAAATACTCTTTTGTGATAGAGCATCGAAAGGGCTCGCAAAATGTGGCACCAGATGCACTCTCTCGAGTGTTTGCAGCCGATGAAATTTCATCAATTAACATAAGCGAAAAGAGCCCTTCCGATGTCCTAAAGATCAATCTTGCTGATCCGGCATTCAAGTCAGATGAGTACATGAGTTTGATCAAAACTATAGAGCAAAACAAATCCCAGCTACCTGACCTTCAAGTTTCAGAAAGTTTTGTATACAAGAAGGTCAGACACTGCACAGGGGATCCCAGGGAAGATGAACGCGTATGGAAACTGTGGATTCCTGCCGCGCTGACTCAAAACTTAATCCGTCTTGCTCATGATCCTCCTCGGGCCTCGCATGGTGGGATAACCAAAACTTTGTACCGTCTCCGAGAACGATTTTACTGGCCTAATATGGCGGCAGAAGTAAAATCGTTCATTGGAGAGTGCATTGTGTGCAAATCTTCCAAAGCTCCAAACACCATCTTGAGACCACCAATGGGACAATCTTTTGTCGTTGAAAGACCTTTCCAACATATTTTCGTTGATTTTCTTGGTCCTTATCCAAGATCTAAGAGTGGAAATTGTTACATCATAGTTTGTCTTGACCAACTGTCTAAATTCATCCTCGCTAAAGCGATTAGAAAAGCAACTGCTGAAAGAGCAATTCAATTTTTAGAAGAAGATGTATTTGCACTATTTGGAGTACCAGAGTCACTTCTGTCGGACAATGGGAAACAATTTATAGGAAAAGAATTTTCAAATTTTCTAATGTCTTATGGAACCAAACATATTAGGACAGCTTCATATGCGCCACAAGCGAACGCAAGTGAGCGTGCCAACCGATCAATTTTGGCAGCTATAAGGTCTTACATTGGATCAGACCAATCCAATTGGGATAAACACTTGGTATCTATTTTAAGTGCATTGAGGTCAGGTGTTCACTCAGCTATCGGAATGTCACCCCACGAAGCTTTGTTCGGCCAATCCAAATTAGAACACGGCTCAGACTATCAGCTTCTTAAAAACTTAAATGGGCTTAATAACTCTGAGTTCGACGTTTTGCCAAAAGCAATTAAGATGAACTTAGTTCATAACTGTATTAAAGATTCTTTAGCTCAGGCACACAAGATGTATGAAAAGACATACAATACCCGCAGTAAAGTCTGCAAGTTCAAAGTAGGACAAGTTATCCTAAAGCGAAACTTCATTTTAAGTGATAAGTCGAAAAAACGAAATGCAAAATTATGCCCAAAGTTTATCCAGGCAAAAATTAAGAAAATCGTCAGCAACAATTTATACGAGTTAGAGGATATGAACGGAAAACCTTTGGGTATAATACATGCCAAAGATATGCGAACATGATAACCTAAGATATTTTACTTATAAACAAATAAAGTTTTGTTCTTATTCCATTCCAAATTCATGTTTTTGCCCACATGAATTCGAAATGTTGTGTACAGCCCAGCCTTTTAAACAAAACCAAAATAAAAATTACTCCGAAACACATTGCGGCCTTCGTGTAATCACCGCCTTACAATTTAGGTACTCGTAATCGATAAAATTTCGATAGCCAAAACGCCCACTGAACTGCAAGCTCACGAAAATTATGACTAACTTCACTTTTCATTTCCGATGATGCTTTCTTTTCTCTGCCAATCTTCATCGATACAAGATCACAATTTAAAGTGCAATCAAAGTTTAAGTACACGTGAATTCAATTAGATTTGCATATCAAGTGAATATATTTGATGTACAGTAGTACTATAGTACTATACAAATAATTCTCTATAAATAATTAGCTTTTGTTAAGCTAAAAATCCATAAAGGTAATTATAGTGTTAAATTTTCTCAAAAGAAAAATCCCAAAACTATTTTTTTTTACAAGTTTGACCAAGAAAAACGTCTCGAGTTAAATTATTTCGAAACCCCGAAACGATCCTCACCGGAGGGGGCTCAGACTTCTGAGTCATCACCGTGATCAACATCGATCTTAAACATCGATATAGAGAGTTCGGAGAACTACCGCCAACTATTAAATTTAGGACCAGTCGCAAGAGCAAACCAAATCAGATTTACCTCTCCGAGGTTTCGAGAAGATTGGCTCTGATCAATGCTTACAAAATAGGTTCCATCCTGAACAACATCTATTTTTATCAAGCGATCTTTGCATGTACAAATACCACATGCCATCTCCATGGTGAGTTCACAAAGAGTCCAGCCAAGCACTACGTTAGTCTCCAACAAAGCCAACCTTGCCTCTACTTAGACCAGAGCAGATTACTTGAGAATCAGAAGCCAGTTCCACTGACAAAACCAACAACATCATCAACATCCCATTCACAAATTGGTCCAGAGTCCAAATATTAAGCCTAGACCCTGACCCTTCAACATCTCCACCAGCCACATCAACCACCACATGAATTACCATTCATCAAAACTACCATCATCAATAAATTAAAAACTTTATCAATAACAATTATCATCATCGAGAATAATTCTCTTAATCAGACTAATCAACAAAAAATCAATAAGTGACTCTTATCAGCTGTACGTTCAATTGTAAAGATTTTTAATAATTTCTCAACACATAGCTGCTTTGAAAGCAAACAAAATCAGCGCTCAGGCATCCACAAAGCTACTGTGCACAGCATCTTTGGACGGCCGGTAAGTCTCTTGTTATAATTTTTACTAAATAAAAATCTTAACATCTTGAACGACAAGCAATCTTTTTAAATTAAGATATTAGATTCCATAATATAAGATAAGAGTGCATTTCTAAATCTCCTCTTAAATTCTTCTTAAAATTTTTATATATAAATTTAAAAACTGTCAATCATTGAGAGTGGGAGTGAGAGTGAACAAAAAAGAAGAAAAAAAAAAAAAAGGTAACAGTGTGAATTAAATTTTATTAAAGAGTAAATTATATTGCGCTTGCTCTTTCTCTCAATCGAGATTTGAATTGCAGTTAATTTGATAATAAGTAGTATTGTGGTTTCACTCAAACTCATGATTGATTTTTTATTTTTCTAATCTGAGAACAGATTAAGATTTTCTTTAATGAATTTAAATTCTTGAGTATTATGAATGTTCCCTTTATTATTAAAAGCAATTTTTAAGTGATGATGAATTGAAATATTAGTTTTACCGTTTACTTGAATTTTGATATGAATAAAAATGATTTTAAATTGAGTTCGTGCCTCAGGTCATTTGTTCTGTTGATGATTTAGATTCATGATGGAGTAAATTAAGTTTAGTGCAAAGGGAAGTGTTTCAGTGATGCTGCGATGTGATGACGAGACGTTGAGTAGTTCTTAGAGAATTTCCAATGATTGAATAGGGGTTATTGAGATTTAAATTTTGAGTGGCTTAATAACCAAGGAGTTTCTAGATTTTTTCTTAGAGACCGAGGGAGGGATACACTCCGGGACCCTAAATTACATCTCTGGGTTCCCAAATATAAATAAAATAATATGATATATGGTTTGCTTGAATATGAAAGAGCGGGTTAGATAATATTTATGTTCTTATATCGGCATGACAATACTTTGTGCGGTAGTCCAAAGGCAGGTACAAGTACCCACCCCACCGACGAGCTGGCCAATGGTGAAAGCGAGCATGCCGAGCCGTACCGTGCTGTATGGACAACTCATTTATGATCTCTTGACTAGTCTTGGGGAATCCTGTGGTCCTGAGGGAGTCATTGGAAGAGCAGGTCATCGCTTCAATTAAATGAGAACAGCTAAATCCGTTACACTCCATTACGTAAGATCGTTTTGTGTTTGCTTTTAATGAACATCATGATTTTGTTATTGTTTTTTTTTATCAAAGCGAGCAGAAGTTCAACCAAGTTCAACATTTTGCATAGAGTAGGAGTCACGCTACGTTGTCTTGTACAAGAACCAACGTATCATCGAATTAATGCCTGAATCACAATAACGGCTCGACTTTGGCTCCAACCGCGTTATTTGCATTGACATTATGATTTTGTGTTGAGTTTTACTGTCGAAGCAAGCAAAAGTTCAACCAATTTGATCTTTCTGCTTAGAAATGAAGCTACGTTACGTTTTCTTGTACACGAACCGACGTAACATCGAAAGTGAGATTGTGATAGGATGTACTAACTCCTATGATTAAGTCCATAATGAAAAGTCAGGCGAACCAAAGCTGAAGTGGGGTTTTTCTTTTTTAGTTCCGAACAGAAAAGTGAAACGTCAAAAACGTAAGAGTATTTCTTTTTCAATTCAGCAACACCTGAACGCTCGAAATGCACGAATGAAAAACACTACGCAAGCGCACAATGACGGGGCATCTAGAGCACGAGTCTGAGCGCAGCCAACTTCATATAGCATAGCACATATTTTGACAGCTGTTTGACAGCTTGTGTTCCTAAAATGAACTGAGAATTGAACACGCTCAGTTCAGAACACGTTCACGCTGTTCGTTCTCAGTTCAGTTCGCTGTTTCGAACCAAAAAAGAAAAACCCCTATTGTGATTTAGGTATAAATCTCTTCGCAATAAGAACCATTTTTTTTTTGTTAATGAAAAACGCTTTTACTGTTATGACAATAGAACTTCTTATAAACACTGGACTCGTTAGTTGAAGCCCTCCGTTTTAAAAACAAAACGGTTTTTGAAAAACTTTAACTCACCCTGAATGTCAAACGGAGTGTTTTTGAACACCGAGTTTATCCTTATTCTCCCTGCAGGTTTTTGCTTGCATGACTAAGATTTGTAATTATATCATGGTTTAGTGTTTTTAAGAACCGAAACTCCATTTTTTCCTGACAACTCATAGGATTATCAAGAAAACCTGGGTCAACCCCGAGTAAAGTTCAACAAATGAGACCGGAACATATTTTTCATATTTTTTTATGTTTGTCCAAATCAATAGAACAATAGAACAGCCAAATGAAGGTTAAGAATGTGTGCATTCAAGAGAACTAAAAAATCTCAAGCGAAAAGATGCTCCTAAAGGATCCATGGCAAAATATGACTCACCTCTGATGAAAAAAGAATGTGGGATAATATGGCACCTATTTTTCGTGGAATTTCTCCTTCACGACCATTGAAATTTTTGAAACAAGTGCGACACTAGAGAAATTTTGGTGATACAATATCACATATCAACAGTGAGTGCCAAGGCAGCATCATCTTTTTTTTCTTTCTTGAATCTTCTTTGTAACTTAAACTAAAAATACTTTTTTGCAAGCAATTAGCTCAATAAAATGAACTATGGAAAACTTTTGCTTTGAGCCATCACAAATCAACACAGGTATTAAAATGTATAAAGCCCGCGTGCATTTCGAGCTAATGTCCTAATACATATTTAAATATTTCTCAGAAGAAACTATTTAGCATTTTGAGAATACCAGTAAAGCAACAATATTCAATTTAACTGCTGCACTTTTTCCAAGGACAACCATTTCTTAAAATCAACTACATACAACCGACAATCTCTCTCCATATGGCTTAAATGGTCTCAGAAAAATTCTTTCCATTGAAAACCATCAAGCTCCAACTCCTCCAAATATAAGTAAAATTCTCTTCAAAATATTCACATCCTACAGTTAATCCTATTATATTCTGTATATTTTAATCCGCTTAGGGGTTCAATTTTAATTACATTATCAAGGTTTAGGCAAGAATCGATATTTCATCCTCAGCTGCTTTGTTGTTCCTTGCTCTTGTTCACCTAATCGTTTTAAAATTCTAAAAATGAAAAACTTTCATATAAGCGAAGTAAAACTTTTGTTTCTGGTTTCTTTTTTTTTGCTTTACCGCATCAAGGCTTCTAGGTTTATATGGTATGCGTTTGCCTTTTTTGTGGCTTCAACAATTTAATCAGTTTCGTAATCACCAAATCATTAATAGAAACTTTTGTATACCTTTAATTACCACGTGTGTGTATGGCATGGTGTTACTTCCGCATTGCATGCCTTTTGTTCAGTAAAGAAAAAAAAACCAAAGGAAAAATCCTCGTAATTATTTCTAAGAGCAAAAAACGAAATAGGATCAGGTTCAGCTTTAATTGCAAGCAATTATACCCACTGGAGGTAAGGAAATAAAAAATAAAGAGAAAAAGAAAGGAAAATAATAAAACACCACTAATTTTCGGACAACAATCTCAAGACGCAAAAGAAAAAACACAAACTGGAATTTCTTTTAAATGAAGTTTCATGAAATTTAATATGCTACTAATGCATTTGAAATTGTTCAAAACGGTCTGCACAAGCACAGGACTAAGTTTTCCCCACACTCACACTCACGCGCTTCTCTCACAAAAGAGTAGGATAAAAACCTGTAATTTTGTAAATGGTTTAACGTAAAAAGACGAAGCAGTAGAGAAGTGAGTTAAATCAGAGAAGCTGACTCAGGTGAAGTTCACCATTTACCTTTTCTAACATGTTTGCAGGGAATGGAAAAAAACAGAAGAAAAAAAAGCTACTTGCCTTAGCAGCTTTCATAAAGGACATCATTCGTGGAAGTTTGTGTATACTTTCCAATCTATTGCTACACTGGAAACCAATTTCACATTATTTTTTAACGTTTATTCGATTACTGCACAATGGGGGGCGTAAAAGAAGTTATTTTTTGCGGTCATTTATTTTGAGAAATGAAAATGATTTAAATTTAATTTGTTTTTAAGAAGAAAAGAATTTTCGGGGCTGTTTAAATATAAGCTTACGTTTTTTACAGCAAGAAAATCGTTGGATTTCATTTTCGTTATAAGCGCGATATCTGTGCGGTATAATATGACAATGAATTTGGCTTTGCTAGGCCAAAATAAAACGCAAATTCTAAACAAAATTGTTCAATATATAGCTTCGTTATCGAGCCAAAAAAAAAAACGAAAAAATCGAGTATCAAGCATCAATATCCAAAATAAAGCTTTTGGATATATCCTTTCGTTTTTGAGATATTAGCGGGGTTAACATGGTCCTACATGGTTGGACAACACCATGGTATGTCAAGCGGTTGTCTTAGCGTTTAGATGATCCAATATTGCTGTTGTCATACCATGTTGTCCAACCATGTTGGACCATGTAAACAACGCTAATATCTCAAAAACGAAGTGATATATCCAAAAGCTTTTTATTTTATATTTTCGTTTTATTTCAGCTTAATTAAGCTTGATTCATTCTTAGATAGCGCCTCTTACCCAAAATTTACACATAAAACATATTTTTTTTTATTTTCATTTTTGACAAAAATGTAAACATCTTTAAATTTCTTGCAGGCGAAAAAGACTCCTCCAGAACACAAAATCACAAAAGAAAGTTCTCCGAGTGTATTTGAAATAAATAATGAGAAAATTAGGTTAGGTTTGGTTAGGTTGAGGTGGCTGTCAGCTCGGCTAACATACTTTGGCCCGATGGACTCATTGTAATACCACAATGAATCTAATGTATCCCCATCCTAATGGAACCATTTTGGGTTTACAATAAAGCGGGAAAGGCGCAGAGCGTCGAAGTGAGTAAGATCACTAGGGTCATTAAAAAAAACATGAACCAAGGTGTGTCGACTAGGTTTTATCAATTTTCTTAGTTTTAATGTTAGTTATAGTTTGAAAATATATAAATATGCTATCTTTGGGCCGAAAAGCATCAGCATTAAGTTATTACCTAACTAGCATATACACTGAAAAAAATATTTTTCGTAATAGTACGAAATTCGCTTCATACACTGAAAATACGACCAATTTCGTTGGGCTAACGAAAATATGTAATTTTTCGTAGAATGAAAAATGTGTTCCTTTAACGAAACGCTTCATACGCTGTTTTTGCCGGTTTTGAGCTGAAAAAAACGTTTTGATTAAGTGTTTCATCACTTAATGAAGCGTTTTCATAGTTATTTTAACGAAAAACTGCATAAAATTATGTAAATGAGCATAATACGTAAAACGTCTCATTGAATAATGAATTTCTCTCATGACCTGATGAAATTTTTCATTTTTCTTACGAAAATCCTTCATATTACTAAAATAATTAATAGATTTACTAAAATTTTGCTTCGACCTACGAAAAATTACAAAGTCCAATGGAAAGAATTTTTTACTCTATGAAATTTTTTCACTGATATACAAAATATCACTTCATACCTTGACGAAAAATTTAATTCCTTTGCGAATTTTTACATAGAATTTTCGTAATATCAGTTCATCGTATTTGAACGCAAAACTTCATAATTTGTTGAAAAAATTCAATAAAGTATGAACGAAATTCATACCTCAACGAAATTTTTTTCACTGAATAACGAAAAATTAATTTATTATCCTACGAATTTCTACATAAAATTTTTGTAGAATCTGCTCATCGTATTTGAACTCAAAACTTCATAATATGTTGAAAAAATTCAATAAAGTATGAACGAAATTCATACCTCAACGAAATTTTTTTCACTGAATAACGAAAAATTAATTTATTATCCTACGAATTTCTACATAAAATTTTTGTAGAATCTGCTCATCGTATTTGAACTCAAAACTTCATAATATGTTGAAAAAATTCAATAAAGTATGAACGAAATTCATACCTCAACGATACTTTTTTCATTGAATAACGAAAAATTAATTTATTATCCTACGAATTTCTACATAAGATTTTCGTAGAATGGGCTCATCGTATTTAAACTCAAAACTTCATAATTTGTTGAAAAAATTCAATAAAGTATGAACGAAATTCATACCTCAACGATACTTTTTTCATTGAATAACGAAAAATTAATTTATTATCCTACGAATTTCTACATAAGATTTTCGTAGAATGGGCTCATCGTATTTGAACTCAAAACTTCATAATATGTTGAAAAAATTCAATAAAGTATGAACGAAATTCATACCTCAGCGAAATTTTTTTCACTGAATAACGAAAAATTAATTTATTATCCTACGAATTTCTACATAAGATTTTCGTAGAATGGGCTCATCGTATTTGAACTCAAAACTTCATAATTTGTTGAAAAAATTCAATAAAGTATGAACGAAATTCATACCTCAACGATACTTTTTTCATTGAATAACGAAAAATTAATTTATTATCCTACGAATTCCTACATAAAACTTTCGTAGAATCTGATCATTGTATTTGAACTCAAAACTTCATAATTTGTCGAAAAAATTCAATAAAGTATGAACGAAATTCATACCTCAACGATACTTTTTTCATTGAATAACGAAAAATTAATTTATTATCCTACGAATTTCTACATAAAACTTTCGTAGAATCTGATCATCGTATTTGAACTCAAAACTTCATAATATGTTGAAAAAATTCAATAAAGTATGAACGAAATTCATACCTCAGCGAAATTTTTTTCACTGAATAACGAAAAATTAATTTATTATCCTACGAATTTCTACATAAGATTTTCGTAGAATGGGCTCATCGTATTTGAACTCAAAACTTCATAATTTGTTGAAAAAATTCAATAAAGTATGAACGAAATTCATACCTCAACGATACTTTTTTCATTGAATAACGAAAAATTAATTTATTATCCTACGAATTCCTACATAAAACTTTCGTAGAATCTGATCATTGTATTTGAACTCAAAACTTCATAATTTGTCGAAAAAATTCAATAAAGTATGAACGAAATTCATACCTCAACGATACTTTTTTCATTGAATAACGAAAAATTAATTTATTATCCTACGAATTTCTACATAAAACTTTCGTAGAATCTGATCATCGTATTTGAACTCAAAACTTCATAATTTGTTGAAAAAATTCAATAAAGTATGAACGAAATTCATACCTCAACGATACTTTTTTCATTGAATAACGAAAAATTAATTTATTATCCTACGAATCTAGTATCGTCGCATCGTATTCGAACGCAAAACTTCATAATTTGTTGAAAAATTTTAATAAAGTATGAACGAAACGCATTGCTCAACGAAATTGGTGTCAGGACGAAGGGTTGCCGTCATAATAAGGAAAAGAAATTTCGTTTGCAAGTAGAGCAAAGAATGTTTAATAAAATTGTAAAATGAATTGCAAATCCTAATACTGATTAAAGTATAACAAAAAGAACACCGAATGAAACACAATAAAAGTAAAAACCAGGGATTGTTTTTATTTCTCCCTCGGATAAAGTTTCAGCGTCCGAGCGTCGCGTTAGTGCCAGAAACAGAAACTTGTTTTCTTTTTCAAGTACTCTCTCCAATCTTTTTTGAGCACATATAGAATTGTGTATATATCTCCCGTATAGAGTCCCAGGTCCAAGAGTCTTAGCGTCAGTGCTAGAAACTTGTTTTCTTTTTCAACTACTCTCTCTAATCATTTTTCATATAGAATTGAAGAAAAAAAAACCAAAAGTACAGAAAACTCAAATCTTGAAACATTTTTTTAACGCCTTTCTCTTTTCTTCGCGAGAAACAGGTTTCGATCACATTTGCTGTGCTATGGTTTTGTTTTTGCATGTAAAAGAAATGCACCTACTAATGAATAGCAAAAGAAACAAAGAACAGTAGATATTGAATCATTGCAACTTTCTATGTATATGTGTATTGTATAAGTATATCCATTTCAATCCTTTCTCTATTCAAGCGAAAAAAGTGTAGATCGATGAAAAAACCTGCTCAAAAGAAAACAAAGAACTAGAGACAAAAAAGTGTAAAGCTGGGCTAGTGAAATAACAAATACCACTTTATTTTCGGATCTCAAACTAGTTTTGAAATCCGAAAATAGAGTGGTGTTTGTAAAGTCAGCTTGAGGACTGATGCAATTGTGTGTGTGAGGTTTGCGGCCTTGTTCTTTTATTCTCTATGGTTTTAGCTGTACTTCAAATTCTTTGTGTGCGTTTGCAAAGCAAAATTCATAGGAAAAATCGTAAAATAGACGTTATTTTGAAAAACTTTTGAAAAACACAGTGATCGCAATTAAAATTTTCGAATAAGAAATAACTAGAAAAAATATTGGAAATGTTAAAAATCTTCGGAAGAAAGTTTTTTTTTATGCTTGTTTTAAACTACATATTCAGTTCTGAAAAACCATCAAAATTTGTCAATAAAATGTTTGAGTCTAGCCTTACAGTATGTTCTGTTTCGAAGAATTATGTTGTAAATTGAAAAAGTTACAGCTGTTTCAACACAACTGAAACAATAAAAACAGCGTCAGATTCGACTAACTTTTTTGTATTTAAAAAAAGAAAACTTTCCATCTACTTCCCTCAATCAACTTAATATTTTTCGAAACAGAAAAATTTCTTGAAACAAGATGTGCAAAAACTAATAAATTGTGCTTTGTGTAGTCTGTAAGAACAATTAATTGAATTTTACATTCTTGCACTCTCCTTAATTCATCCTGTTAATTTTTTTGTACATGTTATTAAGCTCTGGAGCTCTCTACCAACTTGGACAAAACAATTAGTAGAAATATGAGAATGCCAGAAAAAAACCGTATTCAGTAATTTTGTCATTGAAATTCTTTTTTAACTTCTTAGTATTTTTATTTCTTTTTTCACTGTTAATATCTAATACGATTTAAGCCGTAATATCAAATTATAATGTGGTATACATATACACCATCTTTGTTATAAATTGGAGTTAAATTCATGCCGAAAATTAAAGGGGAAATTTAAAATGCGTTGTAAATTGAAGACCAAATTTCAATTTCTTACACCCTTAGAGTCACTGTAATATAATCACTCTACAAAAATTAACGACACCTGGTTTTTCATAAAAACGACCTTGTTTTTTATAAAAGTGTATTTGTTTTGGTTTTTCTAATGTAAATCCCAATGTGTCAACATTTCATTAGAAAGATTTATCTTGCTCAAACTTCAAATCGTATAGGTGGTAACCTACCTCACTTGCTTTATAAAAATAATTGCGGTGTGAAATTCTACATTTATTAACGCAATGATGCATCGTTTAATTAAAATAAATACTTGCTTTATTAAACCTTTCATCTATCAACGAAAAACATCATTAGTCTATAAAAAATTTGTCATTGCTTTACGAAACAAGTTAATAAACCATTGACTTTTTCGTAAACCTGTAACGTGAGTTAATGTAGAAAATTCATGTGTGTATGAATTCTTTGCTTCCATTATGAACATTTTTTAAAACTTCATTAAAAATTTTAATCAACCCATAAAAAACTTCGTCATGTTATGAAAAAACCTCATCACATAACCATGTTTTGCATAGACCTACTCTAGTCTACTTACCTCTATTACAATAATTCGTTGTCTAATGAATAATATCCTCAAGCTACGACAATCTACATAACCTTACGAAAAAAAATTGTAGCCATAAGAAAAAATAGCCTCTATTTACCAAAACACTACATACACACTCAAGCGCTTCATTATTTTTCGGCGTCTGTTGTTTTATCATTCTCAGTTCGTTCTTTGGAGGTGCCGGTTGTGCAGACGCAGAGCAGAGTTTTATTTCAATTTCAAGTGTATTGTGCCAGTATTGTTTCAAGTGTAATTAAAAGTAAAAGTGTTGTGTTTTAAAAAATACCAATTTATATTTTAGCAGTCCAGCGTTTTAAAAAAAGGTAAGACCTCACGATATTTATTTAAAAAATTTAATTGCTGCATATCTATTCGTATTAAAATATTTGCATATGAAGACCAGTGTCCGCTTTTTTGAAATCAACTGTGTTAATTTTTGCTTAGTTTATTGATAGTGTCTTAACGTGTAACTCATTCACTGATTATGTTAGTTAATAGAAAAAGTAAAGTCTGTTTTCCTTTTTGAATAGATTTAATTCAAAGTTTATGACAAATCTCGTTTGAAAACATATTTTTCGTATGCGCATACCTACACGGTACAGTTTAGTATTTTTGTTTGGTAAATAGGCTTGTGCACATGCACAGATGCGCTTTTGTGTGTGAGAATTCTCCCTACTTGTACAAGATCTTCTCTGCGCTGCCCACATTTTTACGCAACCTGGGTTGCTTGTGTTTTGTGTGTATTCAAAACTGGCTTTTTTAATCAGTACAGGACACAGGTCCAGTGAGACGATTTTGACTACTTTTGCTGTAGTTTTCATCCCCCATTCCAAGAGAAGAAGAAGCAGATATTGTGTCTTATCCAAGCCCAAACGCTTAATAATTCATTCTATGCCAAATTTTTATCAAAAATTTTTTTCAACGCTGCATTTATACTCGGTTTTTTGAAATTTTTATTCGTTTATAATGTTTCCCTTAACATTGGGCGCGTTCATCACAAGTTAGATTTTCAGATTAACTAACTATTCTCGGCCTCTGATTGGCCAGGGGCCCTACTCTGTATTTCGTTTCGAAAAGGAAGTCTATTCGAACGTGATTTTCAATCCGATTATGAATTCGTACTCTGTATTTCGTTTTCGAATCGAAAAAAAAGGACTTGTTAATATTTTCATTAACGGAATAAATTTGCGGAGTTTTGAAATATATCTCAGAAATCTATCAAATCAAGCAAAAAAATAATATCAAATCAAATTACAACCAAGTTGAAAAATAAATAAATGATATAAAAAAATCGTTTTCGGATTTGCCATTTCGAATTCGAATCCACTTTAGAAATAAAGAGTACAAAATATTCGTTTCGGAAATTTTTGCTTTCGAATCGAATTACAGAGTAGGGCCCCAGACGTTAAGTTTTTCAGTTGACAACTCATCAGCTGTTAGTTTTTACCGATTCAGTTTTTCAGTCAAGAAAAGCAGTCTGAAAATCTAGATTTAGTTTATTAAGCTGTCAGATGCGATAAATAGCCTACATGACAATTGAACTTTACTTTGTATTTTTCGGTTAGCTTTTTTTGGAAACATTTTTGTAGTGAACTTTTTCATTAAACTGAACTCTAATTTATTTTTTGGCAATTTGTCGTATAATTAAAGGTTATTAATGAAAACCCTTACAAAAGAAATAGATTTTTAAGAAAATTATTTGCTACATTTTCGTTCGAAGTCTATTCAAATTGTAGTTACGCGCATATTTCTAATCACAAATATTGAAAAGAAATGCTTTGGACTATAGTTAGTACTATTTTGAACCGACTACAAGAAATTATTTATTTCTTATCAAATCTTTCCTCGCAGAATTGAAAGGTGAATCCCAATACCATTCAAATCTGACAAAAAATTTAGAAGACCGTTCAACGCAAAACTGAATAAGTTTTTCAGTTAAAATCTGAATTGTGATGAACGCGCCTGTTAACTAGTCCAGATCAGCGTTTTAATTGAAGACTACCAAAGTGTTGAGTGACATTTTTTTTTAATTTTTCGTTTTTTCTTTGAGATGAAGTATTTGTTTTAAAAATAAAATTCTTGTATCATCCGCAATTCTCAATTTTGCCTAAAAAGGTTATTTCACTAAAGCTAAATTGTGCATTTCGTCGATAATAAATACCCCTATTATGGATGACAACTCAACTGAAATTGGGTTGTCTTCTCATTTATATAACACGGGCACACAACCCAATTTTCAGTTGGGTTGTCATCTGTAATAGGGGTGAAACTTTGAACGCATTTTAATCAAATTTTTGAAAATGTCACTTGGCTACTTCATCTAAACAATTTTCTTTATCACAACTGAAAGTAAAGTTGCAATACATTTGTTTTTAAACAAGATATTTCATTAGGAAAAATATATGAGCAAGAACCGAATACTAATGGCAGTCACAGCTTATACCTAGATCTTTTCAAATTCAAATAATTAATAATATGTACCTTTCTTATTTGTAAATAAGAAAAGTAGTTAATTTCAACTTGATATTAAACGCAAAATTATTTACAGACTTCGTCCCCTTCGCAAATATGACTTGCTATATATGTAAGAATGTTTTTTCTGAAATTGATAGTCTTATTAAACATTTTAAGGAACAACATTTCTTAAATAACAATAGTTTATTCAGATGTGTAGAAAATCCGTGTTATCAGAGTTTCCAAAGTTTGGCAAGTTTCAAAAGACATTTTCTTCGAAAACATAAACTTAGTATTGTGAAGGATCGTGAATGGATAAATATAGTTTCTACTGAAGAAATAAAAGACGGGGTTGAAGCTAAAAAAAAGAAAATTTCCGACGAGTGCATTACGTTGAGTAAGGGTTTAGAACTCAATCAATCTGAAGAAACAGGTACGGAAGAAATCTCAAAAGAAATAAATTACAAGAACTTTGAAAGTTTTTTAAGATCGGCTAGTACATTTTGTTTAAAATTGCATAGCAATAATAATTTCACCAGAAAAGATGTTTGCGTAGTTCAAGATCTCATAAAACTATTTATAACAGATCCACTTTTGGATATGTTTAAAACATTATCAACCGCAAAGTTACAAAATTCTTGCCCAGAGACTCATAATGAAATCCTTAGTTTGGTTGCTGTATGTAGAGATCCATTCCAATTTTCTAAAACTGAATATCGTTTATTTCAATGGCTTCAAGATGAACAATATTTGCAAAACATAGAAGAGTTTACTATCGATCAATCAATAAATGCTGTTCATGAAGGTGGGTTCTTGAGTTATAAAGAGCATACAGTGACGGGTGTTTTAATGCCATTACGTTTTCAATTTAAAAAAACTTTTGAAAGAAAAGGTTTTCTTACTGACGTTCTATCAAATATGAATACTTTGAAATCAGCAAATGTTGTGACAAATTTTGTACAGGGTGAGTTATGGAAACAAAAAGCAGATATGTATCCAAACAAAATTCTAGTTCCATATTTTCTTTATAACGACGACTTTGAAATTAATAACCCGTTAGGCTCTCACAGTGGTCAACAAGCAATAAGTAACATATATTATTCGTTTCCTTGCATGCGAGAGAAAGAATCGGTATTGGAAAACATTTATTTAGGAGCAACTGTTAAAGCTAAAGACATTAAATCTTTTGGTAACGAAAAATGCTGTCAAAGCCTAGTTGACGAACTTTCTTTTTTAGAAGTTAATGGACTTGATATTACGACAGAAAAAGGTACCACTCACGTTCACTTTCTTTTGGGTTTAATACTTGGTGATAATCTTGGGCTTAACTCTTTACTGAATTTCAACAGATCGTTTATCAGTAAAAGCTTTTGCAGATTATGTAAAATGTTGAAAAATGACACACAAACAGCAAGTGTTGAAAATGTTTCTCTGATGCGAAATAGAAAAAACTATGAAAATGATATTCATAAAGCAGATTCAACAGAAAGCGGGATTCAGAAAGAATCAATATTTAATAAAATACCTTCATTTCATACAGTTGAAAACTACAGTGTTGACGTAATGCACGATATCTTCGAAGGTGTATGTCACTATAATATGTGTCATATAATAAAATATTTAATTGAAACTGCTCAATATTTTACCTTAGAAACTCTTAATTCAAGAAAAAAGAATTTTGATTATGGGCCTATTGAAATAGATAATGTTTGTGGTGAAATAACAGCGATACATTTATCAAAGAAACATTTAAAAATGTCTGCTCGTGAAATGAAAACATTTGTTACTTATTTTCCTTTAATGGTGGGCGACTTAATACATGAAGATGATGAAGTTTGGGCATTTCTTCTAAACTTTCTAGAAATAATCGACATGATCCTTTGCTACGCTATAAACGAAGACTTCATAATACTTTTGAGTGAAAAAATTGCTAGACATAATTCTGAGTACGTTCGCCTTTTTAATGACACACTTAAAGCTAAGTATCATAATATGACCCATTATCCAACAGTATTAAGAAAATCAGGCCCACTCAGATCGTTTTGGAGCTTTCGATTTGAGTCAAAACATAGGCAGTTTAAACTGTACTCTAATACTACCACATCACGTAAAAATATATGTGTGACTCTAGCAAAAAAGTATCAATTACAGTTCGCATTTTATTTAATAAGTGCTGACTCTAAAAATAAAATTAATTTGAGCAACGAGAACAATGACGATAACAGCATATATAGTAATACTATATCTAAAATGCTTAAAATTGATATGAAATTAATCAAATTTCTTAAAAAATATAAACATGATGGATATTTGTACCAGAATGGATATTATGTTGCAATTTTTACCAAAGACATCCAAATATATACGATTTTAAAAATTTTCAACCCAAATAATTTACAAAATTTCCTTTTTTGTCAAAAAATTAACTCTATTCATTACAATCCACATTTTTTGTCTTACGACATAAGACCTGATATTCTGGGAGAATTTTCAATCCTTCGTTTCGGAGATCTCGTCGGCCCACCATTAAATTGTATTCGGACTGCCGAGGGAAGAACAATGATCAGGATTAAGGAGTACTATAGTCTAAATATATAGAAAAAGCAACAATCAACAGCCAAGATGAACCAAGCAAAATCAAATAATTTAACTAATAATGACGATCTGTTCAATGAAATAAGTTTCCATAATTCACCAATGGTAACTTCAAATGAACAACGTCAAATAAATAACAATAGTGACCTTCAATTGATAAATCAAATAATAGATGCTTCAAATGTACAAGACCCAGAACAAATTAATTTCAGTAACATAATCAACTCACAAGCGCTTTCCATTATTGAATACTCAAACTTGCCAAACGACAATTGTAGCGACACTATGACTAATTCTAGCTACATTTTAGAAGGAAACTCCCAAGAAGTTTCAGAAAAGGAAAAGGAGTTAAAAGAACTTCTTGACAGCTGGAAATTAGGCTATTTACTGAGCCAATTCATAGGTAAGAAAATTGAAATCAGTTTTTAAACTTTCCACTATCTTGATTGTTGTTTCTATTTAAAAAGAACAAAACGTATTCGTCGATGTGCTAAAAATAATGGAGAGGAAACACATTCATCTGTATTTTAACAGCATTTCTACCGGAGACAAAATTTTCTTCGAATATAGGTTGAAAAAGTGGAGGGAATCGATCGGAATTCCTTTCGAAAGAGACCAATTGACTGACACATATATTCCACCTATGAATACTCCAACAAGTAACCGGTCAGTTTCGTCACCATTGCCCCACTCTCCTAGTCCAGGTCCGTCGTCAGAGGAGTTTGGAAACTATATTAATCTGGCAATGATCCTGAATACAACTGCAGAAGGACAGTTTTTGACGAACCATTATAATTCCTTTCAGAAGTTTGGAGAGGAACAAAGAAAACTGCTGATAAATACGATAGTATCGTATTTCGAGGAAAAACAGTGTGTTTTCAGCCTCAGGGATAGCCGGAGAATAGAGAAGGAAATTGTGGAAAGATTTCCCACTGAAAATCTTGTAAGATAATATTTTTTTCTCCTTAATCAAAACACTTGAAAAACTATTTCTATTTCTATTATTTCTATTTCTCAACGAATTTTTCCTAATTATTTTTTAGGAATACTACCGAACGTCGTCTAGGGGCCGAATTTATAACAAATTTTCGAACAACAAAAAGTTGTTCCGCCAATCACCCAGGTCAGGTCATACCGAAACCAAAAAGAAAGCAAACTTAGGTAATTTTGTTTAAGACTAATTTTTTTGTACAATACTAAATTATACTTATTTTCACTTAAAGATTCTGAAGCAAATGCAGAGGAAATCGTCCGTACTCTCAAATTTGAGAAGTTGTCAGCAGATGATTTTGATCGGTACTGGCAGGCATGCTCAAAGCACCGTTTAAATGAAATAAAAGCCTGCGAATCTACAACTGAGGCTCTTGAGAAATGGCCGCAGTATAAGAAGCCACTTGGTTTCAGACTGGTAATTTTTATTTATCCATATTTCTTCATTTTCATTTCATTTTATTTTAATAGTTTCTTCAACAAAGCTATAAATAAATTTTATTTCATTGTATTTGTTTAGATTGACATGGATTTTAGCGTCCTTCGTCCCGATGCCAGCTCTCTCCTGGACAATTGGGCGGAGCACCGCACCAAAATCAGTACATTTTTGACCAAAGACCAAAACATTAAAGAAAGGCGGTTGGTCCTTCTCCTTGAGAAGTGGGTGAATGAAACACTGGATGAAAGTAGGAGTTATAACAATTTTCTCTAAAATTCTTTAAATAAATTTTTAATTACTCTCCCATTTTAAATGTTATAATTTTTTTTTCTTAGTTTAAGTATTTTGTTTCTTTTTTTTTAATTTTTCAGATTCGAAAGATGCGGTGCTCATGTACATAATGCATGGCTACCTGACACCGACGCAAAGAACTGTCGTCAAAGATAATACAGGGAAAAAATCCACTACCAAATATACAATAAAGGACTCGCAGGAGGCTTTCCTATATGTGTGCAAGTCTCCTCAAGAGATAGAACCTCATCTGGAACACCTAAGAAGCAGGTCAAGCTGCATCCAGCCCTTTTTGATAGCGATTGGTGATTCAATAACAGATTTAAAAGAATTTTACATTTTCTTTGACGGCATTAAATATGCATTCAAATCATTTTTAAGAGGGTTTGATGTTTTGTTCAAACTATTTCATTTGTTCAATTTAGAGTACCCTCTCGCGTGTACAAACTTTTATAATTTCTTTCAAGAATTTTTATACAAAATTAGATGTGAAAAAAAAAACCAGAAAAATTCCCTTATGGGTATCGCTATTTTACAATAAAATAATTACATTCATTGCACTATTTATATAATGTTTTTTTTATTTACAACAGTTCTTCAATTTGTCGTTAATAGGTCACAGGTCGTGTTTTCTCTTCAAATTGTTTCAACGATTTTCTTTTCCCCAGATTTAGAGAAAGATGAAGGGCCTTTTTACTATTAAAAAGGCCTCAAAGGACAAATATGGGTGAGTAAGAAATCGCTTCACTTTATGAAATTATTCATAAATGAAATGAGGAATTTCGTAAGATACCTACATGAATTTACGAAATTTATTCGTTAGCAGAACGCAAGGTTTCATAAGCGAACGAATATATCTTTCGTAGATTTATGAAAATGTTAATGAATGGTAAGCAAAAATTCATTAGCTAACGAATTTAAAGTACATTAATCTACGAAAAATATTCGTTAATAGAACGAAAAGTTTCGTAAGCCAACGAATATAAATTTCGTAGGAGTATTAAAATTTTCATAAGGGGAACGAAAAAATTCATTAGCTAACGAGTTCAAATTACATTAATCTTCGAAAAATATTCGTTAATAGAACGAAAAGTTTCGTAAGCCAACAAATATATCTTTCGTAGGCGTATTAAAATGTTCATAAGGCGAACGAAAAAATTCATTAGCTAACGAGTTCAAATTACATTAATCTACAAAAAATTTTCGTTAATAGAATGAAAAATTTCGTACGCCAACGAATATATCTTTCGTAGGTATATTAAGAAATTCATCAATGGTACGAAAGAATTCGTTAGCCAGCAATTTCAAATAACATCAATCTACCAAAAAATTCGTTGACAGAACGAAAAGTTTCGTTAGATTACGATTATTTGTTTAGTAGATTTATGAAAATGTTCATGAATGGTGGGAAAAAATTCATAAGTCTACGATACTAATTACGTTAACCCGTAAAAATATTCATGAAATAATGAAACAAATTCGTAGGCTGACGGATGTATCTTTCATAAATTTATTAAAAAAAGGATTAGCGCAACGAAAAGTGTTATAAATTAATAAATACATCTACGTTAACCAATGTAAATCTTAATTAATGGTATGAAAAAAATCATTACTCGATGGAATGTCTTCCATCAATTGACGAAGAAAAATAATGGATTCAACGTTAAAAAATCATAGTTTAATTAATTCTACACGTTAGTTGATAAAGAATTTCGTAGGCCGATGTAGAAAATCATAACCCAATGAAAGTTTCGTCAATTTAAAAGTTTCGTTAAAAGTACGAAAGTTTCGTTGACTGATAAAGCGCTTCATTAGAGTATGAAGGCCACTTCGTTGGGCCAATTAATTTTTACATCGGCTGAAAAGTACGAAAAATTTCATTGGCCCAACGAAGTTTTTCGTTGTATTTACGTAAGGAATTTTTTCAGTGTAGGTTTTTTATTTTCCTCATTAATTTGCTTAACGTAAACTCTTCCTCGCCTAGTAAAGACAGAGTGCAAAAACCTGTTTTTTCGAAGATCATTTGCTGCACGAAAAATTGCATGATTTCTCTTTGTTAAGCTTTCGTAAACACGCACAAACTTATTTCCCTCAAAGCCAATGTCATTCAAAGTAATAGCACGAGAATGCTGTTTGTAGTATGCTGCGGACTTTTTTAGAACATTAAGCTTATCTTCGGCGTGCGGAAGCTTAATAATGATCGCGCTGGTCGTTGATTTGTTTCTCGGTTTACTGCGAAGAATGTGAATCGGTGCGGGTGGTGAGCAGTTTAACAAAGCACAATAGGATTGAAAGATGCTTTCGAGATTTTCATTGATTACAAAAGGGACTCCATGAAGCACAAGATCACCCGCGATGTTATTACGGGCAAGTGCATCAGTTTGATTTGTTAACATAGTGTTGTCCCTCTCTAGCATCTGTGATTTAACTAGTGTAAGTTCTTCTTCCTGCATGTCCAATCTGCATCCTTGTTGCTCCAGTGAATCTATTCTACTTCCCATAGTAAACAGTGCGTTAGTCAGAGAGCTAAATCTCTCAGAGAAATTATTCTCCAGCTTTTTAAGTTTAGTGTTAAAGTCTGATTCTACTTTGTTTATTCGCAGAGATAAACTCTCACACATAACATTTATTTCGACTTTTAACTGTGTTACAATAGAATTTGTCAGAGAATCATTCAGCAATTGTAAACGGGATTCAATTTTGTTCCATAAAACTGTAGGTGTGTGCGATGTTGAAGGCGAACTAGTGGTATTAAGAGATGAGTTTGAGTGTTTTTCAGCCGATCTCAATTTCTTTTGTTGTTCATTCAATTTCACACTATACATTTTAAATGTATAAATTCACTCAGATAAGAAAATATGTTAATTAGTTCAACCGAAACGCAATTATAACCGAGGAAACAGGTTAATTCAAGTATCTTAGTGCTTTATTAAAACTAAGTTGCAATTTTTTTTATTTTTAAGGCTTTCCTTTAACAAATTAATAGAGTTTTTTACTGAGCTCGAATAGATGGTATGCTTCACTCGAACATGTCAAACTCGAACTCGAAGAATAGTCTCCTCCTCCCCTAATCCATACAGCTTCTGCAAAAAACGTTTGAAGCGACTCCTAGCGTTGCGGCATGTCTTCCAATAAGACAGTGTCCCGTTATGACACCTGTCGTCGTACTAATGAGTTTTCTGTTGAGAGAGATAAAGCGGCCAGATTTGTTTCGCTGCGTTACACGTTGAACTGCTTGACTGACTCAGATTAGTTTTCTTGTTTGCGTTCTGATTGAGCAAGAGTTTGTATGTAGCGATTGGTATGCCGATACTCTTCGTTTTCGGTGAGAAGGGTAGAAATGTTCAATTTCTGCCGGTTTCATCTGTTTGCAGTTTCCTGGAATGTCTCTATGCCCCGGCACCCAGCACAGGTGAATGTTAAACTGCTCTGACATCTCCCTGAGAGATGATCGGCAGTTAAAGGCTAGAATAGAGTTAAAGAAAATTGACGCCAGGAATTCGATGGCCACCTGACTGTTAGAGGACACATATATTCCTTTTGGATATCATGTTTTCTCTTAGCCAAGACAGATCATCGATTGATTGCCATCACTTCCGCTTGGAACATGCTACAATGAACACTGTGCATAGCGCATTTCTCTCAACTTGTCAACTTGTGCTGTGAGGAATGTAAACGACCTTCCTATTTTGGAACGATTTTCCCTTCTGTAGAAAAAAGGCAACGAAAAACATAAATGTATTTCGTGTCTGTACCCATGAAAAAATGTCTACACTAACACATAGGAAAGAAGCTTACGATAAAGACCACGAAAAAGAGAAACCAAAAATTTGTTTCCATAAGGAAGCAAAGTAAAGAAAAAGGAAAAAAAATTGTTGTGACAGTTGCTTTAAGTGGCTTATTTTTTAACTTAATTGTAGGCATTAAAGTTCGGATTGAACCTGGGCCTCAATTACAACTTTGATGTCGAGTCAAGTTTCTCACACTGTAAGTCAATTGAGGTCTTCCTCTCCTTGATTGCACCACCTAAAATGAGTCTTTCCCCTTCCGCAATCTCATTTATTATTTCATTTATTATTACAAGAATCTTTTACAATGGGCTTTAAAGCCTTTAAATTAGAAAAAGTTAAGTTAATTGTTCTATACAATGTTAATTTACATCTGCTTTCGAAAACCCTTCCAGTCGGAGTGTTGATATCCATCTGCTCTAACGTCCCAGCCTAACCCTAATAACCCTAGGTCCTCCCCCCTCAGTTGTTAATGCCACAACTACCTTACCAAAGGAGTCAGCCGAGAGGCCCTCCTCACCAAAAGGTACCTCTGGTAATACAACAACAACTCCCCCCCCCCCCCCCACCCTGCTCAACTACCGTTGCCAAGCCTACACCAAAAAGCGGTAATGCAACACCAGCTGCAAAAAGCAGCACAGCCAAATTCATGGCTCAAAAACGGGACCCCAGGCCCAAAGGTAAAGCTCGGCAGAGGCTATTAAAAGCACCAGCGAGCTTTACCTCAACCCCAAAAACAAAATGAATTACACCACCCTAAAATTCCTGCAGATAAATCTCATGCACGCCAAAGCTGCCTCAGCTGCGGCAAGCAGGGAATTTGTCAAGCAGGATCTGGACTGCTTACTAGTCCAGGAACCATGGGTGGTAAGAGGCCAAATAAAAGGCCTTCCAACACAATCGTGTAAGTTAATATACGACAACACGCAACTCCAACCACGAGCTGCGCTTCTTATCCATAAAAGAACTAACTTTCTTCCTATTCCAGAATTCATCACAAATGATCTCGTTGCGGTACTAGCTGAGATCCCCACGGCAAGAGACTTACAAAACATTGTAATAGCCTCAGCCTACTACCCAGGTGATACTACCTCCGCACCACCTGAAGAGGTTAAAAAACTTGTTAGCTACTGCAACGCAAGGGGAAGACAGCTACTACTTGGTTGTGATGCCAACTCCCATCACACCATATGGGGTAGCAAAGACATCAACAAAAGAGGTGAGTCCCTTTTAGATTTTCTCATGCATTCAAACTTAGACATTCTAAACAAGGGAAATGAGCCTACTTTTGTCACCTCCACTAGGAAAGAAGTGTTGGATATGACAGTGGCAAGTTTTGCCATAGCCAACAACATTCTCAATTGGCATGTCTCAAAAGAGATATCATTCTCGGACCACCGGCACATCAGATTTGATCTGTCAAGGCCGAATCACAACAATATAGAAAACAATAGGGTACCAAGACACACGGACTGGAATCTCTACACAGAGACACTTCGTTGTGAATTTGAACCATCCTATCCAAACATTGACTCTCCTTATTAACTTGAAAGGGAAGCAACACGCTTAAGCTCACAAATCACAAGCGCATACGAGTCCAGCTGTCACATTAGACAGATCAACTCAAATCGCGATGTTCCCTGGTGGAACAGTGAGTTGGAGAAGTTAAAAAGAAAGCTTCGAAAGTTGTTCAACAAAGCTAAACGAACCAATTCGTGGAGCGAATATCGAACAACTCTAACGACTTACAACTCGATGATAAGAAGGCAAAAACGACTTACCTGGAAAAACTTCTGTGAAAGTATCGATAACTTGCCTTCTTCAATTAGAGTTCAAAAAGCCTTAGCTAAAGATCATAACAACGGTATTGGTCTCTAAAAAAAATCGGATGGTAGTTTTACCCAAAGTTACAGTGAAACTCTGAGCCCACTTTTGGCCACTCATTTTCCTGACTGTATACATACCACTGATCAATCTCTAACCACAAATGTGAGTTACACTACACCTAATAGCACAACAAGAAGTCTAGCTAGAAAAATTTTTAACGAAGACTCCATCAAATGGGCAATATCCTCCCAACAGCCTTTCAAGGCGCCTGGGGAATATGGTATCTTTCCTGCTCTCTTGCAGTATGGAATTGATACCATAATCTGCTCACTTATACTTATCTATAGATCCAGTTTTGAATTAAGCTACATCCCTCAAACTTGGAGAAAGGTGAGAGTAGTATTCATACCAAAAGCTGGCAATAGATCAAACTCAGACCCAAAATCCTTCAGACCAATCAGTCTCACATCCTTCTTTCTAAAGGTCATGGAAAAAGTGATTGATTTACACATTCGCAGTACGGCCTTAATAGCAAATCCTCTCAATGCTAACCAATTCGCTTACCAAACTGGTAAGTCCACTGTTACAGCTCTCCATCAGCTGGTCAGCAAAATTGAGAATGCGTTTGCTAAGAAAGACATCATACTCTGCTCTTTTCTTGATATTTCTGGCGCCTTTGACAATACTACGTACTTGTCAATTCAAAACGCTGCAACTGTCAAAGGAATTGACACACCAACCATTAAATGGATTGACTCTATGCTAAGTGGCAGAATCATCTCCACCATACTAGGTCAAACATCAATAACAGTTAATGCTGTTAAAGGCTGTCCCCAAGGGGGTGTTTTATCTCCCCTACTCTGGTCAATTGTAATAGATCAGCTCTTGGACGACCTCAATAAGCTGGGCCTTGATACACAAGGCTACGCTGATGACCTAGTCATCTCCATTCAAGGCAATCAAGAAGCACAGGTCACAAACAGTATGCAAAGTGCCCTGAACAAAGTTAATGACTGGTGCAATAAAGAAGGGCTTAAGGTCAACCCCACCAAAACAGTCATCATCCCATTCACCAGGAGACGTAAAATCGATCTCCAAACACTATCACTAAATAGTGTTCAAATCAATTTTTCCAAAGAGGTCAAATATCTAGGAGTAACCCTGGATAATAAACTCAATTGGAAACCACATCTAGACAAAACCATAGCAAAAGCAACAAATGCTTTCTGGGCCTGTTCTAGACTCTTTGGTAAAAAGTGGGGACTTAGGCCAAAAATGATTTACTGGACTTACCTCACTATTATCACACCCATCATAACCTATGCTTCGCTGATCTGGTGGCAAAAAACAGAATAAGTTTACGCCCGCAAATCTTTGCAAAAGTTACAAAGACTAACCTGTGTAGGTATCACAGGTGCAATGCGCACCTGCCCAACTTTAGCGTTAGAAAGTTTATTAAATTTTCCTCCGCTACATCAAAGAGTATAGAAGACTGCTGCACTAAGCGGACTAAAGCTTCATCTCACTAGCTACTCGAGAAAGGAAAACTTACAAGGACATATGAGTATTCTGCAGGTGCTCCCAATACTGAAATCGCCTGCAGCCCACTCCTCGGACTTTATGCCTAAGCGCATAATGTTACACCACCCCTTTGAAGTAATCTTTCCAAACCGCTCAGCATGGAAGAACCCTGTAATTCTTACAAATAACTTCCAATACATCTGGTATACTGACGGTTCAAAAACAAACAACGGTGTAGGTGCAGGGATTTACGGTCCCAACTTTAAATCATCTATATCCCTTGGTAACACAACTACTATCTTTCAGGCAGAGGTAATGGCTATAGAATTCTGTATTAGGGAATGCATTAGAAGAAACCTCCGAAGATCAAGTATCCTAATCTGCTCTGACAGTCAGGCAGCACTAAAGGCTCTGTCCTCGACAAAAATCAAATCCAAACTTGTTTGGAACTGCCTGACATGTATAGTTCAATTAGCTACTCACAATAAAATAACTCTTTCATGGGTGCCTGGTCATGAAGGCGTACCGGGTAACGAAGAGGCTGACCGACTTGCTAGACTTGGCTCTCAGTCCCAATTGAAAGGCCCTGAACCCTACTGTGGTCTCCCAATCAGTAGCCTTAAAAATGAATTAGCTACCTGGGAACGACAGAACATGATCAGCACCTGGAATAACTCAAATGGCCATCGTCAGTCAAAACTATTCATTGACTTATCCCACAAACGTATGAAAGAAATTCTTGACATGAGCAAACGTGACGCAAAGTTACTTACGGACTTCTTCACTGGACACTGCTCTCTCAAGTATCATCTTAAAAACATGGGCATCAGCCAAGATGACACCTGTCGTCTCTGTCTTGAAGACATAGAAACAGCTGAACACATTTTATGTGAATGCCCTGCCTTAGCTAGATCCAGGCTAAAAATATTCGATAAAGGGTTCCCCTGTCCCATTGATATCAGAAACACCTCTTCCTCAAAGATTCTTAGGTTCTTACATGACCTCAGCTTCGAATGAGCTAACCTATACACTACGTGTTTTTAAACCTAAGGGAACAGCACAAAAGATCTTTCAGGTCGACGTGCTTGTAAAGGTAATTTTTACCTTCACCCTACTTAATTTAAAAAAAAAAAAAAAAAAAAAAAAAACGTCCCAGCCATCGTTATCTCACGATGCGTATATGCGTACTCTTCTAGCTTCACTTCGCAGTAAAGCTTAAGCAGCTCGTTGTTGGATCTTCCTCTTCACACTGTGTCTTCACATAACGGGCCAAAGATCATTCGGAGTATTTTTCTTTCAAAACAACCAGGGGTTTGCTTAACCGATTAAGATTAGTGCCATTCTTCCACGTCGTATAGCAGAACTGGGATGATGAAGGACTGAAGGGTTACCTGATTTTTTCAAGAAAGGGTTCTATGACACGTATTTAACTCCAATTGAAAAGTATGTTTGATTTAAGAACTTCTATCCAACAGTACTATTATGTATTTGAACGCAAGAATCTTCATTCCCTATAGCTGTTCTACGATACTTCATGTGCGATTAGTTGCTGCAAACTTTATGTGGAAGGCAATACTCTTGCAAAAAGAATTGGATACTGCTGATAGAATTCTTACCTTGAAATTGGAATTGAATAGTTTGCCAATAAAATTGCCAGTTAAATGTGTAGGTCCCCTCCGTTCCTCACCAAGGTTGGGTTAAGCAAAATACACCGGGGCTGACCAAGCTCTATGATGTTACTTGGCATTGTGGCCAATTTGAAAAAAGACTCATATCTTATTATCTAAGGTTTCCTTGAGCTAAACTGTTCAGTTCAAGGAAACCTAGCAACTTTTGTATGTTAGTGGTTATCCGTACATATCGTATTGAAAAACTGGTCTGTAGTGATTGTGTTGCCAGTAACGTAATGAGTCTGCTTATTTCAAGTGACTTCGAATCTCATAAGCATTAAATGCTTTACCGAAACGGCAGAAAATAGTAAGTTCCTGAAATTCCCTTAAGCTCCGAGTATTCGAGAGCTTTACTGTGCCATGCCATTTAGTTTTATAATTTGTAGTGTAATAAATAATGACTTGATAGACGATCTCAAGATGCTCAAAAAAATGTTACTTTTTCCCGAGAAATAGAGGCAATAAATGTCGCCGGTTTTATTACACTTCGCGCCATATCACGGCAACGATTATTGCTGACAGCTTATAAGCCACACTGGCGAATTTCCTTCAAGTATCTTGACTGGTACACAATAGCAACAAGCAAAACCTGATACTGGGTGTCTCCACTTGGTGTCTGTCTACCATCAATGAGAATTCGGATATGTACGAGCAGAATATGTACACAGGTATGCGTTTGCCTATGCAGACCAACAGGCAAGACGGAAACTTTTGGAGAAAATGTGTGGAAAACTTTTCATGCGCCCGTAAAACTTAATGACCATAACATCATAAAGTATCCTTGTTTCAGCCATTGCTATTCTTTTACCTGTGTGAACACGTCGAACAATCGCCTAGAATGACTTCAAATATGTCGAGCTCTAGCAGAAGATACTTTTTTTCCTTCTCTTTTTTTCATTTTAACAACGACAGAAATGCCCATTTAAAGTGAACTGAAGTATGTTTTAATTGGCAAGTACATACCTATTGTTGTTTCCACCATTTATACGGTGTAGTTTTATTTAACTTTGCGGACGGATTTGCATTTAGATGTTTTAAGTTGTGAGGCTTAAGAGATTTTTCGTTTCAAAATGAAACTTTATAACTTTTACTCTAGGTACGAGTACGACGAGTAAGTAGCTAGCTACGGCTATTTGTTTTTGCTATGTTAACTGTGATTCACATCAAAGCGAAGTTTAATTGTTTTATTTGGAAAGTTTTTCCTCGTCGGACATGGATACACTTTTTCCTAATGATTTAAGTTGAAAAAGGCTACTTTGGAGGTTTACGATGACTAAATACTTGATCTATTTGGACTTATGAAAATGTCAAAACAACTAGACGCTCTTTCGTATTTGAATCACTAGTTTTTGTGTCACAGACAATGACTCGAGGCAGAATCAGTTGAAACGCAGTTCAAAAGCGTTAGAGATGGAGTTGCGAGTAATATAACTTTTGATGATGAAAGACGCATCAGTGAAGCTATGATAAATTTTCATGCTTTTATGTGGAACAAGTGAGCGTAACCTTAAATTCCTTTGCTCCGCAATACAAAGTCCATTCATTCAAAGAATCCAACGACAAGCACTGTTTTGGCATTCCACTTGAATTTTTGAGCTGCACAGTTCCCTTGATATATGCATTTTCAATTTAAAAAGCAGGCAACAGCATCACATGGTCAAACTTTGCCCTTCGCTTTCAAATTCAAGTCATAAATTCCTAAAAGAAAGGCCAAATGAACATTGTGCAGACGTAAAATAGAAAAAAAAAAACAAATAACCGAAACAAACTATAGTGGACAGATAGCCTTAGAGAAAATGATTTTTGAATGCAATTTTCCCGTGGTTTTTCGTTACAGAATACAGACTACAACATGGTTTGCCATAGTGAGCTGTAGTACTTAGCACTATGGTCCATTTTCGCAGAAAGTTCAAACATCAAATTGAATTGTTGCCAGCGTTGGAAACACGCACTGCAACTTTTCGAATTTTTGTTTGTGTCAGTAACGAATTGCAATAGAGTTGAAATACCAGCGGTGGCATAAAAGATCAAACGAAAACAAATGGAAAGCTACGAAAATAAAAATAAAAAAAAAAAAATTTTAAAAGCTGGAATCAAAGTTGACGTGCAAATGGATGTGACAACGTTAGTGTTCTGTTCTAGACGTCCCCGAGCCGTCCGTTTGGCGATAGCCACATGTGAAAAAAGTTTTAGCTAGTAGATGATTTATATCGCGGAAATATTTAAACTACTAGGATATTTTTGGATGTCGTTTTTGTGTTCCCATTCCCATGTTTGAAGTTTGAACTATCAAGGAGCTCGCGAGGAATCGGAAAGTCAGTATAGTTACACTAATCACAAAGTGTGCAGCCGTGAGGCTCTCCAACTTTGAGAAAGCGATGCGATGCGAGGAGCACAGTGAAGCGATATTTGATGCGACCCAAACATCAAATTGAATTGTCGCAATCTTCTCGTAAAAAACCTTCTCTGACCACTTTTTTAAGAAAAAATCAAACTAGAGCCGTGGTTTATTGGGAATCTATACGCAGGTTTGCAAATAATCACAAAATAAAAATATCGCACATAGAAAAACAACAACGATTAGTGAACAGAAATAAGTCAGTGTTCAGTGAACACATTGATGGCAGGTGAATGGTTTTTCTGGAACGGAGTTGCAAGTGAGTACAGCGTTTTATTGAGACTCGTTACTGCACAAGCTATAAGATTCTCAATGAAAAGCACCTTACGTTGCGTGGTGCAATTTTGAAATTATTTTGGTGGTAATAATTACAAATGAACTAAATTAAATATTTGATGACGAATTCATATTCTTTTGACACAAAACAATCAAGTAAATCCCAAAAAATCGCTTTTACTGCTAGCACTTTGCCGTATCCAATATCGCGTCCCGAATCTTCTATCGTATCGCTTCCATTCACCACATCGGTTCTCGCATCGCATCGCATCGCTTCTCGCATCTAATCGCTTTCTCGCACTGCCATTCACGCAGCCTTAGAGAAGTAGGAAGACCGACCGGGACTTCTATAGTAATTCAGAATTGCTCCAGTACAAAGATCGAACGCAGAAATGCTCTTGTTAATAGCTGCTCCTTCGGGATAAGAAGGTAATTGAGAAAAACAAATCCTTTTTTTTAACTCTTTTTATAAAACCCTGATCATCCCGGTCCTCCTTTACAGCACGTAGAAGCATTGACCCTAGATACAGCAGATGAAAAAACCGGTCATTTCGAAAGAAAAATATTCCGTTTGATAAGACGCTGTGGAGAGAGAAAAATTTAACGAAGAGAGGATTAAATAAAAAGTATACCAGGACAAAAACATACAAAAACAATGCCAAGAGTCAGTGGCGGATCCAGGATTTGGGCATGGGGGGGGGGGGGGGGGGGGGTCTATTAATCAAAATTTTATTTATATATACGAGGTTTAGCAGATTCAATCAGAAATTATTTATATGATGTTGGCGTCGATTGCTCCAAACAATGGCCAAGGGTTCGACGGAGCTCCGGCAATGAGTGTCCAATTCATTGGTGCAAAGGCTCATCTGAGATCGTATTTCCCCCTGGCAATTTATGTACATTGCACTGCACATAGCTTTAGTTTGGCAGTCAGTGCAGCATGCGAAGTGTCAGGAATCAAAAATGCGTTAGGAACTATCGGAGCGATTGAAGCATTTTTTCAAGATCAAGAAATTTCAAAACTGACAAACAAAAGTGAGAAAAAAAACAAAAGTTGAAGTCTGTTAGTCCTACCAAGTGGGCTCAGTCTCATTAAGTAGTTGGAACGTACGTTGAATTGCAACCGGCTGTTATTGAATCTTTAGAAGAAATCAAAACGTGGAAAGAACGAGATACTTCGCAAAATGCATTGCATCTTTTGACAGCGATTTCGACGGTTGAATTCCAAATCGCATGTCACATTATGGAATCAGTTAATTCGATTGTTTTGCTTTTGAGTCAGGAATTGCAATCTAAAAACCAAGATCTGGGTGTGGCTACTAAGCTGGCATATGACGCTTTGAATGAATTTACGCACAAACTCGAAAACGCAGATTCTACTTTCCACGTTATTTATTTATGAGCATGTTGCTGGAATTTGTTCTGAGTACGAAATCACAATGAAATTGCCACGCCGCACCGGCAATTTGCAATCAACAAAAAAATCGTTGCAACGTTCAAGCACGAAGTATTGAAGACTACTACAGAATTCCTTTCTACATTCCGTTTCTTGATACGTTAATTTTTCAATTCAAAAGTCAGTTCTCGGAACACAAATCCATTTTCCAGAGCTTCAGGCAACTGTTTCTTAAACAAGAATTTAACGAAAAGAAATGCGCTGACCTCTACACATTTTACGATGATATATCGGATTGTTCGAAAGAAAATTTTCTGTCAGAGGTCAAAATGGGGAGACAACGAATCCACGGCCAGAACATCCAAAATGCGCTTGATGCTTTACTGGTTAGTATCTTTCAATCAAAAATTTACATGTAAAAATGTTTCTATGTGACGCGATCCGAGAAAAGGCACCTTTTAGGCAAAAGTGAAAGCTTACACAGCACGCTCTGAAAGGCGCTGATCGCTGATGTACCATTCAAACCCATCTAAAAAATCGTTTCTCTGAATTTATATTTTGTGAAATAATAGCGATGTTACAATTTCTGATTGCGCTTCATGAATATTCAGTAAAAGAACTTATGTAATCAATCATGACCCAACAACCGATTCTTTGCCTAGTAAGTCCCTTTTATCGGATCGAGTCACGTATGCAAACATCAATCTGACGATATTTTTCAGGTTATCAATAGCAAGTCGTTCCAGAAAGTCAATTATATTTTGCGAGTCTTGGCAGTACTACCTGTAACTACAGCAACTCCAGAACGATCATTTTCGACTTTAACGAGGATCAAAACTTACCTGAGAAATACGATGGGAAAGGAACGACTAAATGGTCTTGCTTCTTTAAATATCCATACCCATATTGAACTTACCGAGGACGAAATTCTAGTGGAATTTTTCAAAAAACCTCCAAAATTTAATAGCATTTAAGGTAGCCTGCTCTTCAGTTTTTTATGAATTGTAATAATAATCAATAAAGTTCTTGAATTTTTAAAATAATAATATTACTTCTCCTTTACCAACAACCCAAAGAAACATGGTGGCCAAATTTTACGACTCAAGGGGTTAGAGAGCAGCTTTCGAAGCATAACATATAATAAAACAAAGTCCAGAACCTGCAGTTAGAAGGAGGGACAGTGTCATAAGTTGAGGAACTTAGTTCTTCTTTACTTTCGATGGCCATACACCGAAAGAAAAAACCTGGTTGTTTCAAACATGTTTCATTGTTAACCCTAGATGGTCACACGTCAAAATAATCACACAATGGTCACACGGGGTCATTTTGACCCCAGCGTATATAAACGTTGATAACTTTTGCAATTTTCAAAATAATGTCTCCAAATTTTTTTTATACATTCCTGAATGTCAAAACTAAATGTTTCAATAATAATTTGTGCATATTTTAATGTTTATTATATCGAAAAAAATGTAGATATTGGGAACAATTTGAAAATCGGAAGACTTCACAAAAAAGGCCTGGGGTCATTTTGACCCCGTGTGACCATCTAGGGTTAATCAACAATTCATCTAAAGTTGTGAAATTAACCAAGTTTCGTGATGAATACAAATAAGAACGCATTTTCAAATCAAGTATGCTGCCGTGATCAATTTTTTTTCAGGTAAGTATCATAAAAATGTTTAAATTAAGTATGTTCGTAGTTGATTTGAATATTTTCTAATTTTTAACCAACAACGTGATTGTTGATTTCATACTTGATCAACAACAAACATATTTAATTAACAATTAAGGCTGAAATTACAAAAACTATCACGTTTGTGATTGTATAGGTCAAACTTCAATTCAGGCATTTATCATTTTTTTTTTGAAATTTTACATTAAAACAGTTGAGCAAATAAAAACGTGGCTGAATTCTCACGAACATACTTGATCAACAATGTTCATATTTTACCAACAATTCAGAATTGTTGACGAAACACAAACGTTGTTAAAGTATCATGGACATGTATGTTTCTAGTATCATAACCGTTGTTGGTTAACAATGAAATTGAAAATGACGTTGTTGATTTGAGCAATGAAAATTGTAGCATTTAAATAAATAAAATGAAAATGCCAGCTTGTTCGTGCTTGACGCAAAAACAAACAAGCTTCATGTTTGATTTTACCAAGGTTTTTCTTTCGGTGTAGCACTATGATCTCTAAGATCTCACAACTCTTCTACATGTAAGCTTCACTTCAGTGAAACTTGAAAGTAAATATGTTCTAATTTTTAGTGGAAAAAACCCCAAATGGTTGTACCTGAACTTCCGCCCACCAAATGCCCCCATTAGCCTGTGCCGTATCGGTAATACTGAATTCGTGCGGAAGTCCCAATGAGCCTTCCTTCTAACTAAAAACCGACCCAAATTCAAGTCGAAGGAAATGGATCCGATTGTCGGATTTGATTAGCGTGGATAGTGGACGGAATTTAATACATCAAGCTAAAACAGTTATGATATGATAAAGCATAAGCTCAGCTTCTTGAAGTCCTTGACTAAGAAGAATCCTAAAATAAAAGTAGTTCGAAAGAAAAAATATTTTATCCTATCTCAACGAACATCGTTTGGGAAAAGAAAGGACGATAAGTTAAGGACAATTGGCAAATTTTACCAACAGTTAAACAGTATAGGCACACGCAAGCATTCAAATAATTGACTTTCAAATGATTAAATGGTTGCTTCTAAATGATTAAATGGATCGGGTGAATAATACAGCAAAAGGTTTCTGGAATTGTACTTTATTGGATGGAGCATTGTTCCAAAATTAATGAGTACTTGACATTTGAATGTCTCAATTGGGTTTCGAAGCTCACACTCCTTAGCTAGTACTCTGTTTAGTTCGAACCATAATTAATGCAAGATGTTGGGTGCTACAGAATATTCAACGTTATAGCTTGAGGAAAGCAGTGCAACATAAGTAAAAACAACCTTGACAAATTGAGGACAGATAAAATCGCAACTCCATGAGAAACAAAAAAAAAAGACCACAGCAAATTCTCTCGCAGAGCTATTAAGAAAGTCATTCCCGTATAGCAAGCATTTCACGACTTTAATAATTACAAATGTGTAATGTGAAACAATTTTTAAGGTAAATCTGTCTACAGCTAGACAGTAGCAGCAATGGATTGCTCACGATTAATGACCCTTGCTACATGGGCTGCGATGCGGTGTAGGTACGGTATATTCATGATCCATATAATATAGAGTGGACTCATAATAAATCATTCCTTCCCGCATCTACATTTTGTGTGTCTTCAGATGTCTTTTATCTACAAAATCCCCAAAAGACAACATAATACACGAAACCCTAGAAGCATTAGTAGATTATTCATCTTCCAACACCACACGTTCTATCCCGGTAGAAGGTATAGTGAGAAAAAATAAAAATGGATATATAATTCAGTTAGGAGGCCTTTTCCGGAGAAGGTCTTCCTTCCGAGCGGTTGATGGATAACTGAAGGACACCAAAATGGTTACTTGATTACTGAAGGTAATTTTCTTACATAAAATGCCTCTGGGGAAATACAAAAGAGAGGCCCAGTGTCTTTGAATATCTATCCTTTGAAGCGAAAAATGTCGATTAAAGGTTTCCACACACAAGTCAGACCACTGACTACTACTTTCGAAGACACCTTTAATAAGGAATGGCAAATTGGGGATACTATATGACTTTGAGTTACCCACATTAGGACGGTGCATATATACCAATTTAATGTTCAGTTATAAAATACGTAAGCTAATGAAGGACGTGGGTTCAACTGGAGATGGAAAAAGATGTCGACGGTGCTTACCAACCTTCTTTTGAACTGATGTTCGTTTATAAAAAAAAAAAAAAATTTAGGGTTGTATAACAGACGCATTTCTTCCAACCATACCTAGTGAGGAATGCAGGTAACCTATAGTTTTTTTTTTGCTGTTTCCGAACCACTAGTTGAGATAGTGCTTTCTGGGCAATGATTTTACTATCCTCCCTGCCAGTTAATCGCAAAAAACGATCCCTGTGCAAAAAAATAAATAAATCGATGCTTCTGGAACTCCAGCCTCGAAGTCCCAAGTAACAGAGAGTAATAGTTTCCATTGCGCCACGGGCTTAATGGTTAGAGTTTAAGTTACCAATTTCGTGTAGTGTGCGAATGCATGTCCTCATTTGAATAAAATAAATTCATTCTATCACAAGCTTTAAATATTTAAATTTGTCTATTCACAAATTCATTTGCGTGCAAATGTTGTAAGGGACAAGCATTAAATTTGCCATTGCTTCAAGAATTGTTTGTTCAGTACTTGGGGTTACCCCTATCGATGGCGAATGTACTTTTGACTTCTGTAATCCTTCCTCCTCTTGGCTAGTTGTGCATAAAATCCTCATCTCTCGGTCAAAAAGTTAGTCGCTTTTTATCCTCAAAGATCAACACAGAGGACGGAGAATCAACAAAAGTTTTTGCTGTCATGCTTGAGTTTGTGCATGAAGACAGATATCATGGGAATGATATGCTTCTTAAGAAAAGTATCTAAGCAGTATGAAGACATAAATATATATATTCTACTGTTCTTGTAATGCTGGGAAAATAGTAGAATGCTTTTGCAATGTTTTGGAATTCATATAGCTACAAATTAGAAGACATTGAAATAAAGGGATGATGTAAGTAAGAACAGCATTGTTAAAAAGCCTGAAGGCATAAGGGAAGATTGAGGTATGTCTGACTTTCAAGCTGATATTCGTATAATGTACTTTTGTAATGTGATTTTCTGACTCAGGATCAAAAACTGTTTATTTATATTCTGTTTGATTCATAAGACAATTCAGAGAGGGTGATTTTACATTTTCTGATGCTTCACTAAGTGTATGGCTTTCATAAAAGTTTTATCTTTTGGCTTTGGCGGACACACGACATTCGTTTATCTAATTTCGGGAACACTTAGTTTGAACTTTGAAATATGCTTCGAAACCACAAGCAGAGTGTCCTTCACTGACCTCAGTTTACTTGCACCTTACACGTCAGGGCAAAATGTGAACAAGTAATTTTTTTTTTTGCGGAGGAAGGTACCTAATACTTCAAAGCTGCTCGAGTCACCATTCTTTGTCCATTTTGATAGGAATTGCAGCGAGTGACCAGCCATCACAAGTTTTGATTGTTTTCCTCAAATTACAATTGAGGTTTTTATGCAACGAACAAGTACGTCAAAGGACAGTTTTCGTCGATAGTAGGAAACGACTGCATTGGCTATCCTTGTGGAAACAATCACAGCTATTGATATAAACTCGGACGACCAATAGATGTGTTGGCAGCAAGTTTACTTGTTGGCCACAAACATTCTAAAGCCAAAGATATGCAGCAAAAAAGGAGCGAAACATCCATGAGAGACCTAAAACATCTAGAATCGGCCTTTCTATAACATCGCTTAGAAGTTCCTGCGCACCGTGACATCCTTAAAATAGGCTGATAATTTACTCGATACTTACGAATGCGGCTTAGGGCTTATAAAGTCTACCATCGACCAAATCTTCACATTCTGCCGAATCCAGAAGAAATCCTAATAGTTCAACATCATTACCCATAACTTGTTATTTAGTTCAAAATTTAGGGAATGAACAGTTTACGCATACTCCCACATATTTCTCAAATAATAGTGCCACACTTTTAGATTTGTTTCTTACAAATAATATTGAAAACATCTTATTTTTTTATTAAATTTAGGCTCCTGTTTATTCGAAACATTTTATAAAGGGACGCTACAAAAGTAGAGCGACAGGGACAGCAAACGACGCCATATTTTTTGCCGCTTTTTTAACATTTCTCTTCAATAAGGTTTTCTATTTTATGGTGGAAAGATATACGAGCCAAAAACGAATCGAAATTATTACAGTTTACTACTGAAATTCGCTACGTCCTATTTATGGTCGTCACAATCGTCCTAGCAGATCAACAATTGAGCGTCTAGTGGAAAAATTTTAATCCACAGGCACAGTTCAAAACGTTCCCATGCATGCCAGTGAGACAAAGAAGTGCCCGTAGTGTCGAGAACATTGCTGCCGCTGAGGCTTCAGTTGCAATGTGTCTCTCACACGTCGTTCTCAAGCGTTGGGCATCTCTGTGACGTCGTTGTGGCAAATCTTGCGAAAAGATCTTGGCCTACATTCTTACAAGATTAAATTGACGCAAGAACTGAAGCCGCTTCACCACCAGAAGCGTCGAATATTCCAGAATTGGGCTGAGCAACAACTGGAAAATGATTCGGATTTTCATCGAAAAATTAATCATCTTTAGCGACGAGGCTCATTTCTGGCTGAATGACTTCGTCAATAAACAAAATATGCGGTATTTGTCAGGCAGCAATCCACACGTGCTCCATGAGTCATCATTGCATCCCGAAAAAATTACGGTTTGGTGTGGTTTATGGACCGGCGGCTTCATTGGGCCGTATTTCTTCCGTTATGATCAAGACCGGCACGTTACTGTGAATGGGAATCGCTGCCGTTCAATGATAACCGAATATTTTGGCCCCAATTGGATAATATGGATTTGGAGGACATGTGGTTCCAACAAGACGGCGCGGTGCCACAAGCCACACAGCGAATGTCACAATCAATTTATTGAAAACCAATTTTGGAGAACGTGCTATCTCTGGAAATGGGCCAGTCGCTTGGCCGCCCCGGTCGTGCGATTTGACGCCGTTAGACTATTTCCTGTGGGGCTACGTCAAGTCTATATGGTCAATGCCAACAAGCCAGCGACGATTGATAAACTTGATAGTGAAACAAATTAATCAATAAATCAATAAAATAAATGCAGGCTTCCTTTTGAGAGAAGAGTAAAGCTTAATCTTTTTTCTTCAAGTAAAGACAAGATTGCGCAGCTTCATTCAGCTGATTAAATCATAATGTACTTAACTCAAGAGGTTTTAGTTATCCTGCGTTATCCCTTGAATAATTTGTGGTGTCCGTTGTTCAATGTCTGTTTGTTTCGTGGGAAGTTTGAGGTTCGCTGCAAAGAAACATGCAGAAAAAAAGTTTTTCCACGGGTATCGTCTTTGGGGAGGAATTGGCAATTTCTCCGATATTAATTTGATGCTATGAAAAGCGCATTCACGATTCGTCGTACGGAATCGACAAAAAAATGTAGGTCCCCTTCACTCCCTCACCAGGCATGATTGAGAGGACTACACTGGGTCCTGGGGTTGCCCGCTCTGTTGTCCCACACTATTTATTTCTACTTATTTTTATTGTTGCTCTTACTTACATCGTTACTTGAAATTGAGGTGAGATTAAGAACAAAACTACCATTTTGTTAGCAGCATATAAAAGGCCATACTGATTTATCAAAAAGCACTTCTATATGTTTGTTCGTCAACATTTATGCTGACTTCTACAATATACATCAGTGAATAATCAAGAATTAGGTAGAAAAAAGTTAGCCTGCTTGAAGAATGACGTGAAGAACACAAGCTTAATACTGAGGCCTGCCTTCCTTAGGCAACGAAGTTATGGTAGATTTTTGGAGTATTGCTGACTTTGGTACACATAATTATATGGTCCATTTTTAAAATATAAGGGCAGAATTGGCAAGTCTTCCGATAGTAAATTCACTGTCCAGAAAAACGGCTTCTCGTTTAGCCGTTCAGAACCGGTAGAAGATTGTATGCCCCTTCATTTCCTCACAATGTTTGTCAGAAATGCGCTATGATCCGGGCTCCCCGCTTTGTTGCCCCACCCTAGATATAAATGTATGTAAGGGCGGAATTATATTCCAGTCCAAATTTCCTGCTGGTTACAGCTTTGTTGGGGTGGGTTTTACTGACTTCCAGAAAATGCTGCTTCCAACACTAATTTTTCAAAGCAAGTGAAATGAAAAAATTGTTTTCTTACATTTACGTATTTTTCAACTGACCTTTCAAGCCAACCTTTAGCTTGTCTTCTTTATTGAAACGCTGTCAGAGAATTGAAAAGAGAGTAGGTCATAGGCATTGTTATTAAAAATATTGTTGATAGTAGGTATTTACAATTATTGTTCTCTTGGAATCATTACAAAATAGATTTTCTGAACTGCCAACAAAAAATTTCCAATTTATACGGAAGTTCAAAACTCTAGTGAATTGTGATAAAGTAGGGACTTTTACCTGAGGTGTAACAATTTTTTAATTAAAATTTTTCAACTCACAACTCACATAGTCCCACTGAACAGTAGAAAAAAGTCATGCTATGCTAGGGTGTTTCTGTTCGCACATCCATAATCTCCTCTCAGTAAAAGATTTTCTTCACTTTTCTATAAAACAAATAACAGGACACAAAGGACAGAGAAAAAAAAACAAAAATACACTCGAAGCAGTCAGACCTACCTACCGACCAGTGCGTCCATCAATTAACAGTTTTTTGACATCATAAAAGCAAGGAGCAACAGCAGCATCTTTATCCTCTAGCAATTTTAACGTGTGCAATTTTTCACATCCAAGTATTGACAGCCAACAGAAAGCTATTTTCAATTAATGCTAGCAACGTGTTGCCATGCCAGTTGCCAGTTGCCATACTGAGAATAACTAACATATGTATTAAACATATAGGGAATGGGTGGGGTGGATTTAGGGTCAGAGAATTTATTTAAGTTCTCCTTGTTCACCTACAAAACATGGAAGATACGGTTGTAGTATGTGTGATAAAAATTCAATCTACGTGTGATAAAGAACAACAATTGAAAGAAAAACATGTTGTGAAGTAGTCCTTTGTCAGGAGGGCACCGTTGCGTTGGTTTAGTATTGTTGTAAACAATGTGATACCTTGGGATAAGGGAATTGATACGTGGATGTCATTCTTATCACCTGTTGACTCTCCTTTGACGCGGCGCTTTGGCACTGTAAAAAGAATTTGATTTGAGTTTCTTTTCTCTCTTTTTCTTGTAATAAGGGGACGAGAAATAATTGATGGTTGGTAGTGGAAATATATCGCAAGAATTTTCAAAGTGAATAAAAGAGGGATCTACAGGTACATACCAACCTGCAAATCTAAAGCGTGGTGAAACTGGGAAACGCGATGATTCTTTCTAATAAAGTTGTTTTCATAATCAAGTGGAAATTGATTGACATTTTTGAGTAGTTTGAAAGAAAAAAACAAATCGTGTAGTTCGTGTTTGTTCGTTTGAAACGAAACCGCTCATTCATTTATGGTTAATCTAAAATAAGCTTTTTGTTGTCGTTTTAGCATAGTGTAGATTGTGTTAGTTTTTATAGGACGTTATCACTGTCGTTTCTTATGCAAAAGAAATACAATTTAATGTTTCTGCGATTCGAGCCTTGAACTCTCACACAACAGCCAGACATGCATTTCATTTCCACTTATTCTATTTTATAAGCAAATCGTAGTTTAACGAACACACCAATGTTACATTACCTCTGAAAATGATTAACTTAAATAAAATCTTACTATGGCAATTGTCGACTTCCAAAAAGCTATAAATATGAATCCTTTCAACAGGAAACTTTGAAGGACTGCGCTGCAAGGCTTATTCGTTGGGAACTCATACGATGCGATAACGGCACTTATGATTCCAGCACATACATGAACAGCAAATTCATTTCCATCAGTCAAAACTTCGGAGAACTCAATTTTCTCTTGTCCTCGAACTCGAAGCAAAAGGTAAATTATTATTAAATAACTAAGGCACCTAAGGCCAATGTGTACGAGTAAAGTAAAACACACGATGAATACAAACTATGAACAGCCAAGTAAATCTGGGAAAATCCTAATACAAGAGTTACATTTCAAATGTCTTTTTTTTTAATTTTTTCATTAAGAAGTGTTCAAATGAAATGCACACATCTTTTTTGCCATTGCCATTGCCTTTGCATTTACTTAGGCCTTTTGCCTTTCCATCGAAATATAGCATATGGAGTAGAGATAAAAAGACAGAGAGAGAAAAAGAGACCTTTCTTTCATAAAAATCTGAATGTGCATTGAATCAGAAGATGCTGCTGCAGTTTGCTAGTTTAATGGCTCCTAGTTTCAATTTACTTGATTAGCATTTAAATGTTTGCTTTTATTTTCTCAAAAACTTTGCTTACAAAGGCTCCAAGCGAATACGTAAACTTTGCACTTCAGCACTCGTACATCAGATGAGGACGCAACGATGACGAGGAACCGAGTTTCTTGAATTGGTTGTTCATTTCATTTCCGTTCGTTCATTTGGTCCTTTCGCCGCTCTCTAGTCTTTGAAAACTCATTTAAATTAAATTCTATTCAATTCACAATTTCAGTGCTAATGTCGTCTTAGGTTGGTTGGTGTGCAGCTTTCGTCGTCTTTCAATCGTATACTTAGTTGTCAATTTACCTACTCTAAGCTCTTTTTGTTGAGGTTTGAATAGTTCAGAGGGTGGTTACTTTTTTTCTTTCTTTATAAACAAGAAGTAAGGCTCAGGAAAACCATCGTTAAGTACATACTTCAGTAACATTTCGAAGAATTCCCAAGAGGATTCTGTGAAATTCAACGACTAAGATTCGCTTGTGTTGGTCGTTTTACTCGTGGTTCAATGTGAAAATCATTAAGAGCACAACTATCAATGTAAACCAGGTTATAAATTCAGTCGTTATTTATTTGAAAGTGTTCATGCAAGTTGTAAAGAAAACGTCGTACTCAAGAAGTCTGAGGTCTTTATTTAAAGTTTAGTAGGGAACACCAGCACTCATTGACTGACTATACGAAACGGATAGCCAAACCATTAAAGTAATTAATTTTTCTTAGCTTTGTAACATACCTACCTTTCAGCCAAGCTCAAGCACACATGGCTCTTGAAATTTTCTCAACGGAAACTCTCCCAAAAGGCACACACATTTTGTATATGCTCATCCTTCTGTAAAAAGGATTAGTCAAAATGAAAGCTTTTTCTTAATCTTATATCTCATAGCTTGTAGTTGTAGTATGTCAATTAAATAAAAAAGAATCTTCCATTGGTCGTTTCGTTACGAAAAAAAAAAAAATAGGTACCATGAGGAATAAGAACCGAAACTCTGGACTAAAAACATCATTCTCAAGTCTTTAAAACAAGATAAATGCTTGCAGCAAATTATTAGTTGCAAGATAAATGAACGAACGGGAACATCATATATGTCATATCAAAAGATCATAACCAAAATGTCTGTTGACTTTGAGTTTGGGACTTGCCATCATGGCTCTGACGTTTTTAGCATGTCAATCTTTTTTCCATTACCTTAGTAGACCAAAGACACGAATCAGGACATCATAATAGGAAAGGACTATATATCAACTCAAATGGAGGAGAGTACTTTATAGACTATCATTAATTTACCATGAATATGATAGTCCAGCAATCTAACCAACAGTTGAGAGATAATAAAGAACATGAATATTTGAAGGAACGACTAGCAGGAAACGAAGTCATTTTGTGTCTTTTAAAATCTAAAAAGTTAAAATTTGTGAAAACGATGAGAGGTGCTTTTGATCTCAAAATCAGTACTTTGGGAGATTATTATGGGATACTTGTTCAATGAAAAATTATTTTTCAAATGTTCCACCGCCGCGCTGGTAGTATTATTTTACACTACACACGACTCATGTTTCATATGTCCTGCTTCTGAATATGACCAATGATTGCTTAGATTCTGTCTATTGATTTTAAGCATTTACATAATTTTTTTTAACCCTCATGTCATGTTAGTTTTATTTAATGTAGAGTTGTTATGAATTGGAGTTGGAGTTGGAGTTGGAGTTGGAGTTGGAGTTGGAGTTGGAGTTGGAGTTGGAGTTGGAGTTGGAGTTGGAGTTGGAGTTGGAGTTGGAGTTGGAGTTGGAGTTGGAGTTGGAGTTGGAGTTGGAGTTGGAGTTGGAGTTGAGTTGGAGTTGGAGTTGGAGTTGGAGTTGGAGTTGGAGTTGGAGTTGGAGTTGGAGTTGGAGTTGGAGTTGGAGTTGGAGTTGGAGTTGGAGTTGGAGTTGGAGTTGGAGTTGGAGTTGGAGTTGGAGTTGGAGTTGGAGTTGGAGTTGGAGTTGGAGTTGGAGTTGGAGTTGGAGTTGGAGTCGGAGTTGGAGTTGGAGCTGGAGTTGGAATTGGAGTTGGTAGTTTTTATGTTGATTCGAAAAGTAATGGAACAAGAAGTGTTAAGATGGCTGCAACTTACCCAAAAACTACACCGCATCTCGGAATTTGACTTTGAAAAGTGCGAAGTCTTGAAACAACTTGTCTTACAAATCTGACATCAGCATGAAGGAAAAAAATAGTTTTTCGTTTGGAAATTAAAACTGATACTTTCTAATTGAAAAAAAGATATAAATGTACATATTCTGTTTCTTCCAGGAAAGAAGAGAAATGAAGGACTCTTTGCTGTTGGAAAATCTTAGTTTTAAAATTTTATTACGAAGCTCAACAAATACGTTCGTTGGTTCGAATACAAAATGATTATTTTGGCTACAAATTACATGCAAGTATTCGCTAGTCTGAAAATCAGACGACTTTCTTAAATATTAGCAAAATGCAAAAGAATGTATTTTTAATTCACTACTCATAACTTAAAGATCCTTTTTTTACATCGACCGAACCAAATATGATAAAGTAAACCCAGAAGAATATCCCGTTAGCACGTTATTTATAAGCTAAGTTATCCATTTTGTGTAGTTGCATATTAAAGAAACACTTTTGTTGGAAAGAACTAAACAGCAATAACAAAAAGTTATTTCTTTTCTCGATGCTGTCAGTGTCAAAAACTTGGTAAGTAGATTAAATAATTTGAACAAAAGAAAAATACAAAAAAAAAAGAAAGAAATTGGAATGGAAAAGTAGCAGAATGAGAAAACACTAACAAAAACGACCAAAGTTTCTCGAATGAAGTAAAAGAACAGCAGTGCATGAAAAAAAAAAGAGGGAAGTCTTGAGTGGAGGAAATCAACAGGATATATACTTGTATACTATAGCTCACAACATAAACATCCAAACATACCAACAAAAGAATTTCGATTTCATAAACAAACATCGTATGTATTATATGTTTGTGTGTTACATTATTCCTGGTAATCTGGAATTATTTTTCTTTTACACCATTGTTGTCGGAGTCCGAAGCGTAGGTAATTACGAAAGCCTCTTGTCCATCTGTTGAGGTTGATATGCACGTCCTATTGACCCTCGATGAGTGCTGACACTTTTCCATTATAAAAAAGTAGGGTTTCTAGACAAAGGTATTCGAATTGAATGGCTCAAATTGGATTAAACGAGCAACAGATATGCCAACAGAGCCAAAATGGTAAATGTATTGAAGTCGCTGTAGTGGTAGTGGGCCTTTAATCTAACAATGCAGGAGTATAAATTAAAAATAAAAACATAGGGGGGAGCTACAGAGCTCGGGGAGGAACAGCGCATTTTTCTTAACCATACCATAGTGTGAAATGGCAGGGACCTTCAAGTTTTGCCGATTCTGAAAGGTTTAATGTGGAAGCGATTCTCATGCCAGTCCCCTATCGGTAGACTTACTAATTCCTCTTAGAAGATGATACCTGTGGATGATTTTGGGAACTAAACCAACTCCCTGGTGGTAGGCAGTCATACTAACAGTTGAACCACCGTCTACATAGATCCAATTGTCAATAGAGGTACGCACAAAGGAGTATAGATAATATAGATTAGAAATCAAAAATTGGTTAACTTTGACATTTGCCTGGCAAATTTTAAAGAAAGAATTTAGAGAAGACTCTCATTTCCTGATCAATTTTTAAGTACTGAAATGGTTGAGCCCAAATGAAGGAATGGGCTTAGCAGTAGAAGTGCAGGATCATATAGTCGGTCTTCGACATGATATCAGCTTGTAGGAAATACACCTAGCTTGGTGCCTCAGCTTATCATTATGAACAATATTATACCACTCCATAAAGGAACGGCGCCGCACAGTGGTGCTTCTGCGGAAATAAATGCAAAAAATGAAATTTCTAATACGGATTTGTTTGATTTATATTTTCATAGAAATATAACCGTTGTATCTTTTTCCAAAATTTGGGACATTTATATCAAGGGATATGGGAGATACAGCGCTCTAAAGTTCCCCTATCTTTAGGTTTTGAAAAGTATATAATTTCTTGCATTTACTTCTTTCTAATGAAGAGTAGCATTTTGGTAACTATTTGTAAAAATTAATTTTTTTTTATAAAAATACGCTATTAAGCTTTGAAAAAAAAAAAAAAAAATTGTAAAAAATTTTGTTTTTTCCGCATTTAGTTGGGCTTAGAATGAGTGCCCTCGAATAAATATTTTAATGTTCTTTCCCTAGAGCTACAGTCTTAGCTACACTAAGCTACGTCTAGTGGTTACTATTTTTGGAAAGCTGTAATATTCTACTAACTTTTTTTGAAAGATTCGTATCCGTTCTGATCCGATCTTGAACGTAGTGTACAAATTTGTTTCACTAAATCCAACTTAAGAATCACGATTTTGACTTTGATCATGTTGCAAAAGATGCAATTTCGTAGACAGTAATCGTTGGAAAGATTGGCGCCAGGATTTTATTTTTGACAAAAATTTATATTTTTCATTAAAAAATAAGATATAATTAATCCTTTGACAAATGTCTGATCTGCGAGCCCAAATGCTAAATAGTTGGTCTATGTTAACTTATTACGGATTATTTAATCGAATGACTTATCCAAATGGCAATCTAAGATCCTGAATGAAGAAACTCTTGTTCTAGGAATGTCATTATTGCATTCACGAATTTGATTTATGGAGTACATATTGCAGCTGGGAAATAACTTCAGCTTTATAAAGCGTGGAGAGTCAATGAGACCACTCGTGCTATCAAAGAAGACGAAAAAAAAATAATTCAAGTGGAATTCCTCTCAAAGGTTCGAATAAGAGTAGACGTTGTGAAACAAGGAACTGTAACAACAAACGATAGGAATAGTTCGAGAAGATTATTTGTAAATCCAAATGTAGCTGCATGGGTTGGGGACGTTTGCCCCAAAACAAAAGCTCCAAACGGAAATTCCCAAACGCAAAATCCCCAAATTAAAATCCCCAGCTCTGAAATCTCCAAAGAGAAAATCTACAAAACGAAAATCCCCAAACCAATATGCCCTAAACAAATATGTTTAAGTAGTGGATCATGCAATAAAATCGCCACGATCTTATCGCATGATTCACTACTTGAACATATTTGTTTTGGGGATGTTTGCAGGAAAATGTAATACAAAGAGTAAACATAAAATTCTTTATAAAATTTGTTATGTTTATTGAAATGAAAATACATTTTCAAAATTTGTAAGTTAATAAAAAATATTCAAAAACGTATTATGTTTAAAATTAAGGTCCATTTCAAAGTTTTAAATGAAACGAAAAGAATATTTCAAAAAAAGTATCTCTTCATTCTTAATGTTTTATAATGAAAAAATATTTAGTTTATAACTAAGACAGAACACTGCACAAGAAGATAATTTAATGAGATTTTTTTGAAAAACATATGCACATAATTTAGATGTACACGGACACTGGGGATTTGTATATTTCGTGGGGATTTTGGCAAAAAAGATTATGTAGGTGTGGATTTCATCCATGTGCAATATGTCTGTGGGGATATTAGCAAGTTGGATTTTAATTTTTGGGGACTTTAACCGAAGGGGATTTTTTTTAGGGGATTCCGTACCACTCCTGCTGCATATATTACAAAAGTAGAGAAAAGACTAATAACCAGACTGCAGTCATATTGGAAGCTGCTTACTTACTTAGGTGGGCATTACAGTTCGGGGTGAACCTGGGCCTCAACCAAAATCCTTCTATATTAAAAGTTATTTGCAGCAATTTTTCAATCGATACCTAAAAATATAAGATCTATACTGAAGAGACAGCTAATCTCGCGATATCGTTATACCCTTGGTATCACATGCCCGCAACTGTTCACAAAATTTTACTACACTGAACGGAAGTAATAGAAATTGCATCCTTGCCAGTTGGATCACTGCTCAAAAATGCAGGAACAAGGACTACAAGTACTATAGGACCCATTACTCAAGGAAGTTCTCCCGGTTATCGACGAATGAGGATATATTGCATATGATCCTGATATCATCCGATCCATATATAACTCAATTAATACCTGAACCAAGGAAAAAACATTTTTTTTGAGTGTAGACGCCCCTGAATTAACTAAAAAACTTATTAACATTAATATTACGTTAATATTATCATAATTAAAAAAATTTCGATCATGTCAATAAACGCTGCAAATCCGAAAAATGTCAATAACTTTTCTTTTAATGATTCTTTTTCAACCAAAATTTGTCAAAATGTGTGTTCGCCACTTCAAAGCAAGTCTGCAAAATTTCATTCGATTCCACTTCATGGTTCAGACTTTACGGATTTTTTTCCGCTCTCTCATACAAAGAGCACCACTGTGCGCCGGCGGCCTAATTCACTGGTATAGAACCATCTAGGAAGATTCTTGTTTGACTTAGACTTTGTTGTGAACCAGTTAAGTTCAAAGTTGAAGCTAACTTTAAATATTTTCTGCAGATTAAGCCTTGCCTTTATATCATTCGACTACAGCATATTTACTAAAAGCAAGAGAACGACGCCGGCGACAACTCCAGGTCCAGGTTCAAATGCCTATACCGACTTAACGTATTTGCAAAAGCACATATAGAGGTACTTTTGTATTAGTGGTTCGACAAAATTATTTTGAACTCGAAAGTGTATCTAAAAAAGTACATACGGTCTCATAATACTTTGAAGAAGCGCGTTAAAAACAGTTTTTTCAAGGATGATAAGATCACACAAATAAAAATTTACACACTCCAAAAAAGGTGTTTAAGAAGGAATTTTCAAAAAATGGTTAGAAACTCGGAAGCTCGGAAGTCTTGCAGGAATTGGTATATAGTTTCCTTATCAAGCTAAACAAACCTATCTCATCTCTACATAATTGTGTTTTTAGCGACAACAGCTATAAGTCTAAAACATCTTCCTGAAAACTTTCAAACTGATTTCAATTTGAAAATTCAAATGAGTCTTAAAATACGCTTAACATTTTCTCTTAAAAAGGTTTTTAGTAGGCTTAAAAACACAAAAAATATTTGACAGAATTTGTTAGTGCAGTGCATTAAGGCCCGCGGCAATAAGACCCGTGGGTCTTAATTCCTCTTTGTTTTGGAAGTAAGACCCACGGGGGTTATTTCCATGATGAAATGGCAGTAAGAGCCGCGGGCCTTAGTTCCTTTTTCTGCGATTTCTGCGAAATCAAATCGGAAAGTAGTCTCACCGTTTGCACTTTAACTTGTTTTCAATGTGAATAAACTGGCACAGGGACGCAATTCCACTAGACATATAAGTTTATGCTCTGATTGTGGATTATGACATATCAAAGATGAACACACGTCCATACTCCCTTGGGAAAATTTTTTCCGCTTCGCTTTTAGCTTCACTATTTTATCCGTGAGTAAAAAGCGAATCGAAGCGAACAAAATTTCCCTTCGGGTGTTACGGGCTTGGTGTTGAACATGAAAGATTCACACGAACAGACCAGGAGCAAGTAGCTAAGAGCAAAACAAACATTAAGAATATGGATTCAGTTATTATATACGCATAAGGAAGTGGACTGAGTTTCCATCATCCTATGTCACGAAGTGGGAGACAACGTGAGCTATAAATTCATATCCATTGACAGCTGAAATAAGTGCCCAAATTTTGGAGCTTTGTTTTTCGGTACCTCAAAATGTTTTTCCTTCAAATAAAAGGACTCTAGAATATATACATTTAGCGCATCCACTATGTTCTTAATCCTTTCAAAGAAGGAAAACTAATTTTAAGATCCCATGTGCATCAAACTCATATAAATGCTGTTTCAAAATGGCAACAAAAGACATGGGCCTAAATTCTTTACTTTGGTGGGTCTTATTGCCTCTTCAAAGTGGAAACAAAATTTCCATTTTTTTTTATCAATGAGGCCCGCGGGTCTTATTGCGGCGGGGCTTATTGCACTGCACCGAATTTGTTACAAGTGTTCGAGAGTTATGGGTACCTAAATTAAATAAATATGATTTTAAAACAGCAATGTTACAAGTAATAACAAGGAATAGTTTTATGAATAAAATAAACTTTTCTAATTAACTGTTAAATTTTTCAAGCTTTCATGTTATCTTAGGGCCTGGATTTCTCATAACCCTTAAGACGACTATCGTCAAAATATTTGGTAGAAACAAAAGTGTTTAAAACCCTGAAAAAGGTACCAAGATTTTTAAGACGAAAACATAATAGTTTTCCATTAACCCCTGAAAGTGAAATTACATGAAATAGTCTTTTGAGAGTACAATCGACGATCGCACTACAACAATCACCTAAGAAGTTGCGGGATTTCGGACTTGAAATACATATAAACCTCTTTTGAAATAAGTTTTATTCTGAACTATTTTGGCGTGGTACAGAGACCCTCACCACAGCACAAAAAAAAAAACTGCCTTATTTATATGGCAGATAAAAAATTTGAATATTTTCACACCAAAGACCCGATGCCGATGAGTTTTATAAAGTCAAATTTTCTGGACAGAAACAAATTTTTAAAATGTACAGAGCATGCTTCTTCACTAGTCAACTTTTCTAATCGCATCCAAAATGATTTTTAAAGAATCGTACAAAAGCATTTATTTAAGTGTCTTCTGTAAAGCTTTCATTTGGTACTTATAATCCAACAATTTTGCCTAAGTGAGAACCCTCGACAACATAAACAAATATGTACGAGTATATTCAATTTTAACCACCAACCAAGCTTGAGTAGCACGAACACGTTCCGGTTTCTCATGGTTTTTGCCTGCCACAAGTATAAGTTGTTCAGGGATAAGAATCAGGAAAAACGAACTTTCTAGGCCGATATTAATTGTTTTTTTTTTTTTTTGTGGCTGTGTTCCTTCGAGGTTACCGCCTATAACAAGTGACTGTCTGTGCTCCTCTGTGCGGGTGCTTTGAAAGGACCAAAGTTTGAGTTTATGCTGGCACTATCTCCATCGTTGAGGTTAGACGTGGTTTTTTCGAATGCATACTGAATGCTTGATGGATATTCGGCTTTTGTTATATATATACGTGTATATACCTAAATAAATTATCTGTTTTTTTTTTTTTTTTTTTTTTTTCTTCTGTATTTATTTGTTGGGTCTTGCTGATGTTTGGCAGAAGCAGTGAAATGAAACACATAAATTTTCTCTGGCATCGTGTTGATGGATTCTTCCGAAGGCATCACTTAAAGAAATCTAAGTAAGAACGTGCAAAGTTTTTAATCAATTCCATACAGCAACTCGTTTAGGCGTTTTGGTCTATTCCGATGTACGAGTTTTAGCTTATTTCAAACGGCAATGAAGGTTGTGCGAAAAAGATATTGATGAACGTATGTGAGTTTTTGCAATAATTGCATGTAAGGATCTGTTCCACTGTTCCTTGCCAGCAGATAACTAGTGAAGATTTTGCTTAAAGTCGTTCTGCTTGCGTTCATAAATGATGCTGTATTTGCATTTGTAGTTTTTGTAATACTTTTGATTCTTTTGCTGTCGCAACTGAGTCAGAAATATAAATATATGATTTACCTTTCTTCTGATTTTTCCTTTGAACATGACTTTGTCGGTCGTGCTCTATTTTGATAAGATGCTACTTTTGACATGAATATGCTTCCATGTTACTTGGAGCAGAAGTAACTTCTTAATCTTAGCTGCCGTCTCACTTACTTAGTGTAAAATCTCAAACATTGCAACCGTTGTGGTTGCTTAACGCACAACCATGGTGCTCCTACAGTTCGTAGCTTTAAAATTTCTCTTATTTTTACGACCTTGTTAAATGTTAGTATTTAAATTTTTCCAACAGTTTTCATATTACTCTCCCTTCTCCCATCATAATGAGTTGAAATACCTAAACACTCACCAACTAATTAAGGTGGGCATTAAGAGTTCGGGGCGCACCAGCAACTCAATCAACATCTTTCATTTAAGGATGAGCTCTTTTCAGTTTTGCACTCTAAATCAGTCGAAAATCATATGAACATAATAAGGAAAACACACTTTTATAAACAGCCTTTCTCTCCTCCCTTTGCATATCCATCTTTTGAATAGTATTCAGAGAAGAGCCTCCAAAATAGTATTTTCCAATGGTAGGTACATATAGCTTTTCGCGAGCAATTGGAAAGTCTCCCGAAGATAAGTTTTGCCATGTAAAGAGCTTTGTCGTTCGGAGCTAGCAGAAAATTACAGGCCCCCTCCATTCCCTCACAAGGCATGGTTGCGAGAAATGAACTAGGCCCGCTAAGCACTGAGATGCCCTTTTCAGTCCCACCATATGCAGAATGCATTACCCAGCTATATTTTTCCCACCAATCTAATTTTTAATCCTCCTTTTTTCGCAATGCTTTTACTGTGTTAATTCTACGTAATTAAGGTTATTCACAACCAATTTGAAATCTTTAAAGTTAATACATAGCATTTGATATAACGTTCCTTGAATTAATGAAAGTTGTATATTATATTGAGTAATACCAACAGCAATCAAGAAACGAAACTAAGGCCGAAAACACGCTGTATAACCACATGAACACATGCACCCTGTATACAGTGTACAGTTCAAATCTCTCAGCATAAGGACATGGCCTTCTGCAAATTGATTTCCAACCAACAAGTTTCCACACTGTCAAACAACGTTCAACGACGCCGACGCTCACAGAAAGAATATATGGAACGTGCTTGATATGGAAAGTCAAATATTATAATTACGTTCAAGTGCGCTGCCACTTGGCGGAACGCTTTTGGGGTCAAACATAAATTACTTTTTTTTTTAGTAACAATGCCAATCACGTATTACACAAAGTTCCTGACTGCCTGACATATTGCCAAGGACTTTCATATCAGAAAATTAGTCTCTAGGTTTTTTTTTTCATGTCGTAGGAGCTGCTTTTGTTTTTGTGTTTGTTTTTGTGTGTTTTTTTTTTTTGCTTTATGTTTTTGCTTCTAATTACTACATATGTATACGCTTGTTCGGTTGATTAATGGTTTAAATATTGATGTTATACACAAACACTCCGGATATATCGCTTTCAGTAAAGTTTATGTAGTTTTTTATGAAGTTTTGATATGAAATGTTAGAGAGAGACAAAGATGACTTTCTATTTTATCTATGAAGTTTTCAAATTAGAGTAACTTTTCATGTTGTTACATATCTGAATACCTTTATCATCTTCACAACAGTTTTCGAAGCTCACACAAATCAAAGCTTATGTACAAAGAAGTGGACAAAATAGATAACGAGATTTTAAGAGATCTGTCGCCTAAGCAGTACTTTCTGTTTCTGTTTATTTATTATTATATTTTATTTATCTAATTCAGCATTCATATCTATACTCCGATATTTATATTGTAAAAAGGAGTTGTTTGAATTCTCGGTAATTTTTCAGATGAGAGTAACAGGTAATTCCTGTGAGGTTTTGTAAATATGGGTTCGACATAAATTCCAAAAAAATGGATTTACTGGGGCTAATGGGAAGCCTACCCATCTCATATCCCCCCAAGAGCATTTTAATAAGAAAAGTTTTGAATTTTTTCTGGCAAAGGAAAAGTAGTTATTACGAAGCCGGTGTATTACAAGGGCGTGTTCCTGGGCCAACCCTGTATCTGTGGTAAAGGGATATTCCAGTGAACACCAACGGTATCATGGTCATCTTTGCTGATATTACTGCAATATAGAGCCATTAAAGTTTGCTTTAAAAAAGCTTCACGAAAATTGCAAAATTCAATCGAAAAAGTTAGTGAGCGGACACCGGACACAAAAATGTCGTATCGAGTAAAACGAAACAAAGTCGACAGATATAAACAATTCAATGCTTTCTTACGCCAATAATGCCAAATACCTTACAATGATTGGATTAAATGGAAAAAGCACGTCAAAAGAAAAGAAATGAGCTAAGCTTGCTAATACTAAATTTCCACCTGAAGTTAAACTAGGTATCTTTCCTGGATGGTTTGTGTTAACCTAGAAGTGTTTCCATCTGGATGCCAGCTTGCTTTTCTTTGTTCTGCTTTGTTTTGAAAGAAGGAAAGAGACATGTAAAAGAATGTTACCGACACATGACAGCAGGTCAGCAGAGGCTCTGCTATCAAACGTCAAATTCAATGAAATGTTGGAAAAATTGCGTTCAGCACGATATTTGTTTCGAGTAGGTTCCATTGAAACCTAGCAACTGAAATGATTTCATTTTGGCAAACTGCGTAATTTTCATGTAGGTTTGGAGTTGTTTCGCATTTACCTAGTTTAGGTATCAGTATCACTACATACAAGAAAGAGCTCTGATCTATCTGTTAAGAACATACTAATGTTAAATAATCAAGTATTGAAACCTGTTTGGATATTTTTTACGTTCATTTATGGGACTGTACAAGACATGTTGAATCCATCCATATAAAGGTTCAAATATAAGGTCCTTCGTGGAATAGTAAATAGCGATCTAATTATGATCTTTAAACTGAAATGGTAACAGAACTTATTAAAAAAAAACAATCTGCAGCCAAAAATCAGCGACTGTAAAGTCATACCAACTCCAAAATGAAGACGGTCTTTAAAGATCGAAACAATGTATGGAGATTAAGAAAAACCAAGATTCATGAGCTGTTGGAAATTATTAGCCGTGTTTTATTGGGAATTTATATTCACTTCAGCAAAACATCGCAAAACATCGATCATGGAAAAACAACAACTCTAAAGTGAATAGCGTAATTAGCCAAAAATAACTCACTTGCAGAAGTGAACAACAGGGATGGTTGGTAAATGGAGTTTATGTGAAAGTGAACTTGTAAGTGAATATAGCCAAAAAAGCGTTTTATTGAGACTCGCAAGTGAAGTGAATATAGAAATTCCCAATAAAACACGGCTATTGTGACTATAAACTTTTCTCAATGTGACCTATAAACTGAAAAAGAAAAATCATAATATGTTAACCTTTCATAGTCCTAATTTATCGATGGTTTTGGTAGGTAAGAGCACCAAACTACCCAATACCGATGATTACTGAGTGTCTTTTCAAGATCTATTTCTAATAACAAAAAAAAACCTGACCTAGTTCTTTTGTAAAATAAAAAAACCTACACAAGGTCGCAGGTAGGTTATATGAAATTTTTATTGAATTGGGTTTGATTATTGTGAATATCTTAACTGATTCGGGATTTAATCGACCTGCAGTGTCTTAAGACAATGAAATGAAAATTTTTTCTTCACTAAAAAGTTAGACTTCTAGCAAAAAAAAAAACACAACGCCTTACAATTTCGTTGAAGAAATAGGGGCCGAATTACCGCACACGCTAACGAGTGATACGCTACTGAATTATGTGAGTTTCGCATTGGCACTTACTACTTACATTAAATCTTGGAGCAATATTTGACATTCTCTTACGATTAAGCGAACGGAATTTGACTAGATACAAAGGTGAAAAGCCGACTGAAATTGTGAAACTCGCTCATTCGATCACTCATACCGTAATTCGGCCCAAATTTTCGAACCTGAAAAGTGGACGAAAGAAGCCCCACCATATCCAGCAAAAGCTGTTCAATTGTGATTTACAGAACTTCTAAGGAAAAAGTGTTCATTAAATAAATTGTATAGAATCCCCGGTTGAGGAAGGTTCTATAACATCCAAAGTTGATGAGGGTTCCAATTCCTTTAGGACCCTTATCTACTGAATAACGACAGGAACGTTTGTTCTAAAAACAATTCCATTCATCGTTAGACGTTCGACCGTGAAAGGTGTTAGTTAAAGAAAGGCAATAATTTGTATTAATTCATATTGTAGAAGTACCTACATTCTAAATTCTAATAAAAAGATTTGATCCAATTTAAAATTTTTACAATAATTGTATTTTTATATGTATACAGATGTATACAGATGTATGAGAAGATGAGAACGAAAAATAATAAAGGTACAAATTCTCAAGAGACTCACCATTTTTCTTTTAGGTAAATGTTGTAAAAAATTTATCAGTTGGTATAGTCATCTAAAGGCGAGAGTAGACGATACTGAATTGACAACAACTTGTATTTAATTGTGTAGGTATTGGCCCCGATAAAAACGCTGACTTCTGACTTTTCAAACAGGCCAACATTAACATTTATATTCACTGCTTTATGGCACTTATAAAACTCTATAAAATCTAAATACCCCATATAACAACCAAATTATAACGAATTTAAATTCACAACACTTGAACAAGAGCTCAATTTCTGAAACGAATTCTAAGCCATTGAACAACTATTTAAATTTAGCTACACTTGCAAAATAAACATTTCACTTTTCACTCAACAGGCCATTTTTGATTTATTTCAGAGACAGAAAACTCAAGCTCAATATTTTTCACCACCATGGTTTGATTTTTTTTCGAAAGAAATGGATTCGAACACTTTAAAAAGATAAAACATCGATTGAAAAAGAAGTAAGCACAAAAAAAATAAAAACCAACAGACTTATGATGAACTGCACTGCACACGATGAAAAAAAAAAAACGGAACAACTGCGTATGGACAAAACAATTTTTTCAAGAAATTTTTCAGAAACTACAACTGCGCACTCCGATTTGACACGGTTATTCATGTCAGCCCGGTCTCCATCGACAATCGACTTCATTGCGAAACTGAACACTGAAGTAACAAAAAACGAGCACGATCAACCCCGCATAGGAAAAAAGCAAATGGCTGCCGTGTGAGTGATTTACCTATTTTTTATTTTCTCTCAAAAAAGCACTTATTTTCATTGGAATCAAAGGCAAAAGACATTTTTAATTCACTTTCTTTTTCATTCTTTTTAGAACACAAACTTATTTTTTAATAACACAAAACACAATTTAATTTCTTCACCACCTTCAACATGACCAAGCAAACCGAACGAAACCACCGAGCAGACTGTAGCGAAGCGATGTACGTTTAGCTCTAGCTGAGCTGTAGTCACATCTCATATCTCACTCTCTCAAACTGTTGACAATCAGAGATGATTACTTCACTTGCTCTAACTTCTTGATGTTTTATTCTTTTGCATATCAGCAACTTTTTTCTGCTCGTTTACTTCGTTTCAAAAAACAAAAAGTCATTAAAAAAAAGAAAAGCATATGTAAGGTAAGGCAAGGGTCAGTAGATTTGTTTGTAGGAGAACTGAAGAAGAACAAGGAGAAAAAGAAAGTTAAGAGTTAAGATAAGACTAGGAATGGGAAAGTAATAACTAATAAGGAATGAAAGCTTAAAAGGAAAATTATTTTATTTTATTTATAGCGCTGGCGGTAGACTGACTGCTGAGTCCTGAGTGCTGACACAAGAGAGGGGGGAAGAACGGTCGTATCGGGGACAAGAACTGAAACACAACTGAACTAATTCAAAATATCACTTCTTTACTGGCTTACTGGGCTATATTTTACTGCTTATTGTCGGGGGAACGGGAACGGAGCGGTTGAAAGCGGACGAAGGTTCAGAAGAAGAAGGCAGAAGTTAGTTATTGAATTTTTTTATTTACATATGTATAATTATTTATTGTTCGAGTTGTTCTTCTTTTCGAACAGAGGAGGATCATGTCCTTTTTTTAAAATTGACACCTCCAGAAGTAAAGGGTTAAAAAAGGGACTCCCAGACATTTTTTGTGTGGCATCACAACATAACTAATATTGGTCTAAATGTGTCAGTTTTTTCCTGACAGCGATTTAAACATAATCTTGGCCAGTACTTTTTTTTGCATTTTTGTGATAGCAAAAATTTTCTCAAGCGACAACCCGCAACAACATAAAAGTCTGATACGTCACGACAACGAGTTGTGGAAGCCAAAAAGCTGAGATTTTAAGAACTATTGGACCGATTCAAACTCTTTCAATATTAGATGCTACAGTATCTCTGAGTAATAGGCCAAGAAAAGGCTATTATACTCTCCATATTCCAAGTATTCTTAAGAGATAGGGAACTCAGCGGTTTTCCAAAATTCCTCTTACATAACAAAATTGTTTATTAAAATATTCATATGCGTAAACATCAATATTTAAAAGTTAGTAGCTACCAGGGCTTTTAGCTGAATATGAAAAAATATTAAGATAGAAGAATGTGTCTTCAAAGCTGCAGAATCAGCTGGAGTATTTAGGATTTTTAGATCTGATCTCCTACGTGCGCCAACCCAAAGGCTTCAATTAAACAAAAGTTTGATATACTAGATATTATACAAACTATATTTTTTTTAAGAATTTTGAATACAATTTTATGTTTTGTTCGGTGGAAACAGTGGCATGTGGGTAAGGGTCTTTGTTTAGTAAGTGACTGAAAGCTAGCTAGGTGTGTCCAACTTAACCTAATCATAAAGTTCCTAATTTTGTAGAATGTTTGCTAAGGATCCTCAGTCCTCACTTTTTTTACAGAAGTAAGTACACACGACTATTTTCATTCAATTTTTTAAATGAGGAAGCATCTACAATTTTCGGGTGGCGCAACAGAGCGGGAAGCCCTGAAGTCTATATAAGTAGATGAACAGAATGCCCCCATCTATTTGCTGGAGATTGACCAAGGACCAGAAAATGTTTCCATACGGTACCCGTGGCGTGATGGTTAGCATGTCTGACTGTTGACCTAGAGGTTCATGGTTTGAATCCCAACAGGGCCAAAAATGTTTTTTACAGGTATTGCTTTTCGCGAGGAACTGGCAAGTCCTCCGATAGTAAATTCATTACCATGAACAGCGCTTTCTCGATTAGCAGTTCGGAACCGGCAAAAAATTTCCCTTCGTGCGCTCACAAGGTATTGTTGTGAGAAATGCGCTAGGCCCTGGGGCTCCTCGCTCTGTTGCGTCACCAAATTTAAAATTAAAAAATCTAAAACAAATCAGCTTACCTTAATCGCATTTTATTTATTTTTATTCAAAAGCCACAGCAAATGGATTAAAAAAAGACACACATTCCTCAAACTTATTCAATAAAGGTCACTTATCTTCAACCCACAGTAAACACACCCATAAATTTGTAGGACAAATCAGCTAACATAAAATAAACATCGATTTCTTGGTTAACTGAGTGGAAAAACTAACTCGGGCAAACTAAGGTTTTGTCATCTAAAAGAAGAACGACGAGAAAACGACAGTGACAAGGCACAATCAACAAAGTCCCAGTTGGTGTTTTAGCACTTTACACTTTAAACTGCATTGGAATAGAGGATGTCGATATCATGGCGATGTCGGTGTCTGTTGCTTATTCGTTGCTTTTTTTTTTTTAATTTTTTTGTTTTACTCTCCTTGCTCCTTTAAGGTCTCGGACTATGTATGCTTTCATATGCATCGACAAAGGACCCTTCTGCTTTTATTTTTTTTGTCTTCAACAGTTGTTATGCTCCTCAACTTCACAGAGTGATGTATAATCGAACACGAAATTCAATGCAAGTAAGCAAACGATGTTTTGAGTTTTACTTTTGTTTTGTTGTTGATTTTATTTTTTTGTAGAATTCAACCCACTGTGTATTCATGGGGTTTGATTTTTGCTTGAAATATCTGTGCATATTCATATTATAGTCTATATAACTGTCAATGAATGCATATAGAGGCATAGGTAGTTGATATTGGAAGCTTGTCCCAGTTTATTCGGAATGTATTGGAAAAGTTTTAAATTGCTTGCGTTGTTTTTATGATATTCATCGGCCTGATTTTGCCACATTGTTAGATAACTATCACAAAACGATGGTTATTGGCTTTGTGCTTTGCTCGAGAAAATTTATACAAACTAATCAGTGGAAAGCTACTTTAAGGATAAAGTTCCCTCCTCCAATGAGTATCTATTATTTGTTTCTCTGTCTCGAAAACAATGACGGGGCAACTAGGTGGGTATATTGTATGAAACTAAGACAAAAAAAAGTAACCTTGAACATGAGAGGAATGTTAAGGTGGTTTTGCAGAAATGAAATGAGGAGGATTTGACCTACTTTGTGGGATATTGGTGCTAATGAGTAGCAAATTTAAAAGCGAATGATACCTATTCGACTTAAACTGACTATGAAAGCTTATATTGAAATCGAAAACACTTGACACTTGGCTGTTATTTTGGGGAAATTACTTTGGGAAAAGACGAAGTTCCGTCTGAGCCTTAACGTCAAATATACAATCTTTAAATAACTGAGCACAACCGGATCAGTTGGTATAGGTATCATGTGTAATGGAGCATGGAGGGATCCAAAGAAAGCCGTCCAAAAGTCAAAATCCTACAACGTTCTGGCTCGATCGGCAAAAAACAAAAAGAAAGGCAGACCAAAACACTCCTGGTACAGTCAAGTGACATCTGCATCATACATTGAAGAATTGGGATGTTTCGTGAAGCAAACTGAGATCAACGAGGTGCACCACACGAGCGGATCACTAGTGTGAAGAAGTTAAGTGGGAGCGCTGTGATTCCTTCGAGCTCATGAAGCTTGTAACGTCGAAAAGCAAGCAGGGACGGCAGAAGGTATGGGGTGGGTGGGGTATAGACCCCACCTAACTTTTCTGAGCATGGGGTGCACCCCACCTTCTGGCCTTGGAAGTATACCAATTTTTTTAGTTAAATGAGGCAAAAAAAATGTTATGAAATTACATATGAATATTGTTATACTCATTTTTGCTTGATTGACTGAGACTGACCAAGTGATTTGAATCATTTATCTATCGGTCACAGACTCATCGTTATGAATTATTTGTTATCCTTTTTTTCTCCTTGATTTTAGTCATTCATTCTTAAAAATATAATAAAACGTACCTTTCACAGAATATTTATATATTATGTACAGCAGGCAGGAGGCGTGACATTTTCGTTTGCGGAAGCACTCAAAATAAAACCAAAAATTTGAGTCTCAAATGAGACCTGCACTCCTTTCCATGCCTTTATGCGGCTTTCGGAAAATTGTTCATACCTAATTTTATTTTACCATGCTCCCTACCTAAAAAAAAAATAGTGTTCTGCCGCCCCTGAAAGCAAGAAGAGGAAGACTTTGAGTGAGCTGACACCCAGTGTCTGAAGATCATATGACAGGATCTATGCCTATGATACATATACTCTCATAATAAAGCCATACCAATATCAACCTACTATCTTAAGCCGGTTCTGAACGGCTCATCGAGAAAGCGCTTTTCATGGCAATGAATTTACTGTTGGAGGACTTGCCAATTCTCCCCGAAAGGCGATTCTTGTGGAAAAACATTTTTGCCTCTGTTGGGATTCGAACCACGAACCTCTGGGATAACAGCAGGCATGCCAACTATCACGCAATCACGGTTACCACTTACATGAGAAACAAATGATCGTTGTATTCAAACCAAATGTTATACTACTATGCCATTATGAGCCATTTTTCGCTTCAAAACTGCTTTTATCAGTCTGTTAAGATAAATTGTTTTTATCTGAGACCCTACATCAATAATTTGACAAGGCCTTATCTTGGTGGTTTTAGACAAAGCCCACAATCGAGCAATTTTTTACATAGGTATGGCAAATATTTGAAAAAACTCGGGGATATAACTTCGATATGCTCGATACTCGGAAGCAGTATCGGACTTCGTCTGCGTTGGATCCGTTATAAACAAGGAAAAACATCTGTGCGAGGTCAAACCCAGAATTACCTACTCTTGACAAGAGCTGCTGCTTTTGGCCGAAAAAACAAGGTAACACTTTATAAGACCTTGTTTATCCCAGTCCTGCTACACGGCGCGGAAACCGGATGAACAAACCATCGGTCGTTTCGAAAGTTAAATGCTTCGAATGATCTTTGGTCCCGTATGTGAAGACGGCTGTGCCTCGACATATAGGCATAGTTTGAAGAGTATACAAGTCACTACGATTTTTGTAAAGTGGATGGACATCAACGCTTCGTCTCGACTGATTTTCGAAACCACATTGCAGGGAAATTACGGAAAAGATAAAAAAGGTATGCAACAATCTTTGGCCTTTGGTGGAGACCGCACTGACCGATTGGCAAGGAACTCAAGCTAACAACTTTTGATGAGCCCCAGACCTTTACGGCATACCTGGAAACGACATCGCCGATGAACTTGCAAAGCAAGGATCTAAGACGGCTTTCTCAGGATCTGAACCAGCGCTCGGTTTGCCAGGGACCTTAATGAAGGCTTCAATCAACGATTAGATCTGTCAAGAACACAATCGTAGATGTCTTCCTTTATTGAATGCAGAATTGCGGTAGTAAGAAAACGCAACATTTTTTCTTGTAGAATGCTTGTTGGCGTTGCAACGGTACACTTCTCTTTTGTCTACATTTGCATCCTGTGGTAATGACTTCACAAGATGCACATGTCGCGACTGATGGCACCGCAGAGAGCACTTCCTCTGAGAATGTCCTACATTTTCTCGTATCTGGTTACAGATACTGGGCGCAGAAATGGTTTGAGATGGCAACATATAAGCTTCTTATCATGTCAGCGTCTTTTGGCTTTTATCCGAATATCTGGAAAGCTACAATGAAAGAAGGTTGGTATTTGGTAGTACAATTGAACGGCATTTGAGCCTGAGAACTCCTGTTAGTATTTTAACTGGAAAAAAGATCTTACGGTTGAGTACAAGTACTTTAAAAAATTCACCAGTAAATGTGGATGTGATGTACGCAGTTGGCAGCACCATACACAAATAATTTATATTCTACAATTTGACGTTTGGATGACGGCCCTTTTACAAGAATTGCTCACTTCTCATCCAAACGTCAAGCGGAATAGTCCTTCTTAAATGAATAGTTATCTTATAAAACATTAGTATCGTTAAAATAAGTTATCTTTTCATATAAAATAAATCTTAAAGCATATTACAAATTGATTTTTATTTAGTCTTGCGGCATTACAGTGGATGTTTGGTAAATGATCACTTCAGGCATTGTTTGTGGATCACAAAACCGATTTAGCGTGACCGTATCGTAAAACTATAACTCTTCACTGGTATAGGCTAATTTATTCGTACCTACACAACTTCATTTAAGTTGTCTAGTCAATTCCCTAAGACAGATTTTCTCTTTAGGTCTGATTTAAGACCCGCTAAAGACCTACCCAGGCCATCGGAAATAGTATTTGAACTTCAAGAGATTTTATTTAAGGCTCGATATTTAAGTTACATTATATCAAACGACAGACTCTAAAATCTAAGAACTATTAATGGTTTACCCATTACTTATCCTGAAGAAATAATTAAAAATTTTAATTAACAATTCCGGAATCCAGAAAAAATAACTGCACATCTCCTCCATCAAGGCTGATTTATTTTCTTAATATATGTATAATGTCCAGCCAATTTAAGATAATTGAACACACTTCAAAGAATTTCAATTTGTAAGATTGTCACGGCGGGCGCGGCATCACCATCGCCACATAATACGTAATTTTATGGGTGACTGTCGTGCTTCGTGCACCACCAGAACGATGTAAGAAAAAAAAATCGATGATTATTGAAGCTTAAGAGTTGCGTTCGTTTTCTCACATCGAACTGGTTGACTCAATTATTATTAAAAGTGCATGTACTTGCAATAAATGTGAATTACGTCCAATGTATTCCACGTCTGCATTACTCGATCGTATACTCTCAGCATTGTATTTACATGTGATAGGCCATTTTCAAAAAGAAAATATAAAGTTAAGCTTCTGCTGATTCTGCGTTCCCGTAGTTCTTATTTTAATTCAGTGGTTATTTCATGTCAAGCCATCAATGGCAGTCATTGATGTAACTGGTTGCCATTGATGCCATTGATGTAAACCGTTGCCAGGAGTGACTCACCAGTTCAAAGTCGTATGAGTTTTTTTTTATTTTATTTTATTGTAAGACTATAAGTAATTGATGATGTTTAACATTCAATACAGTAGATGCGGCAATACATTTAATTGCAGGATGAAACTTTTTCGTTGTGGAAAGGCCATGAGGTCTTAAAACCATAACGTGTATGTAAAAATTGCGGGAAAAATGTGTACACCAAGACATTGATGTCACTTTTATAGCTCCCATGATTCGAAAGGGTGCGATTTGGGAAGATAAAATTAAAGTTGTTGAAATTTGTCGTTACTTGTCAATATGTTTGTTTGGCAAATAAACCTTATAACATTATCTCGAGTCCCCAAAACTAATTCTTGTCATAAAGTCTCTGAGTCCCTGAGTTCACTTCGAGCTAAAATTCTTCATTACTGGAATTGAATTTCAACACTGACTTTATTTAAATATTGCCAAAAGTATTTAATTATAAATCATTCCTTTACACAGACCTAATCCGAGCCACCACTCCCTAGAGTCTAGAAAGTGAGGAGCCCAAACTATCAACTCTAACACTGCCCAACTCCAAAGTCTATAATTAGAAAAAAAAGCTCTTTACTCATAGCTTACAAAAAATCATAGCTTTAGGGAAAAAAAATAATCACTTAAAGACATTCCTTTGTTGTACACTTCCCATTACACAGCTTATTCCCAATTAGCAAGAAGTTCAAACAGGACAAACAATTCTCCAAGTCTTTTTCTCCCTTCTATCTAAGCCACAAGAGCTCAAGTAGCCCACTTATACAACTAATTATAATGACTATACGAGCAGAACAACCCCACTAATCATTTACGAATACTCAAATTTCTGAAATAGCCAAAGTTTCCGTATATTCAAATCCCAAATGAGCACTACAAGGCCATGTAATATGAATTGAAATAGTACAACTTACTGTTTGTAATAACTTTTGTGTATGGGAACAATATCTCTGGTAATTTAGTTTGCAAAGTATAACTATTCCAAATTTTATTGTATTTCTATGGGGCTAAGAGAATTGGTATGATGGGCATTGGGCATTTGGCCATTGTGTTTTAGGGGGTGGTGTTAACAATTGTTATAGGGAATGAGGGTTGTAGGGTTTGGTTGACCGAACTTTGTTGTACTTTGTATGAAATCTAATTAAGAAATTAATAAAACAAATGTGAGAAGGGGTTTCAGCCCTTTATGGTTGCCTCAACAATATATGACTAAATTGGGACACAATGCTTCAAATTACAATGCATTCATTGAATTATTTAGATCCTTTTTCCTGCAACTAATTTGTGGTGACCTTCTATTCAGAGCATTAACTTCACATGCACACCAAGGCATCCAGATCCAGGAAACAACTTGTTCGAATCCTGTTGTATGGATATAGTTAATTGTAAGGAGAGAGAGTTATGTTTTGTAAATGGTTTTTGCATTGCTAGTTTGGATCTTCCATCGGAAGTTGTTTGAAAGGTTCTGAGAGAAAATCGTTTTAAAGATGGAAAAAAATTTTGCTTTAGTTTCCTGAGAAGCGAAATACCAGCAGCTAAGGGAAAAAACAATTACATTAAATAAATTAATCAGAACACTGCAAACTTCAGGAAGGATGGTTGGAATATAAAAAAATAGTTCTCGTAAACTAAACAAACTTACTTATGTTCGAGGACTCTTGTTTCCAATCTGCTAATTTATTCTCCTTATAAATACATACCACGCCGAAAAGACGTCATTAGCTGTAGGGTTTACATGCGTGTGAATCAGACTTCCATAATTGAAAATTAAGTTATGAATTTAATGCGATATTTACAGAAATAAAGGAGTATTAAGAATGTGTGTCCAATTCAAACACGGCAGAAGTGAAATTTAAAAACTACGAAAACCCGATAAAAGAGGAGTTGAAGACTATTGGAAATACTTGAATTCTGTCTCATTCTCTCTTTGACGTCGTCCTATACATTTTTGTATTTGTTTCTTTATCGTGATCCGTTTTCTTTTCATCGAGTTTCAAATCACAACGATTCTAGTCTCATTTCAAAAATGAGTGAATTGATTTACGATAAAAACCGTATACCTTTACAAACTTAAAGTCTATCTGTCTTTTGACAGTTGATGAGAATTTATAAGTCCTTCAACTGCCTGCAGTTTTCTTTCTTCTCTTTAAATTGGCAGCACAGTTTGACCAGCCATCTTGCACATCTGCGATGTGATTTTCCTTTATATTGGTAGATAAGTCATTTTGATATTTTGTAAAGTGCGCAGATTTATTTCGAAAAACATGGTTTTGTTCATGGATTGCATCATCCATTAGAGTAACCACGAAATACAGGGTGCGCCAGAGAAACTTACTTATTTAAAAGGTCAATAAAAAAAAAGTACTTCAGTTATTGTTTTAAATTTTTTTTTATTTGAGAATACAATATCCCAATTTTTTTTTTATGCAGTCTTAAAAATGACATCGGATAAATGGCGACCCGGCGACCCCCATTGCGCATACACTGATGAAGTCGATTTTTGAAATTCGTATCCACTCTTCGCAGCATAAATCAATCGGTATGTTGGCAATGGCGTCGCGAATGTTGTTCTTGAGGTGTGCTATGATCCGTGGTCGATCGACATAAACCAGGGATTTCAAATTACCCCATAAAAAGAAATCGCATGGAGTCAAATCTGGAGAGCGTGCCGGCCATTGGAGATCGCCTTTGAGAGAGATGAGGCGGTCGGGGAAATGTTGTCGCAACAAATTCATTGAGTCTCGTGCTGTGTGTGCTGTGGCTCCATCTTGCTGAAACCACACGTTCCTAACGTTCATTTCTTCGAGTCTTGGAAGAAATAATTCCTCGATCATGTTCCTGTAACGAGCTCCAATCACGATAACTGCGCGTTCGTTTTCTTCAAAAAAAATAAGGACCAATTTTTTCCATTACCGACATCGCACACCGACAGTAACTCGCTCACAATTAAGTGGCTTCTGGTGAAGCTCACGCGGACTTACACCACGCCAGGAACGAGTCTGTGAGGAGGAATTTCAAAGCGAGCGCGGAAGGCACGTTGCGTAGCAACAAGTGAGCGACCGTTAGAAAAGAAGCTCTCAACTGCGAAGGCCCGCTGCTCTCTAGACCAGAGCATGATGGCAACTGACTGGAGGGAGAAACAAACTTGGGAGCTTCCCCCTCCAGATGCGCCCCCTCTTGCCCCTCTACCCGCCCAGCTCACCGCGCGGGAATTTTTTCAAATAAGTAAGTTTCTCTGGCGCACCCGTACTAGCACTCCGATTAGCCAGAACAATTGACGGACTGGAAAATAAGATTCGCCTTTTACACTAAAGGCTGCTAGTTCTCAAAGAAACGATAAAAAATTGGCACTACTGGGTCACACGAACTTGCAATTGTGTGCTAAATACGATATCCAAATCTAAGATCTCATTACAAGGTTTTCGTATTAGCTCTTCGTAATATATTTGGTGGTACAGGGATGCCAACTACACATTAATTATGAAAATCTAATAAATCACTTAAGATTCTGGAAAAAAATTAAATGTTTTCAGCAAAAATAAAAAAATTTACTTTTACCAGTTCTGTAAAAGACCGCGTTTTTATTTTCCTTTTTTTTTTAAACACGTTTTTTCAAACTTCAAGTATGCAACTTTTAATATTTTGCTTGAAGTTGTTTTGATAAAAAAAATTTAAGATATCGTTTTGAAAACATTCATAAAATTCAAAATTTTCTATAGAAATTAATAAGAAATTTAAAACTTGAAATTTTTCAAATGTTGATACGCAATCTTTTTTTTACAGATCTAGGACTTCTTAAATGTAAAATTTCGTTAAAATCGTGTTAGCCATTTACGTGGAAGACGGTTTTTAAAAAAACATCACTATAGGTGCACCGTTCTTAGACATTTTCTGAAAAAAATTTTATTTCATAAGAAAAATAACCAAAAACTTATCTCTCACATAAAATTTAATCGAAATCATTGGAGCAGTTTTCGAGAAAAATAAGTGCTATCGGTACCTGTATGGCAGAAGTACCGTTATTTCAAAACCTAGAAACCCAATTCCAAAAATCCCTCTATAGATTGCCCCATTGACCCTTAATGCAAATTTTGAAATTTTGGAAATAATGGGTCAAGCCATTTAGGCCATCTTTCTGTGTAATACCTCATTTTTGAGCGCTATATTCCAAAATTGATTACTAGAAAACTACAAATGATTTCGGGAAGCAGTTTTTTGTAATGTTATCATCCATTATTGAACTTTACATAGTATTTTTTTGCTTTTACATAAAAATGACGTTTGTGACCGCTACACGCGTCCTCGTCAAAAGTGTCTAGTGCGCACGGGGTGAACAATTTTTACTGATCAGATGATCTGAATCCAAAAGACCTTAAAATTTATTTTTCTCATCGCCTTGGTTATAGATAGACACGAGTTTTTTTTGAAATTCTTGTCCAAACGTTTCTAACAGTTATTAATTGGAACAATAACAAAAAAGGTTTTTGTTATTGTTTTTGTTTTTGTCCTGGAGTTGGAACTTTTATTGAAAAATAGTTTCTAACAGCCTTGAATAGCAGAAAAAAAGCCCTTTTTTTAAATTCTATTACTTTAAGAATTTTTTGAATTTTTGAAAAAACCGAATAAACACAAATCTTATGACTTAAGTACTTACATATTTCAATTTTCTTCTTTTTTTTTCACAAAATAGCTTTTCTCATATAAGTTAGGAGGACATAATAGTTCAAGAAAATATTGAGGGAGTCAAAGACTAATGTAACTTTTCCAACTGCACTTTAGGTCCCTACAATATTTAACCAATGACCTTTCGACATGTAAAAGCTTTAAGACAGCATACCTATTAACATAATAGAGACCACAATCAGAACTTAAGTGCACATTAATGAAAAAAAAAATGCATTATTTTTCTTTCACACATTTGACATAAACCAATCCCACTCAACTGCGTGTGCCAGTATATATTATTAAAAGTATATTAGAGGAACCCGTAATGAGGAATTAGACTGGTTGTTGTGTGTTGTGTTCAATTGAAAATCATGTCAGTAATGCTAGTTTAACCAACCCCATTAATGCTCCCATAGCTTGCTCAATGAATATTCTATAATAATAAATTGTACTTTGTGTAAACATGTAATTTGTGAAAATGACAGCAAATTATAGCTGTTGCGTATAAACATAGACTCTATATACACCGAGAGACTGGAAATCGATTAATTCTTGTTTGATGTTATAAATTGAATACACTTACATCTTATTTGAGCTGTGAATAATTTTCGTTGAAGCATATTCATCGGCATTGTCGTCGTTCAGTAAATCTTCGAGTATATGAACAATCAGTTTAATTGGGATAAGTTCAGCTATTTCGTTTTTCTTTTCAAGACTCATCTCGCTTGGATATCTTTTGCTCCTTTTAGTCTCGAGTATATACCTACAACTCAAATAATAAAGCATTCTTTATCTTCAATATGCATTCACTTGAATAGATCGGGTTTTTTTTTTTTTTTGTATTGAGAAGGGATATTAGACTTTGGAAAATGTTCACGGCAGATAATGATAAACATGCATAAATTCTGTTTTTTGTCTTTGTAATGTAAGCAAATGGTGGTGTATTGAGCGGAACTTTTACTTGCGGCCTTTTGAGCAATAAGGTGTTCAGAGCAGGCTAATACAATTGACGTACATATAAGCAAACAGGGAATTGCTTTCTATATTTTTACAAAGCTGAATGATGCGTCTATACAAAAACATATAGATACAATTGATTCAATGCTGAAACTGCCCCAGTTCAATGGTTTTTAAGTCATGCAGAATATCCTACATCAAAGTGCATTAGTTTTTTCAGCCAACAGATCGAAAAACCTACATATTAGGTAGGTAGTAGGTACCCGGTTTACCTTCTTTTGCAAAAATTTGTAATCCAGTCAATCGTAGTTTAAGGTTTAAGGCTTTGATGTCATTCTTGAAAGCACAATTTTTGGTGTGTTTTAAGTCACTGGGCAAGAATCTACAGATTTCCACCAAAGCTTTTGACGGCTAAGGACTGGCCTCAAAATGAAATTATAAAATTTGTACTCGTATAATAATTGCCAAAGAGTAAAAGCTCTTCCAAACCAAAGCTACCGTACAGTTCATTATCATTATCATCCGATAAATGTTATCTTCGACAAGCATAATCTGCATGGGCTAAATATATGTATAGCTGTTAGTAACATATCACGTATCCCTCATGTAAAGATTCCTAAAGGTGCGTGGATATTACCAAACCAAACAACGTCGTCTATACGACGTCAGAAGGCTGCAATTAGTATTAGTATTAGTATTAGTTTTATTCATCAATCAGATATAAATTATCTTATAGACTAACGATAACAAATGCAAAAATATATATAGAGAAAAAAAAAATGAGTAAATAAAAATTAAAAATGAATGCATATTATACATATATACATATGTATGAGCAAAGCTTGTATATAACAAAGTAAAAGCATGAAATTTACAAATTAATTATTATCAATTAAAGAACAAACGTGAAAAAAGTTTCAATTAAAAGTTAAGAAATAAGTTAACAATTGGATTTTGAGAGAGTCTCTAGTAAGATGAAAGTTAACATCTATATTAACTGAAATTTGATTAGTTATCCTGACACAGCGAGTTATGACCTCATTGAAACCATAGTTAGTTCTGTGCTCCTCTTCACGAAAAAGAAAGCGTTCCCTGAGATGACGAGAAGGAGCATTTATATTGATTAAAGTCAATAGAAGTGGACAATTAATACGATAAGACAAAATATCATTTATAAACATTACAGAAAATACTTTACGACGACTTTCAAGCGTTTGGATGCCAATAAACAGACATCTTGTTTTATAACACGGCATTTCAATGTTCCAACCAAGCTTCCAAACAACAAATCTTGTGAAATTTCTTTGGATGCTTTCTAGTCTTCTGGAATGCGAGTTGTAGTAAGGATTCCAAACTATACTACAATATAATAGTACCTACAATTGCAAGAAACGTCCAGTGCCTTTTGCAATAAGGTGGTCCTTATCTTTGCTTCCTATCCTTGCAGTCTATGCCGCCAGTGTTAAGTATTGAAGCCCAGTGGCAGGAATGCCAACAAGGCATCAAAACAGCGGCCGATGAAGTTCTGGGTTTCAATCGGCCTCCAAAGCGAAACGAATTGTTCGAAGATGAGTGCAGTAAAGCAAACGTAGACAAACAAAAATCATGCAAATTTTGATGCAAAGAAGAACTAATACTATGCTTTCAACCTAACGAGATCTGCAATAAGTAAAGAAGGGAAGAGCATGGAATTCTAAAAAAAGAGGCAACATGAGAAGCGTTCGTTTGAGGAATTTCAGAGTGATAGGAATAAGGGCTCGGAAGTTTTACCAAAAGGTAAAAAGATCTTGCCAGGGTGGCAAGATCCGTACTCAAGCCTGTACAGACCAGCAGGGAAACATAGTAATAGAGACGCAGTCGCTACTGAGGACCTGGAAAGACCACTTCGGCAATCTGCTTAACGGCGATGAAGGCACTTATTCCGCTGTCAGGTAAAATGCCCCATTCAACTTGTACGGTGATCAAGAATGTCGTCCTCCCGACCTAAAAGAAGTTAAGCTTGCCATATGTAGGCTTAAATCAAATAAAACTGCAGGTGGCAAGTTGGCATCTTGACGGAGATGATTTCAAGGCTGCTGCAGATCATTTGGAAAGAAGCATGCACTAGCTCATCTGCATGATAAGTTCTCAAAAAGCATGCCCGAATAATAGAATATAATCGTTGTTGTATGCCCAGTCCTAAAAAAGAAAGACCCTCATAATTGCGCCAACTCTTACTTGGTAAACGCACGCGTCACCAAGAACTATGATATGTGAAAAGGCTTTCAACAATTGGACACACTTTCATCGAAAAGATTAAGCGTTTGACCCACCAGAGGTGTCTACTTGCTAAAGCAAACGTCATTGACGTAATCAGAAGAAGAGTGTGGAAGACCTAAGTAAGTCATTAGGCATAATGGTTAAAGACGACTTAAGTGAAATGTGGTGAAAACCTGCTAACAAAACTAACGACTCTGATTTTTTGCAGTACGGCCGCCACCAAAATGAAATATTTTTATGGTTTTTTTTCAAAATCTTTCTGGAATAATTTTCCACTCGCACATAATCCCTACTTGCATTTTATTGCAGTAAATAATTTATTTCGTCCGTTTGTAACCATCTTATCTTAACGACCAGAACGCGATATGGTGTGTGGACACTTAAAATAGAAACAGAAACTTTTTTATCCTTTTTTTTTATTAATACCAAACACCCATACCTTTTCCAAAACCACTCCATTTAGCTTCGGGTAGGTAGGTACACGAGTAGGGAATTTAGGTACATGTAAAGGCTACACAAAAATAAAATAAAATTAAATAAACTCCATTCTAGAGAGCCTGTACCCTAAATTAAATACTTATCATCACACCAGATCGTAAAACTTTCAAGGAATCCTTAATTTGTTTGCCTTAAAAGAGGTATCACTCACTAAATTGCAAAGTCTTGTGTAATTGCTGCAGATACCTTTTGTGCTTCAATTAAGTTTTCTACAAAGGTACAACAACCATAGTTGCACAAAACGACCCAGAATTTCAAATTAAATCCGAATACCCTCCCCTATATCTATGCACATAATGCCAAACGCACATAGCCAACTACTTACAAACAAAAATATATTATGTACACACACACAAAATACAGACAAATACCTAAAGCTATACGCACGCACCACCTTACAATCTAATTGAGGCATTAGAACAGCCCTCGAGAGCTCTTGAAATTATATCGACACAACGAAGAAGACGACTGATGGAATAGCTGACAGGATATTAAAGGAGACATACCGGATACCCAAAGGCAAATTCTTATCGGGAGGCTCTTTTGGGCTAAGGTGAATACGGTGCTGCTGCTATCTGCTCTTAAATGGAAATTATTATGTGCACAGTAAACAATTAGAATATATTCCATGTTTACATGTTATAAAAGGTCAGGTTGATTGTCTGTGAGGGTTTTCGAAAACAGTATCTACTTACAACCACGAGCGGGCGTTGCTATCATTTGTCGCACAGTGGGGTCAAAAAATATTCTTCCTTTTTTTATAATTAACGCGCACATCAAGGGGTTATGACTTCCCTTATAATGTAATAGAACACAGTGCGAGCATTTAGGAAAATAGGAGAGGATTTGAAAAGAGACACCGATGCACGTTGCTTTTGAACTTTTGTGAATCGTAATACATGGGAAACACAAAGCCAGGTAAAGCATTCCACATTCGGGTGGTGCGACTAAAGTATGAATCTCTATACTTGACTGTACGTCCGAAGTTGGGTTCAAGTCAAGGTAAAACAGATGAGCATTCCTAGCGAGGTGGGTGTTGCGGCTTAATTGTTTCAGGGGAGGAATGCAACTGACTTCAATAGAGCACTGTTTATAGAAAAAGCGATAAAAGAGACTGAGACAGGCAATTTTTCGACCATGTTCAAGAGAATCAATCGATTCTACGATTGAACTATCACCTATCAATTTCAACGCTCTATTGTGTAACCTATCAAGCAGGTGCAAAGTTGTTTGAGGAGCACCTGACCAGATATGGGAGTTATACTCTAGTTTTGGGCGGATGAAGGCCTTATAAATTGTAACCAGATCAGAAGGGGTGAAGAACTTCCTGCTTCGTCTCAAGAAGCCTAAGAACTTAGCAGCGTTTTTGGCGACTTCAAATATGTGGTCATTCCAACGAAGATCATAGTTTACACACATATCAAGTACTGACAGCTTTTCGATTTCTTTTATACAGGTATACCATTCATGGATAATGGCAAACATTGCGAGCGTCCTGATCTCAAAGGGATCGCAGGTCGCAGCTCTCTCACTCACCTGCTTTGCACTAGTGATCCGCTCGTCAGGTACGTCGACATAGTACGGTCAAACAATAAGACTTTATATATTCAAAGAACTATCTTCGCTTTGAAGTTCATAGAAGCTTCGAATCTGTGTTTTGGCACTCAGTTACAGATTTCTGTAACGGTATGGTAATCGATTAATGGGCTCACAGGTAAACACCATTAAAATTTTTAAATAAACAAGTTTCTACCTACCAATTTCTTGTACAATTTATTGCTGGATTCGTCTTTAAATAATTTTAATATTTTAACCCGGCCAAATGAGTCCGGCAAGCTGCATGTGATGAAAAGAGAATATATGACCCGACGATGATGTTCCTCATTTTGCGAAGAAGTTGATTTTTCAACCCCACTGTACGTCGTCTGTGTCGTTGCTGTGGGTGGTTATTTCCGCGTGGAATTTAATTATAGAAACCATGTTTTGTTTGGAACGTGCTCTGGCTGAAATCATCTCGCTCTCGTACTCGTATACAAGCAAACACGGCGCATATATTTGGTGAATTCATTTGGATCTTTGTAATTTTCATCAGCAGGTCTCACTTTAATTTGGCGGGAAATATGTTCTTATTTAGCGAGGCTTAAAATTTAGTAGAAAATTTACACACAGGCGGACACATGATTCGCTATTGCGCTATGCTCCGGTACTTTTGAAATTCAAGTCTGATTGAAGTAAAATTCCGAATCGGTAGCTGATTGTGTTAAACTGTGTAATGGTACCGAATTTGAATATCACTTGATTGTTGTTCAGTTAACTATCTGAATTAGATATTTGTTTGTTTCTAAGCTGGTTTCCATTAAAATTGCATGACTCTTAAGGCTTTAATGTGTAGTTCAGTAAACAAAACGTTCTTCTAAAATTTTAAAGATTGACTGTGGAGTTATTGTTACATTAAGGGATTGTTGCTTATTCGTTCCAGATGTTGGTTTTGAATAATGCCGTGTAAAGCGCTTTCTCACTTAACAGTTTGGAAACGATCCTAACAAGTTATGGCTGAGAGAAATGTACCACGCCTCGGGTCTTCTCAAACTGGTTTGTTCCGTCACTTTATTCTAATTTTACAAGAAAAGTCATAAAAACCATGTTAGAGGCGGTCTCAAGGCCAGCAAGAGACTTTTTCATTTCTTTTACGCCACCATTTTCGTCCGGCCGCCATTTTCGATCTATAAATTTGTTCAGTTCCTGCTATTCGTTGATTTGGTTATTAATTTTTATTGTGTCTCGACCTCTTACAGTTCTCTAACGAATAACATTTGTAGGGTTTCATACTCAAATTTAATTCTGTGTGAATATTCCTTCACAATTTTCTTTCTCTAGGACGTTATGGTTGGCGACACGAACATGCTTTCAATATTATTTTTTATGCTCTAAAAGTATGAAGATGTGGTGCCCGCTGCATAGTTGTCAATATGTCCAACTGTTACTTGGGAGACTCGAGGTTGATGATTTTCTCGGGTATAATTTTTCTTGAGGAAATGGCAAGTCCTCTAAAAGCAATCACTAGAGCTTTCTCTCTTAGCCATTCGAAATAGGTGAATGCGTGAATCGCTTAGGTTTCCACAGCTTTGTGGCATTACACTATTGATTTATTATTCTGAAGGAGCGGAGTGAAGAAAAGATTGTTATAATCGGTAGACTCGAACACGCAATTCTTCATTGGACAGGGAGTAACTTTGCCCATTACACCTGAATGGTCTACATAAAGTAGTCAAAAGAAATATTCTTCTCTTCTATTTTCCATATTAGAACTTTTTTATTTATTTAGCCTCGAGTTTCCTTTCTTTTTTTATGGGGTTGCACAACTTTGTCTGAGACGTGCAACCCTATTTCACTTCTTCTGCGTTTTATGTCAAATGTCGCTTCTTTTTCCTAAACTGCCTCGTTAACTTTATAAATATTTTATTTCCATTTCACTTTATAATTCATATATGTAAATGCATTTAATGAGTACCTACACATTTTTAACACTAACAACCAAACCAACAGAACAAGCACTCGAATAAATAAAGTGAAGATGTCAAAGTAATGAGGGTTGCATAAAACTCTCTTGCCATATTAATGCATGCATGTTGCAATGTCATAAACTTCTTTAAATCCCCTCATAGTTTACGACCTAATTCAGTTTAAAATGCACGCAACCTCATTGTGGGTGATCAGTAAGTGCAATATACATCCACATAATAGCGAAAGGGCATAAATACTTGTTAGTGCAAACGCCATTTAGTTTCAACCTGTGTAGGTTCAAAATAAATTGGACGCAATCGAAGATTAACGTTTTCCATCATTATTACACGCAAATGTAGGGAAGGCTAATTGATAAATCATTCATGTTGGCGGTGACATTAAAAAACTGTCCATAGGTCATAATGCGATTTCATAAAAATCAATAAATAGGTGGTTTCAACTTTCAACCCACCTATTCATTGATTTTGATGAAATCACAGTTTTGTTTCTTGATAAATAAAATTTTCGTATTGAATTGAATAGTTAAAGTTCCTGTCTTGGGTCGCCTGCTCTGTGTTTCGTTTCGAACGCAAGTCTTATTCGAAAAAGATTTTTGATCTGTTATGAATTTCGAATCGAAATAGAAATAGATTTTCGATTTTTTTATACTTCTCAATTCTCATGACGTCTGTCAAGAAAAGGTTTTCATACTTTAATAAAAACTTTGCACTTTGGATGGATGCAGAAAACAGGAAAATTCAATGTGTTTGGAAGAGTGTCACAGAAAGTGAATAAGTGACGAAGATTCATTTCCACCAATTAACTACTGATTGTGGTACCCGTAGCGTGGTGGTTAGCATGTCTGCCTGTTAACCCTCTGGGTTAACAATGGCTCGTGGTTCGAATCCCAACAGAGGCAAAAATGTTTTTCCACGGGTATCGCCTTTTGCGAGGAATTGGCAAGTCCTCTGTTAGTAAATTCATTGGCATGAAAAGCGCTTTCTCGATTAGCCGTTCAGAACCGGCAAACAATTTTAGGTCCCCTCCATTCCCCTACAAGGCATGGTTGTGAGAAATGCGCTAGGACTCGGGCTCCTCGCTCTGTTGCGCCAGCCATTTTGTTTATTTATTTTATAACTACTGGTTTTTGTTTTTTTTAACTTCTAACTTCTTAAGGAAGTTTTCCCGGTGTCTGAGGAGTTCTAACGAGATGAGCACACATGAACTTTAATTTTTTGTTTAGAAGTAATTTTTTTTTTTTTTTGATTTTGAGAATCAATTTTACTTGGTGTGGATTTGCTCTAAAATTAGACTTGGCAATGAGCAAAATTAACTTGAGCTCAGAGTCTTTTCTAAATGTCACTGACATTTCCTAGTTAACTGTAAAAAATACGTTTATGCATCATTCTCTGCACGAGGCTTTAGATAGTTAATTTTTCAGCTAAGCTTGGCTTGGACATGTAGAGGGAATGGGCACTTACGCTCCGGCTTGATGGGTAATCGACAGAACATTATAGGGAAGGAGAGAGAGAAACGGAGGAGGAATATCACCTTTTAGCAGGCGCAATCAAGTCAAGAGGAAGAAGACCTTAACCGACTTAAAATGGAAAACTGGAGAGAGCTCGCCTGAAATCGACTTCTCTAGAGCTGTGGTATGTTCGTACGTCCCAGGGTCGACCAAAGAAAGCACGTAAAAGTTCGGTTATGAAGGTCTTGTTCAATCGGTGCTTCTACCGAATGATGTAGGCTAGATCACAGTGTATCACTATGATTAGCAAGGGTGGTTACAGTGCAACACTATAACACCTTGAGATGATAATGAAGAGGTTTCAAGCAGACTCACTTGAAGGTTCGTGTAAAAGTCTTGGTTGGTTATTTCAAAATCATGCTTTATTTCTGATTGACTTAATATTTATACCTAAAAATTGCTTACTCTACATATTTACAAATGTGCATAAGAAAACAAAAACAAAAGAAAATAATTTATAGTTTCGAATATCAAATGACGTTACTGAATTGAACATTAAAGAATTATTGCTGACAGCAGAAAAGTTACCAAATGCATACAGTGTGATTGAAAATAGAATGCAAAGAAAAAAGATAAATAATCTTAGTGACGTAGAAAAACTAAGAGTGCAAGAATGTAAACATCCTGCCCCGCGCTGATGATCCCAGGCTTCATCAGAAGGTTAGTTTCTAGATGGATATGGTACAACTTGATGAGTTGGTTGTCCGCGGAGACGGAACTGGATGAGGGGGCTTCTGTCGTCCCTTTATTTTCTTGTAAATAAAGAAGATAAGTGCTATGAAAATGATAATTAATCCAACTGAACTCGAAACAACATGAGGAGTGTTATGAAGACTGATTGTAGTAGGAAGCTCAAGCTGTTGAAGTTTAATTTGTTCTCGAAGTTTATTTAGCTCAAGACTGAATGAACTGAGGTTAAACATGTTGTACTGAGGAGAGGCTAGGCGAATTACGTCTTCACTGTGTATATTATTGTTAGTAATCCTGGTGTATGAGGCTTGAACCGTTGATGAATAAATTTGTTGGCCTTGAAGTGTTAAGTGCTTGTCTTTGGCTACGCAATTGGGCTGAAGTTTCAATAGCCCACTTCCTTTCAATGCTAAAAATGAGGTTTGATGATTACAAACAACATTAAGCACAGCTTCTTTGTTTAATGAAAATATCCATTGATTTGTGTCAGGAAGTTTCGTCCATACTGATTCCGCCTTGACAAATTTCAGTTCACAGGTGGAAATCTCTGAGTTATTGTTGAGTAAATTCATCTCGCACATACTCAAATTGGTTCCAGATTGATACACCGGGTGAGTTTGCATACATAAATGATGATTTCCATTGAGCGTTGAACATTTTGAAAGTTCACCTTCAGTGATTGGATAATATTGGTCATGATGAGCACTTACTGCTAGCATGTCAGTTGAGGGTTGAATAATCATGTAAGTATTATTAGCTGGTGCCGGAATGGGAATAAGCTTGTAAATTGAAAATTCCTCTAAGCTGAGTAATGGTACTTCTATTTTGAAAGTTATGTAATTTGAACTGATGTGACCCTCCACATTCATTAGGTTGTAGAGTTGTAAAATTTGATCGGGTTCTACGGCGATGCGAAGACCTGGAGGAAGATGATTTCTTATTTTTGCTACTTCGGTTACGAGTTGTTGATGAGTGATTAAAAGATGATTTACTCGTCCACGGTGCGTGTCAGTCAGAACGTCTGCTATAGCTGTCTGCATTCTCTGAATGTTGATGATAACTAGTGTTGCATGCGTGCACCATGATAAAAATAATTCCTTCATTTTAGTTTGGTACAATTCTTCAGTGACATTGCTTAAACTGTTGAACAATTGACTAAGTTGTTGGTCAAGTGCTTGTTTTCTTTTGATTGAATCTTCTTGACTCAATCTGACAATGTTGATAGTGGAATCTACGATGGAGGTATGATTTTTTAGTAGTCTCATAAGATGGTCTTCGTTTAATTCGATGCCTTTAAATTTTTGAGATATATCTTCAGCATATTTAGAGTCGAGGACTCCAAAAAGTGAGTTTGCTATATTTCCAACAACATCGACGGCGCCTCGTCTCCTTCTTATAGATAATTTGGTAGTTCCGATCAGGTTGTCTTCATTGAGCTCGTTTTTGATGACTTGAAACTGGTGAACCATTTGAAGACACAGTTCGTTACCGGATAGTTTTTTACAAATGTGGTTAAGTATTGTAGTTGTATTTTCCAAAGCTTCAAATTCCATTCGGTAAGGCTCGAGGTTGTAGAATACTATGATGTTCCATTTGTTATGAATCAGGCTGATTGTTCCGTGTCGGTGAAAATGCATTCCTGGTGAAGTGTTGTTGAAAGTTGTTACTTCAATGTCACTTGTCAATACTGCTGGTAAAAGAAGACCAATCAAAAGCATCGTAGTAAGCGGATTAAGATTTGTAGAATTTCTCGCTGCCTTTGACGTTGTTGTTTCATCAGGAGTGGATCTATCGCTTCTCCGTTTTCGATCTGTTGATGGCGGATTCAACTCGACTTCATCATTTTCTATGAGGGGGGCAAGCTTATGTATGGGGCGCCTCAACATGCCAGATTTAGTTCGCACGTCAGCGACACGTACCAAGCCGTCCTTTCCGACGTGGATATGCTCGATTCTGCCAAGTGGCCATTTCATTGTTGGCGTATTGTCTTCTTTCATGATAACAATGGTACCAATTTTGATATTGTTTGATTGTTTTTTCCACTTTGTTCGATATTGAAGCTCGTTAAGGTATTCCAGAGACCATCGATTCCAGAATTCTCGTTTTATGTGTGCTACTAATTTCCACCTAGTCAGTAGGCTCCCACGTACTGGTTCAGCCTTGGTATCAATGGTTGCCCTTAGTGACTCCCCAATCAGAAAATGACTAGGTGTTAATGCATTCAGATCACTTGGATCGTTGGACATTGCTGTCAAGGGTCGTGAATTAAGAATCGCTTCAACTTCTGCTGTGATTGTGCAAAGTTCTTCGTAGGTTAGTGAAGCGTTAGCCAATTTGCATTGTAAAAGACGTTTGGCGGACTTGACTGCGGCCTCCCACAATCCTCCGAAATGTGGTGCTCGGGGAGGAATAAAGTGGAAATCAATACCCTTTGAACTGCACGAAGTTGCGATTTTGTTTTGCGCCTGTGCTGAGTATATATTTGTTTTTAGTTCTTCTAGTTGATTTTTGGCGCCAACGAAATTCGTGGCATTATCGCAATACAGATTTTTTACGTGTCCACGCCGACTCATAAATCTTCGTAAGGCTCCCAAAAAAGCTTCAGTTGTCAAGTCGCTAACAACTTCGATATGGACAGCCTTTGTCGCGAAGCAGCAAAACATTGATAGATAGCATTTTTGTGGACGACTTCCTCTTGTGCGGTAGTGAACCCATAATGGGCCGCAAAAGTCCACACCAGTATTAATGAAAGGACGTGCTGGTTGCACTCTTGTGCCTGGCAAATTTCCCATCATCTGGGAATACATATGTGGTTTTGCTCTGATGCAAAAAGTGCAATGTTGAGTGATGGAACGTGCAATGTTTTTGCCCTTTATCGGCCAAAATCGCTGTCTCGTGATTGCTAGAAGACCTTGAGGCCCAATATGATTGTTTTGAATGTGCAAGTCTGTCATGATCATTTCAACGTATGGATGTGAATATGGTAACAGGATCGGATGCTTGCTATCGTAAGATAATGATGACTCTTGAAGTCTACCTCCAACACGTAGAATATCGTCCGCGTCTAAAAATACAGCTAGGCCCTTCAGCGGACTATCCTTTTCCAGCTCCTTATTTGCCTTGAGGAACCAAATGTCTTTATAAAAGCCGTGGAATTGAATTTCCTTGACGAGGAATTGCAAAGAAGTCTCTAGTTCTGAAGTTGTTATTGGCCATGCAGATTTGTTCCTTTTTTGGTTCTGCCTCACTGAATTTAGCGACTCCTTTAATTTACCTGACTTGACGAGACTTGTAAATCGAAAGCAGTATGCCATTATTGTCTTGAGCTTAGGGAAGGAATTGGAATGTCTGATTCCTTCGAAAATATCGTGTTTTTGAGTGTCAACTTTACTGGTTACCAAGGCAGCGTTCTTCCTTTCATCTGACCACGTTTTACTGTTTTTAAATGGTGGTGGCCAAATTGCTTCTGAACCATGTAAAAACCGAGGACCAAATTTCCATAATGTATGATCCTGCAATTTTTCTGGGGATATGCCTCTTGATAAGACATCTGCCGGATTTTCTGATGATCTTACATATCTCCAATTATCAGCGCTCGTGTGTGATTGGATCTTGGCCACTCGACGTCCAACAAAAGTCTGAAAGGAGTCTGCACTTGAATTGATCCAACTCAATACAATTTGAGAGTCAGACCACAGAAAGCTACTAGTATTGCCCAAGTTTAGGTCTCCCTTTACTCGTTGTGATAGTTCGGCAGCTAACAGTGCCGCACACAATTCTAGACGAGGTATTGTCATTGATCTCATACCTGATGCTGTTTTGGTAGTTGGTGCGACTCGAGATTTTGAGCATAACAGCCGCACTATGACTGTACCTTCTTTATTGAGGGATCTGATGAATACAGCAGCTCCGTAGGCCCTTTCTGATGCGTCTGCAAATGTATGGATTTGCACTGATGATGGAATGTGATGACTGAAGACGTGTCTAGGAATTTGGAATGTATCTAGTTCTCGGAGACCTTTGTAGTATTTATCCCATCTGGTGTGCATTTCTTCTGGTAAGGCAGCATCCCAGTCGTATTTAAGCTCCCACAGTTCTTGGAGGAAAAGTTTTGCGACAACTACCACTGGAGCGACTATGCCGAGAGGGTCAAAAAGACGTGCTATATCTGAGGCCACAGATCTTTTGGTAAATCTTTTTGATGTTCGATAATTTGTTTTAATGCAAAATATGTCGGATTTTGGTCGCCACATTAACCCAAGGGTTTTGACACTGCTTTCGTTACGATCGTCGCTGAGTGAAATCTCTTGGTCTTCTAATGGGACGTTTGCGAGCAATTGTTGTTTGTTGGAGCACCATTTTTTTAACTGGAACCCTCCCTCGCGCAGCAATGCTGACAATTGAGTCTGAATTTCCTTTGCTTCGATCATGCTATCAGCCCCTGTCATGACGTCATCAACATAGAAGTCCTTCTGCAATACTTGTGAGCCTAGGGGGTACTTCGTATTGTATTCTTTAGCCAATGCTTGGAGGCACCTTGTCGCAAGATAAGGAGCTGACGTAGTTCCATATGTGACAGTTTGAAGCTTATAACATTTGATTGGTTGATTCTGATGGGAGCGCCACCATATAAGTTGGAAGTGTAGGTCTTCTTCACGTACGAGAATTTGGCGATACATCTTTTGAATGTCAGCCTTGATTACAAATCGGGGCAATCTATAACGTAATAGAATCGTAAACAGGTCATCCTGGATTGTTGGTCCGGCATACAAGATGTCATTTAACGAAGTATTAGATGATGTCTTTGCAGAGGCGTCAAATACCACTCTTAGTTTTGTGCTGCTACTGTCTGGTTTAAGAACACAATGATGAGGCAAGAAGTAGTGTGGTGTAGACACTGTTTTGAAATCTATTTCCGTCATGTGCCCCAGCTGGATGTACTCGTTCATAAATTCAGTGTACTGTTTCTGTAATTCTGGATGACGGTTCAGCCTGCGCTCCAAGGCATGAAATCGATTGAGAGCTATGTCACTTGATGACCCTAATTTAGTTGGATCGTCAGCGAAGGGTAAGCTGACAATGAATCTTCCGCTCGTATTTCTTGATGTTGACTGATTGAAATATTCTTCACATTTCTCTTCTGCGATGGTTCGCTTTGAGTTGGAGCACGGGAGTTCTTCGGTTTGCCAGAACTTGGTAATTGCATTTTCGAGAGAAGATTCTTCAGCGAATATTCCACATGTTGTAGTTGTTGTTGACCCAGCCTTCACCCTTCCGGTCACTATCCACCCCAATAATGTGTTTTGTAGAAGTGGTAGATTGCTTCCAAGTTTAATCTGCCCAACGCAGAGTAATTGATGGAACAACTCGGCTCCTATAAGGAGATCAATGTGGTCAGGCTTATTAAATTGAGAGTCTGCTAGTTTGACATTTCCTGGAATTTTCCACGTTGAAACATCGAACGCTTGTGTTGGCTGAGGTGATATGATTTGAGGCAAAACTATGGCCTCAAGCCTGGCGGTAAAATCGGTAGTTTTAGACCTAAGACTAATGTTTGCCCTTTTCTGGGCACCTCTTTTGCAGCTTCCGACACCTTGGATGATCATAGGCTTGAAGGACAGTGGTATCTTAAGCCTTCGTATCATTCTTTCTGTGATGATACTTATCTGTGACCCAGAGTCCAACACCGCACGGCAGTTGATGGTTGAACCGTCTTGTCCCTCTAAGTTCACGATGACTGTGCTGAGAAATACATAACTCTCCTTCTTGTTTATTCCTGCAGCTGCTAGTGTTGTGTTTTTGTTGGTGGATTCTTGAATTGGTTGCCCAATACTGTGGTTATTAGAGTTCGGCAGCTCCCTCTTTGTTAAATGTACCAACGTATTGTGTTTTTTTGAGCATTTTGAGCAGCTTCCGTGACGACAATCATAGGAGGTATGACCATCCTTCAAACAATTTACACACAATTTGTTGTTTCTTACGTGACTTAATCTGTTCGATGGTGTTAGATCAAGGAAGGCACGGCACGCATATAATTGATGTGGAGCCTTACACAATGTGCAATCCTTCTTCTGGGTGGTTATAGAACTTGTCACCTTGAAGCCATGGACTCGTCTTCTTTCTTCTTCGTCTCTTTTGCTGCTCTTGCCTCCAATTGCTTCGAGTGACTGGAACCTTGTTTCCAAAAACTTCAAAAATATATCCAAAGGCTGCAATTCCTTGGGCTGTTTTAGGGACTGCTCCCAAAGGGTTAGAGTATTCCGATCCAATTTTTTCATCAGAATACTCATTACGAGTGGGTCCCAGTTTGCTATGTCAATTTTTAGGTTTTTAAGACCCAGCAGGCATTCGACTGTAGTGTCGTGCAATGCCTTTATTTGATTTGCTGTTTCCTGATGACAAGTTGGTTGCGCCATTAATTTATTGATAAGTGCTGAAACAAGTAGCCGAGGGTTTTCGAACCGCTCAGTAACTACCTTCCAAGCAGCGTGGTAGTTGGCGTCTGAGGTGGGGAAGTGGCGTATCAGTTTTTCTGCTTCACCTTCCAGAGTTGTTTTTAGGTAAAACAACTTTTGGCAATCGGCTATTTTTTGATTGTGGACCAATTCGGTAAACAAGTCGCAGTATTGCCTCCAGGTCAGGTAGTTTCCGTCAAACCTTGGCAAGGTTATTTTAGGTAATTTTGCCGTTTGCCTCAATGTGTCAGCTTGATGGGAATCAGGACGGCCTCCTTCAAGTTTGGTTGACAACATGAGGAGATTTTTCTGGACTCTGTCCTCGAATGCGAAGTACTCTTCGATGTCATAACCTGCATTCTCTGGGTCTTCTAGGAGCTCAGCAATTTTTTGATGAACCTCCTCCATCTGTGACCAGACGCCTTTTGTTTGGTCGATCTTTAGGCGGCAACACGTGCTTGAATACTCTTCTGCGCTCTCCTCTATGTTTTCCAGCAATCGCTTCAATGACTGCAGGATTGCCCTTTGCCTTCGAAAGACCTTTGTTGTGTCGATGTCCTGGTTCGGTGTTGAGGTTAGCGAATGAGAAGTAGCTTCACAATGTTCCCTTGCGAATACCTTTTCAGCTTGTCCTTCCGATGTCCCAGCCCTCATCACGTTTTCCTTTGCTGATTCTTTTTCAGCTTGTTTTTCCGATGTCCCAGCCTTCATCACGGACAGAAGGTATTGTGTTAGCGATTGGTAGAGTTGCTTGACCTTCCCAGCTGTGTCGCCCTGGAAGTATGGTGTATCGTGTTTTCCCCCCTCCTCGATGTCATGGTGATTCTTTTCGAACTCACTCCAAAGATCTTCAATCAACACCAACCGCTTCCTTGCATATTCTGCTGTTTTCCTTTCCGGTCCGTCCTTTGCAATGTTGGATTGCAAACGCAGCAATTCATCGGTGATGACCTTCTGCCTGGCACCCTTTGTGTAGATATCCAGTTCATCCTCCATAGTTTAAATTTTTGGATCGTCGCGTCGTCTCTGGATCTCTCTCTGAAGTTTTAGTCTTCAATGAGTTCAATGAATTGAGCAGATTTCAATGTTGCAGTTTTGCCAGTGTTTTAGCCCTGGCAACGCTTTAAGATACGTTCAATTAAAATGCCAATGTTATAGCCTTGGCAACGCGTTTGGTAGCGAAAATTGCTTCTTACTGCTGGTGAGGGAAGCAATAATCACGTCGGGGTCACCAAATGTTCAATCGGTGCTTCTACCGAATGATGTAGGCTAGATCACAGTGTATCACTATGATTAGCAAGGGTGGTTACAGTGCAACACTATAACACCTTGAGATGATAATGAAGAGGTTTCAAGCAGACTCACTTGAAGGTTCGTGTAAAAGTCTTGGTTGGTTATTTCAAAATCATGCTTTATTTCTGATTGACTTAATATTTATACCTAAAAATTGCTTACTCTACATATTTACAAATGTGCATAAGAAAACAAAAACAAAAGAAAATAATTTATAGTTTCGAATATCAAATGACGTTACTGAATTGAACATTAAAGAATTATTGCTGACAAGTAATGAACATAAAAAAGGTGTGAATGAAAACAATGCAAATTAAATGATATTATTGCTGATAATGCACGAACGAAAAAATACAATTTTATCCCAAAGACAAATAACTGTTTTATTGCTGACAGCAGAAAAGTTACCAAATGCATACAGTGTGATTGAAAATAGAATGCAAAGAAAAAAGATAAATAATCTTAGTGACGTAGAAAAACTAAGAGTGCAAGAATGTAAACAGGTCTTATCCTTTTATTGATCATTAAACTAGTGTACTACATATAATATTTACTGGTTCTAAATAGTCTTATATTTATTATTCCAAATGCTATAGTGATCGGCGACTCCAACGCTGGCAAATCCTCAGTCATACGCTGGCAAGTCGGTCGTCGAGCTAAGGCTCTTAAGGCTTAACATTTCAATCGATGGCAAATTAATAATCGAATACTAATGACTGGTACTCCAAGGAGATTTGGCTAAAAATTAGGAATCTTTTGGCACACAACGTAACCCTGGTTTTCCTTTAGTGGAATTATCTTATCCGTTAAAATGGTATTTTTCAACATGGATTGCCTGCTCTCTTCTCATATTTACTTTTAATATTTGCAAGGGGCGTCTTATAAAATTATCTGCATCTAGTGCGAGTGGTTTCGGGTGACATCATCAGCATGCGTTTTCGATGCCGGTAGGATTTGTAAGTTCGTTACAGGTCCTGTTTTTCGTTAAACTGTAATGCCCATCTATGTCAATAAGTATTTAAGTGCGTCCACACTATGCCATTATCCGAATTCGAGCCGAATAATTCCCTCAGAATTTCCAAAGACGGTCTGCAGTAAGTTCTTAACCAAGTTCCCCATGTAAAATAACCATCGGACGTCCAGTTTCATATTGTCGTTGAACCGATTTTGAAAGTTTTGTCGTTGATAAATTGGGAAAATATCAAACTGGTTCGAAGTGTAATTATTTCTGTCACGAGGGGGACAGTTAGTTAGGAAATTGTTTTCCTTGGATTGTGGTTGGAGCAGGCCAATACACCCGATTATTGTAGTTAAATATAACCGAAAAATAATCTTCCAATGAGCCAGTTTTGAAAATGTTTAGTTCAAAATGATGAAATAGAACGTAATAGTTTCGTTCGTTGAACTTTACCCAGGGTTGACCCAGGTTTTCTCGACAACCCTATGAGTTGTCCAAAAAACCTGGGTTTTTCAGTTCTCAAAAAACGCTTAACCACAAAATAACCACACATCACTCCCATTATAAAAATACATGCAATTTGGCAGCCCTAAACTCGCAACAGCAAAAACTTAGGGTGTGTTGAGGGAAAACCCAGGTCAACCCCAGGGCTCAAAAAACACTCAATTTGACATTCAGGGTGACTTTAGGTTTCTCAAAAAACGCGGCGACCCCAGGGCGACCCCAGAGCTTCAACGAACCTAATGTACAAACTTATGCATGAAACTGAAATTTGATTAAGTTAAGTGTTTGTTCCACCCCTGCGCCTCCATTCAATTCGATTTTAATTTCCTTGTCCCACCCATGCCTATACATCCTCTAATGCCTCCCCTTTTGCTGCATATAGGTACTGTGAATTGCCTTCTTTAACTGAACTTAAACTGCCTATTGAAAAGACAAAAAAAAAAAACAAAAACAAGCAGAATCATACCTGTCACCTGTCACAAATTTATTTTCAAATCGTTCATATAACAGTCAGGCCAGAAACTCATTTGATAAAATAATTCCTCTTAGTATAACTTCCATTCACCCATAACTGTTAAAACATTCAAAGAGGACATAAATGAGAGGGAAAAAAAAAATATCGAACAATACACGCACCCATATAAAGTCACAAATCAAAATTTAATTGCTCAACCAAAGCCACGTGTTTCATAATAACTTATAATATAAAGGAAGGTATACCTGTGAATAATTTAAGGCAATAAATCAGGGCTACATAATGACACTTCAAAAAGATATATCACCCATCAGAGACATCGTTTAACTTGTATAGATTAACAGTTAATAGCACTCGATTAAGTACATTTTAATTGACTTTTCTTTGTCATAAAAATCAATTGGACATTCAAGAATCCATTGGCATTGGACAATAAAAACAAACGAATAACAACACCAAACACAATTTGATGTGTCGTTATGCTTGTGTAGCACAATTATTTTGTACTGTTTGTATGGTGGCGTTTATATTGAAGTGAAATTATGTTTCTAGATTCGAAAGTAGTTTTGAGAATTGAGAGCCATTGAAATCATCTGTGTGCAGTTTGTTTAATAGAACTTTTAAATTTTCAAAATCACAAAATTCTGCGATCCTTGCGAAGGTAACTGCTTTTGGCCTTTAAATTTAAATTTAGTGTTCAAAGAGAAAAGAATCAAAAAATTCAAGGATAAGATAATCCTCTGAAATTTGAAAAGCCTATAGTCAATTCCCGCTATTTCAATTAAATCCATAGCTCGCAAGTCGCAACCTTATCTAAACTCTCATCATTTCCAAAAGTAAAATGAATAAAAAACTTTCATTAACAAATGCATTTTTCAAAACAGCCAACTATATGTATACATAGTTTAGCATTAAATTTTTTTTATTATTTTTGGTGGTTTGAAAAATAAAATCATGTAACACAATTAACTTCGTTGCATATAAAACGATTCGATAGCAGATTTACCATAGCCCTTCCGACAACCACAAGCTGGCTGATACAATCATAATTGAACACGAACAACACGGAAAATTGATGTCAATGTCAGTGAGGTTTCAGGTGGAGTGCGGAGGGGGGTGTTGGAATAACACTAGTGTATTTGCTAATACTGAAGAGTGTATTTAGGGTTCATGTAATGCAAGAGGCGTTAACTTATATGTGTGTGAGTCAATCCTTTAACTCGATCTGCCGTCATGTGCGTGCCAAAGAAATATCATGTCAAAGTTTATGTTCGGTGTTATCATTTATGAAATAAAGTAATTTGATTTCGGGGTGTGACTTTACGATTAAGTGTATACAAAGAGAGAAGTCAATTTCCACCGATGCATTTAGGTAAAAATGAAAAATTACTTTGTTTGGTTTCGGTGGATTTTTAACATTTTTGTTTGTAATTTATTTTTATTTTTGATTAATATACTTTTTTGTTAGGTCAGATTTGACACAATGCAAATCTGGATCGAAATCGTCAATAAATTATAATTATAGCCTGTCTTGAGTCATTTAGTGGTGCCAAGAGTGTAATGGTTAGCATATCGAAAAGCTGTGGGGTGACAGGGTTATAAAAGGAAATGCTGTTTCCGTCTTCACATACGCTTTGAAAACGGGTGAGAGGGTAGTGTCAGATGTCTTTTCCTCTATAAATAGGTCAATAAATCGCTTTTGTAGTGTCTTCTTAGCGGAAGTACTTGGAATCTGTAAAGCCGCAACAAACTAAAATCTATCAAAATATACTTCGACATCTTCACAGATAGGCAGCCGGCTATCTCATCCATAGTACCACAATCCAAATAAGTAGAATGCTGTCGCAATAATTTAAGGCTGCATATAGCTTAATGGTCCCCGTAGCGTAATGGTAAGCATGTCTGCCTGTTGGTATAAGATTCGAGGTTCGAATCTCAACAGAAAACAAAGAAAAATGTTATTTTATATTTCATGAATTGGCTTTCGCGAAGCATTGACAATACTACGACAGTAGTTTCATTGCGATTTCTCGATTAGCCGTTCGAAGTCGGCAATAAATTGTAGGTTCCATCCATTCCCTCATAAGGTGGTTCTGAGAAATGTGATAGGCCCCAAGGTTTCCCGCTCTGTTGCGCCACCCTACTTATTATTTTGTTAGGTCAATGGACACCGTAACTTTAATTTGGGTATAACTGGTGTCGAAATGAAGGATAAGCTACACTAAATTGGTTTACAACTCGAGTCCACAAAAACATATACATACGTCTCCAAAATCAGGCCACTAGATCAGGAAGAAAACAGAATCTAATTAATCTTTCAACTATTATTGATATAACTGATATTGACATGAGTCCATCTTTAGAAACTTGTCGAATTTCCGGGACCATTTGACTAGATATTTAAAATAAAATGGTCTATGGTTGGTCAATTTGAAACCATTTAATGGAATTAATGGCCTTAAAGAAAATGGTCTGTGTGTGGGCAGTTTGAAACCATTTAATGGCCTCAATGAAGTTCAACAGGCTATTGCCTAGAAGGTCTGATAATTTTTCTATCTCGTTGAAAAGTAATTGCCCAGACATTTTTTCCTGCTATGGCAGATTGATGGGCAGTGACGAAGGAAGTGAATGGTACTCTCATGTTCGTCTTCGTCACTGTACCCCTACATAAATCATCGGTGCAAAGACCCTTTTTGAGGTAATCTGGTAAATAACGTCCTGTTAGGATACTGATAAGGGCAATATCGTATAACGTTTCAACAAATTCGCGACGAAAAAGAAAAGGCAGGCCAAAACACTACTGGTACAAGCAAATGCAAAAACAGCAGCATTTGGTTGGCCTCAGACATGGAACAATCCAAAACCTGGAGGTTTGCCGACGCTTTCTGAGGTCAACGCGGCGTACCCCACAGGCGAATCACTACACTGAACCAAAAATAGTTGTCATATTGATGAAATTGTTCATCATATTGATGAAAAAAGTTGTTATTTTTCAGCCAACGACCGCGATCATCAATATGATGACTTGGAAAACCACTATCATCAATATGATGATTTGGAAAACCGCTTTCATCACATTGACAACCGCGTTCATCGTATTGACTACTGCTATTATGATTATACTGAACCCTTTGGTCATCATATTGACTACCGAGATTGTCAATAGGATGATTGTAGTTGTCAATATGATTATTGTGGTTATCAATAGGATGATCGCAGTTTTCAATACGATTATTCCGATCATCGATATGATGATCGCAGTTGTCAATGAGAATATTGTGGTTGTCAATAGGATGATTGTAGTTGTCAATATTATTACTGTGGTTGTCAATAGGATGATCGCAGTTTTCAATACGATTATTCCGATCATCGATATGATGATCGCAGTTGTCAATGAGAATATTGTAGTTGTCAATATGATTTTTTTGGTTGTCAATAGGATGATCTGAGTTTTCAATACGATTATTCCGATCATCATATCGATGATCGGAATAATCGTATTGAAAACTGCAATCACCCTATTGACAACCACGGTAATCATATTCACAACCACAATTTATTATTTTCTAAAAAATTAGTTAAACTTTCCACTCCTCATTTTTTAGCAAACAAATACTTACTATTCAGCACTTCAATTGAAACATTTAATGAACTTCCTTCCCTCCTGAAATGCAACCGAAGTTAATTATAAAAATACATTAAACATTATATGTGTTTAGATATCTATTTATTTAGAAAAAAATTTATTATTTAGCGCATCAAGCAGTGGGTACAATTTTTGTAATGAAGCTTTTTTGGGTTTTTTCATATAAAAAAAAATTCTATAAATTGCCACACTTTCTCACAGGTTTGTGTATATTAAAAATTAAAAAACACTTAAAACAAATGTCTACAGCACGTAAGGCATTACTAATTTTAAATTTATAGTCATCTAAATAGACTACAAACTCATTTGACTCACGCAGATGCATGATGAAAGGCTGAATGGTTTCCCCACGATCTTTTAAGAACTTCATATGGTCCTCCAATTGTTGGACACTTTCTCCCTCGAAGAGAAAAGAGATTTGCCAATCCCTAATAGTATGCCTCGAAAAGTCATACTTTTGGTCGTCGGAACGTGGTTTTTTAGTTTTTGGAACGGGTTTGGAGGGCACCAGATAGTAATGCATACTATTAAACACACAGCATACCAAGGCATCTGAAAGTTTGAAAAGATATAAAAAATTATAAACGTATATTGTGTGCATCACTTTGACATTTACCTTTCTCGAAATCAGCATCATTAATGTTTTTGAGGGCGTCAACTGTTCTCTTGTCATTTATACTAAGCATGAGAAATTCTTTTAATTTCTGATACGAATTTTCCCAAAGATTGATCGACATTCTGGATACAGAATGGAAAAGTCCTTATCGATCTAAGCAAAACAAAAAAGATCAAATAAGATGAAATAAAAATTCAATATTCATCAAAGCCTATGTGGACAGAAAAAGTATCTTGGATAAAAATTACAACGGAACACTGCCCCAATTTCATTCTTGGAATCGGTAAGTAGGTTCTTCCTGAGTGCATTATAAAAAAGAATGTATAAAATAATGTAAATGTATAATAAAATGGTCCACTTACTTTTCAAAATATCATAACAATGCTCTTGATTCCAACTTTTCAAAAGGTTTCGCAATTCGATGTCTTCTTATTGTCTTGTTCCGATGTTTCGATTGAAATTAGGTGCTTATCAATGCTTTCGAAACACTGGGCGCACGATCTTTCAAAGCACTTGAGTTTGAGGATAATTCATGTTTTTTTTTTTTAATGTTTAATGAGTTCACTTGGCATGACGATAAATGAAGCACTCCATTTCAGGGAACAATAAATACTTGATATGATAAATAATATTAAATTAACCACACATTCAAGATAAAGAATTACGAAATTACTCACCTGATTACTATAAATTTATCTTCCGTAAATTTCTTAGAGATTATATAGTCGATGCTGATACAAATTTTCCACTTCACTTACTTTTCACAATAGTGGTTGTTAATAATTTATTATCGGTGCACACAAAATTCGTACTGCGACACTACTACCTCAACTTTTACGAATCGAATGACGCGCTTTACTCAAAATATAGATTAAAACAACATTTTTTGCCGTTGTATTTTTGTCTGGGTTTTCACATTGATGATTGCAATTTTCAATGCGAAAACTGCTAAAATGAGATCATCATATTAACAACCGCGATTGTCAATATGACAACTGCAATGCGACGATCATCATATTGACAACCGAAGTTGTTAATATGACAATTTTTAAGCAGACAGTTTTTGTCTTTAGATTTACCGTTTTGTGTCGGTCTTTTGCTTTATTTTGGCAACAACAACTACATGGAGGTGATCATATTAACAACCACGATTGTCAATATGACAACTGCAAAGCGACGATCATCATATTGACAACCGAAGTTGTTAATATGACAACGGTCTTTTGCTTTATTTTGGCAACAACAACTGCAAGGAGGTGATCATCCTATTAACAACCACGATTGTCAATATCACACCGCATAGTGACGATCATCATAAATTGTTGTCAATATGACAATTGCAAATCAACGATCATCATATTGACAATCTTAGTTTTCATATTGAAAATAACGATCATCATATTGACAATTGCAAATTGATAACCGAAATTGATGACTGCAATCATCAAATGCAAAAAACTGGTTTTCATATTGATTATTTTGTTCATCAATATGACAATTTTCAGTTAACAACCACCGATTATCAATATGACAACCAATATTTTTTTTAGTGTAGTGTGAAGCAGAAAAGTGGGAGAGTTGTGATCGCTTCAAGATCACTACTCGTAACGCCGGAAATGAAAAGAAGAAGAAGAAGAAGAAGTTCTATTCTTATCGTATTTTGTCATAGTTTCCTGGATATGGCACAGGACTCTTGGCATTCCCATCTTTCATTGGATTTTCGTATTATTTTGGTACCAATGATCTTTTTTGATTGATTGGTTTATGAGAGAAGCGTCAAGTGTTGAGCCAATTCGTCCGCTTTTTCATAAGCAGGGGCATAGGAGTGCCTTCTGTGAGAACCCAAACTTGGCTCACAATAGAAAAAGTCATCGGAGAATATTTTTTCGACGAACTGGGCGACATCTCCAACCTTGCACTGAACAGCATCCTTCATTAGCTTATTCAAGGCTTCAAATGGTTCAGCAAAGTTTCGCAACCCCAATAACCTATACTCACCAATACAATAATCCTCTACTTAATACTTCATACCCCAACTCAACTTCTCAACCATTGCGCCGTGATTCCGGGCAGCAAAATGGATCCGAGTGAGGTGTTGCCGCTTAGAGCTGCACCAGCAATCTAATTTAGCTGGTAAGCGTGTGGGTTTAGTACGGGAGAGTTTAAAAGCTGAACCCCAGAAATATAAAATGTTTTTTCTCTGGTATCGCCTGTGACGAAAAATTGGTGAGTCCTCCAAGAGTTACTACCGCAGTGCCATTAAAACCACACTTGATTTAGACGCTCGAAAACTACAAAAAATTGTAAGTCCTTGAAATATCCGAAGTCCTTGAGCTTTGTTGAACCGCTTCGTAGCATGTAAAGCAGATTATCAAGAATATGGTGAACGAAGTTTTTTGATTTCTAATTTTTTTGTTGATCTTTTCAAGAACTGATTCACCATATTTCATAGTACCAGGATTTAATTAACAGGATTCGTTATCATGGTTCGAGAAAAAACGTTGTTGTGGGTTATTTCATGTGTATTAACAATTTAATCCGAACTAAAAAATAAAACTCTGAATGGCTTCATTTGAAAAAAGTCAATTTCGTGTTAAACAAAATCGATATTTTTTCAATGTTGCCAATCAAAAGTTCCCTACTTTGAGTACCAGAACGTAGTGTGTGACGTATCTACATTCTACCGTATCTATGAAAGTACAATGCCTCTAGTCATATAGGTACATCCTTTATCTTATGCATGGCGTTGTGTGTCGAAGCTGTAGATACACTAGATCACCGTATAAGACCAGAGCTATACACCGTTCGGGTCAACTAATTTAATATAAAAATTTTAAGCTTATTAAATCCAAAAACTTGAAATGAGAAATCAATATCCTTGTTAAGTCAATCGATGCATTAATTTACTTCGTCCCTATATGGATCAATAGATCTTTCCACCCTAACCAGCATACAAGTATAAGTCACTTTGATTAAGTTTCACAAATAAATTTACATTGAAATGAAGCGCACTTCAGAATATATCTTGAATCTGTTTCCAGAATAATGGATCCTCATTCAAGGATGCCTAACTTCGAAAATCGATTACATAGCCCCCCTCAAAAAGTAGTGAAGGTGATATTTTATACGACACATTATATGGCATTTATCCTTTCATTGGCATACCTTTTGCAGTAGTTGTTATCTTCTCACATACAGCCGAGGAGATGCTTTTCGCAGTGTAATATATCAAATGGAAAGAAAATCCTCTGTCCCGGTTTTGCTAAAACTGTGATGGTGTGCCAGGACGTCTTCTCTATGTCCGTTAGAGTGTTTAGTGTTAGCTCTGGTTCTTTGATAGTTTCATTTGGTTGCAATACTCATGGGGTAGTTTTTTGGGGGAACTTAGATTTATTGCAATGAATTTGGTTCTTCTCTTTTGCTTTTCAAGCAGCTGTTGCTAACAAAAAAAAAAGAAGGAAAAAAAGAGATAGACACCATTGAACTAACGCATTTTTGAGATTTTGTGCAATATGCTTGCTTTGTATAGTTTGGTATAGGTATTTGAGGAGGGAGTGACGAGGGAGAGCATCTTCTGGTTACCTAATGAAGTCTTGTTAAGATTTACGATCTGAATGTTCTTTTGTGAAGTTCGAAGATGTTGCTGAAACGTGCTGTGAAAGAGAGAACTGTTTTGGTTTTAAGCGATGTCTGAGGGAGATTTATTCTTTTTTATTTAGGGAGGATGGAATCGGAAATTCAGGAGTAGATTGTTGTCAATTGGTTGGGAAAAAATTTTATCATTTTATGATTAATTGGATTTTGAATGTAAAGATTTTGGAAATTGTATTGGAATTCAATTGATTGAATAGATGTGGGAAAATGGTTATTAAATCCCTGTTTTTCGGTTGGGAGGGGGAGGTTTTTCGTCCAAAAAAGTGAACTTTTGGGAGTTTTTTTTTTGTTGACGAAACTATTATCGAAATCAATGCTGCTTTTACAAAATTTAAATATTATAATACTGTATAAAAATTTTATATGGAAATATCAAAAAATGAACACGAATGCGTCGCACGAACCAAAAATAAGATTTCTTCAAAATCTTGAAAGCTATTAAGAAAAAATTTGGTTTTGAAAAAAAAAACGGAACTATGAGGATATACCGATTTTAGACATTAAAAAAAAAAAAAAAAAAATAAGCGTCATAAGAAAGACAATCAAAAATTAATCCTTCTCATGAAATTGTATCGAAACTGTTTTCGAGAAATATAAGAACTATCATAAAGGTTGTATGGGAGGTTCCGTTGTTTAAAGACCTAGAAACCCAATTCCAAAAATCCCACTGCAGGCTGCCCCCACAAACCTTAACTGCAAATTTGGTAGAAAATCGGTTAAGCGGTTCAGGCTATAGATGCAACGAACTAACATACAGACAGACATACAAATAAACAGACTTGTAGGACCCACATCTGTATTCTTTATCATCGAAATCTCTTTTAAAGTTGCGTTATAGTATCAGTAAAAGCAGGCCAATGGCAGCTATGATTGTGAAGTGACTATCATGAGATCAAAAATCGAAATTATTTCGTCAGATGATAGTTTTCTTCAGGCAACGCTCTGAGGCCTAATGCACACACACCGATTTGGGACGGCAAATTTTATGCTGGTTGTCCAAATTTCAATAGTGAACCACATGTGGGAATGTGACCTGGCACATATTCTGACCGCTGAACGTTACCGGTAAAATGCCACTGTCACTGTATCGCCGTCACTCCATTCGGCTGCTCCCACTTCATTCGGTATGTGAAATTGTAGTTACATTCAAGTACAACTTTTTAAACCAGTTTTGGTAGTCCGTTTTCTAACTAAAGTGCTATGGCTGATTAGACTGACAATGATGTCCTTATTTCATTAGTGGAGGCAAAATCTATTTTGTGGGATAAAACTTTAGAAACATTTAATGGCAGGAATCTGCAATTTTTTGAGAAAAAAATTGGAGCATTTGTTACTGTTCACTGTTGCATAAAAATTATTAGCAAATTTAAATAAAATCTCAAGCGTTACCTAGTATGTAATGTGCAGAAATAGTGATCATATTTCAAAAGGATCGGTGTAGTAGTTTTGAAGATATGAGTGGCACCGACTATGAAAACGTGTGTTGTGTGAATGACGATCTTGAACACTAAAAACCTTGGAATAAACGTTCATAAGCGAGTTCTATTGGCGTACCTCAGACAGAATAAGAAAAATTGATGCCTGACCCATTAAGGATGTTGTTATCATTTCCGATGTTAAAAAAAATAGGACCCTCTCCCTCCCCTTTAAAATGTTTGTTAGTTTTGTTGGCTTCAGTAAAAATGGTCACTTTAAAAAAAATTTACAGAAAGTTAATTTTTATTTCAAAGGAATCTTTGTTTTTCTCCCGGTGCGGGATCTGCGCGGGATCGGCGCGGGGTCGGCGTGAAGTCAGCGCGAAGTCGGCACGAGGTCGGTGCGGCGCATCTATTATTAGTTTTGTGGTTAGAAAATTAAACTCACAAAACAAAACTAATAATAGCTTAAAATTCGCTCGAATTTTAAGCTATTATTAGTTTTGTCGTTAGAAAATTAAACTTTTTTATGAATTTCAAACCACAAAAAGTTTCATTTTCTAACCACAACACTAATAATAGCTTAAACCGAAAAATTAAAACATTTATTTTACAATTTAGGGGGTCAACTGACAAGTAACTTTTGAAATTTATTCTATAAAAACGCACCCCCAACCTGCAAAAAAAAATTTCAACCCCCAGTCCCGTAGCGGAGAAGCAAAGCGGCCCCATAATTTCTTTCTTCTTTATCCAACAGAAATTAAATTCGATTTTATTACTCAACGGATTTCGACTTTATTTCTCAACTTTTGGCATTCTTATTTTTGTCAAATATTTTCGTTTTTTCTTTTCGACATTATTACCTTTTCAATAGGAAATAAGGTAGAAAAATATTTTTGTTGTTGTTTTCGGCCTTATTTCCCAAAAAAGGTAAAACGGCCGATTCGGCCTTATTGCCTTCGACCTTATTTCACGGCACCGTAGAGTTTTCAGTAGATAGGCCGGAAGCGGGTGTTCAAATCCCGCTCTGGGCATCTACTTTCTTACTTTTCTTAGTTTCATCTGGACCCCGCGCCGCCCTTGAGGTTATATGTGAAATTACTAACACCTTATTTCTATCTACTGCACCACAAAAAAGGGAACGCTGATACCCTGGTAGTACAATGGACCGGAGATCAGGTCTGAGTGCTCCAGGTTACTCTGAGCTTCCAGAAAAAAGATGGCATAACCTTTTATTCATAATATGATGTTTCAGCTCTGCTAAACGAGGTAAGGCATGACTCATTTCTAGGAAAGTTGATTACAAACTGTATTTTCCTTAAATCAACACAAATCATCAACTGATTCATATTTTTTTTGGTCGTAACTGTTGACATTGCTCATTGCACAACCCACTGAAATATCTCTCTGCACACCGAACTATGAAAAAATGAGTTTTTGCTATTTTGTATTCTGCTTAAAAAAATATTACATCAATTTCGTCATACCTATGTACTTAAATCCCAATTCTCAAACACGCAACTGCTTAAGCGATTTGTTTTTATACGAACAACTTTTATTCAGTCCGAGGATCCACAGCTTCCCCAAATGTAAATAAATTTAAAATTGTTTTTATTTTTATTTTGTAAATCCCAAGGTTTTTCTGCAAATAAATTATTTTTTCTTTTCTTTTTCTACTTTTTTGCTGCTAAAATGTCATTTCATTTGAACGCTCTGCTTCGCTGTGCAGAGTTAACCAATTCGACGTGCGAAACGGTTATAGATTTGTGTTCGTCGAATAAACCAAAAACGTTCTGGCGGTCTCTCGCCGCAAATAGAAAAAAGTCACATTATTTAAATTAAAAACTTCAAACGTTGATTCACGTTTTCATTTTTAATTTCTGGTCGAGTTCTTTCATTCACGTTTCCTTCTTCGTGCGGTTGTTTCTTACGGGACTATCTACAATTCCTTTCTTTTTATTTGATTTTTTTTTCCCTTTTGGTTGGGAAAGCCATCTTGGGAAATCGTGAGGTCGCCGCATAGAATCAATTATGCGAAATAAAGATAAGGAAAACCCCAGGTACAGGTACCTAACAGCAGGGTAAAGTAAAATGAATAAACTAGGATGGGATCAAAATAAAAGAAAAAAAAATGCCATACTGCGGAAAATCCTAAAATGTTCGAAAGAATTTTTGCGAAAAATGACTCCACAGGATGTGCTCCTGTGTGTATTTCACAAGGTCCTTAATCTGCATTGAATGCTTTGCGTAAAACTCATTCTAATATCTGTCGGGTTTCACATGTTCTCAAATTTCCCGATAGATTTACAAATTTTGTTCAACGATTCAGGGAAGTGTATCTAATCAAATGAAATGGAATAGGGATTAAACATAATTTTCTTCTTTGAACGTAGTTTTCAGAAAGCATAAGCTCGCAGTAGCTTATAAAGCGTTTCTCGCTACTTTTCTACTTAAAAGAACAACAACTATTTTTACAGGTCAAATTCACCTTGTTATCTTCGTGTTAGCAAGAAAAACGACTCGAAAAGCGGACCATCTTGCGGCTGACATTCTTTTGTCTTGTGCGTGGTACGTAATGTTTCCAAGATGATTACAGAGTAGAAGTTAGGAGAAGACAGGCACATAAAAAAGAGGAATACAATAAAGCAAGTAGACAATCTTCAAGACAGTATTCTAGAGAGAGAGAGCAGCAAAAGAGGAAAATTAATGGACAAGAAGAAGAAACAGTCCACCCCATTAGAGTTGGAATATGGAACGTGTAATGGTTTAATGCGAGTGGTTCCTAAGCTTAAGTTTGGTCATATGGCTGCCAGCTTTAGATTTAAATATTAAAGTTCGTTTGAACCGATAAATCAGTGCAGCTCATGAGTTGGTAGATATACCAACCCATACAATGACATTCTGCTTGGGGAATAATGTCGTAGACATTAACATACAATAATAAATTGGTGCGAAGATAATGGCTTGGTTATTGGTAGAATTTATTGCATAACTTGGAAATAAAATTTTTGGGCATAGGTTGCTTGAAAGGATGTTGTACACAAAAACATATGTCAGGCAGGTTTAGTGAAGAAAAGGTGACCCAAAAGCAACTGAGAATAGAAATATTAGCAGTAATTGAGTCAATCTTGGCCAGAGAGCAAAACCTCATTATTTGTGTTATTTACAAGTGGCTGGAGTGGACTGAGGCTTTCCCATATGGGTGTTTAACCAACGCGATGTTCTTCTGGTTTGTGTGTACAATTCGTCTGGCTGGCAGTTCGTGTGTTGTTTGTCCTGATTTTAAAATAGGAGATCATTCATCGTGTTTTCAAAGCGTTTTGTCATTCGCTTTTGATAAAGATCAGGCTTCTGCTATTTTCAAAAACCTGTCAACGTTTGGTATCTATCCAAAAAGGACATATGTATCTTCTCAGACAGTCAGTCGGCCACCAAATCCTTAGGGTCAAATTCCTTAAACTCTATTCTACCCTTTAACTGTCGATCATCTTTCAGGGAGATGGCAGAACACTGGGTGCCAGGTAATAGAGATATTCCAGGAAACAGCAAAGCAGATGAACTCGCCAGAAACTGAGCACTTCTGCCCTTCTCGCAGGTAACGGAGAGTATTGGCATACCAATATCGCTATACATACAAACTCTTGCTCAAGCAGGACGCATATAAAAAACTTATCCTAGATGATCAAGCATAGGTTAACGTGTAACGCAACGAAACAAATCTGGCCTAAGCGGTCGGACGGCTTGATCTCTCTCAACAGGAAACACTTTAGTGTGACGAGACATCACACAGATTTTCAAATTAATGAAGAATTTTACAAGAAGTCTTCATTTTGAGTGAGGACACATGCTTGATGCTACCAAAAAGGAGTTATTACATTGGAGAAAGACAACGTACAATCACAATCTAATGATGCATTTCACTCAAGAATTTAGACGCAAGAATAAACACGAATTTTTGGCATTGAGAGAATTAGCTCAAAGAACCGATCCCTTTGTAATCAGAAACAAAAATTTGACTACGATACGCTCATTGAAACAGGCAACGTTGAATTTGCGGAAGTTTTTTCTTATTTGCTACTGTTGCAACTGGAAAACGTTCTTAATATCAATGGTGTTGGCAGTCAGTCGCAAAATGGAGCTTCTTTTGCTTCATTAGGTAGTGCAGCTTCTTCTTCTTCTTTCCATTTCCGGCGTTACGAGTAGTGATCTTGAAGCGATCACAACTCTCCCACTTTTCTGCTTCACACTAGTGATCCGCCTGTGGGGTACGCCGCGTTGACCTCAGAAAGCGTCGGCAAGCCTCCCGGTTTTGGATTGTTCCATGTCTGAGGCCAACCAAATGCTGCTGTTTTTGCATTTGCTTGTACCAGGAGTGTTTTGGCCTGCCTTTTCTTTTTCGTCGCGAATTTGTTGAAACGTTGTACGATATTGCGCCTTTTGGACGGGGGTTCTGCGGATCTCTCCTTTGAACATGACAATACCAACTGAGCCGGTCGTGCTGAATTTTGTCCAAGATGGTACTTTTGACATGAAGGCTTCCACGGATCTTAGTACTTCTAATTCGATCAAGCTTTGTTACTCCTGCTGTCATCCGAAGCATCTTCATTTCGGCTGCCGTCAATTTGCTCTCATACTTTTTGTACATTGTCCAACATTGTGAACCGTATGTCAGAGCTGGACGGACAACTGCTGTGTAGAGTCTTCCCTTCAGCTTAGGGGGCATTTTTCGATCACAGAAGATAGCGGAGTTTTCTCGCCACTTCATCCACCCTACGCTTACTCGATGATTGATGTCGTCATCACAAATTGCTTCACTATTGATCATAGATCCCAGATAAATTAAACTTTTCACACTTGGGAAGCACATTTCCATTCAAATAAATGTCTGGAATAGGCTTGTCTGGATCAGAAAAAGGGCAGCACAGGTATTCAGTCTTTTTAGCGCTAATACGGTACCCATTTCCTTCCAGAACATCAACCCAAACGTCAAGTGCTCGTTGCAGGGATGTAGGATGAGCAGCTATGTTGTTGGAAGTTGGTCGAACTGGTCATTGAGCATTTAAGTTGACGATGAACGTCCAAACTAATGAAACTCCGACTTTCAACCTTTTGGGGCACTCGGCGATGATCAAAAGGTTGGGGCAAATGAATACTGTTCAGACTAATGATGCGTGATAAAAATAAATTTTTTCTTGTCTTGACCCAATCTCTCTGATCTGAACTTTTGTCGCATCTTATGGAAAACACCTCGCATCGTAAAAAGATAATATTGGAGAACGATGGGCTGAAATGTGTTGCTTATTCCTACATCAGACTGCGCATAATACTTCTACTAAGCGTTGACTAACTATCTACATAAGTCTTAATTCAGACAGATCAGTGATCCTAAGCTGGCCCAAAACTTAAACCACATTATATTGCCATATATAGAGTGGAACCTATATTAGGTAGGTAATAGAAGAATCATATTTCTGACTATAAAACTAACTTTAACCTTTCTTAGAATGCTCTTAGTGTTCTGAATGCTTTGAGTGCTGCAATGACATAGCATTGGGTGAAGGGTTAGGTTAGGTGGAAGTGGCTGTCAGTCAATGAGTACATTGCCTGACACACTAAGGCCGCAAGGGCCCATTGTGATACCACAGAGATCAGCAAGTTAATCACCTACTGATCTCAGAAACCCGATGTAAGATTAAAGAGTTGATAACTTATTAATCTTCCATTACGGGACTAGCCGGTTAATCATCTGCTAGTCGAACCACGTGGAACTTTTAATGTATTTCGAAAGACTTTTAGGGTCTATGTAAGCTAGGTCGCTAGTATCATCGAAGAAGAATTCACCGAGATGAGTTTTCCTCCTATGAAGTAGTGCAGGGCATGAGCAAAGAAGGTGTTGAACGGTTTCTTCCTCCTCCTCGTTCATGCAGCTTCTACAGAAATCATTGGAAAACACGCGAAGTCTTTTGGCGTGTCTCCCTATTAGACAGTGTCCCGTAAGAACACCTATGGTAGAACCTAGATACAGACGGTTCAGGGCCAACAAACTCTTCGAGCGTTTTGAGTCAACACACGGCCAAACTTTTTTGGTTGCAAGGCAGTTGTTACTCTCAGTCCATCTAGTGTTTGTTATCCTTGAAGCGTCTTGTCTAAGTAGGAGTTTACATGTAGCGATAGGTACACCTATGTTGTTCCATTCTGAGCGTAGGGAAGTGGTCGTGCCCTTTTTGGCTAGTTCGTCTGCCATACAGTTGCCTGGTATGTCCCTGTGCCCTGGCACCCATGAAAGGTGAATGTTAAACTGATTTGACATCTCCCTCAGTGACATCTGACAATTTTGGACCGTGATGGATTTTGTAGAGACAGAAGCAAGAGATTTAAGGGCAGCTTGGCTGTCTGAGAAGATCCGAATATCCGTGGAGGATATGACGTTTTCTTTGAGCCAAGACAGCACCACCTTAATCGCCAGAATTTCCGCTTGGAACACACTACAATGATCGGGTAGGCGGAAGAAAAGACTGAGATTCAGTTTTCTGAGTAGATTCCACTTCCCACACCTTCGCTGGTTTTTGAACCATCGGTGTAGAAGTGTATTGCTTCATTTTCCAAAAGAGCGCCATTTTCCCAAGCTTCTCTTGAAGGTATGGTTACTTGGAAATTATTGTCAAACACCAACTTGGGGGTGGTGTAGTCGGATCGATTCGGTAAGAATCTAAAGTTATCTAGAATGGTAGTGTGGCCGATTTGATTATTGGTCCAGTGTGATGTAGCTCTGAGGCGAGTAGCTGAGCTAGCTGCGACTTGTTTGCTGAAGATATCTAGGGGTGTGAGATCTAGTAGTACATTGCGGGCGTCCGATGGAGTTGTCCTCAGTGCGCCACTAATACACAGACTAGCCGTTCTTTGAACTTTGGCCAGCTTGTTGTAGTTGATCATCTTGTCTAGTGCTGTCCACCAGACTATCACCCCGTATGTGAGTATCGGTCTAATTACCGAGGTAAACAGCCAATGGGTGATTTTGGGGGAGAAACCCCATTTCCCGCCAATGGCTTTTTTACAGGAGAAGAGTGCAACGTTGGCTTTATTTACTCTTTCCTCAATATTGGTTTTCCAGGTCAGTTTTTTGTCAAAAATGAGACCTAGATATTTAGCCTGATTTGACAGTGTGAGAGTTACCCCTTTAATAGTTGGGGGTCTGAAGTCCGGAATTTTGTATTTCCTCGTAAAGAGAACTAATTCCGTTTTGTGTGGATTGATGTTCAGACCACAATCTGCAGCCCAATTGTTAAGCTTGTTAAGTGCTGTTTGTAGCAGCTCAGCTAGGGTTTGTGGGTGCTTGCCTGAAACGGCAATTGCTACATCATCGGCATAGGCTATAGTTTTGAAACCTTCGTCCTCTAGGTCGATTAACAATTTGTTAACGACCAGGTTCCACAGTAGGGCAGATAAAACTCCTCCCTGCGGGGTTCCTCTATTGGCCATTCTGCTTGTTTTGTAGTTCCCCATTTCGGAACTAATGATTCTGCTGCTGAGCATTGTTGTTATCATGTTTTTGATGTGTTCCTCTATGAGCAGCCCATCAAGAGCATTAGTGATTGCTGAATTGTTAACATTGTTAAATGCACCCTCTATGTCTAGGAATGCGACGAGAGAGTATTCTTTGTAGTGCAGGGATTTTTCAATGGTGCAAACCAGAGAGTGGAGTGCAGTTTCCACTGATTTACCTTTTGTATAGGCATGTTGCGCCGTTGAGATCAGACTAGGTTTAATTTCTTGTCTTAAATGTATGTCAATCATTCTTTCCAGTGTTTTAAGGAGGAAGGATGATTGACTAATAGGTCTTAAATCTTTTGGATTTACATGGGAGCTTTTGCCGGCTTTAGGTATAAAGACGACATTAGCTTCTCTCCAGGCCTTGGGGATGTAGGCATAGCTGATGCATCCTTTCATGTTCATCTCTAAGTTATAGATGATGATGTCTGAAACCTGCTGCAGCTCCGCAGGGATGATTCCGTCAGGCCCTGGTGATTTATAAGGGTCAAAGCTGTTTATTGCCCATAACAGTATATCTCTTGAGATAAGACCTTTACCTGATTGGTTTGCGAGTCGAGGCAAGTGCTCCTCGTCTGTTATTGTCAACTAGCTACCAGGGAAATGAGTATCCAGTAGCAAGTTTAATGTTTCTTCATATGAGTTGGTCCAGTTGCCGTTTTCATCTTTTATAGAACTTGGCATGTTTGGACTCGTTGATAGGATTTTCCTAAGTCTAGATGCCTCTGAGGAGTCTTCAATTTTATTGCTGTTATTGGTTCGTTACCGATATTGCAGATAAGAAGGTTAGTACTTAGTATAAAATTAAAAAGAGACTCACCCCTTTCATTTACGTCCGTACTCCCCCATACTGCGTGATGTGCGTTGACGTCACTTCCTATTATAAGATCCGCTTTGAGCTTTGTTGCGCTTTTTATTACGCGCTCGAGCATCTCTCCTGGTAGCGGCCCCGGTTGGGTGAAAGTTCCTATTGTTTTTAATGCTCAAAAAGCACCTAGAGTGTGGGTACTGAATTCTTCGGGTAATGAAAGAAATACTAATTAGAGAACAAGAGATCGGGATGAAACATTATCAATTACTTTTCTCTCAACTGAGGACTGGAAGGGATCTACAATTTTCTGATAGTTCAAAAAAGCAAAAAATTAAGTGGTGTTACTCTCAGAGGGAATGCTAACTTCTCGCAAGCGACGTTGGATGCATTGGATCACAGTAAGAGCCGAACCCCCTCTGACCATCAATGAAAGTCTGACATTCAATGCAATTGATGCCTGTGACTAGTGAAATTTATATGTACCTATATATAAAAATATGCAAATTGTTACTTATAAGGGAAATAGATTTTAGTGCTCCTATGGCCTCGAGTGCTTTGATAGCAGCAAGTGATCTTATTTCCCTCATTTGACCGTATACTTAGTGCTCTTAGTGAACTTACTTTGAAAGACCTGTTTTCTAGGTCAATATGTGCACATCCTTTCTCTTCCGTCCTCGACGTCGTTTTAAAAAAAATTGATGCCTTGTCTCTACCCACCAAACAAATAAAACGATTCCTTACAAAATAATGTCTACACCACACACAATATTTCTAATTCTTTATTTTAAGCACCTCAATTACTCAATTGATTTTCTTACACTTTCATTTAGTTAGATCTTTCATCAAGTCTATCAGCAATCGAACTGTAATCAAAATAATAATCTACAAAGTCTTCTTATAAAAGTGATTTCTTAAAACATTACACTCCTGGTCTCAGTTAGCTAGTTGAAGGTATATATGAACTGTGCTTCAAACAAATTCCAAACATTTTGTATCTATGGGAAAGAATAAGACTACAGCATCTGATGAGAAATCTTATTAAAACAATAAAATACCTTCCTTGTTACATGTATAGCTATTTACATATGTTCTTCTTCTGATTTAATTCGAACGGCAGCTTTCAAGCACATGGCCCTAAATTGATTTGCTTCTTTGATTAAATTGGATTGCAGGCCGAGACGAAAGCGTACAAAATTCCTTTGGGCCTTGCATATAGGCACTTACTTAAATGAATTTCTTGAACACCCTATAGTTATACCTATGAATAAGTCGTCGTGTCTCCATCCAAGTGAAAGCAATAAAGGTGTGTAGGCAAAGCTATACATACGTATTTTATATAAAGATAAAGGGTATTAAAACATTTTTATACACAAGTCGGTCCTAGTTGCCCACCAATACTATTACCTTTTCTAGTTCTGACAGGTGCTGACAAGTTAAGATAATTTCAGAAGCTTTTCCGGTTTTTAGCTTTAAAATAAGTAAAAAAGATTTTCGTAGACGTGTTTTTTTGTCAATAGGTACCTACCCATAGGTAGAGTAGGTAAGTGATATTGTTATGTAGATATACAAATGGATTCATTGAAAAAGTGGGTTATAGGCATTTTGTTTCATTCTGGAATTTTGGAAGCAAGCCTAAACGGTATCTAATGGAAAGCAATTTTGTTTATTGAAAGTGTAAAATGCATAAATAAACAGAGACACAGGCAAGTCCATCGATTTGAGGCTGAGGCAGACTCAAAATGTATATCTTTGTGTATAGGAAAACATTGGCTGCTTGTAGTGATATTTGGGTATTCAGAGAAAGAAACTTATCGAATCGAAGTTTGGGGCAGTATCTTCTACACATGAAGTTTGTATTACTTCTTATTTTACTAGTTTTTTTTTTTTAATTAAATGGCCGTTAAACCGTTCGTTTTGGTCCGAATACATTGTAGGTACTGATGTTATAGAACCTGATGTATAATTCCAAATCATTCTGAAGAGTTTCATTAAGGGTTGTGATGTTTTCAATTCCTGATAGAAGTCAGCCCAGCCATAGGCCAGTAACAAGCCCAAGGAAGTCGTTTCAATTCCGCACTGAATGGTACGGATCATTTAAATCATTTAAATCGAAATACCTTCGTCTTTCAATGTAAAAGGGACAAGAAACCTAAATAAAACTTTTTCCCAACGCCAAACACACTTGTTATAAAAAATACACGTATTTTTACGGGAATGATTTAATTCAAACTTATGTTAAACGTGTATTGAGTCCTTGCTTATCAGGGGACTCTACCTTGTATACACGGTTCTCGAGACATGATTTGATCCACTCGATAAACAACGGTTGGAGGCCAAAGGCTTTGAGTTTAAGGAAGTTTATTTATTTGGAAACGGATTTAGACGAGCACTTTAATGACATCAATCGAAAACAAAGTTGCGATAACTACCTTCCGATCAAGATGATGCCCCACACTTTGAAAATCGTTGAGTGGGTATTTGGAAAATTATACAGAAATTTGATTACCAATGTGGGTTTGTTGGTTGATAAGGTTACCCTTAGACAACATGTTCAGGAGGCCTATGTATGCGAATGATAAAGGTAATGTATGAGGGAGCAGTAACCAAGGTTAGATGTTCAACTGAAATCACCGAAGCATTTCAAGTCAAAGTTGGTGTATATCGAGGAAACCTCTTGCGTCAACTGCTCTGTATTATAGTCCTTGGTTACCAGCTGGATAATAAAGTAAAGAACACCAAAGTACATCAGCTATTCTTTGGTGGCGATGGAGCCATCGTAAGTGAGCATACTACATTTCTGCAAAGAGCACTTAACGTAGAGATAAGAGTCGTAGAAGTTAATCAATACCGTATTAGTCCAAAAAAAGCTCTCAGTACTTGTGTTGCCCATTTTCTGAACCAGACATTCCTATGCCAGCCATTTATTTGAAAGGAAATGTGCTGCCAAAGTGTGAAAATTAAAAATAACTAGGGATGAATGATCAATAGTGAAGCAACTTGTGACGGTGACATCAATCATTGAGTAAGCTTAGGGTGGATGAAATAGAGAGAAAACTCCGCCATCTTCTGTGATAGAAAAATACCCTCAGCTGAAAGGAAGACTATCGCGGTTGTGCGTTTGACAACACCCGAACAGTATGAAAGTTATATTTTCACTATGACAGCAGGAGTAACAAAACTTGATCGTACTAGAAGTACCAAGTTCCATGAAAGCATTCACGTCGAAAATACCATCTTGAAAAATAGAGAACACGATCAACACAGCTGAAGAGATCCTGAGAACCCCGTCAAAAAGACAATACCACAAAACATTCAGCTAAGCACAGACAAACGCAACAAAATCTGCACTTGGTTGGAACAATCGAAACCCGACGCTTTTTGAGATCATTGCGGAGGGCGCACTGTGGGGCTTAGGCTGACTTCGATTTGCTGATTCACACTTTATATTCTTATAGTAAATTGGCCGGAGAATCTGAATACGCTAACTATTAAGTCGAAACTTAAGGCTTTACATCAAAATATTTGAATTCGTATGTTAATTCGATTTAAGTTTATTAGGGTGTTACGTAAAATCTGAGTGAACTAAGCATGTGATTGTCTCTTTTTGCTTGTTAAGGATGCTCATGCTCAGTAATACGAAACAGCGGTTGAATTCAACAAGAAAAAAATTGAGTGAGTCACGGCACGACCAAAGTTAGTCCGCAGTTACGGAATGTAGAATAGACTTTTAAAAAGACTAATAAATAAATAATTAGGGTGGCGCAACAGCGCGAGGAGCTCCAGGGCCTAGCGCATTTCTCACAACCATTGTCTTCTGAGGGAATGGAGGGGACCTACAATTTTCTGCCGATTCCGAATTGCTAATCGAGAAAGAGCTTTTCATGGCAATTTATTTACTAACGGAGTACTTACCAATTCCTCGCGACCCGTAGAAAAACATTTTTGCCTCAGTTGGCATTCGAACTACGAACCTCTGGGTTAACAGCAGACATGCTAACCATCACGCCACGGATACCACATTACAATGGTCAGAAGTAGGTATTTCCTTGAAGTAGGCACACTTCGTGCAAACGGGGTAGCAACTGATCCTGTGAAAGAAAATATAGTGTTAAGCAGTTAAACAGATCACTCGTGTATCGTGAGAATGAAATAAACAAGTCGTGTTGTTCTCTATGTCATTCTACATTTTTCTTTAGAAAACTTATTGAATCTTTTGCCCAGTGAAAATATCGTTTTTGTTGTTATTTATTGAATATTTGTAGCAGACATGTTTTTAATGGAAAAGAGTTAGCATTTGTATTCGAATAGTCAAAACACCTTTTCACTCGATCTATTACTTCAAAAGCAACTCTTTAGTAAAATGTGTGATTTTTTGTTTTTCTTTGATTAATTTATTGAGCTGTTGTGTGCCTACCACGGACACTATGAGCATTTCCTTCCCAAAATAAATCAGAGCTCCTCCAAATTCCTCAGTTATTTTCACAAAACACAAGGAATTCGAGAATCGATATAAATTTCAGTTAAGAAAAAGAAGAAAAACAAAAATGGCAGTGAATTTCAACTGGTACTTTGAAATGTTTTCCTTCAAATACTTCTTGACACAAAACTACAAAAGAATCTGAGACCAAAGTGAAGATATTGAATTCTTTGCAAAAGTTCCTCAAAGTCCTTACAAAAAGTTGGCAACAGAAGGTCTCTGTTCTGTCATCGCACAGTTGGGCTAGTTATTGAATTTGTCTATCTATGTGTGTGTGCCAACAGTGCAATGTTTTCGTTAAGTCATTTCATTCCATTCCCTTCCCTTTGCTTTCACTTCATTTCAACATTTATACTTGTTTTTCTTCAATGTCACAAGCAAAAGCAAGTGAGGCCATCTCTTCCCGACTCCTGACCTGATCCAAACACAAAACCCAATCGAACTCATAATAGCGAAGAAATACAACTAAAGTTCATTCCGTCGTAGATACCAATTGAATTCCTGAACTTTTCTTCTTCGTATACTTTGGAAAAGTTCTTCTTGAATAGTTCATGAAACTGTTTTATACAAAATTACCCAACACAGAAGAACGCACAAGAAAGGGTTGTTTTTGTTAAATTTTTAATTGTTGAATTGTTACAATTTGAAAATTTAGAACTCTTCTTGTTCCTAATGTATAATTAAGATAACACATTTCTTTTTGTGTTTTTAGTCTGGTAACATCTGCCAAGGTGTCTTTATTTCCTGCGCTTCAATGAACATGAAATTATAATAGGAAAGGTAGGTACAAATAGGTAAACGCGAAACTCAATCCTCATGAGGATTAAACTTTTGTTTTTGTTTTTATTTATTTTTTATTTGAAAACTTCTGCTGATCCCACATGTACATACATACGTATTACATTAGAAACGACGAGGACGAGACGGAGACATCAAACAGGTTGTACCAATCTCTTTCGTTTAAATTTAGTAGTAATTTAAGTGTGTTGTGGATATGGAAGTGGAGTGATTACGATGTTCGGAACACGAGAGTATGGATAAGCTTAGTTATCTTCAGTCATTAATTTTTGATGACTCTCACATGGACAGGGACAGGATGTATATTCAGATGGTGACCCGAAGGATCTTATGACTATTTTTTAGCATTGCCTTCACTTCGGATTTTCTTAAGAAAGAAAATGAACTTTTTGGAAGATGGCACATATGTATTTATAAATAAAGGGTTTTTTTTTTTAATACAAAGAACTATAGTTGGGGAGCATTGTTTTTATTGGCAATTACTTTGTCAGCTACCACGTTTATTAACTTAAGTTTGGCTATTGTAAAGGGTGGCCCAAATATACAGGGTGATTTGCATAAGGTGTTACAAAAAGATAGGGTGTGTAGGTTGGACCTAGACAAGCAAAAAATCGTATGGGAGGGGGGGGGGGGTAAATTTTCCCCCGATTAGGCGGGAGGTGCAATTTAAGAAAAAAATCACTAAAAATGAAAAAAATATTATTTAAAAATAACGGTAATACCTACAGAACCGTGCTATAGCATTTTGAAAAGCCAAAACCCTATACATTAATTAAAATTTAAAAATAAGTAGTTCAAATGAATAGTTTTTGAAATATTAATTTTCAAAGTCAAAATTTTGAAAAAAAAAACAATTTTTTTTTTTTTTCAAACCATTTTTTTCAAAATTTTACGTATTTAAGTACCGTAAACCGGGGTTACTTTGCACCGTTTTTCCCCCTTTTTTTTATAAAGCCTCTAAAAAGTTTCAGAGAATTTTTTTTTTATATACTTTTTTTTTTATTTCATTAAAAATATATGAAATAATACATTTATGTTATAAAAACTTTTTAAGTTATAGTGAAAATAATTTTTTTAAATTGTTTAAAAGTGGAGCAAAGTTGTTCAAGGGAGGGGGTTACTTTGCTCAGTTCTGCGTTTCCCATCATTATGCTTTTGTTTGAAGTGCTGGAGTAATGACATTCATACAGTTTATGAACAATGCTCCAAACATCCTTTCTGTGAAAAAAATAACTTAATCCGAAACATACTTTTGTTTTTGACTTTGCTCCGGAGCAAAGTAACCCCAAACCAACTTTCGGGGTTACTTTGCTCCGGTGCAAAGTTACACCAAAATTACGAAAATTGGTATGTTTTCAGAAAAAAAAAATTATTAATATATTTTGGGACCAGCAAAGTTAACTTTGTGTAAAATTAAAGGAAAAAAGACACTTAAACGGTAACAAAAATACTCACTTTTTATATTTCGCTTTTACACTTCAAATTTTCTACCCCGAAAAAACTCAAAATTAGGTCGCTCCTCTTTGGACTACAATGGTTGAATGAAAAATAAACGTAGGTATGCAGCTGCACATGATTTCGCACACACACTAACACTACATTATGTTACAGTAAGACCGGTGAGCAAAACTGAACGTGTCTGAACATAAAACGAATTGTAAACTCTTTGGCGCAAAGTTACACCCGCAGACGCAAAGTAACCCCGGTTTACGGTAGTAATTTTAGTAGTATAGAAAACCAAAAATTACAAAAACGACTTTTTAAATTTTTTTTTTCGTTATTGGATTCTTAAGTTCTTAAGTGAACAAAAGTAAAGAGAAAATTCATCCTTTATGTCGCAAATTCACGTAAGAATCCAATAACGAAAAAAAAACTTTAAAAAAGTCGTTTTTGTAATTTTTGGTTTTCTCAAAAACTACAGGTTATTTTGGCATCCGGTTTCTTGTGTTTGATCAAAAATAAATAAGAGCATTGAAAATAAGCCAGAAAAATACTACTTAATTACGTAAAATTTTGAAAAAAAAAATGGTTTGAAGAAAAAAAATTAAGTTTTTTTCCAAAATTTTGACTTTGAAAATTAATATTTCAAAAACTATCCATATGAATAGCTTATTTTTAAATTTTATTAATTGTATAGGTTTTTGGCTTTTCAAAATGCTATAGAACTCTGTAGGTATTACCGTTATTTTTAAATAATATTTTTTTCATTTTTAGTGATTTTTTTCTTAAATTGCCCCTCTTGCCTAAACGGGGGAAAATGGACCCCCCCCCCTCCCCCTCCCATACGATTTTTTGCTTGTCTAGGTCCAACCTACACACCCTATCTTTTTGTAACACCTTATGCAAATCACCCTTTGCAAATCACAATTTTTGTTTCTTAAAAGAGCAATTAAATGAACAGGATAAAATTTCTCCCATGAAAAGGATTGGCTTGACTGGGTGATAACGGCGGGCTTCCAAAACATCATGAAAAATGTTCATCGATTGTTACGACCACACTATTGTCGTAATAATCGCCCTCGTGAATCAACAATTCGTGCTGTTATCACCAAATTTACTTTGTTGGACATTAAACCATCGACTCTCATTGCCTACACCGTACAGTGCGTTCCGAAGAGAATATTGCAGTTGTAGCGCCCAATCTTGATGAATATAGTGAAAAATATCAATTCGTCGTCGTTCTCAGCAGTTGGACAATTTTAAATGTCGATTTGGATTTGAAAGCCTATAAAATTCAACTTCTACAAGAATTAACGCTTAATGACCTAACACAACGTCTAATTTTTAGTGAATTTACTTTAGAGCAGCTCCATGAAAACCCGCTATTTTATCAAAAAATTATATTCAGCGATTAGGCTCATTTCTAGGTCAACGGATACGTAAGTAAGCAAAACTGTCGCATCTGGATTGATAAACAGCCAAATGCCACTCAAGAAATACCGATGCATCCGGACAAAACAACAGTTTGGTGTGGTGGTATCATCGGTCTATTTTTCTTCAAAGACGACCGTGGATTTAACGTTACCGTCAACGGTAAGCGATATCGAGCCATGATACGCGACTTTTTTTGCCCCAACTGGCTAGTTGAACTTGGTTGACATGAGGTTTCATCAAGACATGCCACACAACTCATGTTATAAAAGACATGTTGAAGAATGAATTTGGTGAGCGGCTGATATCTTGAAATGGCTCTGTGTGTTGGACGCCAACATCATGTGATTTAACGCTTTTCGATTATTTCTTGTGGGGTTATGTATAGTCGTTAGTGTTAAACTGCGTTAGACAACGAAGTCTTCATAGCTTCGTTGCACCACCCTACTTATTCAATTTAGTTTTATTTAGTTCGAAGTATTTGGTTTTGAATACCCACAAAAGTGTAGCAGTCGTTTCGGCACTCGCCTTAACCACTATTTCCAATTCGAAATTAATTCCAGTCTATACCTACCAGAAATAATATTTACCTATAGGTACCGAACACTCATCAAGCTTGAAATTGAGCTCCATGCAAACGGAAGTCAAACAGTACATTTGATTGAAATTCAAACAAACAATTGTGCCAAAGCCAAAAGCATGTGTTTTCAACTATTTCAACTACTGCCAACACCCATCTATTCAGCTATACCACTTAAACAACCTTTGAATAAAAGAGACATTTAAAATATGTAGGTACATACCATGAAACGAAAGCACTGACAGCACCTCATACAGGGAGTAAGCTTAAAACCACTAAAATTAACTGACACACAGGTTCATGCTGCATGCTCTAGTCGGTTGCTGTTGAATTTTAATTAACATTTCAACCTCGAAAGATCTAAAAACAACTAGCTTTTTAACTGCAGCACCTGTAAATTTATATATAAAATTTCATGGCAAAACAAATTTTTGAATACTCGTATAAAATCGACACCCAGTATAAGAACACAACAACAAGAACATGGTGCTTAATGGCTAATGGACAATTTACTACATCCACCACCACCATATACACCTTCACAACAAAAACATGCAAAACTTTGAAAATGCATTATTTGAAAAACACAGCTTACATCTTAATACTAGGGATATTAAAAGAGCTTTAAATGAATATTACCGCCCACTTGATGTTACATCGTTAAGGGATTAAGTGCAACCTCAATGACCGTGCTACAGGAATAGAACCCGAACCCTCCTGATCCTGACCAATGCAATGCGGCAAACTAGACCACCGAGCCATAAATGAACGACTTTGGCAACAGCCAGACTCTAGGTCTGCAGGTGACGCTAAAAACCTAAACATACGTTAATGGATATTAAAACCGCATGCATAATTGTATTCTGGTGAATCCGTATTAATTATTCACACCATATAGTCTTTTCTATACATACCTATTACCTATTCCTATACAATAATAGTAGGTATGCCTTCGGCCTTAACCTAACTACAAACAAAGCAGCAACAACAACACCAGCATTCCATATTCGTATGCCAATCCTTGGTGCTAGGCGGAATATGGAAATTTTAGATGAAACATGTGTGCGGAATGTAATTTTAGAGGTTTACACCATTGGATAATATCACTATGCTATTCAAACAATATTTTTCACGTAATCCACTTAAAAGTAATTTTGTTTATCATCCCGTATATATTTAGCAAGGGACATATAGGTAAACAGAAATATTAAAAAACGTGATCTTAAAAAACTATTTTATTTTCAACTAAGTTCGAAACCCGATTTATCAATTAATTATTGTTTTGTAATATTTAACAGGGTGATTACTTTTTCGCTACTGGTGTGGGTGAAAACTAGAAAATAGTACCTACTACAATAAAAATATGCTACTCTACTCACTCTCAAATGCTAACTTTTTAAATTTGAGTATTTGAATATTTTATTTTTACCTCAGTTTTGAATGAAACTTCACTTCAAATTAAGCTATTCTGGCTGACTCGGTGAACTTCGCTTTGCCTTATATTCAATTCAGCAAAAATTAATTTAAGATTTAATTAACTCAATACATTGTTTTTTTTTAAACAATTAATCGACATTTTAGTAATGTCAAAGTTCTTGTTGACACGTTGTCCTATCTAAGCTTTAGTGCTCTCGACCAAAAATAAATTTTCTCTTTACGTAGCATAAAGTAAAGCCGCTATCCGTGTATGTGTGCTTAGATCTTTACAGCGGATTTTGATGCGCTTTTTTTTTGAAGTGAAACCTCTTATGCGACTTGCAAACATGTATGCGTAACACGTTTAACGCGGATTATCGATTGCAAACTTTTTGGAACTGCTCGCAATTCCTCATTCAGCCAGACGATTTAGTTGTAGTGAAATGTGTTCTTCGGTGAAAGTTTGCATTATTTTCGGAGAAAATCAAATTCAAACTAGTTCTTTGTTCTTTTTAATGCGTTTAATATATCGTCGCCCGAGAATTGTTTTGTCGTAAGCGCCAAAATGGGTTTTTTTAAACTGGATATGCAGTCTTATGTTTTCAAAGGTGCTCTTTTCATTTCTGTTGTCAGAGTTTGCCGTTTGCTGAGATAATTAGTATGCATTTTGTCGTATATCCACAAAATAATCACCCCTTGAGTTTTGTTTTGTCGTAATCGCCATTTTTTGGCATATACGACAAAAATTCCATGTGTTTTCCCTCTTTTTTTTCTTAATGTTGTTTTGTCGTAAGTGTATAGGCTTAATACATACGATCAAAAATTTAAAATAAAGCCTTAAAATTGCTTTGTCGTACATACACTTACTCACATATAATGTAGGACTGATCGTATGCAAAGTACGACAAAAATGAGAAAAAAAAGGATTGCGGTTTGGTTTGACGTACGTGTATAGATATTTCTACTGGGGCGGCGGTGCAGGAAGTATAAATACAAAGATATTGCCAGCGCAGTTTTAAAAATACTGCATCAAATATTTTCTGACAATCCTTTTGTTGAAGTTCTGCCTCTTTGGAGTGACTCCTGCGTCCCTTAAAATTAAAACAAGGCCATGTCCACTGTTGTGATTTTTCTCATTCAAAATTCAACATTCTTATTACACAAAAATTTTCAGAGCCTGGAGATTCTCTAATTCCAGAGGCAGCTTGGAAATATTTAGCCTGCCTTCGCTTATGCGACATCTTAAAAATATGAACTTTAAGAACGTAAAATTAAAATTAATTCAAATGTTGCCAACAGATTTGAAAGCATTTTCAACCTGAGCGGGCCAATTAAACTTTTCGTCAATTCCATTTAGCAAAATAAAGTTTCTTAAACATATTAAGGACGAAAAATTTACACTCTATTATAAAACGAACAGAAGAGAAATTGGGTATAAAACAGCTTTAATATAGAAAAAGTCAGACAAAAGTAGCCGGGCAATTCCAACAAATTTGTTCTCTCAAAATCGTCTTGTTTTTATCAGGTAACAAGTCAAAACTATTTAATGACAAAATGAATTATCTTAAAACTTTATTTGTTTTTGTGCCAAAGGTAGACCAAAACTACTACTACGAAGCCTTGTTCAAATCAAGAGCGTAAGAATGAAATCATCAATAATTTATTATTTGAAACTATACTTTTATACTATGGTGTGCTAATAAATCATACAGTGTTACTTATGTAAGCGTTAGGTTTACTAACAAAAATTACATTTTCGATCTCAAAGATCTAATTTTATATTTCATAGTCAGAAAATGACTTTTTCGTTAGTTTTTATAACCAAAATGTGAATGAAATTTTGTACCTGTAAATGTAAATATCATTGATATCTTATGGTCATAGGATGCCTTTTTTGTTATTGAATTTTTTTTATTACTGTTCAAGTTAATTTTTTTCACACCAAGATTTTGCCTATGAACACAAAAACTCTTGTGATGTAGATATGTATTCCTATTTTAACCTTTATAAAATAAATAAAATTTAATTGTTAACATTGAAAATTTAATTTTTTTAATTGGTTCTCATACCAATTTGTATACGATTTAAACAAGACGCTTGAATATTGAAATGTCGTACGTGCGTTCACTTTGTCGTACGTGTATGGGATGGAAACAAAAAGCTTATTTTGGTGGCGTATACGACAAACTCATTTTGGGTAAAAAGATCTATAATTTGAAAACCAAAACAGTTAGGACAATTCTAAATACATAAATGAAAAGAAGATACTCCACACAATATATTCTAATTAAAAAAAAAAACAACTTAATCGCTTCGTTTCCTTTTTATAGTAACGTAAACCTTTAAATGCGATTTCCCAAAATTGTGTTTTTTGGAGATACGACAAAACAATTCTCGGGCGACGATATTTGCAATTCATTTCTTAAGAAAAATCTCAAGATCTCTTTAAATTCTTCTAAATAGTTTTTCAATTTGTGTTGTGTGTGTGAAAATCGTGTCTGTGCATGCAAAATTAATTTCGATTGCTTCTTTGAAAGTAGTGTTGTTTTCTTTTCTCTTCAAATGAAATAATAGAAAATATTAAATACCTAGTTCTTGACGTGAAGTTTCACTTCTTCCGAGCGGAGAGACTCCACCCTCCACGCGCAATTTTTTTATGTAAGAAAGAGTGATCCAAGAGAAAAGTTTATGCGTACCTATGTACACATATATTAATCCAATCTTGATACAGAAACGGAAATGTAAACGAGAATTCTGGGTGAAAATGATCTTGAGCATGAGAAATGACACACTATATATTTTCTTTCCATATTCCCACGGAAGCTGGACGGGTACGGGAACATAACCGGGAACTTGGAAAATACTGGACCGATTCTGAAATGTTTTTACCGCTAGGGGGAGGCTAATTTTATGAAAAATTTACTTAATTTTCTAAAAAAAAAAGTTATTAAAATCAACTATGCCACTTAGCACTTACTACCGCATACTATAATGTTTTTAATGGCAAAAACCTTATTCTTTAAGTAACATCTAAGTTCAAGTTGATTTAGTCAACGGCTTTTCATTAAGGTCTCAAATCAAAATTTTGAAAAAAAGAGTCTTTTTTGCAAATTTATAATTTTTTTTTAAATTTTGCATTAAATGGCTCACTTTTTTCAACAATAAATGCTCTTGTTAGTTCTGAGTAAAATGAAAAAAAAAATTAGAAATTAATACTTTCTTTTTGAAAATAAAGTATTTTTTTTTTTATAAAACTGCGCATCCCGCTTAACACATTGACTGTCAAGCCAGTTTTCGGTATATTTCACTGGATGCCAACATTTTTTGCTATATTGTAAATAAGCATACTTGGCTATCATATTTGATAGCCACGGCACCACTGAAAACACAATTGGCTATCAAATATGATAGCCACAGCAGTCAATGTGTTAAGCGGATTGAGATAGACCCCACTCACATAGTATTTTTTTCTTGTATTGGCCCAACCTAACCGTCCTGGGCTTTTTTCGCATTTTATGCAAAACGCCTTATTTATTAATATTTTATATTGATATTAATTAACGCTTAAAAGAAAATAAAAATTCTTTAACTTTGAATTGGAATAAGTAGTGCAATACCTGAATTACAATTAGAGCATAAAGAACAACAAATATTCTAGGAAATTCAGGACTTGTTTTATCTGAGCAATACATAAAAGTCAACCAAAAATATGACTTCTTTTTGGCAAGGAAGTTCCTGGACTTATGTATAACTCAATAACCTTGGCACACAACGTCCAACCAGTGATCCAAATATTGAAGCTGAATGAATTGCTGTGCAATATTTAGACACATCAAAAGATAGCAGTTTGCCTGGAGAAAATGTTTTGGATTAATATCCTTTTATTTTCGCAGTTGATGGTTTTGGAATTTCAAAGTCATACAAACTGAAACTTGTTGAAAGGCTTTCAAAAACAGTCACTATTCATGCTAATTTGAGTTTGGGCTTGGATGTTATAAACTATCTTACTAAACATACAAGCTTTAGCGTTATGGATTTTCCAAAAATGTAACAAGTAAAGCCAAGATAAGTTTTGCTCGCGGTCATTGTCGTTTTTGATGATAGGTGCCGCAATGGAGTTCTCTTGGACCCAATTTGACTATTTGTCTAAGTATATGATATACACATATTGTCACTCCAAGAATTCTTAAGGTGAAGTTCACGTTTACTACTATTCTAAATAAAAGGAAAGTTTCGAAAATGACATCCTCGTGATGTGCACTATCATGCTGCAAACACTTCTCCCATCAGAACCATAGTCTGTCGAAAACACTCAGGCACATTTATCTTGAAACAGTTGCTTTCTCTTGTTTGATATTGGTCTTCAAGTGGGCAGTTGTAGTTGAACTATTGTGGGGAACTCTACTCTTCATTAATCTTCACACAAAAGTCTGGTGATCACAAATCCACAAATCTAGGCTTCTGGGCGGCCAAACAATATCACCTCGGTGCGATTAGAGTTTTCCTCTAAACCTCTAGTTTTTTACTGCGCTATCGAGGCATCAGATGAAATTTCATCTTATTGAAAACATGTCGCACGGTTTTGTCCTCACGCTCTTATTGGGACACTGATTGAGGTCATGAAATCCGTGCTCCAGAACGGTGTAAGCGTCGTAATCTTTCAAATATTTTGTCTAAGCAGAACAGACGCTGTGCACCAGTGAAGCACTTCAAATTAAAAAAAAAAATTCCGCGAATGGAGCTACACATTCCCACCTTCCGTGCACAGCTACAGCACACCCCTACAACGTAATATATGTTCAGAAATCGTAAGACTTCATGGCACACACTGCGTATACAGAGTGTTCTACGGTAATCAAGTCTCTAAATCAAGTTTTTTAAGAAGCGAATCAATTTTTTTTATATAAAATTTCTACAAAATTTTTCCACTTTTTCTCTTAATATTCCATGAGGGGACCTGCAATTTTCTGTCGGTTCAGAACGGCTAATCGAGAAAGCGCTTTTCATGGCAATGAATTTAAACCAGTGGAAAAACATTTTGACTCTGTTGTGACTCGAACCACTAACCTCTGGGATAACAGGCAGACATGTTAACCATCACACCATGGGTACCACCACGGGTGGCTGAAATGATTTATAATAATATTTTTTTTTTTAAATTAAGTAAATTTTTTTTATTAAATTTGCTCCTCCCACCTATACAGAGGGAGTTTGACCCCCTCCCATACGAAAAGTAAAAGTGAAATCAATTGACACTTGAATTGAGTAAAATATCTGCGATTATTTCGTAAATGAAAAGCCATGCAATCGGTAAGTAGTCTGCAATTCTAGTTGAACCATGTGCTTTGTTTTTGATAGAAAGAAAAAGAGAAATGAACATAGTGATTTGTGCTTCCTTCTAATGACAAGTCTGTCTTAAATTCGACGAGTCTGTCTTAATTTCGTCATAGGACTCAGTAAAAAATTCCTGGTCTTATAGATGATTTAGCCTGAGGAAAATGCTATATTTCTTGAGCCGTTAAGTTTTGCGCGAGCAAAACCAAATTAAGTTTTTATTCAACTCAAAACACTGGTCCTACTCATGAGACGAGTTTGTTCGCATTGTTGTGTAACTAAATCAGCTAGACAGAGAAAGTAAATATCCGGCCTTGTTCTCCTTTCTATGGAAAGATGTTGAAGTCTAAATAGCTTGCCACATCTTGATTGAAAGCTATGAATCGTTATAATCTCTCTGTCATGTCCTACAGCAGACACATCAACTTTGACATCAAAATAGCTATTATTTAAAACCTGGCGATCCCTTAGCAATTTTAACCTTAGAAAAATTGCTTACAATTGCAAACGATGCGCTTTAATAAAGACTTAATGCACCCTCAAGTCTATACTATATGTAAAAAAAAATGTATTCTGCTTTTCATTTGTAACAAATACGCTCAGCATACTACTCACCCGCATGTTGGTAAATCTGTCGTAAACATTCATTTATTTTCTAAGCAAAAAGGGCACAAGTTTGTGATGCTATGTGGTACATGGCATATCCTGTGCAAAAATACAATCTGCCAGCTAACGGGCCTTATGTGTTTTCTTCATTCCTCTCACCGTATACTCTGTGCACCCACAAACACTTTGTTCTGCTACCGTTACAGATAGGTTCTGATTGCATGAACCCCTCACATAGAAACATAGGGGATTTGTGCCAGTGCTGTGACTCCTGTCAGCATTTACTAAATGAAAGGCGGGATTATGCCCCCAACGGGGGACACTAACTGAGGCAGTGCAATTGCTCCAGTTTCTGTTTTTCACCACCATTGTTAGATTCTTACACCGCTCTTTAGGACAGCATCATGCATTCATTCGTGTCATATATGAATTTCTCTGACATGTTTTTGCTTAGGGATTTCCGCCTTATGTCATTCTTGGGTCTTTTTGTCATCAAGAGTGAAGATTAGAGTGATGACGAATAAGCTGAAACAGTTGAATATGAAGAAATATTGTGTTTTTAGATGGATGCAAAGCTAAGGGTAAAGTGTTTTTAAATTTTGATGTTTCAAATCTTAAATTTTCAGTTTTCATTTCTTATGATTAATTTTTATTTACACTCTACTATATGGCTCAGGGTCGGTGTTGGTGGGTGAAAACTTGAGTATTTTCTTAATTCTATTTCGTATAACGACCAACTAAGAAGTTCATGGGGTTGGTTAGCATGTCTGCCTGTTACGTGCGAGGTTCGTGGTTCGAGTCCCAGAAAAATCAGAGAAAAATGTTTTTCGAGGGTAATTTGCCAATTTTTCGAGAGTAATTACTCGCTGTCCTTGAGAGGGCGTAATTACTCTGAAAACGACACGACGACGGTAGGTATATTGTAATAAGAAGCAGCTCCCAGCTCTCACATGTGCGACCAAGTTTAGCATTTGATTTTTCAATGATTTTCAAATGAAAAAGCAAGTAATTAATTCATGCGACATATCCTTACAAAGGGTCTGCTATTTATTCAATACATTCCGGAAGTTGCTTTTTACTTCCTTTTGAAAAAGAAAAAAATTAAATTCCTTCCCGGAACCTAACCAAGTTGTTGTCTACTAAAGTTATCGTATACTTCTATCAAAGTATTTTACTTAAATATTTTACGTTCTAGGACTTGGATGCGGGAAAGGTTATTTTTGCGTAAGACTTACATAGTTTCTCTTATGGTTTTGTGTTATTTTGAACTTCCAACATTATCTAATATTCTGTTGATGGATGTAAACACAAACAGGCAGTTGCTCTCTTCTTCAAAGTTATTTTAGGAAAAAAAGTACCAGCTATACACTAATTTTGTTTTTTGCATGAAGTTGTTAACAACATTAAAGTCTTCTAAACAAAAACACTTGACAACAGGTTCTTGTCTACATAGAAAAACATAAAGCTTGATGCATTCATAATGAAAATATTTCTCGGTGAACTTGAGATAAGAAAGTGTGAATGTAGTAGACACGGAGTGGGAGTTTAAGGGCGGATTGCTGTTTTTGTGCGTGTAAACAAGCTGAATAGGAAGGTACAACGACGAAAGTTTGCTATGGCTTTGTTATCTGAAACAACATAACAACGTTCTATCATTTTCCACAACAGCTTGAGACTAATAAATTTATGAAAGAAACATGACAAACAATGTATTAGCAACTGATAGGTGTTTTTATTAGAGTGTTTCAGAATAGGGAATAGAAGTCCTTGTCAGCTTGGCTAAGGAAGCTTTATCGTTAAACTTCACTATTAATTATTTATAGGATGCAAAACATGTCTTCTCTTTCTGAGTAAGAGTAGAAGAGTGGAGTAGAACACCATGTTCGCTGCTCAATCAGTGGTATGGATTTGTAAAGCCTACGATACTTGCTTGCACTTGTCTAGTTGTTCAAATGAAAGGCTCGTCGTTTAACTTTACCCAGGGTCGATTCAGGTTTTCTTGACAACCCTATAAGTCAGAAAAAAAACCTGGGTCTTCGGTTCTCAAAAAACGCAAGACCACGAAATCTTCACACATTACTGTCATTTGTCGAAAAATACTTGCCATTTTACAGCCATGTTCGTTACTTGAACTCAAACATTTATTGGGTGACGCAACAGAGCAATGAGCTCCGGGGTCAACCATTTTGAGAGAACGGAGGGGACTTAAAATTGTTTGCCGAACTTTACTAATCTTTTCATTTATTAGATTAAAAAACACGTGGAATATCTCAACTAAAAAACTCATCTTAAGATGAACTAAATCAAATTTTTTGATCTTTGTTTGGGAATTGGAAATATTTGTGTTTTGGTATTATTTACATTAGTAGGTTCGGAAACAGATTAGGGACTCGAGGTATTTCGGTTGGTATGATTCACATTAGTTGACCAGCTTAAAGATCACATCAGTAAACCAGCTTTAAGGAAAAAAAATAGCTGTACCAACAGCAGTCGTTTCACGATCTGAGCCGGTTGTGTTCTATTTTCTGAAAGAAGGTATTTTTGAAGTGAAGCTTTTCTCGGATCCTGGTTTTTATATAGTACACTCAAGCTTTGTTACTTGAACTGCCATAAGAAGTATCTTTATCGCATCTGGCGTCAACTTTCTCTCAAACTTATTATACAACGTCCAATATTATGTGAATAGAATACAAATGCTGGACCACAGGACGTAAGTTTTGCTCACTGAAGAAAGTGGAGACTTCCCATCCCTTCACCTACTCAATGCAGGGATATGGAATACTGGCTCATGATAAGTTCATCGTCAGCAGTCGTGTCTATCGATTGACTGCCTTTTCGAAGAAAGCTTGTTCTTCCATTACTCTGGATTATAATCTGTTGTTAACACATACCAAGACAACGGCCAGTTTGGTCATCGGGTGCTCAAAACCTGCTCAACGAGCACAAACATCAGCTTGATCGAATGGTTATTATTAAAACTTTGACTTCGTGTATTTCGCTTTTCTTTGTTCACTGGCAGAAGGTAATTCTCCCTTTATTGCATTGGTCGATTGCCCCCATCCATTTTTATAACTAATTTGGTATCTCAACGATTCCTACACTTTGATCTTTCTACGAGTTCTTAATCGTTTCACTAAATCCTTCGACTCTGTTGTCGGGTGTTTCCATCAAGTTTGGTTCAGCTTCTATAAATTTCTCACTAGGAAACTTTTCGTTCAAAAGCCCATGTGTAATTTCTTGTATATTTTTTGTTTTTGCAGTTAAAGTTTCTGGCATTCAAGTCTTCTTTCCTGTTCTTCTTCTTTGTCTTCAGACTTCTTCTTCTTTTTCCTCCTCTTTTTCTACTACTTCTTCTTCTTCCTTTCGGTGCTCCGAGCATAGCGATCTCGAAGGACCCACTGCTCTTCCTCTTATGTGCTTTACGCTATAGATTCTCCGGTCTTATACGCCGCGCTTCTGGCCTTCTCGAATGCTTTCAAATGAGTTCATTGGCTTTGGAAAGACAAAATATTTCTAAGTCGCCACTTCTAATACTGATTCAAAAAAGTTTTAAATATGATTTGAGTTCAAACCAGTTGTCATAGTAGTTAGCATACACACCGTCCCAAATAGTCCTGCGCTACTAAAGAAGGAACCAACAATCATAAAGCCACCCTCACATACTCTTAACAAGAGCTTGTTTTATTGGACTTTTAACAGAGCTGTTAGAAAAATAAGACGAAGGAACCAGATCAAAAATAAGCTGTTGAGAAGCTAAGACTACTCTCGAGAAACTAAAGAGTGCTTTGATGTTATCCTTTTGTTATGCTGATGTGGTACCCGTGGCATGATAATTAGCTTGTCCACCTGCTAACCCAGAGGTTCGAGGTTCGAATCCCAGCAGAGGCAAAAATGTTTTTCCACGGGTATCGCCCTTCGCGAGGAATTGGCAAGTCCTCCGTTAATAAATTCATTGCCATGAAAAGTGCTTTCATAGTTAGCCGTTCGGAACCGGAAGAAAATTGTAGGTCCCCTTCATTCCATTCCCTCAAAAAGGATGGTTGTGAGAAATGCGCTTTGCCCAGGGGCTCTTCGCTCTGTTGCACCACCCTACTTATTTATTTTTTTAATGCTGATCCTGCTAAGTAGTGCCGCATGGCAAAGAAGAGTACGGGTGCCTCAGATTGTTATATGAGAACGTTTTTTTTTTCATCTAAATGTGATACATCTAAAGGGTCTTCAATTCTTGAATGAAACAAAAACGCTTGTCGCGAGGAGTCTAAATACGCTATAGAGACCTTTTTGAGGAAGAAGACTGCATCAAGCCGATAATAAAATAAAAATACCTTGAGCAGTATCCAAATAGGGCACCCAAGAAAAATAATCAACTCTATTTGTATCTCGAACATGCATGGAAACCAAGAACTAATCTAATACATTAACACCACTTATACCAAGTCTTCACTATTTTTATTGAAAAATATCAAGAACTTAAAATCCTAAAACTCTTCCAATGAAACCAAATATTTACAAAAAAAAAACAATTTTCAATTTTGAGTATCAAAATGTACTACGAAACCTGCCAACACAGCATCTACAGTAATTCTATGGTAAAATTTTATCTGCGTGTGCATATTTTATGTAAAACGCACCAGTAGGCAGTATACTTACCTACTTGCTGCTTTCCAGAATTTGAACTATTTTAATGTTTGCCACTGTTATGTAGGCTTCCTTTCGTAAAGGTTCTGGAACATGGAAATGCAAGAGTAACTCTATACCTACATACACGAGTTGGTACACTGCTAGTTCTGTCCACAGTTGCTTTTCTCTTCTCAGGTACGTGTAGGTAGGTACATTACAGGTGTTTTGAAGAGATACTCTAATTCTGGTTTTCCGCATGACGTTGTTCACATCCTAAAAGTTTTATAAGCTAAGCAGCATAACAAACACATTACACCAAGGTTCGACTATTGCACAGTGCACACACACAGTACAAGGAGCTCTGGTAAATTTCATTATGAAAATATTTTTCCATTGACTGTGTGGGCTTAAGAACGTTGCATGAGCAAACTGTTGGTTCTGCATAAATAGATAGAAAAAGTTGAGAAGCAATCTTAAAATAACCCTTTATTTAGGTTAGGTGCATTTCTGGAATAAGCATCAAAATCGGATTGACTATGACGTACATTTTAGATTTGTAATTTTTTTGTGGAGCTAACTTCTTGTTAATTGGAATTTTTATGTAGCTACTCCGTTAGCTCGTAAGAAATTTTGATACAAAAAATGCTTTGATTGTATAACGTTTCGAGTGGCGATGCATTTCGATCGTCAAATTATCTGCTCCCAATTTATTGCGATGCAATTTTTTACAAATTTCTGAAGCAAATCTTCCACTTTCTTGAATAGACAGCTGGAAATGCACAGCAAAAGTAAACAAAAGTAGCAAACGACAATAAGTTCGAAAAGGAACAACTCTAGTCCATCAAATTCATTGTTTATTATAGACACTAAAGCAAGTAGTGTTATCCACTGAAAGGATAAATTTTGCAGAGAACTTTTATAATTAAACACAACTCAATCAGTTGTAAAGGACTAAACACCATCAACTATGCTAATGGCAAGCAAAGTAATAACGAACATTCATTTTCTAACACGAGTATTCTTTTGAAAGTGTGATAACTGATATTACATTAACTGTTTGCCTTTTTCTGCCTTTTATCGCATACCACATCACCTCCTTGGGACTTCAAACACAAAAAATTCGATTCATCGAAGCCTTGCGCTCCAATGAAGAAAGCAATTTTTACCCCGCGTAATTGAATATTAATGAGGTTATAAGAGAGCGACGATAAACAACAAAAACAACATTAAAAAGTTCGCTTGCCAGAATTTAAATTCTTTTAATTCAAAGCAAAAAGAAAAGATATAATAAAACACAGAAGAGAAGAAAAAATTGATATAAGGGCAAAAAGAAAAATCCCCAAAAAGGTAGGTACCACTTCGCAGCGGCTATGAAAAAGAAAATTACCACTTCCCCGGCATTACACCAAATTACGGAAACAGAATTCGCATTAAATGACTTTAAAGCAAGAGTATACAACAGCTTCACACTTGAGACTTTGTATGGGTCTTTGTTGGGGCCGCGCAGCACCACCCGCACGCCGCAACGTCGTCGGTTGTGGGCTTGTGCGAGGAACTCTGCTTGCTATGGTCTATTATGCTTCTTCAGAACACTTACAATTCAGATGAAAACATTGAATGAGTTATTACGTTAGCTGTGTGAGCAACCGCTGAAAATTCTTTTAAGCATATCGTAGAATGTGTACTGCTCCAAAAATAATTGAGTCTGGAGTACTTTTCCGTGTTGGCTAATTGTTTGCTGTAATTTCGTGTTGCGATTTGGTTTTTTTTTCTGTTTTTGAAAGCTTAGTAGTGGTGCAAAGGTGGAAATGTTTTATGCAATAGTTGGAATGGAAATGTCATTGAATTGAGCTTTGAATAAAAAAAAAAGAGAGTCGTGCAGATACGCCCGAAATGAAAGTGATTGGGTTAAATAGCGCAACATCATTCGAAGTGTTGAAATAGTATACTTTCCTGCAGAGTTTCCATTTTCAATTTGTGGTGATTGACAAATTGTTGTTGGCTTCCAAAACAAGGTGATCTAATTAGGTGAGTTCAACTCCATATTGCCATTGAAAATAAATAAATAATTTTTCTTCTCCCTCTTACCTTCCTCCTTTATCGTTAATACGCCTGCTTTTGTGATCCGACTTCGTGTTCTTGCTCTTGTTCTGCTTCATTTTCTTCATCTACTTCTTCTCCTCCCATGTTTTTCTTCTACCTTTTATCCTCCTTCTCCGATTTTGCTTAACAGCGTCATTTCTTTTCTGACATTGTCTCTTCGTAAATATTGAGTATTTTGAGTTGCATCAATTTTTTACTTCTCCAATTTTGCGGGTCCTATGTGGTTCCATATTGTTCCCGTTTTTTGTATCTGGTAACACCGTGGTACACAGCAAAAGCATTTGTCAATTATCACCATGGCACAGAAACATTATTGCGGTTTCCACGCTCACACTCTACTAAGCTTGTGGCAGCTCTTCTTTACTGGCCCCAGGGACTGATTGGACATTGACTTTCGCTTACTTCAAGATTTTTGGAAAGTTCCAAATCGTTAAAATAGTGTAGTACTTTCTCAGAAAGTTACACGATTGGGTCCCAGCATTCTAAATGCGCTTCTTCCGTTTTTCCCATCTCCCCCACCAATGGTAGAAAACCTTCTACCAAATCTTTGAAAAGTCGATCAGTTGTGGCGCTGTGCAGTTAACGCTGGTTTGAAATTTGCTTGTCATATTTAGGTTATAGCGCATCTACGAACTAAATTGTAATATCCTCATATGCCGTACTAGTTTTTGAATGTTTCTCAATGCAATGAAACTTAACTCAACAGAATGTTGGATTGAGATAGTTTCACACATCTATTCTTTTAGACCATAGATAATATTTTAAAAAATTGCCCTGTAAAATAGATTATTATATCGCCACTAAAATCTATTAAGTCTTATACATATGTTCCTTCTTATACATCGATTGATTCTGCATTCCTCTTTGAAAGTAGGTACTGAACGTGAGTTCTCTAAATCTTCAAACTTTTAGATAGCTTCCATATAATTGTACCAACAAATAAAATGAAAGAAAGAGAAGAGAAAAAACCAAATATCCTAATTTTACTCAAGGCGTTTTCGATACAAATAAAAGTATATTCGTACGTATACATTCTCCGTTTTCTCTGAAAACACACTCAAGTATATCCAAACAAAGTGAAATGAAAGCTTTATAACTCTATTGTGCCATTTGAAGAATAAACAGCGATACTTCCGTAGAAGGAAAGGAAATCTATTCAATGAGTCGCACCATTCTCCAACCCCTTTTCAAAGCTAACTGCAGGATACATATGCCTTACCCCTAACTGGAATTCTTCCCTACACCTGTATGTTGAGAAGCTCATTTCTCTTCTTTATCATATTATTATGTATATGCACCAACGCTGCTATTTACTTTTATTGAACTTTTATGGCCTCTTTAAATCGTCGCTTAGCACACACCCAAGCAATGTTTATCTTGGAGCGTACTCAATAAGGAGCTATTAACATCAGAAGACAAAAAGGAAAAGCCATTGTATTCAATGGAAGAAGAAATTCTTTTTGTCCCATACCACCTGACTCGACTGTCCTGTCCTTCAATGAAGCACACAATGGCGCTGCTGCTGCTACTGCTGTTTCTTCTTCTTCTGTTTGCTGCTGCAGACGATGGCTGCAAAGATAAAACTAAATTATGGATGTAATAAATTTTCTCACAACAAATTCGATTTGAAGAAGTCCCCTTTGTGCCACCTGCTTTTCGAGGTAGATTGTTGCTGTTTTGGAATGAAGCTCTTTATATTTCTAGTTCTATGAGAGGGATGATATTCAATAGGGCGACAATTTCTTCTTTATATAGAATCTTAGCTCAGTGATTGACGATATTGACTTAAGTCAGATATTTTAGCTTGGATTTGCAGGTTCGCTTGTAATGTGAACGAACCGGATCATGGCTATCTTAATGAAGACTCAGAGTATCTTAATAAAGTAGTGATTTAGTAAGTTTTTATCTCTTAAAAGGTTTTGTACGCACACGAACGGGAGATAAAAGTCTCATTACGTATGTGTTTTGTGGTGTAGTGAAAAGACCAACTATGATACATAGTTTGGTATGTATATGTATTAGTACTCACTGATATCTGTATACAGAAGAAATAATTGTTTAACTAATATCATTGTATAACGACGGGGGAGCATTTGCTAGGATTTAGGAAATTCAACCCATCCCCTGACTTCGCATGTGTTTTAATTTTTTTTAATATCAAACAGGCATTTTGAATAATTAATTTAAAAGATTAAAAGTAATATTGTAAATCCTCCCAGGGAAAGTTTTCCAAGGAGATGGGGGTGACTTTACCTGGTAGCAAAGTATTTGAAGTAAATAAAAAATAAAAATAAATAGGGTGGCGCAACAGAGCGAGGAGCCCCTGGGCCTAGCGCATTTCTCACAACCATCCCTTGTGAGGGAATGGAGGGGACCTACAATTTTCTGCCGGTTCCGAACGGCTAATTGAGAAAGCGCTTTTCATGGCAATGAATACTAACGGAGGACTTGCCAATTCCTCGCGAAAGGCGATACCCGTAGAAAAAACATTTTTGCCTCTGGTGGGATTCGAACTCGAACCTCTGGATTAACAGGCGGACATGCTATCCATCACACCACGGGTACCACAGTAAATACCTTAATAAATTAATTGCAATTAAACAGAACTTAATAAACTCAGAGTTTTAAAAGCGTAACAAAACCATTTTACAAATTGAATACATAAAAATAACATTAAAGTCTCTATGTACATTGTACATAGTTTAGACTTTCTGGTTCATTTTCAGTCAATATTCATAAATATAAAGCATTTTTAATGATTCCTTATATGTTTGAAAACATCTATAAGGCATCCAACAACTCTTAATGCAAATAATAATGAATTAAGAATTAATAATAAATTTACTTGAGAATATAGTTGATATGACATTCACACTGAGACTGTAAAATCTAATATATAAAATTCTCGTCTCACAGTGAAAATTAAAAAAACAATGTTAAGGGTAGATGGCCCTTATCACTTAGGGGTATGGAAAATAGATAGTCGCCGATTCTCAGACCTACTGAATACGCATATAAGATTTGGTAAAAATCGGTAAAGCCGTTTCGTAGGAGTACGGTAACTAACATTGTAACATGAAAAATTTATATGTTAGAGATTATGAGGCTTAAAAGAGGACTCATAAAGTTTCGTTAGATTTTTAAAAAATTCTCCATCAGACTTCTTGGTGAAGACAGTGACATAAACAAAGCTGTAGTTTTCTGGTATTTTTGAACTCAATGTTGGGTTACTTTTCATAAGTCCAATCACCACCAGGAGAATTGTTTTCAGTCCTGGAAAATGAAACAAGGATATCATTGACAAATGCAAATTCAAAAGCAAAGTGGCGGGCCATAGCATATGAGAAACCGTAATGTAAATCTAAGCTTTCTTGCGAAAATAAGATACGAGTTGTTTTTCTTGTGCTTCATTGAAGATCTGGTTGCTTGTGCAACTTGGAGCTATATTCGGCGTTTTAACACTTGAAATTATTCTGAAACAGGTTTGAACAAGCTCGCTAATTCATACAACGTTCTCTGATGGCTGTCCGCTTTGAATTAAGCTGTTGCGCTCATGGACATACATTTTTCTAATTTCGGCTGCCTCTGCTGCTGCTTTTATAGTGTATTCATCGACTTCCGAGCGATCGATCTTTTTTGTGTAGCAGCGTGGCATCTTTTGAGCTGAACAAGTGGATTTTGTTCTTGTGGTGCACTTGCCATCCTCTTTTAATGGTGCTTTTCTATAGTAAATGAACCAAATGAATCGATTTTGCTATTTGCAAAAGTACCTCTCCCCTCCATGAATTCACAACTAACATTTTTTCTAATAGAAAACAACATAAATAACTCCTATTTATAAAAGTAATCGTAGGGGGAGTGGGGCAAGAAGAACCTCGGGGCAAAAAGAACCAAACCGATTTTTATCATGGTTCCTAACTCCATCTTATATTCAATAGCAAGAACTAATAAAAAACCTTCTTTACCAACACATCCCTTGGAAAACTGAAGTTAGTTCCGGTTTAAATGATGAAAGTTTAAAAGCGGTCTATCTATAAACAAAAAGCCAATCTGCAAAACCAATCCTAGGCAACCAGTTTGATAGTTCCAAACATTCTGATAATTTAAAGTTGTTTGTGACCGTTAGTGCTTTTTTTAGTAGCTGGATATAAAGGTAAATAAATAATATTAAGGAAAATAAAAATATTTTTTGTAAAAAAATCCTTATGGGGCAAATGAAACCAGTACGTAATGGGGCAAAAAGGACTGGTAGTCCGATTTACCCCACTTACTGCTGGTTCGACTTTCAAAGTAAGACAACAACACAAGATAAGTATGTTTCGCTAAATGACTCTCACGATGTTTTTCACAACATATTTTATGTACTACCTACCTATTTAGGTACTTCAGTTAAAATTAAACATTTATTATCTTTGAAGATGGTGCTAGTTGGACCAAAGAGAAATTCTAGAAAGCTATGAGAGCAATTAAAAAAATTTTTAAGGCAACATCCTTCCTATCATCTATCATCTTTTCCTATTTGAAAAAGCATACCTTAAGGCAGCAGTTCATAATAATGCTATAAGTGGTTTCAGGAAAACTGGACTCTATCCTGTTGACCCAAACGTTTTTTCAGAATACGATTATATTCCAGCTGAGACAACAAATGTTGTTGTCCGCAGCACTTGTAGGCGAACCATCCGTTGAGTTTTCAAACACTTCGGATATAGCTGCTATATAGAACTTCCTCAAGTTGCGATTCTCAACGAGAAAGCAAATGAAAAACCAATCTTACCTTCATTTCCGTGGAAAGCAGTATCACAGGTCCAGGAAAAACAGCAATACTGACATCCAGCCCATACAAAAATGTTAAAAGAAATCAGTGATTCGTTTTGTCCCATTCAAAGGTCCTTTTTGTCCCGCTAGTGGGGCAAGACGGACTTTCGAGATAAGTTTGTAAAATTGTGTATATCTCTATATACAAGTGTTCAACTATTCTGATTGTTTACTATGATCAAGTTCAAAGGTTGGAGTATTATTTAAAAAAATATTTGCTTTCCTTTTAGGACTATAGAAAAAAAATTAGGCTACGTTCAAATTGTAAACTCTTTTAAATTTGATATCGTTTAGAAGAAGCTAATTTTCCCATTTTCAGCCTAAAATTTAAATTAAAAGTTGCTATGTTCGTTGAGCTGAACAGTCTTAGATTACAGCGACAGCTTTCTACTAGTTTGGATTTTGTGAAAACGGATGAGATAGCTTTCATGGCCACCTGGGTGTCTCAGAAGATGTTAATATTTTTGTTGATCAAATATTTCGTAGCCAAATGTTTTGCGGTTTCACAGACTGCGAGTGCTTCTCCATGGAAGACACTATGCAAAAGTCTGGGAGCTTTTTGATGAAGTAGCTTGGAGTCTTGGCGCACAAGTGATAATAGTATGTGTTCTTTGGCAGATACATTATTAGTCCTTTTTAATTTAAACAAGTAATCAAAAGGCCATTCGTTCTACTTTCTGATCGCAGCTTCACAATAGTATAAGAGTAGGTAATGATCTTGTTAACAGTTATGCGGACTTCATGTAAAAACCATCCCAATCTGCTCTACATTATACAACACGACAACAACCATCCTTCAAAGAGCAATTAGTGTCCTTCAAAATTTTATTTTATGTAAAATAAACTAAAATCATACCAACACCAACGAACTCTAGAAAATCCTTTATCGCCAGAAACTCAAATCCATTTGAATGCCTTTTCTGTTAATTCAATTGAAATGAAAATCTGAGGCAAACATAATCATCTTGGGGTAAGATAAGAGAAGTTGAAATTTCTTTAATATCATTAAAAGCAGCGACTGCAACAACTTACAGTGCCAACTAAAACTTCCAATCACTCCTTTGCCCCATTGCGTCGTCACTGCCATCTTTCGAGCCGCCATCTACCATTGCAGCCTTCTAAGCCACTTTTTTCATGTTTTTTTTTTTTTTCATTTTTCTTTTTGTTCAGCACCACCAAGAAACAATATTTCCCAGGAAGCAAACTCTCTTAAGCTTTATGTAAATCCCTTTCAACTAGCGCGCCAACGAAAACGAGGAATTGAAAATTCCTTCGTCAGAGTGACTAATAAGTGCACTGCACGCTATTCTGCAATTTGTAATGTAAATTTACAATCTGCACAACTGCGTTTGTGAAATAAATGTACCAGTTAGGGCATGGAAGTAAAAAGTATAAAATAAGGCAATATTACTCTGAAGATATACACCAACACCCCAGATAAGGGAAAGAGACCTACTCGTAACTTGACGAAAAGCAATGAAAACAACATTGTTGGCGCGCAAAAATTATACCCCAGAGATACAGCCACCTTTTGCCAGGACTACAAGCTACAATACGATTCAACTATCTACCTCATTAAAAGGTTCAATTACATGCCTTTCGTTGTTGCTGCTGGCAAAAGATATAAGATCCCTCTGTGCAAAGGTGATTGCCTTCTTTGAATGGGTACGAATACCGTTGCTGTTTCAACAAACTGTTTTAATTTTAATTGACCTAAATTTTGTGAAGAAGAAGCTCTGTATTTTCGCCATCACGGTCGTCGCATCGTTTTAAAGATCTAACGACTATTTGCTTCAAAGTTATTATGAAAGAAACATTGTGACATTATTTGAAGGAATCGAGAAGCAATTAAAGGACGAGAATTTCGTTGTTAATTTTGTTTTTTATTAAAATTTTGCCGCGTACTAGTTAAATTCTCATTCACGCTTTTCGTTCTCGTTTTCGCAGCGGATTGCTGCAACAAAAAGCTCCCAAGTGAAATGATTTTGGAATGGAATGGGGTCGCAATCTCGCAATCGTCAGATTGGGAAATTTAAACCCTCAGCGACACAATTGCAAATGATCCCTTAATTATTGTAAAATACTGCCCTACTAAAATTTGCGCTCGACTCGATGCCTACTTATTTGGGTTATTTTTTTCGGAGGGCATTTGGGAATGCAGTGCTCCTTGGATTTTAAGAAATAGGGTGTAGCAGAGCTGTATTTATCTGTTGTATAATTATGACATGAGGCTCATGGGAATAAACTGATCCTGTGCTCGTTATTCAATTAACGAAAAGTCGTTTTCAGCTTGGCTGATTTTCGATGTCAGATCAACGAGTCTTAAAATCAGGTGATGCAGAATTGGTGAAAATTATTATTTGGAATTAAAGGAGATAATTCAAAACGTATGATCTAAGAGTCCAGGAACGACAACAACATAAAGCTCATATGCCAATGGGTTACCCTCTTACTCATAATAATTTTTTAATTTGAAGAGCAAAAAGACAACCCCTTATGAAATCTTATAGAGGCAATTGGACTTCTGTGGAATTTTCTATCAACTTTTCTACACACATATTTTTGCAAGATTAGGGTATAGGAATTGTTAACAGTTACTGAGAGATTACTGACTGAGGACTGAATTATGACTGACTGTTGATGGCCTTAATCCAATCCAAAAAAAATATCGAATTTTTTTTTAAGTAGGGTCATGTCCCCAGTTGTCGAACACTTAGTGACTTGCAATAAAGTAATCGCTCACTGCCAGACAACCTTCGATTTTCAATAAACGAAGTTAAATTAATTAGATTCTCAAACTCAAACTTTATTTAATAAACTTAAATTTAATTCTGTAACTTTAACCGTTTATTTATAAAACAATATAAACTGGAAAACAGTCCAATTCCCCAGTAATCGAACACTTGTTTCCTAAAGCCGAACATCAAGTTTCCTTATTTCGAACATGGTTTTTTGGGTTAAGACTAACATTTAATTACTACACAAAACAGACATTTTTAAAGTTTTCTCTATTTTAAATTATCCAAACATTTTTATTTATATTTTTATATTTTATATTTATTTTTATATTTTTTTTTTATATTTTATATTTTTTTTTATATTTATATTCTCTCAATTTTATTGAACCACATAAAGCAGATATGATTTGAAGAGTTGCACACAAAGTCTTTATTTTGAGCACAAAGTTGGGTGTACGTTAAATGGTTATGCTAAATGGTGACAACCTATATTTCTTAAGCCATCTTCTTTGGCAAGAAGTTATGAGACACCTACGTCATAATTGAAATTGTTAACTGTTCGAACAAAGGAAACCTAAAATTAAACTGAGTTTCCTTGATTCGAACAAAAGCTAGTCACAAACTACTATTTTTTAAACGTTTACATTGGTTGTACTTGTGAGTTGTTTCTGAGGGTTCAAGAGTATAACACCCTTTACAATTTCGCATTAAAAGAAATTAAAAAAATGAGAAATAATGCAGTTTGAGCGATGTTTTTCAAAAAGTGTTCGACAACTGGGAGTGTTAGAATTTAGGCGACCTTACCCTATCGCCTTCTGCGAAGATCTAGTAAATCTTTCGAGATTAGTTACCCTACTATGAAAAGCGTTTTCTCTCTTAGTCGATCGCAATCTGCGAAATTTGTAGGTCCATTCTATTCCCACATCAAGGTAAGATTGAGGGAAATGCGATAGACCCGATCACCTCTGCGGTGAAGCTGTATTTTTGTGCCAATACTTAGTTCGATTGGAAAACCCGCCTTCAAATAAACTCGATGTTCTTTGCTTTCTGCGGCAGCCAATATAAAAACTATCTGAGTGTCCCGTTATATTTTTGTCCAGGAAGTTCCATCGCCCTTCATGGATGGCAGTGCTATGCCCAGGGGCTCCCCGCTTTGTTGCGCCTGTTTATTTTTTTATTTGCTTACTGACTATGTCATTCATATCCTCTGAGACATCCTCCATGCTCCATACAGGCTCTGGTAGACTCTCACGCAACAGGCAGTTAATATGCTAACCATTAAGTCACGGGCACCACTACTTAAAAAGAAACAACAAACAACAAACACATACTTAAGCTAATTTCATCATGTTTTAAAGCCTGGAAAACTATCATAAGTGGTAAAGCTATCTTCCGGATATGCTATACTATCATAGTCATCAGAATCATATGAGTCATATTCATCAGATGTGTAAGAGCTATATCTGGAAAATCGGTGCTTTTGTCAATTATTGTGGTGCAGGTGCCATCAGGTATCACTTGTGAGTAAATTGTTATATCGTTGTCGGCCTCATAGCCGCTGTCTGTTATGTCTTGCCATGCAAGTTTGTAATTTATTGTGATGTCTGACAATTCCTGCTCTGTATGTCTGTATAGAAAAAGAAAAATAATAAAAGAATTTATTATTTTAACAGAGTTTTATGATTTTAAAATCAAAGTGAAAAGTTCAAGTGTTAATTTACTTAATTTTTCTTATCTACAATTCTACATATTTACTACTTATTTGCTTACTTACTGTTGATAAATGTATTGGTTATTTTTAATTTAAATTATAGACTGATATGTAGACATGTAGATAGATAAAATAATTTTATTTTCAGTTAAATTTTTACAAAAACATGAGTTTGCTGGTTTTCAAAATTAGGTTTAACAATAACTTGTTTTAAGTTGTCTGTCAGGTTCAAAAATATATTCGTTATTTAAAAGGCTTTGATATTTAAGTGAGTTTTTCAAAATTTTGTATAGATTTTGGTAGTTTGAGCCATTTAAGAAGTCTAGAAATGTTATCCTGTCCAATATTTCGCTCCCTAGCTATGTTTTACGGTATCCTTTAAAGATGGGGCACATACGAGTACCAACAAAGTGATATATGTATATGTTTTCTGAAGCATACATATTACATACATATACTGCATATGCATATGCCTACAGTGTCGTTACGAAAAGCTTTAGCATATAATTTAAAAGACCACATCGTGTTTGAAGACCAAATTTATCTTTTCACGTGGATTGCTATCTCGAAAATAGCTTGGGACATCAGAGTGTATTTGGTTGCTACATTTATATTCGTCGTGATATTGTGATTGGAGTGCCTTTCTCACGAAATCAACTCAGTATTTTTCGGAAAGCTTTGTAAGTAGTATACTGTGATATTGATTCCACATTAAGCACGGGGCTTCAAAACTGGAGTCCATTTGTGCTTGTTGGAAAAGGCCTGACCATTCCTGGGCCCAATAAATATTTTTCTAAATGACAACGTCAGAAAGAATATGTGGGAGACGATTACGTGGCATTGATATTACTTTCCGTATCTACGTAAAATGAACTTTCAAAGTTGTAAGGAATGCTTTTGGAAGGCCAGTTTCAATAAGCATTGCATAATTGGGTGTGTTGTCTGACAACCCGTTGCATCTCTTCACGAAGAAACGTTGAAGCTTTTCAATTTGAAGGTACTCTTTGAATCCCCAACAATAATGCATAATTGATTTGGTGGCTGCGTCATGCACATTGTATTTAGCAGAGTGTGTAACGGAATATTTTGAACAAATTTGGACCATGTCGAATTTATTGAGTTTTTAGACATTTGCAAGACATTTTTACAAGTGTTAGGACCAGGACATCTTATATGTGTAGATAACGCCGAGATATCTGTATGTTTTGTAGTGAAGAAGATTCTGTTCGAAAAAAAAGAAAATGTCAAGATCACGACAGGATTGTATAGAAATTCTACTATAATCCATGAGCTATTTGTTGAAAAGCTTTAGCAAACACTCACACTCTCAACGTATACTGAATTTTGCAATTTTTAAAATGTGATTAAATTAGTTGTGAAACTTACGTAAGGTCACCACATAATTTCTCAATTATGGATTTTTTTTTCAACATTTTTATCTCCTTAAATGAACATAATTCCAAACTTTTAATGCCCACTACTCCTTTGGTGGCCTATTTAAATTTTCCCAATGTGTTTTTGTTTTGTTTTTGTTTTATTCTTAAGAAAAACGTTTATACTTAGATTATCTTGCAACACTTGCTAATGTAAGCGCAAACATTTTTTGCTCGAAAAACATCTGCTTGTACTTAATAGTGAATAAATTACAATGTCCAAGTTATGGACAACCGAACTTGAGCAAACAATTTAAGCGAAAAGAAATTTTATCAAGGCAAAAGAATAAGAAAAATAAAACTTACACCCACTGCTGAGTGCTGACCATTGGACATTGGCACCGGCATCGGCATGAGCGTCGTCGCGTCAATCCAGATTTCATCAAACGCTCACCACAGCAATCACGTTAATTTGCCCCCAAGGCTTATTACCCAGCGAAGGACAGTTGCGGAACAAGGGATCTAGGAAAAGCTATGTGTACACAAAGTAACAATAAAGGCAAGAAAAAATAAACCGAAAATACAAAAGGACTGTAAGATGAGAAAAAGTCTGCGTTTGAACGCAATCACTCAACAGGAACAGAGCACACCAAGTTGATAGCGTATGTCAACTGAATGGAAAGTCTGTGTCCATTAGAAGGGCCAAATCGCAAGAAGATATGCAAATCAAATGAATCCTGTTACACAGAGGGTGGAGTAGTTGGTGGCAATTTGTTTGTTCCGTTTTCTATTGCTGATACTCGCGTTGCGTCTATGTTTTCTCCTTTTTTTTTCCTCCCTAGCCTGCCAACAGACATAAAAAAAGAAAGAAAACGCGTGGAGTAAAAACAGTTTTGTATTTTTTTTTTTTCATTCATTTCTACTTTCACTTTTAAGTGCTGGTGGCCAACGCTGTTACTATGCTTGTCCTCCTTTTAATTTTTTTCTTCATTCTTCTTTTACTTATCTTGCTCTTAATAAAAAAGTCTACGCTTAAAAGTTGAGGCTTGTGTTTTTCTTTGTGAGGAAATTGAGTTTAATGAAAATAAACAAAACTCATCTAAAGTGATATTAAAGTGAGATAGGTTATTTGTACACTTAGGGGGATTTTTTCTGTCAATAGTAGGTTTTCGCTCTCGTCAATGTTTGAATGTCATTGCGGACTTGATCAATAAGGGAGGGTAAATTATTTTGAATAATAGATTGGTCATGACGGCGTTATTGTTGATTTGCGTTTGGAGTATAGTCCTTGGGATAGAACTTTTTCCAGACTTCGGCGAAAAATAAAATTAGTTGGCTGGATGACATTTTGATTGAATGATTGTTTGGTCATAAAAGAGCATTAGGATCATACACAAAAATGTACATATACCAACATGAATTCTTCGAAACCAATATTCCCTTTTGTCTTGAAAAAGCAGAGTATAAAATCAAATTTCTTGGAAAGATCTAAAAGAAAATTCTCTCCCAATTAGGAACAATCAGTTGCTTTCGTTTGTATTCAGCAGGTTTAAAGCAAGTAATAGGGTGCTCTTTGATTGAGACTCCAAATTTCAAAAATATCAAAAAATTAATAAAATCATATTAAAATTCACACAAGAGTAATAAACACTTTAACACATCACAACTGCTATAAACTGCAATTTAGTTTTACTAAAACTAACACCATGCCATCAAAAGTCAAACAATTCAAAATTTCAATCTTTCATTTCATACATTTTCCAGCCATTCGTTGTTTTTCTTTCTGAAAAAATTAAACCCCATTAAAGTATTTATTTATGTACATAAATGTTCATACATTTATGTATGTGTAAAATAAACCAAAAATTTTACTTTTTATATTCCTTCTTATATTTTTGATTTAATTTTCTTCTTCAGCTTACATAATTCATCTTTTTTCTACATATACGTACAGATGTATGTACAATGTACATATATGTACATGTACATATCTTTACATATATAATTCTGCTGTACGTGTTTATGTCATTGAACTCCTCCTAAGCGGCTTGGCCGATTTGAATGAATTTTTCTGTATGCGTTTGAGTGGCACCCTGGATGGTTTAGAGTTTAGACTCACAAATCAGCCCGGCAGATGGCACTGCAGTTGCAGTTGCTGTTCGTTAGTCTGGCTAAAACTCGAGAACGGCTGAACGGATTTATCTTATCTTGATCTTGAAATGTTCGTGTAGGTCTAGGTGACGGGAACCTTTGAGTCACTAGACAGATTCCAAATATTCTTTTAACTCTAGGATGTTACATTATCCCTCAGTGACATATACTTATATTTCGTTCACATATTTCCACGGGAACGGAAGATTCCCTCAGGAACGGGGTTGGAAATGGATTTCAAAAATTCTTTCAACACTGGGATGCCACATAATCCCTCAGTAATAATCCCACGGGAATAGAAACAGGAATGAGAACGGAAGCCTTAAAACTACAGACCCGAGCAACGCCGGGCGGCTCAGCTAATTAAATAACAAATAGTAAGATTATTAGATTGTTTGTTTTTAAGAACTCTTTTGATTTTCAACTGGCAAGAATAGAGATTTAAATTTTTTTTAGTTTAAAGTGTTACTTTTACAATAATCCTAGCTATTTTTTCATATGAAATGACCGCACATTGAACCTGATTTATATTTGCAAAACAAAAGGAATTGATTTAAAGTGATAATATACTTTTTGACCTAAGCTATGACAGCGTCTTCTAGGTCTTTGGTAGAGATAAGCATGGGCGTAGCCAGGAATTTTTTTAGGTCTTTTTTCGAGGACAATTTCTCAAAAATCAATGAAAAAACGAGGACATTTTTTTGAAAAAAAAGTAGGACACATTGAAGAAGTAAGAATACCTATTGAGAGATACTTTAAAAGTATCATTTTTTGGTTTCTCAAAATAGAGAAACATCGTTAGTATGAAATGAATCAAATTGGTTTTATAAATTTTTACCATTGATTTCGCGCTTTATAAAACCAATTTTCTGAGATTTTCAGCAAATTTCCTGAGGACTTCATCTTCTATTTCGGATTTTCTTTCCTTTACCATTTTCCGATGCACACTGAGCATGCATTAATCATGGAAAAAATAAAAACATCGTTACAATATGAAATGAATCAAATTAATTTTCTAAAACTTTACCATTAGTCCATTTTCGCCCATTGTTGATCTTAGCCAGGTTTTAACACGCCGGAAAGTGCTGAACGACCTTTCTACGGTGCAAGTCGTGCAAGTGCCAATAATATTTCCAATGCATGTGATACAGCAGGAAAAAAGGTGTTCGCTTCCGTGATTACGTCGCACACTTCCAAATTTTTCTTCGCTTCTTCACTAAGCTGTTTGTCTTTCCAAGTGTTATACCATAATTCAATTTCTGCACTTAGATCGAATTCATAAAATTCTGAAAATGGCTTGATGTCTTCTTTCAAATCCCCAATACTTTTTTTCAACATAATGTATGGATGCAATGTGAGTAGTGAAAATGCTGGCAAATTGAATGGCGCGAATCGATTTGCAAGTGATGATATCAATGAATCCAAATACGGAATTAGCAACGATATTTTCCAATAATCATTTGGATTCGATGCAGGTTGATTTGAACGATGCTGCTGTCGTTGGGTTAGTCTGGGCATATCCAATTCAATATCAATCGAGTTCGCTTTCTTTTGCCTCGTCTAGAATTTCATCAATCACGGTATCTACAGCGCCAGCGGTTCGATGGCTAGAGATAACAGTTGATATTCTGTTAAGATGGTCTTTGCATTTGATCAGGTCAAGACTTTTAGATTGAAGACCATTCACAACAGGCTCATGAATATCCGAATATTTGACAATTATTGAAGTGTATATGATAAATACAGGTTTCGTTGTTGCAGATTGTAGCTAAAATGCAGCTGATCACGGTTTTGCATTGCCTTCGGTGGATAAAGTCAGTAATGCGTTCACGATCTCAACGAAATTGGCTTTAAAAAAAGCAATGCTTTTGTGTTTTTGAGACCAACGAGTTTCACAAAGGGTGGGTATGTTCAGAGCACACTTTCGCCGTAGCACTGATTCTCGGAAAAATCTTATTATGTCTTTGATGGTGCCAATAGTGTTTCGTACTTCCAGGACCTTGTTCAAATCATTAACAACAAGGTTCAATCTGTGGCTTGCGCAGTGGAAAAACAATGCTTCTTTTCGGATATGTTCTTGAACGCCTTCTTCTTTTCCGGCCATAACACTCCAACCATCGTACCCTTGCCCAACGTATTTGTTCGGTTCAAGTTCACAGCTCACGACTGCGCGATCAATTTCATCTGCAATTGTTGGAGCGTCCATCGCATTTAGTTCCCATGAATTCTTCTCGTATTTTTGCTTGGCTTTTGGCCGAACCGTTAGAACGATCAATCGCGACTAATTGTTGTTGCCGCAATGCCGCATTCAGATGATTAAGAATTTCTGGAGAATTTTTTGATTCGAAGAATTATAAATATAAATGGCCAAATATGCTCGTGTAAAATTTCTAGATATTAGAGAAATCTCATTGAAAAGTCCTCGTTTTTAGGCAATTTTGCGAATTGTCCTCATTTTTTATAAAAATTTTCATTGATACTCCTTTTTTCCCGCTTTTTTCCCAAATTGTCCTCGTTTCTTACGATCGTTTTTTACGAGAATACTCTTTGAAAAGTCCTCGTTGTTTCAGCATTTTCTCCAAATGTCCTCATTTCATTTCATTTATTTAATATGTCCTCGAGGACAAAGATTAATTTTTTCTTAAAAAACGCAGAATTTTTCGAGGACATTTGGCTTAGGTTGGGGCATTTGCCCCTACCTGCCCCTACCTGGCTACGCCCATGGAGATAAGGATCTCGAACGGATATTGGGTTGGAATGCAAATGAAGTGGAAGTTCTTTGGTTATTATGTAGACAAGAAGAAATGAATAAAGTAATAAAAACTCGAAGAAAATTTCAATTTTAGCTCAGACGCAATAAGGGTACTGTAAAACCACGTGGTGGTCTCTGTGACCATGATGAACGGTGCAGCTGCTGACACTTTGATGTACTCAACATGTGTCAAGAGCTTCAGCAACGATACGGGAACAACAACATTAGCGGGAACTTGGAAAATATTGGACCAATTTCAAAAAATTTTTCAATGTTAGAGTACTTCATTGCTCATTCAATCATTGCTCATTCAATACTCATTAAAGACTAGATTTCCTTCCCATATTCTCTCGGGAACGGAAAATGGAATGGCGAAATAACCAGGAAACTGGAAAGTTCTGAACCGATTTCAGAAACGCTTCATTGAGCAATCTAGACCATATTTCATCAACATTTTCCCACAGGAACGGGAACGGGAATTCAAAAAAAAAACCAACTGTACCGATTTCAATGCGTATTTTACTTTTACAGTACTGGGCCGATTCCAAAAACTTTGTTATCGTTAGAGTGCTTAACTGTTCCTGAGTATTATAAACTATATTTCATCCCTATTCTCCCACTAGAATGGAAACTTGGAAACTACTTAACTAAACTTACTCAACTCGATTAACGTAGGGCCTGAGCTACGCCGGGCGAGTTGTGCGAGTGTACGTTTATATTTTATTGTAAATTAAGTAAATCAAGTTAAAGGATTCAAACTGCTAGATTTAAAAATACTCAAAAGAGTCAGTCAAGTGTCATAATACCTACCTTTGGGAAAATGCTAAGTAAAAAGAGTGTTAACACGGGTCACAAACGGCTGGCTGTCAATCGCGACTCGAGTACGAGTAGCCTCTATTCATCCGCTGACCAGATTTGTGTGATTTCGGCAGGTTTATACTACAAATGCATAAATACAAATGCAGAGATAAGCTTTTTCTTTGGTCTTTAACTTGATGGAGAGAAATGCTACTCTCGAGTTAATAATAATTGAGTACGTCTGTAAGCTCTAAATCTAAATTTGACTTTTTCTCCCATTCCTTTTTTACCATTTTTTCTATTCTAACTTGACCCTGTCTTAAGCACTAACTCTGAATTCAGATCAGCAACTATATTTTTATCCTTTGGCCTAGAAAGGGCATTGAATTTGGGTATGTACTTTAAACTTCAACTTGAATTTTTGAAAACCGTTCTAGTAGCTATTAGAAAACATATTTACAACTAAGCTATTTTTAGCTAAAGGTAGAGAAAGAGTTTCTTCGCAAACTTCAAAATGCAAAATTAACGTTGAAGTAAAAAACTAACATTTTTATCAAATTAGCCAGAAATATTGGAAGTGCGCCATATAAGGCCAACTTTTGGTATTTTTTTTAGTTTTATAATTTTGGTAAACTTTTTTTTGTAAGTATCTTGGTCCTTTATGAAACACATTAAGAAGTTCTCCACGTCATTAGACACAAAGTTTGTATTCGATGTCAACTCAGTATGCCGTGGAAGTTTAATTGCTGGCAGCGCAGTTTGCTGCTATTTCAACATACTGGTTAATCCTGAGATGGAACGTGTAATAATTTGAAATGAAACAAACATTTTTTCGTTCGTACCGATTCTATTGTGAGAGTTCTAAAAAATCTCAATAGGTATACACTGATCCGCTGTTCCAAATGAGATATTCGACTTTTCAAAAACTTATTTCTGAAGACGTGTTCTTCTCTGCTTTTCTCGAGTAAATGGAAAAGCATTTGCAAAGCCAGATATTAAAAAAGGCCAACCTCACGGGCGGATCACTAGTATGAAGCAGACTAGTGCCAGAGCTGTCATTCCTTTAAAGTCACAATGCTCGTTACGCCGCACCGTCGCGTCGCGTCGCCTTAATAGAGGATCGGGGAGAGAAAGATGTAGAAGTCTATAAAAAAAGGAATTATGCTCCACTTTCAATCATCGTCTCAATGCACCAAAGCCCCTATTATGTTTTATTGATAAAATGTCAACTGATCTTGAAGAAGCAAAGCATCTCAATGACCGACAAAAAAGTGACAGCAGAATATCCACTGGTTATGTGATGGCATATTATCACATCGGACTAAATTCAAATTGTTCTGTAGTAGCTAAATAAGTTTATTGCGTTTGATAAGCGTTGGGAAACTATCGAAAACTAGTGCTTTTGGTATTGATGATTCTATTTTGTTTTCTTTTTTCTGTTAGGTTAGGTTAGGTTAGGTTTAAATGGCTGTCAGGAAAACAAACTGACACACTTAGACCAATATTAGGTCCATTGTGATACCATAGGTATTATGCGAGGGATTACCTCACTTAACAAAACCATTTGGAGCTTTTAATAAAGCGAAGGATATGTAGGGGATCTGTGTGTGCCAGATCGCTTGGATCATCAAGAAAATATTTTCCTAGATGCCGCTTTCTTTTAAAAGAGAGTGCAGGACATGAGCAGAGGAGGTGTGGGATTGTCTCCTCCTCCTCCTCATCTAAGCAACTTCTGCAGAAGTCATTTGAGGGAACGCCAAGTCTTATGGCGTGTCTTCCTATCAGACAATGTCCGGTGATGACATTGATTACGGAGCTAACTTGCAATCTGGCAATTGATAACAAATGTCTTGTGCGTTTTGGATCTAGACCTGGCCATATCCGTTTTGTTGCCACGCACGTGGTGATATTGTACCACCTATGATTTGTTCTATCCATTGCCTCTTGCTTTAGCATAAGTTTACATGTAGCGATTGGTATACCAATATTCAACCTGCTGGTTGAGATCGGTAGAACGGTTCCTTCTCTGGCGAGTTCATCGGCTTTGCAGTTACCCACGATATCTCTGTGCCCCGGCACCCAAATAAGGTGAATATTGAACTGTTCAGCCATCTCCTTAAGAGATAAGCGACAGTTAAGGGCAGTTACTGAGTTCGTAGAAACAGCGCCGAGTGATTTGAGGGCTGCTTGACTATCTGAGAAAATCCGGATATTCGTTGAGGATATCACGTTTTCTTTTAGCCATGATAGGACCTCTTTGATCGCCAGAATTTCCGCTTGGAACACGCTACAATGGTTTGGAAGGCGGAACGAGAGACTTACGTTAAGTCGGTTTGAGTACACCCCACAGCCTACCCCTTCTTCGGTTTTTGAACCATCTGTATAGAAATGAATTGAATCATCTCTCAAAAATTCTTCGTCGTCCCAGGTCGTTCTCGGTGGGATTGAGACTTGGAACTTATTATCAAAAACCAATTGGGGGATGGTGTAGTCGGAGTGACAGGGGATTGATCCGAATAAATTCAGGATTGCAACGTGACCGATGTTGTTATCGGTCCATTGGGAGATAGCTCTCATACGAGTGGCTGCACTGGCGGCCATTTGTTTGCTGAAGATATCTAGTGGTGTGAGGTTAAGGAGTGTATTTAGTGCAGCTGAGGGTGTTGATCTCAGTGCTCCGCTTATACACAGACAGGCTGTTCGTTGGACCTTGCTTAAATTGTCGCAGTAGGTCCTTTTATCTAGAGCGGTCCACCATACCACTACTCCGTATGTGAGTATTGGTCTGATGACCGCGGTGTAGAGCCAGTGGGTGATTTGGGGGGAGAAACCCCATTTGTTACCAATGGCTTTTTTACAGGAAAATAAGGCCACGGTGGATTTCCTGATTCTTTCCTGTATATTGGCTTTCCAATTTAGCTTTTTGTCTAGGATTATACCTAGATATTTGGCTTCGTTTGAAAGTACAAGTGAGATTCCATTTATTGATGGAGTTATTAGTTGAGGAATTTTATATTTCCTGGTGAAGAGAACGAGTTCAGTTTTCTGAGGGTTGACCCCTAGATCACATTTTCCCGCCCATTTTACAAGTTTATTTAGAGCGGCCTGCATCAGGTCCGTAAGGACGTGAGCATGTTTGCCGGACACCGCAATGGAGACGTCATCTGCATATGCAATCACTTTGAATCCCTCAGCTTCTAAGTCAACTAGAAGTTCATTGACTACTATATTCCATAGAAGAGGGGATAGGACTCCGCCTTGCGGTGTTCCTCTACTGACAGATCTCTTTGCAGAGAAGTTTCCTAGAGTAGAGTTGATTCTCCTGCTTTTTAGCATTAGATTTATCAACTCCACTATGGAATCATCTACTTTGAGCTTCGTCAGTGCCTTTGTAATTGCAGAGTTGCTGACGTTGTTGAAGGCGCCCTCTATGTCGAGGAAGGCGGCCAGAGTGAATTCTTTGTGATGGAGGGATTATTCTATAGTACCAGGGTGTGTAGGGCCGTTTCTACAGATTTTCCCTTGCAGTAAGCGTGTTGTGCTGTAGATAACAATTTTGGATCTATAGCTGTACGCAGGTGGATATCAATCAGTCGTTCTAAAGTTTTAAGAAAGATGATAGACTTATTGGTCGGAGATCTTTTGGGTTTACGTGGGATGATTTCCCAGCCTTAGGTATAAACACCACCTTGACTTCTCTCCACTGAGTGGGGATATAGTTCAAGGTGGTACAGCCGATGAGAATTACTTCAAGGACAGGGATAATAATGTCCGCGTCCTTTTGAAGTTCGGCTGGAATTATACCATCAGGTCCAGGGGATTTGTATGGGTCAAAGCTGTTAATGACCCAAACTAATTTTTTTTTTTGAGAGGATTTCTCTTAATCTAGAAGCTTTTGAAGTATCTTCTATTTTTCCACAGAAGTTTCTCCAGGAAGTTCTTTTATTTTTCCTCAGTTGATATTTATAAGTTTTGAGGGATTCCTTGTAGGAGTCCCAGTCTATTGAAGTTTTAGATTGTTTAGCTCGGTTGAAAAGTTTTCTACATTCCTTCCTGAGCGGTTCTAGCCCCGAGCTCCACCACAGTGGTTTCTGTTTTCCTCTTATTTTTATAAGAGGACATGATTTCTGCAGTGAATGGTTAAGGGCAGTGGTAAGATCATTGACTTTTTTGTCTAGATCATGTTTGTTTGTAGGGTTTTGTAAAAGTTCAGGTTTAATAAACTTTTTCAAAATTACCCGATATTTTTGCCAGTCAGTTTTCCGATAGTTTCGGAAGACTGGTTGCTTGAGAGGTTCCTCATTTAGATCAAATTGAATGTATCTATGATCAGCAAAGGAGTGTTCAGTAGATACTTTCCAATTAGTAATCCTATGATGAACCGAGTCGGAGACAAGAGTGATATCTAAAACTTCCTGTCTGTTTTTGGTAATGAATGTTGGTTCATTGCCAATATTACTTACTATAAGGTTAGTACTTAAAATAAAATCAAAAAGTGACTCACCCCTTTCATTTATGTCAGTACTACCCCATACTGTGTGATGCGCATTAGCATCGCATCCAATGATGAGGCAGATCTTCTGCCGTTCTGCTGCAGCGACAATCCTTTTAAATAAGTCGCATGGAGGAGGGCCAGGATGGTCATGGCCGAGGTAAGTTGATACCAGCCAGTAGATGTTGTCACTGGTCTAGTATCTTATTGTGGTTACTGTTTTACTATAACAATTACGTTTTCAACTGTCCAGTACGAGTCAAGATGGACGTTTTTAAGTCTGAAACACACTTTTTATAAAAGTGCACCCCACTAAAGGAGTAACAACAATTGATTGTATTAGGACTACCAATTACAGAAAATACGACCCTTATAAGAAAAGGATACGAACAGGTCAGTTGGTATTGTCATGTTCAGAGGAGTGTTGCAGAGAGCCCAAACAAAAGATATTTTCATGACACATTCAGACGCTATCGTGGAGGAACAAAACAAAATCCGGCCAAAATACTTCTCGTGAATACATTTGGTTGAAATCAAACATGGAACAATCCAAAACCAAATACAGGCTTGCCAACAACTGGAGTCAGAGCAGTTAACTTTAACTTGACTTAACTATGAACGGTCAATGAACCCCAAACGCTGTCTGTACTTGGTACGTGTGCAAACGATGATTTTTATTCAAATGACCGCACACCATACGACATTAAAAACTCTACTAAAAATTTGATTCCCTTTTATGGTAGGAAATTTGTTACCCTTTGTGATTTACTTACAATTGGTAAGGCCTACACTCATCTAAGGCCTCAAATATCTCTGCGCTTAGTTGACAGGTTACAAAACGGAGAGTTTAATGGATAAGTTCTTGGCAATAACTTACTGCTCAACTCTGGGATCTCTTGAACGTCGCATCATCTCCATGCCCTACTCCATTTTGTTAATTTTTTTAATATTTGTCATCGAAACACAACAAAAAATAGATTCGGATAACAATCAGCCATCTATTACCAATTAATTTTTTTTGACAATAAATCGCTGTCTACAATATTGAGCCGGTATTGACACATCTGAGTCCCGGAATTCCGGAATTGAAAAAATCATTCGGGATTACAATCCCTAGTTGTATTGCTCCCTATAAACTATATAAACGCATTCCCGCCTCGGCAGAAATGCTCATATTCATCTTCAGAACTTCCACTCCAGCGGTTAAGAGTAGAAACTGAATGTGAAATGCTTTACCCGTCTGTCTCTTCCCTGCACTAGTATCTGCCATAACTTTAATGGAATGTGCCCTTTTTCAACAATTTAAAGCTACTCATATCCTTCTGATGTGCACGGTAATAGTGTAAAAGAAAGATTTTTCTCTCGATTCTAACATTCATCTTGATTTTGAAATTCATGTTGCGGAGCCATATATGACTTGTCGGGTTTCACGATATCAAAAGGCACTAGCTAGAAGCTTCTTTCGTTAAAATTTGGTGAATTTTTAACCCATTATAGAATATTTTCAGTTATCCTTTAGTAGGTTTTCTTCATCGACTTTCTTTTGCTGCTTATCTATGTACCTACACCATCATGTAGACACTTGGCAGCTGACCAATAGCACTAATTCTCCTCTCCTTCAATGCAGACACGAAGCCCAAAACAATTTGTCAATTGATATTCTCAAAATATCAAAACATTCCCTTGATTTTCAACTAGTAAACGAATTGAAGAACCTTCGCTATAGGTATACAAGTTACTAAAATCTAAACAAACAAAGCAAATCCAATTTTCAACCCCTCAGCCCTCAAGCATAATATCTTAAAAGAAGGGAAATATTACTATTTTGAGATTCCACTCGAATATCATTTATACGATTATACCCCCTAGCCCCTCCCCTACTCGAATGAAAATCCAATCACAACACAACCAAACAACACAAGGTGAAAATGAGAGCTGTGAGAGAGGAATTATTTTCCAAAATCCATCAACACTTCATGAGACCACAAAAGAAGAGTTCAACTACTCTGCAGCCAGATGCAGAATGCTGAAAATGCACTTAATAAATGTTATGTTTTGCCCAGGAGTCAAAGCTCAACTAAGAAATGAAGACAAAATTAATGGTTCTTACGAGCACAACAGTGTCGTTTAAGGTAACCAAAAACTAACTGCTGCAGCAAAACTAAGAGTTGAGTAGAGAATTTTGCAGCAGACAAGTGATTAATTGGAGTTTATTCGAGCACACTTCTTGTTTCATTCCTGGCAATGTTGTTGTTTCATCTTTGCAAAGTTCTTATTTATTAACTCTCAGAGTATATCTTCTGGTTTCATTACTCAATCTTCAACTTAATCCCATGGCATAAGTGAAAGTGGAAGTTAATTTCTTTAAAGTTTTCAGAGACGATTTGCTTAGTTAGAGTCCATTACACTGGATAGACTAATGTTCATACTTTTCTTTGAAATATTAACGAGATACTCAGAAAATGTTGGTTTTCAATCAGGCATACGCATCAGAACTAACCCCATACACAAACACACCTATAATAAAGGCGCTTATGGTGTTGATTGAGTGATATCAACGCGCGCCGCTGTCCTATATACCATATATGTAGGTTAAGTTGATGATTCAATTTTCATGAAGATAAAAGAGCTTTGATAAGGACATTAACACGCTAGCTAGCAAACAGAAAACATAGTTAATACACACAAATACTCTTTCCACTCCGCAATCTGGAGCTGGACTAGGAACCAAACAGAACTCAGAAGGTATACACTGTGCTCTCCAGCTGTTGTTGTCATTTGCCGTAAAGGGCTATTATTCCATTCTCAACGATACAACTGCTCAATTGTAGTCGTAAGAATTTATTTTTATTGGCCAACTTGATTATTGCTGTACAGATCCTTTTCGGAGATAATAAGGCGGCATTTCTTGGCGTTGGATCTAAATAATTGAATATGAGGAGGTGAGGCTGGCCTAAGTATTAATCGATGGTGGGTATTCTTTTAGCATGTTGAATCTCGTTTTGCAAGGCTTTTCGTTGAATAAACGTTTCAATAAAATTCTTTACTGAACACTTCTCTTTGTAGGTATGAAGGTACAACCAAAGGTGTTTCAAAGAAACAAAAAAGAAGAAATTTTATGATGAGAGTTTTACCGTGTGCTATCTTCAATCCATTAGAAATTAGGAGGGAATAAGCTTTATAAGTTGAATATAATACCCGATGACAGCATCCACTTGAAACTTTGAAATGTTAGAGTGTTGATCTGTCTTAGATTAGGGCGATTTTCTTCAGTCGTGGTATTTTTGACAACTTGATTATTTAAACCAGCAAAAGCGATAGCAAACGAGGCTTAACGAGCTCAATATGAATATATTTTTTGATTTAATTTGAGCATATAAGGTGAATGGTAGGTATGTTGGTCTCTATATTTTATACTTATACATACATTCATACATTCATATATAAGTCGAAATACTATTCATATTAGTAATTTACAGAGGATTCCCTTTGATGTAAGACACAACACCTTCTGAAGGATGTAAAACCAATTTAATTATGTATAAAAAGTAAACAAAATAAGACAACCGGATGTACTTCTTGGACACTTTCGATTGTAATAATTTTCGATCAAAATATGTCAAGGAAAAAAAAGCGGAAAATGATAACATATTGTGAACATGCGTGCGTAATATTTTACAAATTTACAGATCATATTTCATGTTAATTTTCAAGAGACAATTTCTATACAGATAGTTCAAAAACCAAAGAAGGCGTTGGGCGCGGGGTGTACTCAGACAGACTGAACGTAAGTTTCTCACTAAGCCTCCCACACCACTGCACTGCAGCGTGTTCCAAGCGGAAATTATGTCGATCGATGATGTCCTATAGTGGATTTTAAAAAACCTGCTATATCCTCAGTGAATATCCTTATCTTCACAGACAGCCGAGCAGGTCTCAAATCATTCGGCGCTTCCACGAACTTAGCAAACGCCCTCACTTGTCGCTTATCTCTAATGAAAATGACTTAACAGTTCAATCAATATTCACCATTTTTCATGGGGCACGCCATTGGGACTGGGAACATGAGTTTGCATACCACCTGCCTGTCGTTTCAGAACTAAAACCTAGGACACAAAGTGAAATGTTGTTTTGACAACCCATACAATTTGTATTGGAAAAAGAAGAAATGGTGTCAGAATAAATAATTTAAATAAAATATAAAATCAAACAAAAGTGATTAAATTACATGCGCATTAGCATCTTAAAATGTTAAAGTTTGAATAAAAAGTCCACACGAGTGATTTGTACCTTCAAAATGTAGGTATTCAATTTGCATTTGAAAAAAACGGCACGCCAATTTTGTATGGGAAAAAATGTAAACAAAGCTCTACGTAGATTTTGTTGAGGGGATGATAAATTTTGTTAAATTTAAGTTTTCTCTGAATTATAAGTGGTCTTAGATATTTTAAACTAACGCACATTCTTGATTGACAGCTTAATTTGTGCTTTTGAGGAAACTTTAATTCATATTTTTCAATTTAAAATTTTGTTCCCAATCACAGCTCGTTTTTGCATTTGCGTTTTGGACACTTCTAGACAACTTTTTGGTTGTACTTTAATTTTATATTTTTCTTTAGACTTTTAACAATCGATTTCAATAAGAATATCGAATATTCGACCGGTAAAACATTCTATTTTTAAACAATTTTGTTGGAAAAGTGGCAATTTTCATACAAAATGTCACTTGTTGTGCCCCAGCTAAGTTCTACTTTTGGCCGCAACGCGTCGTGATGGCCAGTCCCAATAGACTCGACGTTCCATCTGTAGAAGTTCCTTAGACGAAGAGGAAGAAGATAAGATCAAAAGAAAACTGCATCTATTAAAATGAACACATATCTACCCCTTTAATAAAAGCTCCAAATAATTTAATTATGTGAGGTACACTTCGTATGGTATCATAATCAACCTCATACTGGGCTAAGTGTGTCAGTTGTTTTCGTGACAGTGATTAAACCTAACCTAACCTACTTCTAAGTGGGCAATAAAATTCAACGTGAAACTGGACCTCAACCAACATCTTTCGCCAAAAATTTCGATAGCTCTCATGAGCTTTTCACACTATGTCGGCTGAGATCTTCTTCCACAAATACGAGGTCTTCCCCTTCCGCGATTTCACTGCAATGTGCTGTTGAAAACCCGTCGAGCCGAAGCGTTAGTGTCCACTCGTTCTACATGTCCCAGCAATAGATGCGTATTTTTCTAGCAATGCTCATGTCTTCGCCACCTCATGCAGTTCGTTGTTGAATCTTCGTCACATGCCTAGGGGATCAAAGATCATTCGGAGTATTTTTCTTTCGAAACTACCATTTCTATAAGGTTCATGCTTCCGCGCCGCGCCGTAAAGCAGGACTGGGATGATCAAAGTCTTCTAAAGGATTACCTTGGCTTTTTTGAGAAATTTTCATTTCTTAATTTCAAGAGGATCTAACCATGCAGCTTTCGGCAGGAATAATTCTCGGAGTGATCTCTTCACTGATGTTTTTTTCCGTGTCTATGGCGGATCCTAGCTAGGCGAAGTCCTGTACTACCTTGAAGTTGTGTCTGCCAAATATGACATTTTGTTCAATTCATCGATGTTCTGAGTTTTTGTTTGATGTTTGTTTTATCCTCATTTTCCATCGAAGCCATTTTTGCCGCTTCTGTTTCGATGCTCGCAAAAACACCTATGACATCGCTCATGCTTCTTCCCATTACGTCAACATCGTCTGCGCAAGCGAGTAATGTAACAGACTTTTGAAAGATTAATAGCTTTACACATCAAGTAATGCGACAGTTTTTCACCTTGCCTAAATCTTTTTTCGACATACCTACAGGGTGATTTGCATAAGGTGTGACAAAAAGATAGGGTGTGTAGGTTGGACCTAGACAAGCAAGAAATCGTATTGGGGGGCATTTTCCCCCGTTTAGGCGGGAGGGGCAATTTAAGAAAAAAATCACTTAAAACGGAAAAAACTTATTTAAAAATAACGGTAATACCTACAGAGTCGTGCTATATCATTTTGAAAAGCCAAAAACCTATTCATTAATTTAAAATTTAAAATAAGTTGTTCAAATGAATAGTTTTTGAAAAATTAATTTTCAAAGTCAAAATTTTGAAAAAAAAAACATAATTTTTTTTTTCAAACCATTTTTTTTCGAAATTTTACGTTATTAAGCAGTATTTTATATCAGTATCTTATTTTCAATGCTCTTATTTATTTTTGATCAAACACAAAAAACCGGATGTCAAAATAACCTGTAGTTTTTGAGAAAACCAAAAATTACAAAAACGACTTTTTTCAATTTTTTTTTTTTAAGTTTTTTTTCGTTATTGGATTCTTAAGTGAATTTACGAAATAAAGGATGAATTTTCTCTTTACTTTTTTTCACTTAAGAATCACTTAAGAATCCAATAACGAACAAAAAACTTAAAAAAAAAAAAATAGAAAAAAGTCGTTTTTGTAATTTTTGGTTTTCTCAAAAACTACAGGTTATTTTGGCTTCCGGTTTTTTGTGTTTGATCAAATATAAATAAAAGCATTGAAAATAAGCCAGAAAAATACTACTTAAATACGTAAAATTTTGAAAAAAAATGGTTTGAAAAAAAAAAAATTATGTTTTTTTTTTTTCAAAATTTTGACTTTGAAAATTAATATTTCAAAAACTATTCATTTGAACAACTTATTTTTAAATTTTAATTAATTTATAGGTGTTTGGCTTTTCAAAATGATATAGCAGGACTCTGTAGATATTACCGTTATTTTTAAATAATTTTTTTTCCGTTTTAAGTGATTTTTTTCTTAAATTGCCCCTCCCGCCTAAACGGGGGAAAATGGACCCCACCCCTCTCCCATACGATTTTTTGCTTGTCTAGGTCCAATCTACACACCCTTACTTTTTGTCACACCTTATGCAAATCACCCTGCATAAATGGTTTTGGTTATTTCTTTGACGATCTTGACTGAGCAGCGTGAATTCCTAAAAGTCATCATACATAGTGGTACAATTTTTGCAGGAAGGCGAAAACTAGTCCACATTGCCAATATTGTTGGCATCTTCTGTAACAAAGAGTGTGAGGACTATTTTTTTTTTGTTACAAGAAATTCTAGTTGTTTTTAAGGAGTTTAGAACAAACCTGGTCCTTCCTAGGTAAGGAAGGACCAGGTTTGTTTGACAACACTACAAGTTGTCAAAAAAAAACTGGAATTTCGCTTCTCAAAAAATGTTAACCCACGAAATCATCCCACATCTCTCCAATTTGATGAAAATACATGCCATTTGATAACCCTGTTCGTTACCTGTACTAGCCTCAGGAAAAACCTAGGGCTGCTTCAGATTGCAGTTTTGGAGAAACCGTGGGGGAACTGAGGGCTCAAAAAACACTCCATTAGACATTCAAGGGATGTTTACAATCAAAAAATATATGTGGTGACCACAGAGCAAACACAAGTATTCAACGAAAAAATCAGATAGTTATTTAAACTCGAACATAAGAAAAAGGAGTTTCCCTATCAAAAAAAGGCGTCAGTAGCCATTTCGTAAGTAATTAGCTACGAAAGAAATATGTCAACATATTTCGTATCGCGCTGCGTTGAAGCTGTATCGTAGATCCAGAATTACATTGATCGGGTATTGTTTGTTTTGCTTACTATTTCCATAGACACTTTGACGTGGCAGGATCGTTCTGAATCATGCTGCTAGCTTTGTTGTGGTTTTATTTGTCTGTCAGGCGTTGAAATGAAGCACATTTCTCTATTTTTCTGCAATATAAAGCCAGTACAGATTGCTGCGGCGCGGGGCGCTTTATAAACGAGAGTTTTATTTTTTTCTGTCGGAAGGTACTGAGGCACGCATAACAATTAAGGGAGCTGACGTTCAAACGAAAACCCGTTTCATTGCTGGGTTCTGTCAGATCCATCATCCATGTGACAAAAGAAAACAATTTTTCTCTCACTTCCTACTGCATCGTCATTTCTTTTCAATTCAAATCAACCCCTACCAGTAATTGCGAGATAAAGCCGGTAAAAGGCTTGATGCTATGACTCTGTAAAATACTTAACATCACCCCGGTATGTACCATTAATGACCTTCCATTAAAGAGGTACAATTCAATTGAACTTCTCATCCATCTACCTGCTGCTTATGTTCAAGTTTAAACATGGAAACAAACAGAGCATTCGAATGCTGCAATAAATGTACAGCGCCGCTGACTAACCCTTCTTGTCTATGCTACAGTGCCTAGGTATATCAGTTTCTCCATTGCAAAACTTGTCAACATCCACCGCACAACAGCTTTTTGGCCAAAAGCCAACACAGCGAATTTTCTTTCATGCCTCTTTTAGAAAAAGCCTGGGAAAAACAATGGATAACTGTAGTTGGAAAACTATTCATTTCACAATCTAATTTTTTTTTTATTTGTTTTTGTTTTTTCATTTTTTTTGCTCTTTTTTGTGCTGTGCTTTTGGCTCACAATGATTCCGCCACGACTACGACGACGACGACGCCCGCCCATAGTTTTTCCATTCTTCTTCCGGTTTTAAATTCAACCCCGTAACGAACATAACATCCTCGTTTTCATTGTTTGTTCGGGATAATCCCACTAGTACATTCAGAGACAACCATTTTGGGACGAAAATGAGGTCATTAGGAGCAGTGGCAGCTGAAAGCATTTACCCTATAAAAATACAGCAATCAACTTTCTCCGTTTCATCCTCGCCGCGTAACCGATTCCACTCGTTTATGAGGTGAAAGGACGACGACAGCGCGTGACAAGCACATACAACGAACGAGGACGCCGACTACAACGATGACGCGAACGCGAACTGCTAAAGCGTGCTGAGCGAGCTAAGGGTAAAATTGTGTAGAAAAGAACTTCGCTCTATGTGATGTTTTAATTATGACTTTGCCTCTGGATATAAAATGCACTGGTTTAAATCTCCCCTTCCACCAACCCCACCACCCCCCCTCTCCATTGTTTTTTTTTTTACATTCTTACGCTATCTTCTGCTCTTCTCTAATACGTACGATTTACCATTCTGCGTTCTAGTCTTTGTTGAACAAAGTTTTTTGCTACACTGTCTCTGTTAAGGTTGCCGTTCGCTTTGCTAAATTAATCGCGGCCGGAATTATGAAAGATATTATAAAATAATAGGATAGAACGCACTTGATGCTTTGGCATGGGCCAAGTTCCGCGCCCAGGAGGAAGAAACAACTGAAAAAAAGCTTTGTGACCTTGAAAATAGAAGTCAAGGTTGTAATCTGTTAATTCACAAAAAAAATCTCAAACGAATTAATTATGCAAATTACTGCGCTGGCTAGGCGAGTAGGTATTCTTATCTTAGTATACAGACTGGAAGGTTGTAGGTACGAGTGCTGTTTTGCTCCTCGGACAAAACTGAACAAAAGAAATTTATTTATAAAGACTTTAAGTGGCTGTTCAACTTAAAGTTAATTTGATTGTGGATAAGGCCTTTTCTGTTTGATTTTTTTCTTTTATTTTGTATGTGCGTTTAAAATAAGTTGTTGAGGAGACTAGAAATTCTATTAGTGAAATGATACGGAGGAGCAACAACTGGCTTTTTGAAATGTGAAGGAACAAGAAAAACAAGGACAAGTTTTTTTTGCGCTTTAAATAGCTTCCGTTGAGAGAAGATCTGTGAAATAGGGAACTTTTCGGATCTGCAAAAGGAAGTAGTGTCGCCACCATTGAACATACACTAAGAAATATTCGTAAATAGGAGACTTTGCTCGTCATGTATGATTCTATAATTCTTTTTATAGATATTGGTAACTTCTCTGTATAACAATCTTCCTGTAGCTTACTCCAAACCTATGTTAACAATTCAACGTTCAGCAACTGCTCCTTCGACCACTTTCAAAACTGACAATCTCGGTTCTGATGAATTTTTGTTTCAACGGAAATAAATACCTATCGTCTTATTGTGTATCCTTCAAAATCAAATTCAATTTCTTGGAAGCAGATGGTCTTCAAATCAAACGGACAACTTTATGATTGAGTACTACAACAAGTACAGTGCAAGATAACCAAAAATGGTGAATATACGGAATTTATTCCTGACCATTAGGTAATCACGATTCCATAGTAATACATCAATGAAATTTCTATTTCTATTCGGAGCTTGTATCCACTGTCGGTAAGCTGAGTGGCATTTGAACTTTGAGCAAATGATGTGTAAAAGTACGAGTACATCCAGTGCACGTCTGTTTGAGGACAAATCAAATGAAGACAATCAAACGAAGAAAAGAAGAAAAGAAAATACTGCTTCCATTAGAAGGTTTGCAGGAACTATTTGGTTTATAACTTGAACAATGACTTTTCGAGGTTTATTTATTTTCGATGGACAAAATGCCAAGTTGCCTAGTTAATGAATGATAAGGACTCTTTCCCTTCCAGAGTTTATTGAGGTTTCACCGTTCGAAGCTCAAACTATAAAATTTTTTTCAAAAAGTATTTTTCAAGTAGTTTACTTTTTAAATTTTTCAACGACCTCTAACTAAGCACTACATTTTCAGTAACAGCAATTATTTACAAAAAAAAGTTTAAATTTGGACCTGGAATGCAATAGTGCCATGACCCAGGAATGAAAAATTCGGAAGAATTGATACCCTTTTAAATTAACAGATTTTAGTACAATTAGCAGACTTAACGTCTTTAATGTATTTCACGAAAAAAAGAAATTAAAAAACGTAAATGAACTAATTGAAAACGAAGTTCACAATTTGCTTTGAAATTAGCCCACATCATCATGCGTTCGTTTTCAGACCCGAAGTTGTAAGAAACAGTAACAACCTAAATGTACAATTTTTCACAAATAATAGAACCCTAAATATGCTCTTTTACAAGGGAGTTCAAATATTTAGTAGTCTTCCAAATGTTGTACAAATCGAAAATAATATAATAAGGTTTAATAACAAAATAACTAACTTTGTAAGAAATAATTATTAAATTACATTAATTTTAAAGTTTATTTATATATTAAAATTGTAAAACAGCTTTACTAATGCTAAATAAACAATAAACATATATCAATCAATGAATCAATCAATCAATCAGCAAACTCATTACAATTTTGACTTCTAAGAAATGCGCCATCTAGAGGTATCCTTTCAAATCGTAGGCCATCTTGGTTGTTTCTCCTCAATGTTTTAAGAGAAAATCAGTAGCATACCTCAATGCACGAAACGAATTGAGTTTCTTTGCGCTTTAACAACGTAAAGATTGAAATCTTATTTCCAATGGGAGTGCTGTAGACCCAAAAGAGCATGATTTTTGAAAAGAGGCTTTATCCGAAATAAATCACAAACCACAAGATTCCTTTTTGCAAAAAATTCGTGAAGCTGGCATCTTAGTGCAGCGTTCACTTACCATAATGTGGTGGCTGCTGTATCCGAAAGTGCTAGACTTAATTCACGAACACGTTTCCACATTTCGGTCAACAGAGGGCGTCACAGGTTCAAGTTTACCTAACTAAATCTAATCTTAAGGCTTTCGATGAACTGCGTGTATTTAGTTACACATATATTCCTTAGATGTGTACACGCTTATCAAAAAGCTACTTATCTACACGTGTTAAGTGACGTTTAATTTGTAAATAAAAATACACGTGTAGTTAAACAAAGAAAGGAATTTTTTGAATTATTTGACGGGGTGTGATTTGATCTAGAACCAAGCATCATTTGTGCATTAAAATATTATGAGAAGAAAATCCTGATTACTTTTTGTAGGTATAAATTTTGGAACGTTCTTGAATCACCATCGCATGTCCTCTAATTTGCCTCTAAAGGGACCCCAAAAATCAGTTCTTCTGCTCTGTGCTAATTAGATATGTTTTTGTTTGTGATTCAAATTTATTTGAAAAGTAAGGCGCAAACTGTGACAGCTCCATAGAGATCAGTGCACAAAAGTTCAATTTGAAATTTTGTGTAAACAAAAAAAAACTGTTGCTTTTCATAAAGTAGCTATTTGGTACTGTGATAAGAAAAACGCATTTTGGGTGTGTTTTTATGTTTTCACCTAGATATTGATATCTCGACAACGAGGCTTGATATCGGAAAGTCTTTTTCATTTTGGCATTATTTTGGCCTAACTTAGATCAATTCATTGTCCAGTTTCGGCGCTTGCGCCAAATTTACACAAAACTTACATTAAAATGCAGGACATAGTTAGTAAAAAAATTCAACAAAAATATTATTTATTCCAAAAGTTCCTGCAAAACATTTTTTTCTACTTCAAGCATCGATATTTCGAAAACGAAGTCAGTTTTCGAGAAGTTTACATTAGCATTTGAGTTTCATTTTAGCCAAAGACTTTCTTGGTGTTAACACGTTTATTATGTTTATTATGTTTATTAATTCGCGACGAAAAAGAAAAGGCAGGCCAAAACACTCCTGGTACAAGCAAATGCAAAAACAGCAGCATTTGGTTGGCCTCAGACATGGAACAATCCAAAACCGGGAGGCTTGCCAACGCTTTCTGAGGTCAATGCGGCGTACCCCACAGGCGGATCACTAGTGTGAAGCAGAAAAGTGGGAGAGTTGTGATCGCTTCAAGATCACTACTCTTAACGCCGGAAATGAAAATAAAAAGAAGAACACGTTTAAACACGTTTATTATGTTTATCTGGTAACAACCCTCCGTAGATCCTTTAATTTTGTTGAATCCAACTTCTTTGATTTAAATAACATCTCTTCAACATGGACTGGTGTAATGAACTTTTGTCTTTAGATCTGCAAACAATGTATAATCGCTTCATTGAGATATTAGCATAATGGGTCTCGATAAGTTTACCCCTCTTATGCATAATAAAAGGTCTTTTGAACCACCGTGAAGTAATAAACAGCTCAATAATCTTTTAAAGCTTAAACGTAAGGCTTATGCAAAATACAAGATATCAAAAAATCAAGCTATATCATAATTTTAGTAAACTTCGTAAAAACTTTGTCATCCTCAGCAAATTTCTATACAGATCATATACATATCTTGAATATCGAGAGTAATATAAAAAATAGCAAATCCTTTTGGTCATATATCAATTCGAAAAGAAATTCTATAGGAATTCCGAAATCTATGTTTTATAGAGATGTTAAGTCTGCTGATTTAAACTCAACGGTAGACTTGTTTGCTGAATTTTTCCAATCGGTTTATTCTGCTTCTAGATTCAATAGTAGCTCATTGAATAATGTGGTGAATAAAATTGATCTTAGAAGTATCCAATTGATCCACGAAGAAATTATAACTGATGCCATTAATTCTCTCAAGCCAAACTCAAACCCTGGTCCAGATGGCATACCTGCCACAGTTCTCAAAAATTGTTGCAATTCAATGTATCTACCGTTGCTCACTATTTTCAATAAATCACTTCAGGAAGGTTACTTCTTAGAGGAATGGAAACTATCGTATCTCGTGCCCATTCATAAATCTGGTGCTAAGAATAATATTGAAAATTATAGAAGTATCTGTAAACTTTCTGATATTCCTAAATTGTTTGAAAGTTTAGTGAAAGGAAAACTTGATTTTCTAACATCCAAATTTTTGTCACCAAAACAGCATGGCTTTGTATCTGGTAGGTCTACTGTTACAAATTTAGCGCATTTTGTATCTTATGTCACTCATTCCATGGAGGAAAAACTTCAAGTAGATGCTGTGTACACCGACTGCAGTAAGGCTTTTGACTCTGTCAACCACCAAGCACTTCTGAAAAAGCTTGAAGTACTTGGATTTTACTCTTGTTAGCTAAGTTGGTTGGCATCTTACCTCTCTCGTAAATAAATAATACCTGCTCTAGGAAAATTATTTGTTCATCAGGTGTTCCTCAGGGAAGCCACCTTGGCTCCCTCCTCTTTATTATCTTTATTAATGATATTGTTTCAGTCATTAGACATTGTGATTGTCTGATTTACGCAGACGATTGAAAACATTTCTTAAAAATTAAAACTTTTGAAGATTGTTAGTTGATTCAGTCTGACCTTAATGGCTTTGTCAAATTGGATCCATATAAATGGTCTAAGGCACAATATCAAAAAGTGTAATACAATCTCTTTCTCACGAAAAACACTCAATCTTTTATTTGACTATGCTATCGATTCTAACCCATAAATCGTCTTTCACAAATTAATGATTTAGGTATTATACTTGATTCCGCCTTTTCATTAAATTACATTTTGAATACCTAATCATTAAATCCAACTCGTTGGTGGGATTCATTAAGCGAAATGCAAAGGATTTCAGAGATCCTTATGTACTTCTTTGTTTATATAATTCTCTTGTTAGATCATTTCTAGAATATTGCAGATGTTATTTGGAACCGAGCATATAACGCTCGTTCTATCCGACTAGAAAAAATTCAAAAGAAATTCACAAAATTCATATTTATGCTGTGCTACCACATAAAGTGTCCATCTCTTCTTGCACTGGTTGCTAGAACACTGAGAGCTAGAATTATAATTTTTTTGAACGCAAAAAACCAGGTTTGGAAGTAATGCGCCCATATCCAGATCAATTGTTTCTTTCAATAAAGTGTCTTTAAATAGTGATTTTTTATGCCTTACACGTGAAGATTTTAAATTCCGATTATTGTACTTAATTACATTTTAAGTTATTTTTGTAGAGCCTACAATTTAATTATGTATATGTATCTGTTTGCTGTAAAACTGCTTGTAGATAAATAAATAAATATATAAAAAATAAATATTGGTCTTTACTTAAAGTAAATTAAATCTAAAATTAAATCTAAATCAGCACATTTTTGGATTATTTGGAAAGGAGAAGTGTACCCATGTAAAGCACCCAAGAACCCACTTCAAACAGAAAATTAACATTCGAAATGAAGCTATGGCCATTTCACCCGAAATTTTGCGAAAAGCAATGCAAAATATGTTAAAAAGATCGCATAGTTATGTGAGAAGCGGAGAAGGCTGCCACTTACAGGACATCATTTCTGAAAGCTAATCAAAAAAATTTGGTAGCAAATGGGTTCCCCATAAGATGAGTAACATTTTGAAAAAATAATTGAACGTACTTCTAAACATATATTTGAGTTATTTATGTTGCTAGATCTATAGATAAAAAAATAAGGTTGTACAACAGTATAATCGCATCTCAAGTCTCAACCAACCTAAAAATTGAGAGAAAGTTTTTTCGTGGCAGTGAAATTTTCCTCCTAGGACTTACCAACTCCTGGCGAAAGGCCATACCTTGTATTAGTTTTTCAAACGTGATGTCGAAGGGGTTTCACAATTTGGTAATAATTTTGTAATTCAACAGAGCAATGAGGCTTCTTCATTTGCATCACTTCAGCAAGTACGTTGAAATGCCATTGCCATAGTTATACCTGAAAAAGCTCAATAAAGTTGTTCGCAAAAAGGCTAAGGTGCTAAACCAGAGATAGAGCACATGATGACGGACGTCATCTTCTTTGTTACAAATATTTCAAACGAGTTGATGCATGTTTTTGAAAAACTTTGCCTTGTAGCCTTCCACCCGAACGGTTTTTTCGAACTAAAAGAGGGTACCACACGCTGACTTCCTTTTCCACACCAATCGATATGATATTATGATTCAAATCAGAAATTTGCTGATTTCGATCTGAAAACGTAGGTGGTCCACAAGATCTTGGAAAATTAGGACAAAAAGTTTAACCGGACACGAAAAATTAGGTTATCAGGAATCAGGAGACACTTTCAACATCGTAAATGCCTGAAAGACCAGATGTTCGAAAAATGAAAGTTTTTCTTTTATTTCATTTTCCTTACATTAACCAGGTTCACTGATACACAGTTCAAACCCCTATACCAAAGACTAGGCATTAAGAAAATGCTGTTAGCCAACAACTGCTTAAACTTTTTAAAGATGGAATTGTAAAAGCTATTATTTACTTATGTTGCAACAAAATTTCCCAAAATAGGAAGAAGAGAAGAGAACGTAGTCATGGCATGACTATTCCTCGGACTCCACGTTTCTTCAATATCCTCATTTTCTTATCGTATAAATAAATGAACCCTCTCCGGAATGTTCAACAACACTTTAAAATTGTCTATCAATTAGAATCTTATTTTCAATTTGTATTGACAGAGGCTCCTATAAGCCTAGCAAAACTTTATTTTATTGCCTCCTGTCTACAATGTGAAGTTCATAAATTCATTTTTAAAATAAATAAATCAACCAACCGAGTAAAAAACCAAAACAAAAAGCTATGTTGGTATATCTAAACAGAGTTTTATGATTTATGGCCGCTAAATAGGAAAATTTTTGAACGAAAAAAAACTTTTCTTTTGGTGTTTGTGTGTTGAAAAAGAAAAAAAAACAAGAGGATACAATGTTTGGAATACAATTTATCAGTTTTCGGAATAAAAGGATAAAAGTCCTTCAAAAAGATCTAATTGTTTTATTGAGGTTACTTTCATGTTGAGCTCAGCTATTTTAGATAATTTATTGCTATTGCTTTGTGACATTGGGTTCTTCAACTTACATTAACGGCGCCCAGAACTTTAAATTTTGCCAAAATACATACGCAGTTCGGTGCTTTTATATTGAAATCATTTGTTAACGGTATCAAATATGAAATCTGCTTGACAAGTGTGTGATTTTATTTTACTATACTTTGTCAATTCAAATGAATATGATCATTGTTGATGTAAAACTTGGACTCCTAAGGGAGGCTTGAGTGCTAATGATCAAATCTAATGAAAAACGAAAAATTCAGTGTCTACCGATTGGAAATTCATTAAGAAAGTATTCACAACCTCTTGATTTGCGTGTTAATTATAAAAAAAAATTCACTCATGCGTGCATATCTTCCTTACAGCCATAGAAGGAAAAGAGCAACTCTTCGCAGAAAAAGTTTCCGATCCCAATAAGCACTTTCGAAAGTGCTGAGGCCAGAGTGTCCTTTAAAAACCAGAGAAGAGAGATGGTCTTTCAAGAAAAATAAAAACTTGGTTCAGTCATACTGGCATGATAGGGTTATGGTATACTGACATCAAAGTATCGGGAAAGAAAAAATTGTTAGGTCGTCATAAATAGAAAAAATTCTTTTCAGCTTTGAATATGGGTTGCTTTCTTGACATAATTCCAACCCCTCAAAAGATGTTTTTCATTTTGTCTATTGCAAATGATAGGAGCCCTCCGCGAAGATTTCAAATTGAGCAAGTCATTGCTGTCCCTGTCCCTGGTAGACTATTTTCAAAAATTGATATCAATAAATGAAATTATTTACACTGACCCTTTTTGCTCCTATTGACAAGGGTAGCGTAATGTCTTCAAATCAAATAAAACGCCATTAAATAAAACGGTTAAAGAATCCAAAGCCAGTTCATTAAATTTCACAACAAAAGTAAAAACAAATTCAATTAATTAATTAGTGGTGACAGTGTTTTTGAGTAGGGACTCTTTCATTTATTAAATTATTTACTAGGCCATGTTCAAGAATCTAAGGAAAGAGTGAAAAACAAATCAGTTTTTACACCAGTCACATATTCTCAATATTAACTTTCACTCGAAGTATCCAACAGGTTAGATGAGAGAATAAACCACACCTAAGAGGGCAATTCAAATCCTGCCTCCGGAGAATGCACAAAATTGAAATAAAAAAAAAACAAAAAGACAAAAAGACACTAAGCCTTATTATGAGTTTCGCGTGAACAGCATTCCCCTCGAAAAAGATACCATTTCACTTTTCTTTTATTATGAGTTTCGGGGGAAAATTTTCCATGTTCGAAAAATTTCCCTTATTATGAGCTATTTCTCCACGTGAAATGTGAAAACGTTGAGAGCAATTTATTTCACTTATTTTTGTGAGGCGAACAAGTGAACAACAAAAGCGGAAAAAGTGTAAGTCTGGAGTTTTGTTCAAGGGAAACTCATAATAGCTTTTAAAATTCCGGGCGAACAAAAATGTTCCTGGCGAAAAGCTGTTCACGTGAAATTCGTAATAAGGCTGACTAATTCCGCTGTCAGGCAGTTTGCCCCATTCAAATTTGACGGTGATAAAGAAGCTTGCGACATGCAAGCTTAAATCAACTAAGGACGGCAGGTGCTGATGTCATTTATGAAGAACTTTTCAGGGCAGTTTGGGATACGTTGGAAAAGAGCACTTTCCAGTTGATCTACATAATATTGTCGGAAGAAGCATGTCGTATATATTCTATAAATGTTCGTAAAAAAGTGAGAACCTCACTATTACGCCTATTAAAGAAGAAACAAACTCCCTAACGTTGCATATAAGATCTATAGAAAAGTCCACGAACGGACAAATTTTCATACTACCTATCTTTTTTTAAAAATCCCATTGCTACAATATCGATATACTCGATACATTTTAATCTATTTCAAGACATCGAATGACATAGTATTTATAAATAGGATGTATGTATGTATGTATGTATGTATGTCCGGTGTAGACTCCTAAACCCCCCAACGGATTTTTATGAAATTTTCAGGGTAGACAAAGTTTAGTCCAGAGATGGTTCCTGTTAAGGTTTGATCCCCATATTCCCACAGGAATGGGGTTGGGAATGGAAAATTAGAAACTACTTCACAGATTTCAAAAATTCTTTCAGCACTAGGGGTGCTACATTATCTCCCTTCATCAGTTACTTAGACTATATTTCATCCCTTTAATCGCACAGGAACAGAAACGGGAACCTTGAAGTTACTTGATCGATTTAAAAAATTCTTTCAACTCAAGGATGTTACATTATCCCTCAGTGACATAGACTTACATTTCATTCACAATATTTCCACGGGAACGGAAGACTCCCACAGGAACGGGGTTGGGAACGGAAACTTAGAAACTACTCCACAGATTTCAAAAATTCTTTCAGCACTGGGATGCCAAATAATCCCTCAAGAACTTGGCGTGTATATTTTATCCCTATTATCCAACGTGAACAGAAACGGGAACGAGATCGGGAACCTAAAAGTTACTTGACCAATTTCAAAAATTCTTTCAACTCTAGGATGTTACATTATCCCTCAGTGACATAGATTTATATTTCGTTCACATATTTCCATGGGAACGGAAGATTCACACAGGAACGGGGTTGAAAATGGAAACTTATAAACTACTGGACAGATTTCAAAAATTCTTTCGGCATTAGGATGCCACATAGTCCCACAATAAGAAAGATTATATTTCACCCCCGTATTCCCACGGAAGAGGAAAAACGAGAACGGGAACCATAGAACTACAGACCCGAGCAAAGCCGGGCGGCTCAGCTCGAGCTGTACAGAGTGCTGCTTTTTCAAGTTCCAAAAAGAACACACCAAATCATTTGCAGTCTCAAAAAGCGTTACGCGACTTTTTGAATTCATAAATTGTCAAAACTTAAACGTCAACACCAGAGACATAATCGTCCAACGTAATGAATATTTGCAAAAAAGGGAACCACCTTCTAGAAAAAATATCCATACGTCAAGTGATTCTTACAGGGACGTACGATCGAGCCTTATGATATCGCTCTATGCTCTATCGGCAGAATAAAATAGTTGGTGCTATTTTATTTGCTGTAATTGACTTTCAGAAGGTAGGCAACGGCTGTTGTGAAAAGCAGAAGACTCAAGACGTTTCATTGTTTTACAATTATTGTGGCTTGTAAGTCTTAGGTGACTCCAGCTGGACTTACTTCAGTAACTGTACAACAAGCATGTTCTTCAAGCAATCTTGGTGTTTTTCAATTAAGGTCTTTACTTTGAATTGCATACGCGATTTGCATCTTTTGTTCACTTAACCGCAAGCCGCAAACAACTCTCGTTGGTCATCAGAAAACAGTCGGCTTCACAATATTTATTGTGTGATCTTCACTTCAAATTCTCAAATCATCAAAATTTTTGTGTCTTAAACCCACCTTACATTTGTACATTGGTTAGGAGTTAACCTTCTATAAATTGATGTGGCAGCCTGTCGCCTGTTACCAAATATTGTAGCATTGATCATATGCTATCTAAACGCGATGTCCTCCATCTTTACCCAATACTCTTAAAGCACCTCATTTTATTGCAATCGCTTTTTTTGACTTCTTAGCCACCCTACAATCTTCGTCGACTGTGGTGTCTGGTACTTTCGCAAAGTGAGGTGAGGATGATGCAAAATGTCATCTAAGCACGTTGCGAAGAACTTCACAATAATATCGCTAGTTTCGCAAAATTTGGTCATTCATAGGTAAGAAGCTGCCAATTGAGCATCGCTAGTGGACTTTGTCGAGCTAATCGCCGAAGTGTTTTTTTTCCTCAGACAGCTGTTTTAAAAAAGGTTGCTTTCTTAATCAAATTGCTTTGCCTTATCTCCTAAACAGCTTTGTTTGCATCAGCAGACGGAAAAAAGCTTTCCAGCTCTCCATACTAATGCCCTATTTGCTAGTTTCTCGGATTTGTTAGTATTTTTTCTTCACATTTTTAACAGCTTCAGAAGCAAAAATGTTTTTCCACGGGTAACGCCTTCCGCGAGGAATGGACAAGACCTCCGATAGTAAACTCATTGCCATGAAAGCGCTTTCTCGATTAGCTTTCGGTACTAGCATAAAATTGTAGATCCTCTCTATTCCTTCACAAGGCGTGGTTGTGAAAAATGTGCTAGGCTCTGATGCTACTCGCTTTGTTGCTCCACCATTTTTTTTTAAATTAAACCTCGGAGTCTAACACATTTCGGGGACCTACAACTCTAAACCGATTCCGAACGGCTACGTAAGAAAACGCTTTTCATGGCAGTGTAATTACTATCGGAAGACTTGCTGATTCCTCTCGAAAGGCGATAACCGAAGACAAGCAATTTAATGTTTCTGAAATTCAAACTTCGGAACTCCTAAGACATGCTAACTTTTTCGCCTTTATCACCACTGCATTCCATCTTTAAAGGATTAATCATCTGTTCATGGAACGCCACATCCTTTCTATGTTCTTAATTTGTTTCACCTTCGGGAAGATAATTTTCCGGTCAACACCTTTTTATAATTATTAATGAATATTCATGTAGTTTTTTTTAGTATGCACATAAACTTAAACATACAAAATGAAAAATGGGGCTCCAATGAGATCAGCAGTTGAAAAAATAAGAAAAAGAAAAAAAAAAAATTCAAGAAGAAATGAAGCAACGACCACGATGGACGGTCCAATCCTGAAAACAGAAAAAAAAGAGAAGAAAAAAGATGGAGGAGAGTTAAATGTAATTAAGTTGAGAATGCTCCACATTTTTTATTTTGCTTTTTCACCTTGAGCTCTGGCCACCGCAAATGTAGTCCAGTTTTGATCCACCTATCTGCTGCTCACCCACCAGTCCAGGGTCAGGTGTGCTTTTTTCGGGTAGAAAATCATAAATTTGCTTGAGGCATCTTTCCATTTGTGCTGCAAATAAAATGAAGAAAAGAATAAATTTATTATTTTGAAAATATGCCGCCTCATCCTAGGAATTACAAGTAACTACTGGCCGTGCGCTGCCCTAGGTCGCTATATAAGCATTGTTTTGTGGTTCTATTTGGTGGGGGTTTCACTGAAGAAATCTTCAACCTTTTTTTTCAAAGACAGCTATAGGAGTAGAAGTATCGTGGTGGAGGTTTTGGAAGGCAGTATCTGGTACTCGTATCTCTCGTTCTAGTGTTGGTTTTGAAATAGTTGCAGTTTTCTGGGATATTCTGTTACTTTTTTTTTTTACTTTCAGGATGATAAATTAGTTTCTGGTTTTGGGATGAAAGCAAAATGAGGGTTGAGGGTAGAGGGTTGAGGATTGTGGTTGGTGGATGTTGCGGAATTCCTTTCAGGGATGGTGAGTTTTTTTTATTGGTTTCATTTTGCTATTTTTTATGACTCTGTTCTACTAAGCACTTGGCGGGTGAATTACAAGCGCAATTTCACAATTTTATTTGTTTGAGGATTTTCTCCTTACTAGTTTTATTTTTCCTTGTTTTTATATTCTTGCCGACATTTTTTTTGTTTTGTTTTGTTATTCTTTTAGTGTTTGTTTGGTGGTAGCGCTTGCTTTGTGCAGGGATTTGCGATGAGTTGCTGTTTGTAATTGGACTTGTGATTTGCGGCGGTGATTGCTACTTTTGAAGTGTTTTGTAGAATTTGCGGTGGGTGGGTAAGAAGAGGAGATGGACTTTTATGTGTGGTTAATCTAATTCAGTAACGGCTCGAGTTTTGCCTTATGTTTAAGATGGCAATGTTTTATTGTGCTGCGGAACTCTCAAATGCTACTCGCTTAAGCATTTCACATTCTAGGCTTGGAAATCTAAAGTCATCATCAACGTACATAACTTCCATAGTTAAGATTCATTTTTATGAACCGCATTCATAAGATCAATCGACTTCACCACTGTAGCCCTAAAGCAAATTTTATTGAGAAACACAGTTATACCTAACAGTTTTGGAAACAATAGCTATTTGTTGTAAGTCCCAAAATGGTTCTCTGCTCAATGCATACCCTTCGATAAATTAAGCCTACCATATTCATTAAAAGAGTATAGAAAAAAACGAACTTTACACACATTCAAGCAGGTGCAAACGTTACTGTTGGAAAAAGCTGTAACTGATGATAATAATGCCAAAAATGACAACAACTGTTTGGGTTTTTGAAGCCATGAGTCTATTCCAAAAAGCCCTGGATTCTTACTGCCCTCAAAGAGAATGTCCGACAACAATGCTATAGAAGATGCCATAAATCGGTCCTCAATAATTTATCAATATCGGTAAACTGCTGATACAAATAAACACAATCCCAAAGACTAGTCAACCTTTTTATGGGTACCCAAAGCACAGATGAGGCTGGTAAAAATGTGATTGCGCTGAACTATCAATAAAGTAGAATCGTGAAGTAAGTATTAAGGTACATGAACCTGAAATTTGCTGCATTTTGTGTAACTGATGTAGCACATTGGATTATTTAGGCAGCTCCGTACCCTCTTCATATTTGGGGGATTTAAAAACGAAGAATTTGCTAGTGTAACAACCGTTTTGAGTGATATCGAATATTGGGGGGGCTGAGTGCGTGTTGATGTAGTATGTGAGTGTGCTCAGAGTAAGTGGATAGGTTCACTCATAAGTCGGTTGTACAGCGCCTCGGTCGTACGAGAAAACAAATTAAAACAACCTAGCGACTGGCACTTCTTCTCAATCCAAACAGCTTGCTCATATCACTGATTTGTTAACCTTTCCGGTATCCCCCTTATTTGACAGCTGATTGGAAGTACCTATAAGGAGCTATTGCTCAATGTTTAGGATGTTGTTGTTCTATTCCGTATATAAGTCTACTGTAATTGAGAGTTACAGTCTTATTCATGAAGAAATCTCAAAGAATGATTATGATGATAAAAAGCGAGACAATTTTCAATCTTTTAAAAGATTTCAATTTGTGAAAACCATTCAAACTCAGCTGTCACTTCGAGTGGAATAATATGAGCTAAGTGATTGACATTTGAGACAGTGGATCGCTTAGCAATCAAACAACGTGTTTAAATTTAGAACTTACTGAAGAAGTGGGGATTCAAACATGGTCGTTTTTTGAGCATGATTACGTCGTCATAATCGCCCCCAACGCAATCAATCTGTAAAGTTGTGAAAAACTTTGAAAGAGGTGGAAGCGTTTTTGGCATCGTAAATCCTGTGCATCATCTTAATGACCGCTCAGTCGAAAATATTGATTACAAGTGCTGCTCGAGCCTCGAGTTCATGGATTTCCCGGCGTTCACAGCAATTGAACGTGTCATATACCTCGCTATATTATGCATTTTGTAATTGTATTTGGACCTCTAACCTTACAAAATTCAAAGCACACAACAATTGAACCCTCTTGACCAGTCACAATGAGGGTTTTTTGACACCGATTTTTCGAACGACATCTTCTCGGCGATGAGGCACATTTCTCTCTTGGTGGTTATGAATAACCAACAAAATGACCGTGTTTCTTAGGCTCAGAGAACCCTAAAAATATTAAAGAAATACCGTTGCATGCAGATGAGTGTTTAATGTGGTCTATATATAGGTGAATGGTGTCATTTAGCTCCGCTGACAGTTAATTTATTACGTTCGGTATCATTGTAAGTCCAATATATTAACCATTAGTCTTGGTGTAACTGGGGCCTTCCCCAGCACACCGGGAGCTGCTCTCGACGCACTGCTGAGGAAGACCTCCCCTTGATACCTTCATCATAGGGTGTACTCTCAAGACCATTTCTCGTTTAAAGAGATGTGGTCTCTGGCACAATTTGCACTGGAGCTTTGAGGAGCTCGCAAGCAGCATATCTTTTGACTCACGTGTAATGGATATGCCGTCTGACACTATGATCCCAAGGCCCAAACTGCGTGAAAATTACTCAGTCAACTTTCCTTCGGTTCGGGACTGGTTCGCTCCAGAATCTGAACCTGGAAAGAACTGCTATCGTATCTTCACAGATGGCTCCAAAACCGACGAGGGTTCTGGTGCTGGTGCCTTTATGGAGAACAAGGACATACGACTGCACAGTGCACACATCTTTGGGTTCATACGCATCCGTTTTCCAAGCGGAGGCTTATGCTATCCTAGTGGCCATGAGCAACGTTACGAACAATTTGTGGACTGGGAGAATATCTTTGTTTGCAGCGACAGCCAAGCTGTGCTTAAGGCCCTTCTAAGCCCTCTAACCACTTCGAAAGTGATCCAGGAATGCAAGAGCTCTCTGAATGCGATCGGAAGATCAAATTCCTTGGTTATAACCGGAAATGAGATCGCCCATGAACTTGCTAGGCAAGGATCTCAGACAGCTTTCTCAGGACCTGAACCGTCGCTTGGTCTGCCAGCGTCCTCAGTGAGGGCTTCAATCAACGATTGGATGTGTGAAGAGCACAACCGTAGATGGCATGCCTCCATTGGATGCAAACAAACCAAGCGTATGCTCCCCAACGTTAATAAGAAGACTGCAACATTTTTGCTAGCTCGTAGCAGAAAAGACTGTAGAAAGCTTATTGGCGTTGCAGCGGGCACTTCTCTTTTGCCAAGCATTTAAACGTGTTAGGCTTAAGTGATACCACACTCTGTGAATCTTGTGGAGAAGATGAGGACACCGCAGAGCACTTCTTCTGTAAATGTCCTGCTTTTTATCGCATGAGGTTACAGATACTCGGCGCAGACATAGTGAGAGCTGGTAAGTTAAGCTCCTTATGGTGGTTTGAAGACTGGTACCTAGGACCTTTACTTTAAGTACATTGCCCACATCATTTTCTGCACATTTTCGAAACCATATGCTAGCACTTCCTCTTGCAAAAGAACGGATTTCCGGAATCGAATGAAGTATGAAATTTGTATTATTTTAAATTAAGCTTCCACGAAGGTCTTTAAGAAAGAAAAAAAACTCCTATCGTGACCTAATATGATTCTAAAAATAATCGATCTTTAATTATCTTTGATTTTTATTAAAGTGAGCTCTAAACTTTATCAATTTTCTGGGTGCTTATTGCCTCTTAGAGGACCATGACACATTTTCCTCTTTCAATTTAATTCTGGTTGTTTTAAAATTGGTTTCGAAGACGAACGTAAAAAATTTATAAAATGCTATAGAAGTTCAACTGTTCAATTCGAAAGGTTTTGATTTTCCTTGAAGGGCACAAGACAGGCAAAATACAGAGACGGTGGAAATATATCCGTTAATGCTAAAAACACATGCCCTTTCCTTATTTGTTTATGTATCAAAGCTTTATTTAATGAAAATAAATCTTAATTGCCTTTTCCGATGAGAAAAAATACGTTACGATCAGGTTTCGTTTCATTTATTTCTTTTTAACATTTACCTCTTAGCCCTGGAGCATTTTTAAATACCTGCAGCAACCCCCCATGCTTCCAACCATCCCATCGCTCGTCTTAAATCAAATAAACATCCCCTAATTGCAAATTAAAATTAGCATCATTTTAATTAAACTCCAACAATTTTTCAAAAGCTTCGGCGTCAGCAGCATTTCCAATTCTCACGTTATAGTGCCATTTCCACAAATTCATTGCTCCATTAAGAATGAAATACACATTGACGACAGCCATCGCACCTGAAATAAAAATATTTTACGGTTTAATGAAACCATTAGATTGTGTGTCGTTTCCTTACGTCAAAAGTAACGAGAGCAAAGTCTTATTGTCATATATGCTGGGGCATAGATGATACCAGTGATGATATTACCCCATCGTCGGCTGATGAGCCAAGAGCACTATAAGACGTCTACGACAGCGCCAATTTCACTGTATCTCTTTCTCTCTTTCCACTTCCGCCTTTGTTTTCTGTCTTTCTGGGCTTTCTGTTACGAATAATCCAATCTACTGAAAATACCGCGGAGTTGGAAAGTGTTTGATCTCACATTTTACCTTGTTAAAAATTTAATGTTCCTTAACTTTGTTTGTTCAGCGGATGGGAAAATCGCTGTTCGTTGTGCGCCTTATGCGTCATACAACACAGCAACCCCATGTAAAAGGGTCTCTTCTAAAATTTTACTGACTTACGGTATATTACAACATAATTAATAAGATTTTGGTCTGTTTAAAATGCAATAGCGAATGTCATTGAAGTGTAAAATTAGCGAGGGGCTCGTCGTTGTGGCTTTAAAATCAGTTAGAGCGGGACGACGAGCTTTGCTTCGACTTTGATTTCTTGTTTATTCCATGCCGAGGGGTTTTATCGATTCGTTACAGTTTAAAATCACTTTAAAGATGCAAAACTCTCAACAAGAGCAAGAAAAAAGAAAGAAAAGAAACTAAACAAGGGTAGGTAGGTGTATCGGTTGGCAGGGTTGACTTGCCTCATTGTTTTTGAGTGAGCCTTGTGGTAATTCTCTAGCTCTTTTGTAATTTGTATAATAAATTCAATAAAATGTTCGCAAAAGTACATCGCTTAGCACATCAATGGGGCTAAATGGCCGACTGGGTGCTTTAATGTAGCGTCCTTTAGGGAGGCTATAGACTTTAAGGAGACTCATTAAATAAAAAAATGGCAGCTGCCAGATATGGTGTCCCTTATACTTCGACGTAGTATTCTGTTGTTGGCTTAAGGTACGTATTTGAACTTGGAAAGTCTTTGGCAGCAAACATACGAACATCTTGAAGCACCAAACATAATTTTCTAGCCTCAATAGCATTATCGTACAAGTGTAGTTTGTATCTGAGGAACTTTTCCTATAAAGGTGAGCAATTCACCGAAAAAGGATCGATAGAAAGGATGAACAAAATCAGCTTATTAGGGCAACTAGAAGAGCCTAAACTTGGAATATGGTGACTAAACAAGGAGTCCTTTTCTTTGTTGGTGTATTAAAAAAACCGATAAACAACATTACATCTACCAAAAGAAATATCTATTCATTCTTCGTGTATCAGAAAGAGGAAAATCTGGCACATAACAAACGTAGATTCTTGTGGCTTTATGTGTGTAATCGAAGTTGTCTATATTCTTTGAGAGGAACAACAATTGAGTTTGAATATCACAACAAAATCGCTTCATATCACCACTTCCAAGAAAATCGACTGGCAAAATTATCTGCCTTCACCCCAATAAATTTTAAAATGAAAAATGATTTATTTCAGATTTCAACGGAGAAATAATAAATTTAATTAAGTCGAATATTTATAGGAAAGCATTGGCCAGTTTTGAAAACAATCTTCTTCCGAACATCAGCAACGGAAGGAAAACCCGTATAAATTTCTGAATAATAAAGACAACATCCTTATTGTTGGCCCTGTTAAAGTATTCATCATTTAAAATTTATTGGTTTACCAAGTTTTAATTAGAAAATCTTTCGGAGAGTACGATAACAAAGTAAATATTACTTGTTATTAGAAGCTAAAACATTGCTTTTCTTTTTTTTCTTTTTTTGTAATGAGTCAACAAATTTTTCTTTTTTTTTAGGATAATTTGCCTAAAAAGCCAAGAAAATTACTCTTTGAATTATTTAGTAGCAGCTAATGCTAATTACCTACTTGGGAAAATGAAATAAGCTCTTTTATATTGTAACGAATTTAGAAGGGCAAAGCAACTGTAAGAGGCTTTCCCCATTTTAACAAAAATTTCAAACACCACAGCCTAAGTATTTTAAACTCATAATAAAAGTTTGTTAAGGTGAAGGTGCAGCAGAAGTCAAGAATCTGTCAAATTAATCAACGGATTCGAAATATTGTTACATATCGGTAGTTATTAAAAAAAAAAGTCTAATTTAGAACTTTCACATGATTAGCATCGACTGTGTATATTTTGCTTTGTTTAAGCTTTGTTTTGGCTTTGTTTAAGTCAAGTGAATGGCCAAGTGCGGTTGTGATTGACCCAACGCTTCTGACGCTGCGTAATATCATATCCTCAAATTGTCGTCATAGTTGCTTCTCAGATTTGGAAGACAAACGAAATAGTTTATTCGGTTTGAACTTGAAACATTTCGTAAACCATTCAAAGTGTACCAAAGATTTTGAGAATGTTTACAACTTGCTTTTTAGGCATAAAGGAAGCAATTTAATGATGATAGGTTACGGTAACACGCGATAGCAGCCGAAGCCAAGTCCTAAACGTTGAACAAAGCCTTCCAGTTGATGATCCGTTGCAAACAAAAAAGGAAACCGAAATAGTTGAAAATTCGTTGACTATATGCGAGGACGTTAATTGATCCTGCTGTAAGGATGGAGATATAGAATTGGCATTTCTACTATTATAAGAGGCACCAGTTTCTCGATTGTGGACTTTTTTTCTTGTAAAAGCTAAAGCGTACTCGCCACTCACAGCTTACATATACACTTACTATAGATAGATATAGGATAGATTGTCCCCAATTTGTCATAACAGTTAAATTCTCGGTATTGAAATCATAAAAGGACGAATTTTTTCTTATAAAAGAGGAAGTTAATACTATGCTGAAGGACTCAGAGCACTACTGGTGCAATGTTCTACCTCTGTAGTAACCTCCTTTTTTATATGGAGCAGTTCATGGAAATAAAAGCGATTGTAGTTTCATTTATAACCTCTATCCTCTAGGACTGCATTCAGATGAAACTGAAAGGCTGAAAAAAGAAGGATTCGACATCATGTGTCCAGCCTTTCGAAAAAATAATAATTAACACTACTGCCGTTCTTTTGAGGAGGCTTTAGCTTCGGAAATTTTTTGAATGTATGTGCTTCATCAGGATTATAAAAAGCAGCCAAAGCATTTCAGGGACATGCAATGCAGATAAACAAACAGCAAATAAACGATAAATGATTATGAATGTGCATGGCAATAAAAAATCTTTCTGAGCTTACAAGCAATATGTACCCAGAATTATGTAACAGAACGTATCAAAAATCACTAGGATACCCAAAAAGATCTGTAGATTCAAATATCATTCTTCAAATGATTGTAAAAGAAATAGCACCAGCTAAAGTCTAAAAGATGTTCTGGAAGGCTTTACGAATGTTAAATGGTTTAAAGAATGTTTGTCACAACCCGGTAGCTAGGTATATAAAAACATCTCAACAACACCATTTTAGAAGCTCGTGAATGCTAACGAGTATGAAAACCTTACCAATTTTAGCTTCTAGCACTGCAAATATAAAAGAGTTTGATAGGAAAAAGTTCAAGGGGCATTCGACAAATAAAAGACAGCAAAGCACCAGAAAAGGATAAAATAGACTTGGAGTTATTCAAAAAAAGCGCTGCAGTTTTTCGAATTATTTATAGGACTTCAAAGTTATTCTCTTTCAAGGCAAAGTATTCGGAAAATTTTAACAAAACAATAGGTTTGTTCGTTGAAGCCCTAGGGTCGCTCTGGGGTCGCCACAAAGCGTTTTTTGAGAAACCTAAAGTCGCCCTGAATGTCAAATAGAGTGTTTTTTGAGCCCTAAGGTTTTCCCTCAACTCGCTTTAGGTTTTTGCTGTGGCGATTTGAGGGTTGTCAAATGGCATGTATTTTGTTTTTTAATGACAGGGATGTGTAGTGATTTGTGGTTTGACATTTTTTGAGGACTGGAAAACCCACGTTTTTTTGACAACTCATAGGAAGAATAGAAAACCTGGGTCAACCCTGGGGAAAGTTCAACGAACGGACCTTAAATTTGCTTTCGCTGTTAAAAAAAAAGCCCAAACGATACTGGAAATTAAAGAGGTATTCTATTTCTCGATACTTTTCAATACTGAAACAGTTTCAGAGAAAACTATTCCACGGTTGACCACATTTTTGTCCTTACTGTTTATTGGTAAATCTAATATCAGTTATTAGAAGGAATATAGCTCCTTTGTGAATTACCGTGCTGCGATTCGCACTTTGAGCTCTCTTTTTTAAGCTAAGCATTATCGAGATATGTTCCAAAACGCTTGGTGTAATCGAAAGTATTTATAACAACAACCAAATAGCAACCTTTAAGTGAACTGAAATATTGGAAAAGCTAATCACTTCTTCGGATGTCGAACAGCGATGTAAGCTAAGTTCACTTTTTAGTTTATTCATTGGAGAAGGAAATTCTTTGTTAAACCAAGTTCTTGTCAAAGGTCTGTACTTTGCAAACAATATTGTTTCTTCTTCAAAAAAATTGAATGTAACGGGGATTGGCTGATCTATTAAGATACATCTATGTAGAATGTAGATCCATTGCGACACCCTGAGGAAAGTGACTCCCTTAAACTTTGAACCTATAAGAAGCAGTGTTCATTGCTTTGTACAATCTAGGCTTTGTGACAATATAGGCATAAAGCTATGCAAATTGTACAGACGTTATTACAAAAACATTTGTCAGGGTTCTACGCATATGGATCTATTTTTTTTACTTTCAGTTTGGTATAACCCAGCACTATTTACTGATGATTCCTCCCAAAAGAAGTCTAAGAGCCTAAGATGAAGTATAGTTTCTAGTTTCGCTGTGCGAGTGGTTCTCGCTACGAAAAGTAGCACTTCTGTGAAGACAGCTGATTGAGAAGGGCTTGAGAATAATAACACAGGTCTACAAAAAAATTTAAGTTCAGAGCTGTTTTGGTTTTTTTGTGACACACTTATGTTTTTGGGTGTGCTGAATCTGAAAATGACTTTCATTTGCACGTAGAACGTCACGTTTTCTGACAATATAGGTATCCGTCTAATATCTGGTCCAGTGAAAACACCTTCTATCAACTTTGCCTCCGAGAGGCCTGGAAACTTTAATATCATATTTGAAGCAATTTCCATCTCTTAGAAGTGACTTTACAACTTGCTTCATCAGTTCCAGCTTTATATGAAGCGGCAGTAAAAAAAATTTATAACGAGACACCAAAGCTATATGCAGAGCGTTCTTTTCGCCAACCTTAAGCTCCCACGAACGCGAATACTTTTTGGTCCAGTCTCTACTATCCCATAGACACAAAAAGTAATAATAGTAATTACACAATACAAATGTACTTATTTATTTATGACTTCAAATTAGCTAAAAAAAAACATTTTTTTAAGAAAATTTTGGGCTTAGCAAACCTGACGTTCTAGAAGTTTTTCCGTATTTTTTTAGTTTTCAGAACACCTAAATACATAGAAATCAGTTGAAAGCATCCAGACAGCTTTTTCTTTGTAGACCTGTGTAATTGATGCGCTTCGAAAAGGTCGGTGTTGGATTATTACGACATATAGTTCGTGAAAGAAACTACAGCGACAGTTAACGATTTTAAAGCGAATAGCAGCGTACCTTCTTACCGTTTTTTGGAAGTCGCAGAAATAGAAACACCTGGAGCGGATGAGGGAAACGCACTTTGACTAACTTGTACCCAAGTTTTTTTTCCTTCGTAAATTTTTCATAAATATTAATTGATGTATATTTTCATGAACATGATACGAAGTGCGTCCTAACTTTAAAGAACCTATACCTACGACTGCACTCAAACTTGTTCCTTGTCAATACTCCCATACATTTGATGTCATCGAGATAGCGCATTCTGACTCCCAACAGATTTGATTTCTCTTTCAATGCAACCACAAAATAGTCAATCAAATTGTCTGCGTCAATCCCACAAGCTTAACACCATTTCGACTTGTGGGTGCATTCTTCTTTTATAGTATGTCTAGTGTATGTCTAGTGTATTTCTGAACAAGTTGATAAACACACTGCACCAACACCGGAAGTCATGACAGGTCTGCTTGGAAAATAATCAGTTAATCAAATTGACCTTCTGACTGAAAGTCGTGCGCAACATAAATATTTCAAAGGAAGATTGCCGTCATCATTTGCTTGTCGTTCGTTTGTTCGAGAACTAACCGCATATGCAAACGAATGTGCTATTGAATTCCTGTTATTTGATTGTTGGTATTTGCTTGAGTGGCACCTCGAACGCTCGAAACCTTGTACCTATATATCCTTTTTCATTCGTTGTCTGGCCCCTTTTCACCATATATTCTATGTAGGTATATCCAGAATTATAAGTGGTTGGGCTTTGTGTTCTATCAAATGAAGATGTTTCATCCGTGTACCGTGTGACATATGAAATCGAATTGTGTGTTCAGGTGAATGACAGACAGATACAGAGCATTGAGCATCACCAATGTGTGCGTTCAATTACCCATTATAGACGTCGTTGTTCAACATCTCTCTACAAACCATAGAGACAAATGAAGCAGGCGTTGACCTAATGCTGTTCTACACAGAACAAGTTAAACCAGTCACTTCTTGCTTATCGAATGCAATGCGATGCTCCTCTTGTTTTCCATATCATTAGCCCAAGGAAGAAACAAAAAAGACTAATTTTCCTCAAGGAGAGTTGTGGTGGTGGTTGTAAAATGAAGAGTCTGGACAGTGTTTGACAAAGTTGTCTCAAAATGTCATCTAAATAATCAATAACACAATTGAAGATGTCAAAACACCATCATTTTAAGCTTCCAAGTTCGCAATGAGGATTCAAGGTTTTGGGAGCCAGTTATATTTGTAGATGAGTCTAAATTTAGTAAAATTAATTAGAATTAAGTTAAATTAAAACTAAATTTAACTTAATTCTAGGGGGATCTTGTATTACACAAACCAAATGCAGAGCTGCGGTACACAAACTTAAAGCAACAGCCAAATATAGAGGTGACCGCGTGAGGGTATAGAACCATTTATGTCTGAGCTGAAAGCACATGAGTAAAATGGAATATGTATTTCAAAAGTGTTAAGGACTGTGCACTCCAAAGTATAGAGGAATTGGAAATAAAAGACTTTATCAGTAAGATTACCCTAAGCGCACTTCAGGTATTGTTCAAATCTAGCTTATAAAGCAAAAAAACGAAGAATTTCTATCTCTTTATTACATTTTTTTCCCTCTAAAGGGCTAAATAAGTTCCAAATATAAAGCCAAACTGATTCGGGGCTCCATATAGCAAATAGGTGCTCCAAATGAGACAAGGGGGACGGTTGAGTTATATCCTTAACGAAAAATTAATATCACAGTTGAAAATACACAATCAACGTGTACAATTTTGAGTACAACATTTCACTAAAAACGCTACCTCTTTTTCTGGGCTCATTATCTGCGATCGGTCTTCATCATCAGAAAGAGAAATCGAGGCCAATGAAGCCTTCTCTTATTTGTCATCTGTCATCTGTCATCTTTCATTTGGCATTTCCCATTTGTCATCTGTCATCTGACATCAATAATCTATGAGCAGTCGTCTTTTATATGTCGTTTGTTAGTTGTCATTTCTTATATGTTATCTGTCAACTTACTTCTGTCATCTTACATCCTTCAATTGTCATATTTGTCATCAATCATCTGTCATTTATATTGTTTCTGTCAATGAGAATTCTCTCTTCTGGACTTTTTTCTTTATTGTTGTTTTTGCTTAGCAGCATAGAACTATGTAAAATATGTCAGAAAATTATATGAATGAAATACACGGCAATTAGTTTACTTTTTTTTAAATCAAAGCTCATTATACAACAGGCTAAACCCTTCGTAGAATATTTAAGCCGGGACTGATATTCTTATCTGAGCTGAGCGGCCAGCGGCGCCGACTAATGTCGTTGTCGCTTTCTATAGCACAAAAAGAACCGTATAGGGGCGTCCAGGATCATTCTCAAATCGTTGCATTTGTGTAAATAGATCGCTCCTTTCGATTCTGAGAAGTGCCAGCCACTTCTCGATTTGAAGTGAGAAAAGGACTAATACATCTAACTAAAATGTCGGAAGAAAATTTTACTTTAGAAATATTTTTAAGAGCTATAAGAGATAAAGTCATACATGGAGATAATTTTAGGTATTCTATTGGTTTTTAGTGAGTGAGTGACTTCCAGAGTGAAACGAATGGAAAGCGATATATATACAAGTTTTGGGTTTAAGGACCTAAAAAGGTAACAGATTTTTACAGATTTTTTTTTTTTTATAGATTTACTTAATTTTAACAAAAGTCAAAAGAATCAAAGTTGAGAGCTGTTCTGGTTTTTTTTTTTACACACTTAAGTTTTTGGGTGTGCTGAATCTGAAAATGACTTTCATTTGCTCGTAGAACGTCACGTTTTCTGACAATATAGGTATCGTCTAATATCTGGTCCAGTGAAAACACCTTCTTTCAACTTTGCCTCCGAGAGGCCTGGAAACTTTAATATCATATTTGAAGCAATTTCCATCTCTTAGAAGTGACTTTACGAATTCAATCAATAATTCAAAAATAATCAATCTCAGCTTTATGTGAAGCGGCGGTAAAAGAATTTTATAACGAGATAGCAAAGTTACATGCAGGGCGTTCTTTTCGCCAACCTTAAGCTCCCTCGAAGGTCAACACTTTTTGGTGCAGTCTCTATTATCCCATAGACACAAAAAGTAATAATAACAATAACAAAATAAAAATGTAGTTATTTATTTATGACTTCAAGTCAGCTCAAAAAAAAAAATTTTTTTAAGAAAATTTCGGGCTTACCAAAATAACCTGACGTTCTAGAAGTTTTTGAGTTTTTTTTTTAGTTTTCAGAACACCTAAATACATAGTTAGAAATCGGTTCAAAGCATCCAGACAGCTTTTTCTTTGCAGGCCTGTGTAATTTGTAAACGCCTTTCGGTAAGTTATTCAGCCCTATCACAGATTCCACCGTAAAAAACTTCCACACGAAAAGCTAAGTTTCGAACTACGAGAATTTGTGTTCACAAAGTCCGAATGGAATCGAAGAAAGCATTGCCAGTTGGCACACTAAATACCGCCATGCTGGTTTTCTAAATCAGCTGTTTTACGCCAAATGTGAAAGATCATTCACATTTTTATGCAAACGCAACTTCTTTCGTATATTAAGACGACGAATTTACATTCCACTCGGATTTGGTGATACCAAATCTACGAATTTAGAAATTCGTTCCACTCCGAATGGATTATGTGATAGTTACATCTGGAAACTTAGACTTTTTTCGATTACGATGCAATCTGTGATAGGGGTCATTATCTTGTGTTAGTATATGACCAGAATTTGGGGCCTGTTTAAATGACTACCAAAGCCAGCAAAACAAACAATAATAATCGGCGTTAAATCTTCAAAGTGATCTATGATCCCACCACCTCAGTGGCGTAGCTAGGAAATTTTTCGGGGGGGGTTTTTTTTTCCAATTTATTGATATACAATAATAAAGTGCAGAAAATAAGAAGATATGAAAATACACGAAATTATAAATCAGTTCTTCTCTGCTTTGCGCGAATCATTCGATAACTTCTTTCACCTTAATGTCAATGTGCCTGTTAATGCTCATAAGAGCAAGCCCATTCAGCCTATCTTCGCCTGTAGAATTCCTAATCCAATATTTTAGACGCCTCAACGTGGAAAAACTACGCTCGCTGCTAGCAATGGTCGCAGCCAATGTTGCACCTATTTTCAGAAACTTGAAAATGTTTGGAAATAGTGCATCGTTACAAAGATTTAATGATTCTATAAATGTCTTTGGTTGAGTTTCTGGCCCAACCCAACGTTACACTTCATTTATTACGGTTGAAGCAGCTGCCTCAGTCGCTGTTGGCCATTGATTCATTATTACTTCCACGGTTTCATCAATATTCTCAACGTCTTTCCTGACCAATTTTTCAGGGATGGTATTTCCGATTATTGACAAAATTTTTTTGTGTTTCGCAAATCTGTCAGATATGGATGATATGAAGTGATCCAGGAAAAGTATGAATATTGATATACGGTAATAATCTTCTGCTGAGCTGCTTTGGTAATTTTGTCGGTGTTTTTGACGATGCACAATCCTGGAAACTTCAATTTTTTCTCCTATAGACTCGGCTATTTTTTCAGCATCAGCGAATTTTCGTTTTACATTCCGATGATGATGAGTAAAAGTTTGAAAACAAGGACACAGTTGTGCAGAGAATTATGTTCCACAAAACTGTTTGCGCTCCGTCACAGTGACATTGAGCGCTCAGTGAGATTTTTCTTTGTGGAACTGGCGTAATAGATCATTGTGATTGAAGCATTGTATTGACTTATGATACACGGACTGCTAGTTGCATTAATTCTCTATACAAAAGTTGGATAATAATGATTGCACTTATTTTTGGTTACACTAGCCCAGGGTTTTCCCAAACTATTTTGAGCGACAGACCCCTTTTCCAAAATGAACTGATACCGTAGACTTGGGGGTCAAATTACTTTAAAAATCCTGTCTCGAGTTTTTTACTTACTTTTATTGGTACCTATTACGTAAGCAAGTTTCTTTTTTTCTTCAAAATGTTTGCAACCACACTAAAGTCTTTTTTAACAAAATATGATGATGGGAAAGCGATGAGATATTTTTCAGCAATGTTCCACAATGCAGTATGTTGAGTTTCAATGCTGCGCTGCAACCAGAACTTCTGATAGCCTTCGTTGAACTTAAGCTTAAGCTCTTCGTCAGTTTGGATGGTGATCAAATTTTCTTGCATTATCACATTGATTTCTTCCATGGCTATTATACTGTACGAATTTATTACCCACTCAGGAATTTGTAAGTTCAAAAGATCCTCAAACCTTTTGGTAAAATCTTTGTGAAGTGATCTTGTTTTGATAAAGTAAAGATCGGTCATGTAATCCGTCATAGAATTTTTCAGATTTTCTTCCAAATTCGGATCTTTTTCATTTAGAAACTCCAACACAGACCCAAAAATAGCTGAAAATATTGATATTGATATATCAACAGAAATAATTTTTCTCCATAGAATAGCTTTGTCGGTAAAAAAAACGTTCCACTGCCAGAAAAATGGATTCTCCTCTGGTATCAGTTTCCAGATATAATGGTAAAAAGCAGCTCTCGGTACATATTTTCATCTATGATATATCGAACGTATCCTACCAACAGAGTTCCATTGCCGGGTAATGTAGACTCGTCTAACTGGAGAGAGAATCTCTTGGCCTGCAATAAATTGCATTAAATGTTTTCCACGTCGCGACCCATCTCGTCTATTCGTCTCTTAACGGTGTTATTACTCAAGGATATTCTTTTTATAATATGTATCTTGAGCGGGCTTATGCAATGCATTGTTGAGGACCTCTGCAATGGCTGGTAAAATAAGCTGCTCTCCAATTGTGAGAGGCTTCGCCTACTTCGCTTTTAGCAGAGATATATTGTAGGACGCTCGCAAGCCATCAACGTTTTGCATAGGACCGTGATAAGTGGTCCTCCATTTTTGAAGGCTTCATGGCATCGTTACTAAATACTTTTTCACATATGAGACACGTCGGCAAGTGTTGATTTGATGGAGATGAAATAAATCCAAACTTTATGTAGTCCAAACTGTACCTACTGTCTCCTTTTTTTTTCGTGTCTGCGATCACACCGCCAATCTTAAGTAAAAATGTTTAAAACTACTACTTATGTATAATATCACAATTATACAATACTATGTCAATTTTTTTATACACATGTTTAAAATGTTTCATTAAACTTTTCCAGCCGTATTTATTAGATTTCCCTAAATAGCTCTGAACGGATGAATAGTTATGTAGTGAATAGCACTCTATTCTAATTCACTCTATTCTGTTGCATAAATTCTTATTTATAAACCTATTATAGCAATGATGTGTATTTTCTACCTATTGAACAGCTGGTGCGTAAGAAAACCACCAAAAAGGAAAATCCCAGGTATACTTCACTATCGAAAACAAAACAGTCCCTGAAATCCATCTATGTATCCGCCGGCGTACTAACAGTCCCCTGTCATTTCAAAATAGCGAAGACACAAATTTATTCAGTCTCTATACTACCTAAATCGGCGTTCAGCCTATGTTACGTTCAGAAAGTTTTATAAATAAGGTTTTCTTGTTCAGAGATATTGTAAGAGGAACATAGCGCTATTCACTCCCTATTATTCGTTTATAAATAAGGCTGTTCATTTTTAGAATGGCAAAAGTAACGCAACACTATCTTTGAAGTTTAAAATAAGAAAATGTGTTAACGGGGTCGATTGAAAAACTTTTCGACCCCCAAATCCAGATTTCGTTTTTGTCGACCCCTAAGAAACCGATATCGACCCCAAGGGGTCGATACCGACCACTTTGGGGATCACTGCACTAGCCAATATCTTACTCTTAACTAAAACACTAACGACATCTGCTGTGATTTAGCTAGCGTGATTATTTAGCAGTGTCAAAAATGTTTCACTAGTTTTCCGCTGAAATTATGCTCGCTAGTATTGCTTAGAATAAGTGGAACCATCTTGAAGTTGGGTCCTTGCAGTCCATGTTTAATAAGTCAATGATTTTAATAAATAGGAGCCCTACTAACGCATTTCAACTGTTTTCTATAGCTCAATGTAGGTAAAACACAAACATACATGTATTTAGATACTGATTTGTGAAAAGCTCGAACTTAAATTTTAAATATGAAAAACAAACTTGCATCAATAAAACAAAAAAAAAATAAATGAAGCGTTTAAATGATATTCGACTGAAATATTTTCGGGGGGGGTTTTATCCCCAAAACCCCCCCCTACGCTACGCCACTGCACCACCTTCTTCCCTGCCCTTGCGCACATGTTCGGCCACGCGCAATAAATTGCGTTGCGTGAAAGAAAAGGATCTATAGGCCTTGAAGTTTCTGAAAGTCAAATATACAGTACTCAGCTGGCAGTGCAAGTAGCTAATTTTCGCACGTGCAGAAAACTCACTATAAAACAAAACTAAATTGCTTTTTTTTTAAACTCAACAAACTTGCATGTACTTTATTTAATTTATCAGGTAAAAGCATCACGGTTCAGTTGGCAGAAAGATGAAAAGGACTTTCAATTACATAATTGTTATATTTACTGCAAGCTTTGATTCATAGAAAGTACGTATAGAACGTTACACTGTACGTGCATCGTACGTGTGTTGCTTATTTGAAGTAGCTTTATTCATAGAAGAACCCCGTTGTGTTTCCCTTCATAATTATTGTGCCATATCAGTTGCAATATTTCTCTAAACAACTTGATAAGTAGGTGAAGTGTTTCCCCATTAAAGGATGCAGCGCCAACGAGCAGGAACATTCTTTTCCGGTCGGTTTGCTAATTGCTTATGACTCCAGGATACGTGCCAGCTAATGCGTTTGCTTGTGCTGCTTGCACATGGACGGGTTAACTATTGTGGCGTGCTCATGTGTCAAGCCGGATGTACTAAAAGCAAAGATTAAGCACGTACAACGTGTAGTAACGCCACCGCTAATTATAATAGTTGTACGGTTCGTTGAGATGCAACTGAGTGGAGTTGAACAATGCAATGACGATGATGATGGATTACATAAATTTCAAATTAACTGAAGCCTTAAAGCTGCTATAGACTACTAACTTGCATCTCTGTCTTATTCGTATGACTATGTACCAATGTACCTACAAAATTCTATACTCACATAAGCATCGCAATGTTATCATTGCCCATCACTCGTTTTCTAAATAAGTCATTCATTTCCCAAATTATGGGTGATCCTTTTTTTTACACCCACTTGGCGGGAAGCGGAGGTTAAAAGGGCATCAGGAGATTGGTCGTACGTCTGCCTCTTGACCACGTTTACAATCAACAAAATTTCAATCAGATAAAGTGGGTTCGATAGAAGGAGTTTTTTTTATTTTTTTTTTATTTTCTGAAACCATTCGCCTCATACTCGTATTTACGTACGTGTGATGGCTGATGGATATATGGTTGATGCGAAGGAATAAGGTGATTTTTTGGTTAAGGGCTTTCGCAATAACTTACTTTTCTGTATTGGAATATTTTCATGGAAGACTTCACTGTTTTATGGGCCTATGGTAATGCAAGCCAATGTATTGAGTTGTTTAAAGGTCCTACAAGCATCAAACGACATCAAATTTAGGGTTTACGGTGAGGCATGTTGCATTGAATGGTTTTTTGAGATCAATTTCACAAAAAAGACGGTAGAATTGAATGTCGAGGGAAGCGTTATAAACTCAAAGATATTTCCTTTTGGAAATTTAAGATCTGAAACTTGTCCCTGAGGTCGTCTCGATACTACGCAAGATTGTTGACCAGGATCTTGGGTGGAAAGTAGGTAGTATAGGCAGGCCAATTAAAACAATATTATGTAAGTTGCAATGGACAGTGTTAAAAAATTATTTGGCCTGAAACACATATCTCCATTCAACGGGATTCAATAGATAAGGTCATGCTTTCTATTATGCGTATGCGAGTCGATTAGTTTATGATAAATCAGAGTAGAGGGCAGAATCAAAAAATTGTTTCGAAAAAGATTATAATAGTCTTCTTCTTCTTCTTCCAACAAGCGCGGAAGCACGGAGGGTTATAACGAGGTATCGTGATATCAATGGGATCCACTTACCTACTTAATACTAGTGATCCGCTCGTCTTGAACTGTTCCATGTCTGAGACTAGGCCATTGCTAAAGTCGTTGCATTTGGAAAAATTTTAATAGTACCTAAGTTAGAAAAGGGACCCATCGCAGGCCTTCAACGATTGTTGAAAAAAAAAAAAATCAATTGCATCTATTTATATTAAATATCGAAAAGAATTTGAAAAAAAAGTGGAAAGTGAAAAGTGGTAAATGCAAAATTTCCGTTACTTTTTCTTAAACAAAAAAAAGTTTGAGCTTTTGACAAAAAGTCAATATCGTAACTCCCTGGAGAGAAGCTTGGGAAAATGGCATTCTTTTGGAAAATGAAGCAATACACTTTTACACCGATGGTTCAAAAAAGAGCGAGGGTGTGGGAAGTGGAATCTACTCAGAAAAACTGAATCTCAGTCTTTTCTTCCGCCTACCCGATCATTGTAGTGTGTTCCAAGCGGAAATTTTGGCGATTAAAGAGGTGCTGTCTTGGCTCAAAGAAAACGTCATATCCTCCACGGATATTCGAATCTTCTCGGACAGCCAAGCTGCCCTTAAATCTCTTGCCTCTGTCTCTACAAAATCCATCACGGTCCAAAATTGTCAGATGTCTCTGAGGGAGATGTCAGATTAGTTCAACATTGACCTTTCATGGGTGCCAGGGCACAGGGACATACCAGGCAGCTGTAGCTGTATGGCAGACGAACTAGCCAAAAAGGGCACGACCACTTCCCTACGCTAAGAATGGAACAACATAGGTGCACCTATCGCTACATGTAAACTCCTACTTAGACAAGACGCTTCAGGGAAAACAAACACTAGATGGACTGAGAGTAACAACTGCCTTGCAACCAAAAAAGTTTGGCGTGTGTAGACTCAAAACGCTCGAAGAGTTTGCCCTGAACCGCCTCGCCTGTATCTAGGTTCTATCATAGGTGTTCTTACGGGACACTGTCTAATAGGGAGACACGCCAAAAGACTTGGTGTGCTTTCCAATGATTTCTGCAGAAGCTGCATGGACGAAGAGGAGGAAGAAACCGTTCAACACCTTCTTTGTTCATGCCATGCACTACTTCATAGGAGGAAAACTCATCTTGGTGAATTCTTCTTCGATAATACTAGCGACTTAGCTTACATAGACCCTAAAAGTCTTTCGAAATACATAAAAAGTTCCGCGTGGTTCGACTAGCTGGTGATTAACCGGTTAGTCCCGTAATGGAAGATTAATAAGTGATCAACTCGCTAATCTTACATCGGGTTTCTGAGATCAGCAGGTGATTAACTTGCTGATCTCTATGGTATCAGAATGGGCCCTTGCGGCCTAAGTGTGTCAGGCAAGGTACTCATTGGCTGACAGCCACTTCCACGTAACCTAACCTAACTCCCTGGAACGAAAAAAGTTGCACCCAGCGCGGCGCTTACGCTGTAAGCAACTTTGTTTAAAAGGCAATGCTAGTGAACCACTTCCAAAGTATTCCTCGTTCGGACAAAGACAGAATGTTGCTGTTGTAGCCGAGAGTGTGCGACTTAATCCAAGAACACTTTTCTACGATTCGGTTATCAGTCGGCGTAACAGATAATAACCAACCTCTTTAAAGAGATTGGTGACATGGACTTAGACAACCTCCGGTTCATGCAGAAAGGCAATCTGTTTTTTTTTTTTAAATTTTTTGTCAAAACAATTTCTAGCAAGGTCTTAAACTTTTCATAAGTACGTATGTACCTACTTGATTTCTAAAAAACTCGTTTATTTAAAAAGTTCCGGTTCAACGATTTTGATTTGAGCCCCTTCACGTCTGATATATTTGATTAAGTCGGTTTTTTTTTGCTCATAAATTCTTTTTGTGCCTTATTTGTAACTACGTTGAACTGGGGGCAGTATTTGAATAAAAAAAATTACAATCATAGGAGTTATTTAAGACAATGAGCACAGTCATTCGGTTTTGAGTGTTTCTTAAAACAATCAAGGATTGGTTACACAACTAAACGAAAGAATTGAAGAAATGCAATTCATGACTTGGGTTTTTTTGGCAGAAAAAGAATTTGACTGCTTCCAATCGTGAATTTTTTTATTTCCTTTTCTCAAAGCTGACTTTTTGTCATCAAACAGCATTAATTACTTTGCACTACACCAAGGAATCTGCTTAGTGTCTTTGGTTGTATGTATAAAGGTATTTATGTTCACCACAGCTCGTATCCATGGCATTTTTTGCATCGTCAAACCCACGACAAGGAGTAGGTACCTACTCTATACGACACAAAAATGAATGTTCACTTTGGAATCCGGTGGCATCTCGTCCTCATCATGTGTCGCTTTCTTACTTTGTGCCATCAAACGTAATACTATCACACTAGCTAGCATAACAACACATGTGAAACGAAAATCCATTCTCGTCGACACTAATCCTTATACAACAACAACAAACGTTAGCAACAGCTACAACAACAACAAATAAATATCCTCTTTCTGTTCGGGCGCTCCCCATCTAAGTGTACGATAGATACTTTAGCTGATGAATGCTGAATCCTAGAGCGTTGACTGGAAGATTACGTTTTCTTTGCCCTTATCATCCTAGTCTCGTCATCATTGTCTCAAGCGTTGTTGGCGTTAGCATTGTCATCATCGTTTCCAACGACGACCATATACACTTTGCTGCTGCAGTTTCATTTTAATTGAAATAACAATGAAACAGTTCAAACACTTTGTATTATTTCTCTACCTTTGCGGACGAACGGTAAATTTCGTGAGCGAAATATTTACAATTCGCTGCAGGGTGCCTCGAGTTTCAACAAACAGCTAAACCGGACTACTCCGAAACGTGGCTAGCTATAGAGTGAGAGAGAAGGAGAAAAAGAGAGAGAGAGAAAAAAAAGAGTTTGTAATGGCAATGATGGCTTCAAGTAGAGACGTTACCTCTGTATATTTACAAAACGGTGAAGGAGTATTAGCAATGGGTCCATCCAAGCCCCAGCAGTAGTCCACAAATATTTGTAGCAGCTTTCGAAGCTGCATTGTTGTTTGCTATGACGAGAGATGCTTTTATTTCAATCGGTGAAGTGCGGGGGAAAATCATACCAGAGTATACAAAATTAAAGATTCAATTAAAGCCAACAACGTTTTACCATAGTCAGTGTGTTAGTGCCGAATGGAACAGTTGGAGTTGCATTGTTGACGCTTGATGCTGCCACAATTTAAGAGGACGATTTAATTTCAGTTAATAAAATCGGAAGAATGTTCTCTATTGAAACCTGAAGCAGTATTTTCTATGGAATCAGTAACAATAGGAAACTGTTTTGCTTGAGTTTTAACTCACATTTCATTTTTTATGTGACTATCGACTAAGCATTGACTGAAGCATTATTATTGAATCAGTTTGGGAACTTGTTTTGAACCAGCTTGATGCAACTATACCTACGTTGGACAAAGTGCATGTTAAATTCTGTACATAGGCAAACACAAATCACTGAAGTTGTTATCACGTCTGGCTCTTTCCTCTCCCACTTCTCTTATACGCTTAGTCCCGCTAGCCTTATTCCTTCTTCCTTTTTCAGTGATGGAATCAATGTGTAATACTGGCCGATCTGATTTTTCACCAAGCTTATAGCATTTAAATAGCTCAATCTGCAACGCAGTATCCGAATAACGAACGACCTTGTCTCTGTGCATTCACATTTACACATCTGTGCAAACGAAGCCATTCCCCTATCTGAAAGTCGTCCTTTTATGTTTCAATATAGGTAGGTATAAATAAAAAAATAATTAAAAAACATGAAAATTGAGAGTCGTGCCGAAATCTGCCTAATTTCACATCCCAAGAAGTCAGCGGTGTGAGTTACTTTCCATTGAAAATCGATTTAGCTAAGTGAATTCAGTGAATGACTTTGGTCCTCACTCACCTAACATTCTAGCGGTGACTCAAGGACTTAACTAACTCACTCCCTTGCAAATGAAATTAGTTTAATTTGGGTGCGGTACTCTTACTAAAGCTGAAAGCAATGCAAGAATTGCGTTACTTGTTGTTAAAGCCTGCACGGAAACAAAACCAAAATTGTAAGGCCAAGATCTGTCCTCAACCAGTCAAAGCATCTAGCCAAAAAGGTCAGACTTATAACGCCAACTGCAAAACAAAACATCCTTATTGGCGTCCCTTCACCTTAAAATGAAAAGAAAATTCGATATTGAAAAACTTTAGAAGTATTCCTATAGTTAACAGAACAAAGATACATGAAGACACAACCAAGTTATCTTAGAAGACCCCGGCAAAGATTATGCAAAAATAACACTTGCGCTTATCAACACCTTATAAGCCTGCAAGTACTGCCGCACTAGTATTTTTTTTAAGGTTCAAGCAAAAATGTTTTCTTCGGTCGTCGCCTTTCACGAGAAATCGGCATGTTTTCCGATAGTAAATTCATTGCCATGAAAAGCGTTTTCTCGATTTAGAGTTGGAATCGGCAGAAAATCGAACGTCTCCTCCATTCCCTCACAAAGGCAAAGGTTGCGAGTAAATAAACACATTCTACCAGTTGTCTAAATAAGCACTCAATTACTTAGAGAAATATTTGGATTCTGTCAATATCGAATGCCGAATAACAGCTCACGTTATCGAGTGAGTGAGTGGCATCAGTGATCGAGTGAGTGAGTAACCATTTTAGGATTACAGCATAAACGAAAAAATTCAAATTCAAATATTCCGTGTCTTTATTCATTTACAGATGTCTCTGATGTCTGTTTAGATTAATTTCTTTTTTTTTTTTGCTGAACAAAATTTAATAGTTTAGAAATGAAACTAATGAAATAATGAAACGTATTCTTGACAATCAGACTTTTACTTACTTCAATATTGACGCTCGCAATAATCCTTGATAATAATTAATCAACAAAAATGTTTTTGTTGTTTCAAAAAATGTCATGTCAGCAATTTTGACATCTTAAGTTAGGCATTCCTTACAGGTTACAGTCTTAGACAGCAGTGAAAATATTTCTCAACACGATTTCAAGTTGGACAGTAAGAGCTGCGTATAGATAGGACATACTTTAGAATGGGACTATAAAAACGACTGTCATATGCCATGAGCCATTTGCTTCTTTGGTTTTGGCCAAAAGTCAACTATAAACTAGGTGCAAAGTACGCTTTAGGTAATTAACATGAAGTTTCTTTTTTTAAATCGATTTAAATTTCACACTTCCTGTTCGTTAATCCCCAGGCAAACAGGCCGTCTTCTTTATATTTACAACTCCTCAAGGACTTTCAAATCCAATGAGTCAAGACATATAACCTTTACGTCTGGCTCTTGGTCTAGTATATCACCTAGATTAATTTGTATCTTCATAACTTGTAAACATGTCATATATAAATATGTCGCAGCTACGCTTTTTGGCTTGGAAAAAACTCTGGTGATAATTTATGGATGCTTCCGGCCTTGCAGACTAAAAAAAAAGCATTGGTTGGTAGGTAGGTGTAGGTATGTGTTAGCTCATGTAATCGTGTTTATTTATTTAGTTCTAGGCACTTAACTGTGAGTGAGCCCATATTTTCCGGACAATATGAAAATTCGCTCGTCCTATACGTGACAAAAAAGGGTAATACGAGAATAAAATGTTCATATATGCCGTATTGCCTGTCATTTGCATATGCAGTGTGTTGCAACATAGGCCTGTTTACTGTTTTATTTATCGACTTTTGTGTATTTATAAAGTTTTTTTTAAAGAATTTTTGAAAGCCGTTGCAGTCATCATCATCATCAACATCAGCATCGTTGATGGCATGTCACCAAATGACGTTGCCTGTTCGTCCAGTGCCATCAAAATATAAGATTTTAATGGAAAAAATCTGTTATATTATCATACAAATGGAAAAATCAATTACCGATTCCAACAAACTGTTACCAATTTTTTTTTTTTTTTTTTTTTGAAGAGTCAGTCCTTTAGCATTTTTTAATATTTTCGTTAATTTGTGGAAACGTTACAAACATGTGAGTGCACATGAAAAAGGCAAAAAGTGGATGTTGCCGCCGAGATCATGTAACTTTAATTGGACATTCCCTCCGTGCGTCTGTGAAACATTCGTGCAAAGATTGGCAGAGCTGGAAGAGAACACATCGCGAGATTACGATTGCTGGGATATCTAGAGCGGATGGACATCTGCTCGATAGGTCTTCGGAAGCACATTGCAGTGCAATTGTGAAGAGGGAAGACCTCATCTAAGGTGGCGCAACCAAGTCGAGGAAGACCTCAACGAAAGATGTTAGTTGAGGTTCATTTTCCCTCCAAACTGCAATGTCCACCTAGATACTGTTCCATATGAACCTTTGAAAAAAGATTTCGCAAATAAGAAGGCTCACTAGCAATATCTGTACCTATAAAAAGAAAAAAATGGAATTTAGGCACCAAAAACTTCTGCATCGTCATAGGTTATTGAAGAGCTAAACTTAGTTTGGGCTCCAACATACCTACATACTTCCTAAATAAAATTTTACTAATAGTGCTCTAAGGTACCATCTGTTCAAATGTACTCCCCTCTTCCCTATATATTAATAATGTTCGTACCTAAAAAACAAACCATGTGTGGTTTTTACTTTTGCCTAAAAACAAAATGAAAGCCTTTTTCGTATAGATCCTTCGAACGACGGAATAATAATCCAAAAAAAAAAAATTGATAAATGGGTTGTCATAACTTCCTTTCAAAACGAATTGGCATCGGACAAATGTTACATCCACCTACAAAAGACGATGGCAAAGAAAGTCATAAGATTATGAAAAGCCTCACTCAAAAGATTAATGATAAAAGTCACGTTCTGCATTCACTGAAGTAGAATCTTATTATTGCTACGAAGCGCAAAGTATAAGTGACGAAAGTATGGCAAAACAGTGTGATCTACTTCCGCACGATACTTTTAACGCAGCAGCCAACAAGGCCAACCAACTGCCTGCTGCCATTGCCACTGCTACTGCCACTATAACCAACGCTATGAGAAGTATGAGGTTGTTATGCCACATCTCGACTCTCGAGACGATATTTTTGTTTGTATGACTAACTGGATTTATTTGTTGCTGTTGCTTGCTGTTTACCGTATTAAACGGCGGATAAGGATATTTACGCATCGTTGTTTTGATAAATTCTTGATACATAAATCCATCCTTTTTCGTTGACAAAAGTTGTTTTCCAAAAATAGGTTTTTATAGCAAAAGGGGAAAAACAAAGGATGTTTTACTTTGTATCTTGAACGTACCACGACTCCGGTTTTGATTTGGGTTTTGTTTTTATGTTATAAGGTTGAGTGTAGGGGTCGATATGCAAAATTTTACACTTGTAAGTATGTAAATACTTTGCCATCGGAAAATTGTTTGTCTAAGAAAAGCCTAGGTACATTTTCAACTGTTTTCTGTTTTTTTCTTTTTTTTTATTCAAGAGGCCAACAGCCTGATTCTGCTAAAAGTCACTAGTCACAACTTTGAAAAACATCACAATTTTGCACTGAAAAGTTGTGGCTTGTGAGGCATCAGTGACATCATCAGTTTCGACACCCTCAGCTTGAATTTGAGTTTCGAAATGCAGTTCAGGTATTCATTTAAAAATTCAAGAAAACAAACTTTTCGAGCTCAATATATCAGTTTAATATTTAGAAAAACCTACTAGCAGAGTAAGGTGTTTTGAAATTTTTTGACCATTTAATTCATAACTGGCCTTAAGTTTTGACAATTGTTTTCGAAGCTTAAAAATCTCAAAACTCTGCCCTGAAAAACCAATCGTCCGCATTTGGATTGAGAAACTTTACTTTTACATGTAAGGACTATACATATTGTGTCAAGCAAGTAATAACGAGGAAGAGTGTTGTAATCGATTGGAGATCACAATTCAAAATTCTTGTGGCGTCGAAAAAGAAGAAGCAGCATGCAACACAGTAAAAAAACTGAAATCTTATGTACGATAAAAGTTTGAATTTTGGATATTTCTTGAATTACAGGCGAAGTTCCGTATTTAACGAAGCGATTACTAAAATAAAAACAAATGGTTGGTACCTCAGAGTATGGAGCCCCGGAGCCCAGCTTATTTCTCGGAACCGTGCTCTGCGATGGAAATGGAGGAGACTTATAACTTTCTTCTGGTTCCAAAAGGCTAATCGAGAGAGCGCTTTTCATGGCAATAAATCTACCAACGGGGGACTTGCCAATACCTAGCAAAAGTCGATACCCGTGGAAAATCACTTTTGTTTTCTGTTAGGATTCGAACCACGAACCTCCCACGTAACAGGCAGGTATGAAAACCATTACCTCCGACACGGGCAGCAAATTTTTCGAGCAATTACTTCTAAAATAATAATTCTTGTCGTCTTAAACTTGCTCGAGCCCAATCTTTATAATATCGTCCATCGTTTATCTAAGAATGTAATTTCAGATAAATATGTCGACGTCTTTCAGATATATACTTTCAAACTTTAGCTCATTTTCATACAACTGTCATTGTACATAGAAGCTATAATAAGTTCAAAACGCTATTTAACAATGTCATGGACTGTAGGAACGCAACGTTCGCTTTTTTACACACAATGGTGAAACCAATAGTTTGGATCGGAGACTGCTAAGTTGGACCGGAGAGAATTGGTTTCAGTACAGTTTCTATATACAAAGTTACTGTTTTATTGGAGAGCGGAAGAAAGGTGCAATAAAAGAGTTCCAAAATAAAACTAATATTCATATTTTTGTGAGCCTTTCTAGTTTTACAAGATTGTTAATAGTTAGACATAAACTTTAGAAGCCGTGTTTATAAAGAAATTGATTAGGGTGGTTGCTGAAATTTGCAGCCGTTTTCAATACAGTCGATGAGACGTATTGGTCCAAGGGCGTCATCTTGGCTGTCTCGTACAGATGCTGGTTACTGTAATGTCTCTGACGCTGGGAAATTTTAAAGGATGGCCAGACTCACACACCTCTAAGGGACAAACTACGCACTTCTGCTGGAATAAAATTGAAATCATCCATAGATAATCATAGATGGCACTCAATAGCAATGTAGGAAAATACTAGTTGAGAATTTTATTTCCATAATACTCGAGCTTGAAAATTAAGAAGGGATGATTTCATTTTGCATGAACATTGTTGTTGCAAGGAAGAAGTCGTTTTAAAGCACTTTTGACTAATGGGTAGAGTACATCGACTACAATTTAGTAGAGATGTAAGCCAATAATACGAAACTCGTGTTTCTCACAGGCACCATCCAAGGACTGGATTCTTTAACTTTTGAGACGACTGCCGTCCAAATTCTATTTACGATATCAAAAAACGTGTTTCAGAACCTGGGCCTAAATTCCATAACTTTCAGAAGAATATCGTCGGAATATTGTTTCATGTAATTTTGCTTTCAGTATGGTTGTGGGTATAACCATGCCTTGTGAAGGATTGAAGGAGACTGTCAATTATCGTGCCGGTTCCGAACAGCTTTTCATGCTAATGAATTTACTACGGAGGACTTGCCTGTTCCTCGCGAAAGTCGAAATCTATCAGTGGAAAAACATTTCATTTTTTGTTTCTGTTGGGATTCGATTTGCGAACCTCCTGGTCCTGCGTAACAGGCAAACATGCTTCATTATGTTACGGGCACCACCGCCGTTCATATTTTTGTAACTTATTTAGAGTTTTAAACACGTGTTTTCAGTACAACTCAAATTTAGATGATAGTCGTCTAAGACGTTACGGAATAAAGGGCCTGAAAATGTTACCTAAATATAGAAGAAAACTATTAAATAGCTTTCTTTTCAATCGCTTAAATGGTAGTCATATAAAACAAATTTTTGTCGGTAAAGTTGACGATAATCGTCTGAAAAGTTATACAGAATTTATGTCAATATGAAACTGTCACCGTATCTATATATTGTTTGCTGAGGAGTTGACTGAGTATAGCTACCTAGGCATTTTTCATGTATGCTGATTGTATGATTGATGAAATGCCGCAAAAACGCACCTTTTTTGCCCAACTAAATGCTAGATAACTGAAGAGAAGGATTCGATGTATCTCTGGATTATCATCTTCGCATTCTTCCTCTTTTTACACTTTTGCGATATTATTTTCGACTTCATTTACAAAAAAGCAAGTATTTATTTTATTAAACGTGATCGTCCAGACGATTATCGTTTTCAATGTTACGTAAAGCAGTACTATCGACGCCGCCGCCGTCGAGATTGATAAGTAACGCAATGAAATGAATACAAACAAACTCAATGTACACAATGACATTTAGACGGAAGGAAGTGTATATTTATTTCTGATTCATATGAAGCATTTTCCTGTTCGACAATATTTGAAGAATGCCACTTTGGTTAGGTAGGTCCATAGCGAGTATAATCAAGAACAAAGCTATTTACTTTACTGTTCCGACAAAACTACACCCTATACTGCCCTTAATAAAACTATTTCAAAACATCATAAAGTAGATAAACGTACCTATGTATGTGCGAGTATATACTAAAATTTATATTTATATTTTTCCCCAACTAAAGACTTTATTTGCTCCACAAAGGATCCCATACTACACACAAAGGAAACTTGAATACTTCCTCATTTCATTATGAATACCCGCATACTCAAGAGAGTTATTAAATTAATGCAAATTCTGTGAAAAGCGGACATTCGAGCGACATCGTGGGATATTCTTGAATCTTAAGCACAGAAAAGAAAAAAGAAAATTAAAAGGCACCATGAAGTAAATATGCTGTAAGACTTCCATTGCAAAAGATTTTTCTTTTTTTTTTATTCCCTCTAAGCAAACGGATGAAGTTGGTTATTACAATCTTGTTTATGACTATTTTTTCATCATCCGTGTTAGTAGTTTTATATTGTTGCCGTTAACTGTAAGTTGCTCTCATTCTGTGAAGATGAAATATCTTGTTTCATTGAAATATTTGCAAATCCGGGTTATTTCTGGAGGTAAAACGAAAAAAAGAAGAAAATTTTTTATGAAGTTACTTTGAGTGTTTGCAGTTTGATTGCAACATTGAGTTTCGCTTTTTAGTATTAGTGCTTTTCACGAAGTCTCTTTTGTAGATATGAGTACTTCAAAAATCCAATTATTATTGCAAATTTTAAAAATCCTGACAACGGCCTTGTCACTCGAAAGCACCGGTCTCCTTTAGAACATCGTAATCAAGTTGAGATGAGCGCTGTTAGTGGCTACATGGTGATCCGTTTGTACGCCCAACCACGCGCTGTTGTCCCTTGATATTTGTTTCATGTATACCTACATAGTTTCTGTCTTGTTATTGTAAGTACACATCATGTATGTCGCTGTGTATCAACCACATGGATTTCGGTGGTCTTGAAGTAAAAATTCCCAAATTTTGTTTTCGAGGCTTATAACCCACTTCGGTGAGACAAAAATTTAAATGTCGTTGACCATTTTTTTTGATTTTTAATCCATCTATAATGTCTCCAACCAAGTTATTTTACCTACAATTAAAATATTAAGCTAGAAAAAAGAAATAAAATTGTTGTACGATTGATTACTAAAATCGAGTTAAGTGAGCGGAAAAAATTGTTGCCCAAATGAGAATAAAGTTGGGCTGTGAAAATAAATAGAATCAAGTAATTTTTTTCTCTGGTGGGCGAATTATTTTTTTCACCAGAATGAAATTGCAGCGGATTATGGTGCTGTTGCCATTGGTTTCCGAAAATTGATACTAGGCGCAAACGATTCACGGTATTTCAACTATCAACTTCTTAAATGGACAGTTCTACTATGCGAACATGAAAAACATTAACACGTTTATTTTATAAGAGTATTCCCAGAAACACAGCCGGACCCAAAAAGCATTTTACATGGAAATTGATCAAATTTTTTTTTATTTTTTTATTGATTTGAGTTTGCTTCCTTTCCAAATATCACGGTAGCAAAATGTGTTTGTTGAGGATTTAGCAAGTACTTAATCCTAAAATCGATTGTTTAATACATACTCACTCATAATCCATGAACTTATTTGATGCTTTTAACCATGGTGATGCCCGTGGCGTAATGGTTAACACATCAGCCTGTTAAGTGGAAGTTTCGTGGTTCGAAGATCTGGCAAGTTCTCCGACAGAAAATCATAGGTTCTCACTATACTCTCACAAGGTATGATTGTGAGAAATGCTTCCCGTTCTTTTGCGCCCCCTATGGCTGCTTGTATGCTAACTATCAGAATAAAATTATTCATCCAATTTCTTTTGCGATCAAACAAAATTTTAACTTTTCAGGAGACTAAAGTCCCAAACTTTAGTTTTGGGCTTTTTGACTCACCATAAGAGGGCATAAGTTCCAGTTTCAGATTCAATTCGGGGCATATGACTCACTATAGTGGGTCATAAGACCCGAAAACCAAATTTGGGACAAATGACTTTGCGACCACTATACTCGTACGTCAACTTCGTAAAACGATTCTATGGTTTTCAGTGAAGCCGAGCCTTTCTCCGGTCCCAAAAATCTAGGTCATGATGTTGGATATCCCGGGGCTGTCAGAATTGATTTGATGAATATTTTCGATTGATGACTTCTATCAACTTCTTTTTTTAGAGAAAAAATTAAAAACTGGATTAGAATTGTTAAAATTCAGAAGTTGACTGTCTCTGTTTTAGTTTTTTAGTTCCCCTTTTTTACGTTTTTCTATTCTTCTCCCATGCCGAACTCTATTTTTGTGTGTTCCGAAATAAAAAAAAAAAGTTTTTCCAAATTTTTTCCTTGCTTTTTAATTTTTTTTTTGCTATGGGTTTGCAAAAACGTTTTTTAGACACCTGTAAATCTTTTCAGAGAGCTTCAACCTTGCCAGTACCTTCAAAATTTCTAGCAGTGTCTTCCAAGCCGAAATCTTGGCAGTTTTAAGCGCTGTAAAACAGGTTTCCATGACGTGGAGCTATCACATGCTGATATCACATTTTTCATTGATAGCCAAGCAGCAATATAAGCGATTACTACCAGTCTTATCAAATCAAACAATTTTTGTTGCTGGGGGTTTTAAGCTAAGGGTTCATGGCACGCAGCATAACGTTAGACTCACTGGGTTTCCGGCAGCGAAAAAGCGGACGAGGTGGCGAGAAAAGGCTCAACACTTGGCCCAATAGACCTCCTCATATACCCCAATCAATCAAAATCCCACACTGTGCATTTGAGCATTTGAACAGATATGATTGTTGATGAAATAATACAAAAATTCAATGAAATGGGAATGCATGGAATCCTGTGTCATCTTCAGGAAACTAGGGCCGAAATACGATAGAACAGATCTGAAAGGTTTCTGTTCCAGAATAGACCCTAAAGGCTTTCATTACGATCTCTTATCAGAATTCTAACTGAACGGAACCTACTATATTACCACAAAAAGAAAATGGGTCTTTGGACCAACGACTTATGTATAGATGATACAGTGAACATTATGGATAATTACTTCTTCCACGAGCTAGTCAACAAATTCTAAAATTCACCGAAGATCTTGGAAACAGCGTATGACAATATTTACAGAGAAAAATACTAGCATACGAGCTGATCATATCTGCTGGTTAAAGCTTCCTCGTACGATATTGCAAGATGACTTCACACTGCTCCTTCAAAATCGGTAAAAAACTTAATAAGACCGTTGATGTCGAAATCTATCGGCTATCGACAAGGCGGCACTCTATCATGTGGCTTTTTAACATCTTATACTTGAAAAGATTGCCCAAAAATCAAATGTGATGTCAACATCAGAAGCGTAATCTTTCAAAATTCTTTAAAATTACTCGCTAACGCAGAAGATACCGGCGTAATAGATATAAAAGCAAGTGTGATGTCTTAAGTGCTTTTGGGACCATTGAAACAGATGCGACAAATCAGGGTTTTTTTGCATTCAGTGATCTTGCAAGAGTACTGCAGTGTGTTCAGTCAAAAACAGAGTTCACTCATGTTTCCTTTACAACCCCATAAGTTGTAAGGTAAATCCACCCCCCGCATGACGGTAATTTAAAGAATACTACGCAAGACCACAAAGTAATAGCCCTTACTTGTCACTCTCTGGTTCTACTCAGTGCCCACTACTGAAAAAACACTCCGTCTTACATTTAGAGTAAGTTGAGGTTTTTTAAAAAAAACCCTCAAAACAATCGCTGGGCTTGAACGAACGAACTAATTAATGCACTTTTAATAAGAAATCTGATTATTGAGACCACAAAAACTAAAATCGCATATCATTAAAAAAATTACCATGTGACCAAATAAAAAATTATCACCAAATTTGGCCATAAATGACCTAACTGGCAATCTTGTATGGCTTCATTGGTGGTTTAAATGGCAAGTTCTGCAGTCTGGTTGTCCATATGTCGTCGATCTTTGGCTGACTAATTTTTGGAAAGTAAAAGTCAATAAAAATGGCTCGATAGCGCTCGCCATTCACCGCAACTACAGCTCCTTCTTAATTTCGGTAGAAATTGTGACCGCGACGGACGCTAAGAATCCGCCAGAGTGTCAACCGCCCGCAGCTGTAAATTTTTGTACATCCTGTAGGTCATTTTGAAACGAGAAGAGTAAAATTAAAGCGGAAGCGACTAACAACTGCCTACTGCACAAACTGATAATTCAGCAGGCCGATTATGTTGGTCGTGGATGAAGTGCTCTATATGTTCAAAGCCAGATTTTATCGAGGCAATTGTTACAAAACCGGGGAACCGGGTCATCCTGGATTCCAATGCCTACCTTAATAACTATAGGTTTAGGTAAGCAAGCAATCAGACAAAATGATTCCAGCAATAACCTCACTTGATGTTGTCCGTTTGAAGAAATTGTCTGTATAAGAGAGTTGTCCAATTGATTGCTCTTTCGCAATTACCATTAAAAGTTCTTAGCAAAATATTTACTCGCTAAGAAATGAAATACAGTGGTGCAACAGAGCGAGAAGCCCCGGTTCCTAGCACATGTCTCACAACCATTGCCTTGTAAGGGATTGAAGGGGACCCACAATTTTCTCTCAATTCTGAACAGCTAATCATGAAAGCGCTTTTCAGATCACCATCGGAGAACTTTCCAATTCCTCGCGAAAGACGATCCCAGTGACAAAAACTTCTTTACTTCTGTTGGGATTTGGACCACGAACCTCCCGGTTGACATGCAGACATTATTGCCATCACGCCACACTGGTACTACCAGTGAAAAATACTACCCCTTTGATTTTTTTAGACACAAAAATCTTCCTTTGAAATCTTTAGAAAAGTGCTTTAACAACTTAAGGTATTTTTTTGTGTGTTTTTGTTTAATTTTTCCTTTTGGAAAATAACTAGCAATAAATCCATCGAAACCATTTAAAAATTCTCTTTATCCATAAACTAGCAGTTTGTTTAAAGTAAATATATGAGGAGGTTTTAGGAAAACCCCCAACTGTCGTCCTCCCTGCTTGACACGAACAACCCGAAAAGGAAAAGAAAAGAAAAAAAAACAGCCTAATAACATTAAATCGGCCCCAAAGTATTCATAAAACATTTAACCCAACTCACCCGTTCGATTCCGACTAAAAATTACTTGGTTACTACTTGAACTCGTTGAAACTCTTAAATGATATCACTTGAACAGAACAGCTTGTGTCAAACAACGTCTTCTTATGCCTTGTAGAACTGATAATAAAAATAAATATTTCTTTCATTTCCTGGCTTTGGGATACGAAGCCGAACATCCGAACACACACTTCAAAACACAACACAGCAACTTATGTATCGCTTGTAGTCATCGTCACGGCCGGGCCAGGCCGGGCCGTCGTCGTCGCCGTCGCTGTCGGTCGTCCTCGTCTTCCTGTCAATGTGACCTTCTGAAAACGCACAAAATTTAGCTTTTTTTTCTTCTTTTAAACGTTTTGTTGATAATATTTTTGAGAACGAGCAAACTGTCATGGCTTTGTATATAGAATAAAGGTATGTAAAGTTATACAGACAGACGAACAAAAACAACCCTTTCCTATAGTGTGGAATTGTAAAATGTTTTGAAATTGGCAGGGACGGGTGTGTGTGGCTGGAGTGACCCAAATTGTATCAGTGGTTCGGTGGGTCGGTGGGTCGGTAGGTCCGAACTTCTTAGGGGTATCCGTATAACCTTTATTCTATAACCCCAAGTCGGCAGCAGATGTTTTGTTAACAATTAAATTTAATGGGGGTAACACCAAATATTATTCAATTGCTTTGTCCGCACGCCTGAACGTTATGCATTTGACTCCTATTCTCCTTTGAGGAGGGGAGAGGGGAGGTGTATTCTCTAGATAGCAAGAAGATGATTTTCCTTGGAAACTACTACCAACAAAGGTTGGAAAATTTATCTTGCCTTTAAAACAAATGATACAAAAATGTTTATGCAAAGAGTCTAATTGAATGATACTCCAATGGGGCGTGAAGATTATTTTCAATGGGTATTAGTGCCATCGGGATTGGGTGGGGGTTGGTGGTGTTGGGTCTATAGTCTGTGAAACGACAGGTTTTGGTTTTAAAGCCAAGAGAGCGTTTTTGTTCTTGTGTTGGAACTTATTGATTAGGTTTCAGCGGAAGTATAATTAAGTGAAGTTTGGGGATAGAGTGTTGTGTATACCTTGCTTGCCGATGTAGATATTTTAGTCCTTCGAACGTTACTTTAACTTACATTTTTTCGTTTCTTTGTCAGCCGATAGCCATTAAAATAAATGCCCCTTCAAGAAACTCGTGTTTAATACAAATTTAGCGGGCAACATCTGTTGTGTTTTGTGATTATATAAAAAATGAATGGCTTTCGAAAATTACAATCTGTCTGAGGCTTTCCCTGATAACATCGTCGTTCGCAGCTTTATTTTTATTATTATTGTATTGCTAATTCTCGTTGTCGCTTCTGTCTACTGATAGCATAATACCTAGTTCATGTTTGTATAAAATGTATTAGAAGATTCGTAAGCATGGCTAGCGACCTCGCTATCCCTTAATAAAATTTAAAAGGGACATTTATATCCTTAGGGGCATTTCGCTCTGTGGAAGATCGTCTTAGTGTGCTAGGATCAAACAGGAATCATGTTACCCCACTGACATCATCCACACACATTTAATAGATCTCGGGAAATCTTCCTGCTTCAAATGTCCTGATGAGTTCCTTTGTGAATGCAAACACAAATTAGCGCCACTAAACTTTCCTGGAGCAGTTTTTCTTTTGCACTGAAATTTGATCATCTCCTGGAGCTTTTCCTGTTTTCAACTTGTCAATAGCATTAAAGAAGTACGCCTTATAGTTTGATACTTACACACTAGGATAATCTTCCACTAAAAACCAATCCATAAAGACTTAGAGTTCATAACTCTACTCTAAGTATTTTGCATTCAGTTAAAATCATGTTTGCATGGGTATTAGACGAATGGTGAGTAGGCTTTCCTCTCAGACAAGTGTTTGATACGATAGGCCTTAGTTAGACACTACAATACCCAGAACTTCGTAATCACACACCACGTTCAGACTTAATCGTTATTGAAATATTTGCAAAAAAAAACTATCAATGTCAATGATTTAAGGGAATTATTGGAATTTTAAGGCTCCAATCACTTCCAATACTTCGTAAAATCCATTCTCAAAAAACATTTTTCTATTCCTTGCGACGCAAATAACACAAATTTTATTCGAATCACAAAACATGTAGATAAATTTTGCTTGCAAAAGTCAAAACAAAAAGTCCTTAACTTTGTTTGCTCAAAGTAGCTAGTAAGTAAAACTCAAGACACAATGTCCCTGTGCACAAATTCAAGTATCCTTCAACACCAAAGTGAACACCACTGCATAAGATTCTTGAAAAATGTGTCACATCACCTCTACCCGAACGTATATAAGCTTTTTCGTGTCGTGTAGCGTGTCGCCTTTCACCTCCTCTTGGGTAGGTGTTCTTGGTGCTGATGCCTATATAGGTATCTACCATTTCTTGTTACAAACATGCTGCGCCACTAAACTATGCGAGTGGTTGCTTATCAAAATTCCTGATGCATCCTCTCTACAAACCCGAAGGACTTGTACCACTCTCGGTAGATGTCTCATAATTCATTCAAATATACAACCGGTTGGCAGAGACAGTCGTGTTAATTATTCTAATTGAATCTTGCTCCGAAAAGCAGATACAATACAAACACGTTGAGTTTCTCAGAATGGAAATTAGTAGGTATGTCAGTTCTTATTATAAGTGTTTTTTTTTTTTTGTTTTTGTGTGTGTATGTTTTTTTTTTTTTGCCTTTCTACGGTTTTGCTGAGAGAGAACAAGAAGTTGTGAGCACTTTTTTTTGCACCTGGAAAACATCTCACTTAGCATAGCATACACAAGTTTTAACGAGGTGATTGTGGTGGCTTGAAATGTGTCACTGTCACTGTGAAGTGGAACTTTTAAATAAGTTTCGAGGCGATAAAGAAAGGGTTAGAAGGAGCAGGAGAATAGAGGTGATTGTAGTTGTGGTTGAAATTAAAAGCTACTGCTTTAAAAAGGAAATTATTAAAGGTGTCCTTGGAGACGATAGTTAAGCTCTCTATACACAAGGGAAATTTACGACTAGTCTCATATATTAGACTCTGTTTAATGGCCTCCCTTGGATGGTGCGGTTGGCTTGAAATTCAATCTGGGCGACATAAACTACTAAAATGGGTGCCATAGTACGAAGATAATCCACACAGCATAGAATTCTTGAAGACTAAAACGTATTTATGTGCGCTTGGATTCTGAATTTCAGTTTAAGTTGTAAGACAAAACGTGGATAGCCCACCTCGGCCATAGATTGAATTACATCAAACAGTTGGAATTGAATCGAGCACACATGAATATGTATACCACCTGTAAATATGTTTTCTTATAATTTTATTATTCGAGCTGGAGAAAGTATCCGAATGCCAAGTTTTTGGCGATTGTGTCCTTAACGTTTTATCACATTAAAGTTGGAACTAGAGGAGAAGCTGGTAATGTGACCCCCACTATGTTTCTGAAGCTTTATTTAAAATATACACAGGAGTCAGGAACCTTAAAAATACGTTATAAGAATTAATTTTGTTTGCTTCAACATGTCTTACTAGGGAGTAAATTAAGCTTCAACAGATCAATCGAAAGTATTATGTACTTATTCTTAATTCAATTCAAATTTGGTATCTCGAGATCAAGTGATGGTTATGTGACCCCCATAAACAACTCAAGCTCAACAAAGAGAAAGCAATTTTAGAAAATTTAAAGGCAACCCTACAGTAGAAAATCGAAATTTGTTCAAACGGGCCAGAAATATCTGTAATGCTCAAATACAAAGTGCTAAGTTTTTACATGACCAAAAAGTAAGGCAAAAAATACTATTGTGTCCAAAAGGAAGTAAAAACTTTTGGTCTTTTGTCAAGAACATTAAGAACTCGACCACGTCATCGGTCCCAACGCTCGTCTTCAATGACTCTCCGTATGTCAGCTCCATCGACAAAGCCAATTTGCTGGCAGCTCAATTTGCTGCCAACTCGACACTTTCTGATAGCATATTGGCTCCACCTGAGCTCGAGTCTGCAAATTCTTTGATGAAGCAGATATTTTTTCGAACTCGCTCGGTTGCGAGAGTCCTCAAAGATCTCAACATACATAAATCCGCTGGTCCAGATGGTATCCCCGCCGTTATTCTGAAGAGGTGTTCTTCTACGCTGGCAAAACCACTGCGTAAACTTTTCCATCTTTCCTATTCTGCTGGGATTTTTCCGAGCAGATGGAAAACTGCATTTGTTAAGCCGGTCCCTAAAAAAGGCGAATCTTCCTCCCCTTCCAATTACCGTCCAATTGCACTTACGTCCCTTTTTCCAAGGTCATGGAAACGTTGATAAACCGTCAACTTATGAAATAACTTGAAGAACGAAAGCTTCTTGATGGCCGTCAGTACGGCTTTCGTAGCAAAAGGTTCACTGGTGATTTGATGGCTTATCTCACCGAAAAGTGTAATCTTTACATTGTTTTGGAGAAAATAAGATTATTGCGCTTGATATTTCTAAAGCATTTGATAGAGTTTGGCATCAGGCTCTTTTATCGAAAATGCGTGATTTTGGTATCGATGAGTCTCTTCTTCGTTGGATTAGAAATTACCTTTCCGACCGTTCAATACAAGTTGTGTTGGATGGCTTCAAGTCTGATACCCACTTAATAAATGCTGGTGTGCCCCAGGGCTCCGTTTTGTCTCCGACTCTCTTCCTCATTTTCATTAATGATCTCTTGTCTGAAACTTCTATTCCGCTTAACTGTTTTGCTGACGACTCAACCCTCAGCTTTTCATATTCGTTTCCAAATTCACGTCCCTGCTCTTCGGATGTGGAACTGGAACGGTTGCGTATGATAAGCTCATTGAATTCTGACCTTGACAGCATTGTTTCATGGGGTATTATGAACCGAGTAGAATTCAATGCTTGGAAAACTCAATGCTGTCTCTTGTCGTTGAAGCCTAACATTCCCCCATTGCCATTATCCATGAATGGTACCTGCATCGAAGAAACCGAAAAGCTGTCAGTACTTGGTGTGTGCTAAATGCTTAGTTTTCTTAAGACGATGCAATAAGTTCTTCACCCCTTCTGATCTGGCTACAATTTATAAGGATTTCATCCACCCAAAACTGGAGTATAACTCGCATATCTGGTCAGGTGCTTCTCAAACATCTTTGCGACTACTTGATAGGGTACAAAATAGAGCGTTAAAATTGATAGGTGATGGTTCAATTGTATAATCGATTGATTCTCTTGAACATCGTCGAAATGTTACCTGTCTCACTCTCTTTTATCGCTTTTTCTATAAACCTCGTTAGTCAAAAAATTCGACAAAAATTTATTCAGAAAAATATTTATTAAAACCCAGAGCCGCCTTTTGGCATTTTCAGTGTACTTATATATACCAAAATACCTGGTACTGCGTGTATATGCAGTTTTTGTGATGTCAGCAAAACATGCTTAGAATACGATCACCTTGAGACGGAATGGCTCTCCAAGTCCGTTATTGGAATAAATGGTTTCGCAGAACACACGGCATATCTGCGTTTTCAAGGAACATATTTATATACACTTTAACATTTAATGTTACCCCAGGGACCACAGCCAACCAATGTAGGGGGGCCAAATTACAACTATTGTTCGAATATTTCAACAAATGATCCAAGCATTCTCAATAAGAGTTTGATTTCATTGATATACCTCTAAATTTCCGAAGGAGAACAGTTAAACGTATGTGATGTTCGAGCGTAAAATCCAATACCTTCTATTTTTGAACAACTATCGAAATAAAATCAAAAAACTCAAAAGATTCGCCATACGATAGTTTCAACTGGTTCGAATGACAATTGAGCCTTTGCTGGATTTGTACCGTACTCAATTGGTAGCATGGCGAGAGGATCCCGTTACCCCAAAATTATACTAGATAGCGTTGTTAAGGTATTAATATTGAAGAGTGCCAATATACGAGCATTGTGGTACCCGTGGTGTAATGGTTAGCATGTTTGCTTATTATGAAAAAGTTTCGTGGTTCGAATCTCAACAGAAACCAAAAAGGTTTTTTCATAGATCACTTTTTGCAAGGAATTGGCAAGTGCTCTATGAGATGCCAGGAATAGGCAGAAAATTGTAGATCCCTTCCGTTCCCTTAAAAGGTATGGTTTGTGAGAAATCCACTAGGCTCCGGGGGCTCTCCGCTCTGTTGCGACCCTATGTATGTATGTATGTAGTATCGTGCTATGGCCACAATTACAATTTTCTAGGTTTAAATTTGTAAGTACTCGATTCCACTGCCAACTAGATGACATTTCGTCAAATATGTATTTTTCTTTTTATTAAGAAACAAGCTGAGCCGCCCGCGCCCGTCATTGCACGGGTCGGTAGTTTTAAGGATCCCGGTCTCGTCCTTCGTTTTCCGTAGTTTTAATATGGAGAAAAGTGACATTCAGGAAAAATTCCATAACTCGGGAACGGATTTCAGACTATCTTCCAACATCCTTTAAGCTACCACAAATTTGGTTTCATTCGGTTGAGCCGTTCTCAAGTGATGAGATCACAACCAACCAACCGTACAATTCTTTTTATATATTGAGAAGAAGAAGAAGTAAGTCCCAATCAACCTGTGCCTGCCTACCTAAGTCGTTTCCATAGATTTTAGGAGAACAGGAATATATTGAATCGTTAGAGAACAGGAATATATTGAATCGTTAGTGTATGATGTGGTGCCCGTGGCGTAATGATTAGCATGTCTGACAGCAACGTAGGAGGTTGGAGGTTCGAATCAAAAGTGTATAATAATATCTTCGATACAGGAGAAACACCAGATGCCTTTAGAAAGTCAATTATATTCCCTATATACAAAAAAGGAGATAAAACGGACCCGTCAAACTACCGAGGCATATCCTTCCACAACACATCACTGAAAATTTTTATGGAAATCCTTAGATGCCGCCTCACAACATGGATCGAAAATAACCACCTTCTAAGCGAATTTCAAATTGGATTCAGGAAAGGATATTCCACCGTCGACCATATATTTAGCTTGACCAATATCGCAGAAACGTATCTTCATAGACAAAAAAGCTTTTTTCGTAGATTTCCGAGGTGCCTTCGATTCTATCGACAGAAAAGCTCTAATTTTTAAATTGTTTAGAGATGGAATTTCACTTAAGTTTCACTTAAGATTAAGGTACTAATGTACGCAGATGATCTTGTCCTTTTGGCGGAATCAGCTCAATCTCTCCAATTAATGATAAACAAATTACGCAACTATTGTTTAAAATGGAATCTCAGCGTTATTTTAAAAAAATCTAAGACAATGGTCTTTAGAAAAGGAACAGGACGTTTGGCAGCAAATGAAAAATGGTACTATGGAGGAGAATCGATCGAAACCGTTAGGGAATATCAATACCTATGTTTTACTGTGTCAAGCAATCTAAACATAGAAAAGCATCTGGTCAAAAAGCTGGGTACCTCAAAAAATGCAACTGGTTCTGTGTAGCAAAATGTTTACGGAAATAAAGACTTATCATTTAGTGCAAAGTACAAAGTTTTCACTGCAACTTCCGAAACAATTATGCTTTATGCGACAGAGTCATGGGGTTGGCGTCAGTCTGAAACCACGGAAAAACTGTTGAGGTTCTTCTTAAAATACCAATTTGCCAATTGCCGGCTGCCAGACACTACACCCAATTATATGCTGATGATAGAAACTGGACTATTACCACTGTACCTCACATCTTTAAAGCCCCACTTTAACTACATTATCAAACTTATAGGGCCCATACACTACTCATGCCTGCATACGCAATTAAGTGATTCCGCATGCAGATTGAAGGTGTATGGTGTTGACTGAGTGGTTGTGCATGCGGATTGAGCAATATCAGAATTTTCTGATATTTTCTTGATGTATTCATGCATGTGTGGTGTGTGGGCAAAATTGCTCAGCCAAGTGGTAAAATTCGAATGAAGAGAAGAGCAACAGCGGATTTTTAGCATGACATCTTTACAACTTGTCTATGATGATTGCGCAGTTTGCATGAGTAGTGTAGGGCGAAAGCGATATTGCGCAATCTTCTGATTGCGCATGCAGGCATGGGTAGTGTATGGGCCCTATTATGAACAGCAGCACTGAAAAAATAGCAAAAAAGGTTGCAGTTTCAATAATAAGGTCCCAACGCTCATGGTTTGAAGAATGGAAACAATTGGCGGACCGGCGTCGTCGCGTCGTCGCTGAAAAGAATGAAAGAAGTTAATGAACTAAGCTAATACCTATACAAAAACGGTAAACCAAATTCATTGGCAACAACAGTTGGATGTGGTAACGTGTCAAAACAATAAATCATCAGCATCTTACCGCTATTATTCAAATATAATTTTTCATTGTAATTAAATATTTTTTGTCGGTCCCAAATTACATTAAAATCCAATTTCAATATCGTATAATCACTTTAATATGCATTTTTGTGTTTCCAGCCTTATCACCATAATAATGTGTCCCTCCCTCTCAACCAGAAAACCTCCCTCTCAACCAGCTAGCCAACCAACAAAAACAAAAAACAATCAAAAAAATAATAATGATAATAAAATTAAAATCGCTTCGCTATAAAACCGTTCGATATACCACTTATATCAACGGAATTTTAATGACAGTTATAATTATTTGTATTATTACGCACGTCTCTTTCCTACACGAAATAAACGAGGAAAAAAAATTATATACATAGGTACTATGAAAAAACCAGAAAAAACATCCCGTCTGCAGCCGCTCCATCGTCGCCGTCCGTCGCCGCCGCCAATCGCCACCCCCAAAGGACACCTTAATTAACTCCACAGCGGACTCGTACTTTTATTGTTTCATAGTAAAAATTGTCAGAGGATACGAAAATTATTAAGAGGACACTCATACAACCCTAACAATTAAGTTGCACACTTTACATAATATAATACATGTGTGTATACATTGCATCCATCCCCTAGGGGTAGACGAAAGCGCGGCGCGGCGTGCTCTTGATAAGAGCAAATATTTCAACAATACAATATTTTTTTATTATACATAACTACAATATTAACCTCAGAGGGAATAGTAGTCAGCAGTGTTGTACTCAATGGTAAACAATCAAGTAATCAGATCCTGAACACACATACCATATACACTGTGTACACTTATTGGTGTGCTGTGTTGGGACACCGCATTACTTCCGAGCGTCAATCGCAGTTGCATAAAAATATTTGTAAATATTTGTGTTTAATTAGTCGTTGTTGTCTACTATGGAACGGTTTTAATGAAAACATTTAAATTACTTACTACATGATGACATCGACATCGACAGCACAGCAATTAACGTAACTTGCTGAGTCTGATATAAACAAACAAATGAAATAAAAATTTGTTTGGTCACCATGAAGTTTGACTTTTTTTGCTCGCTTAATCTAATCAAGAAAAAAAACTAAACATATTTCCAAGTTGATGTTGGAAGTTGCAAATAGTTTGATGATTTGTGCTTTTTAAGTCAATCTGAGTGTATTGAGTGTTTCAGTGTTTTAAATTTAAGGGGTGGTTTGAACGTTGAATTATTAAGTTAAGAAATGAATATGTGGCAATGGTCTAAAGAAGTTACTAGCTCATCGGTGTTAATCGCGACCGAGTAGTTAGAGTTAGAGAGCAATAGGGGTAGTGTGTAGTGTCCGACCGAAGGTCGATTTCTAGCCGAAGCCGAAGCCGAAGCCGAAGCCGAATATTCGGCTGAACATCAACCTTCGGACGAAGCCGAAGCCGAAGCTTCAATAACTTAAAGAATTTTCCTTTCAGATTGACTAAAATTGAAAAAATAATGGTTTTTTGGATTTTTTTTCAACAGGTTCGTTCGTTGAAGCCCTGGGGTCACCACAAAGCGTTTTTTGAAAAGCTTAAACTCGCCCTGAATGTCAAACTGAGTGTTCCTGAGCTCAGGGGTCGATTTGGGTTTGCTTCAACTTGCCCTGGGTTTTTGCGGGGCGAGTTGAGGGCTGCCAAATGGCATGTATTTTTATTAAAATTACAGGGATGTGTGGTGATTTTAAGCTTTAGTGTTTTTTAAGGACTGGAAAACCCAGGTTATTTGACAACTCATAGAGTTGTCAAGGAAACCTGTGTCCGGGTGGAGTTCAACGAACGAACCAAATGTATGCATGCGGTACCCTAATTAACGGGATAAATTAAATTGTCTTTTCAAAAATAATAACAAATTAAATAGGTCAACACGGTTCTATGCTCTACGAAAAACGAAATTGTTTTTTTTTTTCAGCGTCTACCACAACGCATGTCAACCAATAACTAAACGTTCGGCTCCGGCCAAAACTTCGGCCTATTTTGGCCGAAGCCGAAGGTTTAGCCGACTGTAGTTTTTTTTACCCGAATGTGGCCGAAGCCGAAGCCGAAGCTTCGGTCGGACACTAAATAGAGGATTACGCAAGAGCACGACGTTCCAACCCCATTATCATTCAGAACAAATTTTCGGGAATTCAAATGTCCTCCCAGAACAAACTGCAAAATTGACATGAAAAGAAACTTTGGTGCGGTCGCCACAAAGATTTTTGTGTAGAAACCTGGCCCTGAATGCCAAACTGAGTGTTTTTTTTAGCTCTGGTCATGCCCTCAACTCGTCCTGAAGTAGCCCTAGGCTTTTGCTGGGGTGAGTTCAAGTAGTGAACAGGGGAGTCAAATGGATTGTATTTTTCTTCAAATAACAGGTATGAGTGGTGATTTTGTTGCTTAGTGCTTCTTCATGTTTTTTTCAAAAACTCATGGGGTTTTTGCTAAATTAAACCTGGATCATCTCGGTAAAGTTCACCGAACTAATTTTGTTTTTCTTCAATGGCTCAATTTAATGATGGAAATCTCTTAGGTTTTAGTTTCCTTAAAAATGGTGCCGGTTTTACGGATTTGCTAAGGGAGCTACTCCTAGTACCTACCTCTAAAACAGCCCTCAAATCAAATGCCGCACAGTCGAGAGTTTTTCATTTTGAAGAAACGAGTGAGCTTTCTATGAATTGAAAAGACAAAACGAAGAAAAAATGTTAACTTAGGCTGTTCAGTGGTATTTTGAGAACGCGGGCTTAGTTAATTTCTACGGTAGGTTGAATCGAGTTGTTTTCCGTCTCTGAATTTTTCTGAACTAAATGAAAGATCCGAAACTAATTGAGCAGACATGTTTTGAGCGCAGTGATTAGCGAACAATAAGATTTTCGAAATACTTTTTCTGAAAGTGAGAGATAAAGAGAGGGGAAGAGAGCAATCAAATCAAAATGTCAGACATTGGAGATGAAAGATAAACACATTCATTACTTAGAGAAGTCCATTAGAAGATGAACTTTTAATTTGAGCACGTGTGCATGTGTATTGACATTCCAAAGTCACTCTGCGTTCAGCATTGAAAAGTTTGTCAGACCACCAATGTGGTTTCAACAGAAAGTTGCCACATCATCATTACGTAAAATTAAACTTTGACTAAAAGAATCCACATCACCATCAGCGCCACCAACACCACCCGCACTACCACTACCAGATCATTACTTCACCCCAACCGAATCACCACCGTAACCCTAGGTTCGTATTGCGTGACATTGCCAATTAATTTCACATTAAAATGTGTTTTCTAGTTTTTGCTATAAAGAGTGAAGAGACAAGAATCAGGACATTTGGGCGGTCAGTCAGTCACAATTGTAGTAGTAGTACTAGTTATAGAGGTAGGTATAAGAGTTTATATGGAGTTTAATTTACGTCCGGAGTAAGTTTCACAGACATCATGCAACTTCTAAAGTTGACAGACAGTGGTTTATGGCCGATGATTAAACTTTTGTTTTGCCTTTCACAGTTGGACATTAGGCTCTATACTTAGGTTTACGTAGGTAGTAGTAGCTATAGTTTATTTTACACTGCAACCGCCACTATTTATGTCTCCCTGTCCCTCTACATTCATTGTCGTTACAGGTTACATTTGACTTGTGCTGTTGACTTGACTTTGTGAGTAGTTACAGGAGCAAGACACATGTGGTAATTATTATGAGTAAATGTGCGTTGAAATGAATAAAGAGAAATGGCAACAGTGTTTCGTGTTGACAGTTCGGACAGGAAAAACGTTTACCGTTATTATTTCTACGTTCGTTGATTGAAAACTTGATTGATATTGCATTTGTATGTGAAGTTGGTCGGTCAGCCAAACGGGATGCGGGTAGTTATGCACGTTTCAGTTATGAAACATAAGGACACGGTTGGCTATGCACTTTTCATAAATCGCACATTGATCACATTTCAAGCTTCAAGCTTGGACGTTTGTATCAAAGGCCAATGACCATTACTTTGCCTGGTAGAGGTTGGAAGGCTGGCATAACCACCAAAATACCTAAATGCCTTCTAAATTAATAGAAATTACTAGTAAGTTCTCTCTTCCGGACGTTTTTTCATGCCATCCTTGTTTGGTTTAATGGAAGGTAGTTTTAGTTTACTGAAATGGTATACTAAAGCATTGCTTGCACAGAACTGGTTGCCAGTGGCGATTCGCGAGTCGTTTACCAGTTACTTTCAGCCGTTGAATAGTTTCTCGTTGACTTTTCTTTGCGACCAGCAAAAAAACTCGTTGCAAAAGGTCCACAGATGATTTGATTGATGGCATATCTAACCGAAAAGTGGAACCAATCTTTATATACTGTCTGGGTGAAAGTAAGACTATTGGCCCTGATATCTCTGAAGCATTTTAAAGAGTGAGCCATCAAGCTCTCTTATCAAAAATTCGCCCTTTTGGTATCGATGACTCACTACTTCGTTGAATTAGAAACTACCTTTCCGAAGTTGTATTGGAAGATTTCAAGTCAAATACTCACCCTATAAACAATCTTTTGTCCTCTTAATCCTCAGCTTTTCATATTCGTTTCCAAATTCACATCCCTGCTCTTCGGGTATGGAACTGAAATGGTTGCGTATGATGAGCTCATTGAATACTGACCTTGACGGCATTGTTGCATGGGGTAATAAGAAGTGAGTAGAATTCAATTCCTTGTAAGCCCAATGCCGTCTCTTGCCGTTAAAGTTAAACATTCTACCATTGTCATTATCCATGAATGGTACGTGCATCGAAGAGACCGAAAAGCCGTCAGCACTTATTATGTGTGTAAACGATAATCTTCATTGGAATGATCACATACTTGAAGTCGCCGAAAGTGTTACTAATTGCTTAAGTTTCTTAAGATGATGCAAAACTATCGCTTATTGTGTTTTTTACAAACTGTGCTCCTGTGAAATAACCAGTTGCCAGTTCTCGGCTTAGCTAGAAAGGCTAATCAGTTTTGCCTTGAGAAACAGTCAAGTAATGAGATTCATATTTAAGTCGCACTTACCGTATGTAAAATGCTTTACCAGACTCTGTTTCGCCCCTGCATTACAATTTTCAAAGCAACATACTTCGGTGTCTCCTGCTAAATCCTCTTCTATTTTCCTCGCACTGTGTTTTAAAACTTTATAAGGCTTTTCATAGCCACTAGATGTGCGTATCAATCATAAAAAAATGTTCATCGCAGTAGCTAGATTTTCTTAGCGACAAGTAAAAAATATGTAAGAATTACATGGAGGTTGGCTATAGAATGGATTTTACGGATATGTTGGCCCAATATAAAAAACGAATTACCAGCGAGAAGCAACCAACGTTCGATGTGCGCACATTATTGAACTTTCGACCTGAGCCAATATACTATAAGCGTTAGCCTCGCCTATCCAAATAACTGCCCCTGCTATTACTACGCTAACAATTCAAATTCAATACTAACAATTTAATCAAATTTCAGCCTCAGCCTTAGTCCAATAGCAAATTTAAAATAACCGTTTCATCTGACGAATTCACGAACGTCGCGTCCGTCGTTCAGCGCCGCACAGCTTTTATCACTCCACCCAATTGCCATTAAACTATACACCGATTCGGCATTGTAAAAGCGTTATTTCTTAAAGCAATATAATTTAGTTCAACTAGAGGAAGCTAGCCTGTCATTTTGTATTTATGAATACACAGCATAGTGATTTATTTACATATTTTGTGATTCAAAAATAACTCAGGGACGACGATGGATAGGGATACCTATAATAATCAATCGTCCAATTGGAAAATTAGTCTTCACACATGAAAGAATCCAAAAACGAGCAAGGGCGCACGTGGAACCTAATTAACGAAAAATAATTGTGAAGCTAATGCAATACGATTTTATGCCCTGTTATTTGCTTAACACAACATTTCGATACTTATTCATCAGTAAATACAATTAAATCAATTTTGCAGGAGAACAAAGCATTATCCTTCGCTAATGACGCAGCACACAAAACAGAGTCCCAAAAAAAAAGGGATATCACACCCACAAATTGTTATCATTTGGGCTGTCACACCCACGGGAAACTAATCAATTGCGGGTGATAGATGAGATTTTACCAGTCACAGTTCTCGAATTACAGATTTAATTTGGCGTTTTCTTTTTTCTTCGTTTTTGTTGTCGTTGTTGTATTTCATTTGTTCATTTTGTTGTTAATGTTATTTTTGTTGCTGTTGTTAAATAAATGGATCGATGGGTGCCACTTTGAATGGTTGAGCAATAAAAGGCCATAGAGTTTAAGGAGGTTATAGCTAATGTTTATTTAAGTCCAGTTGTCAAAGTCAATCAATTTGTGTTTAAGTCCTACTCTGGCCTACGCAATAATTGGCAATATTATACGAGTATCTGTACCGTGCTATGCTGTGCTGTCTAAAGAGTATATCCATATATTTTTCACAAAATTAACGAAAATCACTTAGACGCAAATGGTTGTGCGAATTTCAAGTGATAAACTAGGTGCTGTTGGCATGGCGTTTGGGTTTTATTGATTTTTGATGCACAGTAATTATTTGAAATTGAAAAACATTAATCCGTGAATCACAATACCGCTTAAGCTTTGATTTCGCCTGACTTTTATGAGTTACAGCATAGAAAATCAGTACGTCCCATTACAATGTCGCTTTCGCTTCGATGTTACGTTGGTTCGTGTTCGTAACGTAACGTGACTCCAACTTTTTCTTGCTTTGAGATTAAAAAATCAAGGACAAAGTCATAATGCCAAATCAAAGCGAGCACAAAGCCCTCAAACGTAACGGTGTTGAAGCTGAGGCCGAAGTGTGAATGTGATTTAGGTTTAATAGCTGAATCTCATGTCGCTTTCCATTGGTTTCACTCGGGGAAGCACTCATTTTATAAACCAATGGAACACCCAAAATTGTTTCTATTCAGTTTAACGTAATTTCCTTTGTGTGAGTGAAACTCTTATGGCTTTAAAAAATATTCCTTGAAGAAAATTTTCTTTTAGACATTTGAGTAACATGTGTTAGTGCTTCTTGAGTCGATTCTCACTTCAAATCGAGAAGCGGCTGTCACTCCTCAGAATCATGAGAAGCGATCTTTTTGCACCAATGGAACGGTTTGAGAATGCTTTTGGACGCTCCTGGACGGTTCTTTTCGTCCAATGGAAAGCGACATCAGTCACGCTTCAGCTTCGAATCTGTGTGAGTGCTTTGCGACTTTGTTGTTATTTTTCACTGTCAAAGCGAGCCAAATTCAATCAAACAATGAACTTTTTGCTTAGAGTTGGAGTCACGTTACGTCCTCTCGTACACAAACCAACGTAACATCGAAGTCAAGGCGACGGACGTTGTGACAAGATGTACTGGGCCCTGATTCCGTAACGATTTAGGCGACTATCGTCCAAATTGCAGGTGCTAAGAAAACAAAAATCTGCAAAGATCACCAAAATTTGGAAGAAGATAATAAAACGGCTTTCCATCAACGGCTGGGTGAGAAATTGAATGAAACAATATTTTGACGATACATTCGACGAAAGACGTTGAACAATTACCTTTCAAAGAGTTATTAAATCTCTACCCTGATTTCCTATGATAATAAGGTAAAACCGAAACTTAATGTGCTTCAAATTCCTTAAACTTTCTTAGCTTAGCGGCATCAAAGAGTCGATGCTCAGTGGCTTCCTTTTAATCGGAGATCTGAGTTTGACTGAGAAACAGCAAAAACTGCTACTTAAGGTAAGGACACATGAACGCCACTATACGATATACGCACAAATGCTAAGTTTGGTACTTACAATCTTTGAAAATAGGCAGTTTTCTAATCTTTCAAACACAGTGTTTGAGGCTTCTCAGGGAGGAGCAACCATTCTCTTACATCCGCGTCATCCTGATGAGTAGCATAAGTTCAAACAATATTATTAACTGGTGCAAAGTAAGTGGATCGAATTATCTCATTCGATTAGCTCATTGAATTAGTCATTGGGCCTCACTGAGTGATCTCATTGCTTATTAATATGCAAATAACCTGGTTCATCTCTTCTCGGCAATATTGTTCAAGGACATGCACAAAAGCGAAGGCACTTACAAAAACCTTAACTTTAACTGTCTCCACTTCAGAAATTAATAAACTAACATAAAAGCAAAAAATCGCAAACATAATAAACCATAGACTTTCTCTAATTCTATCTCTACAAACAACTTGCCACAAAACGCGTAGGTACATACTTTATCCAACCGTTTTATCTGTCATTCAATTTAGAAAATCTTAATGAAAATCTGAAGACTTCTGACCACAAAAGCCATTGAAGTTTTCATACAATGGCAATAAGCTATGTAATTTCTTTTCAAAAATTTAAATTACTCATCTCTCAGCGGCAAACATCTTGTGCCGTCTTCAGATGGCAGTGTTGTCATCGCAATGAATTCCAATTATTAAGCAAAAATAGAAAATGTCCTTGATATAATTCAGCGGACAGATGGAGTAAAAAGAAATAGGTTAGCAATAAATGCAAATGAAAAAATATTCTTTAAATTAGCTTTCTTCTTTTTCATGGAGCGACTTTGAAAAACACTCGTCTGAACGACTAAAGGCTTTGAAGATATATATCAGTGATTTGGCAACTGAACTTCATTATGAACAAAGGTGGTCATCAGGACGAATTAATAAGCATTTGCTCTGATGAAAAGGTAGAGGGAAAGTTATATAAATGTCCTTCACGCAATATGTTCGCACCATTTCGCTGTTGCTCCTTAATTTGGTTTCATCTTAGACTAAGCCCAAGAAAATATTTGCAATTTTATCGCAGCTCAGTAAGTTGAGCTAAATTTTCTTTAATTTAAAGTTCTTTCTGTCGTGGAAGAAATAAAATAGAAAACCATTATTAGACTAAATCGAACAAACGGAGAGGCAATAGCAACCGCAGAGTTCCTATTATAAATTGCTTGTGCAGAAAAAAAAAAACAAAAAACCACATCTAAACTTCGTGTTCGTCCTTGGAGCTGCCATGAAATGCGGAAAATTATTCTGCTGACTGTTTAAGGTTATCTCTCCCAACGTAGAAGATAACTCAGAGCATTGAAGCCCCTGAGTCCACCCTTGTCGTTAGCTATACTTTCTATACCTCACAAAGGGGGGGGGGGGGGGGGGTGAACTATCACGAAGAATATAGAAAACTAAGGCAAAGCATCACGTTTACTCCATTTTATTTTGTTTCTTTGGAATTTTACAGGAAATTAATTTCAAGGGTAACGTCGTTTTGAGGGGACATCAAGAGAAAGTCGGCAAGGCATTTTGTGTGTGTCATCTGTCTGTGTATTCATCAAAGACAATATCCCGCCTTTGGTGTTCGATTACGAGCAATTGTTTTTTCTTCAATTTTTAATCTGAGGGGTGGGTGTGGGGTCGTGTATGTACTCGTAGGCTCCCATTTATAGATTTCTAAGTTCAGTGCGATTTTTTTTTAAATTGATGATAGACGGGCGTGTTTTGCTTGCTTGCTCCAAATGACTTTGGGCAAAAGGCATTCACTCCAGCAACTCCACAAACATGGTGACACAACAGAGCTCGGACAACCCTAGGTTTAGCGCATTTCTCTCAACCATACTTTGTTAGGAATGGGTGGCTTGCAAATTTTTGCCGATTTCGATTAGCTTAATGAGAAATGGTTTTGTATGGCAGTTTAAATTACTCTCGTAGGACTTGTCAATTCCTCGCGAAAGGCGATACCCGTAGACATGTCTCTGTGGCCTTGAATGCCCACCTAACATTCAGACATGTTAACCATTATGTAACGGGCATCACATACAGCAACGTAGCTATACTTTGCTGTTTTGGTTTAGTAGTTAGTGAATAAACTAGGAGAACACATTTCTTTTGAAAATCATGTCTGACAGTTGTTTAGTTGAAGTTTGAGCCTTGAGCCTCAATTCCTGGGGCTTTTCTTTTATATCTACCATGAGGCCAGCTGCAAGACCTAACTAGTGTGTAGAAAAGTTGTTGAGTATGTGACAATCTTCGAATTGTCATCAAATTTATCTTCCCGTAGAATATCACACCTCCGCCTAAGCGATTTCCGTAGCACGGCTATCACTAATAGAATAAACTCAAAAATGACTTACAGCAGCATTCATTTAGTCACTCAAATGCTGCCTCAAAGCGGGGTCCTATGGGAGCCTTCTCTTTTTCGATAATAAAAAGGACAGAAAAAAGAAATTACTTCGAACTGCTTCAACATAATTTCCTGCAAAAGTTCTGCCCCATACACATTTATCATATTATGCGATCCCCAAGCACATATACGAGCTCTGGAATAAAAAAAAAAAAACCTCCACCACCACCTGTAAGGCTATTAGGTAGGTATCATGTCATAAACTTTTCCAATAAGTCATCCAATCACCTACCAAAGTTTTCAAAAAAATATAATAAAAATCCATGTATCATATCACATACGAAATTCAGAAAGCGAACAGGTATACGAGTATTTTCCAAACACATTCATAGAAAAACATCATTGATTTGGTCATAAAATGGGTTTGGGTTAAAATGCTTTGAAAATTGAATTCCAAACTCTGAGGCTGTTGTTACGGAATTCTGTTTACCACAGAATACTCTGCATGAACAAATAGAAAACATTTGAAATATTGCATTTACAAATACTTTTAGGTAGACGCCACCCACACTGCACAATGAATGGATTAAGATTGTATATTAATGCAGATTAGAGTTGCTATAGATTTCGATTGGAATGCTATGTTAAATGGTTTAATTTATTGTTGTGTAAATTTTTACCGACGGCGACGTAGAAGGAAATATCATGAAAGAAAAATTTATTTTACGGAGTTAAGGTGAAATATTGACGATGACAGCACTGCCTTAATTGTATCTTTTGTAAGACTTGGCATTAAAGGTGCGGACAGTGGGATTATGCAAATTTTCGCATAATTTAGACACATTAAACAAAACTGACAACTTACATCATATTCGAAGACTTCCTTAGTTCAAATCAAATAGTTACATAGATGCACAAACTGTCTTTTAAATTGCAAATAAGTCAAGATCTAGAAGAACGAATTTATGTTTCTCACGTTTATAGATCTTCAATATCTTAGAAGTTGAGACCAAACGTAGATACTCAGAGGCAAAAATGTTTTTACACGGGTATCGCCTTTCGCGAGGAATTGGCAAGTCCTCCGTTAATAAATTCGTTGCCACGAAAAGCGTTTTTTCAATTAGCCGTTCAAAACCGGCAGAAAATTGTAAAATTCCCTCACAAGGCATGGTTGCGAGAAAGGCGCTAGGTTCAGTGGCTCCTCGCTCTGTTGCGCCACCCTATTTATTTATTAAACGTAGATACTCTAAGTTTTTGTATACCTTTCGGAAGTGTGGAGAGGAAAAATATTAAGAGAAGGCATCGACTTTGACCTAATACCTAATGAAGGATGACCTGAACAACCAACTTTGGGTTTGAACCATTTTGAAAAAATACTTTCGAAATTTGATGAGCTCTCTCCATTTTCGAACTTCAAATTGGTTGAGGTCTTCTTCCACTGAACTGTACCACTTAAGGCGAGGTCTGCTCCTTCCGCAATTTCTTTGCAATGTGCTTTCGAGAACCCGTCAAGCTGGAGTATTGTTGTAAACCAACTTTGCATATCTTTGTCATCGTAGCCTCGCGATGCGTACGGTTTTAGTAATGCTCATGGTGCTCGTTGTTAAATTTTATTCTCCACACATTGTCTTCACATACGGGACCACAGATCATCTTTCGAAGTGACAATGAGTTTCCCCATCCAATCTGGATAAAGGCCATGTTTTTGTGCCGGTGCCGGTGCCCCATATCAGGGTCCTGTAACACATTGCTAGAAGTCTACAAGTCAAGAGCCACTTGTAGGATTACGTCTATTACACTTGTAGAGGATCATTCAAACTTGTAGATTTGTGATACAGAAGTTTCATTGACTTCTATTTCAAGTACTTGTAGATTTGTGATACAGTACCCAGGACTGGGATGATCAAGGTCTTGGCTTTTCGAGATGCAGCGTTACGTCCCAAATGGCTACCTCCTTAACATAAATTTGCAGTGTTTGACAAAGCTTATTCTCCAATTGATCGCTACACAAAGGTGTTATGTTCTGTGTCCTACTACCTCGAAATTATGTCTGTGTTTTGTGTCGATTTGACCAATTTGTCTGTTTTCTGTCCTCGGTTGATGACAGCGTATAAATCATCACCATTCAAGAAAATGTAAGCAGGTCAGTTTTTTGTTTCTTAGAACTAATACGAAACTCACTTCCTTCTACAGCGTTAAACCTTACGTCAAGTGATCGTTGCACGGATATGGGTGTACGATGATCGTTAACGATTGCTGTACCTTCAGCAAAGAGTACCTATTTGAGGTACTTCGATATTATTTTCCTTTCAGGAGGTGGTCAAGGACTATGATAGAGAGCAGAGGTTTTAAAACTATTTTTGGGAGTATCGGTTCAACGATCTTAAAAGTCTGAGACATCAGCTTAATCGAACAGTAGAAGGCAACTTTTTCTCAATTAAACAAAAAAAATAATGATTAATTGGGTCGCGCAACAGAGCTGGTATGGCCCCGGGGTCTAACGAATTTCTCTCAACCATACCTTGTGAGGGAATGGAAGAGATCTACAATTTTTTTGCCGATTCCGCACGGCTAATCGAGAAAGCGCATTTCATGTCATGAAAATACTATTAGAGAAAATGACAATTCCTCGCGGCGAAAACCGATAACCGTGGAAAAACTTTTTCCTATCTACGTCTCTGGGATTCGAACCTCGAACCTCTCACAAAACAGACAGACACGCTTACATTTATACCACGGGCACTACAAACAAAAGCAGACTATCGAGTTCTTTAAACTTGGAGATGATAACTGTATAATGCCATATTTGCCCGATTTCTATTATCTTTTCCTAAAACCATCGCTTTTTTGCAGTTCTTTGTTGACTTGCTACATTCTTTGTATTCCTTCGTTTGTTTGGATCGCAATCAGTGGAATTATTATAGAAACCTACTTTTTTCTACTTGCCTACCGTTATTGTCTCTGGTAATTTTTCGGCAACATATACGGTCATCGATTACACAACAAAAAAAGTTTCCCGAGTACTTAATTCAAAAATGAATTGGCTTTAACGCGTCAAAATTTTACTACCCACAATAAGTAAAAAAAAATACATAAAAATTACTCTACACGAGTAAATGCTTTTAATATTACTTGTACAACACAACACGAAGACAACACCAAGAACAGTGCGAGAACAACACAATATCTCCTCTGTGACGATGTTGAGTTTTAGTGCCGTACATAATTCCTTTTCTTCGCGATTCAGAAGGAAGTAATCATACCAAGGATAATAACACAACTGCACAACCATAACGATAATAACAATAATCATAAATGTTGGCGGTCTATGAGAATATGGTGTTGTTTAAAGGCACAACGCTTGCTGTATAGTGCATTTAAAGTAGTTTTTTGTTCCTTCTTCTTGCGCCATTTTTGTCTGTAAGTGAACGTATGTGTGTGCATAAATACATACTTCTACCTAATGAGCATAGTTGGAAAATATGAGATGAAAACTTAAGCTTTGTGTGGTGGCTGGTGGGTAAGGATATGCGAAAGTGCTGTTCCGCTTTGGGTTGTTGCACCTTTAAGATGTTACTAATTGAGGCTACAATTTGCAGGTGCGGTTTGTAAGATGCTGGGTTCCATTAAAAATTATAACTCATTTGATCAAAACTTTCTCGGAATGCGTATTTATTGTGCTAAGTTTTTTTTTTTTGAAACTGTCAACATGGAAAGTAGTTCAAGGAAGTGTTCCATTTTTGGTCTTTGAAAAGTAGGTAATTAAGTACCTCCCACTTAGTTTTAAGTGAATCTATTTTAGTTACTCTTTCATTTTATTGTTGCTTTGGGTTCGATTTTGAGTATTACAAATTTGAAGTCATAACTAATCGATTGTATTTGATAGCTGTCACTGGGTCTTAACGCAGTTATCTGTTATCTCAAAAGATGACTTAAAGTTTTTGGCAAACTCTAGATAATGAATCGAACAAATCAATTCAAAACGAATAAGATGTCAGAGTTTTGTGTATCGGATTTTCATTTCCCAATTATATGCTCTGGAATGAGCCAAGTTGAATCACATTATCATGACATCGAAACGGAGGTCAGAAACTGATTGCGGCTGAGATGAGCATCTTGTGTAAAAAGTTAAATAGAATTTTACCCTAAGCAATACTTAAATGTAATTTTATAAGTTTTTCAGGTTAGCTGCACTGGTTGGTAATGGCATCCAAACGTCATCTGTCAAAATTAAAAGCTTTCAGTTTGCTCTGCCATTTTATCAAAGATAGCCTTACGGATGAGCAAAGATTGTAAAAAGTTGAAATTTATTGTCAAATTATTGGTGAATATGCCTTGGAACAGCTCCATTAATCACCCGCTGTTTTATCGACGTGTAAAGTATATTTTTCTTCTTCAGTGTTTTTTTTTAATTTTTTAAATGAATGCATAATATGTCAAGAATATTGTGTCAAAATTTTAAGTCGATCGTAGTAAAATTGAGGAAGTTATGAGTATTAGAGTGTCTATTGGTTTATGCGCAGCTGCACGGCGCGCTATTTTTTATTTTATATATTTTTCGACCCCGAATAAATTTAGTGCCATTTTGTTTTCAATGTGCGAAATATTGTCCAACCTTAAATTCCATTTTTTTAAAGCTTTATTTGAGTCGTTTTTATAGTTTGGCGAAAGTGTTTTTCAAATCGTTAGTCATGTCTGGCTTATTGCTGTAGACTAGCGACTTCACATATCCTACAGAAAATTGTCAAGCGGTGCTAGATCGCACAATTGCAAAACTTTAAATTATGTGCTCAACAAACGCTTCCGTCGACAAACTAGTTTTGACAACGCGCTGTTTGACCTCATGTGACGACTTGGTAAAACCTCAGGTACCCTAGCAGATCATAGAGCACACCCAACTGAGAGGTTTTCCTGTGGTAATGGTGTTTTGAAAACGGCTTATCAACTTAAGCAGCTCTGCTTATTGACGTAGTCATTCAACTAAGATTGAGCTTCATAGCTGACCAATATTTTTTGGTGAAGATCACGGTCGACTGCACTCGCGTATTGATTTTGTAAAGCAGCTAACGTTAATAGCCAGGAACTAACCCCGAAAGACTTACTAAACTGACAGGTCCTCAATAATAAATAAGATGGAGCATATAATATATAATATAATTTTTTGCCGATCCCGAGCAGCTTATCGAAACAGCGCATTTCATGACATGAAATTACTATCAGAGAAATTGCCAATTCCATGATAACAGTGAGAAAACATTTTTTCCTTAATATTTCTGGGATTTTATCCTCGGACCTCCTCCGTACAAGGCAGACATGCTAATTACTACGCCAAGGGCGACACTTGCAGATCCTGGAGTTTTGGAGCCATATTCTTCATCAGCGACGTGTATCACATTTTGGAGCTTTCTGAATAAATGTGAAAATGTCAATTCCATCACGGGTGGTTAATTCCCTGGTCTAAACTTGCAACTTAAGACATAGAATAAATCTGTTCAAGTCTAGACGTGGCTTTATATTTTCAATTTTTGAACATTATCCTTCGACGTAGTTACAAATAAAGCTGTGCTTCAAACCCACCGTTTTTAAAGATTTATGGATTTAAAGTTGAGTAAGGATGCAGTAGAAGTGGCTCTGAAATCTGATTGCCTCGTCAGTGGAACCATAATCCTTGTAGCTTTATCTGTTGTTTTGCGTTTGTGACGGCAAAATATTTTAAATGAACTCGATACTGTATGAATGGCAATTTAGTAAAAGGTAAATTGTCAAAAAAAAAAAATTATGGACTTGGTTGGTACTGTCAAGCTTAAAAAAAAGTTCAAGAGTATGGACTACTATCTACTAACATAAACAAATGCAATAAACAAAAACTCAGTCTCAGATCCAAAGCCTGGAAGTTGGAATCCTAAAAACAAGCAGAAAGTAAAAAGGGCTGTCAGAGTAGTGTACCTCTTTATGATACTTGTGAATTGTGATAATGCTTTAGCGGGTATAACTTTCAGTTTTTTCTTAATTTTTTTTTTTTTTTGTTTTTGGTTTTTGATTGATGAATGCGTTTTGAAATTTTTTACAATAAAAAAAACCAACAAATGCTAACTTCAAATGCCAGAGTCGTTCACTTTTCAAAAAAACCTTTTATGTATTCGGTCTCTCGTTAAACATTTCAGTCCATTTATTGACCCAGATAAATCGCGCTCAAAAATCTGACATATAAGGACTAAGTCGGCTATATCTATACCTCGTTTCCGGCACATGCTATCTAAAACAAGACCAACAAACAGAAAGAAAAATACCAAAAGAGTGGAAAACCGAAATTTTCTATCTGTCGTCCCAATCCAAACGAAACAAAATCCTGACGAACATACACAAATGTAGTCACAAGCCGAGTGCAGATTTAGGCGAGGCACCCTCAGCCAATTTCCCTAAAAAATCTAAAAAAAAAAAAAAAAACGACAGGAAAAAACTCTCCACAACTGACCGATTTCATGTGGCACAGCAATTCCAGTCGACGGCAATGTTTTATAGATATCTCTCTAGTCTCTATGTTCAAGGACTTTTACCTGCAATAACTACACACAAGTGAATAATAGAGGCAGATAACGAATGGATATGACTGCTACTGGCCTGCTATTCTACAGTTTCAAGGTTCTTCCTCGAGTGGCGCGGCTCATGGCGATTTATAAATTGATCCAGACCAGGATAGGAAGTATTTTGTCAAAATATAATTTTAAGCTCTTTTCTTTTTTTCTTTTTCGGCTGCTGATGATGAAATCATTTGTCATGTTTTTTGAACACTAAATCAATCAAACGGAAAAAAAAGATGTAAATATCGATTTTTGTGTAGGTAGTGGGTGCTTTAAAAAAGCCTCTGCTAGCTAAATTGTGTTTACTCTTTAAGGGAGTTACATTTTCTTCAAATGTACCTAAATACGATTCTTTGGCTCAGTTTTTTTTTTGTATGCTGTAACGGTGTTACATTTTTGGCATTTCGATTTCGAACTCGAAGTAGAGACCTACCGCAACCGTCATCGTCATCGTCGTTCCATAGCACGCAGTCTTCGTGAGCGAGTCTTTTTTCAATGGACAGAAACAGGTGTAGCGTGTAGTGTAAGAGATAAGAGAAAGAAAAGAATTTGAGAAATTCATTTCAATCCACGAGTGAATGAATTACCATTTACCACTGAAGAGTGAATGAACCCCACAGCAGCAATGATGCAATCCACAGAAGTCTCTAGATACATGTTGTGTCTGTTGTTACCAGACAACATTTAGCATTTTAGTGGAACTTACCATTTTAATGTTATTGTCTCTGTTAAATGAGCTACAAAACGGGGAAAAGAGATTTTCTCCTTATACGAAAAGTTAACATTGGTTCCACACTGTGAATAAAATGGAATCAACATTCTGGTAATACCGGAGACCATCATCAGTGGAATTTGGAATATGAAAAATCATGTTAATTGCCCAAAAGAGAAACAAGAATATCGCTAGTCGCTACTTCGAGGAATGAGGAAGGTAATGTTTTATTTATAAGAGAGCTTGAGCATGTAACGAAACCCACTGAAACTTCATCGTCTACTTGTTCTTATATGTGAAACCTCGTAAAACTTCTCGAAAAAACCTCAAAAAAGGTATGATTGATTGACAGGAATTTTAAATCTCGAGGACAAGTATGAAGTTTTTTTAGTAAAACATTCGGTGAGGTTTCTTTTGGGTTTTCTTTTCTCTTTCTTAATTCGAGTGTATTCTTTTTGAGCATTGAAACTTTTATTTAAAACTCAGTAAAAGTGTGCCAAAGATTTTTTTTTTTTGTTTTCGACAACAAAAGCTATATCAATCATTTCTGAGTGTGTCGGTTTCTGTTTCGATTTCTTATGGAGGTTTTTATGTATTCTTAAACTTCATTTTGTGAAGATAAAAATATAGGCAAGTGGTAAGCCAGGCTAGCATCCAGATGTTTGTTGTTTTACCGCAGTGGTTTCTTAGTAAAAGAGTGTGGTAGGTTTATTGTTTTAGCCTCAAAGCGCAGCAAAGTGTGACAGTAAATAGGATGGAGATGATGGTCTTTGCCCAGGAGATACTTAAAAATAAACGACAATAGTTCGTTGAACTTTCCCCAGGGTTGACCCAGGTTTTCTTGACAACCGTATGAGCTTTCCAGTCCTAAAAAAACGCTAAACCACAAATCACCACACATCCCTGTCATAAAAAAGCCATTTGACAGCTCTCAACTCGCCACAGCAAAAAGCTAGTGCGAGTTTATGGAAAACCTAGGTCAACCCTAGAGCTCAAAAAACACTCAATTTGACACTCAGGGCGACTTTGGGTTTCTCAAAAAACGCTTTATGGCGGCCCCAGGGCATCCCTAGGGCTTCAACGAACAAACCTAATGTTTGCTTGTGAGGCCGAATTAGGAAGTTGTTTATTGAATTATTTTACTGAAAGTGATAGTTGAAAATCAAAAGCTCCGTCTCCTTTCACTTTCACATATCGGACTGTAATGGCCGATAACTCCAATTATGTAGATTTCTGGTTGGCTTTGTCTTTCTGGCCAGATAACAACCGAAGAAAGTTGAGGTCTTCAACGAGTTGAATCATTTAATTCAGCTTAAGGGATGATCCCATTAGGGTCTCAAATATCCTGGCCATAAAACTTTTACCATTGATTTATTTTCTTCTTCTCATTGGGGAAAAAAATGGAATGAAGTATCATTATCTCTTTTGAGCAAATCGGCCATTGCTACGAATCAGTTGACTTCACGTATTTCCTCAGAAAACTGCCGGGGAATTCAATTGAGACGGATTTAATTATTCTTTCGAAATTTTAACTGGTCATTGCCACTCTCGGCGGAGACGTTGACGCTTCAGCAAAAATTATAGCTAACGTTATTCTCAATGGCACAAAAAACTTTGTTACTCACAGAACTAAGAACATCATCCCCAAATATAATTCGTGCCTTAATTCGAACTCATAGAGAAGTTATCGGAGAAGTAGTTAGCTCTTTTCAGAGGTATGATAAAGCACCCACATACGGAACTCAGAAAATGTTTATTCGGGCCAGGAATATTTGCATAACTCTGATATAAAAAGGTCCGAATTCTTGCATGACCAAAACATAAGGCAAAAAATACTTCTGTGTGGAAAAAGAACTAAGCTTGTACAGTCTTTTGAGAGGAACAACGAACTCAAAATTATCATCAGTCTACGCTTGTCTTCAATGATTCTCCGTATACTAATTAGATAGACAATTCTCATTGAGTGTCAGCTCAGCTCAGCTGTCAGCTGCAAACTCGACGCTTCTGTCCATCCCGAACTTGAGAGTGTAAATTTGGAAGCGACTATTTCTGAAGTTAGGTATATTTCAACTGGTGCGTTTGGAAAAAATTTTGATAAAATAAATGTTTACAATGCGACACAATTTCGCTCCCTGATGGGATAATAGAGGTTGAGGAGGATGGGAAAAGTTTGGGGCCGACGAACAGGAGATGATTGAGTCCTCGAATGAACTTAAGAAAGCTATTCAGTGGAATGTTAGAGATGTCAAAATAAAAATTACAAATGTGATAGTTTTAAGCTTGAAAATCACAAAAAAGAGTCGAGGTGTGTTAGGCATCCGTTTGGCCTCATACTCTCTTCCCTTAACTTCTTTGATGATCTCTGGTATGGCTTCTCAGTTCTCATATTCGTTGTCAAATTTACTTCTCTGCTCTTCTTATGTGAACCTGGAATGGTTACACCTGACAGACTTCTTGATTTTTGGCCTTGACAGTATTGATAAATTGGTAGTACTTGTTAGAACTAAAACCTTTGAAAGCCCAAAGCTATCTTTTGTGGTTATAGCTAAACACACCCTATTGTCCATCTCCATGAATGGTATTTGAATCAACAGTACCGAAAAGCAGTCAATGTACTTGGTATGTGCGTAAACAATGATCTTCGTTAAATCGACCACATTATTTGAAATTGGCAAAAATGCAGCTTGCTGCTAAATGCTAACGCTTCTTAAGACGATGCAATGAGCTCTTTTTGTACCTTCCAGTCAATTTATAAATCATTAATGCTTAACAATTTATAAATCAAGGAGGATTTGACAAGTCATCCATTGTAGGTAATGTCCTTGTCATGAAAAACGATTTCTCTTTTAACCGTTCAGATTCGACAAAAATTGTAGGTCACTGCATCTCGTCACATGGTATGGTTCAGGAAAATACGGTTGGGCTAAGAAGAGCTTCCCCTTTCACAATCCGCACAACACAACGAGACTACCCTCACCTGGCTTCTTGGACATGGAGGCTTTTTTTTTTATAAAAAGAAGAGGCTTATATGCTAATCTGGAGAACTCAGACCTAATATCCGGTCCATTGTACTACCAGAGTAGCAGCCTTCCCTTTATTTTGTGTTGCAGTAGTTGGAAATAACTTGTTAGTAATTTCACATATATAACCTCAAGGGCGGCGTCCATATGAAACTGGGAGGCTGGAAAGAAAAGTAGATGCCCAGAGCGGGATTCTATTCTCTATCTACTAAACACGCTACCACTGCACCACGGCCGCCCTTGTAGACTTACATTGTAATGACAAGACTGATTGCCTTCCCAAAATCAGCTGTCAATCGCAATTTAAACTCCTGGAACCCTACTGTAGTCCACCATACAGTATTCAAATACACATATATTGGGGATATGATTCCCATTTCATGGAATTCTTTTGGTACGCCAGTCAAAGTCTTTCATCGAACTCTCACAAAGGCGCTAGAAATAAGTTTTTGAACTTAGCTATACTGCTCACGGACTTCACTTGTCCATGCCTTTTCAACGATACTTTCTCAAAAGCATTGGGATTAACTAATTAATGCGTCTTAATCATGATTATGAACGCATTTTGTGCGAATATTCTGCTATAACTTAGTTCGGACCAAATTCTTAAGGGAGGGGTAAACCCTGGTAGGCTGAAAAAAAGAATTTTTTACTATTTTTTTTAAGAAAAATCTGATAAAATAATTTAATTTATTGATTTGCTACTTTATGAAGTATAATCTCAAGTATCTTCTGTAATTTTTTCATACCAAAATATTGAAAAACAAGCCGACGATAGTGCATTTTCCGAGACGCCTCCACTTTTCGGTCCTTTGCGGTGTGCTAGATAACTTTTGACAGGATCATCTAAAATCAAAATTTTAAAAAGATTTCGTTAAAAGACAACTTTCTCCAGGTAATAACACGAGGTTTTTTTTGTTGCAATTTTGAGATTATGGTGACAATTTGAAGTAAAAAGTCGTTTTTTTGCCTAAAAATGCCGCCTTATTTTTAAATTTCAAAAGAATTTTTTAAAATCCTCGTGTTATTACCTCTAAAAATATACCGTAAAGAACTGTTTAAAGATAAACGCGAAAAACAGCACACTGAATGGTTCCCCTCAAAAATATTCCGTTAGAAGCGTCATTAAAGTGAGCTACCCTTCTCTGAATACAAAAGAAGACCTCGAGGTACCTTGAACCAATCATAAAAGGTTGGTTCAAGGTCGTCCGGCCGTCCCCCCTCTATTCGCTCGCCGCTACCGCGCTCGCCGGTTTACCCCTCCCTTAAGAAAATTTGTAGCCTTTCTACTATTCGAAGCATCATAACGTTGAAGAAGCTCTGGGTTATGCATGGGAGAATTCAATAACATGTTGGATAAGCTTGAGTAGTTTCAAGAAGACTTTAAGATTTTGAAGCATTGAGAGGCGTCCGCAATTTATTTTTACTTAATGCCTTCGAAACTCAGCAACAAGTAGATCCTTAGGATAGGACAATTATTAGATTTTGCCGTCATTTACCTATCTGCGTTAAACAAGACGATCGGTACTTACCACATTTCCTATGGTTGATGTACTCTTTTGGACATTTCACCTACCGACTAACGAAGGGACATGTAAGTTGATGCTTGTCGTTACAGACAAAACAAAAAACACTTCCATATTTTCTATACGAGCAGGGCATGTTCGGTGAGACACGTTGTAAGTCATTGAGCATCTTACTACTCAACCTCGATCTATTGTAAGACTAGGTTTCAGTGGCGAAGCGTCCATAGATATAAGTCGATTATTTCCGACTTACCTTTTGAAATTCACATCCGAAACATCTTAGACTTCTGGCCACATGAATCAAACTTAATCATACACATGAACTCGCTGCCAACATTTTTTTAACAACTACCACTCTGCTTTCCGTTTTATTCTACACACATGTTGGCTCTTCAATTCACTCCATAAACAAACACAAAACTTTAGCAACATACAAGGTAACCCCAAATATTACGTCTTATAAAACTTATTGCTGGATAGAACAAATTTGTGTTCTCTCCTCTTTTTTCTTTTACCAAAAAATATGACGGTAGAACATCGTCTTATTTTCTTCCATAAGAAAGCATGCATTGAACAGAGAGAGGCACCTCTCTGTTCAATACATGCTTTCTTATGGAAGAAAATAACCCGGTGACCGGTCACCGGTGTTCTAGCTTCTAGCACTTGCACTAGCGTCATATTTTTTGGTAAATCTGTTGTTTGTTATCTCTTTGTGCTCTGAGCACGTGAATATAGCGCCGGCGCAGTAGCCCTCTTCTCATTTGCAGATTGCAGCATTGCTACTGCACATGCACACTTCGGTGTTTGCATGATATTGGTTTTATAAAAGAAAAAAACGCTTTCCTTCGTATTTCTTCCCATGGACACATGCTTATAAACAAAAATGTATATCGCAGATTTGCAGGTTGAGGTAGGTCTCTGCTAGAAGAACAAGAAAATAACACGCTGGTCTCCGACTTATTTCATGAATTTGTATGTGTTTCTGCACTAGACTCATGTGTCCAAGCTCAAAGGTTGCCACTTTGATAACAAATATGCGAGGATATTAGATCTCATAGCATAAAGCATATTTTTGGGAGAAAATGCAAACTATAATTGGAATTTTTCTAAAGTGGCACAACTGGCCTAAATGAATTTAAGTTCCCAATGAGCCGTATTTTATTTGAAAAACAAAGTTTACCAGCAGAACGCAGTGCATAGTGCAATACTTCTTATTTAAATTGATTTAGTGCTTTTCGTGTTTTTTTTAAATATTACAAATTTAGGCTTTAAAAATTGAAAAGTGCAAAAAGTCTGAAAAGTTTTCCGATAGTAAGTTTCAGTGGTTTGATTATGGCCTTAATATCTGTTAACTGTTGCTTAACTGATTTTCACTCAAAGGAAACAAATAGTTTTAACTAGCTTAGTTTTATGAAAAAAAAAGTTATGATGCTCTACCTAATAGCAAAGTTGGTTTAAAATACCTGACTTTTTGGCTTGATGCGAAGACAAACATTGCACAAAAAAAATTTTAAGTAAACTTTTTTTTGTTGGTGACTAAGTTTCCTTCGAGTTACCTTTTGGAATTATTCACCCCTCGCCACTGCTAGGTTTCCAGTGAGCCGTCCTCTGAAACTGAAATAAACTAATTCCACTTCAACTGAGTAGTTATTTTCTTTAGTTCCCTTATCGCTTTATGATAAATTTGGTCTATAGAATTTCTTACCGTATTAACACTCTAGTTAGTAGCCTTTAATCATCTTCGGTGTTAAACTCTCACTACTTATTGCCGGCTACTGATTCCCAGCCTAGATTAAAACAGAATACCTCCCACTCCTACTCCCAATCTATAGATAGAACACGTTAAGCAGCAACGCCAATATTACTGGCACCGCATGAATTGCAATTAAGCCATCAAACCATGTACCCAACACCTTTGCCATGCCTACGTATCTTCACCTTCTCGATTTCGTATGACGTGCCAACAGACCCATAAAATTAGTCTTATTGAGTTAACACCTCATAGAGAGCGTCACCCCACCCTCTCATAGTAGGAAACCATTAATTTAGTCTGAGATCCTTGAAAACCCATATAACGAATGTTCATTAAACCTGGCACAGACTCTGCTTTGATCTTGATTCGGAAAGTTCCGAGTGCTGCATCAGCCCCAAACGTTATGGTGCTTCTGCAAAAAACCAAAAACAAAAATAAAATAAAAAAAATTAAGCAACGCTCTTGCTGTAACACACACAAATCTTGATTGCGGCAAATTAATCAAAATGAGTACAGAAATCAAGGGGGATCGAATTTCGCGATACTGCCTCACGAAATGAATATATTAACACCTAAAGGTGCGGACGACTAAATGAGTATGAGTGTGGCTGTGAATATGTGTAACGACGAAGTTCGTGTGCTGACCGTGGCGGAGATAGTAATTAAACCCACCAGAGAGTCAAGTATCATCAATTGGACTCCAATGAGCACATAGCTACCATTTACTTGGAATAAGCGTAGTACCACCACATAACACCTCGTCTGGTATAGGGAACAGCTCTCTTCTTTAATCATCCTTCATCAAAGCCGACCAAATTAAAGGTCGGCTTGGTAGTTGGTATAGCAGCGTTTGTGTTCCCCCAGAGGAATATGATGAGACACAGAGTACTGAGTAAATGTGGCAATTTGCCTCAGGTAAACAGCAGCGACTGGAAAAGACGCGCGTGTGTGATTTTTCAAACAAAACAAGATGTAACTCCTCAAGGAATTTTACGCTCCGCATCGCTATGTTCGTGCACTAATTCCTACAGCTATATGTTGTCGCTATAGCAACGAAATATCTCGCGTGGCGATCTTGTTAACACCTCTGGACTTCGTTTAGGTTTATTCAAGCTGTGTTGATGTGGCGTTGATTCAATGAGGATAATGCATTAAAAAAAGCAATGAAGGATAGGTAACATGTACCAATGAGGTCGCAAAGACTTACTCATGATGTTTGCCTTACTTCCTTCTTTTTTGTGTTTTTAAAACAAAATTAAACTTAATCGTCAGATTAAGAACTTGACATTTCTTTCACAAACTGCAAAAAGTGTATGTAGTTTTTTTCATTTGTAAGAAAGCACGAGGCTGTACGCAATAAAGTTCCTTTGAAAATAAGATCTGCAAGGTCTTCAGATGTTAATTAATACTAGCTACGTGTTTTACATGGTTGCCAACAGAGTACACTGGACTGAAACCGAACGTGTCGAACATAGCCTGAACTGATAGTGTTCAGTGTTTTCCTTATGAAGTACACTTGAGCACAACATTTTCCAACATAGTAGAAATGTCTGTGACTAACATGAAAAGTAGGTACTTAAACTAGCTCTATTATTATGTAACAAGTAACAATATCCCATCTGTTATAGAGTGGTAGTTCGTACTTGTGAAATGTATAATGAAGATTTTATCAAAAATGATCATGTTTCCTGTCATTTTTTTGGGTGATCTTTCAATAGGCACCGCAGGGAAAATTTGGTCTCGTATGTTTTTCGGGTACATATACCTACGGTAAACTGAGAGAGGACACAATCGTGATCGTATAGGGAAGACAGCTGTTCCACTCAGATAATCTGAGAACAGAAAATAAACAGAATGTCATGATATAAAAAGTATACAACATTTGTAGGGTTTGATTATGGCTTCATTTTGAAAAAACAGACACGCACATTAGAGAGGCTATCTTTTTTCTAGTTTTGACGTGAATCTTCTTTGAAATAATTGTAATTTGAAGCTCGATGAAATGAAAATGCGTCACGATAAAGAAGAAAACACATAAGTGTTTAGGATTTAATTGGTGAGAAAATGAAAAAGAATACATTGGACATTAATTTATACTATCGTTCTTCTCATTTTGCAATGCTTCGTATCCTCCCTGATGACGTCTACTACCTTAAGTAGTGGGATAGTGGGTATTTCTATGTTTACAGCTGAATCTCATTATAAGACTAACATTAAAGACTAAGACTAAAAATGTGAAACTGCAATCAACTACCTATATGAAAAAATTGTTATTTTAAGCTAGTTTCACTCCTCTACTGTGGCACTATGGCTCATTTTTAAAGTCTTTAGATTTGCGCTTATGCATTTTATTTGACTCCAATGGCGTTGTCATGTGTCATAATTACAAGTTTTTCCGATTGTTATAAACAAATCAAAACGCGTTCCAATTAAGATCTTGAGCCTGTCACAAAAAGCTACAAGTATTTAAAATACAAGTGAATTATTGCAAGTGCAATAAATTTAAATTTTTTTTCTTTTTTTGGAAAAAGAATTTGACACCAGCTTTGCCCAAAAACCAGACTTTTCGATTGTTAAACGAAATCTTTATCCATAATAAAACAAAAGATTTCACGTAATAAAAAATTTGGGGCCGAAATACCGCATCAGTAATCGAGTGAGTGATTGCCGTTTTTCTATCAAAATTCGCCCTGAATTGCACATAATCAGTCAGCTGTACATTTATTGATTTCAAATCGTTAAAATTCACTTTAGTGCTCAATAACATGAAATGCAATGTCAAACTTAAATAATTCAGTCATGTATTACTGCATAACGTGTGCGGAAATTCGGCCTCTGTCTGATTTTGAACTTTTTCATAGTAACACCAAAGTGGACAAACTTCTTAAGGTTTGAGAAATAAATAAATCATTTTCCATACTCAGCGCTATACTTTGTCCCCATTTGTTTTCGAATTCAATTAATTAGCGAGGAGCGCATTTCTCACCACCATGCCCTGTGAGGGAATGGAGGGGACCTAAAATTTTCTGCCGGTCTCGCCCTGCTTATTGAGAAAGCTCTTTTCAAGGCAATGAATTTACTAACGGAGGACTTGCCAATTCCTCGCGAAAGGCGATACCCGTGGAAAAACATTTTTGCCTCTGCTAGGATTCGAACCTCGAACGCTCGAACCACTGGGTTAGCAGGTTGATATGCTAACCATCACGACACGGGTAGAAAGTACCTATATACTATAAATGATGAATTCAAGTAAATGCAAATGTCTCGTAATCTCCAAAATAAAATTAGATCTGTCATATTTTCCACAAATTTTTCTCAACAGGTCTGAAATTGAATATGTTGAGCCTGCAAAAAATCTTGGAATGATTTTTAATAGAAACTTAACTTGGGATACACACATAAATACGTCTGTGGGAAAAGTATATGGTGTGCTCCGCAATTTGTGGGCCACGCATCACTTCACCCCGCAAAGAACTAGGCTTATGCTTGCCAAAACCTTGGTTATACCAATACTTACATATGGGTGTGAGATTTCCTGTAACCCTGACAGTCGAAGCCGAAGAAAGCTAAACGTTGCTTACAACAGTATAGCAAGATATATATACGGTCTTAAAAGATATGATAGGATATCATTTTATTCAAATTCAATATATAACATAACATTTGATAATCTCATTCGTTTAAGAACCCTTATTTTACTGCACAAGATAATTCAGACACATCAACCTTCATATCTTTATAATAGATTGCAAATATCTTTATCTATTAGGTCGCATCAACTTATTCAATTTCGCTTTACATGCCTAACATCTGAACGCCAGTTCTTCATTAATGCTACTCGCCTATGGAACAACCTGCCTCGTAATATGAGGCGAATTGGACACTACCGGAGTTTCAAAACGAGCTTAGTGGCACATTTAGCCCATAATTAAAATTTCAGACTGAAATTAATTATTTAAGTAAGGTTTCTTACCCAGAGTAATGAGTATAAGAATATAATGATAACAAAATTTCAAAACAACTTATGAAACAGTTATTGTTATTGTAAATAATATACATACATATATTGGAATGAAATGTTAATTTGAATGTTTTTGATCAAATGTAAATTAAAAATAACACTTAATCGCTTTTAATCAACTAATTGTTTATTATGTTAGCTTAGAATAATTGTAATCTACCATGAAACTTGTATTAGTTTATAAGATATTGTATCTTACAATGCAAGTATACTAATAAAATAAAATAAATAAATAAATTAAAAAAAATATATTAATAAATACAGTGATGCAGCAGAGCGAGGAGCCAGGTGCTAGCGCATTTCTCTTAACTAAACCTACAAATCTACAATTTTTCGCCGACTCCGAACGGCTAATCGACAAAGCTCTTCTCATGGCTATGAAACTACTATTGGAGGACTTGCCAATTGCTCGCGAAAGGCGATAATGTTATAGCAATAGTTCATTCGCCTGCTTATCTCATATAAGAAAAAAAGAATTTGCAAATTGTTACAACATCACACCACCATTATTTCTGGTTCCTCTCATTCGGACTTCTTCGTTTCTTTATTAAGAAACCTTTTCGCTATAGCAATATCTGTCCTGTAGGAACAAATAAAATAAACGTCCAAAGGGACAACGCAAAACCTTTATGTACTGGGCCGACTGAAACTGATGCGTGCTCTCGACGAAGATTAACTTTATGAACCAACTATAGGTAGGTACTTATTGCAATTACGGACTGACGGGTGTCTTAGGTGTGAAATGTCTTTCAGTTGTATGTTGTCGCCAGTCCTAGCCCAAGGGTGTGTCTAGCTGCTTTAGTGGAATTATTACGAATTACCTAGCTGACAAGTGCGAAAATTGTAAAAACCTGTGAGCGACATGTGATGTCGTGATGAGAATGTGTATACCCTCTGTACGGAGTAAAATACAAAAAAAAATATTGCCATGCTTGCTGTTGATGGTAAGGTACAGGTGATCAAGAGTGACAAGAAATGTTATTACCTTCAAGGCAAAACATGAAACTTAGACACAAGAAGGACATAGGTATTTAAGTGACAATAAGAATTGGATGATTTAAGTTGAAAGTGAAAGCAATAGATGAATTAAATTAAACGTTGTTATTGTCGTGTAGTAAAATCTTTTGGTTTGTCATCTTTAATGAAACGACAAATAAAACGAAGTCCTGAGAAATTTAAAAAAGGGAAAAAAGACTTTTCATGTTAAAATCTTCTCTGCTTTGAGTGTTTTCGATATTACAGGCAACCGCCATAAGAAAAGAAAATTGCAAAGAACAAAAATACTAAGGACCTTGAACGCAAATGGAACGATACGAAATCGATAAGTAAGGCAAAGTGCTGTTGTGTTTTAAGAAACAAGTTCAGAAAATCTTTTCGTTCGAATGGGGTTTTCTGTTGTGATCCTTGTCCTGGGTAACTATTTGTGTCTTAACTTTTCAGAGAGGACCTTGATGTGCCAAATTCATTCACAGTCATGTATGTATAAAGTTTGGACCCAATATCGCAGCTCATACTTTAATGTTAGGTATAAACTTACAGTGTACCCCCTCCTTCGGTAAGGAAAAAAGTAAAGACTTGAAAATTATTTATTTCCCCAAGATGTGACTTAACCTAACTTGACTACTATTTAATTATGAATAGATGTAGGCAGGTCTCTAACTTTGATAATTGTTACAACCAATAAATAGATCAAATAGAGACTCAATGTTACAGCAAATAAATTAGTAGTTGGTTGATTTCGTGCTTGTCATTCACACTAATGTCTCTCTAAAATCCATTAAAGCCTACTTGACAAATGTCACTATGAATGTTACATTGGGCACGGAAGGTCAGGTCAATTAAAGTCTTAAACAAATGCCGTGTCACTGCTACTATACCTTGAAAGTTCACAAATAAAGGTTAAATAGATTGTAAACAAAATCAATCTTAATTTAGATGGTCTTTTCATTGACAGGATGCAATAGTCATGTCGTATGTATCGAATGCAAACATAGCACCGACGACCGCAATGAAATTAGATGAACGCGTAAACATTCATCTGAAAAACAAATCTATTCCTAGAACAGTCGCACGAAAAAAAAGTCATTCATGGTAAACAATGCGTTCCCTATTTCAGCTTTTATATGTTAGAGATGCTAGAAGCTGTTGTGTGTTCTTTTTTTTATGGGACGCGTTGTTAGGTATATTGCATTTAGTCTTTGGGGAACTTTTTATCTCTTTTTACATAGAGGTATACGTTTGCTGGAGTTTAGTTTATGCATTCCAGTCGTTTCTACAGCCTATTTGTCTTGCTTTACCTGGTGCACAAAATGATTGCGTGTGTTGTGCACTGAACCAATACATTCAATCCCCCGGTGGGGATGGGGATGGAGATGACCCGCTGTGATCATATAAATGTGCATGAACAGAAGTTCATAGAAAATCGTAGCACAGGAGATTTGAAAAAGAACAGTAAAGGAATATTTACGATGTTATTCCCAAGGATGTGCAATGGTCATAGATTTCAAACTGTGATCGTGATTTTTTTCTGTTTGAAGGAAAAAAAACGACATGATTTCGATTTATGCACTGAGTAGAATGAAAAAGAAGAGAAAAGAGCGAAGGTAGTTCAAATGGGTTCATGTGTCCGAATCTCAAGCCAATTGATTGATGTGAATGACTTTTCTGAAATTCATTTTATTGAAAGTCATTCGCATTTGACAATTAGGTTGTTGATAAATACTTGGTGGCCTTTTGTTGGTAAATACTTGGTGCCCTTATTATGTTATATCAATCGACCTTCACCTCTCCAAAAGCCTCAATGAGCAGGGTTTTACAGAATCTTTTGATGTAACTACAGCATAGTGTTTTCAACATCAATCACTTTGACGAGTCTTATAGTTGAGACTTTTTATACGTGTTTTTTATCTAATAAATGAGAGATTAGTAAATTTCTCCACAAAAAGTGTTTTAACTGTTAAAAAATTTTCTAAACTTTCATTTTTCAACCACTTATTAATTTTCTAACTATAAGCTATTTTAACTTTTTCAAGCCTGCCGACGACTCAATCGCATATTTCTGAAGACAATGCGTCATAAAATTGCTCTTTGAACTTAATGTTGTGACTCCACTGTGCTTTGAGCTTTATACTAACTGAATGTAGTAATTATACTAATTTCACTATTCATAGTCCCCTCATATGAAACTTAATATAGTGATTTCCAAGTGCGGTCGATATTTTGCACTTTGTTGAATATATTAGCTGTGACCGTATCGACGTCTTCGTATCGACAACTTCTTCAACTGGGATTTTTGGTCTTTCCGTAAGTTAGCTTGGAAGATGATGGCCTAAGATACTTAAATCGTTTCTCCATTGTTGGTATTACATCGGTACTCACGGATCCTCTCAAAAAAAAATCCAAAGAAGTCAGATTGCAGCTCCTAGGCAGCCAATCGCCAAGTCGGTTGATAACACAATTCGGGAATTTAGTACTACGCAAAAGATCGATTGTGGCATGGTTTGTATGGCGTGGCGCACCTTCCTCCATGAACCAGATCTAGTAAAGGCATTGTCACCATTTCATTAAAATTAGGTGGGTAAACATGGCTCCGTAACGTCCACCGTTGACCGAAACATTGTTCCCAGTCTCATTGATTGAGTCTCACACATATTGAGTCGGCTACATATTCTCGTTAGTTAATGCGCACCCGACGAGAATGGGTACTATAAGAAATGTCCACTAACTTGCCAGTTTCACGAACTTTTGACACAAACTTGCGTACAAAAGGCACGGTGGATTCTTTTATCGGCCAAAACTTCTTTTGAAAAAACGCACTGTTCTGGGCTAAGCAGCTTTTACTTTGAAATAAGTTTTCCATATTTTCCAGTGTTCAATATTTTCAGCGTTAACGCAATGAAACAAATCTCAATCAAATCAAAATCGCCCAAGCTGGATCCTAAGCGGTCGAACGACTTGGTTTCTCTCAACAGAAAACACAATAGTGCGACGATAGGTGTCATTATAGGGCACTGTCTTATTGGAAGACATGCCGCAAGGCTAAGAGTCGCCTCAAATGAGTTTTGTAGAAGCTGTATGGATGAGGAGGAGGGGACTATTCCCCACCATCTCTGTTCATGCCCCCGCCTTAGCTCACAAACGTAGGATACACCTAGGTTCGTGTTTCTTTAATGATCCTAATGATCTTACACACATCGACGCCCTGCGTCTCTCCCACTTCATTGTAAGTTTAAAATGGTTCCATTAGGATGAGGATGCCTAATAGATCCATTATGGTATCTCAAAGGACCCAACGAGCCTTAGTGTGTTAGCTGAGCTGAAAGCCACTTTAACCTAACCTAACCCAACCAGTGTTCAAATGTAAAGTGACTCTTTACACTCCTCAGGGAGAAAATACTGACTTTCTGTCAAGATTTTGAGTGAGGAACAGGTAATTTAAAAAAAATGTACTGGATGGCCCACCCTGTAAATGAAACGGTTTCTGAGCATCGGTATAATCCTATCCTTGAGCATCTCTCACTCTTTGACCCCCAGCTCCAAGAAAAGTTACTTCCTTATTCAAGTTAGGTACACTTTGACTTTTTTCTTAAATGGAACTTTCTTGCATATAGGCACCCTCCGAGCTCTTTACATAGAGTTGGGCTGAGTTCTTCTTCGCTTCTTGCTGCTTCTATATGATCTGTTCGAGGCGAGCCATTTCTTCTATTTTATTTTAGGGACACTTTGATCATGGTTTGAATGCCACTTTAGGTTGAACATTCCCCCATCAGATTTCTTTGGGTTGTTAGTTAAGCCCTCATCAGGTATGGTTTGATTCTCTTAAATTTTTTGTGCTGTGCTCCTTGAGGTTTGTACTTATTAAGAAAATTGCATGACACCTCATTGCTTTGTCGAACATTCTTTTGCAATCAAAGGTATTGGTGAAGTCTTTATTTAACCGAAGCAGCGTACGCTTCGGTAACAACACAACTAACCAAAATTCAATTCGAATATAAGGTACTCCCTCTCAATGAAACTGTTGCTTTGAATACAGAAATCCTAAGCTCAGTCCACCTCCTTCCGAATAAAAAAATCAACTGCACAATTAGTTCATAGTAGGTAATTTAAAAAATATAAATTTTTGTAATTGTATTCTTTTTTTCTTCCATAACTAGGCTGAAAATAAGTGCGCCTTTCTAGACTCATTGCTAATCAGTGGCGGACTGTAAAACTGTTGTAATGTATGGTAATTTGGTTTCGGCCAAACCCACCATCAAACTAATTTGAACTAACACATTCAAAACATTCCCGCACAGCCAGACAAAAGCTTTAAACAAAATTTAAGAGCGAGCTTACTCAAAGCCATCATTGTATGAACGTCAAGTCGCTTTCCGAAAGACCGAAACCACCCCCAGCATATTTTCCGCTTCTTTTTCTATTTCAAATCGATAAATGATTGCCATCGAAATCCACTGATAACGAACTACTTTATGTGCATAATTTGGTGTTACACACCAACTCCACAGTACGGTATTGTATGGTATGGTACGGTATGCCAATGGCCTACCCAACAACATGGTGTCGTGACGACCTTGAAGTCAAACATTTCCAAATATAATTTATTGCTCCCCACACAAAGTTAAGCTTAATAAATTTGAAAAAGATGAAGCCATTAGGAAAATTTACATCAAAGCTCGTGTTACATGGGAATAATCATATCTCGAAATGAAAATTTCCATTTAAGATACTTAAGGGCTGCCTTCGTGTCCGAACGTATATTAGATATTCGTATCGTACGTTCGACCGCCTGACTACGCTATGCGATGCGACAGTAGAAAGATATGGTTATGGTAGGGAGGTATACGGAGTATCAGGTAAACCGCACATCTATCTGCCATCTATTGATTTCCCTTGGAATATAATTTTGTCAATACTCGTTGAGTAGAGTTGACGACTAATGAAAAGGCCTCTCCCATTTTTATAGACAATACAAAAGTAGGTATAAACATGGAAACTCAACTGAAAAACGAATCCGCAATAGGTTCGTTCGTATATTAAGTACAGAAGACAACAGAAGCTGTGATTTTACTCGATAAACTTGGTTGGTAGGTAGGTTAGGTTAGGTTAGGTTGTAGTGCTTGTATGTTGTATGTTTATGTGTGCGGTACCTTTACCCCAATTGAGGGCAAAATTATTCCATCGATTTTATTCAAATGAGTTTGCTTTTGCCATTTCATTCGATAGGCAAGGTACTCGCCGCAAAACCGAGCCACTTAATATTCGAACCGATTGATTTGAACTAATTAAATTTCCACCACTTAAGTGTTATTGACTTAGTTCTGGTGTTCTCCTCTTAACCGGTGTAGCATTGCTTCTCGGTTCATGTGACAGATCTAATTAATAAGAAATTAGAAGCTTGCTAATTAATTTTAGACACAACGGAAGGCGCCCATAGCCTCATCAGTCCGTGTTGGGTATCCTGTTATGGGGCTCTATACTGCTATATAGTCGTGCATACTTTTTGTCGCAATCGAATGAGGTGTATGGTTTGTTTACATAGTATCAAGTGAAAATCGTTAGGTGTTCGTAAATTTACTCAGACCGATGTGGGAGTTTGCATATAATCTGCTTGTGGCTAATCTTTGGTGAAGCGTGGATGTAATCCCTTTTAGGTACAAGATGTAATGGTGACTAGAGTCAATACGTTTGTGATTCTTATGGGTTCGGATGTACGGCTTTTGTGTTTTTAAAAGTGTCATGCAGTTTGGAAAGATACGAGTTTCAAAAGGGCACAACAAATTGTGCGTGGGACCTACAGTGCGGATACTTTCCCTACGCGGAAATTGTTACTGGTAAAACTCTAAATTTGAGTTACATGTTGAGTTACTTAAGACTGTGATGCTTCAATGACATCAGTCATCATAATCCCTATCAACTTTAAAGCGCTACCGCCTATGTTATGGTTTTGTTCATAGGCGCCTTTTTGTGTGTTTCACCGCTTGTGAGATTATTTTTTTTTAAATCATAATGCACCAACGAGCAGGAAAATCACAGCTGAGTTTTATCGAAATCGATGAATCTGTTTCCGAAGCCCATTTGTTAACTGCAAATCAAACTAATTGACACCCTTTTTCAAAAACCTTTAGAGATTCCAGACCCTTTCAACATTATTCCGCGTATCACCAGAAAATCCAACACACGAATCAAATTTCCATAAAAAATACAAAAGATTGTTTCTATTTCCCAAGCCCGTGATAAAAGTAAACATATCTGTACATTTTTTAAGAAGTGCATTCAAGACGGATTGACAGACAATGCCATTGCACTTGTCGCCGAGTGGCGCTTCAGTATTATTTACTCGTATGAGTATCATCAATCGGAAGACCTTTATTTGGTTTGTCGGCACTCATCAAAGTCTATCTGCATCCACGGTTAGATCTTATTGTTGTCAATAGAGAAAAGGTATTTTGAAAGTTTCAACCCAAATAAGTGGAAGCTGTTAAACGAAGATACCAGGCACAGCTATGAAAATACTCCCACTTAAGAGAAGATCAATAAATAAAGAAGCAACAATCATTTCACGAACACAGGTGCACTGCTGCCGTGGCGTCACGTCGCAAGCACCAACTCTTGACGTCACTTGCCTGAGGCATTCCAATTTGTAAATAAATTTATGTTTGCTATACAAATTGGTGGTTTTTCATGTAGTGCAGTTAGATATGTTGTACACCACATCTGCTACTCCCACAATATTTAGGTGAATTAATTGGATGATGACTTCTTCAACACCTGGCACTTTAAAAATGAATTATTCCTAAAATCAAAAAGCCTCTTCCCCACTCTCGAGTCTCGCTCGCAACTAATGGCTTTTTGAGTAATAAGTTGGAATATAAGAGTAGGTATTGGTGGACCACGGCGTGGGAAAATTTTGGATGGGATGGTGCCCTTGAATTCGTTTGAGGTCACCGCGGGTCTTATTTAATGGGTTTTTAATGGAGTGTTTAATGGGTGTTTAATGGGTTTATGTTTTGTTTGAGGTGGCCGCCGCTGCGCTATGGGTGATTTTGGAATTTAATTTAAATTGAAATAAAAATGCACACTGCCGAGGCTGAGATTTGAACCGGGGCCTATGGCGTGTCGCGCGTGTGACGTTGCACTAGGCTATCGGGGTAGTTGTAGGTTGATGTGTAAAAAGTCTACTTATGCGTACAAAAAAGTTATTTATAGAATCTTTTGGTATGTTGAGGCTTATAAAAAGTGTGACGGTTGGTGGTGGTTTGAATTTGTTTTTTTTGTTTAGCTTTAAGATAGAGAATTTGTCACGATCGATTTTTGGTTGTGCATTGATTGTGGATGAACAGCATGTCATTTTACAGCTTATCATGAGGTTTCTTTCTTTCAGGCATAGACACTGTTAGTTGTTCTATTTTTAGATTTAGATTTCAGAACTGAAAATTTGAATTTGAAAAATAAAAAGTGTGACGGTTGGTGGTGGTTTGAATTTGTTTTTTTTTGTTTAGCTTTAAGATAGAAAATTTGTCACGATCGATTTTTGGTTGTGCATTGATTGTGGATGAACAGCATGTCATTTTACAGCTTATCATGAGGTTTCTTTCTTTCAGGCATAGACACTGTTAGTTGTTCTATTTTTAGATTTAGATTTCAGAACTGAAAATTTGAATTTGAAAAATAATCTGTCTTCTGTTAGTTGTTCTATTTTTAGATCTTGTTGAAGGGGGTTGTGACAAAAACATGCTGCTAAGATGTTAAATGACATGTTCATGCACAATGTTGAATGTTATAAAAAGTGTGTGTGACGGATGGTAATGGATTGAATTTTGAATGGTTGACTATGTTTGAATAATCACAAAAGTCGGTTAGTCGGTTTTAAATTTTGAATTGTAGATTTTATGAAAGAGGATCTGGTCATGTTGATGCATTTGATCGTTGAATGTGGATCCAATTAATCTAAAACTCAATGTGTTTGTTATCAGTAAAAGTAATAATTTATTTCCTTGTGTAGGTATTGAGATTACATAGTTTAGTTTTTCTTAAACCCTTAATTGGGGTACTTTCATAGTCTTCTAGTAGATATGTAACAGGATTTGTTTGTAAGGAGATTGAGCGTATACACTTGTGCATGTACTTATGCATATCAACTTATAGTTCTTGGCATGCTGTAGATGAAATTAAGTCATAAAAACTTTAATTTGAAATGTGATTTTTTTTCATTGTAAGTTCTTATTTTACCATAAATAATAAATTTTATGTTTATTTTTCAATATGAATGCATATTTTGATTATGAGTACTCTTGAATGTGTCACAGTGACCAAGAATCGATCTGTTTGGATTATATGGATGAAGTCTTGAACTAGCCTGTAGGATCACAAGCCATGAACAAATTATATTGGTTTTCCAAGATTAGAGTGGGGATGTCATTGAAATTTTGGAAAGGGAACTTAGTATAAAAAGTAGAGCATTTTCCAAATAAAAATTATTCTTCAAGAATACCTCAAAAGTGTAGTTCTTTCATTTTTCGATTTTCAATAAATTCTAAAATCTATTAAAAAAATGTCTGGGTTTTCAAATAAACTGAACAACCTTCACAGTTCCACAGACAAGGAAGGAATTCTGGACATCTTCCAGATTTTCGAAAAATATCTGGAGGAGTTCTCCCAAGGCTGTTGGGAATTAAAACATCTGAAAGATGCCTTAGAGGAAGAACTACGTTTGGCTAGAGAGGTGCCAACCTTGGGGAGGCTACAGAGTGTGGCACACCTCATCAAGATTTTAAATATTAGGAGCTGTGAGCTGGGTTTTGGGGATGATGTACCTATCATCCCCATAGAAATATATATTTTTTTACAAAAATTTTAAAAAATATAAAAAATAAAATTTTTTTTTAAAAACTATAAGAAATCATGTTTTTTTCTTCTTATCAGAGAGAGAATTCTTTGAAAAGTGTTTAGGCTTAGGTGCCTACAGTGTGCTTTTTCCCTCGACTTTTTATTACAGTATTGGGCAGTTACCGTGTGTATCTAACACATCTCATACATCTTCATACATCTCCAGAGCTGTGAGCTGGGTTTTTGTAAAATGATGAATAATGATTGATTTTATATTTTTTCATGAGACTTTGAAAAGAGGCGTTGAAAAATTCTTTCCCATCATCAGTTTGTAAGTTTTTTGGGGGTACGTGTGTCTTTACTGAAAATATGTTGCATAGCAATAGTGACATTGTGCCCTGTTTTGTTTTTGATGGGAACTGTCCAAGCAAACTTGGAAAATGTATCAATAACCGTGAGAAGATATCGGAAATTTTCATTATCATTTGAATAGACACCCATTTCAACTAGATCAGCTTGCCATAAATCATCTAATCCCTTAATAATAACTCGCCTTTTTTTAAAATTCCTCCGAGCAGGTTTATGTAATTCATTGACAACATCTCTTTTACTCATCTTTCTTTAAACTGATTGAAAAGAAAAAAAAACATTTCATTCTTATATTTGTTTATTTTGTAATCTCTTATATAATAGTATCAATTTTTTCATTCTTAATAATTTATTCTCAAGTATATAGCAAGCACATGTGTCTGGGCCTTCCTTACATTGATTCGAGGACCATGGGCAATTTATAAAATGACATCCATTGACAGACTCTGACGATGATACACCTTCAAACTGGTTCAAAAAACTCATAGTGTTCAGAAATTCCTCATAATGTTCCTCTAATAAGATATTCTGATTATACTTAAGCAAGTTTAAAATATCTTCAATAATCAAAGTATATTTAATGTTAGACATAACGAATGAATTGTGACTTGACACTATGATGTCTATAATTAAACTGATTTTACTTTCCAGTTGCTGAATCTTTCACCACAATATATGCATTTTTTAAAAACTGTTGTCGTAAATGATGGATTTCGTTTTGAAAGCTTCGCTGCATGTGCTCAATTTTTCATCGACATAGGTTTTGGAAGTAGCGTCTCTCTTATCATAGGGTTCCTGAATATTTTGTAATCTTTTCAATTTTAAATCGTAATCTCCAGCTTCTGTTTTGAAGAATCCTTCGCCAGGTGGTCCTGGTATACCTTGTGGACCCCGCTCTCCCTGCAATCCTCGCGGCCCAATCTTTACTCTAGCTCTATTGGAAAAACGACCAAATTTGTCTTTACTCATAATATGTCTTTATACAATTATGTTATTCTCTTTTAATTCTTCAACAATAGAGACAATTTCATTAGAGTGATTATTATTCCCTGCTTGTTGTGACCCGATTAAAAGCTTCAATCGATCTACAAGTTCATTCGGATCATCCCAATATATAAAGTCTTTCTTCATGCTTGATAATGTCATTAATCCACTTCCGAATGAAGGTGTGGTATTCGCAAATAAATGTTTTATTATGTTGTATTTAGCACCACGATTACCCCGTACTTGTTTCTCTGAATCATGGGAATCTCTATGCGAATTGGTATCCGTTAATATAGTTTTATAGTTGTTTAAGTCTTCACTATTATATATTTTTTCGTTTGGTCTTTTCATGAATAGGAGCTCGTATAATCCATGTGTCCCTTTAAAGTTCTTAGTTTTTACATGTATATCATTTCCTTGAACCCTGAACTCACCATCTCCAATATATAGCTTTCCATTTTTCAAGTATATACCATATATATTATCAATTGAATTGGAATTGTTAATAAATAGATCCAGATATTTTTTAGGAATGTCGGAAAATTCTTCATGAGATAACTGCTCTGCAAAATTCCGATGCTTAATGCGTTGACTTTTTCTAGTCTTCGAATGTTCTAAATGGGTTCTTGGGGTACTATTATTGTTATCTGTAATGGCGTAACTAAAGGAAGGCGACGGTGTAATAAATTCTTCTTCCTTTTTAGTGGGTTCAATTTTCTTTGTGGAACTTTGAAAAATATTTTTCTCATGATCTTCCTCTTGCTTAGAGTTTGATTTTTCAACTAATTTATTAAGTGGAGTAGTAATTGGTCTTAAAGCATTCTCTACTTGAGTTTCGTAAGCTTCTTTACCCCGCTTAAGAGCTTTGTATTTTTTTCGTAGTGCTTCTGTGGTTTTAATAAGTTCTTGTTTGAGTTTCACATCTATATGCATCATTTTTATTTGTTTGCTTTTTTATAAAAACAATCCGTAAATAAGGCTCGTATACATCGAAATAATCGTAATGGATTTAACTTAAGAAAGATATTACAGGTACTTGTCTTAATTGATGAACTTTGATCATTGAACTGTGTGAATCGATTTTTAACTGTAGTATTGTGTTCAGTAAACTGTAACGAAGTGTTCTCATAGAACATTTCTGCACATATGACGCAAAATGATAATGTGATTTGTTTTATAGGGAAGGGGTAAGACCGCTTTAAACAGAACTTTGGAAAAGGCTCGTAACAGCTCCAAACAGCTTTTCAAACAGCCCCAAACCGCTTTCAAACCGCTTTCAAACCGCTCCGAACAGCTCGTAACAGCTCCAAAACGCTTTTCAAACAGCTCCAAACCGCTTTTCAAACAGCCCCAAACCGCTTTTCAAACCGCTCCGAACAGCTCGTAACAGCTCCAAACAGCTTTTCAAACAGCCCCAAAACAGCTTCAAACCGCTTTCAAACCGCTCCGAACAGCTCGTAACAGCTCCAAACCGCTTTTCAAACAGCCCCAAACAGCTTCAAACCGCTTTCAAACAGCCCCAAACAGCTTCAAACCGCTTTCAAACCGCTCGTAACAGCTCCAAACCGCTTTTCAAACAGCCCCAAACAGCTTCAAACCGCTTTCAAACCGCTCGTAACAGCTCCAAACCGCTTTTCAAACAGCCCCAAACCGCTTTCAAACCGCTTTTCAAACAGCCCCAAACCGCTTTTCAAACCGCTCCGAACAGCTCGTAACAGCTCCAAACCGCTTTTCAAACAGCCCCAAACCGCTTTCAAACCGCTTTTCAAACCGCTCCGAACAGCTCGTAACAGCTGCAAAACCGGTTTTCGAACTTTTGAACTGTATATTTACACTGTATTTAGTTTCAGAAAACTATCAAAGCCTTTTCTATAACGACCTTTATTCAAAGACACATCTTTATCAATAACTAAAAAACCATGTTTAATGTTCCAACATTCTTTACATAATTTTTGAAATGTTGAAAACGACATATCTGAATTTACATGATCATTGTAGATATGTTTTAAGTTCATATCATCCTGTTTAAAGACGATTAGAAAATTAGCATTGTCTCTAATTAAATGTTTGGGTATTCTGGTATATGTCTGGCACAAATAAAAACTATCAATATTATGATGTCGCCCCATGCTAAAGTATGTTCGAATAGTGTCTTGTTTTTCACAGGCAATATCATCAAATATAAATATAGAGTTTGGTTTAGCTTCTTTAGGTGGTATAACTTCACTGTTATTGGAAAAAGTAAAGAACCCCATATGCTTTATTGGTTGGACGGCTCTTCGTAGAAATTCATATTTTGGCTGTTGTAAAGATTTCGAATAAATATATATATTTTCAAATTTCAAGCCATTTGGATGTTGTAGCAAAGTCATCATTACATTAGTTTTTCCGCAATTTGATGGACCTGTTATCAAACCTCTTATGCTATTGGGCAATAATATACTATGCTTTTTTTGTTTTAATTCTTTTAACCAAATCCATGTTTTTTATTGGTAGCTGATGTTGTTGTTTTATGAATCGCATGATGATAAAAACTAAATGATTTCCCCATATATATCAAGGTTTTATTGAAAAAATGTCATAACATTATTAGTGACCTCTGCAAATCGTTGTATACCTAATAAAATGATAGATTTTTCTAATCAACCTATTAGTCAACGAAAATTATTCTTCACGATCGTATAGTTGAATACAATCCAATGACAGGAGAAGTTCAAAAACTTATCTAACACATGACAATTTGTATACCTACTTCAATAATAAAATATTTTATTACTCGATAAAAAACATGGTGGTTTATTTTATTTATATTTTTATTTTCAAAAAGTCAAGAAGAAGAAGAAAAACATAATTGAATTACAAGTTCAATGATCAAAGTTCATCAATTAAGACAAGTACCTGTAATATCTTTCTTAACTTAAATCCATTACGATTATTTCGATGTATACGAACCTTATTTACGGATTGTTTTTATAAAAAAGCAAACAAATAAAAATGATGCATATAGATGTGAAACTCAAACAAGAACTTATTAAAACCACAGAAGCACTACGAAAAAAATACAAAGCTCTTAAGCGGGGTAAAGAAGCTTACGAAACTCAAGTAGAGAATGCTTTAAGACCAATTACTACTCCACTTAATAAATTAGTTGAAAAATCAAACTCTAAGCAAGCGGAAGATCATGAGAAAAATATTTTTCAAAGTTCCACAAAGAAAATTGAACCCACTAAAAAGGAAGAAGAATTTATTACACCGTCGCCTTCCTTTAGTTACGCCATTACAGATAACAATAATAGTACCCCAAGAACCCATTTAGAACATTCGAAGACTAGAAAAAGTCAACGCATTAAGCATCGGAATTTTGCAGAGCAGTTATCTCATGAAGAATTTTCCGACATTCCTAAAAAATATCTGGATCTATTTATTAACAATTCCAATTCAATTGATAATATATATGGTATATACTTGAAAAATGGAAAGCTATATATTGGAGATGGTGAGTTCAGGGTTCAAGGAAATGATATACATGTAAAAACTAAGAACTTTAAAGGGACACATGGATTATACGAGCTCCTATTCATGAAAAGACCAAACGAAAAAATATATAATAGTGAAGACTTAAACAACTATAAAACTATATTAACGGATACCAATTCGCATAGAGATTCCCATGATTCAGAGAAACAAGTACGAGGTAATCGTGGTGCTAAATACAACATAATAAAACATTTATTTGCGAATACCACACCTTCATTCGGAAGTGGATTAATGACATTATCAAGCATGAAGAAAGACTTTATATATTGGGATGATCCGAATGAACTTGAATTCAATTTTTCGCCCCTTTAAATTGAACCTTTTGTTTTGGGTTGTGATATCACTCACAATTTCGATTTTCTAAAAATAAACAAAAAAGCATTCAGAGAAGAAGAAGAACCATTTTCCATAAAAAACTAAAAACATTTTAAGTAATTTTTTTTGAAATATTTATATTTTATTTTTATTTTTTTTTTGTTTTTGCTCTGTATAGCTAATACATAGAATTATTTTTTTAATATTTTTTGTTGTGAGTTATAAATATTGTTTTGACTATCATAATAGTCATTAAAACTGAAGTTAGGTACTATATTTACCTCTTCGGTTATTTGAAGCTTTTGCTTCCTCTTTTGTTTTGAATGCTGCGGCTGTTGTTGTTGTTGTTGCTGTTGTTGTTGTTGTTGTTGTTGCTGTTGCTGTTGCTGCTGCTGTTGCAGTTGCAGCTCCAGCTGCTGATGCCGTTGCAGTTGTAGCTCCAGTTGCTGATGCTGCGGCTGTTGTTGTTGTTGTTGCTGCTGCTGTTGCAGTTGTTGTTGTTGTTGTTGTTGCTCCTGAAATATTTTTCATAAATTAGTATTTTATTTTTATTAACTTATATTTCTTTCTATAACTTACCTTACTTTCCTTGTCGTGGAAATCAATATGGAACGAATTTGTTCCATATGGAGCCACGACTTCGAAGGCTAGATTAGCTAGCCCCTCTACATCTTCGTCATCCATCTGAGTTAGGCACCGCTTAGGGAGGTACACCTCATAGTCGTCCAACTCCAGCATGATGGACGGGCCATATTCAGAATCCCTTCTGAATCCCCGTACGATATTATACTTTTTCTTCAGCTCCAGCTGAGCCAGCCTCTTGTAAATCTTCCTTTTCGCTTCAACCTTTTTAGGTTCTTGTGTTGCAATTTTTGATTTTAACTTGCTTAAAAATCCCGACATTTTTTTTTTTTTTTTGAATAAATTTTAGATATAGAAATAAAAGAACTTCACTTTTTGACTTTTTCTTGAAGAATAATTTTTATTTGGAAAATGCTCTACTTTTTATACTAAGTTCCCTTTCCAAAATTTCAATGACATCCCCACTCTAATCTTGGAAAACCAATATAATTTGTTCATGGCTTGTGATCCTACAGGCTAGTTCAAGACTTCATCCATATAATCCAAACAGATCGATTCTTGGTCACTGTGACACATTCAAGAGTACTCATAATCAAAATATGCATTCATATTGAAAAATAAACATAAAATTTATTATTTATGGTAAAATAAGAACTTACAATGAAAAAAAATCACATTTCAAATTAAAGTTTTTATGACTTAATTTCATCTACAGCATGCCAAGAACTATAAGTTGATATGCATAAGTACATGCACAAGTGTATACGCTCAATCTCCTTACAAACAAATCCTGTTACATATCTACTAGAAGACTATGAAAGTACCCCAATTAAGGGTTTAAGAAAAACTAAACTATGTAATCTCAATACCTACACAAGGAAATAAATTATTACTTTTACTGATAACAAACACATTGAGTTTTAGATTAATTGGATCCACATTCAACGATCAAATGCATCAACATGACCAGATCCTCTTTCATAAAATCTACAATTCAAAATTTAAAACCGACTAACCGACTTTTGTGATTATTCAAACATAGTCAACCATTCAAAATTCAATCCATTACCATCCGTCACACACACTTTTTATAACATTCAACATTGTGCATGAACATGTCATTTAACATCTTAGCAGCATGTTTTTGTCACAACCCCCTTCAACAAGATCTAAAAATAGAACAACTAACAGAAGACAGATTATTTTTCAAATTCAAATTTTCAGTTCTGAAATCTAAATCTAAAAATAGAACAACTAACAGTGTCTATGCCTGAAAGAAAGAAACCTCATGATAAGCTGTAAAATGACATGCTGTTCATCCACAATCAATGCACAACCAAAAATCGATCGTGACAAATTTTCTATCTTAAAGCTAAACAAAAAAAAACAAATTCAAACCACCACCAACCGTCACACTTTTTATTTTTCAAATTCAAATTTTCAGTTCTGAAATCTAAATCTAAAAATAGAACAACTAACAGTGTCTATGCCTGAAAGAAAGAAACCTCATGATAAGCTGTAAAATGACATGCTGTTCATCCACAATCAATGCACAACCAAAAATCGATCGTGACAAATTCTCTATCTTAAAGCTAAACAAAAAAAACAAATTCAAACCACCACCAACCGTCACACTTTTTATAAGCCTCAACATACCAAAAGATTCTATAAATAACTTTTTTGTACGCATAAGTAGACTTTTTACACATCAACCTACAACTACCCCGATAGCCTAGTGCAACGTCACACGCGCGACACGCCATAGGCCCCGGTTCAAATCTCAGCCTCGGCAGTGTGCATTTTTATTTCAATTTAAATTAAATTCCAAAATCACCCATAGCGCAGCGGCGGCCACCTCAAACAAAACATAAACCCATTAAACACCCATTAAACACTCCATTAAAAACCCATTAAATAACACCCGCGGTGACCTCAAACGAATTCAAGGGCACCATCCCATCCAAAATTTTCCCACGCCGTGGTCCACCAATACCTACTTATAAGAATAAGTATTCGAAATGACTTAATTGAGATTCGACGCTCTCCATAAACAACCGGACAATAAAATTTCCCTCGAGATGATGAATATTATTATTCATGCTTAGGGTATTATCATCGGGAAAAGTCAAAGCCTTATATTTTATATGCGTTGACATTTAAATGTTTTTTGATAAGAGATCTTATCTCTTCTTCTGCCGCTACCGCATATTTTCATTAATTTTTCTCCCTAGCTCATACTACATTAAGTAATCTCTTGTATCCAATCATATTAATTTCACGAAAACGAATTTAATTAACTTGAGCCGATGAGGCGTATCATCGATGGGATTTGTTTTTTGCATTAGTCGTTTGAGGACAGAGAGGGAGAGCGAGAGAAATTCCATCAGTTTTGAAAATGTCTTCATCGTATCCAAAAATACGCTAGCCATTCGAGTGTTAATTCGTTTTTAAATAATTTTCCACTTGGAATGTTAATCAAGAAGAATTTTTTAACGATGCCATTAAAAGACTCACAAACGTTTAGGGCGAAGCTTGGAGTCTGAAGATATTCAATTGGAAACAATAATTAGTCACAGCGCGTAATTATGTGACTCCAAGCAACAATACCCAGAAGCTGTGGCTTTTTAAGTGGCTGGAACAAATGAATGCAAATGCAGTGGTAAATGCAAATGAATGTGCTAGTTCGTGAATTTGCTTAAATTCGAGTTGATTGTAATCAGTTTTCATAAAAAAAAAATAAGGTGCGGTTAATAATATGTATCCTTGTGTCGATCTGCTATTAGCTCTGAACATAGGTTGAACGACTTCGGCTTGGAGCGTTGAGTTTTTGTTGACTTGACAGAAGGTGATTAAGACAAAACTCTGTAGTCTCAGAAGGTTATTTTTTTTTGTGTGATAATGCTCGTAATGAAGTAGGTGATATATAAAGTTAGTTTTTAATGACGATGCGAATATTTGAACCTAATTTGTATGTAGCCAACTGAACACAAATACGGGATAGCAAAATGAAAATTTTAACAACCATATTAAAAGCTTAAAATTTACTACTAGTAATTTCTGTGGAATAAAAGGCGAGCATGACCGGTGCCGAGCAGTGCACAATTCTTTGTAAAAGAAACAATATTCTAGGAGACTAGTCGTCTGAAGCCTGTGAAATAAATCTGCACCTTTCCATTTTTCATAAAAACATAAGAGGTCTTATACCAATTGAATCTGATTTTACGATAAAGGTGATAATTATGTTCTGCAATTGGGTCATCAAATGCATTGTGTGTTAAACTCCTTAGAGGACTTCACTGTATGTAAACATTACTTCCTGCCCTAAGCAAAAACCGACGAATCAATAATGTTTCACCTTTGTAATTGAGTGGGAAAGAGGGAAACAACCTACGAATGCTTTGGGGCCATTTGATCAGCGGCGAGACGATGACCTAATTGAATCGGAAACAATAATGTGCGGTGAGTGCTAATCTAGTTTTGAATAAAGACAGTTGTTTGTATTGCCAAGTAACAAGTATACGTATACAATATTATAGTTTTGAAAGTAAAATTTTTGTGCGACAGCCAAAAAGCGAAATGGTAAAGGTACAAAAACAGCCAAAAACCAACACGATGGAGTTAGCATCGTAATATTTAGTGATGAATTTTAACAAAAATGAAAAGCAAAAATAAAAAATAGTTCAAGTCAAACATTATAGTGGACGAGATTGTTAGATTTTGCTGACTCATTTCTACGTGCTTCTATTCGATGAGATCGGTCTATATATCTGGTTATTGGGTTTTGATTTGACAGTTGCAATTCTTACACACGTTTTGATCTTCATTTGGAGTACCTACGGGATGAAATTTGTAGTTATTTTTGTGGTATTTCTTAAAAGAAGTATGTACTCTTACATTCTTACACCTACTTTCCATTTTTTTGTTAAACTGCCTTTCGTTTCCAAACAAAAGGACATAAACATCCCTTAGCTGCTTTAAGTCACTTTTAGCACATCTGTCAGTTAGGTGGGAGTCATAAAATTATTTTTCCACCAGTAACGTCTTCCACAAGGAACTGACAGATCCTTCGAGAGAAGTCACACTGGTATGAAAAGCGCATTTGGTTTTTGGAATCAGCATACAATTGTTGGTCGCTGAAATGCGTTAAGTCTCGAAGCTCACAAGTTGTTTCGTGTCATCCCTATTTAATTTTATTCATAAGAATTCGAAGTTATTTTGCGACGCCGGATTCATTGCATTTATATTTACTCTCAACGTTTTTTGTGGAAATCTTATTGCTATTACATTTTTAACAAATACTTTGATGAGAAAACTTCTTCACTTCTTATTTCATTCGTTTAACTAAATCTTTGGTAGTGTAGGTAATGACAAACTTAACCCAAAGGATCTCGCAAGAAAACGTTATATTACTTTTTGTATGTTTTTCACAATTATGCTACAATCCAGAAACCTAACTTCATAAAAAGACTCAAATTTGCGCGTTTAAAGAAGATGGCTGTAGCTTTCGGTCTATAGGTCTATAATAAGAGATTTGGAAAATGTATAGGTACGGGCCTTTACAACTACATACGTATATGATTAAAAAGAGAACCAGCAATTTGAATGACTTCTTGGTGCTGCATTTTTAAAAGAAATTGATCTATGAATCTTCGAAGTGTGGAAACTTATGAGAAAAACTATAAGACAATAAATAGTTAATATGGCAGCAACGCCTGAAGATGGACAATCTATACTTTGTGAAGTATCATTTTTAAGCTTAATTGTTGCGAAATTATGAGGCCGCAGAAGAACCACATTCCACATAATTATTCAGAAAGCAAGTCATTTAAAGCACTAGTAAAAAGAAAAGCCAATATAATTACCAGCGACTAAGGTTTGTGAAAAAAAATACAATAAAATTACACCAAGTAGTCATTTTAAACGAAAAGAAATTTAATATTCCCGACGAACGGATACAATTTCTGTTTTAATGACTTAAGAAGGACTTAAGCTCTTTTGGACATCTAAAAGTGTATAGTGATTAAAAGGGTAGTAAGCTATAATTTCAAAGTAGAACTTCATTGCAACACTCAAAAATAACAGCAAGAATCTTTAAATTCGTCGCGTTGACGGGATGATGCTCCCACTCACGCTCCCTTAATTACAGAGGCATGGACCCAAGGCAAAATGTTGATTTTTTCTATGGTCACCATTTTGGCCGTTTTCAAATGTACACTTATGGTCTTTTGGTGTATCTTGGGTTCAGCTCAGCATTTCTCATCAACAAATGTTGTGAAGGTCAACATTTATGGAAATGATGGCAAACCGTATGTTAGACGTCCCAGAAATGCTGAGCTGAACCCAAGATACACCAAAAAGAAATTAAGGCATTTTATAAAAATGACTTAATTGTATGACCATAAGTGTATATTTAAGTGGATACGAGTGGAGTGCGTTTTTTTAAATTAATAAATTAATTTTTGCATGTCGTTCAATGCAGCTGTTGGACCACATTAGCGGTACACGAACTGTTAAACGTGTTGAGTGCGAATGTTTCTGATATCTGCACTATAACAAGGGAACAATTTTTGTTGCAATTTTTAAATAAAATTATTCAAATTCAAATGTTCTCGCAATTTAACTTAGTCGTCAAATTCGTGTGTGGTAGAAAGAGACAGAGGTATTGTTCAGCTTTAGCTCCACTCAACATGCAAATGCCCGTCAAAAGTGCAGGAACAGTCGAGTAGTTTCAATAAAAATAAGTTATTTCTGAGTAAATTTACTAGATTTCGGTCTTAATCTTGAAAGTGTATTAATGAAATTAATTTCAGTAGGTTGAAAGGATAATTTACTTATCAAAGTCGAAAATGTGTGACATTGCTCTATATTTGGTACCTCTGAATTGGTGATGGTAGTGTTTCATTCGATTTTGATACAGAAATATGAAACAAATCATAGTTTTTGTCCAGCAAGTGATCGATTCAAGTTCTTAAGTGCTCTGTTGTGTGTTGAGTAAGCAAATTTAGTTATTTTTTTTGATTTATTGACAGTAAATTAAAGTATTCCATGTGTTTCGCGTGTGTTTGATGCGTGTGAAGAGAAAAAGTATTTACTTATATCTTTAGGTATACCAAGTGGCCATAGTTCGTTTGAATTTTTAAATTTTATTTTTGTCCAAGTTCGTTTATTTGATTTGCAGTTTTGCTTTAAAATTTTTATAAAAATTATTGTACCTCGCGAATGATAAGGAGAATACGTGTTTTTCATGTTAACACTTCAGGATTCTTTTCTGATGGTGAGTACCTAATTAAATTTTAAACCTCCACACCTATCGTTTTCTACAACACTCATTTTAACATTAAGTTAAATCAAAAGCAACATGAGTAGCTTTGATGCACTAGACCCGTGCTAGGTAACTTTATTTGACAGTGGCATTGATCTATTGATTGGCATTCATATAAATGTGATCAATGCACCATTTTCAATAATTCAGAAGACATCTATAAGAGTAAATATAAAATAAACAACAGCTAGAATGGTTGAAACCCCTTATTTGTATTAAGAGTGCTTTTATAAGTATCTGTATATCCGGTATAAACTCCACCCAACGGATTTTTATAAATTTTTTTAGGGTAAATATTTGTTTAGCCAAGAGATGGTATCATTAATTTTTGCGACAGAGGTCAGACGACAAAGGACATACGACAGAGGACAAAGGACAGACGACAGACGAAAGACGAAAGATAATAATATAAACAATAGACCATAGACCATAGACCATAGACCATAGACCATAGACCATAGACCATAGACCATAGACCATAGACCATAGACCATAGACCATAGACCATAAACCATAGACCATAGACCATAGACCATAGACCATAGACCATAGACCATAGACCATAGACCATAGACCATAGACCATAGACCACAACATAGACCATAGACCATAGACCATAGACCATAGACCATAGACCATAGACCATAGACCATAGACCATAGACCATAGACCATAGACCATAGACCATAGACCATAGACCATAGACCATAGACCATATAGACCATAGACCATAGACCATAGACCATAGACCATAGACCATAGACCATAGACCATAGACCATAGACCATAGACCATAGACCATAGACCATAGACCATAGACCATAGACCATAGACCATAGACCATAGACCATAGACCATAGACCATAGACCATAGACCATAGACCATAGACCATAGACCATAGACCATAGACCATAGACCATAGACCATAGACCATAGACCATAGACCATAGACCATAGTTAAACATGAAATTTCTCTAGACCCTTTTGTTCATGGCTTCAAAAAGTGTTAAGTGTAGGTTTGAAGCTAGAACTTGTCGGATTATGTTGATAATATGTACATTGTTGAAATAATAAAAGGCAGCTTACAAAATTGCACGTATGGATTGCATATTTCTGGCTGGCCAAATTGTCCATTTGGGGCACTGACTCTGATTTTCGGAACTGGCTCCAACTTGGTTTTCTTCACCTTTTGCACTTGCGAATCTGCTTACCTTTAGAAAAACACTTGTTTGTTCTAACATTCTGTGTTTTAACTAACGCAACTTTAATTTGATCACAAAGAATGTTATATATCGGCAATATCCTGCCCAGACAAATAGCACGTATGTATTTTCAAAAATGCACTTCGTTGAGATGAGTTCCAAAAACAGACCTGTTGCTTTTACCGCCAAGTCATATCATTCTCCTTTATGTGCTTTCCAACTCAATTCATAAATAAACCAGCAAAATGATTATCCTCGGAACGCAGTACTAACACAGGAAATGCTTTCCTTTGTTGAACTCTGTTGTTGACAAAGTGTATCACAAAATTTCCGCCTTAAATTGTTTAACCACCCAACCCCTTCTAACCTACTCGCATGATTTTGTTTGCATGAAAAGTTCATAACAAACCCGCCACAATTCAAGTTTATCTCGACATAGTTACACATAATGTTTTCACTTATATTCTCGCTTGAATTGGATCCTTTCAAAAATCTCACAAATGTGTCAGCCAGCCAGTTATTTTTTGCACTGGAATTTGCTCCTCTTTCCATGAAATATAAATTTTTCCACTTGAGATGAACACAAGCTCAAGACAAAATAATCATCAAAGAAATGCGCAAAAGAAAATCGTTTATATCAAAGCAGCAGCGTCAGGTAGGTAAACATGCTTCACAACTCAACTCACCCCATGGTTACTTATAGCGTAATCGAGAGACAAGGAGAAAGAATTTCCAATTAACTCCCCCAGTGGAGAAAGTTACTTTTTTTTGTGTGTCGTATCTGAAGATTCATCAGATATGTAGAATGTAGATACCTGTTGCTTTCAGAGAACATCCACCCAAAGGTGTCCCATAGCTTTTGCGATTTTATCGACCCCCGAACGACTTGTTGAAAGACGTATTTTAACGTAAGAACAAAGAATATAAACCACATTCTCCTCGCTCTGATGCTTATCACGAAAATGTTTCAATCTTAATGCCACTTGCATACAAGAGATACTACAACTTGAGTGCGGCTTGGTAGTCCAACTTTAAGCTGATTAGCATACCTACGCAAAATTTCTACCAGCTCCATGATATGCGACAAAGTCGACATGGCGCGTGTTCGGCGCTCCTTGAATGGTGCGGTCAGAGATATGAATATACGAAAGTCTCTAACCGAAAGACTCCATTTACGGCTAATACTGGCACTTTTGTTATCGTTTTTTGTCAAATGGACTGAGGTCTGAGGTGGATATCCATATCCCGTAGATGCTAATTACTCGGTAGTTCTGGTCGGTAGGTTACACAGCTTCCCAGCGATAAGCAGTGGAAGTTGACGACCGCAATGACGCACACGTTCCATGGCAATGGCATTATTTCAAAGATCAAGAGTCCAAAGTAAAGTCGAAAGGAATTAGTTAATCAAATAAGAACGTTGGCGGTACTTACGTCTTCTTGTGGCGCGCATGGACATTAAAAGACCATTATCTCAGCGTTGATTTTTTCTCCTATTTTTTAGTTTGAAGATTTTTTTAGTATAATTGCACGATATGAAGTCAGACGCTCAGACTGGTCCAGGCATCTTGAAGGTCTTGTTAAACAAGATGAAGCTCAGTTCCTTGGTTGGTTTGTTGGGGCGAAGGGGTGCCCTGTTAAACATCCTACGTAGGTTGTTGTAGTTTGTCTTATAGTGCGCTTACAACAACAGGTAGATGGTAGATGTATCTTGTCTGATGGTGATGCTGTAGGCCAAAGTTCCAACGCGCAGTACATTGTGGTAAAACGGCAAACAAGAAGAGGTTTTCACGCAGTTCAGATTGCTGTATTGCGTGCAGAATTTAATTTTGCTCAAAGGTGATGCGGATGGATATTGGTAATACTAATTTCAAACAAAACATCACTATCTGCTTGTGTCGATGACTGGGTGGCCGTCGGCTATAACATGTCAGAGGTTTTAATTATTTTGTTTCAAGTGAATGATAATGAAGAATATTTTCTAATCATTTGTAATGGAGGCGCATTATTTTTTAATGGGGTTCGCGAATTTTTAATTCAATTTTATGGTTTAGGTGAATTTTATGCCTTACGTTTGTCTCACTTCAAAGCATTGGTTTATGTGTGCGTTCACTGATTTACAGATTTGAATTTTGAAAAAAGAGAAGGGCACAACAATTTGCATTGCGTGTCAGGCTGATCAAGAGGTGAGATTTCAATAGGACCCTTTTTTCCTTCAGCTTTGCTTTCAATGAGCTCTTTCTTTAGAAATTCGTGAATACAAAATTGTTTTAGACATAATAAACAACATCTCGAAAACCTACGGTATGCTTTTCATCTTATGACGATAGCAAAAGTGAGCCAAGATCTAGTTTGAGCTACGCGTTAGCGTTTAAATAGCTGATTTCTCATAGTATATGCGCTTACGATGTTAGAAAAAACACTAGCAGTTTCGATGATCGATGAAATCGTTCTGGTCCTCTCTTTTTGACACAAAAAATTCTTAGAAGGCAAAACTAAAAGATGCTCCAACGCATGAAGGTATGAAAATAGGCTTTCGGTTTCCTCATCCAATAACTCTTTTTATCAACCCAACAAACTAGTCAAAAATTCTATTTTTTCTTGAGCAAATTAGCTTTTAGTTTTGCTTTCGTTCTGATCAAAAAATTATCAACATCTTTGAGAAAAATCTAACCTTGAATTTTTTAGTATTTTAATTCTGTTTTAAGGTGTGTTGACACTATGCAAACGTCACCAATACGCACATGCCGATTGCAAATACAAAATCTAATGCCGAACCGAATGAAATGGTTTCTACTGCCACACAGCAAAGTGTGAACGAACATTTATATTTAAAAAATAAAACGAAGTCTGAGTCCAGTATTGAACTCACAATCTCAAGAAACGAATGTAAAGCTAGTTACAAGCGACGAACATGCTCGCCGAAGATGCAGACGGCGAACACATTTGGCGAGCATTAATTTCGTGTTGGTTTTTTAAACTGGAAAGTCAGAAACAAAAATGAGGCTTGCCAGCATGCTTCACCCAAAACGACGAACATGAAAGCCAGCAAATAGTAGAAAATCGAAATCTTTCGCTAAAAACGAGCGGTGCGGTGCGGAAGCCAGCCCACAGATGAGAAAAACAGGATCAACACGAGCATCTTCAGCGAGCATGTTCGTCAGTTGTAAAAGGTACAAATAGATCTTTGAAGAATCGACACAAAGTCCTTTGAATAAGTTTCTATTTAGGTATGTCCTTAGCCTAGCCTCGGTAAGTAAGCGAAATTTATTTTTGATAATCAGTAACTCGGCTCTATTTTATGTTCAGTTTCACGATTTTCTAAGGTGCAGTGCTTTCTCCCTCAAGTTACTTACTTACCTCAACCGCTATACCGCTATAGCCGTTGAACACTACTGATTCGTCCCTTCTAAGTGGCTTAAGGTGAGGATAACTTCTTTTTGTAATTTCATAAAAGGAAACTTAATGTACCACGTATTTACTTTGACTTTGCTCACAAGACGTGCTATTTTGTCAATATTTTGGTCTGAATGTTAAAGTTATCAGTTTTATCTAAGACTTTGAGGGATCACAGCTTAGTCCCTACAAAGCTAACAGAGCTCTGGGTGAAATCGAATTCACCTTAAAAAGCATTGCATTTTCTAGGCCAATTACAATATCAAAATCATAAGGCTGCCAACAAAGTTTCAGTACAAGTACAAGGTTGCCAACTCCTCTGAGTATCGCGAATACCACTTTTTGTTTTTATTTTATTCGGTGAAATAAAAAGAACAGACTGATTTTTTAAACATTGAATTTTCACGTTCCACTTTTTAAAAATCAAGTATGCAAATTTTAAGATCTTGCAACGAGATGTTTCCGCAAAAAATTTGAAAAAAAAATCATAAAAGCTGTTTTGAAAATAATCAAACAAATCAAAAATTTTTTTTTTTAACTAACAAAAATTTCAAAAACTCAAATGTTTCATATCTTAACATGCAATCTATCTTTCGAAAATATAGAATTTCGTCAAAATCTCGTAAGCCACTAACAAGAAAGTCGGTTTTGAAAAAAAAAAAACCGTGCTGGCTGGGGTACCGTTTTTAAACTTTCCCCAATTTTTTTTTAAATCAGAAGAATGACAAATCATATAGGCAGGTACCAATATTATTACACAATTCTAAAACCTCTCTGTAGACTTTGCTAACTGCAAATTTTGAAGAAAATCGGTCAAGCCGTAAAAAAAGTGTTCTGCATCATTACAAAACTTTCCTGAAAATTTCCAAGATCTTGAATATCCTCGCATAACAGGCAGCTAGCAATCGTTTTGTGATGTTCAAATTTTGGAGTAAGAAAAACCAGAACTACTTACGTCATGTTTTTCAATTCACGCCACATTCTACTCAGTGTCGATTTTAACTGCCTAGCTCGTGTTGCGTCAACTTTTGTTATCGGAGGTATACATTTTTGAAAAATGTTTGCATTAAATTTTGAAAAAACTTCATCAGAAAATTACTAGGAATGTAGAGAAAAAATATTTACTGTGTGGTTAGCCTGCAAACCCACTAGGAAGCAAGGGGTTAAACTGGGCTGGCTCTTATACTCATTTTGAAAAAGTTGAAATATCGGGAAAATCCCAATCGTTTATTTAGTATTTAGACATTACGATGATAGAGAATACGTAAAAAGTTTGTCCTACAATTCAGTCTGTTTGTCTGTCTGTATGTCCGTCTGTCTGTATATGGATCTGCAGCCTCAACCGCTTGACCGATTTTCTTTCAAAATTTGCAGTTAAGGTCTGTGGGGTGGCCTACAGAGGGATTTTTGAAATTGGGTCTCTAGGTCTTGAAATGTACCTGCCAGACAACCTTCCATTAAATTTTGTGTGAAGGATTCATTTTTAGTTGTCTTTCTTATGATGTCTTTTTAAAAAGTCTCAAAACGGTACCTCCTATAGTACCGTTTTTTTCTAAACCGACTTTCTCGTTAATGGCTTACACGATGCTGACAAAATTTTGTATTTAAGAAGTCCTAATTTGTTTAATAATGTTTGCATATCTACATTTGAAAAATTAGAATTTTTGAAATTTTTACAAATTTCTTAAAAAAATTTTGATTTTTTGAAACTTCAAAACGATACCTTAAATTTATTCAAATTTTTTGTCACAACAACCTCTAGCAAGATGTTAAACTTTGCATACTTGACTTTTAAAAACCTAATTTAAAGAAAAAGTGAAAAAATCCGTTTTTTTTACACTCGTCAGATGATTTTAATTAAATTTTCACCGTTTATATGCATAAGCAACTACAAAAGAATGGCTTTTTCAGATTTCTGCTTGAAATCTTTGAAATAATTAATTTAATTTTTTCCAACATTTTGTCTGTATTAATCCAATTTTCAAAATTTATGTGTAGTTGACAACCCTGTACTACCAAATACATTATGAAGAGCGGATACCAAAACCTTTTACTTAGCCTTAAGATTTTGATTTCGTATTTAGCACACAATCGCAAGTTCATGCGACCCAGTCATGCCCATTTTTTTTAGATCAGGTTTCGGTTGATAACGTAATTTTTGGTACTCTAACCCTGCATTGTGAAACGGGCATATTTTTTCTGGTTTTAGTAGAAACACTATAACAAATTGCATGACGCACCAAAGCTCAGAGAGCTTCAGGGACGCGTCTCAGGGGCCTTCAATTTGAAGCTGACGCCGAGCGTCTAAAATGAGTAAACGCTTTTCATGACTTTTCCACTCTTGGAAGATTTGCCAATTTTTCGTAAAAGGCGACAATTTTGAAAAAGAATAAGATGTTTCTGCGACTCGAACCTTGAATTTCTACGTTACAGGCAGACATGATAATTATTTAGCCACGGATGGGCACCACAAAATACAGTACTGAGAAAAAAAGCGAAAGCACTAATTTTTTCTTAAAATCTTTCAGTTTTGCTTGCTCCTACAACTCACATTCACAGAATCAAACTGGGGGATTGTTAAGTCTTGAAACAACAAAAGCAAAGACTTCTCATATTTTTAACGTACCCTTTAAAAGTGTGAATTTATTGATTTCAAACTATAACCCTATAAGGGTGCGTGAATATATTACGCAGCAAATTCCAGCAATCAAAACATTACCATTTTCCCAACCGGCATATTTTAGACACCTTAAAGCATCATAAACATTCTGAGCTTCAATTTGAATGCTTGAAATTAGTATGTACAGCTTAGCTTCCCGTCGCTAGCTATCTTCATTTAACTAATTCCCTGAATTTAGAGTAATTATTTGCTCAGCAGCCATTGTCGTCTCGGCTAACAGTCTCCTTGACCAATAAATTAAATGAATATCCACTAATTTTATGTGCCATGGAGTACGATGATAAGAAAATTGCTTATCACACCTTTAGAACCATTTAAGTTAAATTAATTCTACTAACAGCCCGTTAAGAAATATTTAACACAAAAAAAAAATCCAACCCGCAAGCACTTTTAAAGAAAAAATAAAATAAGGGAAAAAAAAGAGGAAAGGTCTACTTCCTTCCGCTTATTACGGTTTTCTACTCTGAAACCATACACCTTTTTACCCAATAGCTCCTCAAACAAAGTATAAACGACAATACAGTATAATTGGTGTATTTCCCTAGCGCTGATTTATTGCCACCGACAAAGGATTCTAACCTTAAATCCAATATAACACACGAGAATACCCCCAAAAGCATCTATGCCTGACGTTAGCAAAATATAAAATTAAACAAAAAAAAAGTATAAAGAGCGCCAAAAGCGAAGCAACACAATGTGACCAAAGGACCGTCGTCGCTGCTGCCGCTACTACCTCCGCGCCGATCTGCACCCGAGCCCGCCCGTAAAACCCAATCCAATAAATTTCAAAGTTAAAACAAATTCGATCATAAAAAAGAAAAATATCAAAAACCATTTTCATAAGCACAACAATAACAACGATTTTTTTTTATTATTGTGACTCCAATCATAAAGGATGCTTGTACAAGCCCTTCATCGTGCCGTTCCGTCGGCTGCTTCGTAGGTTGCCATCGAATCTCAGTCCTCTTCAAACTCCGGGAGCACGTTGGGTTATCTCGGAAAAGGGTTGTACGTACTTATGAAAGATGAAAGGACACCCATTTCTCTGGTAAAGGCGGCGGGCGATGGCGGTGGACGCGGCGGCAGGCGGTTAGAACTTTCACACAATCGAATGTTTGAAAGTCCTAAAATTATATAACGACATAGGATGGGGATGCTCTTTAAAATTTACGATCCCCACAAAGAGTCGCCATTATGGGTAACAAAAATAGAAGGGGAGGGGTCGCAGCAAACAAAACAGAAAAAAAAAATCAGAAAGGCACATCTCTCTTCCCGACCGCACATGAATTTGAATGCGTTGGTCGTGCCGATGAAAAATCAATTGATTTATGGGTTAATACTTCCCAAATTGGTCACAGCTATTGGGGTTATCGCACATAAATACACAATGGATCACCAATGAAGTGTCAAAACTTGATTTTCGTCGTTATAAAATCATTTGGAATTTCCGCACCAGATAGAATTTAAAATATTTTATTAATAAAGCTTTTCCATTAGGAGGAGCATGAGGATGTTTTAATTGCCCCGCATTGGCATATTTAGTCAAAATTCAGAAAGTTCGTTAGACGATTGAAGAGCTTGATGAAGGTACCTCTGTGAACGATTGTTGCACGTAGTAGAGTGGGATATGCCGTAAGCGTAGTATATAAATACGACGAGTACCTACACTCCACCATAAGTATCACCTCGTAAAATTATGATCGTAAAAAACAAAACTTAAATGGAAATGTGTCAGTTGCGTCGAAATGGGATTTGTTTGATGAACGTTTTGTGGGATTTTTATTGCGGTCCCTATGGGACTGTATTGCGTTTTGGGTTGAGGAGAATGGTATTCCAAGCACACAGAGTGCTTTGAGAAAGTTATTTGCGAGTAAATATAATAAAGAATGAAAAGTAAGGTGACTTGGAAATTTGTCTTATTTGCACAAAGCGTCATGAAGCTTTTCAAATTAGTTTCAAAATAAACAACTGAAATTTTAAAAAGCCAAACGATGGGGCAACGTGTTTGATGGTTTTCATGAGGTCGGGTATAGTTTAATGGGAACTAAGTTTGTCAAACTAATTATACTTATGTTCTGGAGCATGTCAAGAGTAGGTACGTGCATTTAGAATTGTGTTATCATCAAACAACAAGTGGAATGGAGTTCTTAGAATTGAGGGCTTAAGTAAACTTTTCCCGAAGTAGGGTTCTTTTGAAGTGAGGTTTGTTGATATGGAAAATTAGAAACTGGTGCCACATGTATGTGTGTATGTCAACAAATGCAACTAGAAGTCAAGTTCAAAGGAAAGGCTCTCTGAAAAAAAGTATTCGCATGAAGTAAGTTTTTCGATGGAATTTTTAGATTCTGTGAGTTTTTTGTCATAAAAAAAATGTTTTTAGGGGTACGATGCCTTAGGCAAAACTACATAGCGACAACATTGGAGCATATTGTAAACTGAGTGGCAACAAAACTTTCTAAGAACCGACAATGACCATTTTTAGAAACATACCGGGTTTCCAGAAAACTATGGCCAGATAATTCCAAGAAAAATTGTTTAGGAGTCATCGACTCTCCCTGCTGATTGGCATTCTCACGGGTCACAACTCATTGGCTACATCACGAGAATGGACATTAGTATATGTAGAGGATGCCAAGACGAAGAGGCAGTTGAAGGGTCATCCCAATTCCTCTGTGAGTGCTCTAGCTTGGCTCACACTATAGGAAAATAAAACCCGGAGACAAGTTCTTCGACGAAGTGGGTGACATCATTTACCTTCATTCAGGGCTCCGAATGGTACTGTGAGGGTTACCACCCCCAATAACCCAGTCATCTGCTATTTATCACCTCCTAACACCCCTCCTCTCCACGCCCTCCCATACCTCCTCATCCTCATGCTCTGTTATCAGGGGAGCACAATATTGATCCTTAAGTTCCGATTGAGATGTTGCCGCTTATGGCTGCGCACTCATCCAACTTTACAAAAGCAGGTACTTTCAATGAGTGAAGTGAGCGAGAGGTTAAGGTAGTGCTGAAATTTTAGGCCGGTAATCTTGTCCGAAAGCCAGACCTGGTGTGTTAAGGACACGGCCAAGTACTGAGCGGTAAAGTGGCTGGATCAGAACAATTTTCTCTAATTTTACCGCTTTGCCGCTCAATGCGTGGCCGTGCCCTTACCAAAGTGTTGATGAATGAGTTATACAAACCTTGAGAAACCGGTCCAACAACCTGGCAATAACCAGGCCATCGATGTGAAATGAAAACATTGCTTTGAATACTTTCGTGTCGTAAAATAATCCAAAAAGTCACTCTTGAGATTTTAAGTGTGCTTAAATTAAATCACACCTTTTTGCTTCACATCCGACAAGCGCAGCAGAAGTTTTTAGACGAAATAAGAAAATTTGAAAGTTTATTTTCAGATGGAGAGTAAGAGTCGGAACAACAAAGAGATTTAACTCTCTTTTAAAGCTCAGATCAAGTTCCATGGTGTCTATTAAATCTAACTCCCACATCCATCCCACATAGCGCAACTAGAGGGTTTTCTTTATTATTTCTTTTTTTTAATCTTATGCCCTAAGGAACAACAGATCAGGGGGCATTCCCGATCTGTGAAGCTGTGAAGTGAAAAAAAAAAATATCATTTCAGTTTTCGCACAGTTTTTTTCATTTTATCACTTCACGAACCCACTCTAAGCGATTCCAGATCTCAAAATGAAAAGTAGTTCTGAAACTGTGCTCTAAAAAGTACTAAAACGTTCTAAATGATCAATTCTGACAGTTGTCTCCCATTTTCCAATTGGATTCCAACTGGATATTTCCGCGCTTGAGTTTTGCTGCCATTTTTCATAACTCAATTTTTTCACCGACTCATACGGCAATGAAAAGAAATTTATCATATGAATCAAATTTGACATTTGAGGTTGGATTTCCACGGGTTGGGTTCGATATCCCGTTTTTTATAATCCTGTTTTTTATTTTCCCGCATTTAAAATCCCGTTTTTTTTAAGCCCGTTTTGTATTATCCCGCTTTTTTAAAACCCCGTTTTTAAAATCCCGTTTATTAAAATCCCGTTTATTAAAATCCCGTTCTTATAAGCCCGCTTTTGTATTCAACACCAGGTGTTTTATTTTAAAAATCGCGCGATTTTTAAAATAAAACACCTGGTGTTGAATACAAAAGCGGGATTAAATATAAAAAAGAAGAAGAATATTTGGTCTAGATAATTTTATTGCAAACATTATTATTGTTTCAAAAGAAAAGAACATAATACATAATCTGGCAACTAAATCCGATATCCAACAAATACACGTCGAATTTAACTGTCTTAAAAAACAGCATGAAGAAGTCTCACAAAGAGTAAAAAAGCTTGAGACTCGAAACAAAGTGTTGGAAGAACAAATCGACAAAATGCTAAAAAAAAACACTGAGGCAAATTTAGTGGTTCGCTTACCTAAAAATAATCCGAATGCTTGTGATGAAGCTAAGGCCATCTGTGCTGGGCTTGTGAATGAAAGAGAGGCAGACTCGTTAGTGGAATCTGCATATAGTATACGCAGTCAAAACAATCCTGGAGCAACAATTCTGGTAAAAATGAAGACGCGTGAAACCGCCTGGAAAGTGTTGAGGAATTCGGGTGCTCTGAAAGGGAAAAACATTAGCATCCAAAAAGACCTGCCGCCGAATGTTCGTGAGCGCCGAGCAAAACTTCTACGCATAAGAAGAAAGCTGCTGGAAAGGAATCCATCGAAGAAAAAAATTGTAATCCGTGACGACCGGTTGGTAATTGAGGGCAAAGTTTTTACTTGGGACTCCGCTTTAGGGCTGCAGTGTGGTGAAAATAATGCACTTAAAACGCTTGAATTAATTTTTGGAGACATATCGTTTCTTAATATTTTTATGAATGAACTTTTAAACGAAAACAATGCGTACAAAACGTCACAGTCTAAAATCACGACAAACGTCAAATATGTCAACTCAAGTGACAACCAAGCTTGTAGGGTGGAAACAACTTTACCAAGTTTGAATTTGGGTGCAAGCGCAAGCAGTGACTGTTTACACTTGGCATGAGATTCAGCAGTCTACCAACAGAAATTTAATATAAACAATAATTTATTAATTAATTTTAAGATTATAAGTTACAATGTATCAGGTCTAAAAAACAAATTATTATTCCCAAATTTTTTTAATTACGTCAAAGAGTTTGATATATTTATACTTTTTGAAACACATTTATTGGAAAGCGAAGAAGTACAATTTAAGAAAATATTCAGCAATTACGAGCTAAGATGGGTAAATGCAGTCAAGATAGCTAAATATGGACGAGGCAGCGGAGGTTTGTTTTATGGATACCGGAGAAATTTAACTGAAGTTGACATTAACTTCAGAAGAGTAAATGATCATTATGTAATAGACGTGAAACTTGGGAGTGATACTATGTGCATAGTTCCCATTTATATAAACTGCAGTCAACAAAACGTTTAAATCTTATTCCGAAAATACAATGGATAGAAAAAAACAAAAGCAAGTTTCAGGAAAATATGAGAAACGAAATAAGAAAGCTTGAGGAATCAAATGTGCGTGCAGACATAACAGTCTTGACGCAAATCATAAAAGAATCCAACCCTCAAATCAATCTAACAAATAAGAAAATTTGTTGTAAGCAAAAGTGGTTTGACTCGGAGTGTTTAAAAGCCAGGCAGATGTCTTTTAATTTTTTGGAACTCTATCGTTCACGAAACTTGCCCGTGTTCAGAAAACTTTACTCTGAGGCAAATAAAGAGTACAAAAGGATTTGCTTTGCGAAAAAACAAATTTTTGAGCAAAAAACTGTTTCTGTTATCAACCACACACGCAGTTCCGCTGAATTTTGGAAAACTGTTAAATTCCTAAATGGATCCACAAATATAATTGCTCTAGGAATACAAGCAACAAGCCTAAGTAACCATTTCAAAAGTCTCCTTAATATAGAGATTAACTCTCCACCAATGCAGTATGCAGTCCCATTAATCTTTAACGATTATTTAGATGCACCATTTTCAATTCATGAAGTAAAGGAGGTTATTGAAAAAACTAAGTTAAATAAAGCACCTGGAGATGACCGCATTCCTTTTGAACACTATAAGCACGCTACAGAGAATTTTTTATTCCTGCTTACAGATGAATTCAACCGAATTTTCCAAAGTGCGATAATCCCCGATAGTTTTAGGAAAGCAATAATTTTTCCACTTTTCAAAAAAGGTAACCACGATGAAGCCTCAAACTATAGAGGAATATCTTTCCTTAATACTTGTGCTAAGTTGTTCGCAGGACTTATTGAGAACAGACTGTCCGAATGGGTAAGGGAAAAGGGCTTACTAACAGAGTTTCAAGCCGGTTTTAGGAAAAATTATTCCACAACAGATCACATATTCTCGTTGTACAACATTGCTGATACCTATATAAGGAAAAAGAAGAAACTGTATGTGTTTTTTGTTGACTTCCGTGCTGCTTTCGACTCTATTGTGCGTGAAGCGCTCTTCTATAAGTTGCATACTATCGGTTTATCCAACAGAATGATAGAAATCTTAAGATCTTTGTACGCAAATAACACAGCATACGTATGGGATGGAACGACAGTCTCAGAAGAATTTCATACTAAAATGGGACTCAAGCAAGGATGCATCTTGAGTGCGCTGTTATTTATATTATTTATTAACGATATAACAGATGTTGTCAAAGGAGGTATAAAGTTCGGCGGTGCAACGATACCAGCTCTCATGTACGCAGATGACATTGTTTTCTTTGCAGAGACGGTTGAAGGGTTGCAGCTCGCAATGAATAGGCTTAAGGAGTATTGTGAAAGCTGGAATCTCAGCGTCAACCTTTCAAAATCGAAGATAATGGTGTTCAGAGGAGGAGGTGGCAAGCTGGCAAGCATGCGAATAACGAGAAATGGACCTTCAATGGCGAAACTGTTGAAGTTGTTCGTGAATACAAATATCTTGGTGTTTTATTGACGTCAAACCTCAACATGAATAAACATTTTGAACAAAAATTGGTAGAGTCAAAGAGAGCAATATCATCCGTTTGGGAACGTTGTTTCAAGAATGATGCCATAGAACTAAGTGCCAAACTAAAGCTCTTCCAATCTACGGCAGCCACAATTTTATTATATGGATCTCAGGTTTGGGGATACAGCTCTTTTGATGCAATTGAAAAGCTCCTTCGATATTTTATCAAGAGAATTTTTCATCTTCCACGAAACACTCCAAACTATATGTTGCATCTGGAAACAGGACTGCCACCAATGATATTGGAAACACTTCAAATTCACTTCAACTACATAATTAAGGTTTTTCAAATGAACAATGAAAGAATACCTAAAATTGTATTAAAAAGCGCGATTCAGGCAAAAGGACACATGGCAGCAGAATGGCAAAATCTGGCGAATACTTGCAGTGAAGATATTATGATCACAGTTAATGAGCAGCCTGTTTTACTGAGAGCAAAGTTTAATGTTCTTTTAAGGAAATTTGGACATTTCTTGTATGAAAAAAATGTAGCAGAAGCCCGTTCATCAATCTTCAGAAGTTACTATAGTCGTCTAGTCTTCTACCTCGGTGACAATACTTACTTAAATAACTTCAATTCACTAAAGAAAATCAGCGTCATCCTTAGAACGAGAGGTGAATTACTAAACCTTAACTACATTCCCCACCGTCCCGATTTACCACTACTATGTAGCCTGTGCAATTTAAACGTCCGTGAAGATGTATTTCACTTTATCGCAGTTTGTCCAATTATGAAGGAGTTCAGAGTGAGATATTTTGGAAAACAAAATCTTAATGAAGTCGAGATGTTTGAGATACTTAATGGAATTTTGGGTTGGACTGTTCTTTATAATTTTATTAACGCTGCTCTTAACTATAGAAATTGTATAATAAATGAGAATTTTTAAGTCGAATAATAGGTGATTAACTTTATTTTATTATGTTACAATTACTAGTTTAAAATTGTAAATACTGAAAAATGTCAGTCTGGTAGACGGCCATAGGCCAAACCAAAAAGACTTGAGTTGTATAAGTATAGTATATGCTATTATGAAATAAATAAAAAGTCAAATAAAACTAAAACTAAAACTAAACTAATACATAACAAAAATGTAATTCCAAAAAAGATTACAACAAAAAATAACAAAAAATGAATACAGTTGAATATTGTGAGCTATACGACAAAAATATTAAAAGATCTGTCCCAGTTTCTCTGTATAATGGTATTAATAAAAAAAATGTTCAGACAACAAAACTTTCAACATTTGAGAACTGATATGTAGTGTTTAAATGAACAATATTGAAATATAAAATATAAATATAAAACGGGCTAAGCGGGATTAAACGGGATTTTAAAAGACGGGCTTTTGATAAACGGGATTTTGATTAAACAGGATTGTCACGAACGGGATTTTAACAAAACGGTATTTAAGAAGACGGGATTATAAACTTTTTTTTGTCGGGATTTTAAAAAACGGGATTTTAAAAAGTGGGATTCCGATACGCTCCCGATTTTCACTAATCGAGAATCGAATTTTCGGTGAAGCTGTGATAAATGTTTTCACTTCACAGCTTCACAGATCGGGAATTGACCCCCTGGTCGATAAATAGTTACTTAGACTGTTCTTCAAAGCTCTACGTCAAACACTGCAATTCTATTGAGTAGACTTGTAGGTTTTTCTTGTTGAATATTAAACTTCAAAGCCATGTGTAGGTGAGGAGTTTAAAATTACTATTTGATAAGATGTTCTTGGAGAATTCTTATAAACTAACCTGAAGCCTCCAAATCAAAATACCGGTCTTTCATTCCCCTTTAGATACAAATTTCCCTTCTTTGAGTTCTCATTATCCTCGGGCACGCTTTTTAATATCTAGTTACACTCAAATATCTGAACTTGGGGAGCATATCGGAACCCGCTTTTTAAAATCCCGTTTTTTAAAATCCCGACAAAAAAAAGTTTATAATCCCGTCTTCTTAAATACCGTTTTGTTAAAATCCCGTTCGTGACAATCCTGTTTAATCAAAATCCCGTCTATCAAAAGCCCGCTTTTTAAAATCCCGTTTAAACCAGCTTAGCCCGTTTTATATTTGGATAAGTATTATTCAATATTGTTCATTTAAACACTACATATCAGTTCTCAATTGTTGAAAGTTTTGTTGTCTGAACATTTTTTTAAATAAAATTATCTAGACCAAATATTCTTCTTCTTTTTTATATTTAATCCCGCTTTTGTAATCAACACCAGGTGTTGATTACAAAAGCGGGCTTATAAAAACGGGATTTTAATAAACGGGATTTCAACAAACGGGATTTAAAAACGGGGTTTTAAAAAATCGGGATAATAACAAAACGGGCTTAAAAAAACGGGATTTTAAATGCGGGAAAATAAAAAGCAGGATTATAAAAAACGGGATATCGAACCCAACCCCTGAACTTGCTGTGACTTTAAGCCACGAAGGATACAATAGACGACAACCGTTCGACATTGCGTCAGAATTCTTCTACTAAAATTTTATTATTTCTAACCTCATCAGTGAGGCTGTAGGGCTTGTCACGCACTGCCACAATCTGAAGTTCGACTAATTATGTGGTAAACTACTTATGCTGCAAACTTAGTGAGTGAGTTAGATGTGTTCTTTGATCAATCGACTTGAACAGTAAAGTTGTTGAAAAAGTTGTTTCTAAAAACAAAAAGCAATACGCACTATATGGCGCAACAAAGCGAGAACCCCGGGGCCTTGCATTTTTCTCAAAAACTAACCTTCTGAGGAATGGAGGGGACCCACAGTTTTTTTACCAATTCTGAACGGCTAATATACAAATCGCTTTTCAAGGCAATGAAATTACTATGGAAGAGCTGGCGAGTTCCTCGCGAAATGTGGAAGAACATTATTTATATTTCTGTTGGGATTCGAACCTCAGACTTCTCACCACATAACAGGCTGACATGTTAACTACTTAATAGAGATTCTAAAAATAATAAAAGGGTGGAAAATTTAGGAATAAGCTGATCTGTTAACAGAACAAAAATTAAGTTAAGTGCTTTGACTAACGAATAATTGGTGATCGCTCTACCACTCCAAAATGAGATTCCAAGTGAAAATATCACATTCGAGGTTCACTCTGGAAAGCCAAGGTAACACAATTTTTTATTCAAAGGCTTTTTGGTGTGAATCTCTACTTTCACCACACGAACCACATTAGTTTTGCATAAATTCATGAGTTTTGTATAGCTGAGACAATATACAATCTTCAGTGAAATTATTGAAGTTTGTGTTCAGCAAATAAATAAACACTAGAATGTCAAAACCCCACAGTCAAATAATCCTTTGGTGTTGTCAAACCTCCTTCACGATGGAGAGTTTTTTATTCTGCTTCGTTGACGCTTTCAAGAATAAAGTACTTGCGTTACCTTGCATCTTCTTTTCCCGAGACAAACAAGTTTTTCAAAGTCTTAGAGAGCATTCCTCGTTCTTAAGTTTTAGGATCATGAGAAAACCGAACTGACAGATATCTATTCTATCCATCGTCACACGAATCGGAACTCTTTCATTCACTTGGAACGAACCCTTTCATTACATTACAATTGTATTCGCACCTTTCAAAAATGAGATATGAAGATTTTCGTAATTCATACAATAATTGGTTGAGAAAATGTGAATGAATTTGAAATTTATTTATTAAACAAACTCCCATTACCAAACTCGCAAGACTACCTATATGACCGTAGGGTGAACGTGAAGCTCATGCTTCTATGTTTTCAAAATTCTTTCAATAAATTCCCACTTAGCTAATAGCAGAGCTCAACAATTTCATTTCGAAATCGCGCACAACCACATTTTTGTGTATATGATGACCCAAAAGCCATCAGTTGCATCACTCTGACTCTGGTTGTTTCACAAATTCACAGGTGTATATTGACATGCCGATGCTGTGTACTTTCCAATTTCATATGTAATCAATCATAGATCTCCAATTAATTACATTTGACGCCTACCCACGGCCACGACAACGTCATTTGCATCTTCGTGCTGCACCAAGTGCTTCCGATGATGCGTTTATATGGCCAAAGGCGCCGAATAATATCCAATTCTCTATTATCTAAATAATATATCTGAGCTGAGTTAATTTTAATTACAGGTGAGAAATTAATTCGCCCCAAACCGATGCCGAGTTACAAATGGAAATTAATTAGGAGTATCGATCTAATGGATTATTCAAATGCATTGAAACCTGTTTCCGATCAATGGTTTAGCTTCCATGTTGGTCATCAGCCCACATATTTTTGGGTGGCTTTCGTTATCTTGTGGCTCATATAGAAAATTAAAAGCCCTTGCTCAATTCAAATGAAAAGAAGATAAACATTTCACGCATAATTATCATTGGAGTAGTGATGACGAGCCAGTTGTTGTATTATGCTCGATGTATCTCTTCGTGTTGAATAATGATTTCCGCCGAGAACAGGCTGTGCGATGGTCAAATTGATAGTGTAAATCAATCATGTTTAGTTGGAGATTTAAGACATTTAAATGAAGTCATTAAACGGATGAACAAAACATTTACAAGCATCTTTGTTTTCAAGGGTTTCAATGAACGAAAACGATTATAAAATAAAATGGTATTGTGTCTCGTAGTTATAATGAAGGTCGTTGGCAGGCAGCAAATAAGATTTATAACCCACTTATTGATGAAGCTATTAGCTGTTAATTGGCAGAACACAGGGCCTAATTTTGTTTGAAATTTTGATTTGATTTAAAGAACTTCTGAAATCGCTTTGGGGCAATGACAGAGACAAAATAATTAATCACAGTGCTTTGCGTACGAGGCAATTGAATTGCCTGTAGATTTTCTCCAAGTTCACATTAGTATCAATCTGAGGCTTGATAAAATCTAAAAAAAATAAAAAGTTGATTGGTGTTTGTTTTGCGAAAGAAAAAACGACAACCCACTGCCGTAGGTGTCAAGAGTTCTTTCCTAAAATTAAATTTGCTAAGACATACAAATATATTTCTATTGTTTTCGGCTTTTGTTCAATTCGATTCGCATTTTTCAATTATCTATTTGACTTTTGAGGTTCCCACACAATTTTTAGAAGCACTAAAATTCAGCTTCTGTGAATCATTGACTTTAAAATGGAAGTTTCGTTAGGACGATGGTATGAGGTTGGTTGTAAATCCGGGTTGAAGAATTATATTACAGGTTTGATTAGACTGAGGCAACAGTCATTCTAATGTCTGTGACTAAAACCACTAACCACGTTCTCACATTTAAGAATAGATTTTTAACTCCCAAGGCATTGCGCTGTCTATATTTTCTTCACATCAATAATCTGGCGCCTACTAAATATTTATGTGAAGTTAACCAGCAATAAGTGTTTAATTTTTGTATTTGAATGATCCGCACATAACACTCCATCACTCATCTCTAACCTATTAATCAATTCGCATCTACTAAGCAAATCATTTGTAATTGAGAACCATAAACATTTAACATTCCAAATGTTAAATGAATTAATAATATAGACTCAATGAAATTGAACTCTCGACCTTGACTTTCGGAATCTGTGTCGGATCTCTTTAGTAGACAAAGAATTTAATTGTTTTCGCTCCCGCATAGTTCAGTTTTGAGAGTAACTATTTTTATTAATGAAGAAATATGATTCTCACTTCTCAACGCGCCTTGGTTGTAACATCTTTTTAATTTAAGGACAAAAAACAAATAGAAAAGCTGCCGAGTAGGCGTGTTAATAACTACACATTATGTACTTTTAAGCAACTGTACAAGTGAACTTAGCAACTATTTAAACATGTAGACGTGCAAATAAAAATACGAAAACTGTGGTTTTTCATTCAGAGTTGAAAGCGCCAGACGATGGAACATGTTTTCCGAAACGCGTCGCATCATTAAATAAACATAAGTTGCCAAAAGCTAATATAAAATTTAGTTGTATTTATTTAAATAAAGATTTATTTATATGTATAAAAACTATCTCTTTTTACATTTATTTGAAAGTCTTTAATATAGAAAACTGAATTAGTTGAAGAATATCTCAACTTGTTGCTCTTCCTATGGACGAATCAAATTATATCAGGGACGAACTCTCCCAAGATATGGTTTCAATGATTCCATAGGAACTTTAAAGAAAATATTTGCTATAGCTATATTCAAAATTTACTACTCATTTCTTGAAATTTGCAATATCTACACCAGAACGAGAAAATATGGCGTACTTCTACGGATCTCGTCGAATAGAATAGAAATTAACCCTATTTTATGTTGAACAAATCGTACAATTTTAGTGTGGTGTAAGGGGCTGAGAGAAATTTTTGAAATATATTCGTACAGCAATGTGGTAAAAATATGAGTTCTATAGGGTAAAGTCGAGTAATATGGCACCCTTTCAATATCTCCCACTCAATGACATCTTTTTAAAACAGAAAGTGCAAAAAATAATTCAGTTTGACGTAGGCTTTCAATTGATCCATTTTGATCCGCAGCAACCATTGAGACTTAATTTTAAAAGTTGGGTAAAAACAGAAGTGAGTACAATTAAAGCAAAAAGTTTATTTTTGTGTATATTTGATGTGCGTGTGGTTGCAAAATTATTTGACGCCGGGTGCTTATTTTAACGCAAAAAGAAATGGAGTTTTGTGTTAGCGTATGGCAATAATTAAGCAAATGCGTTCATTCATCTTGTTAAAGAAAAATAAGAAAGTGAAGTCAAAAGGAGGATATGGAACCAAGAAATTTTGGGATGTATGGCATCAGTGCCACTTCTCTCGCTTCTTCTTTTAAACCAATTTATTATTTAACTGACAATTGTTCTTGCAAAATAGCAATTTAATAAATGCTAACGGGATATAAGAAACGCTTCATCAAACTGGTTCAAATGAGCTCAAGCCCAACTCGCGTCAGCAGTTGAAGCTGTGCGTGATAATTAAATGTCAAAAAAAGCTGCAGCAAAGCATTTTGCGATTCTCTGCACTACATTTAGAAAACTTTTCAAAGGAACAGATCCTAGAATACAAAATTTGGGTACCGTGCCCTCCCAAGAAAGAAAGAGGGAAGAATAAATCGTGATCTACATATAAAATTTTTAGACACGTGGGTTCGTTCCATTCAAGCCGTATGTTAGTCATGTGGTTTTGGATTAGTAACCAGACACAAAGAAAAATACCAAGAAATGGCACAATGGTGTTGGTAATGTTTCTACAAACTCTGTAACTGCCGCAACTGTCGATCGTGTCGTATATGACAGAGCAGTTAAATGTTTTCCATTATAAGTATTATAACCGGACACTGCCTCATAAGTAGACATGCCGAAAGAGGCAAGGCTCAATGTCCCATTAAACGACTTCTGTGGAAGCTGCACAGACGAGAAAGAAGCGGAAACCGTTTCAAATTTTCTTTTCACATGCCCTACCCTCTCTAAAAAACGTAAGACATGTGAAGATCCTGTGAACATGGGTCAACTAAATTCCTACAAAACTTTACTGTACCTCATGAGCGCCTGCGTTTGTTCGGGCAATCAATTTTATCGGCAAAGGCTATTTCAGTAGAGGGGAACAACAAAGCTCGAAGACAACTAGAGCCTTACTTATTGCTCTCAACCATAACTTGGGTAACTACAATTTTGCACCGATTCCGAAGGGCTAAGTATAAAACGTTTTTCTCTGTTTCTGGGACTCGAATCTCGAACTCAAAAATAACTAAACTAATAAACAGGCAAACAAAACGAACAAGTGGAGGTTCGAGGCGGAATGTATTTCCCTAGACAATGAATTATAAGAAATGAAGAGGACCTACAATTTTTTGCCGGTTCTAAACAGCTTCGACGATTTTCTGTTAGAATTTACCACTAGATGTGGATATAAAGAACACCTTTCAAAAAAGAATAGAAAAAACTCCCAATGATGAAGTAGTTCTTGAAATAAGCCTCAAGTCGATAGAACAATTTCAAGCTAAGAATTTTTGTGTAGAGGACCGCATCTAATAATATCTTGGATATAAATTTTTTCCTGGCCAACAATCATCATGGTTTTCCATAAGCTGTTATATTCAACCATTTCGCGTACCACCGTTTTGAGCTTCACTTTTCTGGTAGCTGTGGTAGCCGTGGTATAATGGTTCGCATGTCTGCTTGTTACGCGAGAGTTTCGCGGTTCAAATCCCAACCGAGGCCAAAAATGTTTTTCCATGGGTGTCACCTTTCGCGAGGAATAGGCAAGTCCTCCGATAGTAAATTCATTGCCATGAAAAGCGATTTCTCGATTTAGTTGTTCGGAATCGGCAAAAAATAGTAGGTCCTCTTCATTCCCTCACAAGGCAATGGTTGTGAGAAATGCGCTAGGCCCTGGGCCACTCTGCTCAGTTGCGCCACCCTATTTGTTTATTTATGTGCCCGTCATATTCATTACTGTTATAATGTAGTCTATCTTCAACTTTATGGTTTCTACAAACAAGGTTGAGTGAAACTACTTGGCATACTTCCGGGTGTATTAACTTTAGATACGTCTGATGTTGAATTTTTAAATTAAGAAAATTCTTTACCACCTCGTGTTTTCTTAAGCTGTGCCAAATATTATAACAAAAATGCTCTTGCTTCAAAAACTCAATACTTTTAGTAGCTACTCGATTCGAAAAACATACTCCCAAGCACGTACTCGTTTCGAAAAACATACTCCCAAGCACCATACATAGTTTGTGGTTTCGGACTTTGTTAGTTTTGTAATGAGATTGAGATGTTTCCCATATGGAGGTTCGATGAAAGAACTGCACCCAGGTTTTTCAACTAATCCATCAAACCTAATTCACCACCATTCTATTTTTCCTTATGACTCCGTCTTCTTATTTAAACAATTTGCCTTGTATTTTCTCAGTTGCAAACAAAAATCTGAGCTTATAGTAATTTTCTAGTTTATGTACTTCACAAGTCCCACTATCTCTTAGAACCATCAAGAACCGCTTCTTCAAACGTGGATTTGGACAGCTCTTTCGTAAATAGAACGCGACTTAACATAAAGCTGAAGCTTGAGTTTTGTTATGCTTGTCATTTCGTGCTTGTCTTACGCCTGCAAGTAATACTCATACGCATGTCGCTCTTATCGTAAATTTGAAATACTTGTCTAGCTGCCCATATCATCGACGAAATTAGCTTTTGATGGATAGCAATATCGATATTCATCTGAAGGAGTATCCTTTCACATTTAATATCTTAAAAATCAAGCTTGGTAAATAATTAACTGTCAGACAATATCCCATATTCCATGAATCATCTTCATTCAAACTCAACTGACCACATGGAATCTGAGATCCCGAACGAAGACCAATCGAGCAGAAGAACAGGAAAAAATCAAAACATTGACAAACAAAAGTTGACATATTTACTTGTATGCCATTGTTCATGTTTGATATCTATGCGTGCATCCATTCAGAAGAACTGCAAAGTCACATATTGTTAATTATTGATTTATCACCTCTTCAATCATGCAACGAATGGGCCATTTAAAATTCCGCTGAATGCGGTCGGTCGTCGTCCGACCAGTACGGTCGATTTGGCGTATAAGCGATCAGTTGAATTGAGTGAGTACCGAAAGGGATCATAGCAGAGGAAGAATATCTCATGAATATCGATGTGGAATTCAACGAAACAGACCTCAGCGTGACACTTGGCTAACAAGTATTTATGAGGCCTTGAGTTTGATTAACGATGGCCAGCGAACAGAGACAAAAATGCAAATGTGATGCATTGGGTGCATGAGAAGGTGACACGCGAATTTGTAAGATGCCTATTCCATGGGCTGTAGGTTGTAACGAGCAGTTTTCATGTATCGCCTTATCTGTGAATTTATTTGTTACATTGACTCTGGGGTCGATTGGCTTTGGCACTCTAACGAAAATATTTCGTCTAACGAGTATTGTGTTTTTTAGATACACTCAGAGCTTTAGGTGAATCTTATAGATGGCGTCATTGAGGAGCATGAAATTGAGCATTGGTCACAAAATCGAACCCTCATTTGTCCACTTTTATTTTTTTAGACGTGACGTGACTTGATCTCATGCAATCGACTTCACTTCATCCATCAAAACACATACGAGCTGCCTATCTGCAACCAAATATATACGTAAATTGAAGTGGACACCAGAGACAAAACTTACCACCACTCTCATTGAAATCAAGGAAATGTGATGCGTTTGAACTCTTCAAATACCAATAACCCATCCATTTTGGAATAAGTTGCAAATTACAATCAACCTCCATTTATTCACCGTCGCGTCGTTAGAATCTGCGTCAAAAGTTAATCAGGCAACCACAAAACGTTCTTGATGTTCCCTCAGCACCAGCGCCAGCGTAGGTACGTAACAACATTATGATAAACCTCGATTAAATTTTCACTAATGGCTTGCACTCAAATGCAATTGAAAACAATTTATTAACCACCATGGCTATGGGTGACTCCTCTACAGCAGAGATCCAAGGGCACAGACGTACGGGCGAACCTTGTTAACCAAAATAATATTTTTCGCATGCCATGCCATGCCAATGGCGATTTGTAGTTACTACTGCATTAACAGGGATTCCCGGCAGGACATGAGAGTTGGTATCCCTGAACGGATCAGAAAATATTGTAGAATTGGACCTCCTTGGCCTGCGCTTCGTTTCTTCGACTTCGATCAGAATAAATTACCATTGAAGTACATGACTTGTTGCATTTCCAATGGTGGCTGACATGAAAGCAAACGCGACTATGACAGCCGTGGTTCTGTAGCCGTGGTTAACAAGATGATATTTTGTGGGCTTGACTGCATGTAACCATCTGTTTGAGACTCTTGAATTGCTCCAAGGGGAATCTTGTATTATTAGTAGTTGGCAATGGTCAGCCAACCCTGTGCTTGTGATCAGCGGTGTTATGAGGATTCATGTACACCTTCAGCTTGAACTGACCAAGGAACGTGGAGGCGTGGTTATAATTTAAAGCAATTATTGCTTGAGTTTTTTTCGAAATTAACGGTGATGTATCCACACAGTGAGTTATAGTTTGAAATTTTAATGGAATAGTAACATAAAGGAATGTAGTGCTGCTTTAATCGATTTCATGTTCTATTGTGCGTTTTCAAAATATACTCCCTCAAACTGTAAGCAAAGGCTTGAACCAAACGATGCGTTTGTAGCCCTAAAGTAGGCAATGAAAGTGTGTTAAGAGTTTATTGAAAGCACTAGTTTACGTCTTTTCCAAGTCTTTTGTGAAAAGGTGCTATGACATTATTTATAATGTATGAGTGAGAGTAAAGATCATTAAGTGTTGTTTATCACCAGGAAAGTCCATATTAAAGTAAAAGAACTTGTCGCTAACGAAGGCGAGAGAAGATGAACTTTCTTTTGGTAAAGATCGATAAAAACAGCTTGCTGTTAAAGCCTTGCACACACTTCGTCGTGAAGTGAAGTGAAGTGTCCAATAGTGTTGAAAGTGAACCTTTTTTTATATTTCTCGTCGGTTCCTTTGTGACCATAAACATTTTTTTGATTCATAGAACAAGGAATCATTTCAAACTAAAACAAAACGAACGGCTACTCACATCACAACACACACTCATTTTTGTAATAAAACTATCGGAACTTCACGTCGCGTCGCCTTGGGTTGTGTACGCAAGATACCCCTACGTTTTACACGTGAATGAGGTATGATTCATGAATGACATGGCTTGACGAGCAAGTTCACGAGTGAAAACGAGCGAAACGGGCCTTAGATGACACAGAGTTACAGAATTTTATGTGCGAATGATCGACGAAGGAACAGTGACTAAGTCTAGATATCCATCTGCGGGAAAAAAAAACAGTTTACAGTCTTCTAATTTCTGTAAAAGTTTTTTACTTCATAACTTATTCACTTGGGTGGTCATTGCAATTAAGGCCGACGGACGCCCTGACTTTTTTCACCAGTAATAGTATCCTCTCGAAAGCTCGCGGTGGTATCGTTTTAGTCTCGCGGTGTGTACTCTCTTAGCTATCCCTGTTCATTACTAGAACTTCTTCCAAACATATCGTCTTCTGGAACGGAACAAAAGGTGACTTCGAGTAGGTACTTTTCTCTCCTTTAATCACTTTCTGATACACTCTGAGCAGAACTGAGATAATAAGGCCTTTACAGGGAACCGTTTCTTTTTTCGTGTGGGGTTTTAGTTTTTTAATCGAATTTTTAACAGAAAGTAGCTATGAGGGATTGGTAAATGTAATTCTTCATTTAATTTCCAGGCTGATGATACTATCCTTTTTTAGGTTGGATCTTATTTCTTATAGGTAAACGAAGCCCTGTATATTTTGTGAGTTTAAGCCCAAATCGTTTATTTTCTCTGTCCTTGTCATCCTGACAGAATATTCGTTTTAACCTTGTAAATCATTAAATCAATGCAAAACTACCTCTAAGCTAAGTTTAAATGTCTGTCAGGGAACCAACTGATACGTTTAGACCGGGTGTGGGACGGATTGCCATTCACGTTACTGTGTAGCGTGGTGCCCTTTACGTAGTCGTTAGTATGACTGCCTGTTACAAGGGAGGTTCGTGTTTCGAGTCCGAACAGAAATCAAATATGTTTTTCCACCTGTACCAACTTTTCCGAGGATTTGGCAAGCCCTCCGATAGTAAATTCATTGCCCTTTGAAGCGCTTTCTCGATTAGCCGTTTGGAATCGGCAGCAAATTAGAGGGTCCTTCCATTTTCTCAAAAGGCATGGTTGTGAGAAATTTGCTAGGCCCAATTATTAGGTCCGTTGGGATATTATACGAAATATTTGAGGGAGTACATCAATAACCTAAACCATTTGTAGCTTCGAATAAAGCGGTAGAGGTGAAGGGTATATGGGGTCGAATCACCACATCAGGATCGAGGGAGTGAGTACCTACTATTTTTCTTTCAAAATTCGCTCTATATTACACAACATCAGTCTTTTTTTGATGAAAGAATATCAAATTGTGGTACTAAAGTGCTCGATAACGCGAGAAGTATTGCTAAAAACACACAATTCAGTCACGTATTGCTCGATTACGTGTGCTGTAATTTGGCCCCTGTATTTATCAGATCGCTTGGCACATCCTATAAGAAATCTCCTAGATGTAGCTTCCATTGAAAGAGAGTGCATGACATGAACAAAGGAGATAAGGAATTGTCTCTTCCTATACAGCTTCTAGATAAGCCGTTTAATGTCTTGTGCGTTTTCGATCCAGTCAGACAGGCTTATCGCTGGGCTTTGCTTAGACTATAACAGTAAGTCACTTAGTAGATACCTATAAAGCGGTCCACCATTCTACTACTCCGTGAGTAAGTATCGATTTAATGACCGCAGGGATATGGAAAGAAAATCCCCATCTACACTGTCTTTATTTCTGGACTAAACTGCCTCTATAAAAGAATGCAATAAAATAGAATGCCAGCACACATTGAACAGTTGAGTTTCTTCTCTGACTGAAGGTAGACGGCAGACTAGAAGGTAGTGAAGCTACATGAAACATCGCGTCTTTTCGAAAAAGAATTGAATTATTATCATCATCTCGAACAGTTACCCGAATTCGTGAAAGATGAATTAGATTTTTGCACAGTTTAGCTACATAGACAATCCTCTCTCGGTCAATGCTTTGGCTTAAATTAGTCCTTTCGGTATTCAACCCAAGCAAAGCAACTACCAAAAAAAACCCTTCTGCTTTAAAATCTTAAATGCCCCCTAGCTTCCATTTCACAGTAGCCATTCTAAACAACATTTCTGTTATGATTTCCAATTTGATCGCATTTATTTCACATTGTGAGTCTTGACAGTTAGTGCGAACTTTTATACCGCCTCTCTTACCTGTTCCGTGCTCGCTTATTTAAAACACTTTTTCATTGACTTGGAATTGAATAGGACCATTTAGTTTACTATACAAAATTGTTTAAAATTGATTGAAGCCATCACTTTTCCGGGTCATAAATTCAAGGCTTCAAACTTTCTGCCAAAGTAACGTGACAATACATCTTACCAGTAAAATAAATAGGATTAATAAAACAAATAAAAAAAAGAGGAAAAAGAAAAACAACAACCATCCCACAACAATCGTAATCTTCCGGCATCACTTCCTTGGCAATTGTTGCGCACAAAAATACATTTCCTCTAGTAGACAACAGAAGGTTGGTTGTAAATTTTATGACTTTTTTGATACTTTCCATTTTATTTTGTGTCCCAAAAGGAGTTCCCCTCTTTACACTCTAGAGACTTCATTTATTTATTTGAAGCAATAATATGCCAAACAAAAATAAAAACTGCAACCTTCAAACTTTGCTATCCTTAAATTTCTTAATTTCCTTCTTTCATGATTGACGACTTCCCATATAACCAAAACAATTGAATACTCTCATCGAAGTTAAAAAAAAAAATCGCTTTTACCGCCGGATGTCCTGCCACCTAGCTTAGTCATGCTAAACGTTACAACGGAAGTCCATTAAGAGAACTACAATAAATATTTGCTGTACAAAATCGATTTCCTTCAGCATATCCTTAAGATATTTATCTTCCCATCAACATGCTTCAGCCACGCATTGGGGTAGGCGCTTTTCAATGCCCACACGAAAATGTTTACATAATAAATGGAAAACAAATTATGTTGCATGTTATTGAGTGATGCGTGTTTAAGACCAGATACAAAAAAAAATAATAATAATAATGTTAGATCAGCCCCTAAGTATAGTTTTGCCAGTTTTATTAGACTTTTAATCATCCTCGTCTTTTATACTATACCTACAATTTTCTATTCCTGGCTACTATGCTCTGGGTATTGGAAGAAGGCTCTTAAGGCTTTGAAGTTAAGGGAAATAGGTTTTTTCTTCTTTCCTGAGCGCTTTTTCCACTTTGTTTGTTTATTCACATTCGGAAAATTTTAAACGGGGACCTGTCAAAGTTAAAGAGCCAAAGGTAAATATTTTTGTTTTTCCTAAAGCTTTCCTTAATTTTAATTGCTTGAAGAGCTCAACCCCACAGTCGCTTTCGTTTTTTTCTTCGAAATGAGTTAAGGAGCATGTGCTTTTTAAGGAATTTTGGTGAACATGTTGCAAGTGGGAGCAATGAAAAAATTTCATCAGATAAACTGCTCAGTGATTTCTAATAAATCTAAAAGAAGTGTGAGGCTTTCTTTTGATTGGAACTTGGGGAATCTCTTATTAAAAAAAAATAACCATCTAGCTGGAAAACCCCGTGTATGCACTATCTGGTATTCTTTCGTTCACAAACCCATTTCATCACTATGCATTTACATTTCATCACTATGCGGTACCCGTGGCGTATGATGGTTATCATTTTTGTCTGCCTGTTAACGGACGGGAGGTTTGTTGTTCGAATCCCAACAGAAGCAAAAATGTTTTCCACGGGTATTGCTTTTCGCGATGAATGGCAAGTTCTTCGATAGTAAATTCATTGCTTTGGTTTGAGCGCTTTCTCGAATAGCCGTTCGGAATCGGCAGAAAATTGTAGGCTCCCTCCAATCCTTCACAAAGGCAATTGTTGTAAGAAATGCGCTAGGCCGCGGGCTCCTCGCTGTGTTGCGTCACCCTAAATACTTTCTATTTATTTATATGTTCGTTTTTTGCGTAAAAATTCACTGAGAGTAGTTGAAAGGACTTTTTGCTGTAAGCCACTGAAGTTGGCGGCATTCTACCTTGCGAATTTATCAGACCATTTAGTAAAATCGTTTCTGAAAAATTAAATACCTAGGTAGTGGTGTAGGTATGCGAGGCAAGTTTATTCTAGACTCTGCACTTCGTCCGCCTTTTGAGGCATTGAAACAAGTGTGTCATCTTTATGCACGTTCCAAAAGGATGTGTCGGCGAAAAGCAAAGTCAAGCTAGAAGAATCGTAAAGCACAGAAAGAGCTTGTATTTATTTAATTTCTTCAAATTTGAAGCAGTTTTTCAGCTCTAATCAACTCTGGTTTGAAACCATAACCTTTCAATATTCACTTCTGTTGGATGTTGAAGCAAACATATAGTAGTCAATAAGGGAGCTACAGAAATAACGTAACAATCCCTTCGTATTCGTATAAACGTAGGAAGCGTTTGAAAAAACAACACTTAAATGTTCAAATCGATGAAATTTTACTACAACGAAAGAAACCTCAACTGAGGTGGATCCTATAAGCCTTCGGAAGGACTCTTTCCTTTCACCAGAGATCACATCGATACAACCGAGCTTGCAGTTTTCCCGAACGACTTTTGCAGAGCGTCTGAATAACGAAGTGAAGGAAACGGTTTCTTATCTTCTTTCATGCTTTGCATTCACTCAAAGTAGCTTGATGCACCTAAAAAAGTTTTTTACCTACGACTCAGGCAATGTTTTCTAAAAAAAAATGTTTCCTTCACTTAACCGTTAGCTATAAACGGGTCAAGCAAGACCAGAAGGATTGATTAAATATCCTTGCGATATCACAAGAGCGGACGTAACTACGCTACCACAGCTGAACACCAACATCTTAGCCATAATCAACCCAAAACCTCGTTGTAAATATGCCAACGACCCTGCTCTTTAAGTTGACAGACAAGACTTTATGCTATAGCTATAGCCATACAGTACTATGTCTAGAGGTTCCAGAAAAGTGTTCCTATATCTTGTGAGCGAAGTTCTTATTTCTCACCAAAAACATAGAATGGTTTTCGAAGGAATTGGCAATCCCTCCGTCAGTAATAACACTGCCATGAAGAGCGCTTTATCACTTAGCCGCTCGCATTCGGCATAAAATTGCTAGTCCTTGAAATGCGTTAGCCCAGTGGTTTTCAAAGGTTTTATTTGAAGTATTTATTTGACCTCATAAGTTTATTTGGAGTTGAGAAGTTTCTTGCAGAAAATCTACCTACCTACAACATAACCCACCATAAAAAACCCCTTGCGAAATCAAAATGGGAAATCTTTCTGTCGGATAGCTGTATAACGTGCAGAGACCTTCAACTAACACGCCATCAAAAAAGACAGGGGGATAATATAAACACGATGTTTATAACACACTAGCGAGACTTAGGTGTCCTTTGCTATCACTGATGGCACCAATACAATTTCCTTGTACCTTATCTTAGAAATACAATACATCATCACAGTGATACAATATTTTAGCTCCTTGAAAATGTGCGCGACACACGCAAATGCATGCAGGTAGTAGATACGAGTATAATTCACACCGCAACGGTGCTTCCAAATTAAAAATCATACATCTACTTAACAACCACACCCCAATTGCCGCCCCAAGAAAATATTCACAAGCAGTCCTTTATTAATAACTTGCAACTTTAAATCCCAAAACCAATATCCCGCTCCTTTTGCACACGAAGAGGTTGGCCGTGCTTCCGCATCAACCTACGTTCCGCATGTAGGGAGTACAAAGTTCATGCAAACAACTTCCGTACGATCCGGAGAATTACATAAACTCAATTAAACTTCATCCTGCAATTATTGATGATTTATTATCGACCACTTATTTATGAATGCAAATGCGCTTTTCTCATGAAACATGGCGCCGATTGCATGTGAAGCTCATTCGGTTCATACCTCGTTCATTCTTGCTCCTCAATATATTCACATGTACCTCATCCTTATGCCCACTTGACCGGCGCGGCCGCCCTAGTGGCTCTAGCCAACGCCCACCTTAAATTGAAGCTAAATTTTGATAAATCGTTTCGAAATTGTTGTTCTTCTTACTGCTTGTGCATGAAGGTTGGAGGACGGTTGGTGGTTGGTGGTGGTGACGATGATGGAGACGGTGACGGAGGAGCAATGTCGCTGGTGGTGTTGGTACGTATCACCAAAGCTGTGTACCGCGGCACGCAAACAAATCATAGAAATTTTAGTTCAAATATGCGCTGGGAACGAAATTGATAACCCATAAAGATGGCCATCGCCAGATAAAATTGTTCAGTTTAGCGAAATTTGTTGACCCTCATTGCCAGCAACGACCTTTGCGCGCTGCTAAAACAATAACAACTGAGCTGGAACACTTATCGGGCGGCAATTATGACCAATATTTTCGGAAATGCTTTGTGTTCTAGTTACGAGTATTCTGTGTATGTATAGACGTATGTGAAAGGAAGGAAGTCCGTTTCGTATCACTTGGTACCAACAACGAGCGGCTAATAACTTTTTCACAGTTTATGGCGACGGGCGGTAACGAGGACGAGGTGGCGGGAGACGTTTGGTGGTTTGGTTGGTGAAAAGTCTAAATGTTAGCACAGCGATTATATTTATTGGTTTTTGAAATTTGCGCACGTAAATCAGAAGAGACACGGGTTTTGTTGCAGCACGATTGATAATGTTTGTTTGAGAGGACCTTGTAATTGGCTTTTATTAGCAAATACACATTTATTTTGAAATTGGCAGTGTCCTTGATAGTGGAGTGCGGTCTCTTCACAATATATTGGTCGGGAACAATAATTTAATGTGTGATATAAGCTTTTGTGTCTTTTGATTGCATTGAACTTAGTTTGAAAATAGCAAATGGACCAGAAAAATAGTTCCAACGCAATCTTCATACAAAAACAACTAGGTACTTGATTTGAGTTGGTACACGAAGATGAGCAGGCTTGAAAGACGTGATGTTATGTTGTGGCCGGCGGTTGTATTTAAGATGAACACGAACCAAACTCTGGTCTGATATTTCCTAAGAAACCATCGCTCGTCGTGGTGTTGAGATGCTTAGAAGATGAAGATACGGGCAAGGCCAGTCTATAAGAGATCACCACGGACTGATTTGAAATATGGGAGCTTTGGAACTCTCTTCTTGAAAAAGATGGAAGGTTCAGACAAAGGCGAGAATACCTGACTCGAATCTCAAGGATCAATTGTGTTCCCCGAACGAATTCAGATTGGGGAGGGAGTATCCGAGTATGAGTTGAGAAGTAGCGCGGATTGCACTAGTGACTAGGTTATTGGTGTTGGAGAACTTCACTAAACCATTTGAGCCCTAAATAAACTTTAAGGTGCTTTTGAACGAAAGGTTTGAACAGGGCGACACTGTTTATATTCTCCGATGGCTTTTTTCCTAGTGTGGGTACTCAAAGACGAAGTGGAACGATCATCCTCTGCCGTGCCACTGCAAGAAGTGGAAATAATCACTTCAGAGAATCGAAGCAAACGAATCTGAAATTGATCTCTCAATTAATAGACTTCAGGAGTCAAAGAAAAGTAATGGAGCCATAGAAAAGAGGAGGGTATAAAAAAGAAAAGGATGAGTCCTGGAGAAAAGACAAGACCTTATGAATAATTAATAGACTTTGAAAGGGACAGCTAAACTTAAAAGGAAATGGTGTAATGGAACCGAAGAAGCCAATGAAAAGAAATTGTAAAGCTTATTGCTTTCAAGTCAAGCCTTCGTTCGTCGGTATAGTCAGCTTCTTTCTGAAGACTTGAAACCTCAGTGAAAAGTTTGCGAAACCTTAGTACAAACTCGTTTCATCTATAATGTTTCCCAAAAACAAAAATCTCTTTACGGAAAAATATTAAGCTTAAATACATCGGTGTAGGTACTCTACTTACAGCAGTTTACTGAAAAACCTCATTATTTATCGGCCATCTCGCGTTGATGTCTTCTATTCCGGTAGCAAGGCAAATAGGCAAGCCTGAAAGAATGGAGAATAACATGCTTGTTTACGATCTGGTGGCACGTGCAAATAATGAGCGATAGCTTCAGACTCAATTATGGCCTCTTATGGCAAGTGGAACGGCAGGGAACCAATAAGTATCTTGTGCAATGTAGAGAAAAGGCTCTAATTATGTAGTTTGAGAAATGTAGCTGCAAACAATTTTACCCGGGAGAGCTTCTAATTTCGGGTGCCCGTGGCGTAATGGCTTGCATGTCTGCCTGTAAGGCGTGTTCGAATACCAACAGAAACCAAAATCACCTTTCGCGAGGAATTGGGAAGTCCACCGATAGTAAATTCATTGCTAGAAAAGCGTTTTCTCGAAAAGCCGTTCGGAACCGGCGGGAAATTGTTGGGACCGATCCATTCCCTCAAAAGGCATGGTTGTGAGAAATAAACTAGGCCCCTGGACCCCCCGTTCTGTTGTGCCACCGTATTTACTTATTTATTTAACTTCCAGTTTCATCTTTGCAATCCACCGGGCTTTCCATTTATTATGTCCGACGGGGTGCTTATTGGTGCCCCACAAACTAGCCTAAATTATTGTTGTATTTAGCCGTCCAATCATTAACCAAACTTTCACCATTCATTCAATGTTTAGTTATCCGAGTACGGAATTAGAATTGTGTCGCTCTTTTACCCCGAACAATACATAAACTCTACCTGCGAAACTGAAATGGACACTCGGATATACCTATAGTCACTGACCAAATAGTTCAAATGGAACCCAATCACATCCTTAAAATAGTCTGATTGTAGCCTTTTTCTATCAAAATAGCTAAAGAATATATACACATATCTTGGAAAAAACCCCCAGAGTATACTCAATGGCAGCAGCTTTTGTCGCCTGAAGTTTAAATTATAAACTTTGGTTTATGGTTGAATCATTTAATTTAAAAAATGAGTTCCTTGACTTATTATGACCATGTAGTAAGCCTGCATAAACAAACCAACACAATCTTGTCTACCACAACCATCACTGTAATGAATGCCAGTGTCAGTGCCAGTGCCTGAATACTTTTTTATTGTTTTCTATCTGCAGCCATATTTAAATGCATCAGTTTTAATATTCGAGATATTCTGTAAGTATTAAAACAAAACTTTTCGCATCAGCTTGAGCACACATTAAAAACATTATTTTAACCACAGCGCAGTCTTCATAGAGAGAGATGCGAAACAAACCGACACTCATAAAACTTATGATGTGATGAACATTGAAGCATAAGATGAGTTGAAGAGGAGGAGGAAGAGGAAAACTGTTGTTAAAATATGCTTTCATCTCAAAGTCAATGCATTCAAATGCCAAGCATCGGGATTGCTCTAAAGGCAACTCCATGCTTTTGGGCTTTCCTTGAATCTTTTAAAAACCGACCGCCACCAACTCTGGAACGGGTGAAATGCGAAAAATATAAACACAATGCTTCGCAGAGTCGCAGGAAGCAAAACCAAAAAAGTAGAAAAGAAGAAAAAAGTAAGAAAAAAAAAAGAATTGAAAACAGCCTTCATTGACAACCAGTCAGCAGTACTGCCTGCCACCACTTGTAATCTAGACAAAACGTGACGGAAGCGAAATTAAGTTGACACATCAACATGATAAAAAGTCACGTTCTCAAGGATCCGACCACTTGGTGCATGACTTGGCATGCACAACATTTTTGCATGTGTTAGTGAGTGGGTGCTATATGTTTTACAAGATGAACGTCACACAGCTAAGCACAGAAAAGTGCCACACAACGCACTTGCAGGATGTGCACTCTACACAGCATGATCCGATGACATTTCTTGTTTTCCTTTTCAGACAAATTTTAATTGGAATATTTTAATGTTACAAAACTCCCTGTTGTTGTTTTGCTATCAAGAAGAAAACACATCAACTCTGGTTGTTCTCGTAAGATGATTCTCTGACAGGAACTACGGATGTGTGTGCATGAAATGTGAAAATCGACTGGGCTTAGCTTTAGCATGTCTCCAAAAACAAAAATGAAAAGGACGCAGAAGGAGGACGTAGGTCTGTGATGAAAGTGTGGAAGAGATAGCCTTAATCCAAAAAACCATGCATCAAGGCTTGCCTAGGGTTAGATTAATCGTTGGTTGGGACTTGGGTCTTGGGTGGCAAAAAAAATAAGAAAAATGTTTTCACTATGCTAATTTTTAGAACTTCACTTAAGAACGTCAAATGTATGGCATTAATTATAAAGTCAAAATCGTATCGCAGACGGAGACTTATTGCTTATGGTTTGATGGTAAATGAATACAAAATTGTGAGAAGGCAATGATATTTCTCTTTATTTCAAAAGAAAACCAGAATTGAAAACCCATCATGGTGCAGGGCTGCAGTAGGTAGAGTTAAACTAAAGCGTCAGCTTTTCAGTATTACCTCACAATGAAGAAGCTTATTATAGAAACCTCAGTAGCTTCATAGTCTAGTGTGACTAATGAAACATGTTCTATAGGCTGCATCGTTGTAGTACCTACTTAGCTCCGCCTTTCTAAGCCCTTGAGGCTTGAAAAAGTACTACACCAAGGGAATTAAGAAGCCTTTTTAACACATTCTCATGTTGTTGGTTTGTATAATGTTGGGTAGGATGCGAGTTTCAAGAACCGTCTGGCTCGAAATTGTAGTAATCTCCACTTTGTACTGTTTCGATGGGTACCTGTCTTGTTTGTATTTGCTCAAAGCCATAGAACTACCAACATTTATAAGAGCAAATAGGCGAACATTTTCTGCAAACCCTAGGATTAGATTTCCTGTAGTGACTTTTACTGTACCATGCGTTTTACTAGTTCCAATTCACTCACTACATCCCAAAAGATCATGCAAAAAAACAGCCCTTCAAGTGTAAAAGTTCTGAAGTAAGTTCTAAACAATGAATACGTACACACATCTATAAACTATTAAAAAGAGGAAAGATATTTTTGTTTGACCGGGACGGGAACGGGAACGTAACCGGGAACTAAAAAAATACTGCACCGATTTCGGAAATACTTTCACCGTTAGAGTTCTTCATGGTTCCTGTGGTGCAGCGTGACACCTCGGCGCCCGGGTGGAAACCCATTTTGCCGCCCCCATTCAACTCTTGATTAAAATTGAATTTCGAAACATTACAGTCAACGATGTATCTTTTATTGAAGGGAAAATAGAATCATCGGTTTCACAAAGGGATTCTACGGGCCTTACGAGCAGCGAAGTCAGAAATAACTTTGTCAAAATCAATTCTTGTTCAATCCACAATATTGGCATATTTGATAGTCTATCTCATCTGAGATAATTTTTGATTAGATCAACTTCAAAAAACTTCTCTTACTACCAGCGACACTAATTGCCGATATTTGGAACCGAAATTCCCAGATTCAGTTTTGAATGAAATGGAGGAGCTCGTTACACCTTCCTCTGATTCATAACTGGCGGACAAATTGCTGGATACGCTTCCGCTCCGTTTGAAACTCATCCTTGTCAATGTCTTTTAATACATTGGAAAGATCACAGTCGTACTTGCTGTCCAAAAGTTTCGCTGGCGTCAAAAATCGAACATTGTCCGCTATTCCTTAAACTTGCTGGAATCGAGCCGTTATTTTTTTTTTTAATGATTTTGTTAAATGATGCGAATATCCTCTCGAGGGAGTTCCTGCTCGCGAGCCAAACCTGACTCTGTAGATTCGTCGCCATCATGCATGCGTTTTTTCCTACGAATTCTTCCTGTTTTTAGTTCGATTCCAAGTTTTTCGCACTTTACTTACTTACTTAGGTGGGCATTACAGTTCGGGGTGAACCTGGGCCTCAACCAACATCCTTCTATAACGATTTCGATCTCGGGCGAGCTCTCTCCAGTTTCGCACTCCAAGTCGGTTGAGGTCTTCATCCACTTGATTGCGCCACCTAAGACGAGGTCTTCCCCTTCCGCGATTTCCCTGCAATGTGCTTTCGAACACCCGACGAGCCGGAGCGTTTGGGTCCATCCGCTCTACATGGCCCTACCATCGTAGCCTCGCGATGCGTACTCTTCTGGCTATGCCCATGTCGCGGTACAGCTCATACAGCTCGTTTTTGTATCTTCTTCTCCACACATTGTCTTCGCATACGGGACCAAAGATCATTCGGAGAATTTTTCTTTCGAAACGACCAAGAGTTTCCTCATCTGCTTTCGATATGGTCCATGCTTCCGCGCCGTACAGCAGGACTGGGATGATTAAGGTCTTATACAAGGTCACCTTGGTTTTTCTGGAGAGGGTTTTGTTTCTCAATTGCCTTCTTAACCCAAAGAAGCAATGGTTGGCAAGAGTTATTCTCCGTTTGATCTCCGCACTGATGTTGTTGTCCGTGTCTACAGCGGATCCTAGGTAGACGAAGTCCTGTACTACCTCGAAGTTATGTCTGTCTATTGTGACGTTTTGTCCAATTCGTCGATGTTCTGTGTCCTTGTTTGATGACAGCATATACTTCGTTTTGCCCTCATTAACCATCAAACCCATTTTTGCCGCTTATGTTTCAATTCTCGCAAAAGCACCTATGACATCACGCTTTTTTCTTCCCATTACGTCAATATCGTCTGCATAGGCGAGTAATTGTACAGACTTTTGAAAGATTGTTCCTCTGGTGTTGACATTTGAGTTTCTTACAATCTGTTCAAGTATGATGTTGAAGAAATCGTATGACAGCTTGTCGCCTTGCCTAAAGCCTTTTTCGACATCAAAGGTCTCGGTGAGTTCTTTAACGACCTTAACGAAGCAGCGTAAATTCTTCAAAGTCATCCTGCATAGTCGTACGAGTTTTGCAGGGATGCCGAAACTAGACATGGTTCTGTACAGCTCGTCTCTGTAAATACTGTCATACGCGGCCTTGAAATCGATAAAGAGGTGGTGAATATCGATATTATGTTCTCGGGTTTTTTCCAAGATCTGCCGTAATGTGAAAATTTGGTCTATTGTGGACTTCTCTGGTCTAAAACCACATTGATAAGGACCTATCAAGTTTTTGACGTGGGGTTTCAGACGTTCACATATTACAGCAGACAAGATCTTATAAGCGACGTTAAGGAGGCTTATCCCTCTGTAATTGGCGCTATTGTGAGGGTCTGCCTTCTTTAGGATAGGGCTTACGATACTGAGGTTCCATTCATCGGGCATGCTTTCTTCCGACCATATCATGCAGATCAGCTGGTGCATGCTCCTTTCTAACTGATCTCCAGCTGCCTTGAAAAGTTCGGCATCAAGGCCATCTGCACCTGCAGTCTTATTTGATTTAAGTTTGCATATGGCAAGCTTAACCTCTTCCAGGTCGGGAGGACGGCATTCTTGATCATCGTCCAAGCTGAATGGGGCAATCTGCCTGACAGCGGAATTTGTGTCCTCATCGCCGTTAAGCAGTCTGCAGAAATGATCTTTCCAGATCCTCAGTAGCGACTGTGACTCTATAACTATGTTTCCCTGCTGGTCTTTACAGGCTTGAGTTCGGGGTTTGCCACTCTGGCAGGATCTTTTTACCTTTTGGTAAAACTTCCGAATCTCGTTCCTGTCATGGCACCTCTCTATTTCCTCAAACGAGCGCTTCTCATGCTGCTTCTTTTTCTTTTTGAGAAGTCGGTGTTCTTCCCTTCTTCTCTTCTTGTAAATCTCGTTATACTGATCGTAAGCAGCCCTTGTTCGTGTTTGCATAAGCATTTGTCGTGCTCTATGTTTGGCTGCATTTGCCTGCCTGCATTCTTCATCGAACCATGGGTTTTGTTTTGGTGGCCGAGTGAAACCCAGAACCTCAGAGGCAGCGGTTCTGATGGCTTCTTGGCGTTGCTGCCACTGGTCTTCAATGCTTAATGCTGGCGGCATGGGATTCAAGGATAATTGAAGGGACACTCGATTGGAAAAGGCATTGGCAATCTCTTGCGATTGTAGCTTTCCGACATCATATCTCTTCACAGCGTTAGTTCGCGCTGGTCGTGAACAAGATATCCTCATTCTTACCTTGGCTACAACAAGGTAATGGTCCGAGTCAAAGTTGGCCCCTCGGAAAGTTCGGACATCTAGCACACTGGAAGAGTGCCTTGCGTCGATCGCAACATGGTCAATTTGATTGACGGTGAACGGAGTTTTTCGCACAGTCTTGTCAAAGTCGATTGCAAAACGGTGTGAGTTTTTGAGCACATTTATTCACACTCAGTTCTCGTTGCTGCAGGTAAGTCTGTGTGTCATCTACTTCAGGTAGCCCTGCAGTTCGAAAGCATGGGTGCCAGAAGAAGTCTGGCTCCCGATCTTGTTTTATAAGTTTATTCAACTGTTCCAGTACCTACCTACCTCAAAAACTTCCTCAGACTTGTTTTTAAGCGTCTTAACAGCTTCAAGTCTAGTGACTCGTTTCGCTGCTTGACCTGTGACAGCAACCAAAGCAATCCACCGAGCAGTTGATGTAGAAAAAAAATGGCAATTGCTTTTTCACAGTTCCAAGAAACGTCACAGAATTCAATGATTCTGAAGCAGCGTATATCTAATGGGCTTGAAGTTTATTGTGGATTCTTGACATTGTGGCAGCATTGTCATAAGTCTGTACATCCAAATCTTATAATGCAACAACTGGAAGAATATCCGTCCTAGCCGGAGATATCCCAACTCGAAGTTCGTCATCGGTCTCAGACACAAAAACAGTCAAAATAGTAAGGTTTGCTACCTTGTCCAAAGCAAAGCATTCTGTAAATTACTTTTTCCTTTTTAGATCTTAGCACAAAATTAGTTACAAAACAACATGTTCAAAGAGTTTGTCTTAAGCAAAGCACTTTCAAGCTTGGTAAGAAAGTTTCGTTCTATACAAAAAACCAATTCAAATTCAAAAAGTCATTATTGCCGTCCGTGGTGTGTCTAGCGTTTGTTCAGAATAAAACAACCTTATATTATTTAAACCGTTTAAGGAAAACAATATTGTCCATTCAGCTCCTTGTGCTCCACACACTCACTCAATCAACTCTGTTTTCAATTCCCCAACTTGTCACATGCATAAATGAAAACAAAAAAAAAAAAAGTTTTCTCTGTAAAAGCTTAAATATGTAATAGACTTTTTCATTACCGTCATTCAGACGATTCAACAAAACAAAACAAATAGGTACATACAGTACACTTACCGCCTACCCTACCTATACCAACTACACGAACAAAATACTATGCACTCCTCATCTGTTCTGTGTAAAAGTATAAAGTATTCGTCTCGTTTCGTTTCACATTAAAAAACTGCTTAGTGCAGAAAACTAACGGCCTCATGGTACCTATTCATTCCTGTTATTTTGCAACAACTAGGTACCATGAGATTAATTGTAATTAAACCGTTTTGCTGAGTTTCCTGTCAAAAGTTTCACAACACAACGTATTGCATTTACATACAGTTAGACGATGAAAATGAACAGAATCAAAAGAGAGAGAGAGAGTTTTCCCTTTGACCTGCCAAAATGCGTAATGTTATTGCAGTTCATACAGAAGCTCATAGATCACATCACTTCACAAGTTAACAGGCTCCGTGTGACACGAGAGGGAGTCGAGTGTTTTGTATTGTTAGATTGTGCACTCTTGGATAGATGAATGCCAGCCCAGAATCACTATTAGCGAGCGACACAGGAGGAAATAAAATAAAGCTTCGCTTTTGTGAAGTTGGTTTTGTTTCTTATTATTCAAGGAGAATTTCTGCTTGATATGTTATGTTACAAATTACTAGCTTTTTTCAAGAATCGCTTTTTAATTGTGGGTATCACAGTGATTCTGATACAATTGCGATTTTAAGACGCATTTTTCTCATATATCTGATTTAAATTCTATGTTCACTTCAACGTTCGGCTCGGCACCTGAGTAACTCCACGCACTAGTCCTAATACGGGAGTTACGAAAGCCTTTGTCTTGCAAGAAATTTTTTAAGCTCAAAAATGAATAAGCGTTTCTATGACCATGGAAAAAGGGGACTTAGTGCAGTCGGATTATAGTTAAAAGGTAAATAATATTCTACTTTTTAAGGACTTTTTGGACAGTATTTGTCGTAAGTTGTTGAGTGGGATAGATAAAAGTGTTTTCGCTGTCGTTTGGATAGCGAGGGAGAATTCTTCTTTGGATTCATTTATGCCAGCTTTTTTATGACTGTTGCCACTGGTAGCTCAAAATATGATCGGCACTATCAAATCATTTAAGGACTCAGGCACCGCAGAAGGTTTACCCATTTGAGAAATAATAATTTTTTCTCAAACCTACGATAGTTTACCTCAATGTCGAGGGAGTTAGAGTTTCCAGAAAGATCATCGGGAGCGTCTCAGTTGGCTTTCTCGTATTACCAGACGGTTCTTTTTGGGGCTTTCTTATCAACTAGATCGTTGGAGCCGAAAATATACAATCAAAGCTAAATAAATTTTTTTGCTTATAGGAGATAATACATTAACAGCCTTATTTACTAGATTTCATTAATACTCGTTTCAACCTCGGATTAGTTAATACGAGTTGTGCACTTACGCCGCCGCGCCGCCGTCGCCGCCGCCTTTACACCACGTCGAACGAATCCTTATTTAAAAAAACTTATTCCAACCGCCTCCTAAAACTGGTGTATTTTTTTAATAAATAAGGTTTGCAGTATTAAAGGCGTTTTAAATTCGGAGTATCTTTAGTCCACCGATAATACGAGTTTATAAATAAGGCTGTAAAAGTGTATTTATAAGTTTCAGGAGTAAGAATAGATCCATTGAGTTTTTGGCTTGCCCACTTTATTTAAACCTTATAAACTGAATAGACTAGTCATGTATACGGATATGGGTCATTAATAAACTAAGTTTATGTTCATTTAAATTACCCGAAATGACGAGTTTGGTGCAAGAGTACAATGAGCCAAGTCTTGGTATTAAGCCAAATGTAACATTAAATTTGCGAGAAGTTGTATTTTTGTCGAAAGTTGAACTACAATATAGGGAGGCAATAAGCAGAAATGTATGATAAATTTACCGATCATTTCAACCTCATGAAGTTGGAATATGGACCATTTCTAATAAGTGTTAGACCGTGATGAGTAAAGAATAAAATCAAACGGTCAAAAGTTTAACCTGAGGTCAAAAAATCTAGCTTGTGAATAGATACGCAGAAATTAATTTTTCTGAAATACATATATAAAAAGGGGAGTCTTATGCTAACATGGAGCACTCATACCTAATTACCGGTCCATTGTATTAACAGGTAGCAGCCTACCATTTTTGTAGTAATTTCGTATACCTATTACCTCAAGGACAGCGTCCACATACAGGATGGCTGAAAAAAAATGCTCAGAGCGGTATTTGAACCCAAATGTTCGGCCTACCTATTGAACACTCTATCCCCCTAGAAAAATTAAATTTGCTGTCAGTAGAAAATATTTGAACACATCGAAGCAGAGTCAGTCTGAATATAAAACTCAGTTTTCAAAAAACTGAAGAAACTTCTATTCCACATCTCGAAGAGAGAAAAGAACATTTTATTTCGAGTAGTATTGGGCTGTTAAGATGTCAGTGGATGTTTTTTTTTTTATTTTAATGGCGCCGCATAAGCAACAAATTTGAGGTCTTTGACATCGAAAAATTATTCTTTAAATCATAAGTATATAAACCAGAAGTTAATTTAAAAATAGTTTTATTTTAAGTCTTCTCGTACCTTCAGAAAAAAAACCAACTCTTCCTTTTGGCGAAATTCCCATATTTTAGTGCTCTATGTCTGTAGTGTTGAAAGTGTAAACTATTTACATGCACATATTACTCTTTTGTTAGAAGAACAATAATATTTGAATCCTCAACTCAACGGGGACTATACGAGCATTCACTGCGGACTATAGTGGTATCAAGCTTCCTGAAATATTGTCTAATACTACTGAGAGAAAGAATTGTTGGAAAACGTGGAATGATTGAACTGTGTAAATAGTTTATTCGGAGTTTTTAATGAAATTTCTGAGAATTGGTGATGAGCGAAAATGTTGAGATCACTGACATTGAAGAATAGTGAAATCTAAGAACTGAGTACTTTGTTATCTGCAGAGTGCGTAAATGAATTCACAGTCGAGCGAAAATGCATTTGTGTTTTTGAAAAAAAAAGAAATTGTACTTACATTTGTGAAGGTGTAATACATGATAGAAAAGGTTGAATAGAGTTCTACTGACTTTTTTCGATTAGACTGATGTCAGGCTTAACTGATTATACCAATTTATTGCTGATTTAACAAACTGGCCCTAAGTTTTTTCGGAGGAGATGAGAAGAAATCAACCTTACCGCCTGACTAAAAGACCCAAGTCCCAAGAGTGCTCCGAAGTAAGCCTGTAACGGTAAAAGTCATTGCAAATCAGAATCCTTGATAAGTTTGATTCACTTCATTATTGTCAAATAACATTCCCGCGCTGTAAATACTGGTGTCCCGCCAAAAGCCGTCTTAACATTCTATCAATGTATCACACAAAATTTACCTTAGCCTCAATCTGCACAATCTCAAATTTAAAGTGAAATCATAAACATGGAAAACAGAAAAGAGGATAAAAAACAATTTTTTTGTCGGAAAGGAGGTGGTGCATACTTGGGCCCAGAGCGTACACCTATGAAAGCTTACGTTCAGCCCAATCAGTCTGCCAAATATTTTTGAATTCGGTCTTGGTGATTTTGAGATAATTAGACTTGAAGTTGAGCGCCGGAAATGGGAAAAATCTGACATTTCTGCAAATAATTACGCATATCTCGAAAAGTATAGCACGTAGGACAATGATTTAGATATCATATAAGAGATCATAAAAATATCTTTCATTTCATATTAAATAAATTTTTTGAAATGCCTTATATTTCGAAAAAACAGACCTAAAAGTTGTTTGAATAGAAACATTTTCGTTGACGTTTGCCAGCCAATATCTCGAAAAAATCAGTGATGACCTACATTTTTTTTGCACCACTTTAATCCTTAATTGGTAAGCTTTAATTTGGTATATAATTAAGCTATTATACATAAAGCATATCACGTACATTATAAACAATTCCTAAAAAAAAATTAAACAAAAAATATGTTCCACAGCAAATGCATTTTTTCATTGAATTTTTCGCAGTACATACTCTATTTTTTACAAAACATAAAAGCAAAATACATATTAATGCTACAAATGAAAAAAAAAATTAATCTTCGCTTAGATCTATCAAAATCATTTATTTATTGTTTATTGTTTAATTTTTTTTAGGAATTGTTTATAATGTACGTGATATGCTTTATGTATAATAGCTTAATTATATATCAAATTAAAGCTTACCAATCAAGGATTAAAGTGGTGCAAAAAAAATATAGGTCATCACTGATTTTTTCGAGATATTGGCTGGCAAACGTCAACGAAAATGTTTCTATTCAAACAACTTTTAGGTCTGTTTTTTCGAAATATAAGGCATTTCAAAAAATGTATTTAAAATGAAATGAAAGATATTTTTATGATCTTTTATATGATATCTAAATCATTGTCCTACGTGCTATACTTTTCGAGATATACGTAATTATTTGCAGAAATGTCAGGTTTTTTCCATTTCCGGCGCCCAACTTCAAGTCTAATTATCTCAAAATCACCAAGACCGAATTCAAAAATATTAGGCAGACTGATTGGACTGAACGCAAGCTTTCATTTGGTACTAGTCTCATAGGTGTACGCCCTGGGCCCAGGCTCCATAGAAATATGCACCACCTCCTTAGGTTTATTTCAGTGATATTAATTAAAGAGACATTGAAAGATCATAGACTCACACGAATCAAATCAAAAGGTTCACATGGAAAACTGAAGAGAAGTTAACCATACTACCATAAAGAAACCGTAACTCTACGCCTTCTTCAAACAAAATTATGAATCAAGAGTGCAACAAAATATATGAAGAATATGCTGCCGTTATATCAGTGATTGCTCGTCCTTTTGAGAAAGAACTAAAACTTTCACAAAAAGACAAAACTTGATTCCAGGAACTCTTTCAGTGCACAAATTTAAAATGATTGTACCAAATCAGATCCAATCGAAATCAAATGGAATATTCAAGAAGAGGTTTCGCAGGAAAGGCCCAACTTAACATGAATCGGTGATTGTTAAAACAACATAAGTGAAATTTTAATTTTTTTGTAGGAGAGACAAAAATGTTGTGTTTTCTACCCATAAGCAATGAAAATACGCAAAAATAATAATAAAAATAATAATTATTAAAAGTAACAGATTATTGAAAATAGTTATTTTTGCGTATTTTCATTGCTTATGGGTAGAAAACACAACATTTTTGTCTCTCCTACAAAAAAATAAAAATTTCACTTATGTTGTTTTAACAATCACCGATTCACATATGCAATAGCAATGCAATGACTATTGTATTTATAAAGATTAAAATTATTTGAACTCTATCTTTCAGAACCTATCGTGCTTACGAACTTCTAATAACAACAATCATAGCGATAGCTTCAGAACGGTGCCCTGCTTTTCATGACTTCTAGTAATCTAAAAACTAATTTTGAGAATAAGATGGATCGCTTAAGGTTTTGAAGTAAGTCTCCTTAAGAATCGTTCTGATTTCAAACTCAATGAAACGAAAAGCGTCACAACAAAGAAACAAACACATGAATGTATAGAATTAAATCGCCGTGAGAATGACATATCTATAATACAATTCACAATATTTTATGTTATCGGTCTCCTGTTTGTGAGCTGTTTCTTAGCATCCCCATTGATTCTGTGTCAACAGTCGAACCTCCATGGAAGACTATCAACGTCTTTCTCAAACTATCGCAAATCCTGGTTTTGAAGAAGATAGTCAGCAAATGATCTATGTTTTACTAGTGTTTGCGCCTGCATATTTAAAAGCTTCGGTGTACAGCAACCGTGTTGTGTTTTATTGAAATGAAACTAAATAAGAACCATGTGATTTGAAAATGCGATGAAACGATAAAGCATCACAAAAAAGAGCAAAAATAATCATTGATAGGATTTAGTCTCCAAGAGAATGAGGCAGAATACAAGTGTTTTCTATCAGCTTCGTCTCCTTTTTGGTCGGTCTTTCGTAGTCACCCTGTATTTTCCTAAGTTTGACTCTGATGTGCCAGTCTGTTTATTTATTCAGTTCAATCTGCAAGTTTTGTTTATATGGCTTATGATTTTTCAAGAAAACAAACTTGTGTGAACTTGTTTTATCAAATCTTAGCTACTAGAAATCACACAAATGTACCTATTTAAACAAGTTTCTACATGAAAATCTACTCAAGTTAAATAATTGCATTTTCCGATCAAGCCCTTAACCAATTAGACCAAGAGCTAACGACCGATTTGCTTACCTCATTTTACCAAGGCTCAAACTTTGCTCATAGAAGGATTTAGGCCCGACAAGTATAAAAGTGCCCGTCTTACACTCCGGTTCGGTCCATGAGGCCTTAAGATTAGGGCTTGAAGTTGTAAAAAATAAGTCCCCATTTACCTCATTTTACCAAGGCTCATCTTTTAATATATTCTTGATTGATTCAATATATACACGAAAATAGCATTGTAAGACGTTTTAGCTGTCCATGACATGCTGTAAGACGCTCGTATATATGTAAAAAAAATGACCCCATTTACCTCATTTTACCAAGGCTGATATTTACACACAACTAAGATGACATAAAAACAAACACACATTTCAAGTGTAAGACGTTTATTCGGTCAATAACCCTCCGTAAGACGCTGAAAATTATATTAAGAGAGAAACAATTATAGTCTATTGATTATGTAATTTCTTAAGGTACTCGACATTGAATGAACTTTTATTGCATGAATCGATTAATGGGTTAATTTTAGAGAAAAAAAATAAAGTCCTATTAAATTAGAGGGTGCGAATCGGAGATATGGGTTCTAAACCATCTTCATTCATTTTTTCAATATATCTCGAGAACGAAGCAAAATTTTCATGCAATTCCAAGGACGTTTTTTGTAGAGAGCAAATTTTCCCATCGAAATGTATCTTTCTAAAAATTATAAATAAAAATTTTTTATCCACTTTAGTAAAATTCCCGACAAAAAAAAAGTAAATTTCTTGCAGTTTTTAGTTTTGTCAGTTTTTTTTAATGGCATTTCTTTCTGGTTGCTGATAGGTATAGGCAATGCTTTATAAAAAAGGAAGTAAATAAAATTTTCTTTAAAATGCTATATCAGAAAACTTTCTGCGTTTCATATTCACCGAAATATTACCACTTAATCATAGACATTTATCGTTATTTTTCATCCTTTTTATATTGACTGCTGTTGTTTTAACTGTTAAAAACTTTTTACTAATCTTTTCATTTATTAGGAAAAGAAATATTTTTTACTCGATGGAAAAGTATTTTATATGTAAAAAAATGCTACCTATATATTTTTTTTTTTTTTTTACTTTACAATTAAAGTGTTTAATCCTGGTGCTATTATAATTCTTGAATAAAATTTCGAAGGTCTATATCGACATCAACATCTACATCTTCAAAAATGTCATCTTCTGCAATATCGGCGGCTACTTCCACATTATCGCAATTGACTCCCATTCATTCTTTATTTTGTTTCATTTTCATTTGTAGTTTTCTGCAACCACAGCTTCCATGGCAACCTGTAGTGCAACCACAAGCCATTTTTTAGCTATATCTCTGGTGTAGAATGTGTAATTGTGCGAATCGGAATGAGTCCACATTTAGGATCAAAACCAAAGTTCAAAGGATCTAATTTATTTTATTTATTTATTTATTGAAATAATTTACAAATAAATTTACAAATTATTTTGTTAAGGCATCAGGGCAATAAAAGCCATAAACGATGCCGTCTTTTTAAGATAACATTAATATCAAATATATATGCAAAGATATTGAATATTGAAGACAAAAGAACATTTGTTGATATATACATTTAAAAAGTTTAGATAAGGTATAGGGGAGACTAAAAGTTAAATTTCATCAAATTTGTTGTCAAAGGATCTAAGCGGTTTCCATGCCACTGTTGGATTTGGAAAAAAGTTCTTAGGCCATGATGTTTAATGGTGTCACGTGTTGGTGGTATTTGTGCCAACGAGAAATTTGCACTTTTTGATAATTTGCAAAAATATTGGAAACGACAGTTGCTTAGGGTCTGGTTCAACCTAGTTCCATACAAAGAAACTGCAGTCAGTATAAAAAAGATGAAAAATAACGATAAATGTCTATGATTAAGTGGTAATATTTCGGTGAATATGAAACGCAGAAAGTTTTCTGATATAGCATTTTAAAGAAAATTTTATTTACTTCCTTTTTTATAAAGCATTGCCTATACCTATCAGCAACCAGAAAGAAATGCCATTAAAAAAAACTGACAAAACTAAAAACTGCAAGAAATTTACTTTTTTTTTGTCGGGAATTTTACTAAAGTGGATAAAAAATTTTTATTTATAATTTTTAGAAAGATACATTTCGATGGGAAAATTTGCTCTCTACAAAAAACGTCCTTGGAATTGCATGAAAATTTTGCTTCGTTCTCGAGATATATTGAAAAAATGAATGAAGATGGTTTAGAACCCATATCTCCGATTCGCACCCTCTAATTTAATAGGACTTTATTTTTTTTCTCTAAAATTAACCCATTAATCGATTCATGCAATAAAAGTTCATTCAATGTCGAGTACCTTAAGAAATTACATAATCAATAGACTATAATTGTTTCTCTCTTAATATAATTTTCAGCGTCTTACGGAGGGTTATTGACCGAATAAACGTCTTACACTTGAAATGTGTGTTTGTTTTTATGTCATCTTAGTTGTGTGTAAATATCAGCCTTGGTAAAATGAGGTAAATGGGGTCATTTTTTTTTACATATATACGAGCGTCTTACAGCATGTCATGGACAGCTAAAACGTCTTACAATGCTATTTTCGTGTATATATTGAATCAATCAAGAATATATTAAAAGATGAGCCTTGGTAAAATGAGGTAAATGGGGACTTATTTTTTACAACTTCAAGCCCTAATCTTAAGGCCTCATGGACCGAACCGGAGTGTAAGACGGGCACTTTTATACTTGTCGGGCCTAAATCTTTCTATGAGCAAAGTTTGAGCCTTGGTAAAATGAGGTAAGCAAATCGGTCACTAGCTCTCCGGCTAAATTATATGCATTCAATTCAATTACCTTTATTGAATATGCTGCCTACTGCGAAGTCCCACCTACTTAATTATCCCTTTATTCCCACGTCTACCTTTAACCGACATCAAAGTGTTTCCAGTCTCATTAGTTTTATCATATATGACTTCTCCTCAAAAACAAATGAGCATAACTTTTCCTTCTGATTAAATGGTAATTCAATTCAGAACCAACGAAAAATAAAGAAACGAACAACCACGTTATAAATTCCAATAAGTTTGCCTCCAAGTCATGTTCCGTAGTCACGACTCACATCAAAGATCTTCTTTCTTTATTTCTTTCTTCTTCATCTCTCAAACATCAACTTCTGTGAGAGAAAGAATGAATAAAGAAAATAGAAAAAAAAACAGCAGCCAACGAACAAAAATAAATAGGTAACGACTCCGATTAGACTTCCGAATAAATTCAATCCCCATACCGTAACCATGCCAAACAGAAAGAAAAATAATAATAGAAGATAATGATAATAAGACAATTTTTACATGAGCACGTATCTCCACATATCCTTCTTTAGATGGATGCTTTCAGACTTTTTGTGGTGCTCTTGGTTTCAGCCACATGCTCGTATTTCTATGGTCGTATCTATTGTGTTTAGCACTCTCGTACGTTACATCGATTTATTCATTGCTAAAGAAGTAAACATCTCTTCGGATGGAATTTTTTTTTAGAGGCACAGCACATACGAGTACGTATAAGGTATTCTTTCGTCGGTTTTTTTTTTTTCAAAGCCAAATATATCTCACGCTCAAAACCAACAATTCGATTTTACCGCCACCGCCGCGAGTTTATTGTTTGCAGGACATTATGTGTGATGTACTCCTATGCTGTGTGTAGAGGTTTTTGTATCTTTAAGAGCAACAGCCATCTTTTCTCATACTCAGGACAACATAAAGGAGTTAACTTCTTTTCAATTTTTTGTTCTGTTTTTGTCTTGGGTGAAAGTATTACTTTCATGAAAATATTACCTATCTTTTGAAAAGATTTCTTAGCCCATGAATCTTTTCATGACTGGCTTAAACATCGAACATCATCGTGTTAATGATGCAGTTATTAAAAAATAAGAAAGCAGTTAGAATGCTAGTGTACCCACGATGTGGGTCGTACTGGGTTATGTAAAATAATTGAGTAATTTGAGGCGAAAAAACATATCGTGTTACTCGTGCTGGTTCGTCTAAAACGAATGTACTGAGCCGTTTCTGATGAAAAACGTAATTGCGTTTCCTATTGGTCAATCTTAAACTAGGTATTTGGAGTCGTTTGAATTGAAAACCTAATGATGTTGCCCCTGTTGGTTCGTGTGAAACGCAATCACTCAATCGTTTCTGATGGAAAAGCTCATGGTGTCTTTCCTATTAACCACTTTAAAAGGAACTTTTTGCAGTTATTTGAGTTGAAAGCCTATGGTCATGTAATGTTCAAATTATTGCCCATTTAAGCTTCGTAAGTAAACTAATTCAAATTCACTAATTCAAATAAAACACTGAAGAAGTTTGGTGTGAATGTTACATAAGTCATACATAAGTCTGTAAATGGTTTGGCCGAAAGCCGTCTACCAGATTAACATTTATTTTATAAAAGATATGAAAAAACTAGTATACATTATTATTATTATTATAACTTTTTTTTTTTAACTAAATTTGAAAGCAAAGTATTAAAAACTTTCTCGGACTATACATGTTCTGTAACGGAGTGCATTCAGACAATACTCGTAAAGACTATCCCAACCTCGTTCCCCATTCAGGATGCTGATTGTTTCCTTTAAATTGAGATTTTCAGCGTCGAAGAAGCACTTTCGGAACTCCTTAAGTATTGGGCACATTTCCAGGAAATGAAACACATCCTCACGTTCTTTGCGATTGCATAGATCAGACAATATTGGCAGCTCTGGTCGATGTGGAATGTAATTCAAACCGGTGAGTTCAACCCTAACTTTGAAAATCAAACTAAATTTTGCAGGAATGTTTTCAGCTAGGAAGTAGGTTTTATCATTTAGGAAGTGGTGTACTTTACTGTAGTAGGCTCTGTACATAGACGATTCAGCCTCTTTCATGAATTTATCATACATCATATTACCAGCTTTCTTCAGCAAATCATCAAATTTCACCTTAAGCGAATCAGGGTTTTTGTCTCCAGAAAATGTCAAGGTAGGTTGACACTCGGTTGCCAGATTCTTCCACTCTTTTACGCATGTTCCTCCCATGTTTATAACTTGCGTTAATACTATTCGCGGAATCCTCTCTTCGTTCATTGCCATAACTCCTGTCACCACGGTTGCCAGTTTGGTCATTTATGTCCAAATCTGGTCATTATTTTTTCACTTGGTCACATGGTCACTTTTTATTCCATTTGGTCATTTTTTTCAACGAATAAACGTTTATAGGTCCTTAAAATTAAAATGTATACGTAAGGCAGCTTTCTTATCGAATTATGTAAAAATTGCATCATTAAGTTCGTTCGTTCAAGACCAACGATTGCTCTGAGGTAGCCGCAATGAGTTCTCTTGAAAGTCCTCAGTTTACCCTTAATACCAAGCTAGGTGTTTTTTTGAGTTCTGCGCTCGCCTTAAGAAGAATAACTGTGCTAGTTAGCCGGGGAGAATTCAGGTAGCAAACACTGATGTCAAATGACACGTGCTTTTTTCAAATGACCGCCGGCATGTGTGGTTACTTCGTGATTAAATCTGTCTTACGAACTGAAAACCAAGGTTTTTCGGCAACTAGACATGATGGATGATGCTGCACAGCTTGTTTATGTCATACGCATGTTTTCTTCCCAAGATCTCTCGTGTGCTGTACGAATTGGTTGACGTTGGGGATTTTCAGACTTTCACAAAGACAAGATAGAAGAGAAGTATTCCTCTATAATTGGTGCAATTGTAAGATTTTCCATTCATTGAACATGCTTTCTCCCGTCTATAAATCATGCAACTGGTAAACTCTCCTTTCAAACTAATCCCTAGCTTCCTTGAAAATCTCGGCGTCGAGACCGTCTGGAAATCCAGTTTTATTTGATTTAAGCTAACATACGAGTTTGCAACCCTAACTTCGTCTGATCTAGAGTATGGCATTCTTGATAATCGCATAATTAACTTTTCAAGATTCTCAGAGATGAATGCGCTTCTACAGCTTTGTTTGCTTGGTCTTTACGGGCTTGGTTCTTAATTTTCCACCCAGGCATGATTTTCTAACTTTTGGTGCGAACTTTGAAGCTCATACTTTCATGAAATTTCTATATTTCCTTAAACAAGTGCTTCTCATGCTGCTTTCTCTGTTTGAGAACTTGGTGTTCTTCCCTTCTTTCTTCATCGGAATAAATCATAGTTTTGGTCATTCCAAGCTACGTTTTTGCCATCTCCAAGACAGCGATGAAGGAGCTCCTACTTTTCGAAAGCAAAATTCTGAGACTCTGCACTGGCCTTACTTTCAACCACCAGCGCCAAAGACACTACAGCAACCAGCTTGTGTACGAGAAAGCCAAAGTGATGCCCTTAGATCAATACGTGTTATTGACAGTAAGGAAAACGGCTGCAGATATCAACAACCACTCGAATCATTTGGTGAGAAGTATAAGCAGTGAGGACCAACACCCCGAGCCAAGATACCTTAGCGTGATGAACACTTTGAACGCAGAAATAATACCAGCCAACGACGAAGCCACCAATTTCTACGCTGACCCTGGGTCAGCATATTTCCGTGGCTAATGCCAACCCCTACCTCCTCCCCATGCAGAGAGACGCCAGCGACAACCGGGACGGAACATCCCGAGATCACCAAAGTCAACCGACTCATAATTAAGATTTTTCTTTTCTTTTCAGCTATATAATATTAAGTTATTATTTCAATTCTAGACAATGTATTTGGTTAGGCCCCCTATGTGCCAACATTCTAACATTATCATTTTTAAATTCTAAAATTATCTAGTATAAGTATCAATTGTATATATATAATGTTCAATAAAATAATTATTATTATTACCCAAGCTACGTTTAGTCATTTTTATTATTTTAATTTTTGGACACATATTTTTTTGGCAAATGGCAACCGTGCCTGTCACGTAATTAAAATGTAATTTAAGTGTGTCCAAAAATAGCGGTGCTATACCTGTCTCAAGGTGAATCATATAATTTGGAGCATTACTTGGTAGTCGAAAGGTAATTTTTATAAAAAAACGGAGAAACTTCTCTACTGCTTTAAAAGAGCAATATCCCCATATCTGAGCGCCGTAGAACAGGATTGCGATTGCGGTTGCTCGAAAAACTTTGTATTTAGCAACATGTGAAACATTTTTCTTTAGAATACAAATTCTCCACACAGAACACATTGCACGCTTAGCTTCCGCCAATTTGGCTTGAAGATGTTTTTCCAGATTTAGGTTGGCGGTAATCAAGACTCCCATATATTTATACTACTTTACGATTTCTATCGGCTCCTCATCGAACGTCCATTTCTCACTCCGGGAGTATCTCCCACCTCAATTTCTTAATATCATCATTTTGGACTTTGAAAGATTTACCGACAAATTCCATGTTTTACAATACTCTTGAAGCCTATTTACCATCAGCTGCATCCCATCAATAGTTTCCGCTAGAAAAACGATGTCGTCTGCAAACATCAGCGCTGGAATATTCTTTCCTCCCACGGATACACCACCTTTGACGGCATCAGTTATATCATTTATATATATAATGAAGAGGAGGGTACTTAGAACACATCCTTGCTTGACGCCCATCGACGTTTCAAACTCATCTGAAAGCGATGTTCCATCCCAAACTCGTGCTGTATTTTCTTTGTACATTGCTCTTATGATCGACACAATTTTTGTTGAGATTCCATATTTGTAGAGCTTATAAAAGAGTGCTTCTCGTGGTATTGAATCGAACGCTGCTCGAAAATCGACAAAAAAAGCGTATAACTTTTTCCCTTTCTTTTTATAAATGTCAGCAATATTCATCAATGAAAAAATTTGATCAACTGTGGAGTGGTTTTTTGGGAACCCCGCTTGAAAAACATTAAAAATTTTGTTCGATTCAACCCACTCGCTGAGTCTGTTGTATAATACTGAGCAAAAGATCTTTGCCACTGTATTTAAAAATGATATTCCTCTATAGTTGACTGGATCGTTCAGATTACCTTTTTTATGAATCGGGAAGATTATGGCTTTTTGAAAGCTAGCAGGAACGTCAGCTGTCTCAAAAATTCTGTTATACTCCAATGTTAGTAGTCGTATGTATTTTGTTGGAAGGTTTTTAAAGTATTCAAATGGTATTCTGTCTTCTCCTGGTGCTTTATCATCTTTGGCTTCTTTAATAACCCTTTCTTTTCTCAGATTGCGCGATAAGTGCATCTAGATATTAATCCAAAATTAAAGGTGCTGCGTAGTGAAACGATGGAGCTATTTGGTTGACATTCAGCAGATTCGTAAAATGAATTTTTAGTTCTTCAATGCGCAGACCCGAAGCTATAGTTTGGTATGATAATGGTACTTCCCATCAAGTTGAAAAATTTCCATAAATCTAATTAAAATCCGTAATTTTAAAAATAGCCATAACAAGTATTATATGATGATGTAGATGTAGTTTCCACATGTTAAAATCGAAGAGCTATTTTGATGTTTTTCATGTGGTTCTACACCACGCTAGACGGTTGTAGCCAAACTGTAATCGTTAAGCTATTCGAGTAAATTCATACAATGAGCCTTTCAACTGAAATGACTGCAATTAACTTGTTCCAGTTTAATCAACATGAAAAGCAGTTAACTATATCTGATGAAAATTTCGACTGAATAATTTCGTTTTAAGCTAATCGATACGAGTAAAACGATGTGATTTTTCACCCTTTATTCAAATTAGTCGTGTTAAACGAACGAACACGAACTACACTATCCCCTTTTCCCTCTAAATGACTCGTGTAAGTAATAAGTACATATAGCCATGTTCGTAGATCCTCCTTCTATTAATTTTGAAATATATTGTGAATACCTGTTTTCAATGGGGGATAAAGCTTAGATAAGTCGGACCAACACCAAAGCCCCAAACCCTTGTTAACAAATTCAATATATCAGTAAGAACTTACCATTCATTTATTTCCGAGGCATTTGGAAAATTTGTTCTTCAGGTGGTGCAATCTGCAGCCTCCCCAATACTGTTTGTCAGTAAGCAAATTATATCATCGCTCATCAGCAAAGTCTAAATGACTCAAGTTTTCAAATGGTTTTCATCGGAAATCAAGTTTATCCTGTATCCTCACCGTCTACTTTGCTGAACGAAGAGCCTTGCGTTATCGCATGACAATTTGACATTTACAAAAACTTTTGTCAAGGGTGCCGCTCAAATGAAGCGATCGCTAGAGGTGATCGAGGGCCTTTTATAAGATTCGATGATCAAGGATTAGAGAGTGATAGGTACTCAGGCAAATCTTCAATGATACATGTTAAAAGATGATTTGCAGGGTGTTAACGTGAACTTCTTATGTGTGATTGACCTTTTCAATATAGTTCTTGTGGCGTCTCTGTGGAGCGTAGGATATGATCCTGGACTTCAACCTCTTATAACATATAATTCCCAACAACATCACGAAGCAGTTGTGACTCTTCTGATCGCCTCTATTCAATAACTTGAGAGTAGCTTCGTTTATCCTCTGATAGAAGTCGTTCAACTGGGATCTGCATTCAGGAACATCCCTTGTGTATCATCACTGGTACCTTCTTGTTCCTTAAAAGAAACGTTGCACTTTTCAGAGGAATACGTCGAAGCTTGTGAATGATCTGCACCATAAGCATGCGATACTTTATGGTTAATAATATAATGTTCTCTGTTCATCATTAAGCCTCTGGAATGGGAACAAAAAATTCAGTCGCAGATGAAGCTGAAAGTTGTCCTTACGTGCCTAATAAATAGTTGTGGGTACATCCTTTTTGTATGTCTAAATTATGTCATAAGTTGTTTGTGCAGAACTAAATTTGAGCATGATCCTTGTATTCTAGGTACTTTCGAACGATACTGGTTGATGAAAGGTATGTTTCCACAGTAAGCAGCTTTATAAGCAACTTCCTGCGGCCTTGCAGTGTATTTATTTTCGGTATGGCATATCACGTTCGTTGAGGGAGGGGACACAACTGCTGTGGTAGAGGGAGAACATGCCTCATTCACGTACAAACCCGTATTTGGATGAAGGAATAAAAATAATAAAAAACCTATTATCCTTGTTATCAGTGAAATGCGGTATTCATGTGTGCAAATGTTTCTTCTTCTTCTTCTTCTTCACAAGCAGCCTTCTCCTTGTGAGCTTTTTTTAGTATTATTTTTCTCTATAAACCTATATTATTTGTATATCTACTCTTCTATAAACAGAAGAGTGAGCTCTAAACGAATGATGAACAGCATGTGCATATACGTTTTTGTTGGAAAGGTAGAGACAGAGAGCAGACCATTCTAGGTACGTGATTAGGCTTTTGTCTGACATATATCGACATAAAAGATTCGCATAATTGAGTTCATTGTTTGGAATTTTGCACATTTTCGTGATTCTTGGTCTCAATTCAAGTTGATTCTCTTTGTGGCTAGAATAGAATTTGCAGTTCTATAGAAAATCTTATTTAACGTTCATTCAAAACAAATTAAGTTGTTGTCCTCCAACTACGAGTATTTTAAAACAACTAGAAAGTTGTTCTTGATAAGTAGAACTCTTTGTAAAAAATACTTGAATTGATTCAAGCAAAGTATAAAGTACGCATAAGAGTTTCTCATACTCTAACAACGATTAACATCGAGCAGGTCCTTACCACAAAAAGTAATTGCTGATGCCTTTATTACCCTCAAAGTCTAAATAGCTGAAATTGTGTCAACATGTCGTCCTTACAAATGAGCTAACCCATGTTTCTTTCTAAACACAATGTTTCTAGCTATGTAACGGTATAATTGACATTTTTGGTTAACACACGTATAAATTTAACCAACTATATCCAAAAACGTACAATATCCTACACCTATACTCGGCTCTTAATTACATGCATGTGAATTTCAATTTTGTTTGAAGAAAATTACAGGCCATTGCGGTGAAGAAAATTGGCAGTTATACCCTCAATAGAAAGTCGATGGTTTGCAAGAGGCAAAGAGGCATAATACGCCTAGCTATTGACTATAAATTTTTGCCCATTTGATGAATATTTTATTCAATTTCGTGACTATAGACACTGAGGGAAATGCACAATTAAAATCTACCCTAATGAATTTGAAGTGGAATGATTTGCAGTTAGGTAAAGTGGTTGTTGATGGTGATTTGTGTCAATTTAATTTAAACGATCTAAGGAGGGCTATAACATTGAATCGGATTTGGAACTCAATATTTAATTTGGCTAACGGACACACGTTCTTTAATTTAATTAGGGGTAGTATTTGATCTGCACTAAGTGATACTTTTACTGAAGTCTTTTATCTGTAAATTTTTGGACCAAAGCCTTCAAAAAGGATGATAAAAAGATGAAATGTTTTATAATATTTGATGAAGATACTGACAAAAACTTTAACTAAGTCCATTCATTTCAAACAAATGACAAAGTGTGGGATCTGATCACTGAATTAGTCGAAGAACTTTAATAAGAAATTAAAAAAAAAAAAGTTTGAAAATACTACTCTGGGACACACGTAGATAAACAGTCTTTCATGGTGAGAGGACCTATGGCCAAGTCATAAATCAGTACCAATTCATTTGATAGATATTCCGCTATGAATTTTTAAATTCACGTAAGCTCACAATAAAATAATATCTGTCATAAGCCATTGTGGATACTTTTATTGACGTGGGTTGGAGGCTAGGTGTGGATTATGATTTGATGGTTCCGTATTTCCAGTTCCTCTTTGATACTCCTGAAGGTGCCAAAGAATGGCTCATAACTCAGCAAATGAATTTGAGAGTCCTACAAGGAAGTCGGCCCCTTAATTTTCCTGTATAATTTAGTGTTCATAAACTAATAGGGCCCATAGACTACTCATGCCTGCATGCGCAATATCGATCGCTTTCGCCCTACACTACTCATGCAAACTGCGCAATCTTCATTCGTGTTCTTATACCCGTGTAGACAAGTTGTAAAGATGCCAAGCTAAAACTCCGCTGTTGATCTTCCCTTTTTTCGACTTTTATCACTTGAGTGAGCAGTTTTGCCCAATCGACATTTACATGCGGCAGCTCACTAGGTTTTTTGTTCTGTTTTCTGATCCGTTGCTGAAAAATGGTAAATATGACTGCCTTCCACCTTCACCCTGCTAAGTCGATCCTAATTTCTCGGGGTAATCTGAAGCTCAAAGCTTATGTCAACAAGCCAAAGACCATAAAAGTCTTGGGAGGCAAAATATGACATAAAATATCCGCAATTCAGCCAGAAACGAAAAGTGAATGAACCATAACAAACTAGTATATTGCTATATAAATTGATTGATTAATTATAAATGATGGAAACGATGGATGGAAATTAACTCTCCAACTCAACTGCCCTTAGTTCACTAAAAGAAACATCACCACCGTTTATGACGCCATAAATGACCAGGAAAAATCATCAAAAACATGAACTTTTTCCTGGTGAACATTGTTAAGGAAATAGAAAAGATATGTTAGTTGCTAGGTTATCTGATTTTGCTTATACAATGCACACGAAAAAAGTCATGAGTGGGAGTGAGTGTGTCATGGAAAACGGAACCATAATAAATGGATCGGTTCTTTCCATTTTTGCTGAAAATCCAATCAACTGGCACGAAAAATGAAATTGCACCAGCAAAGTAGAAAAATATAATTTGAACTGAAAGCAAAATTTTTCAAAAATAATAATTGGTATAGCATTTGTTCCTCAATTCTAAAAAAAATCAAAGACAATATTCCACTTAAAAAATTTACCCGATTTTCCAAAGCATTACTACAACCCATGTCAGGAATAGGTACCCGTGGCGTGATGGTTAGCATGTCCACCTGCTAACCCAGAGGTTCGAGGTTTGAATCCCAGCAGAGGCAAAAATGTTTTTCCACGGGTATCGCCTTTCGCGAGGAATTAGCAAGTCCTCCGTTCAGTGGCGTAGATAGGGGGGGGGGGGATCAGGGGGATATATCCCCCCATTGGGATCGATAAATTGTTGAACATAACCAGTCTTGAACCAAAAAAGTTAAAGAAACACAATGTGAAATTTAGTAGCTACTTCCAACGTGAATTAAGTCTTATTAATAGGTACTCACAGGATTGTACATTCTATACTTTCATTCTACAGGGAAAATACAAAGTCAATTTCATCTGAAAGAAATTATTATTTCGGCAAATCACCTAATCTTTTGAATTTAATTTTTTATATCGATTTTCCACTACTGGTATGAATAAAATCTCTTCTCTTAAAATCTCTAATACAGCAGTTTACCAAACATTACTGTATTAACAATCCAGGTAATGTTCTTGCAAAGCTTATAGTGAAAAATCTCTAAAATTGTGATCTGGCCATTTCTTTTTTGATAGGCCAAGGGTACGACGGAGCAAGCAATATGTCTGATCGATACAATGGTGTTCAGGCAATTATTCGCCAACAATTTGCTTCGGATGCTCTGTACGTCCATTGTGCAGCACATTCTTTGAATCCTTGTTGTATCTGTTTCCAGCAAAATACCAGCCATTAGAGACTGTCTAACCACAATTGAAGCAGTTGACAATTATTTCAATCTCCACAAAAAAAGACATTAAAAAGGCTGAATCTGACGCGATGGATCTCAAAATATAAAGCAGTTGAAGATTTTGAGAAGCTATTTCCGTTTGTGTTCGAGACTGTTGACCAAATAAGAACATTGGAAGTTGACGCAAGGAACTTTAAAAATGCTATGGATTTCGAGTTTTTGATCAGCTTAAAGGTTAAAAGTATGGTTTACCAACTCTCGTTGTCAATAAGTCGTTAGATTCATAGAGTGAATTTAGACTTGGTCCAAACTATGAATCTCGCCAAAGATTTAAGGTATCAACTAAAAATTAAACGGGCAGAACATGACTCATTTTCGAAAGTGTTTGATGCAAAAAAAAAAATAGCTAAAGTCCTTGATATTGACGTTAAACATAAGAGAATAGTGAACCGACAGAAGAATAGTTCGAACCCTTCGGTTTCAAGTACAAAAGAATATTTTTGTGTTATGAAAACAATCCTTTTCTCGATTTCTATGTAATGAAAAAAAAAAAAATCATACTAGAAAGGTTTTCGGTTCTTTTCAAGGATTCTTCGTCTGAAATATACAAAGCAGCTAAAAAATTTAATGAAAATGTTGAGTCCATCATCTGTTCTTGAAGAATTAAAAACTTGGAAGAGATATTTGATCCGAAGGACTAATAATTACTTCCTCTAAGAATTCATTGGTTGGCTCGATAGCTGCCCCAAAGAAAATTTTCCTAGCATATATATATATGTATATCTTCTAACAGGATATTAGCTACACTGCCCGTTTCAACGTCAACTCCCGAAAGAAATTTCTCCTATTTAAAGATAGTAAAAACAACACAAAGAAGCGTGACCAACGAAGTGAGATTCTTAAAAATATGTCTTTTCTTAATAACAATAAATTTTTTTGATTTAAAAGTAAAAAACATTAGATGCTCCCCTTATTTGCACTACAGCTCACTTATTTTACGTGCAAAAGACTTTTAATAGTTTATTTATATCATTTTAAAGCTTATTTCAAGCACTACAAAACATGTTTTTATATTAGAATAAATAAAATGCATCTGCTCGCCGCTAGATGGCATTGAACACATCGATTAAATTTCAGACAAAATAAAAAATGGTTTTGGTCTTTTATATCTAGCTTAATATTGTTCTTAGAATACTTTATAAAATAAGAAATTGTTCATTGTTTTACCTGCTACAATTTTGTTCTTTATAAAATTTTCGATAAGACGTATAGTTTTGGAGATATTTGCAATAAATAGATGAAAAACGTGAACAAATTGCGAATTTTCAATTGCCAATAACTCGAAAAGTATTGGACTTAATGAAAAACTTTATATTTGTTTTTTTTGCTTAAAATTAGGACTTCTATCGATATCCGATGTTATTTCAAAAAAAAAAAATTCACCCCCGCGAAGGGGTGGCAACCACCCCCAGGGTGGTGGCGGTGTGCAAATCATTTTCACTTTTGAATTTAAGGGTAAGATGAGCCTAATTCCAAAATTTCATGCAAGTCGGTTCACAGTAAAAAAATTCGGACCTAAAATGCTTCATTGACTTCACTATTTCTCAATTAGCCGTTCGGAACCGGCAGAAAATTGTAGGTCCCCTCCATTCCCTCACAAGGTATGGTTGTGATAAATGCGCTAAGCCCAGGGGCTCCTCGCTCTGTTGCGCCACCTTATTTATATTAATTTATTTTATGTCAGTAAGAGCCTTATCGATATATTCATTGCCTGAAAAAACGGTTAAAGCAACAGTTTCTGAAAATGAAACCTAATTAGATTAGTTTTTGGTCCCCAAAACTCAAACTCCGGGTAGGTATATTCCATGTATTTTATTGGTACTATAATTGAGTAGCCATTAAAGAGAATAAATACAAACGATTCTGAGGTCCTTGAAGTGGACTTGTCTATATGCACCTACAGAGTAGGCGGTGTAGGTCGTGTAACACAAAATTTGTGAGAAATCTCGCAAAGAGAACCAATTTCAGTCGTTTCAGTTGAAAATTTCCTGGTGTTGATCGAGTTTGAGCGTATTCGAATACATTTTACACAATTCTGAATACGTCCATTGTGCAGCACATTCTTTGAATCCTTGTTGTATCTGTTTCCAGCAAAATACCAGCCATTAGAGACTGTCTAACCACAATTGAAGCAGTTGACAATTATTTCAATCTCCACAAAAAAAGACATTAAAAAGGCTGAATCTGACGCGATGGATCTCAAAATATAAAGCAGTTGAAGATTTTGAGAAGCTATTTCCGTTTGTGTTCGAGACTGTTGACCAAATAAGAACATTGGAAATTGACGCAAGGAACTTGTAATTAAAATGCAAAATTAAAATAATTTTATTTATAATTTATTTATTTTATTCGTACGCAAATTTCAAGCCATTATTCTTCCATTTCTACGATTAAATATAAAATTATTTTAACCTTGCATTTGTGGGAAAAATAATTTTTAAAGTTTTGAAGTTTACCTATGATCTGCTGGGATCAGATTTGGCGGGAGCCAGAGTTGCATACGCTCAGTTAAGACACTTCGGGTCCTATACAAATCGTATTTGAATGTCTATATGCTTATGTTTTGAGTGCCCTCGACCAAAATGTTATCCACATCATCACCTAACAAAACTACAACTCGCTTTATATTGCGAATTTGATTTCGCACAAACGAACATATCCTTTTCATTTTTAATTCAAATAGAAATTCCAGTGGAATTAATATAAATGTTTTTCTTAATTCCGTTTTTCGTGGTTAAAATAAAAACACAAAGCAGTTTCCGAATAAATGTTTCGCTAAAAAAATATATTAACGCCAACATCCAGAGACAATGAATACGTCTCTTTTTTTTTTTTTTTTGTTCAAATGTTTCCCTAGATTTATGGACGTAGCTTGGATTTGAAGAATTTCATATGCTAGCATTGTTCTGTTAAGCTTGGAGAAATTCAAAACAATAAAAGAATAGAAAAGAATTTAATTCACCATTTCAAACGCAAGACCATGTTCTTAGTTTTGTTCTTTTATTTTTTTTGACAGCGAAACAGTAAACATTTTCCTGTTTGAGGTAGAGATAGCGTGCAAAAGAATTTAATTATATTTTTCTGTATGTTTTCCAGACTTCAGAAAATATTTTTTTCCCCTTTTTGTACTTATTTTATTGCGAAAATGGAAAGATTCTGTTGCACTGAAATGAATCTTTTACACGGATAAATTATATTTAGTTTATATCGTGCGACAAAATGTGAATTTTTATGTTAGTAGCACAACCTCCACACATGAAATGATTTTCAAAAATGGTAGAAGTTACCTACCAGAACTTTCTAGATTCGAAACGGTCTGTAACAGACAGCGTGTATACTCCCCTATTTATTTAGACCGGCTTTAGATTACGATGCGCCGGAGACCTTATTATGCGCAGGGTTATATCGAAGTCATCAGAACCTTTTCAGAGGGACCTCGATAGGATCCAGCAACATTGCGCTGAACATCAACTTTCAGAAACCGAAAACCATTGTGTTTAGAACTTCGTTGGCTTTGGCCTCATAGGATACGAGAAAGAACTGGTGATCGTTGATCTACATAGCCACCCACTGCCAAGCAAAGTAATAGTCAAATACTACCGGCACCGCCTCTGGCAAGACCATTCACATTTTAACAAACATTTGGATGCGGTTCTGGCCACAGCTACAAAGAAGAGCTTTTGCACCGTCAAGGCGACTATATTACAGCAAACAACTCCACATCAAAGTTAAAGTGATTTGCTACATGGCACTTATAAGTTCGACGATTGTCTATGAGTAACCTGTGTGGTTCAATACAGCGCCTCAAATGGAAAGGTTCCGGGTTCTTAAGAGACTGTGTCTGAGCACCTGTTGTGGATTGCACAAAGCACCATTGTTGTCTTCTATTTTGTCGTAGAATGGTTAGTTCATGACAATTTAACAGTTCTGCTCATCTTCCACATTTGCCGGAAGTCCATGAAGCGGCTCCGCGTCTCCTTTATAATCGGGACATCACCACTGTAGCCGGAGACGTTATTGAAGAGCACCTTCGGTCCAGTAGGGTGGACCCGAATTGCAACCGAGTCGAAGCCGCAAGTTGTGCAAACAAGTTCTCGTTGTTGTTGCAAGCTATAATAACTTTGAAAAAGCGGTTGAAGATACAATAGACGATAGAGAAAACTAGCCGCCAATGGCTGGCTTAGGGTATAGAAGGTGGGGGCAGCGGCAAACACAAAAGCATAACACATGCAGAAAAAGCTAACAATTTAAGTTTTTGATTTAATCTTTCTGAGTTTTACTCTGGCGTATACGCAATTTTTCGCTGCTATTCGCAACAATGGACATGCAGGTGTTTGATAATTTTCCGTTCGTGAGGACGGCACCGATGGGAATAGGGAGCATCCTGAAACTACAATACATAGCTGGAAGGTGTATAGAGCGGCCTGAAACAAACTTTCTGACTCCGCTGACTTCCGAAGGCGAATGTGCAGAAAATTAGCGGAAGGAAAAGACATCACTCTATGAATTACCCAATTAAGTGGAAAATGAGCTAAACCGACTTAAAATATCAGAGAGAGCTAACCCGAAATCAAAATTACATAAATAAATGTGGTTGCGAAACAGAGTGGGGTTCCCCGGAGCCCGGAGCATAGCCCGTTTTTCAGAACCATATCCCTTGTAAGGGAATGGAGAGGACCTACGATTTTCTGCCAATTTCGAACTTGACAATTCCTCGAGAAAGACGATACCCGTGGAAAAACCTATTTGTGTTTTCTTTTGGGAATCGAACAAGTATAGCAGACATACATGCAAACCACTACGACACGAGCACCCCCGAAATTAAAACTGTTGGTAATGAGTAATGAGTGAGATACAGTCTTACTGTATTGCCTCACTTAGTAATGAACAATGAGTAAGCAATTTTCATACACGATAGACTTCCAATTCCCCAATTGGAGACCAAACCTCGATATGAACTATTGCATTAAATAATTTTTGTTTCAATGTGCATCTTTCCATTTAGAGGAACTCCCATCAGAAACACCGTAAACCGTTTCTTGTAGATAAGAATGGGCAATTTCATTGTCCTTTCACTGAATGGTTCATTGCACTAAATCGGTTAATGCACACAAACCACGATCTATGTCAAATTTCAATGTCTATCTGATGTAGGCACGCACTTCCTCACTTACATGGATGCAAAGAACATAAGGCTTATTATATTCACTCAAGTGAACAATAATTACAGATACTCGTAACTTCGGGCAATACCTATTATGATCTTAAACTTTCACCAGTTTCCGTTGATTAGAGGTGTAGTTTTGCTATCAGCTGAAAAGTCTTACAACCCCAATAACTACTGTAAAATCTATTCATCGTTCTTCGCCAAGTCATAGAATGCAACCGCATCCTTAAGAACGTACTGGCATCACCCCCTTTGTTTTGTCTATGTATCAAAAAAGCTTAGAGCTAAAAAAGCTACAATGTTCTCTATTCGGATTATCTGACAATTGCAAGTGGGTTATCCTAGGTTAAGGGATCAAGTTGGACTTAAAGGATTTACATGAAATTCGATTCATATTTTTGGTGTACCTACCTACACAAAAAGAAATACACTTGGCTGTAACAAAATTATGGAAACGTTTAATTTTTTTCTGAATCAATAGATTAGCGTATCTCTCCCAACACGAGAATCAGGAGACACAAAAAAAAAAAAGTTAAGTGACGTTGACGTGAATATCATCCAAACTATTTTATCCTGTCCTTACACGAACATCACGAGGATTAACACAACTGAAACAAAAACAAAATAAAAAAGGCTATATCTACGCCAACGCTATGCTACAATCGATGCACACACATGCACGTCGCATATAAACTGTCACTTCGTGACATGTCCTAGCCGTACATATGTATATGCTATGCACTTTTTTCCTGGTACTATAGGGCCTAAAATCAGCTAAAATCAAGCGAACCCTACTGATACGTCTACGGGATCACGGAACATGACATTGTAACCGACCGATTTTGTATCCTTCCGGAGTGCCAAGCTGAAGAATGGAACGCTACAAATTACATTACATGCCCCCAAATCATTTTACCGTCTGCTTTCTGCTCTATGTTCCATTTGTGAGAAGTGCACCCCGCCATCAAGCAGGATTCACACCGCGCCGTGCGTGTCAAAGAGATATTTATGTCAAAGTTGGATTAGTTTTTACTCTAATTTATGGAACCATGTTTATAATCCGGTTGAGAGAACGATCGCAAGCAATCCCTTCGCCAAGTGGAACCATGCTGCAGGCTTACAAAGGATAAAGTTGTCGATTTGAAGGCATTTTCACTTCAAGACATAAAAAAAAAGGTTGAACGGGGCCATATGATGTGTTAATTTTGTTTTATTATTTTGTTTTTTCTTATTCTTTGTTTCCCAGACTAGAGAAACTCATTTGTGGAACGAAAGCAACCTATAGAGAAAACGTTACTATGAATCAGTCAGATGTCAGAGTTTTGGATTTGAAGCGACAAGCAATTAAGTTTGAATTAAGTTAACATGTTTTGCAATCATGTTTTCTGACGTGTATGGGGTTGGTATTGTAGAATCTTTGTTTTCTTGAACAGGTGTAAGAGAATTCAATGATGAGAGACTTAACAACAAAATTATGTTCACTTTAAGGGATAAGTGTGCTTCACTCGAAGAAATAAAACAATAGCTTGTGTTGCAGGATGGTTGGTTAGTTGAAAGTTGTGATATGTAGGTACATACTTCTATCGCAGAATTTATTGTAGGTAGTTCTTTTTCGGTGTTGTATGAGGAATAAGTACTGTTGTCAGACATAAATGAAAGTTGGGCTGCCGAATAGAATTAATATACTTATGATTTTGATTGTTTTTTGGGTAGATTCTTAGATCTGGCTAAGCAGTCCTTTTTGGGCTCCGACAACCACCAGATCATTTTCGACGATTTAACAACGTCACGACGATCGCAATCTGAAACCGCCCTACTGAACCGGAGGAGCTCTTCAGCTTCTCCACCTACTGCGGTGACGTCTCGGTTGTAAAGGAGCCGTCGTTCCACGGACTTACGGCAGACATGGTAGATTAGCGGAACCGCCAATCTATCCTGAATCAGCCCTACCATATCAAAATAGAGGAAAGCCTCCGGTGGGACAAGTTCACTGAAGCGCGTTTTCTCCATATATTCAATGTTGGGGTAATAAGCCCCAAAGATCAGGCCATTGTTCGAGGTCATCGCTCTTGCAGTGTGACCACGAGTCAGTTTTGTAATGAAGTTCTCGATCCTGTTTATTTGATCCCCGTTGTATAGGACCCCATTAGGATAATATTTTCTGTACTCCGACTCTGGTTTGTACGCAGACACTGTCTCTCAAACACCCGAATCTTTTCCATTTGAGACGCTGTAACATTGAACCACTCAGGGCACCCATAGACAATCATTGGCCTTATGAGGGCCATGTATCAAATCACCTTCACTCTGCTATCAAGTTGACTGCTGTGAACAGTCGCCTTGTCAGAGCCAAAGCTCTTCTAGCCCTGGCCAGAGCCGCATCCATATGTTTGTTAAAATATAGATACTCATTTAGCCAGAGGCCGAGGTATTTGACTACTACTTTGCTTGGCAGTGGGTGGCCATGTAGATCAACGATCACCAGCTTGCGCCAGTTCTTTCTCGTATCCCATGAGGCCCGAGCCAACGGGGTTCTAAACACAATTGTTTCCGATTTTTGGAAGTTGATTTTTAACTTCCAGTCATCGCAATATTGCTGGATCTTATCGAAGGCACGCTGCAAAAGTATTCTGATGACTACGATCTTTGGGACCTGTTCTGTACGCAATATAGTCGTCGGCGTGCGCTATAGCATTGTGAAGAGAACCAATTAGATCGCCGGTGAAAATGCTAAATAAAATGTTGTTGTAGGCCGTTCTGTATTTTAAAAGTTCTGGTAAAAGTTATATAGCAACATTTCACAACAAACGTTCTACCATGAAGCATGTCATTCAGAATATAAAGCAACTCATGCCATATCTGATTAACTTATAGAAAAGACCGTCTAGCCAAACAGTATCGAAAGCCTTCTCCAAGTCAACCAGGAATGCACCCGTACACTGATTTGTAGCTTTGTTCCATTGAATATCTGACACTAGTTTAGACGCGACAAGTGTGGTATCATGGCCTGCCTTAAAACCGAACTGATTTTCAAGAATAATATGTCCATGTGGACAGAGCTCTATTGAGAACTTTCTCGAATACCTTGCTGATACTCGGAATAAGACTAATTGACCGGAGATTTGCTGGATTGGAACCATCAACCATCCTTCCCTTTTTAAGGAGAGGATGGACCACTGCCGTCTTCCAACGCACTGGATAATATGCATTATTCAGCACATTATTGAACAACGTGGTGTATATGTCCACCGCTTCCGAAGGGAGGTTTCGCAGCACAACATTGGGTATGCCGTCGACTCCTGCTGACTTCTTTTTCTTTATTTTGTGAAAGATGTCCACGAGGTCCATCTTAGAGACGAACAGGGTGTTATCACCGTTTCGCTGGGCGATGACTGCATTTGCAAGTCGGTCGTCATTGAACCTAGTGAAACCAGGATTCTGGGATCGCCAATGCGAGATCTCGTCTCTAAGATAGAAGTGTCCAACGAAGGCTCTGTTCTCAAGGTCGTAATTAGGGCGAATGCACTCATTCAAATTATATACCTGCTCGAAAACAGCATACCCACAGTCTCTACCTTCTCTTGAGCATCTTCTACTATAAGGTGGTCATCATCAAAAATGGCGTCATCTGGATCAACTTTCACTCTGAGCGTGTTTAGAAGCAGTAATGTAGCCCACGCGTCCCGCTACTGTTCAGAAGCAGTAGTTTAGCCCACGCGTCCCGCTAAATTCAATAAGACTTTACAAAAATCAATACTAATTGTATGGTTTGACTATTTGAAGCAGCGAATTTTATAACTAGAGCAAAACTGAACACTTATTCAGTAATTGAAGTAGTGGATTTAATATTTTACAACTGCGCCCCGCTAGGATCATTAGGACTAAGCAGATGTAAAAATTAATTGACGCCAATTGTATGTCTTGAGCATTTAAAACAATGGTTTTATATTTAATTTTTGTTAGCTAGCGATGTCCGTGTATAAGTACAGATCTCAATTTATATAAATTCATAAAGACTTGGCAAAAATGAGCAATAATTGAGTATTTGAAGCAGCGGATTTTATATTTAACTTGAACGTTCCACTAAGTCCATAAAAACCGAACAAAAAGATACCCTCATCGTATGGCTTGAGCATTTAAGGTATTAGATTTAAGATCTAAAAAATTAAAAATATTTAAATCAAACAATCTACAAGATTCATTAAAACCAGACAAAAATGAACAAAATTGTATGGCTTGAAGCAACTGATTTTAATTATATTTCAAGCGTATCACTAAATTCATAAGCACAGAGGAATGAAAAATGAAATGAAAACTAATTGTATGCCTAAATTATTTGAACCGAGCAAAAATTAACACCAATTGCATGGCTTGAGCATTTTAGGCAACGTATTTTATATTTATTTCTAGTTTTTTGCTAGATTCATGCAAACTGAGTAAAAAAAAACACAAATTCAATGGCTTCAGCATTTGGAACGAGGGATTTTATATTAAATTAGCGAGATTCATAGAAACTGAGTAAAAAAAACTGTAAAACTGACACTAATTGTATGGCTCGAGCTAAAAAAGTTATATTTAATTCTCAAATATTTTGCTGCTTCATCTGCATCTTTTATATTTCGTTCTTAAATTATTTGCAGCATGATCTGATAGTTTCTAGCTACTGATGTCGGACTGTTAATACAGATCTCATTTAATTTAATAAATTTAATGACAGCAGCGCCCGTTTAAAGGATCTACATAATTTCAAAAATAAAGCAGACCCCTATAGCTAAAATCTTAGTGTTACGCGAGTGCTCAAGCCATTACACACCACGAATTACGAAAGCTGTCGCGTGATGGATAATCTGTCGTGTAATAAGGATCTACCTTCCATGAAACATATAAACGAATTCATGTCTGACTTAAAGACTGAAAATGAAATGAACTGCTACAAATTATTGTGTGCTGTTTGATTATTGCAAATAGAATTTGTTTGTAAATTTCACAATCAGGTCATTTAAATCCTATCCAGTGGCCTGATGATAACTTTTTTCTTTCTACTAAATTATTAATTCAATTCACAACAGTGTAGAAGTAGACATATTGAAAAAGTCATCTTTAATCTTTTTTTAACTTTTCTAGGTGCAATAAATTGGAGTCAAATGAAAGCAATAATATGCTCCACTATTCCACATCATTCTGTGCATTGTCCATTTCTATCTAAAAGGCAGTAAGTGTGTCCTTGTGACAGTGCCAAAATGCCGTCTTGATACCTTCGGTTTAGTGCACCAAAGTTTGTTTTTAGAGTAGTTGGGAATTAAGATTTATGGCGATGAAAATATTTTTCCACACCTTTCGAATTGTTACTTACCCGGAAAGATCGATGAACAAAAGTACTTAGGAGCATTCTTGCTGCAAACGAATTCGATTAAAGCAAATGGCTTTGTCGTGCAGACTAGCTGCTGAATTTATGTTGTACAAAATCTTAAAATGCTTTCACATCTGAAATAGTTTTTCTAAACGAAATTAAAATGCTAATGCGAAAACCTCTTTTAGACTAAATCCGATAAGTAATTTTATTTCCAGGCCCAAAGCTCTTTATATACAAATCTACGCGGGGTAGACTTCCGACAGCCAATACTTACCCCTAAAAGAACTGCAAAGAATAACAGAAATAGGACGATGACAAAAAAAAAAAAAGAAGAAAAACAGAAAGAAAGAACGTAAGCCTTGATCCTATCCAAGTTTCAAGAATCGAATGAAGATTTACGATTGGGATGTGCTTTTGTGTGTGAAATACAGCTGCGGGAAGTTCGTCTTTTTGGGTGCATTGTTTTACGGCATTGCTCTGACTCCGGTTCTTCTCATGGTGTACCTACCAGCAGAACCAAAAAAATAAATGAAAAAGAAAAAAACAAAAACTCAGGGAAACGTATCGATTTTGTGCAAGGACAATTATTGTCCTTTTGCTGCAGGGAAAAAATGATAAATGGTTATTACATGAAAGGAAATGTGGTTTCTTTTGTTCTTGTTACAGTAAACCATTCATATATGAATGTATGCTTGAATGTGAAAATGCTACAATGATGGCAAGTAAAATTCGCAAAGGGATTTTAAATTTGTTCTTAAACAAGGGAGAATACGGAAAATATCAAACATTAAAGGACATTCCTGTACCCCGCCCCATCTCTATGAGTTTTATTGTATTGCGAATTTTGATTGGTGAATTGCATATTATTATCCTCAAGGATTTAAATGTGGGGAAAGATTTTGTTTTGAATTTTCAATTGTACACCGAAGGATAAGTCGTATGAGGTATGAGTATCTCTACTTGTTTCTTAAAATGTGTGTGTATGAAAATGTTTGTGTTTTACTTTGATGTGGCATTAACGATTCGTACTCTTTTGTTATCAGTACCCGTGATGTTGTAATAAATGTGTTTGAGTGTGTTTCCGGAAATAAATAAAATTTTTATGAGACTTGATCAAAACGATCAATGGTTCATTGAACTCCGAAGGACGGCAGAAAACATAAACTTACTTTTAACTGTGTACAAAAGATCCTGATAACCAAATTTTCTTTAAAGTCGAGTGAAAACGGAAGCAGGTTACGCTGTGTTCGAACAAGTATGTTCGTTTAAAGAATGCAGAGCCATTTTTGGTCACTGGTATCAGCACCTCTTCACCTCACCGACCATCAATCACTGATGTTATTTGCGGATGAGATCTCGCATTAGCAATTTAGAGATCCTGGAGTCAAATTACCGCATGAGTGATCAAGTGAGTGAATGCTATTTTTCTTTCAACATTCGCTCATTTATCGACTTCAATTCGTTCAATTGTCAAATTGAAATTGTCAAATTGAAGTCCTAAAGTGCTCGATAACGCGAGAAGTAATATTAAAATCACATAATTCAGTCACGTATTACTCGATCACGTGTGTGGTAATTCCGCCCAGGCTTCCCTGGCTCCAAGACGATCAACTTGTGAACGCAGTCATCGCCGAAGGAGGATAATACCCTGTTCGTTAAGAAGACGGATCTAGAAAATGTTTTCCTCTCAGTAAATAAATTGAAAGTAAGACGTCTGTTGCATACCCATCAGGTTAGGTTTGGTTAGGTGGAAGTGGTGAGTACATTGCCTGACACACTTAGGTCGCAATTGCCCATTGTGATACCACAGAGATCAGCAAGTTAATCACCTACTGATTTCAGAAACCCGATGTAAGATTAACGAGTTGATCACACATTTATCTTCCATTATGAGACTCTTTCTCTTCTTCGTCCATGCAGCTACTGCAGAAATCATTGGAAAGCCCACCAAGTCTTTTGGCGTGTCTCCCTATTAGACAGTGTCCCGTAAGAACACCTATGGTAGAACCTAGATAAAGGCGGTTGAAGGCTAACAAACTCTTCGGGCGTTTTAAGTCTACACACGGCCACACTTTTTTGGTTGCAAGGCAGTTTTTACTCTCAGTCCATCTAGTGTTTGTTATCCTTAAAGCGTCTTGTCTAAGTAGGAGTTTACATGTAGCGATAGGTACACCTATGTTGTTCCATTCTGAGCGTAGGGAAGTGGTCGTGCCCTTTTTGGATAGTTCGTCTACCATACAGTTGCCTAGTATGTCCTTGTGCCCCGGCACCCATGAAAGGTGAATGTTTAACTGATTTGACATCTCCCTCAGAGACATCTGACAATTTTGGTCCGTGATGGATTTTGTAGAGACAGAGGAAACAGATTTAAGGGCAGCTTGGCTGTCCGAGAAGAATCGAATATCCGTGGAGAATATGACGTTTTCTTTGAGCCAAGACAGCACCTCCTTAATCGCCAGAATTTCCTCTTGGAACACACTACAATGATCGGGCGGAAGAAAAGACTGAGATTCAGTTTTTCTGAGTAGATTCCACTTCCTACACCTTCGCTGGTTTTTGAACCATCGGTGTAAAAGTGTATTGCTTCATTTTCCAAGAGAGTGCCATTTTCCCAAGCTTCTCTTGATGATACCCAACAGGCTGCAACATCTCCCTGTAGAAGCTGTGGACACGTAAGGCACGCAGTTCAGTGCTACGCTAGTTAATTGTTCATCATAGTTTCCATTTAATTTGTCTTTCCTTTAGTGTCAGTAAAGTATTTAAAAAGGATCTCAGCGCACTGTCAGCATGGCTTCAAAATAATATCTAGAAATCGGAACAAATGATGTTTAGAATCTCGGTAGACCAGGCCTCAAAGAACACGAAAAAAACCTGATGAAAACTGGTGATCCTTCTTGGTCCTTGGCTAGGTCAGTGTCTATATTTTCAAAAGCGTGTGCATACGGTTCTGGCTAAGGCTAGGTGTTCTTTCACACTGGCAAAGCTACTATTTTATGACAGTCAACTCGATAGCATGTTGAAAGTAAATCGCTACTGGATCACTATAAGGACAAGAGTTGACTATGAGTATCTTATCTTGTAGGGTTTAATGTTACATCTTGTGACTGAAAAATATTTTGATATTATACACGGGGGCTGTATAAATTGAATCGACAATTTCATTATCAAGTTTACCTATTTGCGGGCACACTGCAAGAGAGATGGCTTCGACCAATGATCTGCTATTTTTTTGCCGAAAGGATTTATCATTAAGCTTATGAGTATAGGTGGATGGGCGTTGTACTATTCGGGTAGGCTCTGAATGGTGCCAACTTGGCGGCGCCCAGATGCTGTAACTTATAGTACACGTCAATTGTGCTTACTATACCTCCAAGCGGTATCCACTGGGACCTGGGATGCTCCGTCCAGAGCTGACCTGCCAAACTAGTAAGTGCGAGTGTTGACAAGGGAATCCGGAACAAAAGAATTGTGATCGGTCAACACTATAATTGCTCAGCGAACTATGACTGACTGCACGAATCTCAGTGGTCTACAAGAGCTTTCGTGTAAATGTTTCAGCGGATGAATTCGAAGGACAGAATCAACGGTGGACTTCAGCAGCCATAAAAGCAGAAACCCCTGAAGGAGCTACTCCAACATATTTGGTTTAAAGGTCTTTCGGGGTCTTTCAATACTAGGACAGGGTATTGAAGTAGAGATGGTGGTGGATGAGCTCCTGGTGAGCCAACGGCAGCACTCACACCCCTGCAGCAGGGTACTGACACTGGATATTCCAGCCCTTTGTGTCCGAAGGGATCCAAAAGGACCTGGCCCTCCAGGTTGGGGGTTGTGCGTAGGGTTAACTACCCAACCACGTTAAAAAAAGTTTGTTCCGAAACAACTAATAGCCTCGGATAACGATATTGATTTCAAAGTTGACGACCCAAGCAAACGAAAAAAGGACAATGACCTCCGGATCTGCACGTGGAACGTAAGGTCTCTTAACGGACTAGGTGCAGCTGGAGAATTAGCGGACGCCCTGGACTGCTGCAAAGCAGACATAACCGCCATCCAAGAAGTGCGATGGAGTGGACCGGGCATAAAGAAGATGAAAAACTGTGACATCTACTATGGCGACTGCTACAGACAAAAGAAACAACGCTTATTTGGGTGCGGATTTGTCGTTAGAGGAAGACTCAGGGATAAGGTGATTAGCCAAAATCCAGTCAATGAGCGTATAATGACCATCCGCATCAGGGCTAAATTCGCTAACATTAGCCTCATATGCGCCCACGCCCCACAGAAGAGAAAGACGACGATTCCAAAGACTGTTTCTACGAGCTCCTCGAAGAAACGTATGAGCAGTGCCCTAGACACGACGTGAAAATCGTTTTTGGCGATTTTAACGCAAAGCTAGGGAAGGACGACATCTTTGGAAACACAATCGGTAAGCATAGCCTCCATGACAAAACCTCCGAAAACGGACTGAGGCTAATCGATTTTGCTGCGGGGCTGAATCTTGTTGTAAGTAGTACACGCTTCCCGCATCTCAAAATTCATAAAGGTACATGGCGATCCCCAGATCAATTAACCGTCAACCAAATTGACCATGTTGCGATCGACGCAAGGCACTCTTCCAGTGTGCTAGATGTCCGAACTTTCCGAGGGGCCAACTTTGACTCGGACCACTACCTTGTTGTAGCCAAGGTACGAATGAGGATATCTTGTTCACGACCAGCACGAACTAACGCTGTGAAGAGATATGACGTCGGAAAGCTACAATCGCAAGAGATTGCCAATGCCTTTTCCAATCGAGTGTCCCTTCAATTATCCTTGAATCCCATGCCGCCAGCATTAAACATTGACGACCAGTGGCAGCAATGCCAAGAAGCCATCAGAACCGCTGCCTCTGAGGTTCTGGGTTTCACTCGGCCACCAAAACGAAACCCATGGTTCGATGAAGAATGCAGGCAGGCAAATGCAGCCAAACAAAGAGCACGACAAATGCTTATGCAAACACGAACAAGGGCTGCTTACGTTCAGTATAACGAGATTTACAAGGAGAGAAGAAGGGAAGAACACCGACTTCTCAAAAAGAAAAAGAAGCAGCATGAGAAGCGCTCGTTTGAGGAAATAGAGAGGTGCCATGACAGGAACGAGATTCGGAAGTTTTACCAAAAGGTAAAAAGATCCTGCCAGGGTGGCAAGCCCCGAACTCAAGCCTGTAAAGACCAGCAGGGAAACATAGTTATAGAGTCACAGTCGCTACTGAGGATCTGGAAAGATCATTTCTGCAGACTGCTTAACGGCGATGAAGACACAAATTCCGCTGTCAGGCAGATTGCCCCATTCAGCTTGGACGATGATCAAGAATGCCGTCCTCCCGACCTAGAAGAGGTTAAGCTTGCCATATGCAAACTTAAATCAAATAAGACTGCAGGTGCAGATGGCCTTGATGCCGAACTTTTCAAGGCAGCTGGAGATCAGTTGGAAAGGAGCATGCACCAGCTGATCTGCATGATATGGTCGAAAGAAAGCATGCCCGATGAATGGAACCTCAGTATCGTATGCCCGATCCTAAAGAAGGGAGACCCTCACAATTGCGCCAATTACAGAGGGATAAGCCTCCTTAACGTCGCTTATAAGATCTTGTCTGCTGTAATATGTGAACGTCTGAAACCCCACGTCAACAACTTGATAGGTCCTTATCAATGTGGTTTTAGACCAGAGAAGTCCACAATAGACCAAATTTTCGCATTACGGCAGATCTTGGAAAAAACCCGAGAACATAATATCGATATTCACCACCTCTTTATCGATTTCAAGGCCGCGTATGACAGTATTTACAGAGACGAGCTGTACAGAGCCATGTCTAGTTTCGGCATCCCTGCAAAACTCGTACGACTATGCAGGATGACTTTGGAGAATTCACGCTGCTCCGTCAAGGTCGGAAAAGAACTCACCGAGACCTTTGATGTCGAAAAAGACTTTAGGCAAGGCGACAAACTGTCATGCGATTTCTTCAACATCATACTTGAACAGATTGTAAGAAACTCAAACGTCAACACCAGAGGAACAATCTTTCAAAAGTCTGTACAATTACTCGCCTATGCAGACGATATTGACGTAATGGGAAGAAAAAAGCGTGATGTCATAGGTGCTTTTGCGAGTATTGAAACAGAAGCGGCAAAAATGGGTTTGATGGTTAATGAGGGCAAAACGAAGTATATGCTGTCATCGAACAAGGACACAGAACATCGACGAATTGGACAAAACGTCACAATAGACAGACATAACTTCGAGGTAGTACAGGACTTCGTCTACCTAGGATCCGCTGTAGACACGGACAACAACATCAGTGCGGAGATCAAACGGAGAATAACTCTTGCCAACCGTTGCTTCTTTGGGTTAAGAAGGTAATTGAGAAACAAAACCCTCTCTAGAAAAACCAAGGTGACCTTGTATAAGACCTTAATCATCCCAGTCCTGCTGTACGGCGCGGAAGCATGGACCTTATCGAAAGCGGATGAGGAAACTCTTGGTCGTTTCGAAAGAAAAATTCTCCGAATGATCTTTGGTCCCGTATGCGAAGACAATGTGTGGTGAAGAAGATACAACAACGAGCTGTATGAGCTGTACCGCGACATGGGCATAGCCAGAAGAGTACGCATCGCGAGGCTACGATGGTTGGGCCATGTAGAGCGGATGGACCCAAACGCTCCGGCTCGTCGGGTGTTCGAAAGCACAGTGCAGGGAAATCGCGGAAGGGGAAGACCTCGTCTTAGGTGGCGCAATCAAGTGGATGAAGACCTCAACCGACTTGGAGTGCGAAACTGGAGAGAGCTCGCCCGAGATCGAAATCGTTATAGAAGGATGTTGGTTGAGGCCCAGGTTCACCCCGAACTGTAATGCCCACCTAAGTAAGTAAGTTATGAGTATAGCTTATAGTACTAGTAAAGGGCGAGTAATTCAGTAAATCTGATTAGCTCTTATCAAAGGTTAATGTCGGGGTTCGAATCCCAGTAAGCTCCGAATGGGTTTTCCATCGGTGGGTATGACTTCTCTTAAAGACTCAAGTATTTCCAAAGAGAAAGTGAAAAGTTTCTAGCTTTTAGACGTTCATAAACGAAGGAAAATAGGTGCCATATTTTCTTTACTTGCATGTTTTAGAAAAATCCGTGGAGCTTGTTGCGTCCAAATATTTATTCACTTATTTTATATTCTATTACTACACCTTGTTTGATCTCTTAAGATAATTCTAAAACGCTTTCCTAATGTTCATAATGGCCTTAAAATCCCATTCCTCATTATTAAAATTATGGTAGTTACTAGCCTTGTTCTTATCATTGCCTTAAGTGGCTTGGCGCAGAAAAGAATTTAAAACAACACAAGAAAATGTAACATTCATAAAAGTCGTAACCATCTTAAAGTGAAACAAGTGTTCCTTTTTATTTTTTTTACATTCTGTCCCTTTCTGTCATTTTACCCAGTTAGAGACGATAGCTTAAGTGTGCCACAGAGAAACCGACACAGACACACCGCACACCTTTGTCGTGTCACCTCACCTCTATGAATTTTGCATTAAACGACCATCTAAGCAGAGAAAATTTATTCCATAATGTTATAGCAAAAGACTTAATCTATTCGTTTAAGTTAAAAAGAAAGCAAAGAGACAAAAACAGAATAAGAGAAAAAAAAACCTCTGAGGTTAAGGCGTCCATTAAACCCACATTTCAAATCCTTCATAACACTCATCTTTGGTTGGCCTTTTGTCTTTGAAGCGAATTTCATATGCACGAGCGAAAGAAATTTTAATAGTGTAACGGCCAACACTGAGCGAGTTGTTTTCCACAGTTTTATAAACTCTTATATTGTGGACAGAAAGCGAAGTGCTTTGCATTTATATTGAGTCAAGAAAATGGACGATAAGTCCATGCAAATGAGCTAAATGTTACATTTTTAAGCTTTCTGTGGTCTTGTTTAAATATTCTTCTTTTTTTTTTTTGTAATATTATGATGAAGATTCTGGTGATGTCTTGAAAGTGATTTAATTCTATTCATGTTGCTGTGAAGTAATTTCAAAGTGATGCGAAACAGATTGTGCATATACCAGCCATTAGTTGAAATAACACTGAACACAAGGCTTTTACTGTGCTCTGAAGTATGGATGGGTAGGATCAAGGCTGCTAATCAGCTAATTTTCTTAGAAGTCCTTGGGAGCTATCGACGAAAAAAGATAAAAGTCACTCATTTTTTTGGTTTATTTTAGGCATTTGTGGTGAAATATCCCACAAGTGGATCACTACTGTTAAGCTGATAAGTGGGATAGCCGTGATCCCATAGTGATCACACTCTGTACTCGCAGATGCAGTGTCTGCATACTTTCTGAATCGTCACGTCGAATTATTCTGATTTTGTTATGTAGTTAGCTTCCATAATTTATACATCCTACTATTATCTTTACCATAAACACGAAAGTTTGTATGTATGGTAGTATGAGGGTTTGTGACTGTAACTGCTTAATGGATTTTAATGAAACGCTACAAAAATATGCCTTGTGCATCAGAATAACATAAGAAACTGTATATTGCAACGATACTGTGGGAATTGCCCAAAATACAACGATAAGGTTCTGCCAAGGGCGCTATACAGTGTGTTGTTTGTACTCCTCTTCATTTTTCTTCTTTCTTTTTTGGTGTTTCGATCACAGCTGTCTCAGTTAAATGTTTCACACTATAGTGATCCGCACAACAGTGGATAAAAATCGTAGAAAAGCGCTCAAAACTTTGTTTTTTGAAGTATTTTCTCTGAACAAATATGTGTTAAATATCTCGTGAGAGCGCCTTTTGTTGAGTTTTAAGTCCCCACACCCCACTGTTGATTGCAGGACGGTTGTTCATCGTTAAAGTACTAAAAACCAAGAAAGTATCCCAATTTCTCATTCCTTCAACTTTACTTGTTCAGACCAAATAGGTTGACGTATGCTTTTTTTGTTTTAGTGGGATGTTCGAACGCCAAAACAAATTCTATTTTTATTTGTCAGTCATCATGGATAGGGATTAGACTGCTTTTTTTTTGGACTAATTTTTTTTTTTCACTCCCATCCCGAAATTTTGTGGAAAATACCTAAAAAAAAATTCACAAAAAATTTGAGCCCTTGATATTAACATTTAGTACTCGACCAAGGCATGCAAAGATTTCCCATATAAAATACACGTAAGCTTAAACTTTTTTTCTTAAAAACTCTACAGTTCAGAGGCAATTTATGGTATAGTCTAGGACATTAGTAGGTTTCCTTTGGAATTGTGTGTTCTACAAAAAAGCTCATTACGGTGAAGTCGTAACTCACACCGGCGAGTTAGTACCGGCCACCAAACCCAATTTTTCCGTAAAATATTTTTTTTTTGCCCCTATCTCGTAAATAACAATAGCTACAAAAAAAATGTGTTCAACAAACTTGTAGGAAACTCAATTTCCTACAAAAAAGTTACGATAATCAAATTGCTAGCATCGATATTTATTGAGATATTGAGCTTTTAAGTTGAGGAAGTATGGAACTTTCATAAAGCTCAATAATTAATGAAAGTTCCATACTTCCTCAACTTAAAAGCTCAATATCTCAATAAATATCGATGCTAGCAATTTGATTACCGTAAGTTTTTTGTAGGAAATTGAGTTTCCTACAAGTTTGTTGAACACATTTTTTTTGTAGCTATTGTTATTTACGAGATAGGGGCAAAAAAAAAATATTTTACGAAAAAATTGGGTTTGGCGGCCGGTACTAACTCGCCGGTGTGAGTTACGACTTCACCGTAATGAGCTTTTTTGTAGAGCACACAATTCCAAAGAAAACCTACTAATGTCCTAGACTATACCATAAAATGCCTCTGAGCTGTAGAGTTTTTAAGAAAAAAAGTTTAAGTTTACGTGTATTTTATATGGGAAATCTTTGCATGCCTTGGTCGAGTACTAAATGTTAATATCAAGGGCTCAAATTTTTTGTGAATTTTTTTTTAGGTATTTTCCACAAAATTTCGGGATGGGAGTGAAAAAAAAAACTAGTCCAAAAAAAAAGCAGTCTAATAGGGATACAGAAAAATTTTAAAAAATACGCTATCCGATTTCCTATTGTTTTATAGCTTTTGCTTTTGCGTCTTTCTCGAATTTTGCGTTAAAACTTTTTGTGGACACGTATAAAAACACCCCATACCGAAATTAGCTGCGTAAACCTGCGTACTTCCGTGTTAGAGGAGAATGAACTCGATAAATGACTAAAGGACACGTCTAGCCTAGACGGGCGGCGTTATCTTTATGTAAACATTGAACTCAAGTTAATCTTTTGAACTCTCTTTTGGACTTTTACGTGATGGTCACCGGTCGAAGACTGATTTTTTGCAGTACTCAAATCGGTGTCGACCAATAAAGATGTCTGGGGTGATCCGAGTGAAAAATCTTGTCCTAGTTGAAGTATTGTTGAATTCAAACGACAAAAAATTGTTTTAGAAGTGGAAGCTGAAGCTAAACTTCTCTTCTCAACATCAACATCAGAGTTGAGCATGCTGCTGTCATCCTTGACGATTATGGCCTGTCAAGTGAGGATGACACGTATAACACCACGTACGTTAATGAACTAACTGCCCTTAAACCATGGAAGCTAATTAGATGAAGAGACGAATTTCGGGCTTTAGGATAATTTAAAGATATGAGTTACATTTTTTTTAAGTAATCTTTTCTAGAAGGGTCATTCCATGGTAACACCCGAAACGCACACTTTTCGACTCATAATAATGTTAATCCTTTTGCTAAAATCTACAAATCTTACAATTAAGATAAAGCAACTAGAAACGTAGAAAATAAAAAAATTAAATCACTTAAATATCAGCATAAGGATTAACAGTTTTATGAGTAGAAAAGTGTGCGTTTCGGTTGTTACCATGGAATGACCCAGAATTAATCCCTGTAATTTTGTAATATTTCGATTTACTTTGATTTAAGGTTTCTAACTCAACTACATCAAAAGTTATTGAGTTTAAAGTGCTTTTTGACCAATTTTGACCACTGTGCGACAGTAGGATACGTCATATTTTTTGTACTCATTGAGAGTAATCTTAAAATATTTCCTGCATTCACCTTCGGTTTTTGAGTTCTTGTACGGCTGCTATTTCCTGGTGCTCAACTCTTTTAAAAAGGATAGCCTTTTTCGTTTCGTGGAATGTGTATCTTTCAAAAGAGCCTTTAAATAATTTTTGGTACATTTTCCGTCCACCATGGATTGCGATGGCGGATTTGGTACACCAGAGGGACCGCGAATGCCATTTTGGATTCCTTTTGTCTCAGGCAGGATATTTTTTATTCAGATTCATTTTTTTTTGAAATTCAAAATTAACGATTCTCATATTTCGATCATTGCAGCAAGATCACTGACCATAAATTCCAAATTTCGATTACCACAACGCACAGTGGTTCCACCAAAAACATCCAAAAATTTTAATGTTGTTTACTTTAAACTTTTAACTGTTACGCCCCGCAGTGCCTCCAAAGTGTTATATATTGCCAGAAAGGTTATTAAATGTTCTATTTAGCGCATGTTTATTATTTAATTTATTATTTTTTCAACATTAATCGTGAATAACTTCTGAAGGAAGAACTTTATTGAAAAATATTAAAACACCTTTTTTGTAGAACATTAAATTTTCTCTAAGAAACATATTTGCAATTTATCGTATATTGATTTGTTTGTTAATTAAAACAATTCAAAGTAAAAGAGCAAAATTAAAAATACATACCAGTTTCTCAAACTTGATTACTTGGAAATGGTTAGCCTGACAAAAATTTTCAAATTAACATTTTTTTAAGGAAATTAATTTCCTACAAAAATACGTGTCGTTGAATTTGTTTGACTCAAAATGGTTTAACAGTTTTAACGCTAAGGTAAGGTCTATGGAATAGAAAACACCATTGATAGATGTCTAGAAATGGTTCCTACGCATCAAAGTTAGTTTTTTGAAAAATTTATACGTACCTACCAATGTACATATATGTGCATAAACCTATATCTTGTACACAAAACACTTTTTGAAAAGACTTATTTAAAAAAAATTAACTTAATTTGAATACTTGGATAGCTAGTTGTTTCTGTGTTTTGCTAAGAGTTTAATTTTTACACAATATAGTACGAACATACTATTATAAGTTATGTAAACATATTTAGAATAAAAAATTTTGTTTCGGTAAGTGTAGAAAACATACCTCTTACAGGGTTTTTTCTAGTCTTAATAGCTAAACTGAAGTAAACCGATCTTGAACCCTTTTACCGACTTATCTCAAGACATTGAGATACATCAAAACTGATGGCAGTTTCGTAATCAGGGAGCCCAAATCATATTAGGAATAATAGTTTTTATATGTTATCAAGTGAGTAAGTAATTATGGCCGCCTTTGTTCGAGAGTGGAACTACTGTGCAACGTATTGTGTGACGTATCACAACTTCTTGCATCTAATAAAAGGCGCTCTGTCTGTCTCGATGCCTTACACTAAACGTAAAGCTCGACTTATGCCAGTGGATCAGCTAGTAAATAAATAACATAAATAGGGTGGCGCAACAGAGCCAGGAGCCCCTAGGCCTAGCGCATTTCTCACAACCATGCCTTGTGAGGGAATGGAGGGGACCTACAATTTTCTGCCGGTTCCGAACCGCTAATTGAGAAAGCACTTTTCATGGCAATGAATTTATTATCGGAGGACTTGTCAATTCCTCGCGAAAGGCGATACCCGTGGAAAAACATTTTTGCCTCTGCTGTGATTCGAACCTCGAACCTCTGGGTTAGCAGGTTTACATGCTAACCATCACGATCAGCTAGTATGTATATAAATATATGGGCCATACCAAGTCAAATCCTTGTTGACATGGAATGAAAGCTTGTTTTTTTTAAAAGTTTTCAAATCTTTTTACCATACATACCCTAAGAATTTCGTGTCTATGACTTTAACCCAAAAAAGCCAACTGGGACCAATTTTTCTCAAAACTTTCGTCCATTATTTAACTTTTAGTAACGATTGATTAGGTAAAAAGCCAGCATCAGTGGTGACCGTGGTGTAATGGTTAGCGTATTTGCCTCTCACGTGGGACGTTCAAGGTTCAAATCACAACAGAAGAGCAAAAAATGTTTTTCCAAGGGTATCACCTTTCGCGATAAATTGGCAAGTTTGCAATAGTGATTTCATTGCCATGAAAAGCGCTTCCTCGATTAATTTTGTTCGGAATCGGCAAAAAATTGTAGGTGCAGTTGTGTTACCCTATGTAGATATGTCTCGGTCAAAAACAATCATATCAGTATGCTAATATTTCTATTTCATTTTTACAAAGACATTCTAAAATTGAAGTTTTTGAACACATGCTAGTTTTAGTTTTGCGTAGTTGGCAAGCTTGTTTGCCCGAGCCCAAAAAAACCAATACTTGTTATTTTACGGATAAAACATAAATAAATAGGGTGGCGCAACAGAATGGACGGGACCTACAATTTGCTGCCGGTTCCGAACTGCTAATTGAGAAAGCGCTTTTCATGGCATGTTACGGATGTTACTCTAAATTTTCCGAGATCGATTCGACATGAGTAAGTATCGTTGCTTTTCAATTGATGGTGAGTTGGTATCAACGAATGATACAGTCATAGAGTAAAAGTATCGATTACTCAATGGTATCGTTTCATCCCTAATTCGGAATGAAATGTACAAAAACTTAATTGGTATTTTCAAACTTTGTCCTACCTTCTCTTTGAAATAAAGTCCTTAAAAACCAAAAAAGAGATCGATAATAATAAGCTACTGTCCAGTTAAGGAAACATCTATCGGTTTTTTTCTTTAGAAAAAATCATCAATCGAATACCTATGAGCTTTGCTTGTTAAATCCTTTAAATTGTTTTTTATTTTGATTTTTTAATAAATCTGTATAACGAACGAAATAAGATACTTTCCTATCTTCTGCAGCTTAATTCATCTCCTTGTGCTCGTTTATCTTGGTCGTCACTCCCTCTTCTCAACCTGAGAAGAGTTATTACCTATCCTGTGCAAGTTGTTTTCTATATTCATTATCATGTGGAAAATGTGGCTGCTCTATTGTTATTGTGTCAGAGGCAAATAGCGAAGCAGAATGCTGCATATAATATGTACGTCTGAAGTGGAAGTGCTAATGAATAATAAGAAGACAAAGGAATAGCGTTTTCGAGTATTGTGAGAACGAAATTGTCTTGGCCACATGCACAGTCCTTAGGTGTGAATTTGGATTTACGATGAATTCTTAACACAACGACGCTGACGGCGACGTGAAGTTTCTTTCCTTGAGGAAAACTTCATGAACTGCAGCAGCTTGTTGTTATGTTAGTCAAGATATTAACAACACTCATGTGAAATCTTAAGCAACTTTGAAAATTTGATTTGAAAGAACACATCCTTACGATGCTATTCTTCACGAAACGTGATTTCATCTCTTTAAATACCTAGTGCAATAAGGATCCTCGTTTTTGATGAAATAACAAGGTGATGTTTTTTTTTAAGCTCTTAATCATAGTGTGCGAATAAAATGAGGTTTGCTATGATTTACTTACGTTCTAATTTTTGCCGCAAACAAATGTATTCTAAACATCAATATAACCACTAAGACTACAACTAACCTTATTAACAGACACACACCTGCAGCTACATCTTGAACGTGTATAGTCCATCGTCGGTCGTTTGGTTTGCAAAATAACAACACGATACCCCGGGCAGCAACAACCAGTCTCTGAATAAAATTTATGCAAATTGATTTTGAACGCAATTAGTTGTTGGACGTTCTCGTTCTTTCTTGGGACTGAGAGGAACCTTTTTGCAGCTCACAAAATATACAACTACCATAATCATTTGTGTCCTTTGAATTCTGATATGGTCGTAATTTATCCAGGAAAGATGAAAAGACCAACTTCCTTCCATCGCCATCGTGTTGTTACAAATTTTCCTTCAAAGGAAAGTGATAGACAAATATGTATAATGCGGAAACAAGCCTTAGTCATACATAAACTACTAGGAGCTTGTCTTGAAATATTAGAGGACGGTCTTTAATTAAGCAAAAAAGTAAAGAGAGCAGTGCAATGGCATAGAAATGCCAGGTGTACGAAAAATTCAAACAAATTAAGGACTTTGGTCGAAAAATCATCCTTGGTAATTTGTAGTTGTCGAAAATTTGTTGTTGGCTCTGAAGTGATTAAGGAAAAGAGAATAATTGCGATGACAGCCAGAGGTGGAAATGGAAATCACGATGGAAAACGTACCTTAATTGGGGATTTTCAATGCTTTTGCATCACCACATCTACCCTGTGTGCGTTGGAATATCAAGCTTGGCTACTTTATTGTTCTTTAGGGCATAGAAAAGGTGTACAAAGTCCTTACAGTCATCAAGGGCGCAAGTACGAACCTCGAGCTTCACTAGATGCTATAACAGCCAAAATAAAGCGACCTGTTCGTTTTATGTGTTATCTGGAAAAGTAATAGAAGGAAATAGGCTACTATGCTATTCATCCTTCTTCATTTCGTTTTCTACATCTATTGCTAGAGATGGCGTTAAAGTTGTCAAACCATGGTCTTCCCACGAAGCTAGCAAAAGTCGATTTAGTGAAAAATTTCTTGTATATGGCAACACCACTCCCCAAACTCAACAATAAAAACCAGTTACTTTAAGCTCAAGATAAAATACTGATGTATAGCAACCAAAAGGACATTTCCTGCTTAAAATATTTCAGCAGGACACACAATAGCATCATTTAAAATCAGTGAAAAGGTGTATATAGGTGGTATACAATATCAACATACATATTATACTCCAACCACCAGTGGGTTAGGATGATAATTTTTTGGTGGGGAAAATGTTCTCCAAATTTATGAACTAATTATGCATTTTCTTTCAGTTTATTATTTATTAGACAAGGGTCAGCCTGTTTGGCAGGCCAACATTGATCATAAGTTTGTTTGCGTGAGAATAATGCGGACGGGGCTAATTATTTTTGTAGTTAAACTGAGGACAAATTAATGGCTATAAGAGGTTGTGAAAATTGCCTTCTAGCTAAGTAGAGATAAGAAAGACTTCAACAAAATGACAAAGTGTCAAAAGGATGCTTTGGACAAAACATACAAGATAAGATAAGTCACGACAGAGAGAATGTGTTTCTTTGAAATTAAACATAGTGGGCGATGGGCAAGGAATATTGAAAAAGGAACAAAGTTTTTTGGGGCTGCTTTTTTAAGATAATTTTTTTTTTCTTCTTTATGTTAGCATAGGTAAAATAAACACCGATACAAAACACAGAAAAAAATACTCAAGTTCCTGTAAAAGAAGAAAGAAATTTTTTGTGAGGAGGAATGGGGATAGGTAATTTACATTGCTATTTACAAGCGCTCTAGCTATATCTACTCTGGTCGTTTTCACAATAAATAAAAAAAAGTTGGGTCCCCAGTGCCCGATCTGATATTCTAGAGGTCAATGGTTTACGAAGAAGCCCACGTGAGGCAAGTTCCACCTTTACCCGGATTGTTAGTGGCATCCAAAAAATATTAACCCTTAACCGTTTTCAAAAATTAATGAATTGACTTAAAATCCAAGTATTCTTTTTAATGTTAAATTAAATTTAAACTTGTATAAGTACGGAATTTTATATTGCAAGGAACAGAGTACTCCGGAGGAGATTTGCGGCCTATTTCACCAAAACAAAATTTACAACCATAACCTGCACTTGAAGTTAACAGTTTCAAATTTGTACTCCAGATTTTTGTTACACCAACTATGTACTTGTACAGTTTGTTGATTCACGAACTAGAAGTACAAAATTGTAGAAAAGAACATATTGTAGATCAAAAATGTTCAAAATTCTTAATGTACGGTTAGACCGACAACAAGAACGACCTTCAAATTTCACAACTCGTATACCTTTAGAATGAAAGTGACCTAAATCAAAATTCTTTCAATTTCTGACTGGCCTAATATACCTACTTTTTGGAAGACTTTGCTCATCACTCCTAAATGCAATTTTTATTTAGGCCACTTTCATTCTAATTGCCCGCCACGTACCGAACGGCAAGGCTGCGGGCGGCAAAATCAGAGGAAAATTGGAAGAAAATTTTTGAGTTAAGAAGTTACTTTCATTCTAAGGGTGCGAACTGTTTCAATATAAAACATAAAATATTGTCCCAATACCATCTCTTTGGCTGTTATCCTTACGAAACAATCTTGTAAGAAAAATTATATGGAAACACTCACCTGTAAAATGTTCTTACGAACTGAACAAACTTTGTTAGTCTATTTTCTTTGCTGAAGCGGAAATTCACAAATAATTTCTATTGTAACAAGTTTGTTTTCAAATGCATTTTTCAACTTAGGACACAACTTTTTTCCTATCGAATGTAACCAAAAGACTGACACACTAAAATATCAGAAAAGCTATGGTTGTTTTTTGGCAAAGGAATTACAAAAAAAAGGGCACAGTCTAAGTGTGCTCAGTACAAAATCTTAAGGCTTACCTACTATTAGTATTCGGTCTTCATAATACATTTGGAGGTACAGTGTTGCCAACTAATACTATTAAAGTCGTTAAACCAGTTTCTTTAAGAAACCCACTTTTAATTTTTAACATTTTTTAAAACGTGTTTTCGAAAATTCAAAAATTCAAAATTGCAAGTCTTAAGCTTTTTGCCAAAATATAATTTCACGAAAAATTTATTTCTAAATTAAAATGTTTAAATGCTTATACGCAATCATTCACAATCTAAGGCCTCCAAGACATACAATTTCGTCAAAATCGAGTCAGAAAGTCGGTTTTAAAGAGAACGGTACTATGGGAGAGAGGAACCGTTTTTAGACTTCTTTTCATTAATAAATAAAAAAAATTTTTTACATCAACAGAAAAAAACGCAAAAATTTATCTCTTTAGCCCTGTTCACACTGTACAATTAGTTCGACAGACTTGGGCTTTAACGACCAATGCTTGATAGTGTGAACCCTTCACACGACCGCTTGTCCAACTTGTTGCATGGTTTTCAAATATTTTTGAAAATTTAGAAGTTGGACGGAGTGGAAGAGTATGTGACATAAAGTTGGACGACAAGCTTGATAAGTGTGAACGCAAACTACATCAGACCATTTTTTTTTTTTTTTTTTTATAAAAAAGAGGAGGCTTATATGCTAATCTGGAGAACTCAGACCTAATATCCTGTCCATTGTACTACCAGACTAGCAGCCTTTCTCTTTTTTTTTTTTGTGTTGCAGTAGCTGGAAATAAGTTGTTAGTAATTTCACATATATAACCTCAAGGGCGGCGTCCATATGAAACTGGGAGGCTGAAAGAAAAGTAGATGCCCAAGCGGGATTCGAACCCACGCATCCGGCGTATCTACTAAACACTCTACCACTGCACCACGGCCGCCCCTACACCAGACCATCCAACTTCCATCAAACGAAGTCTGTCCAACTAATTGTACTTACAGTGTGAACAGGGCTTTTCACAAAAAGTAATCGAAATCGTTAGAGCCGTTTTCGAGAAAAATAGATACTATCATAAAGGTTGTTACTTGTAAGGCAAAGACCCAATTCGAAAAACCCATTTGTAGGTTGCCCACAGACTCGCAAATCTTCAAGCGGTTCAGGCTGTAGATTCATATACAGACAGACAGAGAGGCAGGCATATTTATATTTTTTTCGTATTTTCTATCGTATCGTAGTGCCATGTTTTATTGTTATCTCAACTAAAAAATCAAGAACGTAGGTACTTGCTTCCAGAGCGCGTGACGTATGCGTGACGTTAAACAAACTCATAGCTTTACCAGCTTTATAAGCCATTTAGCTTTAACATTTTGTCTTTCTTAATTTTATCTAATTGGATGAGCGATTAACGTCTAATTAAATAGGTACTTTGTTAATTTTGCTTAAAGGCTCAAATCAAATTGCAGCTGTGGTTGCGACAAATTCAGCTGCCAAACTATATTCCTACGTGGCACTATGTGAAGAGACAACGCTGCATTTTCTAACTTGCAGTTGTTGCGACATCCTGTCCAAAATGCGTTCAACGGCGTTTCAGTCGCTACCGCAACTACAAAATCGCTTTGTAGTAGTTGAAAATATTACTTGTTGCAACAAAGAAACCAAACTGAAACACGAGTAGTTTGCGTTGGACGCTTTCCATTCAACTTTAGCCCTTCCTCGTAAGACTTTGTCTATTTTTTTTCCTCTTTAATTATGGAAACCGTCACGTCGGTCGCATGCAACTTGATTTGTATGCGATGGAATTTGGTTTTGAGTTAAAGGTATTCGACATTGCGGTGTATTAACAATAATAACTCTGTGCAGTGTGCACACTTTTTTAAGGACAGTAATTTAAGACTCTCCCAATCCAAACGATTTTGTAGCTGCGGCAGCGATATATTCAGCTTTCGAATTAGGTTAGATAAGGTGGATGTGGCTGTCAGCCAATGAGTACATTGCCTGACACACTTAGGCCGCAAGGGCCCATTGTGATACCACAGAGATCAGCAAGTTAATCACCTACTGATCTCATAAACCCGATGTAAGATTAACGAGTTGATCACCCATTAATCTTCCATTACGGGACTAGCCGGTAAATCATCTGCTAGTCGATCCACGCGGAACTTTTAATGTATTTCGAAAGACTTTTAGGGTCTATGTAAGCTAAGTCGCTAGTATCATCGAAGAAGAATTCACCGAGATGAGTTTTCCTCCTATGAAGTAGTGCAGGGCATGAGCAAAGAAGGTGTTGAACGGTTTCCTCCTGCTCTTCGTCCATACAGCTTCTGAAGAAATCATTGGAAAACACACCAAGTCTTTTGGCGTGTCTTCCTATTAGACAGTGTCCCGTTAGAACACCTATGGTAGACCCTAGATACAGGCGGTTCAGGGCTAACAAACTCTTTGAGCGTTTTGAGTCTACACACGCCAAACTTTTTTGGTTGTAAGGCAGTTGTTACTCTCAGTCCATCTAGTGTTCGTTATCTTCGAAGCGTCTTGTCTAAGTAGGATTTTACATGTAGCGATAGGTAAACCTATGTTGTTCCATTCTGAGACAAAAGTCCGCTTTGCTTTGGGAGATCTCTACGAGCGTTTGGTTCTCTTACTCTCCCCAATCGTTTTACATTTATTGTGGAAAATTTGTGGAAGATAGAAGTATCATCAACTATTCAATGGCATGGAAGCTCAATCAGCTTAATTGAAAACCCATCCATTCAAAAATAAATTAATTAATGTCTCCATTTAAATATTATAACGTTTATCTCTCTGTAAAGTGATTTTTCTGTTTGATATCTTCTTCAATTCTTTGCCCATGTAGTTTATTGCAGATAATGAAAATTGGTAAATTAACACAAAAAAGAGCATTTCCCATACACCCCATAAGTGACAATTACAGATACAAATACAAAAGAAAAAGTTTTATATTCCGTATTCTCTTCGGTTCTCGTAAAAACATCAAATACACATAACTTTCCATTTAACCCCCAATCCTTTTAGTTGATGCCATACTTTTTCAGAACACACATTTCGTTCGTTTTCGGTTTCGCTGGTGGTGTTGCTGCTATGTCTGATGGAGATGGTCCTATGCACTCTAGTACAACCTGTATTATAAGCAACCCTTCAGTAGGGTACACTACCGAGGAATAAACCCCACCCAAGACCTTGTAAACAACATTAAAATTCTTCACAGCACTTTGTTGCGGAATTATTGTAAATTTACGATTTAATAAACATGAGAGTAAAATCATTCTTTTTTTGGTTGCTTTTCTTGTTATTGTTGTTCTTTGGTGTTATCCTTAAAACTCTTGTTCTACGATGTCCTTAAGAAAGCAATAATGTCGAACGCATGGTAACTAACAATGCATGAGGAGACTGTGTTGAAATCTTAAAAATGTGAGGAGTTTTTCCTTTCTTTTTTTTTTGAGGGAGTTTAAGTGGATGATGAAGAGTGTTGGAACGCCAAAGCTAAAAGGTGAGGAGCTTTGTAGCACAATAACAATACAACAAATTTTCTCAGACATGGATAAGTAAGATACAGTGAAGTGGAAAAATCGAGAGCAGTTAATTTGAGAGAGAGAGCAATTTATTAGTGCTTGAGAGATTTTTAATGAGTATCTTTAGTTAAGCGTTAAACTTAACAAATGAGTAGAACACAAGGTATGTGTGATTATTTGTAAATGTTTGAATGTGACATTACCTACCAGCCAATCAAATCTAATGGGGGAATGATGAGGCTAAAGCCGTAATTGCTAAAAAGAACTCGACCTTCGAACCAGGGTCAAAGTGCCCCTATAGCTAAAAAGAGCACAACTCAAAGAAAAGAATAGGTACGGGGTGTATCTGGAGCTGGAAGAAATTTCTATCCATGCTACTGATGTAAATCAAGCTATTCAAGAAAAATAACGAAATCACAGTTTTTTCTAAAGCCACCCAAAGAAAGAGAAATACTCAGGAGACTCGTTTGACGAATGTCACTAGCGATGCTCAATTAAAGGTTCTTGTGAATGGTGAAACAATTGAGCACATTTGGCGACAGTAACACTAAACGAGAGGTTGACCTAACTTACCGGAAGTAACCAGCATTGAAAAGAAACCAGTGAGGAAATGTACTGAGCCCTTTTGTTTTTTTGTTGTTGTATTACTGTTATGTGATCAATTTAAATTTATATTTGCTGCAATTTTGAATCGGTTAAATGTAACCAAACTTATATAATTATTTGTCAATCGGGCAGACGGCAATGCCATGCTATATCTGATATTGTATATTATTAATTGTTTTTATAAAATATTGAATAAAAATCACTTAATCTATCTATCTACTGGGCCAGATGAGATACCATAAGAGTTTTGGAAGAAGATGGGAGGCATAGGATTTAGATGGCTCACGATTTTTATCTCCAAACATCAAGATAGGAGATAGTCTTCCCAAGCTGTGCAGAGAAGACAGCTTCTACCAACGTACTAAAAGAAGGAATATTAATAATATTAAGGAATATCACGAAGCTATGATAGTTACTTTTCGATCAAGCTGACGTTTCACACTTAGAAGATCGTTGACCTGGTGTCGGAAAAAGGATGGGAGAGATCGGTTTTGGATGTCTCTAGATTTTCATCTAAAATAAAATAAATAAATAGGGTGGCGCAACAGAGCCAGGAGCCCCTGGGCCTAGCGCATTTCTCACCACCATGCCTTGTAAGGGAAGGCAGGGGACCTACAATTTTCTGAAGGTTCCGAACGTCTAATTGAGAAGCCGCTTTTCATGGCAATGAATTTACTAACGGAGGACTTGCCAATTCCTCGCGAAAGGCGACACCCGTGGAAAAACATTTTTGCTTCTGCTGGGATTTGAACCTCGAACCTCTGGGTTAGCAGGTGGACATACTAACCATCACGCCACGGTTCATCTCCAAACTTATAAAGCCTGCCCAAGGTTTGCAGGAAAACACATTTTACCAATCTACAAGGAGAAGAGATGTTCAGAATAATTACCGTTCGATCAAACTGACGCGACGGCGCCGTTCCACATTTTAAAGATCGTTGATATTGGGTAGCCCCCTTGGGAAAAATCATTACGCAGGTTGATGACCAATTTTCGTCTAAAAATTATTACTCGATTAACATTGCTGGAACTTCAATTATTGGTTTCATTATTGGCAGATTAAATTAGCGAAAGAAGGAAATTGACGAATTGCGACTGAGCGCCTTGTGAGCTTGTGAAGCTTGGAGATGGCGAATGTTATACTGTTTTGTGTCCATCAAAGTATGCTTACATTTTGTTAGCCTTATTTATATTCTGCAATCTTTGTCTTATCTATAACTGCTTATTTCTTTCCTCAGTATCATCAATCGACGAATCCTTGTTTCCTATTTAAGTACGTTACTTTCTCAACTACACTGTGAAACATGTGATGCGTCCGATATAAGGATTTGTTCTAAAAAGGATTCTGTGGAAGTTGTTCACATTGTTAGAATTTAAAACATTACAAAGCAATCAATGTTTATACGTTGTTCACATCCACTCAACTGTTAAATTAAGGACATTGAAAAAATACAAAAATAAAAGGGGGAAACAGAACCAAACGATCCATTTGCATAACTAAATGCGAAACACTTTGTCTTTTCTAATTCTAATCTTTTGTGTAAGCTTAAAAGGTCAAATTGAATTTTCAAGTGTTTATACTGCCATTGACATCATAAAATAATACTTTATTCAAGGCAGAGAACCAAATCGAGTATCTTCAGCTGTAGTGAAAGAATAACATGAGAGTAATGGGCAATATCCCGACCCCCAGCCTCTAATAGAAACTCAAATGGGCTTTCCTGAATATCCATGTGTATGTACATTGTATGTATGTGTATGTGCGTATGATAGTATTTAAGTTCACACAAAAAAAATCATGAAGGAATGAAAAAGGATTATTTTACAGCATTACAATCGAATTGATTGTAGCCCACATTGCTTACCACAGAAAACTGACACAACGGCTAAGGATCTTAATTAATGTACAATCAATCTTATTCATTTGATGCATAAAAAGGGAGATTTTTTCAAATCATGTGCTTATCTCTGAGAAATTGCTTCCTCATTATTTGCTTTTGTTTTGCTGTCTTGTGGTAAGCTGGAGATCCGATTATATTGAAAGATTTGCAATTAAGTAACTTTGGAATTGGTGAATAGCATTTAAGAGCGATTTAAACGATTTGAGTAGGAAGAAAGTGGAAGCATTGTAGGAATATTTTGATATTTATTATATTGATATTATATATTATATATTATATTATATTGAATATTTTTTTTTAACAATGCCATGGAAAACATTGAATCACTTTAAGGAGATGATAAGTTTATATAATTTGAGATTTTGAAATTGGTGCCCGTGGCGTAATGGTTAGCATGTCTGCTTCTTACGTGAGAGGTTCGTGGTTCGAATAACAACAGAAACCCAAAAACATTTCTCCAATAGTTAAACGATTTAGTTTTAAGTTTACAAACAATCACTTGCATCATATCTAGTCTCTATATCGTTTTGATTTGCATTATACGAAGGTATAAAGTTCAGCGACATTTTGTGTCCATTATTGTAATATTTCTAGTCATATTGTAAGATAGGAAGGGAGAAAAGAAAAAAAAAAAAATATGAGAAGTAGGTACGTCGGGAGCAAACGTACCCCAAAATTTGCTTTACATTATCGTTACAAATAATAGTTTAAATATTACATAAATATTTTATATATATTTGCTTTGTCTGGCATACTTTTAAGCCGACTACATAATTACTTTAGTTATATACTTATATACATAAGGAACCTATGTTTCATAAGTCTCAATAAAATGAAATAAAAAAAAAAAAAAAAAAAAATTTCTCCAATAGTATCACATTTCACGAGCATTTGCTAGTAATTTCATTGGCATGAAAAGCGCTTTCTCGATTAGCTGTTCGGAATCGGCAGAAAATTGTAGGAAAATTGCATTCCCTCACAAGGCATGGTTGTGAGAAATACGGAACTCACCGTTCTTTTGCGCAACCATGTGTGTAGAGTGCTGGAATTATTTTTATTAAAACTTATGTTTGATGTTTTGGTGTAACTAACTGACCAGTTTACTTTTTGTAGTAGGTACGTGTACGTCTTTGCCAATCTTCAATTTTACTGCTTTTCTCAGCCCGAGTATAAAAACAACTGTGAACGTGAGTTTTCAAAGTTCGCTCTAAGAATCTTACCCCAGGAGCCTTTAACACAAAACTACAAGTACCTTATTGTAATAAAAGTTAATTATGACAAGTATAAAATCTTTCTGTTGCAAAAAGCTAAGAGTTTGCTTGTTCTTCTACAAGCGTAATGGATATTGTCCTGCAAGTGTATCTTTCCTTGTAGATTTGTAGCTTTGTGCTACAGCTCCCTGTGGCCTGTAACACAAAGCTACAAGTCAAGACCTACTTCAAGGACTATATGTCCGCTACAGTTGCAGAAGAGCAAGTAGACTTATAGCTTTGTGTTACAGAAATTTTTTACACGTGTCATAATTCACTTGTATTGCAAGTACTTGTAGTTTTGTGTTAGAGGCCCCAAGAGTACACTGAAAAACGTTCACTTTATCAAACTGTTTTTAAATCAACGACTTACTTACTTAAATTGGCTCATTGTTTGTAGATGGAATGGGAAAGGAGCTGGGTGGCAATGCAATCCATTCTGCAAACCATTTTGAAGTGTCATACAGTGGCGATCTTAAAACTTTTAAATCTTTGGGCACAACAGTTCGGGATAGGCTCAAACTTAGCACACTTTATTCAACTATTCCTGTGAGAAATAAATGGATGTGGGAATTTCCCATATTTTTTAGGTTGTGCATTTCTAACCCTGTTACTTAACTGAGGCGCTAGAGAAGAGTGCAACTGTTTGTTTAGCTTGAGAAGCGTGAAGGGTATTTTTATCATTTTGGTATTGAAAAACATTAGTTTTGCTTTCTTTGATTCAAAGTCCGCACTGGTTACTGGCTCCTTCCAAAACCTTCTCTTTGATTTATAGATTAAACAATAACAAAAAAATTTGGTTTTTTGTCCTGGAGTTGCAATTTGTTTAAAAATACAAAAACATGGCCGAAACGTAAACTTGGAGTTGAGGTTGATCTTCACGATCATTCAACATGCCTTTAAAGAAATTTATTTCTTTTTAGGTTTTGTACTACTTTTGATAACCCAAAGGAATTTTATTCTCCAGGTGGCAGTCGTAAAAGCGAAAATCCACTCGTAGTCTTCACTACGGCAGGGGCACGGATTCTGGAGGCCCCATCTGACATACAAACGCACACCTTTACTGGTGGATACACGCGAGTCGAAGGTACCGTAACCGATGACTCCTGCAGTTCTCTCCATGAAGCTATTCGTGGTTTGAGCTGGAAAGATGAAGAAGGCAGCTCGGAGGTCTTACCTCCAAAGCTAAATTCTCATCAGGGCTTAGCTGTTGGTCAGAGCGGTGCTATCACCGGACTAAGTGAAGCTGAACAAGTGGATCCCACTCCAACGATGGCATTCTCTGGAGAACAGCTTTCCAAGCGCCAACAGAAGCTGGAGAGAAGGCGAGCGGCAAAGGCTCAGTGCAAAGAGGACACCAGGGTGACCGAAGGCACTGAATTAAGTTGCAAACCTTTGGTGACGGTGGCGAAAAGGGACAGGTCGGAAGAGGTCTCACCCACCCATTCAGGACGGTCTCCTGTAACCGAAGTCACCCCAACTTCTGCAAACGCGAACAGGGTCATAAGGAAGAAGGTTTCCGGAAGCTCTGCAAATTGTCCTGTTGGTCTAACTAGAAAGTCGGTGAATGAAACTGAAGGAACAGGTCGCAAGGCTTGCGAATTCGGTCCACGGACACTGGCTGGAAGGGACGAAGCCGGCATGGTTATAACTCCTGGAGGTCCAACCGAAACGTTGGTGAATGAAACCGTGACTGCTAGTCAGTCTGGTCCACGGACACTGACCGGACGGGATAAAGCCTCGAAAGGAGCAATGATAATAAATCAAATTAACCTTCAACATTCTAAGGCTGCTACTGCACTCCTATGTAGCAGGCTTTCCGTGTTGAATACAAAAACTCATCTCATAGCAATCCAAGAGCCATGGGCCTGGAAGGGCCGAGTTCTTGGTCTTGGAGGGCTACGAGGGTTCAATATTCTCTATGACGAACGGTCTGACTTACCCCGGACCTGTCTCATCATACCGAGCTCTTTTGCAGCAACTAAACTTGATCACTTCTGTGGTCAAGACCTGGTTGCGGCTATCATAAACTACGAAACGAACGGTGAGTGGAAAACTTTCGTCGTTGCGTCAGTTTACTTTCCCTGGAACTCCATTCTACCCCCTCCCTCAAGACAGGTTGTGGATTTAGTGGAGTTTTGTGAAAACCGGAAGTTGGGGCTTATCATGTGCTGTGATGCTAACGCTCAAAACATAGTTTGGGGCAGCGTCAAGTGCAACATGAGAGGCAACCATCTTCTTAACTACATTCTGTCTTCTGACTTGAACATTAACAATGTTGGTAATACGCCAACTTTTGTTACGGCTATACGACAGGACGTAATTGACTTGACACTATCTAACAGATATGCCAAGGAGATTACCAACTGGAAAGTGTTGCTGGACGTGTCACTCTCAGACCACAGATACATTCAATTCCATGTAGCAAATGTGATTCCCACTCCTTTAGTTACAAGAAATCCCAGAAAAACTAACTGGACACTTTTCAACGATGAGCTCGGTAATTTCGTCAAAACTCTACCTAAGCTCTCAACATCACAAAAAGTGGAAGATGCAGTTCTAGAAGTGAATTGTGCCCTTACAAGTAGCTTCGAGCTGGCATGTCCAGCTAGACAATTACCTAGTAGATCTATGGTTCCGTGGTGGAACAATGAACTACAGAAACTTCGCAGGGAAACCAGAAGTATTCTGAATAGGTCCCTCAAGACCAAATCAGATGTCGACTGGAACCTGTATCGATCTAAACAGAAGGACTTTAAAAGGTTAATTCGAAGATCAAAGAATGCCTCTTATAAAGAATTCTGTGAAAGTATAGAAACACTCAGTGAAACTAGTCGACTTACTAAAGCCCTTAAAAGGAGCAAGGTAAACAAACTAGAAACGCTCAGGAAATCAGACGGTTCCTATACCGAGTCCAAAGCAGAGACACTCAGTCTTATGCTGGAAACTCATTTTCCAGGAAACCAGATATCAATCGGACCACAGCAATCTATTTCCCTTAGATCAGGTGAATCCGATAAATCCACTCGACTTAGCTGGTACACGTCATCGTTAGTTGTTACCGACGAAGCCATCAAATATGCCGTGGCATCTTTTGACAGTTTCAAGTCACCTGGCACTGACGGTGTTTACCCAGCTATGTTGCAGGAAAGTATAAACCTTTTGCTTCCTACTTTGAAAAATATTTTCACTGGTAGTTTAGCCCTAGCGTATATACCAACTTCATGGCAGAGTGTTAGAGTCGCCTTCATACCAAAAATTGGTAAACAAGACTACTCACTCGCCAAGAGCTTTAGACCCATCAGTCTTACCTCCTTTCTGCTTAAGACGCTAGAAAGAATGGTTGAGATTTACATTCGTAAAACCTCACTCCAATTACACCCTCTGTCTCAGATGCAACATGCTTACCAAAGAGGAAAATCTTGCGAGACCGCACTTCAAAATCTTGTTAGCAGGATTGAATGCGCGCTTGACAGGAAAGAATTTGCGGTAGGCATTTTCATCGACATTCAAGGTGCTTTTGACAATGCTAGCTTCGATGGTATGTGTAATGCTGCCAGTGAACACGGTGTGAACGAGTCATTAGTGTTGTGGATTAAAGCAATGCTAATGAAGAGAACCGTAATCGCTGAGGCGGACTGTGGACAATATGTTGCAACGGGAGTAAATAAGGGCTGCCCACAAGGTGGCGTTTTATCTCCTCTTCTGTGGTGCATGTTGATCGACTCTCTACTTGTAATGCTCAATGGTTCTAACGTTCATGCCCAAGCATATGCAGATGACGTCGCCGTGCTCTCGGTTGGCTCCAGCCTCCAAGCTGTCTGCTCCCGAGCACAGGCTGCGCTTTGTATGATTGACACCTGGTGTGTTAGAAACGGTCTCTCCGTCAATCCTCTTAAAACCGAGGTTGTCCTCTTCACAAGACGTAGAAAATTGACTGGTCTGACCCATCTTACGCTTAAAGGCGTCAACATCCCCTTTTCAAATGAAGTCAAGCATCTTGGAGTTATCCTGGATAACAAACTTCTTTGGTCGAAACATGTCGAGTCTAAAACTACAAAAGCACTGTCAGTTTTCTGGCAATGTAAAGGAGCTTTTGGCAAGACATGGGGTCTTTCACCGAAAAGGGTCCTTTGGATCTATACGGCTATGATAAGACCAATCATCTCCTATGCGTCAGTTGTTTGGTGGAATAAGCTCTCGCGTAAATACGTTATTGCCTCGTTTGCCAAACTTCAAAGAACAATTTGTCTGGGTGTTACGGGGGCCTTCCCCAGCACACCGGGTGCTGCTCTCGACGCACTGTTGAACCTTCCTCCCCTTGATACCTTCATCATGGGGTGTACTCTCAAGACCATTTCTCGTTTAAAACGATGTGGTCTCTGGCACAATTCGCACTGGAGCTTTGAGGAACTCGCAAGCAGCATATCTTTTGACCCACGTCTAATGGATATGCCGTCTGACACGATGATCCCAAGGCTCAAACTGCGTCAAAATTACTCAGTCAGCTTTCCTTCGGTTCAGGACTGGTTCGCTCCAGAATCTGAGCCTGGAAAGAACTGTTATCGTATCTTCACAGATGGCTCCAAAACCGACGAGGGTTCTGGTGCTGGTGCCTTTGTTGAGAACGACGACATACGACTGCACTCATCTTTGGGATCATACGCATCCGTTTTCCAAGCGGAGGCTTATGCTATCCTAATGGCCTTGAGCCACGTAACGAACAATGGATGGACGGGGAGAAGTATCTTTGTTTGCAGCGATAGCCAAGCTGTGCTTAAGGCCCTTCTCAACCCTCTAACCACTTCGAAAGTGATCCAGGAATGCAAGAGCTCTCTGAATGCGATCGGAAGATTAAATTCCTTGAGTCTCATTTGGGTTCCAGGCCATCACGGCATAACTGGAAATGAGATCGCCGATGAACTCGCTAGGCAGGGATCTCAGACAGCTTTCTCAGGACCTGAACCGTCGCTAGGTCTGCCAGCGTCCTCAGTGAGGGCTTCAATCAACGATTGGATCTGTGAAGAACACAACCGTAGATGGCATGCCTCCATTGGATGCAGACAAACCAAGCGTATGCTCCCCAACGTTAGTAAGAAGACTGCAACATTTTTGCTAGCTCGTAGCAGAAAAGACTGTAGGAATCTTATTGGCGTTGCCAGCGGGCACTTCTCTTTTGCCAAGCATTTAAACGTGTTAGGTTTAAGTGATACCACACTCTGTGAATCTTGTGGAGAAGATGAGGACACCGCAGAGCACTTCCTCTGTGAATGTCCTGCTTTTTCTCGCATGAGGTTACAGATACTCGGCGCAGACATGGTGAGAGCTGGTAACTTAGGCTCCTTACCATGGCAGCGTCTTTTGGCTTTTCTCCGAACATCTGGAAAGCTATAACAAATAGAAGGTTGCTATCTGGTAGTACAATGGACCGGTATTTAGGTCTGAGTGCTCCAGCTGGTATTTTAAAAAACCTCCAACAAAAAAAAAAAAAAAAAAAAAAAAAAAATGTGACTGCTAGAGCTTTCACTAAGTCAAGAAAGCATATTTAATTTTAAGAACATATCATTTTAGTAAATCATTTACTTTGTAGCCTTATAACTCGGCTGACTATTAAAAACAAAAAGCATGTGTCCCTATTTTACAACCAATACACAATCGTTGTACAAAATTCATCAAAATCGAATGGATTTTTCATTCTCACGTAGAAACCATGAGAACCTCTACCCAGTTTTTAACACTCTGATTTCCTTTGAAAAAGAAAATTGCTGCCAGACAATCAATTAGCACCTACAGTACTTTCACCTTTTTATTGGCCTGGATGCAGTATTTTGGCATCGCTGGAAAACATTACTTTGTCATTATCCTCAGATTAGGCTCAGCAGATAGCAACCACCCCAACTTCATTTTCTACATTTACCTACATATCCAACAGGCATTCAGTCGTTAGTCCTATAGATGGCGTGACGACTGGATTTTTTATTCGAGCTTTTTTTCTCATTCTTTTTTTTTGTCGTTTGTCCTGCACTGTAACCATAAACATGGTTTTTTCCTGCTCTTCTTTTGAAAAAGTACATGCAACTCCATTCTACATTTCACTGTTCACTTAAGCATAGTCATTCTGGTTCCGGGACAGTGATGTTGGCCATCTATATCTCGACTGAATATAGACTTTCACTGGCCAAAACGAAATGGTTGGTAGACTACGGCGACGGACAAACAGAAAAACTATAGCCGCCAATGGCGAGGACGATGTCGAACGACACCGGTGATTTATTACCAACCCCAAAACAATTTCAATTTTGCAATCCCTATCGTGTCCTTTTTCGGTTCAAATGACTTGAGGATTTAATTAAGGCATCCTCTCCATTCTATTTCACACCAAATGTTTTCCGAAAACAATATTAATTGAAGGATTCAGCATTGCTTGCAGATTTTTAAGTATTTTTCCTTTTCTACTCTCGTTTTCTATTTGTTGGTTCTTTCACATTATAACTCCAGCGTCCAACAAGTTTTATCACTTTGCCTTTAAAAGTCAGGAGACAACACCTTTAAAAAGGAAACATTTTGAGTGAATTTGTTTTGGGGATCAAACTTTTTGAATAGCCTGGCAAAGTTTGGTATGAGTTTGAGGGCGGTTCTTACAGCATTCTGATGGAGGGTGATAGAGAAATTGATTAGTTGCATAGTACATATTTGGCAAGTTAACAACGCATAAATTTATGATTGCGAGAGAAATCATTACGAAGTCTTATCAACGCATACGATTAAAAATCCTAGCACCTAAAATTCAATGAATGTGTTGCGCTAAAGAATTTGGCAATATAAATGGGTACCTACGAAGTACAATTGCTCACACTTACTTAGTCTAATCCCCCACACCTATCGTCGGGTCTTTGTTCTAGATTCCATGCTATCCTTTGACACTGATAAGTCTTTTCGAACAATTGCTTATCGTTGTGGGTAATGTTCATCCATTGAACTGAATCAGTAATAGGAAAGCATTTTTGTTTTACTATATTTATACTTTTTAACTTTTGACAGTACGTACATTATATTATTTGATATTTCGTTTGAATTTGCCCCAAGCACTTGATATGCCTACCCCAATGTCATTCAAGAATATCTATCCCAAAAAAAGTATCATAAATAAGTGAGTGACAACTCCATCTGTTTGCCTTTTTTTTCCTCCATAAATGGTCAAACTCACTTCAAAAGCTACTCAACCGAAACTCATAAAGATAATGGAATTGAAATGTTGTCAAATCATCCGTTCTCGGTCAGACACAACTGGCAGCAACGAGAAAAGTAACATGACCCACCCTTTATTGTGCTGTTATTATTGTAATGAACCGAATATTTTTTTTTCGACCGAATGAAAAAAGTATCTTCCAAAAAGTATTTTCAGTAAATAAGAAGCATTCTTTCATTATATTGAATAAGTACTTACACTCGATTTTGTTTATCTAAGTGACCTACCGTTGGACAAGGCAGCTTCTTTAATTTAAAGTAATGGGTTTTTGGAGCCATATGTGACACGGTCGTTTATATGTTATGTCTGTCTATTGTGACGTTTTGTCCAATTCGTCGATGTTCGAACAGACATAACTTCGAGGTAGTACAGGACTTCGTCTACCTAGGATCCGCTATAGACACGGAAAACAACATCAGTGCGGAGATCAAACGGAGAATAACTCTTGCCAACCGTTGCTTCTTTGGGTTAAGAAGGCAATTGAGAAAAAAAAAACCTCTCCAGAAAAACCAAGGTATAACCTTGTATAAGAATTTGATCATCCCAGTCCTGCTTTACGGCGTGGAAGCATGGACCTTATTGAAAGCGGATGAGGAAACCCTTGGAAACGAGCTGTATGAGCTGTACCGCGACATGGGCATAGCCAGAAGAGTACGCATCGCGAGGCTACGATGGTTGGGCCATGTAGAGCGGATAGATCCAAACGCCCCGGCTTGGCGGGTTTTCGAAAGCACATTGCAGGGAAATCGCGGAAGGGGAAGACCTCGTCTTAGGTGGCGCATTCAAGTGGATGAAGACCTCAACCGACTAAGAGTGCAAAACTGGAGAGAGCTCGCCCGAAATCGAAGTCGTTACAGAAGGATGTAGGTTGAGGCCCAGGTTCATCCCGAACGTAATGCCCACCTAAGTAAGTAAGTAGTGTGATACGGTCGGGGGCTGCGCAGGTATATAAGAGACGAAGATTTATCAGACTACATGGGTTATTCTATACTCTGTTCAGAAAAAATGTGCAATACTGGGAAAATTTGTAGCTCTCATTCGCAATCCCAGATATAAGTTTTCAAATAAAAGCTCAGCCGGGGTTGATGAGTCTCCACTCTGAATTGACAAACATTTTTAAAAATTTAGTGTAGGGCTACCGTGTGCTCACTAATTTTTACTTGCGATCATAGGTACTAGTGCAGAAAAATGGGCCCGAGTTGCAGAAACTTGTGGTTTCGTGTTAAGTTCAATATCAAGGTCTCAAAGTAAAATACAAGGTTTTTGTATAATTTTCGAGATCAAACTTTTCTCATTTTCATTAACGATCTACTGTCTGAAACTACTAATCCACTAAATTGTTTTGCCGACGACAGTACCCTCAGCTTTTCATATTCGTTCTTAAGTTCACATCCCTCCTCTTTGGACGTGAAACTAGGGCGGCAACGTATGTTAAATTCATTAAATTCCGATCTAGACACCACTGTCCAGTGGGGAATAAAAAACCGCGTAGAATTTAATGCTTCAAAAACTCAATGCTGTCTTTTGTCGTTGAAGCGAAACTTACCTCCCTTGCCAGTTGCCACTATCCATGAGTGGCTCTTGCATTGTTGAAACCGAACAGCTTTCAATCCTCGGTATGTGCATTACCAACCACCTCTTGTGGAATAACCATATACTTGACATTGCCAAAAACGCTGCAAAGTGCTTAGGCTTTCTTCGACTATGCAAGAAATTTTTTCCACCCAATGACCTCGCAGTCATCTACAAAACGTACATTCGTCCTAAGATGGAGTATAACTTTCATATTTGGGCAGGTGCTGCTTCACCTCACCTCAATCTTTCGGACAGTGTTTGGAGAAGGGCCTTTAAAATGATTGGAGATACGAACACCATTGAAACTTTCACGACACTCGAACATAGTCGTAATGTTTCTTATCTCTCCTTATTTTATCGTTTTTTTATAGACAGTGCTCTTATGAGATTGCCAGTTGCATTCCTCTCCTTTAAGAATTCAACCGTAATACTCGCGCTTCTAGGAATGCCCATCAGTTTACCCTTGAGTCCAATTTCGGACGTACTGCTAAATACAGAGATTCCTTCTTCAGCCGTACTACGCGAATGTGGAATGTATTGCCCAGAACTATTTTTCCCTCTCATTACAATCTTCAAAAACTTAACACTAATGAGCATCGGTATCTCCTTTCAAACTCTCTCCCTTTTTCCTAACGCTCGTACTGTGTTACTTAACATGTTACGATTAGTCACAACCCCTTGAGTGCGCGCAAATTATAAAGAAAAAAATAATAATTTTCGAAATAATTTCAAAATTCAAATTTTCTTAGTTAAACGCTGAAAATTTAATCAAAACCGTTGGACGTTGATTTGGAAAATTGGGAAACAGGGTCTTATTTTTTGAATCCAAAAATGTACCATGCCATACAATACGTAAGCAACGTTAAGTTAAGGAAGGCATTTTCGAATCTGAACATCGTCAGCATACATATCTACTTCAGTCTTTTTAAGGCAGGCAGGAAAACCATTAACATACATAAACAATAGTAATGGTCTTAAGATAGAACCATGAGGGACACCTCTTGCTTAATATAAGTAGTTCAGATACAGAATGATTTGCTGCAACTACTAAGAATCTGAAACTAAGATATGATCACTTTAGCTTGGTTAAAGAAATGGAGAAATTAAACTGCTTCAACAGTTTTTTTTAAACAAAACAGGATGGCTGACCATATTAAAGGCGAAGTCCGAAAGAATAAGAAAGGTTGTGTTGTCATTTTCAGAGTTTTGTCTTATTTGGTGCAGCTGTGCTTTGGACAAAAACCAGACTGGTTAATACGCAACAAATTGTGCTGGCTGAGGTATCTTCGTATTTGAGTGATATTATTATTTATTTATTTTTTCGCAAATTTTAGACAGAAAGAGGGGAATGGAAAATAGGTCGATAATCATTTTGATTTTTAATTTTTTTTAGACTTTTTTCATAATTTATTTTTACATCTTAAGAAATTTAACTGAAAACTAATATCTAACATGAAATTTAATCGATATCGTTAGTCGTTTTCGAGAAAAATAATTATTGTCATATAGGTTGTATGACAGGTACAGCTATTTCAAGGCCTAGAGACCCTATTCCAAAAACCAATCTGTAGGCTAACTAAGTGCGAATTTTGAAGATAATGGGTCAGGCGGTTCAGGTTGTAGATCCATAAAAAGACAGACAGACAGACATAATTGGGGGACCTACTTTTGCACGATTGGAAAGCTTGCTTTATAGTACAAATAATCTCAAGTAAACTAAAACTACCCGACCTATTTTTACCCCTCAAATGACTCGTTTAAGCTCGTGTTGCATGCATATAAACACGTCCAAGAAGATCATTAAACAAAACATTGTATGATAGAGAATATTTTTGAAGGAATGGATTTAAGAAGAATGTTGCTTCAGTAAGATAGTCTATGCGATCAGAAACCGAAACGAAACTCATTAATTAGCCAAACAGTCCTTAGCACATGCGCATTATTTCATATCCCCCAATTATATGGAAATTTCCTTTCTGCGGTTCATCTTTCAAATGTTTACTGGTGAAAACTAGAACTTTTAGAAAGCTTGTCATTGCAGCGACAATGAATAACAGATAAATTTCACGCATTTATGCTCTTGCTCTTCTCATCAAATTCGTTCCCTTGAGTTAATTGAACCAACATAAACTAAGGTATAGAGGGCTTTTCCAAATAGCCCTAAAATCTATTTTAATTTACTCATATCGGTTCAACGCCTTGAGTTCTACAAGCATTTCGACAAATACCTCTTATAAAATTAAAACAAGGGTGAGGTGTTGTTTTCTTTTTGTGAGTGTTGTGAGCACCTTTTCATGACACCATATAGTTACTAGGTTGATAATGTTCATGTTAAGACATTAATATATTTACAATTCACTTGTACCAATATGCCCTCCAACCTCAACAACAACAAGAACTCATCTATATAATTTCGATGTTTTCAAACTTCCTTTCAATTGAGTTACTCTTAGCTGGCTTTGCAATGAGATGAGTACATTATCATCAACTAATGCGAACTCGAGCACATGTTTAGGTTAAGAATCAGCTCACTATCAACGATATTTATTGTTCATTTTATTAACCGCTCAAGGACTCCCTCATTCTACGAGTAAAAAGTTAAATCTACTTAGCCGCACAATCTCAATTAATGTCGGTTTAATATTCCCGAAATATAATTTTACTTTTAGAATAAATCCGCTTGGGGCGAAGCGAGGTTGTCTGTTGCGCGACAATGTGCAAAGTTTCTTAATCAACTTTAGAAAGGCAAATGTGCAGAGCATGTGAAATTGTCATCATAGCTCGAGTAGGTTAGGTGCTATAGGTTTTCTATAAGGTTAACTTAATATAGGAACTGCGATATACTTTCTTCTTCAAACGTGACATGTACCCAACAACTTATTTGGTTGTCTCGTTTCCCGTTTGTTGGTATGGTATCTGCTTGTGTTGTTGTCTAAAGGGATGAGGCGCCAGAAACCAACATGGAAATTTATTTCCTCATGAAATAAACCGAAAATTTTCTCTTTTGGATGAGGCGATAAGCCTTGAGAGTGTTTGACATAGATGTAAATTTCATAAACTCTTTTGTAAATAAGACAGCAAATCTAATTAAAAATGTTTTGAGATAATAAATCGGGTTAGGGGAGAAGTATATCCTCGGGGTTCGAGAAGCGCAGATCATGTTTAGAGATATGTACGCGTTTTCTTTATTATTTTTCTAAGCTTGTGTATATAAAAAGATAAACAGTAGAAGGTAAATTCAAACAGATTTACTGTGTCTGTGTCAATTTTATTAAACACATAAGGTGAAAAGCGATTAGTGTAAGTGTTTAGCCGATTAGAGTAGATAGCAAGCTGTGGCATTAAAATATGCAATGATTTTTCTTGCATTCAGCAAGTAGAGTGAAGAATGAAAGCACTAAAAGGGGATAACCGTCAAATTTTGGTCTAGAAACATAATTCTAACAAATCACAAAAGTCTCTTAAGGGGCTATACCAATGTAGCCCATGATCAATTAGGCGACTTTCGGAAAAGAAAGTAGTCGACAGAATGTTTTGGAGTTTTGTGAACATAGTAAGGCTTATTTTCAGCAATATTCTAAGATATTTTTTTTTACAAAAACATTGAAAAATAACGGAGATATGTGCTGTCTTCGGAGGTGCCAGAAAGAAAGTTAAACAACGGCAGATTTGAATTCGACTGAAACAAAAAAGTTCAAAAAGCTTTTTAAAGTTGGATTTATTTCCCATACTTACGATTTTTGAAAAATATCAAAAATTGGCAAAATGGCGTGGTTTTGAAAAAAATTAGCAAAGTTTCAACACTGCCACTCAAAAACCATTCAAGATACGACTTTGCCACTTTCACAAACTATTTTTGAAGGTATAAACAATTTTTTTAAATAAGTGTTTTAACTGTTAAAAACTTTACTAATCTTTTCATTTATTAGATTAAAAAACACGTGGAATATCTCAACTAAAAAACTCATAAATTTTTTTTTTTAAATGTTGCACTGGTATAGCCACTTAAATTCTAAAAATAACTTCTTTTCCTCAGCATAGCTGGTGACCTTCTTTTGTAAATAGGGCAATGTTATCAATTTCTTCTTCTTCTTCAACTTCTTTAATTAGTTTTAATTGCGGTGCATCTGTTCGTTTTTAGTTTGGGGAGGGCAAGTTGGATCTGATTTACATATGTTAAGCGGTTGAGAGTTTTGATTGACTTAGTGCTATTGGTTCATAAGCGAGATCATCATACCTTAGCAACTGGCTGAAGAAACCTTTTCGGTATCGATAATGACATTACAATCTTTGGTGAGCTCTTCTATAAAAATGGCGCACCTCTTTTATGTTGAAATGTTTCTGCATCTGCTCGACTTCACGTTGTTTTAATTTTTTTCCGGGCAAATGAATGCAGAGCTTGAGAACCATTCTAATTTTTCTCTGAAGCCACAACCTTAAAGCCTAGGTATTGGCTAAATCTGCTAAAGTACATTCGGTGTTAAGCTTTTAAAACCTATAAAACTGCGTCAACAGTTGTGGTTGTTCTTCCTGTCACAAGGCCTTTTCGATTGCACATGCCTAACGTCAAAATACCTCAATAATCCTTCCTTGGATATTCGTATTCGAATATATGTATGTATAAGGTGGCGCAACATTGCGGGGAGCCCCGGAGCCTTGCTCCATGTGGAGGAATGGAGGGGACCTAACATTTTCTGCTGATTCCGCTATTCAGCTTATCGAGAATACGCTTTTAATGTATGCAATGCATTTACTTTTGGAAGACTTGCCAATTCCTCGTAAAAGATGATACCTGTGGAAAAAGTTTTTGTTTTGTTGGGATTCGACCCATGAACTTCCGGCGTAACAGGCAGACATGCTAACCATTACGCTACGGGCACCATATTCTTATTCGAAGATGGAAATATATGTATGTACATTGTACATATAATGAAGGTTGCTATTCGAGTACCTCCATTGTTTAGCAAATTTCTTTCAGTAATACAGGGTGGGCAATTTAAAACTCCCCACTTTTAAACGCGTCGTATACAAAAACTATAATACCTAGAAAGACGATTCAAAAAAGGAAATAAGGTACACACTATGCCACTTAATATCCGCTTTATTTTTTTAAAAATGACACCATTGAGATGGTGGCCACGGCAACGCTTGCACTCACGTAGCTTTTTACAAAAATTCGTCATTACATTACTTAATATTTCTCTCTTAATTTCGTTGATGTGACTCGTAATCGATGTTTTGAGGGCCTCGATGTCTCGCGGCTTGTCCGCATAAACCTTCTTTTTCAGGTTACCCCGTAAAAAAAATCGCATATATTGTTTATTGACATTTCCGTGTAAATCGAAGTGCGCTTCATCGCTAAAGAAAACGTCGTCCAAATCAAGTTCTTCTTCGACGAGCATATCCAAAAATCGAGTGCAAAATTCCAATCTTTTCGGATGGTCGGTGGGTAACAATTCTTGGGTGACTTGTAACTTGTACGGATGCATGTTTAAATCATCTTTAATGATTTTTCTTATAGTTGAAAGCGGAATGTTTAACGCGACGGACTGTTTACGCACTGAACGCGCAGGACTTCTCAACACAGCGCTACGAACTCGTTCAACAGTTTCAGGGGTTCTCACCGACCTACGGCGATTCCGAGTGCTCGATGTTGCCGTGGCCGAATTTCGAAAGTTTTTAACCCATAACAAAATTGTTTTGTGGTCGGGCGAGTTTTCATGACGCTTTAACTTGAACTCTCTTTTAAACGTGCGACGAACTAGAACCATTTTTTCATCATACCGAAAATACGCTTCCACGCAGAAAGCGCGATGTTTCGCGTTCCAGTAAACCATGTCGACTAACCAACAATATCTAACGAAAATGGCATAGTCTGGAGAAGCGCCCTGCAGTATTACCACCTTTGTAACTCGTCTAGTTTTTTTTCAGGACGCGTTTGAAAGTGGGGAGTTTTAAATTGCCCGTAGTAGTAGTGGTAGAAAAGTGTGGTTTTATTGCGATATAAGTAAAAATAGATGTATAATTACATAGTCCTTTGTTAGTAATTTTCACAAAAAGACATTGGCTTATGCCGTCAGCCGAAGAAAATTTGAAAAAAAAATTTATGAATCAAGAAATAATCTGATTTTTTTTTGCTTTTAATCTCTAAATTGTTCGCAAACGCTAAGCATACTTACTCTTTCAAATCTTATTCATTTGTTCATCTTTTCTTTTTCCAATGCTATGAGCATTGTGATCTTAAAGGTTTCCCACTTGTCTGCTTCGTAAGGGCCAGTTATAGCGATCAGAAAACGAATCAGGAAAAAGTTTTCAAATATATAAAAATTATTTTATTTGCGATTATACATACATAGGTACTATCAGGCAAGTTTTCAATCGTACAGAAAAAAAAATTGGGGATAACAATCAAACACGATGTTACGATGATAGAGAATACGAAAAAAGTGATTCTTGCAATTCTGTCTGTCTGTCCGTATATGGATGTTCAACCTCAACCAATGGACCGATTTTCTTAAAAATTTGCAGCTAGGCTCTATGGGGCAGCCTACAGAGGGGTTTTGGAATTATGTCTCTAGGTCTTGAAATAACGGTACCTGCCATACAACGGATATGATAATACATACTTATTTTGCACGAAAACGGCTCCAACGATTTCGATAAAATTTTTGTGAAAAGAATTAAATTAAGGTTGTGTTTCTTATGATGTTTAATTTTTTTTTGGAAAAAGGGGGAGAGTACGATAACTTTGGCGACAAAAAATAATAACGGTTTTCGGTGGAGGGGTTCAATACAGGCATTTGTAACTATGGGAGGGGGGGTCTATCTCCCCCCGTTTAGAAGGTAGGGGCTATTTTATAAAAATTGACTTAAAATCTAAAAAAAAAAATATTGTAGAACAACGGGAAAACTTACAGATACAATTTATTATGAAAGCCACAAATCTGCATTTTATAATAAAATTTAAATAAAGTGATTTCAATTTATAGTTTTTGAAATAACTGACTTCAAAGTCAAAATTTAGGAAAAAAAATTTGAAAAAATCACTTTGAGTATTATGTTTCTCGTGATTACAAATGCCAAAAATTTGATGTAGTTAGTTGCTTTAATAAATTTTTTATCAAACGCTGTAAACTACTTTTTTCTATGTCTTATAGTTTTTGAGATAATTGAAAAATGCGGAAAGTTGTTGCATACGGAAATTAATTGCATATAAGCACCAGTCTGATGAATTTTTATACTTTCCCTAGTCTATTTCCTAACATTATTGTAAATTCGTACGTATTTCCATAATTTTTTGAAAATATTGCATACTTCAATAGTTTTACTATTTTTCAATTATCTCAAAAACTATAAGACATAGAAAAAAGTAGTTTACAGCGTTTGAAAAAAAAAATTTAATAAAAATTTATTAAAGCAACTAACTACATAAAATTTTTTTTTATTGGCATTTGTAATCACGAGAAACATAATACTCAAAGATTTTTTCAAATTTTTTTTCAAAATTTTGACTTTGAAGTCAGTTATTTCAAAAACTATAAATTGAAATCACTTCATTTAACTCTTAAAAACTCTTTCAGCGTTTTTCACTTAAGACCTTAGGAATATTTAATTTATTTCTTTTAATAATATTTTTTGCGATTTAATTCAATTTTCATAATTAATGTGTAGCTGGCAACCCTTTACCACCAAATATATTATGAAGAGCAAATACTAAAATTTTATACTCAGCCTTAAAATCTTGATATCGTATTTAGCACACAATCGCCAATTTTTTCTTCCGATTTAAAACATATTCGTTCAGCGGAAGGATAAAACTAATTATCAGTCAAATCAGACATGAGCTAAGTGTCACGAAATAAGCACTAGTTGAAAAAAAAAAACGTTAGATTGCGGACCCTTTACTTTGTGGTGACATGCTGCATCAAATAACAATAATCATTCATGGTGCAACATGTTCTTCCTTATAGTGTCTCCTATGACCCATTTATCACACCTTATCGACCATGAGCTGACATTCTACAAAACGCAATAATACCTTACCACCAAAGCACACAAAAAAAAAATCACGAACGCGCAGCCAAAGACAAAAGTCAAATCTTAACAGCATTTGTGAAAGTAACTTTTCCAATATGTTCATAGCCATGTTAAAAATCCTAGCAAATTATCATAGAGGGCAATAAATTTACAACAGCAAAAAAAACGAATTGCTCCGCCACAAACTCCAAAGCGACTTGGCCTGACTGCAGAAGGATAAACTTTGGCACACAATAATCGGGCTATACGCAGATAAGCAACATAAAGTTTTGCCATATTAGTACATTAGACATCAAACGTGGTTGTAGCTGCTGGCTTGAGTTTTTCCTTTTTTGCGCTTTTTATGGCTTTTATCAATCTGTGGAGCTGTTCTAACTTTTATAACGAAAGTTATGTATGTAAATTGTACATAGGTGTCTACACACAGTCGTACATAGGTCTATGCTTTTGTAAGTATAAATGTGTTAAGCTACGATATATGGCAATGGTATACACGAAGCCGTTGGTATACACACTTTAAAATTGCACTTAAGCTGGCAATGGCACATTTTATGGTTTTCATGAGTTTTCAAGTTAAACATGTTTATTTTGTCGATATTGAGTCAAATCTAATTGAACTCCAATGTTAAGCGGGTTTTCAAGAATCTGGAAGGTAGTATAGCGCCGTGAGACGGGACACGCGCTTATGTGGGATCTTATTTTAATTCGATACCTTTTTTGGAACATTGTTAGTCGTCAAGAGCACTTTTAACTTACCTCAACTTATTTTAATTCGATACCTGGAACGTTGTTAGTCTTCAAGCGTACTTTTAACTTAGCATTATAACTAGGTACTGCCTACTTCAGAAAACTTGAGAAATAGTTTTAACGAATCAAAGTCTGAGCACTGATTTTCGAACTTATCCTTTAATTTTCATATTTGACTCAAAGAACGCTCCTCCGAAAACCAGAAAACCAAAAGGTGATTACCTAAATACCTAAACATTGTTTTAAATATTTTATAAAAATTGTATTACACTTCCACACCTGACAGTCAATCGATCATTCATTTTTGCCCTTGAAGGTTTTATTCAATAGAAAGTACAACATAGTTTTATCCTTTTCCAAACACAAGCACTTTTTGTGAAAATGCTTTCTATCATCGTTTTACTTTGGCCAAAATACATCTTTTGTCTTGAAAACGACTGTATGTATATATAATCCGATGAACCATCAACCCTTCACCTAATCCTCTTTAAATTTGAAACTTTTAATTACTTCGTTTTCAGATAAAACAGCAATCGATATTCGTGACCCTTCATCCTTTACATCAGACTGATGGCTGCCGGCTTGTGCCTGTCTGTTTATATTGTACCTATGTGAAAAGTTGTGTCAATTTATTGAAAGTGAACTCCTGTACCATAATGAAGATTAAAATTTGCTTCATGTATTCATGTGATGGAGGATTACCTGAATTTTACCTGTCAAAGCATTGTGTTGCCTTGCAACCGCCACCATTTTACCGCTCCATCTGCCATCAGCATTAGCAGCAGTACTACAACCCCCTTCAAGCTATCAGATCTTTGAACGAAAAGGAGCAAACGACAGCCTCTCTCCTTTTTTTCTCATTTTGGGCCGTTTTGTGTTATGATAGTCATAAATAAAGATGAAATCAAGCTGAAAAGTCGGTTTAACACTTGACTGCAATTGAGTGGGAGTGAACATTTTTGGAATTCTTCCGAATAATTAAAACATTAAGCCCTGGCAAGTGTTAGGGATAAATTAATTTATAAAACTTAATTAAGAAAAGCTTTCGCCGTAACTCTGCTGTGAGCTATTGAAGAATGATTGAGGTGTTTTCAGAACTGTCAGCGTTCAAAGTCTGTTAAATGTTTTGAGAAGTACATACATATGTATATTCGCTTGCGTATAGTTAGAGTAATTAGAGTGTTCGACCTATTTCAATGGAATTACAAGAGACACGGCCGGGGTCTTCGCAGCAAGTGGCTAAAGAGATTGCCAAGGATATGTCCAAAGCTAGAGTAAGGGTAAGCAAATGTCAGAGGGCAAGAATATGAAAGGCCAGGGCTTCGATAGAAAAAAGCATTCAAGCTGTGAGAACTCTATTACAAAAGCGTTTATTTCTACCACAAGACAAAGTACGATACAAATTTGTCAAATTTATTGCAATGGAGGATCAATTATATAAAAACGAACTACCAATCAATCTGATCACTACTTTTGCGTCTGGACGTTGGTTCTGTCTTTTGGAATTTTCGAGAAGGTTGATTTTGTGAAGTTAAATTTAACATTAGATTTTTTGACAAGTCGTTCTTGGTCTTTTGGCGCTCTTTGAACTGGCTGGGGCATTCTTAAGCGTGGATGAACTTCTAGTTCTTTTACTTGCTGTCTAGTAGATGAAGCTGAAGGACCCGGAGGGCTTAAGTGAATTGGACATTTTTTAGTGCGCGGTCTTAAATTACTGGGAGCTTTTTGTTTTCCTGTCGGCTGTTCTGGGTTACGAAATGTGAACCGTGAACTCAGCTGTGTGTAGGGCACTGCAAACGGACCTGCCTGTTCGTTGCCTTTGTTGAGCAGCTGCTTTTGTTTTTGTTGCTGCAAAGAATTTTGGTCTCTATTTATCATGGTACTTTGATCGGCTCTGTCTTCTGAGGGAACCATCAGGTGACCGAATGTCCCGGGCATTTTAAGTCGGCTTAAGAATGGTTTGCAGGCGACAGGACTACGATAGGGAGCAATCTGCTCATCAAATGGGGCATAATTTGGCATTGATTCAAAGGCATTTCTATGATTTCCTGATCTTTGAGTTGCTATATTTGATGATTCATGTTTAGAATAGCGATGACGGTTAGGCTGATTTGGCTGATGTTCTTGAAATAGTTGTCTAGGCGATATTGGTGTTTGTTGGAAGGAGGGGTATGAAACTTCATCTAAGTTTTCCACAGGTAAAGATAAATTTCGGGGGTCAAGGTATGGGAACTGTCTTCGTGTAGGTGTCCGCTGTCTTCCCCTTGATTGATGCATCGAGTGTTCGAAGGAAGACGGGAACTCTGGCTGACAAACACTATCCAACCGCTCGGAGTCCTCAATGTCTGGCAATGGCCTTAGTGTAGATGTGCGCTCTCTTCCTCCTGATAGATGCATCGAATGTTCGAAGGAAGACGGGAACTCCGGCTGACACACACTATCCAGCCGCTCGGAGTCCTCAATTTCTAGCAATGGCCTTCGTGTAGATGTGCGCTCTCTTCCTCTTGATAGATGCATCGAATGTTCGAAGGAAGACGGGAACTCCGGCTGACACACACTATCCAGCCGCTCGGAGTCCTCAATGTCTGGCAATGGCCTTCGTGTAGATGTGCACTCTCTTCCTCTTGATAGATGCATCGAATGTTCGAAGGAAGACGGGAACTCCGGCTGACAAACACTATCCAACCGCTCGGAGTCCTCAATGTCTGGCAATGGCCTTCGTGTAGATGTTCTATCTTTTCCCCTTGATTGATGCGCTGATTCTTCGAAGGAAGACGGGAACTCTGGCTGACACACACTGTCCAACCTCTCCGAGTCCTCAATGTTTGGCAATGGCCTTCGCGTAGGTGTCCGCTGTCTTCCCCTTGATTGATGCGTCGAGTGCTCGAAGGAAGACAGGAACTCTGGCTGACAAACACTATCCAACCGCTCAGAGTCCTCAATGTTTGGAAATGGCCTTCGTGTAGATGTCCGCTGTCTTCCCCTTGATTGATGCATCGAATGCTCGAAGGAAGACGGGAAATCCGGCTGACACACACTATCCAACCGCTCGGAGTCCTCAATGTCTGGCAATGGCCTTCGTGTAGATGTCCGCTGTCTTCCCCTTGATTGATGCATCGAGTGTTCGAAGGAAGACGGGAAATCCGGCTGACACACACTATCCAACCGCTCGGAGTCCTCAATGTCTGGCAATGGCCTTCGTGTAGATGTCTGCTGTCTTCCCCTTGATTGATGCATCGAGTGTTCGAAGGAAGACGGGAACTCTGGCTGGCAAACACTATCCAACCGCTCGGAGTCCTCAATTTCTGGCAATGGCCTTCGTGTAGATGTCCGCTGTCTTCCCCTTGATTGATGCATCGAATGTTCGAAGGAAGACGGGAACTCTGGCTGACACACACTATCCAACCGCTCGGAGTCTTCAATTTCTGGAAACGGTCTTCGCGTAGGTGTCCGCTGTCTTGCCCTTGATTGATGCATCGAGTGTTCGAAGGAAGACAGGAACTCTGGCTGACAAACACTGTCCAACCTCTCGGGGTCCTCAATGTTTGGCAATGGCCTTCGCGTAGGTGTCCGCTGTCTTCCCCTTGATTGATGCATCGAATGTTCGAAGGAAGACGGGAACTCCGGCTGACACACACTATCCAGCCGCTCGGAGTCCTCAATGTCTGGCAATGGCCTTCGTGTAGATGTTCTATCTTTTCCCCTTGATTGATGCGCTGATTCTTCAAAGGAAGACGGGAACTCTGGCTGACACACACTATCCAACCTCTCCGAGTCCTCAATGTTTGGCAATGGCCTTCGCGTAGGTGTCCGCTGTCTTCCCCTTGATTGATGCGTCGAGTGCTCGAAGGAAGACAGGAACTCTGGCTGACAAACACTATCCAACCGCTCGGAGTCCTCAATTTCTGGCAATGGCCTTCGTGTAGATGTCCGCTGTCTTCCCCTTGATTGATGCATCGAGTGTTCGAAGGAAGACGGGAAATCCGGCTGACACACACTATCCAACCGCTCGGAGTCCTCAATGTCTGGCAATGGCCTTCGTGTAGATGTCCGCTGTCTTCCCCTTGATTGATGCATCGAGTGTTCGAAGGAAGACGGGAAATCCGGCTGACACACACTTTCCAACCTCTCCGAGTCCTCAATGTTTGGCAACGGCCTTTGCGTAGGTGTCCGCTGTCTTCCCCTTGATTGATGCATCGAATGCTCGAAGGAAGACGGGAAATCCGGCTGACACACACTATCCAACCGCTCGGAGTCCTCAATGTCTGGCAATGGCCTTCGTGTAGATGTCCGCTGTCTTCCCCTTGATTGATGCATCGAGTGTTCGAAGGAAGACGGGAAATCCGGCTGACACACACTTTCCAACCTCTCAGAGTCCTCAATGTTTGGCAACGGCCTTTGCGTAGGTGTCCGCTGTCTTCCCCTTGATTGATGCATCGAATGCTCGAAGGAAGACGGGAAATCCGGCTGACACACACTATCCAACCTCTCCGAGTCCTCAATGTTTGGCAATGGCCTTCGCGTAGATGTCCGCTGTCTTCCCCTTGATTGATGCATCGAATGCTCGAAGGAAGACGGGAGATCCGGCTGACACACGCTATCCAACTGCTCGGAGTCCTCAATGTCTGGCAATGGCCTTCGTGTAGATGTCCGCTGTCTTCCCCTTGATTGATGCATCGAGTGTTGGAAGGAAGACAGGAAATCCGGCTGACACACACTTTCCAACCTCTCAGAGTCCTCAATGTTTGGCAACGGCCTTTGCGTAGGTGTCCGCTGTCTTCCCCTTGATTGATGCATCGAGTGCTCGAAGGAAGACGGGAAATCCGGCTGACACACACTATCCAACCGCTCGGAGTCCTCAATGTCTGGCAATGGCCTTCGTGTAGATGTGCGCTCTCTTCCTCTTGATAGATGCATCGAGTTTTCAAAGTAAGACGGGAACTCTGGCTGACAAACACTGTCCAACCGCTCGGAGTCCTCAATTTCTGGCAAAGACTTTCGCGTAGGTCTCCGCTCTCTTCCACTTGATTGATGCATCGAGTGTTCGAAGGAAGACGGGAACTCTGGCTGACACACACTATCCAACCTCTCCGAGTCCTCAATGTTTGGCAATGGCCTTCGCGTAGGTATCCGCTGTTTTCCCCTTGATTGATGCATCGAGTGTTCGAAGGAAGACGGGAACTCTGGCTGACACACACTATCCAACCTCTCCGAGTCCTCAATGTTTGACAATGGCCTTCGCGTAGGTGTCCGCTGTCTTCCCCTTGATTGATGCGTCGAGTGTTCGAAGGAAGACAGGAACTCTGACTGACAAACACTATCCATCCGCTCGGAGTCCTCAATGTCTGGCAATGGCCTTCGTGTAGATGTTCTATCTTTTCCCCTTGATTGATGCGCTGATTCTTCGAAGGAAGATGGAAACTCTGGCTGACGAACACTATCCAACCTCTCGGAGTCTTCAATTTCTGGAAACGGTCTTCGCGTAGGTGTCCGCTGTCTTGCCCTTGATTGATGCATCGAGTGTTCGAAGGAAGACAGGAACTCTGGCTGACAAACACTGTCCAACCTCTCGGAGTCCTCAATGTTTGGCAATGGCCTTCGCGTAGGTGTCCGCTGTCTTCCCCTTGATTGATGCATCGAGTGTTCGAAGGAAGACGGGAACTCTGGCTGGCAAACACTATCCAACCGCTCGGAGTCCTCAATGTCTGGCAATGGCCTTCGTGTAGATGTTCTATCGTTTCCCCTTGATTGATGCGCTGATTCTTCGAAGGAAGACGGGAACTCTGGCTGTAACACACTATCCAACCTCTCCGAGTCCTCAATGTTTGGAAATGGCCTTCGCGTAGGTGTCCGCTGTCTTCCCCTTGATTGATGCATCGAGTGTTCGAATGAAGACGGGAAATCCGGCTGACACACACTTTCCAACCTCTCCGAGTCCTCAATGTTTGGCAACGGCCTTCGCGTAGGTGTTCGCTGTCTTCCCCTTGATTGATGCATCGAGTGCTCGAAGGAAGACGGGAACTCTGGCTGACACACACTATCCAACCTCTCCGAGTCCTCAATGTTTGGCAACAGCCTTCGCGTAGGTGTCCGCTCTCTTCCTCTTGATAGATGCGTCGAGTGTTCGAAGGAAGAAGGGAACTCTGGCTGACAAATACTATCCAACCGCTCGGAGTCCTCAATGTCTGGCAATGGTCTTCGTGTAGATGTTCTATCTTTTCCCCTCGATTGATGCATCGAGTGTTCGAATGAAGACGGGAACTCCGGTTGACAAACACTGTCCAACCTCTCAGAGTCGTCAATGTTTGGTAATGGCCTTCGCGTAGGTGTCCGCTCTCTTCCTCCTGATTGCTGTGTCGATTGTTCGAAGGAAGACGGAAACTCTGGCTGACAAACACTATCCAGCCTCTCGGAGTCCTCAATGTTTTGCAACGGCCTTGGTGTAAATGTGCGCTCGTTTCCTCTTGATTGGTAAGTTGAGTTATCGAAGGAAGACGGGAACTCTGGCTGACAAACGTTGTCCAGCTTTTCGGAGTTTTCAATATGTGAAAATGGGCTTCGTATTGGTGTTTGCCTTCTATCATTTGAGCATTGGGTTGAATGCTCGAAGTAACATGGATACTGTGGCTGACAAATATCGTTCAACTTTTCTGAGTTTTCCATACGCGGTATAGATTTTGTCATTTGGGTATTTCTTCTTCCTTGTGAGAACTTTGGTTGCTCAACATTATCTACCCTCCGTGTTGCAGAAGGTCTTAAGTCATTTGCATACTGTTTACGCTGATGAGATGTTCTTTTTTGTTGGCTATGACATAGGCTGTTGTGCGGAAAAGTTGGTTCGGATACATTCTGTAGGTCTTCTCCTGTTAAATCATTTGAAATGTCTACTGGAATCCGTCGTGGATTTATCGGTCCGTGCTTTGGTCGTGTTTGCGTTAACTCATATGGCGGTATTGGTGAGTATCCCTGGAATGTCTCGAAGGTGGGTTCTGTTACATCTATCAAGTTCTCATCTGGCTCAGGCATTTGTTCTATATTTACATCTTTTTGTTCGAAAACCTCTTTTGTAACCTCCCGAGTATCGCCACGAATGGTTGTGTTTGTTTCCATTTTCAAAACTTTGTGGTGAACTAAGTTTTCATCCTTACTTTTAAAAACTGACTTTGGATCAATCACTTGGTTCTCGTTAAACAATTCTTCATGGTTCATCTTTCCTGGTGACAGTATACCCAAAGTATCATTCAAGTCTTCATAAGTAAGCTCATCAAATGGTTCTTCTAAGGAAATTCTCTCATATTGTACATCTTCAGGTTCCACCTCTATCTGCGACTCGATCTGCTCTACTGGCTTCTGATTCATACGTTCACGAAGTTTTTCTAAGCGAGCACAAAGTTGTTCTCTTGGAAAACAGTCTTCATTCCTAGGAGTTCGAGGTACCCTTCCAGCCATAGCATTATCTAAAGAATTAATAACATCATCAGTCAGTCTTGGTGGCATTGAGCTCCTCTGAGACAGTTGAGTACTCTGAGAATGATCGTCTGAAATTGGAATGATCAAAATAAAGCCAAATATATTTTGTTTTGAAAAACAAACATTCCGGGTTTTGAAATACTCGTCTAGGAGAGCGAAACTGTTCGTTCTGCGATAGACCGAATTCTTCAATTTCATAAGATCTTTTTGGGTCTTCTCCTCCAAATATTTTAGGAGTTCCTTTTGCGAACAGAGAAACTCATTTAAATTTTATAAATTTTTTCAAGACATCTTACTTGGTTTATCCATAACTGACTCGAGATTGCTTTGGAAACCGGAATACCTTGTGCGAGGGTTGAAGGAGTTCCTAAATAGAGTTTGGTCAGTCTGACGTTCATCACAAACTGCAAAATCAACAGCTTGAGTTCCAACTTGTCCAACGCAACGAGGAATATCAATTGAAGAATTTTGAGATCTAAAATTATTAACATTCATTCAGACATGTCTACATTTTCGCAATCACTCAGAGGGATACAGAGAATTAAATGACAAAACTTCTTTTGGTTTAAAAAAACAATTTAGTAACAAAATCTTTCGAAGAAACTTACATACCTATATATTTAAACAAAAATAGTTTTTGAACATCCAGACCAACTTGTCCGAATAATTTGTGGATAATGCACACAAGCACGACCGCGACACTGTGATTTGTCTATAAGACGCGCCACAACCCACAATACCAAATATGTATGTAACTTCCAATCAATGAATTGATCACTTTGCGATCAGTCAGAGATTTAAAAGCAGTCTTTAAAGCAGAAGAGGTTCAAATATGAGACAGGCAAATGACCAACATCTAATAGCTGCTACCGTGAGATGTTGGACAGAGCTCCAGTTCGAATATGCCAAAAAGAATACCCGAATGCTTAAGTTTAATAACGAAAGATTGGAGCTTGGAGGATCTCGCAGCTCGTCTAATGTCGAATTCCTTTCAAAAAAAAAATCGACTGCAGTCAATTTTTTTTTCAAAGGAATTCATTTAGGAGGAAAATAAATCGACTGCAGTCTTTTTTGGGATGGATTTGCACACAGATTTTCACACACACAACAATTTTGACAGATCGAAAACGGCAAACAAAAACATCAGCATATGAAAAAAATTAAAGGAAAGAGAATTGTTTTGTATTTAGTTGTGAATTTGGAAAACATTTGGTGAAAAAAAAATATAAAAATTGGGTGCTTAACAATATGAATGTAATTGTTTTGTTTCATGGTACTTGTTTTTCTTCACTAGTCAGTTGGACACACATACATTCATAAAAAAGAAAATCGCTACTTTTTTAATTACCTAAATACCCAAAAAAGAATCGAATTTAGTAGCGACTGCAGTCGACTGCAAATTGGTGAAAGGAAATCGACATAAGACTAGGGGACGATTATGTTTCGCAAAAACTAAGAGCAATATACTTAAAGCAATAGATAAAACAATGGACAATGGAAATTTTTTATTGCAGCGTGAAAAATGTGTTTATATCCGTTTCCGACAGCATAGTCGGAAGAAATAGTGCATTGCTTTTCTCAACAAAACCGGGCAAAAGTATCGAAAAAAGAAAACACACTTTCGCATTTTCTTTCACTCGGTTCTGCGTATCGCATGAAGATAAGAAAAGGAACAGCGTGCGACAGGATAAACGTGAAAATGTCAACGTATCAGCAACAAGAGATTCGTCTATTTTGAATTACAAAAGAGCTCGCAGATGTTGACAGCTCTTAGCATAACCTTAGAAAAGACACAGATGGTTCTGTTATGTCGATTTCCTTTCACCAATTTGCAGTCGACTGCAGTCGCTACTAAATTCGATTCTTTTTTGGGTATTTAGGAAATTGAAAAAGTAGCGATTTTCTTTTTTATGAATGTGTGTGTGTCCAACTGACTGATGAAGCAAAACAAGCACCAAAGAACAAAACAATTACATTCATATTGTTAGGAACACAATTTTTATATTTTTTTTCACCAAATGTTTTCCAAATTCACAACTAAAATACAAAAAAATTCTCTTTCCTTCAATTTTTTTCATATGCTGATGTTTTTGTTTGCCGTTTTCGATCTGTCAAAATTGTTGTGTGTGTGAAAATCTGTGTGCAAATCCGTCCCAAAAAAGAGATCGACGGCAAGTCGATTTTTTTCCTCCTAAATGAATTCCTTTCAAAAAAAAAGTCGATTTTTTTTTTGAAAGGAATTCGACATTAGTTACTTTCGGATTAGCAGCAACCAAAAAAGTAGAATGAGCTTTTTTCTGCAGTTTGAAGTCGTGTTGTTGCCAGTAAGGTTAACCAAGCACCCAATGTTTTGTCCCAAGTAACCAATTCCTGATTACGCGCTTTGTTCCATGCATAGTAAAGAAGAAAAACATATCTAAAGGTATGCGAGAATTTCCGGATACCCTTCTACTCTAATGATCAGCTGATAGAATATTCAATTCTGTTTCTTTTTAGTACGGCTTTTTAATTTTGGTGTGCATTTCTTTTAGAATTAAAGTCACTGAAGTTGTATGGGAGTTCAGAAGAGCAAATTCCAATCGTTTAGCAACGATACCTTGGCTGTTTTTTTGTTTTTAAAACTTGAATTTTAATATTTTACACCTTATATGTTTGTCCGTTGAAGCCCTAGGAACGCCCTGGGGTCAAAAAAGCGTCTTTTGAGAAACCTAAAGTCGCCCTGAATGTCAAACTGAGTGTTTTTTGAGCCCAAGAATTGACCTAGGTTTTCCCTCACTCGCCCTAGGTTTTTGCTGTGGCGATTTGAGGGCTGTCAAATTGCATGTGTTTTTATTCAAATGACAGGGATGTGTGGTGATTTTGTGGCTAAGAGTTTTTTTAGGACTGGAAAACCCAGGTTTTTTTGACAACTTATAGGGTTGTCAAGAAAACCTGGGTCAACCCTAGGCAATGTTCAACGAACAAACCATAAGTCGGCAGCAATCTGAAAAAGATACCTAAATCGTTGAAGAAGGTATCTAAGATACGGGTATCTGTGATACCCTATCCAATAGGTTCTTGAACGTGCCCATTATAATCGCAATCAAAGCGTTGAAAAACAAAAAAACGGTTGAATTTGACGATATCTTCAATAAACTCTGGATGGGTTCAAGAATCTATCCCAGATAGACAGGTAAACAACAACAAAAAGCTATCCGGGCACGATTATTCAATGATAATCAAAAAAATGTATTTTATTTTATTTTTCTGTTTGAAAAAACATTAAGTAATGGTCTACACACATTCCTTGAATTGCGATCTATGAACAAAAAAAAAGAAGAGTATTTTTTATTCAGTATTCGTTTTACAAACTAAGAAAATATGACTATTTCCAGTAGCTCACATTCAAACTATTGGTTTTAGGAAAACTTTCCGTAGTTTGAAAAGTATTTTGGAATTCCATGATAGGAAAAAAGTCGTCAGTACTTTAAGTTGAAAAATGCATTTGAAAAAAATGTTAAAGGGCGTCTGGCAAGCAGAAGGCTGTAAAAAATCGTCTGGGACACACTTTTTTGAAATCAGGGGAACTTTTCGCATCTTTTAGTGTACCATTTTCTTGGTTACATATACACACTTTTTTGTAATCAGGAAAATTTTTCTGAATTTTTGACGTATCATTCATGTGGCTATCACTTCGACCTCAAAATTTAAAAAACTGCCATTTTCGAACGACTACCCCTGTTCGGCTAAAAAAAACCTGCCAGACGGTTGAATTTGATATAATAGGTTCGTCCGTTGAACTTTCCCCAGTGTTGACACAGGTTTTCTTGACAACCCTATGAGTTGTCAAAAAACCTGGGTTTTCCTGGCCTCAAAAAACGCTAAACCACAAATCACCACACATCACTGTCATTAAAAAAAAAGTATATGCCATTTGACAGCACTCAGCTTGCCACAGCATAAACCTGTGGTGAGTTGAGGGAAAACCTAGGTCAACCCTAGGGCTCAAAAAACACTCAATTTGACATTCAGGGCAATTTTAGGATTCTCAAAAAACGATTTGTGGCGACCCCAGGGCGATCCTAGGGCTTCAACGAACAAACATAATGGAGTGTACATATACAGACACATGTGCATGAAATTTGGTTATCACTCCACTCCAAAAATTTGTTCCAGCTCTTTATCTAATAGGATTGACAAACAAAACTGGGCCAATCCTGAGTAAAGTTCAACGAACAAAAATATTGTAAATAGAGTGTGGTTGTTGTATAACGAGTGTGAAATTAAAATAAAAGCACTAAAAATAGATTTGTTCGTTGAAGCCACGGGTTTGCCATGTGGTAGCAACAAATCGTTTTTTGAAAACGATTGTCATAGCTGTGTGGTTTTTGCTCCCAACTGGGTTTTGCCCTCAACTCCTAAAATATCCCTAGGTTTTGCTGAGGGGAGTTCAGGTGACAGGGCTATAGTTTAAAAATGAAATGGGCCACAGAGTTTATTTATTTATTTAAGAATTTGTTTATACTTCTTAAAGTATTTTTCATCGTCTTCAAAAACCAAAATTTATCCATGAGAAATGCAAGAAACACCGACATTTATCGCGAGAATACAAAGCAAAAGACTAAACTGACTTCATTATGGGGAGCTGACAAAGAAATTGAAAAAATTAAAAAAGCCGGTACGAAATTAAACTTGCTTCATAACAAAGTTCTAAAATAGTTATATGGAATTTATAGCAATGTCATGAACAGTAGCGACATCCAATAGCCATCTATATTTCTGCTGCCATACTAACAACTAAATAAGAAAAGTGTAATTATGGCGGAAAAACGCATAGATGCATGACTAGTACCGCTACTGTTCATGGGATTACTATATAAATTCTATATGCAATGGTGTGAATCTCATTTTGTTGGATCCTTAAACTAGACATGCAATACATTAAGGCATTGCAAAAAGATTGCACGAAAAAGGATTTAATCGAATCAGGGGTGGAATTGCTGCATCAGTAATCGAGTCAAGAATAGGAATGTGCATATTGTATGTAAGTCGTTTGAATCGTTTTGTGGCTTTGTTGTTAATTCTATTTGTTTAACTAAATGCTTAAAAGCCTTGAATGTATACCATGTTCAAAGTTGCAATTTTTCTCAAAATAAATTTCTTGTATATAATATGTTAATTACAACAAAATCAAATTCCATACTCTGTTTGATTGAGCTCATCCCATTCCCCACGTTGTCTCCAACAATCGATTGATTCCTTATCAATGGCTCCACCTTCTAAGTTACTCCAATTTTCAATGGGTTCACCTGAACGTGCATAATAACAATGCTGACCAGTGCACGGATCATCGCGGTGTGTAACTAATTCTCGACGATTGCCAGAAACAGCATAAGCAACCTTAGTAGACTTACAATCGTTTTGTTTTGATTGAAGCATTTTTGCGAAGTCTTGAATATTATATGAGTTCCAGTCGTGTTCAATAAATTTTTTATCTTCGGTCGGTGGATCTTCAAATGGGAGAATGGTAAAGCAACTCTGATCAATTGCCAAAAGAAGCAGTTTCAGTGCATGCAATCGAAGAATTTTATCTTCTTCTATCGTCACTGGTGTCGTTTCAATTTTTTTTATCCACTGACAAGCTCTCGTTCGGTCTAAAAACATGTCCCACAAAATCAAGTCTTTTTTTTAAGATATTAATTATTAGGAAAAGAAATATTTTACCACTATCGATCAATGTTAATGCTTGCTTTTTGGCTTGATTCAGATACAACTGAAATAATTTATCCAAATGCATCTATGCTCTCAGTTTAATGATGTAGTCCGATGCAGGGACAGATAATTTTTTTAACAGAGGAAGACATTTAAAACAAGGCCTTTTTTTATCAAACAATGAAAAAGAAATGATTTGAGAAGCAAAGAAAAAATGAAAATCATTAAGAACCTGTGCTACAAGTGGAAATGTAATAAAATAAATAGGGTGGCGCAACAGAGCGAGGAGCCCCTGGGCCTAGTGCATTTCTCACAACCATGCCTTGTGAGGGAATGGAGGGGACCTACAATTTTCTGCCGGTTCCGAACGGCTAATCGAGAAAGCGCTTTTCATGGCAATGAATACTAACGGAGGACTTGCCAATTCCTCGCGAAAGGCGATACCCGTGGAAAAAACATTTTTGCCTCTGTTGGGATTCGAACTCGAACCTCTGGATTAACAGGCGGACATGCTATCCATTACACCACGGGTACCAAATGTAATGATCAAATGATAAAAATAAAAAATGTATTGGTTGGCACGTGAGGAATAGAGGGGACCCACAACTGTTTGCGATTCCAAACAGCTAATTGAGATAGCGCTTTTCGCGGCAATGAAATTACTATCGAAGAACTTGCCAATTCCTCTCGAAAACCGATACCCGCGGTTTGTTTTCTGTTGGGATTGAAACCTTGAACCTGACACGTAAAAGGCAAACATCCTAACCACTACGCCACAAGCAAAACGGGTAAAGGGATGAACGGGGACTCGAGTCTAACGCATTTCTCTAAATTATAACTTTTGAAGGAATGGAAGAGACCTACATTTTTTGACAATTCTAAAGGGGTGATCGAGAAAGCGCTTTTCAAGGCATGAAATTGTTATCGGAGATATTGCCATTTCCTCGCAAAAGGCAAACCTGCTAATTACTATGCCACGGCCACCACGAAAACCAAAGAGACAGAAGCTAAAATAAGCATACCAAACCAGATTTTGGCCAACGAAACCCATTCGCCTAGAATTCCATAATCAGGTCTACAGAACTTTAACACAATAGATCAAGTTTTTGTTTTTGTTTGCCTTTATTAAAACCATCGCTCAATTTATCATTGCTTTTTATTATTCTTTCTTTAAAATTTAAAATAAGGACCTAAAAAATGTGAAAATGTTCTTGTACATAATAATTGTTTTGTAACTGTTATCTGTTTTATTTACACAGTTATAAAATTGAAAACGATATCAACATATTAAAAACATTATTTTTGTTTTTTTTTTCTTTGTTCTTCTTCTTTTTATATATATGTATATATATAATAATAATTTTTCACTTATAACATACGCGCACCGGCTTTATAACACGAAACAAAAGTATCCAGGCCAGCAACATAAGAACAATAATAGCGTTGAAAATCTTTGGGACTAGGTTGCTGTTGCTGGGGTGTTGTCGCGAAAATTTAAGGTTGCTGAATAGTCCTAATTTCTCAAAATATATCATTCACACATTAATTAGGTTGTACAATTCTTATGAGTGCATTTTCCTTTTTAATTAGAGAAGTAGTGTCAAATTAGTTTTTATTGTTAGTGTTTTTTTAAGCGCCAATATTAACTAACTAGAGATATTAAATATAATATTCTTTATTCTTTAACCGTGCTATGAGATCACAATTCCCAAAGGACCACAGCTCTCCCCCTTGCTTGCTTCTTATTGTGGGGTACGAGATATCTAACATAATATCCTAAGAAATCTGGCATTACGAATTTCTTTTCACATAAAAAAGTGTTTGTTGTTTGATACTTATATCGATACTTAGGTGAAGCGCTATCTAAATATTTCTTGACAAGTAGCCAATCTGAGCAAGAACACTACGTCTCCATTACAAAACGGATTGCGCTCAATAGTAATAGAATGGGATTTACAATTCGAAAATAGGAATGGATACATTTAGTTTTTAGAGGACTGCCTTATAGTCAATGCGTGATTATCGTGATATGCGGTTTATTTTTTTGTTTTGTTTGTTTGTTTATATGTTTAGAATCCTATTCTTCTTAAAATAGTTTATTGTTGTTTTTTTTCTTCTTCTTTCCTTTGCTAAAAAGCTTTATGCTCTAATTGTAGATAGCTTGATTGGTTTCATTTGCAATTTTATTTGATTGAATTGTATTTGCTTAACATAAATATGACTACGCTAGTAAACTCATTAAGCTATTTGCATAAGCCATTGGCCTAACATCCGGATGAGGCTGTAAAAATCCAACATTATACACTGGGAAAAGAAAAACCAAATGTATTAATAACTTACCACAGAACTAAACGACTGGAAATTTGGTTTGAGATCGTTGCCCTTGATTGTGATAAACGCTCCCATATTTCCCATTGTATCGCTGAGAAAGAAAAAAGAAAAAAAAACAAATAATTTTGTTTCAAATCGATTCTTAAAATCATTTTTATATAATGTTACCAATAGTTTGGAGCAGAAAACACAGTTATACACTTTCCGTCATGGGTCTCCTCAAAGCCCATGTCTTTCACTTCGTGACTCCTCACTACGTAGTCTAGATTGTTTCTCTTACAGAACTCTTCTGTAATATCAGGACCAAACTGGATGCCCACTCCTCTTTTTGATGGACCACGACCCGCCCAAGGCTGTGGATCTGACCACAACAGTTCGCACATAATACCCTCCTCTGGTGGCTGGCAGTTACGTTCGATTTTACGAATATCATCTAGCGTCACGTTATCACTAGAGAAAAGTCCACCATGCATCACGAGAATTTTGTTATTTATACAGTGACACAATGGCAGCCAGTTGAATACTTGAGTGAAAAAGTCTGCCATTGTTCTTGCATATTTTGCAGTCACTTCTCCGGTAAAGCCGTACATTTGGTTCATATTGATGCTTTCATGGTTTCCTGGAAAACGAAAATATTTTTTTATTATGTTTAAAATTTCTTCATAACCTTATACGACAGATGACAATGTAATAACAAAATTTTTTGTCCCCGTATTCTGTATTTTTTACTGACGCTTTTACTTATTATAAATACAACTCGCTTGTAATTTAGATCACAAACACATCCAACAAAAATACAAAACAGTCAATAGAAGGAAGAAGAAAATAGGGAATTCGTTTTCACCAAATAGCCAAAAAGTATAATTGATAAGACTTGTTTTTTACACTGTGTCAATTTCAGATTCTTTTGTGTTAAGAAACATGTTGCCTTTTGTGTAAGCGTTAGTCTTTTATAAAACATAGAATTTATATCTCAAGAACACAACTGGTTGTCAGCTGCTTCTGCAGCCTGCATTATCAACATCAAGTAGCAGCGCAGAACCCGAAAATTCACATAATTGGCTCCTGCTTCGGCATTCAAACTTTATTTGCAATTGCAGCACTTTATATTTTAATCTGTCAGCCTTTTAAAACGGCAAACAAATTTAGAAATTTAAAAAAGCAATCAGAAAATTTGCAAAATTTTGCTTACACAATTTGAGAAATTTGTTAAAAAAAACTGAATAAGACCAATTTCAACAATATCTCTATTTCACCCTCTAATTAATAGTAATCAGCTGTTTTTTTTTTATTGAAATACCACCTACCAATTCCTGCAATTGAAATCCCAATCAATTGTCTACTCTCATCGGTCAGTTACTACCAAATCTCCGAAGCTGGTATTATCTTTACAGTGGATGCATTCGAGTTGTTCAATATTGTGCATAGGCAAAACTTCATCTACAAAGATACCTATGTATACAATCGAACGTTCAGGACAGAAGAGCAGGTAACGTGAGTATGTTTAGAAAAGTGGATGTTAATAATTTACAGAGTAATTCACACAGAACTGGTACACACATCATCTCACCAAAGATGCCACAAGGCATCCATACAAAGTAGTGGAATTATTTATGCTTAACAGAAACAGAACTGTTGTATAAAACTCACAATCAAACTGCAAACATTAAAACGATGTTCTATCCAACGCCAAGATCAGTAAAAAAAAAAACTGAATTTGTCTAATCCAATCCTTCCAAACTTGAATATATTTATTTAAGTTGTATACAAACAAGTGAAGCGAAAAATAATCAAACACTCAACCTTACGATAATTCTTGGTTGCTTGTAACAGAAAACTTCCATTTTATTAGATTTATAAATTACTAGCTGACCCAGACAGCGGCGATGTAGATCAGGTCCTACGCTAATCGACTGTGTAGCATAGAGTCGCTCCCAATATTTAGATGAAATAAAATCTATGTTACTGAGGAATTTTAAAGCATTGAATATTCAAAGAACGATAATTCATTCATCAGTTCAGTTGGCCTTATTGAGTCATTCAACCGAACTAAAAAGCTCGACGTACAACTACACCACCTTACCACGTCAAGAACTTATGTCGCATTCATTGATAAGTTTTTTTTTTCTTTTGTTTGGTAAAGCTTGCACTACTTTCTTCCGATACCAGAGTAACTAATAATTATATTCTTTATCAAATAATTGACCTAATCACAGTCACAACAAAAAAGAAAAACTTTATCAAACATCACTATGATTATGCTATTAGTTGTTATGAGTCACAGTTGTGTTGTGCTGATTTGGAAGTACTCTAAACAAAATAAAACTAAGCATATGGAAATGTATATACGTATTACTAAGTGAATGATACCAAAACCAATTAAGTTACCTCTTGACAGGAAGAAATGATCAGGATACAGCAATTTGAACCCGAATAATGTGAAAATGCATTCCACAGAAAATGAGCCTCTGTCGACAAAGTCTCCATTGAACAAATACGGATTTGTTGGCGATGGTAGGCCGTTGATGCTAAAAATATTCATTAAGTCATAGAACTGACCATGAATATCTCCACAGATTGTAAATTTGGATTCATCTGGCACGTGAATATCCACCAGGGATGGTTGACTGCGCAGATAGACATCAATGTCACAGAGGATCTACGAATTTAAAACCGTAAAAGTAAGTTTCCATTTGCTATTTCATTTAACCAAACCTTATATGCATATTTCCGATGGAGTTTCTTTTGTTTCTTGTAGTGTTCCATAAGATCTTCCATAAACTGAAGCGTAACTTTGTTATCTTCTAACGCCGGACCCTGATAATCGTCCTCAATTGCTTCAATTAAAGAAAGACAGTAACATTAAATTTGTGTTTTTATTTTGAAGCTTTAGGCACTTACTAATGTTCTCCAAGTCGCGGAACATCTCGGAGAGTGTCTTCTCTGGTTTATCTACGGCAATAGCACGTTCAAACGCACGCATTTTAACGATTTTGTTGCACTCTGTGAATTTCATCTTAGCTTCTTTATCATTTGGTCTGCATTTTGATACCTAAAAAAATTAATAACTGTTAAAACATACTAAAACTTATATGCACTTGATAACTTATGTACATATTCAAAGTCTAATAAAGCTTGCTTAAATTTTCCTAAGGACATTTGAGCGGCTGCACGTCTATAATACCCCTTCAAATAAGCCGGGTCCGATTTTACCGCAGAAATGCCATCTTGTAAGGCAGATCCAAAACTCTCCTGTCGCAAATGAGCTAAACTACGATTGGCATAGTATATAGCGTTGCTAGGGTTTAGTTCTATGGCTTTGGTGTACATATCTATTGCTTTTGAAAATTCCTTAGCTGAAATTGAAAAAGTTAAGTTTATTCAATGATTGAAATACAAAGGTCAATTTTAATTGATAATTTATCCAATGAAGCTTTGCAGTTATGCAATTTGAGTCTAAATCGTTTTGAATTTGAATAGACGTGAATTGTCCGACTATTTTGAATCGGATTCCTTTTAATATTTTAGGCTTTGTGAATTCTAAAAAAAAGTACAAACATGTTAGAGAACATGGAACTGTAGATCTAGCGCATCGCAAACTCGTACAAGTTTGTTGTATGACTTCACGAAACTAAAGCTGCTTTGTCAAGATCGGTAAAGAACCGAGATCTTTGATAACGATGAAGGAATGTTGTGATATATTCTCTCAGGAATCTTAATTTTTTGTAAATTTGAGCTTATAGGTCCCAGAATAATTGTAAAAATGTGAACCGAGCAGTTCTAAGCTAGTTACTGGAATCTCTGGATTTAAGAAAAGAAACAATCTCAATATTAAAGAAATGCAAGGATTTATATGTGAAGGAAAAACAATCTTCTTCTAGTTGTACTTGGATTCGAGGATACCACAGTTCTTCCAATTACTTCCCGTTAACCTCAGAATACGTCGGCAAAATTCACGGTTTTCAATTGTCCTGTGTCTGAGGCCAACCAAACGTGGATTGCATTGTATTTGTCTGTTCCAGAAGTATGTTTGTCTGCATTTTTTTTTTTTTGTTTCTTTATGATTATGTCAGGGTGTTGTGTGGAATAGCCTTCTTGACAGGATAAATCTCGCCTTTGAACATGACAATGCCAACTGATCCGGTCGTGCTCTAATGTTTCTAGGATGGTGCTTTCGTCATGAAGCCTTCCATGGATCTTGATACTTCTAATACGATCAAGCATGGTTACTTCTACTGTCATAGGGAGCATCTTCAACTTAGTTACTGTCAACTTACCCTCATTCCTTTTGTACATTATCCAACATTGTGAACCGAAGCGAAGATACAACAAATGTGATTCAAAAATCCTTTCATTACAAAACCATTACCAAGATGATATTGAGAGTAGAAGTATTTGCCTTATAACTAATATCCTGATACTACCAAGAAAAACCTCAGATTGCGTAGTTGTTTAAAAGACTATCGTTTATTCTAACATCCATAAGTCCTTATTAGAAAACAATATACACGATAGTTATTTTATTTCGAACTATGAGGACAAATAGGTATACCACGTTGGTTTAAATAGTAAGACGAACTTGAGTTAGACGTCAAAATTTTTGTTGACATAATTTGACTATATATCAGCCACCAAAACGAAACCCATGGTTCGATGAAGAATGCAGGCAGGCAAATGCAGCCAAACAACAAAAAGCACGTCAAATGCTGATGTAAAAACGAACGAGGGCTGCTTACGATCAATATAACGAGATTAACAAGGAGTAAAGATGTCGAACTTTTCAAGGCAGCTTGAGACCAGTTGGAAAGTATCATGCGCCAGCTGATCTGCATGATATGGTCGGAAGAAAGCATGCCCGATGAATGGAACCTCAGTATCGTATGCCCGATCCTAAAGAAGGGAGACCCTCACAATTGCGCCAATTATAGAGGGATAAGCCTCCTTAACGTCGTTTATAAGATCTTGTCTGCTGTAATATGTGAACGTCTGAAACCCCACGTCAACAACTTGATAGGTCCTTATCAATGTGGTTTTAGACCAGAGAAGTCCACAATAGACCAAATTTTCACATTACGGCATCTCTTTATCGATTTCAAGGCCGCGTATGACAGTATTTACAGAGACCAGCTTTACAGAGCCATGTCTAGATTCGGCCTCCCTGCAAAACTCGTACGACTTTGGAGAATTCACGCTGTTCCGTCAAGGTCGGTAAAGAACTCACCGAGAGCTTTGATGTCGAAAAAGGTTTTAGGCATAGCGACAAACTGTCATGCGATTTCTTCAACATCATACTTGAAAAGATTGTAAGAAACTCAAACGTCAACACCAGAGGAACAATCTTTCAAAAGTCTGTACAATTACTCGCCTATGCAGACGATATTGACGTAATGGGAAGAAATAAGCGTGATGTCATAGGTGCTTTTGCGAATATTGAAACAGAAGCGACAAAAATGGGTTTGATGGTTAATGAGGGCAAAACGAAGTATATGTTGTCATCAAACAAGGACACAGAACATCGACGAATTGGACAAAACGTCAGAATAGACAGACATAACTTCGAGGTAGTACAGGAATTCGTTTACCAAAGATACGCTATAGACACCGAAAACAACATTAGTGCGGAGATCAAACGGAGAATAACTCTTGCCAACCGTTGCTTCTTTGGGTTAAGACGGCAATTGAGAAACAAAACCCTCTCCAGAAAAACCAAGGTAACCTTGTATAAGACCTTAATCCTCCCAGTTCTGCTTTACGGCGCGGAAGCATGGACCTTATCGAAAGCGGATGAGGAAACCCTTGGTCGTTTCGAAAGAAAAATTCTCTGAATGATCTTTGGTCCCGTATGCGAAGACAATGTGTGGAGAAGAAGATACAACAACGAGCTGTATGAGCTGTACCGCGGCATGGGCATAGCCAGAAGAGTACGCATCGAGAGGTTAGTTATGGTTGGGCCATGTAGAGCGGATGGACCCAAACACTCCGGCTCGTCGGGTTTTCGAAAGCACATTGCAAGGAAATTGCGGAAGGGGAAGACCTCGACTTAGGTGGCGCAGTCAAGTGGATGAAGACCTCAACTGACTTGGAGTACGAAACTGGAGAGAGCTCGCCCGAAATCGAAGTCGTTATAGAAGGATGTTGGTTGAGGCCCAGGTTCACCCCGAACTGTAATGCCCACCTAAGTAAGTAAGTAAGTAATTTGACTATATTTCAGAATTCAGAATACCAAATACTGACAGCTTTCGTATCCCTTAAAACATTTATGAAAGATTTTAATAATAAAGAAAAGCACTTCTTCCTATTCAAATAAATGTTTGATTGAGGCGGTTTTAAAGAGAACGGCCAATAATATGGCCATGATCAAATCACATGAAGATGCGAGGAGTAACTCACTATACTTGAATGTCTGCGATGGTCATATCAATCGAATTGAATGAGATAAAATTTTCATAAGGGTAGTTTACGTGATTTGGAGGCAGCGAACAGTATTCTTATTTTAGAAAGACACCAAAGTTGCTGCATTTTAAAGAATAATCCCTTCTGGTATTTTGGAAATAGCTTCTCGAGTTTTATTAAGAAAAAAAAAAAAAAAAAAATTCAAATTCATCTATTTCTACTATCAAAACTCAGTGTCCAATAATGAATCGACAAATCGGTTCGTTGACATAACATCTAGCCTTTAAAACGCTACTACAGCTAAAGTAATGTCCTTCAATTTCCTATGGAGTAGATTTCCTGAACTCTAATTTCAACAAACTGATAACAAATATAATCTATAGCAAAGTTGTTTCTACAAATTTGATTAAATGAGACAGACAAAAGACAACATAGTTTCTTAGAAAAATACTGTTTACATTTTATTGAACCACAAGAAACAAGAATTGCAAATCTCTTGCATTACAATTAAACGCAATTTTCCCAAGGTTTTTATTGTTTTAATTGATATGTTTGTCATAGCAATACAACGTGACAACAATTGCTTACATCATTTCGACCCTAGACTTACACACGCTGTAGGCGAAAATTAATTTTCCTCGAATAATCTACAAGAATGCCTAGTTCATAGATTTGGGGGTTTTTTCTGACTTAAAATAACACGAGTTTCCTTTGTGACACCTACAAAATCCGCACCTGAGTTAATAGTGCGTGGGACAGGACCTTCTTATAGGGCGAGCACTCGTGTCAATTTCGTAGGACATGCATTTCGCAAGAGAAAAAAAAAGTTCTACAGCATAATATCGCCAAACAATTGAGGTTATGTGGGCAGAGACATGAGAAGATTTTTCACTTGCGATATTATCAAAACCATTTATCACTTACTTTTGAGTAAATCATTTCCTTGGTTTTTAAAGATCTCAGCAGCAGCAATTTGTTCTTCGGCAGACGGTTTTTTGTCTTCATTATTGGTTTGTAGCAGTGGCTGTTGTATGGTGGACGACATTTTTTGCACAACAAATTTGATGTTAATTCAACTATTTGGCCAGCTTCTGGTATATCGTTGCAAAGAACAAAAGACTTTGTTCGCGGAGTTTAGTTGTGTTTTGAAAACAGAAATAAAAGGAAAACTGCATTCGCAGAAAGTAAATGCTCGCGTTCTTCGCACCTTGACTTCGAAAACTACTGTCAGTTTTCGTCGCTCTGATTGGTCCAAAAAGTCAGAAGTTTCAGCTGACATTTAGCTGACAGTTATGTCGTTTTCCATTGGTCGTTCGGAAGCCTTCTGAACGCTTCTCAAATCATTCCATTGGCATCAAATGACAGTTCCTCTCCTCGAAAGAAGAGAAATTTGAATCTTGATTTGAAGAAGGAAGCAAAACCAGAAGCACTCACACACTGAAACACTGTTGACGTCAAAATTGACAAATGTGATTTGCCACCTCTAAAAATTGAAAAAAAGTGAACTGAAAACAATTTTTAATTAATTAATTTTGTGAGATGTGTTCTAAAAACATTTTAAGACATATTCCTGTCGTTTTAAGTGAATTATGAAAAAAATGAAAAAAGTGAATGAAAAAAAAATAGCGCTCGACGTTTCACACCGATACACAATACAAGCAACGAAACTTCAAAGCAAATAAAAGTGTTACTTTGGCATCCCGGATCGGAGAGTTTTTCCGGATTACCAATGGAAAACGACATTAGATTTTCAGATTTTTTTCAGATTTTCGAACATAGATTTTCAGATGGAAAAAAGCAGTCTGAAAATTCTTAAAAAAAGTTCTAGTTGTCAAAACAAGGAAACAACGTATATGACAATCGGACTTTACCCGGTATTCTTGGTTTATTTTTTCTTTTACTAGTTTTCTCTTGCTTGTTGAATTGAAATTGATTTTATATTGATTTTCGGATATTCTATTTTATAAATTGATATTCAAAGTGAATTTATCAGCAACAAAAAAATATTTTTGAGGGCATATGATTTTAATTTTTTTTATCAAAATTGATTGAAGTGAATTTAATTTGCATACTAACTTACACAAATACTTGGAAATCGAATTCCTTAACTTCAAACTAGGAAAATTAGCATGTTTTCCAATTACTTTTACCACTAACTATGTAGAACCGAGAGGTTAATCACAGTACCATTTTACATCTGACACAGAGCTTAAATAGCGTTCTTGACTGACAGTAGTAGTTTCGAAAATTTCGGAGTTGCGAAGAACGCGAGCAATCACTTTTTCAACCAAAAACCGAATGCGAAACGAACTTAGAAAATGGTTTTTTTTTTGTGGTTTTTTTGAAGCGGCGGGGGAGAACTCCGACACGGTGCGACTGTGGGCAACAATACACTTGCAAACGACAGCCAATGTGCAGATGTGTGCGATAAACATGCGACAGCGGTTTTCAAGTGTAGTGGTAGCAGCAGCAGCTGATAACTTTTTCGAAATGTCATTACGCGCAAATGTAGATGTTTGGTTATGAAAAGGTGTGTTCAGTTAAGAGGTATACGTAAAACCATTATCATTGATTTTCTTCGGCAGAGATATTTGCAGGCAAGTTAAATTCAGTTTGGATTACAAATACCTTATCCGCCTGCCTATGAAAAGCAAAATAAAATCCTCCAGCAAATAAAATTTGAAAGTATTGAATGTCTAAATTTAAGTCCACTTATGCTGGGTTTACATGCATCTGCAACTGCGGAAGTGCAGAAAAGTAAAGCGAGACAGATGAAGATTACAAAGCACAAAAGTTAAAAAGAGAGACGAATAGGACTATGGTTGCAGATGAACATGTTCATCTGCAACCATAACTAGGAAGTTCGTTCCCTCTCTATCAGACACTAGTATGAATTTTACATCTTGTGTCTTTTTCCGATTTTCATCTGCACTTGCAGATGCATGTAAATTCACCATTAATTGAATCAGAACTCAATTCGAATTTGTGCCAGTGTGTACCTGTATCGAATCGAAATAGATGTACCCAATCCGATATGGCTTTGGATTGTACCGAAAGCTCGATTGTATACCTAGATCCAGTAATTGGTTGATCAAGTGCGTAATGTTAGTGAATAAGTGAAAACTGTCGGTTAAAAAAGTTGAGGGTTGTTAGCTTTTTCATTGTTGTTCCATTTGCTGGAATTCATTGTAGAGTAAAAATGATCTGGGGGGTTATTCCGTAACTTATCGTTCAATCGTCTGTCGCAAATTGCAGATTGATTGAGGGAAAGTTATTCAAAGTTTTACGGGGTCTTAAAAAACGTTTTTTACTGCCTAAAATTCAGACCATAGTCGTCTAAAACGTTACAGAATCCGACCCATGCTTTTAACAAAAATGTGACCGGAACAAAATTTGGTGAAATGAGAAAATACCTGCTTCGAAATCCAGCACTAATCCGATTCGATTACTCGATATCAAGAAGAAAAGAAGTAAGAAATGAACCCAGGTGCAGAACTGTTTTAACTCAGTTTTTAAAATATGACAGGTTAAATTGGAAAAAGAATTGTTTGAAAACGCGTTGTATTTCTTGTAACGTTAGTGTTGTACTTTCATATATCGCTATGTAAACATAATTTGATTGCTGTATTTGTCATTGCCGCAACTACAAAAGCTCTTTCTTTTGAGTGGGTCTCACAGTTTTATTTAAAGAAAATATTTAAAGTTGGCAGTGCAGAAGCTATTGATGTAAGACTTTTCTGAACTTTGTATATGACTACGGCTCATTGTGTTCCCGTGGCTGGGCCACTTGCCTGCTACAGTTTCGCAGTACAACTTAAATTTGCATTTAGCAAATGATAAGCGTGTTAAAGAAACAAATCGTAAAAGGAACGCTCCATAGCAGCCCTGGCAGTATGTGATTCGAACTTAAATGTCATATCAAAGATTCGAACATTCGAAATCAAAAAGGAAAGGACAACAAAATTTCTTGTTTTTCTTGAGAATTGAGACACTTGGCAATAACCTTCTTTCGAAAAAGATGCAGTTTTCCAAAGTGCACCTCATAAACTATTAATTAAAAACTCAACTTTCATCAGAGAAGTCTAATCGCAAGTTTTTTCATAACTTATTTAAGCATACTGTTCTTACGTTCATAAATTTGAAGTTATAACTGAATTACTAGTTTCTGCAACTATGTCGATGAATAACTTAACACCAGACGGTGAGTTCCGCTATATTATTCAATGGTTCAATGAATGGAGTGAACTGCAACGTGATGATTTCGTTCCAATTCTTGTCGATTACCTGACCCGAGAGACTTCCGGGGTCTACGTGAATGGAGTGGTTAGCGGCTTAGCGAATGCCGATATGATAGACAAGCCAATGAGTCTATTTCAATGCAGGGTAAGTGTAGAGCAATGATTTTAGTATAGGCTGATGTTCACTATCGATACGCAAGTTAGAAATGTTATTCTATGTTGATACTTTTTTCTTAATAAATTTTAGATTAAACTGTTCAAAGAATGGGCTCCCAAATGGCCAGAAGAAATGAAAAACAGACTCAAAGAGAAAATCATCGAAATGGACACAAAAGTAGCCGAAAAAATTATCCTGGAGTTAAAAACAGCATCCGGCAGTGAAGTAACAACAAATGGAACAGCAACAGCGACTGAAGAAGACGCTGATGTAGTTGGCAGTAATAACAGCAACAACGAGGTAGAACCACAAAATGAGCCAGAAGTTGCTGAGTATGTTGCTTCTCCAATCGTTGCCAACGAAGAAGTTCCTCCTGTTGCTTAGAAGAGAAAAATATGTACTTTCCTGAGCTACGCCCATACAAAATGAATATTCCAATAACATATATTTACATTCCTTGAAATTATTTATATATACAAATGATATTTAAATGACATTTTTATACGAGAATTATTAATTTATTAATTCAATTAAAAAAAAAAACAGCGCACATTACAATATTTAACCAACTTTTAGGGGGAGGGCACAATTTTTCGTTTTTGCTTTTAGGTTAAGAATTGGTTTGTACTCACTGCTGTAAAAGAAAATGTGACCTTTAATTGATTTGTAGTGTCCGACCGAAGCTTCGGCTTCGGCTTCGGCTTCGGCCACATTCGGCTAAAAAATCTACAATCGGCTAAACCTTCGGCTTCGGCCAAAATATGCCGAAGTTTTGGCCGAAGCCGAAGGTTTAGTTTTTGGCTAGTTTTTGGTTTGGTTTTTGTGGTAGGGTCTGAAAAAAAATTCCGTTTTTCGTAGAACGTAGAAGAGTGTTGAGTTATTTGTTGTTCTTTTCCTTAATTTCAATAAAATATTAATACTAGTTCAAATTGTTATTATTTAACAATTACAATAACAAAATTTATAATTTGAAACGTTAATTTAATTTATCCCGTTAATTTGGTTACTGAATGCACACACTAGATTCGTTTTGAGCTTTACCCAGAGTTGACCCAGGTTTCCTTGAGAACTCTATGAGTCCTCAAAAAACACTAAACCACAAAATCACCACAAATCCCTGTCATTTGAATAAAAATACATGCCATTTAACAGCCCTCAACTCGCCCCAGAAGAAACCAAGGATCGAATCTTTTTGTACCAAACCCAGGTCAACCCCAAGGCTCAAAAAACACTATGTTTGACATTCAGGGCAAACTTAGGTTTTTCAAAAAACGCTTTGTGGCGACCACAGAGTAACCTCAGGGCTTCAACTAACAAACCTATTCTAGAAAAAAATCATAATTTTTTTCATTTTTAGTCAATCTGGAACGAAAATTCTTCAAGTTATTGAAGCTTCGGCTTCGGCTTCGGCTTCGGCCGAAGGTTAATGTCAAGCCGAATAATCGGCTTCGGCTTCGGCTTCGGCTACAAATTGACCTTCGGTCGGACACTATTGATTTGCTCATCTGTGTCCTTGTTGGTACACACATATTTACCATGTTAATCTCGAATTAATAATCAAAAACATCTCAAATAAGTAAAACATAAAAAAGACTAAAGTAATATGTTCTAAGAACCGTTTTGTATATCTATTCTAAAAGTAATGTCTCGATGATTACATCATTTTGGCGAATAAAATTAAAGTTTTTTATTAATACCAAAAGCTTAAAATATTTTTATTCAAAGAATCTAATTACTAAGTTTGCATCCTTGTGTTTTCCGAAAGAATGTACATGCAAAACTTTAACAAACTCTTGATTTTATAATCGATAAGTAGTTTATAAAATGCTGGTGAATCGGTTCCCCTCCGTCGGTCCATACAGACTACAAGAATGAAGAAGTAGGATTTTTTGTGAAATTTCAGGGCCATTTTGACAGTAAATTGAAACAGCTCTTGGAGCGAGAGTAATGTGACTTTCATTGGATGAGAAGGAGCATCTTGTGTAGTTCGGGAGTATTCTCAAACCGTTGCGTTGATGCAAAGAGACAGCTTAGGTTTTTGTCGATTTGAAATGAGAACTTACTCAAGAAGTACTAGTAAATGGAAGTTAGTTTAAGTTAGGTTAAAGTGGCTGTTAGCTCTGTTAACACACTTAAGCCCGTTTGGCCCATTGTGATACCACAATGGATCTAATGTATCCTTATCCTAATGGAACCATTTGGATGAGAGACGCAGGCCGTCGATGTGAGTAAGATCACTAGGGTCATCAAAGAAATACGAACCTAGGTGTATCCTACGTTTGTGAGCTAAAGCTGGCTACGAACAGAGAAGGTGGGAAATAGTTTCTTCCTCTTCCTCATCCATACAGCTTCTGCAAAAATCGTTACAGACGGCTCCTAGCCTTGCGGCATGTCTTCCAATAAGACAGTGTCCTGTCATGGCGAACGAATGGCGTTTTAATAAAACGCCAATAAGATGACTTATCTCTAGTTGCCACAATTGCCGTTTAAATAAAATAACTTTTGAGGGAATAGTTAGAGCAATGAGGAACAGATAGATAGGCTGAACTTATATTTTTATGAAAACAAAAATTATCGCAGCTGTAGCTCTGTAATTTTTTAGGCGTTTTAGTGAAACGCCTATCGCAATAAGTGTGAATGTGTTTTCTTTTGAGAGAGATTAAACCGTTCGACCGTTTAGGATCTAGCTTGAGCCAGATCTGTTTCGCTGCGTAACACGTAAAAATGCTTGATTATCTCAGATTAATTTTCTTGAACGCGTCCTGCTATAGCAAGAGTTTGAATGTAGCGATTGGTATGCCGATACCGTTTTCGGTGAGAAGGGCAGAACTGTTTCGTTTCTGGCGAGTTCATCTGCTTTGCAGTTTCCTGGAATGTCTCTATGCCCCGCCACACAGCACAGGTAAATTTGAAACTGCTCTGACATCTCACATGATCGGCAGTTAAGGGTTAAAATAGAGTTAAAGGAATTTGATGGCCGCCTGACTGTCTGAGAAGATGCATAGTAAATGGAACTCAAATACAAAAAAAATTTTATTCAAGGAATATTTTTTATGAATTGAAATTCTCTTGAGAGGTTAGTTAAGGAATTTAACTAATTATAAACACAATGTGAACTCATTGCAGCTTTTCAACTCATTATTTACAATATTTTCTTTAAAGAATTACTTCCGGCAGTGCAATTCACATCGCTACAGAAATTCAAATGTACTGTGGCGTATGAGTACTATTTTTTCTAGTACACTAAAGGACATAGAATTCTATATTAGTCATAAAAATGATCTTCATGGGACTCTTTGCTTAGAAGCAATTAATTTGCTAGTTGAATTCAAATTGCTAATCTCGTCTTCTTAAAGGAAGAACTTTTTTATATCTTTCTTAAGTTTGGACATGGAAACACATATGAACAGCTTGACAAAAAAAAAAAAAATATGTTTCATTCATTTCAAAGATTCGTGATAGGTTCAACGTAAATGCTTGGGGTTCTATATGAAATACAGCTCCGAAATGTTTTAATGTTAACTACTTACCCAATTAACATTATAATTGTCCCCATTAAAAAATATTCTTTCAGAGTAAAATGCAATTAATTTAATACGTTCATTGTTTACATTTACATTTTCAAAAGTGGGGTATGACTATAAACTGAGTTCATCAAACCCAAAGTGCAGCAATTTATTTATGTGCGATTTTTTTCTTTATAGTCATGTTCATCAAAAAGAAAATGTCAACATCCATTCATCCATCCATAACGGTTAAAATACGAGTAACAACCAACAATTTTAACATTTTTCTTTAACGAATTTTAACTGCTTTCACCTCAAAACAGATTTGTAATTTTTTTAGTATGTAGCTTTTGTTCTCTGATTGCACAATGAGTGGCAATTTGCTAATGGGCCACAGATGAAATTCGTTTTGAAAACAAGACTGTTTTCGTAACTTAAAGCTTAATTGCGCATTAATAAATGTAGAGAAATGTGTAAGCCTGTCAATCAATCAATCAAGTTTTGTTCATTACGATTATAGTACTCAAGCACCTCATATAGAGCAAACAATTCTGTGCAATCACATTTTTTTCTCTCTGAAATTCGATTTTAAAAGCTTTGTGGATTTGAGGCTCATAATGAAAGGGAGATTGACCTTGAATAGTAAAAAATACCTTTTATTTGTAGCACAAAAAGGATTAGTTAGCAGTCACGTTGATTTAACAAAAAGTCGAATCGAAAAAGAACCAACCACCAAAAAATTTTGGAAGACGTCCATTTTGAATAACAAACTCCGAAATACCAAATTTATCTTTTTTTACTAGCTGAGCCGCCCGGCTTTGCTCGGGTCTGTAATTTCAGGGTCCCTGTTCTCGTTTTTCCTCTTCCGTGGGAGTTTGGGGAAGAAATATAATCTGTTTTACTGTGGGACTAAGTGGTATCCTAATTTCCTAATGCTGAAATAATTTTTGAAATCTATCCAGCAGTTTCTAAGTTTCCGTTCCCAAAGCCGTTCCTGTGGGAATCTTCCGTTCCCATGGAAATATGTGAATGAAATGTAAGTAAGTGCTAGTGCTGAAAGATTTTTTGAAATCTGTGGAGTAGTAGTTTCTAATTTTCCGTTCCCAACCCCGTTCCTGTGGGAATATGGGGATCAAACCTTGACAGGAACCATCTCTGAACTAAACTATGTTTTCACTAAAAATTTCATAAAAATCCGTTGGGTGGCTTAGGAGTTTACCCCGGACATACATACATACATACATCCTACTTTATATATATAGATTATAGGTTTGTTCGTTGAAGTCCTAGGGTTGCCCTGGGGTCGCCACAAAGCGTTTTTTTGAGAAACCTAAAGTCGCCTGAATGTCAAATTTAGTGTTTCTGAACTTTAGGGTTGACCTAGGTTTTCCCTCAACTCGCCCAAGGTTTTTGCTGTGGCGAGTTGAGGGCTGTCAAATGACATGTATTTTTTTTTAATGACAGGGATGTGTGGTGATTTGTGGTTTAGCGTTTTTTGAGGACTGGAAAACCCAGGTTTTTTGACAACTCATAGGGTTGTCAAGAAAACCTGGGTCAACCCTGGGGAAAGTTCAACGAACGGACCTTATATTTAAAAATTTTAACAATTTGAAACACTTTATTTATGTCGCTTTCCATTGGACGAAAAGAACCGTCCAGAAGCATTCTCAAACCCTTCCAATTGGTGCAAAAAGATAGCTTCTCATGATTCTGGGGAGCGACGGCCACTTCTCGATTTGAAGTGAAAATCGACTCAAGAAGCACTAACACATGTCTCAAATGTCAAAAAGAAAATTTTCTTCAAGGAATATTTTTTAAGAGCCATACTTGTTTCACTCACACAAAGGCAATTACTTTAAACTGAATTGAAAAAATATTGGGTGTTCCATTGGTTTTCAAAATGAGTGCTTCCCCGAGTGAAACCAATGGAAAGCGACATTGCCTCATGTCGCTTTCCATTAGTTTCACATCAGTTTCATGTTTTGAGTATATTAAGAACTAAAGCGATAAGTTTAAGTTATCACTCCTGCCGTAATTATGTAACATTTTTTGCCATCAATGTGAAAAGTACAATTCAAAAAAGAAAAATATTAAAACTCAGCTGTCGATGGATGCAGACGCTAATTGACGCAGTTTTTGATTTCATATTGGAAAAAAATTTAGAGTTTTCCAGACAAAGATGCAACTCTTATGTCTCTATACTTATCTATGATATCTTGATATATCATGATGTTCTGCGTTTTGGTTTTCCCTCTCCATCAAATTTAGAAACATATGCTCTTCAGTCAAATTTATCTTTAGTTGAAATCAACAAAACTTGTGAGTCTTTCGCTAGGTCAGTTAGAAATTTAAGTGTAGTTAAATGGTGAACTATCCATAGGTAGCTAGTAGTTTTACAGAAGTGTCCAACACCACATTGAGAGAGAGCGAACGTTAAATAATGAAAAGTTTCGGATATTAAACGAGCGTTAATTAGGCATGTTTCTACTGGAAGTACTTGTTGGAGGAGTTTAACCACATGGACTCGTTGTTTGCCAGAAGGCTTGATATTTACTATTTCATTACCAAGTCATTCCAATATATAAAGTCTCAGTTGTTTGCTCTTAAGTCGTAATGGGGTGGTCACAGAGTAGATAATACAGAGTATCCACTTCCACCCCTTCAACCCGAAACACCCGCAAAAAATTTTTCAATATGGCGTCCTATTTCTGAGTTTGAGGCTCTGTGCTCACTAGTATGAACTGTAAAAACTTAACTAAACGCCTGCATCGGTATAAAATTTTTTACTAATTTTTGTCTTTTTCAGTGAAATACTGGTCAAAATGTAAAAAAAAGTTAATTTCTGCAACTTAAATTCATTTTTCTAAATTCTAGGCTGTATGAAAATTAAAAATTATCGATTTTTTTTGCAACCGAAAAAAAATTTTTTACTTTTCAAACTCTACTGACTTTGATCTGTGGGAAGTGAAGGCCAGTGCGGGCATCCGGGTGCGGGCATCCGGTTTAGTTTAGCTTGTAGGCAAAACGCACTACCTTGCTGAAGTGGACTCTCTGGTTATACTCTGTGGGGGTGGTGAAGTATTATTTTGAAAAACATTTACTTGTTATGAAAGTCAAATTATGTGGGCTTCCCCTAAACTGGAAACCTAATTGAATATCTATTTTCGTATAGAGCACATCAAATCACAATACTATATTTAAATCACTTTATTTAAAATTATTCGAAACGAATATTGATATTTATACAAAACAATTAAGCGTGTCTCATTATCTTCCGGTTTATTTCAGCTTTTATAATTGTTAGAAATTTCAAGAACGTTAAAAAAATCCACTCACACGCCCCCCTTACCCTAACACACAATAAAACTATTCTTTCTTCTTCTAAGCTACCTACTTAATGATTCATTCAAGCAATGGAATAATTATGCACATAATTTATCACAGGAGGATTGGCATATGGCTGGTAAATTCAAGTCAAAATACAACCACACAACCGGCGAAAAATCCCGGTCACTCATAAGACACACAGATACTATCTTGTAGATGGGCAATGTTGTTTCTTACCAGACTTGGTTTAAAAGTTACTCTCATTTTTTATGCGTCATCGGTCATCGCAATAACAACATACAACACACTGCCATGCGAGGTGTACAAAACCATATTCACATAGTGTGGTGAATAATGTTACTATAATATTGCAGAATTCTATTAATGGATTTGCCTCTCTGTTTTTGTTTTGAATATCTCAAAATGAGGTTATTGATTGCAGTGATCATATCACTTGCCTAAGACTATAATCCGCAATCCATTTTTCGATTCAGTCTGTGCCGGACATTAATGCGGAAGAGATCGTTTATTATAAATGTGTGCTCGGCGCAATGTGAATAGCGAGTGTTAAAAGAAAAATCAGTTCGTGTTTTAAGTACTTATTAAATAAATTTTAAATGTAAACTAAGCTATAAACAATTTAATATAAAAAAATTCATTGATTGAAATTTGGACAGTACCTGCCAAGATGTACAAAATGTGTTCAATATTCTCCGTAACGTTGATGTTTACAGGAGTGCAATGTGAGTTCAATCGTAATTTAGAATAAAGTGCAATTCTTAAACACTCAAAAAAATTAATATTTTATATCGAAAGTAAAACAAGAAGAGTGTTGATGTTCTAATTGTAATCCTTTCATAAAAAAAAAAAAAAAACAAAAATAACGCGGAATGTAGTGTAGTAAAGATCTTGATGTTAAAATCAATCGAAAATTTAGCGATAAATTTTCTTTTTGGTAATGTTGGTGCCCAATGAGTACCATATCTGTCTGATAAACGGGGTTCAAGGTTCGAGTCTCTGAAACACAAAATTGTATTTCCACTGGTATAGGTGTTACGCGAAGAGTTGGAAAGTCGTCCAAAAGTAAATATACTGCCATGAAAAGCGCTTTCTCACTCAGCGGCTAGAAATTGTCTTAAAATTGTAGGGCCAAAAAAACGCCCGCTAGACCCAAAGACTATCCAGTCTTCATTAAAACATTTTTTTTTTTTTCAAAGTTTTGTTTGTTTTCGGCAGTATTTTTTGAACTATTCGACCTGCTGATGAAAAAAAAAAAGAAAAAGAACATTTTCTGCCGTAAAATAATGTTTGGTAAATGACATTGAAAAAACTACTTTGGGGTTTCATCTCAATTGGCTTTGAATTTAGTGCACCTAATCTAGTGCAGTTTTGGAAACAAACACGTAACAACACATAAAATTTTTTGATGGTAAATGAACGATTTATTATTATTGCAGCTGGTTGATTGTACTTATCTCCCCTCTTTGACGATCTTTTCAGTGTTTGTTTCAGTTGACCTATCAGTAGAATACTTAGTTAAACTAAGTTATTTATATAAATGCAAATCAATTCTCAAATTGAATGTTAGTTTGAGACGGCGCACCGCTCGAAAATTGTTGTAATCGGTTCAGAATGTTTATGGAACTGTCAAAGCGATCTCTTAATTGAAATACTTACTAGCTTTTAATGCTTTATTTATATTTATACTTACTAGAACTTTATATTTCTAACTCAAACTTACTTGAAATTCTCAATATTTTTAACGTTTAAGTTTAGATTAATAATATTATATTAAGAGCGTTTTGGATGACCACTTTTAACATTCCGATTCCGAAAGGCTAATCGAAAATGCGCTTTTTATGGTAATGAACTTACGATCGGAGGATTTGTCGATTCCTCGCGGAAGACAAAACACCTGGAAAACCTCCCGCGTAACAGACAGACATCACTTTCCAGTTAAATAAAAACCTGATGGTGCTTCGTCCCGCTACGGTGCGAGACTAGATTTACTCAAACATGCATGTCAATTAACTGTCGTTCATTAGCGGATAGCTCCATAACTGAAGTGATACTTGGGCTTGGTTCTTATATTCTCAAGAACCCACTTAAAATGAGCAATGGTACAAATGTTTGTCTCCTGAAGAGAATGTTCCTTAACAGTCTTATCGCACAGCAAAACAAATTTAGAGAGAGCTCAAGAGGCAAATTTCAAGGCATATCTTGCTAATGCTAAAGTGTTTGGCTTTGAAGTCCAGTTGAGTTTTTTTACAAAAAAAAAAAATCTTAGAGCTATAGGAAGAACTTAATTGGTAATGCATAGTCAGTATTGAGTTAGGGCCCTAAAACTAAATCTTTCTGCTCGCAGTAGCTATTAAACAAAATATATTAAAAGGCCAGAGAATTATTCATTGAACTCCTCAAGAACCAATACCACTTATTGAATTTAGAAAGATTGGAATTTATTTTATGTTATCAGTGCCCCTGTTCTGTAACTGTCGCCTCGATAAAAGCCGGCGATAAACGGTGGAAAATGGAACGAAATTCTATTAATTTAGTATAGGATATCGTTCCGGTTCACACTGTTTCTCTATCGATGTTATCGATGCGATAGTTAAAGAACACGGCCACAGTCCACGTAACTGAGTGGCAAAATGCGTTGTATTGATTAGTTATATTAAGCACAACTTTTGCAACTTTTGAATTGATTAGAAAACCCAGAGCCCATGTTCAACTAGTTATTGAATTATCGATAAATATTTATCCACTAGTAGAGAGAGAGAGAGACGCGAATAAGTTAAATTCGATATTTTTTTCAGTGCAGCGAGCACTATTTGAATTATTTATTTAAGTATTTGATACTGTTTAAGATAAATGGTGACGAGAAACAATTTTTGAAGGACCAACTGGCAGTAATATTAACATATAAGGAAATCTGCAAAGCAAAAGCGTTCAACAATGTGGGACTCATTAATATTTACTTCTTCTTCCAGCAACATCAGAGAGTTTATTCTATTTATTTACAAACAAACTCCTAACGCATTTCATCCGACACTTGATTTTCCGTTTGTGTTTTTTTTTTTGCAAAATAAACTCATTTGATCGCTTATTCAAAAACAATTGATTTCAAGTAAAATCGCATAACCTGATACTAGATGCTTACATTATATTTAAGGAGAAACTGAAATTATTAAAGCGAGCCGATGATATATCTTATGAGCTATGATTAATCAAAAAAGAAAAAATCAATATCCTTAAAAAAGTCCAGAAAAAGAAATACAAATGAAAGTGTTTACAAAAAAGACATAAAAGCATTGTAAACAAGTTTCTAACTTGATTTCAACGTATTTTTCCGCTATAATGTTTGAGAAACATTGCATATAACAGACATCGAATAGAACTCAAACCAACCACAAAGTATCAAACCAGTAAGACACTAATATGCTCTTCAATGCCAACCAAATCTTTGGTCCAAAAATGTGTCATGTAAATATTAATGAAAAAAAGATCAGTCTGTGGGTGATTCTTGTTTGAAATTAACCTAGGTCGCTTCATTCAGAAACGGTTTTATAATAAGTTTTTTTTTGGAAAAACCAGTCGTACGGTGCAATTAATAATTTGGAAGTTGAATATGTTATTCTTGGATAAATCACGGGTTTTCCAATAATTTCGAGTAACATTGGAATGACTTCAATAAAAATTCACGGCCGGCTTAAGCAAACGCATTGACTCTTAAGGAATTATGCTTTATCTCTATTGTTATGATAATTCTTAGAGGGACAAGACAAATGTGGCTGTTAAACGAAACAAACAATGTGGGATACTTCAAAAAAGAAGGCAAATTAAAACAAAACATGGTGGTTAGAGAATAAATAAAAAAAAATTAATAAATTGATACAATATAATTACTAATAATGGTGTTGACTTATTCAAATGATATTCTTCTACGTTGGTAGATACCAAATTTATTTGAACGAACAAAGCAGTACGAGGTGCGATGAAATCCGTTGCCTAATTGAGTTCAATCAATCTCAATCGACTATGAATTAATTGAAATTTTGCAATCAAAATACAGATACAGATAATAATTACATCTTTTGGTTCAGAGGTGAACTTATTGAAGTAACAATGCACAAGTGAACACACATTTCGGAGTTAGAGTACGGTGCCGGTGTTGTTTGACTGAAAAGACTATAAAAAACAGTGCTTATATTGAAGCAGCCGTCAGATTTCAATTGATTAATTCTCGGATTAAAAGTTTATTTCTGGCTACTCACAGTTTACAGCAATAAACTTTCAAAACAAAAAGGTTTGATGTCTGAACTTTGACTGCAGAAAAAGATAGAGACATATGTATACTGGTCACAAGTTTGATTGTGCTACATCATACGGGTTACCTGAAACTAATTTTTGTCCGAATTGATTGCTCTTCTAGAAAGAAAACAAAATTTTTATACATAGTGCTCCTTTAAACTTATATCTTGGTATTATAATTATGAATTATGAATAACTCTATGTTCTTTTTTTTAACAGTGATAAATGCCTTCTCAGATTACGGATTTCCTCAACTAGAAGGACGAACAAATCGAGATATAAACTACTTTTTCGAAAAAGAATGCGTGTGCATTAAACTCAGAGACTGCAAGACAATGATAAGCATGGCAACTAAATCACAACTATCACAAAGATCTTATATTTATGATAAAATACGAAAATCTTCTTGTGGCTTTGTTGATAATCATCCACTTGTATGCTGTCCATCGGCCATCGAAGAAAGTCATTCTGATGACTATGAAGACGATAAGCCTTGGATATGGGACACTTCCAAAACTTACAACAACAAACGATATTCGGATGCCGGCAAAAAGAAAATCGTTCATAAAATTAACTATGGATTCGAAGACTTTTCAAGTTATGAACATAATCTAGTTGACTTTGAAGATCCTCGTACTAGAAAAAATTGTCCTCTCAAATTTTACGAAGGATTTGAGGATGATATTGATTTAAATTCAAAGAATAAACACATCAAGTTCTACGATCCTCATGGTTATGATAGTTTTGATGCGTTACATGGGTACCCCGCACCGAGTGGATTCAAATTCTCTAAACTAGAACCTACAGAGGAACACGTAACGAGTCGCAACATTGAAAACAATCACAAACCGGGTAATTTGAACTCGGATTACTGTGGAATTTCAGTGAATACGCGAATAGTTGGAGGGAAGGATAGTGGTCCAGGTCAGTTTCCGTGGATAGCTCGTGTCGGATACATAAACAAGAGTAAGTACACATTTCAACTTAGTTTATTATTCCTTTAAAGTCAGTAATCACAAGCAAATGGAATTTTGCAGTCAATAAGCACAAGCAAATGGAATTTTAAAAAGCTTATAAAATTAAATATACTTTGTGCATTGAGTCTTTGCAGTTTATAGAAGATAGTGATTCGTTTGTCACTTTGACTATAGTAACTGACTTATTTTAATTTTAAAAATGCAAGAATGCCCTTAGAAGCAAACTTCTAAGCCTAGGGAACTTCTGGCACAAAGCTTTCACACGTGTTGCTCCTCTTTTTACTTATAAAATAAATAAGTGTTTTGTCAGAAAATTATAGAAATGTGTGGAAAGTGGCATTTTTGAGTTGTTATATTGTATTATGTTAAAAGAAAAATATGGTTTCACGGAAATTTTTTATTTTTGTACTTCGTTTCAATTACAAAAAATTTAGATTATCAATAATGTATCTCATCTTACGGGCTAAATAAACGCCAGTAAGAAACACTGTTGTACTTTTCACTAATGATTTTGTTGAATTACGCATTTGCTTTAAGCCGTCTTGAATACTTTGAACTAAAATTCGGCTTGGCAACAGATTTCCGATAGATTTTAAAGAGCATAAACTAATCTCTGCAGTGGAATTAGATTGATCATTCTTCGGTTCATAGGATTCTTGCTGACTCATCGTAATCTGTTAAGACTATAACTACTTCGGTTCGTTGATCTGCAACAACATAATGGCTTAGTTTGTATTTCAATATATATAATTGAATAATTCATATAATTGAATGAAACATGAGAAGAAAACAAAGGCAATGTCGTGTGCTATGTTTCCAGTTGCGATTGATTGTGAATCCAATATATGATCTGACATACTTTTTTAACAAAGCAAATGAAAAGGTGAATTCGCTTCTTAGCTTTTCTGATAGAAACTTACTCGAAATGGAACTACGCAAATTGATATTTGGTAATCGTTTAATCACCGGATAGTCTGAATGAAGAAAAAATGCAATCGTTGTCCGCGCAAGTTGTGCTTTATATTTCACTTGTGAAATCTGGTGCACCTGTTGTGGTCAGTAAGAAACTAATTAATTTCGTGTCTCTTTGTTATAGCTGATCTCGGTGTGAACTTTTAAAGGTGGTGGCTTTTTGGTAAATAGAGCTTTAAAAGACTGTTTTTGCGAAAGAACAGAGAGCAAAAGAAGTTCACGAGGAGTCGACTTTTTTTCTGGATCTGAAAAATAAGAAAATGTACGATGCCCTCATCTCTAAAACAGTTTCACATAAACTTTCAGTACAAATAAATATCTAGAGGCCTCCTCTTCACTTTAGTAGCCTAAAAATTATTCAAATTGTCAAATGAAAACGGGTAGAGTGAGGGTGTAACACAATTAGCTTCACAACGTAATCACACATTAAAAAAGTCTATCATTTAAAACACGATTCTAACATTTTCTCATTTTTAACATCATTTCAGCTTCACAAAAAATCAGCTACCGATGCGCTGGATCTCTTATCAGCGACCAATATGTCATAACAGCTGCTCACTGTGTTACAAATCTTATCGATGATCTAGAGCTGTATGTATAAATAATAAAACAAAACCACAAACACTAAAATCAATTAAATCCCACAGTTCACATGTACGCATAGGAGAAGTAGGTGGTAAAAGAAAACGAGACTGCAGAACAAATCCGGTTCTATGTCGGGTACCCCAAGATTACGGAATGGAGAAGATCATTGCCCATCCCAGCTATGACTCGCCAAAGTATGCAAACGACATTGCTCTGATTCGTATACTTAAAACAGACACTTCAGGTTTGTAGATCGAGTTTTATGGGAAATATTAAGTAATTCACACTTTGTTCTTGTATTTGTATTTTGTAGTTCCCCTAGTGCCAATTTGCTTACCTTTTAACAATCTTGCTCTTCGTGATATTGAATTGACGGGAAATTCAGCTATCGTCGCTGGGTGGAGTTCCAATATAGCAGGTTATTACTACAAAAAAAAATACAATCTAAAAGTAATTGAATAGTGGAACTAAACATACTTTTTTGATTTAATTACAACAGGTACAAATCAAATGCGAGTTGCGGTAAGCCAAAAACCAACCCTACAGTACGTTCGGCTGCCAATTGTTAACCGAACAAACTGTGCTATTACATACGCACAGTTCAGTGCGAATTCCTGGACGCCGATTTTCATTCAACCATCACAGATATGCGCTCAAGGACGGGAAAATATGGATGCATGTCAGGGTATGATTGAGCATAAAAATAATTCGTGTCAGGAAAGTAAAATATTTTATCAATTTTAGGTGATAGTGGGGGTCCTCTAATGGACGATGGATCATCTGATAACAGGCGAAGGTACACTCTCTTAGGCTTGGTATCATTTGGACCCCGAACGTGTGGAGTGTCCAATTTTCCTGGGGTTTATACACGAGTTGCTTCGTTCCTTGATTGGATACGTTTTAATATCCAATCCTAATGTGATTTATTTTTTGGTAGATAATATTATAGTTTTTAAGATTATATTTATAAAATGTTTTTTTTAGATTTAAGAAATGTTAGTATTAAAATTGTAGAAGAAAAACCGGCTTTTTTTATAATATGATATTTTATTATTATTATTATTATTTATTAACAGGTAATTTAAATTACATGATAATTAATATTAAAGAGCCTAGCTGCTGAGACTATTGGCTCGAGGTTTTATGATTATATATTTAGGTATGTCCAAGTCTCAGACAGACAAAATTTGATATTTTGAGCTTGGACACGTTTGTGGGGTATACGGGCTGGTGTTATTCTGGGTTGACTTTTTTATAATGATGATGGTATAGGCTCCAGTAGTGGTTAACATTTTCTTTAAATTTTTTTTTATAAGTTTGAGCAGGTCATCTTATTTTGTGAAAACGTTAAAGTTGTATACGGGCGATTTTCTGGCGGAGTTGGCAGCAAAGTCTGCGTGTTCGTTGCCGTTGATTCCAACGTGTCCAGGCGTCCACATAAGTTTTATATTGTTGGGGAATTTGGCTAGCTGGTATCTCATATCAGATATGAGTTCAGTGTTGTTGTTGGTATTGTTTATGGCGTTGTGCACCGATATGCTATCAGAGCATATGACATTTTTACCACGGTGATTAATTGCGAACTTGGTGGCTTGATATATGGCGAATGCTTCTGCAGTAAAGATTGAGGCAAAGTCAGGTAAGTTGCCGATGCAGGCTATATTTCCATTTTGCAGGGTAACAGCAAATGATGTGTTGTCACTGGTTTTTGAACCGTCGCGTCAGTGAAGATGAATTTCCACCCATGGTTGGAAGACCAAATTGTGCTCCTTTGGCAAGAATTGTGGCAATGGCAGATGGTAATTTTTTTTTTAGTTTGTGTTCTAGTGACTTTTTTACATCATATTCGATTATGGAATTTTTTGTAAAGATTAGTTTAGCAAAAAGTTTCATTGTTATATCGTCTCTTCTTTCTTCAATGGCAGGAAGACCTGCTTCTGCTAGAATATTTGCAATAGGCGATGTCGGGAATGCATTTAAACTTCTTCGTACTGCGTCGTGGTAGGTTGGTTTTATTATTTTTAAAGCTGATTTAGGACAATGCCCATATATATACAGCCCATAATCAATTCTACTTAAAATTAACATTTTAATTGTACTTGATAAAGTATTTATATGCATATTGCTTTTTTTCGATGCTAGATATCTCACAATGTAGGTCCTCGCAGCTAGGGATTTCTTAAGCTGTCTAAACAGTGTGTTTTCCAAGAATATTGTTTGTTGAAAACTAATCCTAAAATACTAAAGTTGCTAACATTTTCAATTTCTATATTATTTATGTTAATTACAGGTTTTGTACAATTTAGTTTACGGCAAATATGGAGTAGTTTACATTTTTGGATTGATAGTTTAACACCCGATGCATTTGACCAATCTATAATTTCTTTTAAAACAATTTGGAATAGAAGTTTACTTTTGTTAGTGTCATTTATTTTACATAATATATATATGTCATCTGCATAAATGCAGTGATCTAATGTTTTATGTTTGGCCAAAATGTTGTTAATGTCATCGAATGCAATAATAATTAGCACCACCGAGAGAGGTGATCCTTGGGGTAGATATTCCATTATGCAATGGGAGGTTGGAAGAGTAAACGTTGTTTGTTTTTATCCAGAAATTTCTGTAAGTTAAAAAGGATTTTACATATCCGTATATCTTTCTTCCAACACCCCATTTCATAAGTTTGTTAAGAATAACATGAATACCAATTCTGTCGAACGCTTTTTCGAAGTCTAGGGAGAGAATAGATACGTGATTTTTAGCTGAGAGTGCGTTAGATACAAAGTGGTCTATGTGAAGGAGGGCATCGACACACCCTCTGTTCGATTTAAAAGCAACTTGGTTAGGGCTGATGAGCTTTTTGGTTTCAGCGATTTGCAATAATTTTTTCCATTATTTTGGCTACACACGATATATAATATTATAGTTTTTAAGATTATATTTATAAAATGTTTTTTTAGATTTAACAAATATTAGTATTAAATTTGTATAAGAAAAACCGGCACTCTTTATAATATGATCTTTTAGAATACGGCGTTATATAATCATAAAATTGTGAATACTTTAAAGGAAAGGATTTTCCAGTTTCTTCAATGAATTTCTTTACCAGTGGCACTTAAAATTTTGTGTGTAAATGAAAAAAGTTATCATTTTTTGAAAATTAAGTTTGTTCTCTTTTTACTACTACTCATTCCGTCGAAAATTATTAGTTGGAAAGGGTATATCTCTTGAAGTTTTGCAAATTTGCTTGGTGTTAAGGGCATGAATTGTATCAATACTTTTTGCTTGCGATTATTATTATAAGCACTACCTATAAGGTAAGTTCTGCAATCGTGCAGAAAAAAAGGAGATAATAATTAAATATGACCTTACTATGTTAGAGTATACGAAAAAAGTGAGTCCTGCAATTATGTTTGTCTGTCTGTATGCCTGTATGTTTGTATGTCTGTCTGTCCTTGTATGGATCTACAGCCTGAACCGCTTGACCGATTTTCTTCAAAACTTTCAGCTAAGGGTGGCCTATAGAGAGGTTATTGGAATTAAGTCTCTGGGTCTTGAAATGACGGTACCTGCATACAACTGATATGATAATGCTTATTTTTCTCGAAAACGGCTCCAACGACTTCGATTAAATTTGGTGTGAAGGATTAGTTTCAAGTTGTCTTTCTTATGATGCATAAATTGATGATGAAGAAATTTCGTATTTTAGGAGTTCAAAGTTCAGAAAGATTGCAAAATCTTATAAAAAAAAATTTTGGTTTTTTGAAATAACTTCAAAACCATATCTATAATTTTTTTTTTAAATTTCTTGCAACTTCTTAAAATTTGTATACTCGACTTTTTAAAAAACTAAAAATATGAAAAACCGTTTTTTTGAAAACCGGTCCAAAGATTTTGATTTAATTTTCAGCGCTTTTGTATTAACATTTGCAAAAGAATTTTTAGATTTTCGCTTAAAGCCTTTGGAATATTTGATTTAAATTTTTTCAAAGTTATGTGTGACTTAATTTAATTTTCATAATTAATTTGTAGTTGGCAACCCTGTACTACCAAATAGTTATGAATAGCGAATACTAAAGTTTTGTACTTTCCTCAAGATTTTGATATCGTATTTAGCACACAATCGAAAGTTCATAAATCACAAATTTTGCGAATAAGAAAAAAGTCATTATAAATAACAAAAATTTTCAGGAAAACTTTTATTTTTGACTTCTCTTTCTATTGTCAACCAACTTTTGCAGAATTTAAAAATAAATTTCATTTCATTCGACCAATAAATTTCATTAATACTGAACTTTTCAAAATAAATCTAGGGTATTTGCTTTCATTGGCAGCCATTTTATCATCTGCCGTGTGTTTTATCTTTAGTTTGGATTGCCATTTTGCCGTGCCAGAATTGTAGCTGCGCGACCACTGAGCAAGGCACACACTTGGTGAATGACTTGAGCCTCGAAATGAGATTACTTTTGATCCCGATTTTCACAAAATCTGTGGTGTGGACTTGCGAGTTGTCCTTTAAAATCGTGCGTAAGATGGTCTAGGACCTAGAAAGTAATATATATTCCACTCCCATATTCCCCTAGTAGCATTTACTACATTTTATTCCTATTTTCCTACGGGAAGGGGAACATAACCAGTTACTAAGAAAGTACTGGATCAATTTGTTTATTAAGACCTTACAACTGCAGGTAGACTATATCTTAAAAGTGATGAAAATGTCTAATGAGCGTCTACCAAAAAAGCAGCTCTAAGAAATATTGCGGATGGAACAAGCTGGTACGCGGAATGGTTAGATCTGGCACTGCAGTGCGACATGACCGTGGACTTAAGTCTAGGAAATAAAGACAATTGGAAAAACGAGATGTATAGGCTGATACAGAAGGTGGATGAGCTATATGCATCTAAATACAGGCAAGATGCTGAATCATCAGTTTTTAGGTCTATTTACAGTCGTTTAGATCATAATTTGGGAGAGAGAAACTATTTTCATGACAACAACAGCGTACAAGAAATATCCATGATGATAAGGTTGAGAGGAGAACTTTTGAGCCTAAATTATGTGCCACACAGAGATGATTTACCATGCCTTTGCGAATTGTGTAATTTGAAAGAACGAGAAGATGTCCTGCACTTTATTGGAAAATGCCCTATACTACAGGAAACAAGATTGCATGTCTTTGGAAAAAGTTTTCTAACGGATGAAGATTGCTTTAATGTGTTGAACCAAGTCGATATGAAGAAACTGTTTTTATTTTCCAAAATCGCTCTTGCATACAGACAAAGAATTACATTTTTATACATTTTTATTTTTTATTAGTTCTTTTTTAAATTGTCAATCTGGCAGACGGCAAAAGCCAAGTCCATTTGTTTTTGTTAAATTTTGAAAAAAAAACTTATGATTTAATAAAACCAACTAAACTAAAAAAAAAAAAAACTACTGGATCAATTTCTAAAATTCTTCTGCCGTTATAGTGCTACATTACTCCCGAGTAGCATGAAGTATATTGCATTCCCATATTCCTACGAGAACAGGTACGTACAACACCTCATTTCATCTAAATATTGTAGAATCGATTGTATACACTAGATCACCGTAGGACCGAGCTTTAGTTGACAATAAATTAGTTCCCTCAAATTTAACGCTCTGTTAATTCAATTCGATTAAATATTCAAACTACAGTAAAACCCTACAAAAGTGTTTTTGTATAGTTTCCTAAGATGGTAAAATAAAAGGCAGGTGTTTTATAGTTCGCCCTTAAATTAAAAAAAGTAACGAGTGAAAATTTTTTTAAGTTAGACGGTTTTATTGAACATAAAGAATAAAATGACTTTAGTTTTTTGTCTTATCAGTGTCAAAATCAATATTAAGTTCATTAAAAAAGCTTTGATAAAGCATATAAGAGCTTCAACAATCCATACTCTCGTCTCCATCAGCTCCCTTTCATATTTTTGAATTCTGATCTAAACAAACAACTGAAATAAAAGAGAGTCTCTTGGTTGCATTATCATCTATTTCCTCTCTGTGCAATTAAAAAATCGCCGCATGGAGTTGAAAGTAAAGGTAGCAGTAGCATTCAATCTTACACTCGTATTCTGTAGTTATTAAGCAATAGCAGGAGTATTACTTGAATTAGTATCGTCTGTGCGGTTGGTATTAAATAAGCTAGAGTTAAATTAATTATTATCACCGTTTTTTTCTTGTTTTTATGTTGAGCTTTATTTAACACTGTCTTTTTTTTACTCAGCCTTTACTTAACACTGTCTTTTTTTGTGAACTGCATTATGATTAGTAAATTTAACATTGCGATCTTGGCTCTTCTTCATTTGGCTTTAATATCTATTGCCAGAGCACGTAAGTAAAAATCTCATATCTTTTGGTGTCAACGAAATGATTCCATAAGTGTATATTTTCATAAAACTTACTACATCACCCCATCGCTTATTGCTCTTGTGTCTTCTGATAACACCGAATCCTTTCCGGGTTTCGACTATTGAACTAAAGATACAGATCAATTCAATTTCCTTTTCAAATTTTTAAAGTCATGAATCTGGGTTTTTCATCAATGAATATGCGATAATATTGTTTTTCATTGGGTTTTTACACCTCATACAGTCGAAACCAGTCGTGTAGGTGTAGGGCTATTATGTTGAAGTGCTGTAGGTAATCTTAAAGTAATTTAAAGTCGTCAAGGCACTTGTATTCACAACCTCGCGGTGCAATCGAGTGTGTAACAAAATATTTCGTTAAATCTTGAGAAAATCATTTGAAAATATCTAGAGAACGACTAGCAATCTATAAGACTTCAGGCAATAAATAACTCTCGCATTCAAATATGAATATTTTAATAGAAAATTAAAATAATGAAACAAAGATCATTTAATGGAAACGTTTGAATAAGAAATGTTTTTCTCTAGAGAGTAAATTTTCGTTCAAACTAGTTGTTTCGCACTAAAGCATTTCGTTATGAGGAAGGTTAAATATTCATAAGACTGCAGGAAGTTAGAGAATGAAATTGAGTTGAATTAATATTCGGTGTTTAAAAGCTACTGTTATTCTGTATTATTTCTATGCAACACAGGTGCACAACTATAGTAGAAGGTAATATATCGCAGAATGTAAGGAAAAATAGTCACTTTTGGATGATAAATAAGTGGCTTTTGTGAGGTTGAAGAGAATAAAAACTAGATCGCTAATGAGATTCAGATTACCAATAAGACATGAAAACAGATTGACGTACAATGACTTTGGCTTTTTAAAGTCTTCGATAAAACTAAGCTGATTTGAAAACAGTGATCTTTGTTTTTAATGTTTTCCACTACATATAAAGTTATTAAACGAAACCTTGCTTGCGAAGCTTATTTAAACCGATATGAAGCGATAAAATTGATAAAAGGTTCACTATCGGAATCACCTTTACTTGACACAACACAACAAAGCTATGGATATGAAAACCTCAGGGCTTGGTCCTAAGGACACAGCAACGCACTCAGCGGCAAAGTGGCAGAGCAACGCATTGCCCCGCAGAAAGATGCCGCTCAGTGCGTGACCGTGCTCTTACAAATTTTAGAAACCATAAATTTTATTCCAATTCCAAACGGCTAATTTAGAAAGCATTTTTTAGGCAGTGCTTTTTACTCTCGGAGGACTTGCCAGTTCCTCGCTAAAGGCGATACCCGAGAATAACATTTCTTCTCTTTTGTTTCTAGACTTCGAACTACGAACCATCCACATGTTAACCATTACGACACGGGCACCATAAAAAGGAGCCAAACTATAAAAAGCCAATTAATGAATAACCGACCAATAAAATGAGATAAATGAAACAATAAAAAATAAAACACATCTAAACAACAAAATTCACATTCGCCTGATTCTTTTCCCGAGCTTTTTCTTATTGTTTGCCTAGAATTTAAAGAAACATGCCTTATAGGTATTTGAAGTACATGTTAATTCATTCAAATGATGATATACACAGCAGCATTTTTCTTTGCTTAGTAATAACTTATAAGGATTAAGCTAGACGACATTAGACTAGATAAATGGGGTGTGAGAAAAGGAATATGTTTTTTCTAGCTGTGTTTATGACGAAGAAGTGGTTTATGTGCATGTGCACATTTACTACGTTTCATTGCCAATGAATCACTATTGTTCCTATTTTGCATTTGCAACCATACAAACCTTTGTAAAGTAAAAAAATCATTTTATGTATCTAATGCTACTGCAGAAAACGTCGAAAGCTTTGGACAATGCAACACACCTAACTCAGAACCTGGGTTGTGCATATATTTGGAAGAGTGTACTGGACTCTACAGTATTTTGCAAAATCAGCCAGTGTCGGATGAAAACAGGGAATTCCTTCGACGAAGTCAGTGTGGTGCAAAAAAGAAAAAGGTCTTGGTAAGCGTATATGAAATAAAGGATGATAATTTTTTGTCTAAAAAAATGAAGTTCTCTTTCAGATTTGTTGTTTGGAACGCCAAATTGGTGAGCAATTGACACCCGATTCTACAGACAATAGACTGCGAGCGTTGCTTCCAGAACCTGGAGTTTGTGGTAAAGTTATTTTAGACCGAATTGTTGGCGGTAACGAAACAAGAATCGATGAATACCCATGGATGGCACTGATTGAGTACACTAAGGGTAAGGATGCCATTTACAAAACAGTGAGCTTGCAGAATGGTTAAACTTAAATAATCTTTCAGATGGAAATTCAACAGGTCATCGTTGTGGTGGTAGTTTGATCAATGAACGTTACGTTCTCACAGCTGCGCATTGTATTAAACAGACAAAAGAAGTAAAACCATACATGGTTCGCTTGGGTGAATGGGACAGAGAAACAGATCCTGATTGTGACAAGGGCGACTGCGCCAATCCTCATGTCGATGTTGCAATCCAAAAAGTTATTGCTCATGAAAAATATGATCCCACATCTAACAACAAATACAACGACATTGGCCTTATACGTCTATCGCGCAGCATATCATATACTGATTTCATTCAACCAATTTGTTTGCCAGTTAAGGATATTTTAAAACGCTCTAATTTTGATGGTAATATAATGGATGTTGCGGGATGGGGTCAAACTGAATATGCCTATTCTAGTAATAAGAAATTAAAGGCGGGAGTTCCGGTTGTACCAATTGCCGATTGTCAGAGCGTTTATAAACAAAGTAGGATAGTTTTATCAAACTCGCAGATGTGTGCCGGTGGTGTAATGAATATTGACTCGTGCAAAGGAGATTCTGGGGGACCTCTGATTGGTGTGGATGCGTCAAATATACAGCGTATTTACTATTTTCAAGCAGGAATAGTATCCTTTGGTCCCGATCCATGTGGAAAACAAGGTTGGCCTGGAGTTTACACGAAAGTTACTGATTATATTGAATGGATCAATGATAATATTGAGCCTTAAGATAACGCTAGTTTATAAGAATAATAGTTAGTGATAAATGTAACTATAAAGAAAATTGTAGGTACTCATCGAAATAAAGTTCTTACAAGAACACTGCAACAGCAACTATATAAAGTCTTTCCTTTCCTTTTGTTTTGAACTTCCTTTTTTTTTTTGGTTTCGTTTGTAATTGTTTCTTTTTCTATTATTTCGCATTTGTTCAAATCAAATCACCATCGTTTGCTTCGTTTCTGGTGGACGTAAAGAATTTAATAATCGCGCGAGTCCTAACTCATTTAATGCGTGTTTAATGAGAAAAAAGCATGAACATTAATTGAGATAAAACTCAATAGAATAAGTTCCATAGTTCTTGCGGATTCCCAAATCATTTTGACATAATCCAAAATTTAATATCCAAATTTCGAAAAAATGTTGGTAAACTTCTTCATAATTTCATAATTTTTTGTATAAAGCAAACATTTCTATAATTTTAATCAGTACTGATACAAAATATGAAGTGATCGAATGCCAAATATACGATCTAATCAGAACGGAATGCGCAATACAAGTCCAAGCCAAAATAATTCAATGCACTTCTCTAAATCAAGATTCCATCAATGCAAAACAAGTTGAAAAACAAAGTAAAAAAAAAAAACAAGTTTTGCGGTGCAAACAAAATTCATTTTGACATCATTATCGAAGTAACAAAATGCGAAATGAATAGACGAAGCGAAAGGTGCCCACTTCTTAGATATTAAACGCTGAAAACTAAGTGGACTAGAATTTACCAGCGTAAGCTTCTGAGAAGAACATTAGTTGCTGAGCATTGTAAGTGCAACTTTCAAAAATTCAAACCCAAAGTAAACTCATTTTCGCTGCGATTCGATGAATACAAATTACAAGTTACGCCATTTGCTATATTTACACCCTTCATATTTTTATTCCTACTGATAACAATAAATAGTTCGCTGATAAAAAAATTGACGGAATGAAATATGGGAAATGCCTCAAAGATGATAACAAATATTTGCATGCTGCACAATCTGTTCGCAAGATCATTGGATCAAGATCAAATTTATGAGGGAAACTTTAATAAAGCACGCTTTTATAGCTCCATCAAGAGCTCAATTTTTACTCTCTGTAAGCTCAATTCAAATTTACGAATTCTGAGTTCTGACTACTAGTAGCAGCCGGTTTTTAACAAACAATTTAAGGAAAAGAGAGTGTGCTGGCTGAACTTCCTTTTATTTTTTCTCTGTAGAAATACTTAAATTGCCTATCAACGATGGCATCTGGCATTCAAAATGAAGGTAGTCTAACTCGCAACCGTCTATCAGTTATTAAGCTACAGTCAAGACTCATTTGAATTAGTGTCGTCTGCACCATTGCTAACGAATAAGCTCGTGTTAAATCTAATAATATCAGCGTGCTCTGCTGAATTGTGTTAAGTTTTTATTATTTGTGCGGTTGTTTTTTTTAACTATTTTTGTTAAACTTTGACCAAAAGCGCACTGCAGTATGATAACTTATAATTATCTAATCGTTGTCTTGACTCTTCTACCTGCCATCCTCACATCATTGGCCAGTGGAAGTAAGTAAAAACAAAAAAATCAAATCAGAAGCTTGTTTACATTTAACAAATTTTATACTATAACCTGTTCGGCAGGGTCTCTCTTCTAAATTATGTATACATTGAAGTCTGAAGCGAGAGTGCTTCTATTAAAAAGTACATACTCAAGAACAGTTTAATTGAACACATATGTACCCAACCCATCCATCAATACAAGGCATCAAATTATGTGTTGAGGATTCTATTGTTAGAAGCAAAGAAATACCCATTGAGAATTATAATAGAAATAAAAATCAAAAAGTTAAGCAGCCAGATCTACCAGATCTCAGTCTCTAAATTTGACCAATAGGCCAGTCAAATTAGATTGAAAAGTTATAAGAAACTTAATGTAACGTAGGGTTGGATTTACTCAAATGTTTTAAAAATTGCATATAATTAAAGAATAAAATCATATCAGCAAACATTTTCGATTAGGCTACAGACCTACATTCAAATGAATGTTTGAAATTTACTGATAAAACGCATGGTTATGTAATTAATAACTGTCATTGTCAATATCTTCAGTAAACTCAACATCATGGTGACTGAAACCTTAAGATCGTTGAATACAATTTTCTGTAAAAATTTCTTTGTGTCCGTGTGATGTTACTGTGTCAGTGAGACAATGGGCTGGTCGAAGTTTCGAACATATCCAAATCAGTCAATTCCAGTTGGGTTCAGTTGGGTCCAACGAATGCCAACCGGTGCAAACATGGCCGCGGTAGCCAAGTCCGAATTCCATCTTTGAGATTTTGAATCGTTCGCAAGCCATTGGCGTAGATAGACCTTATCTTTCACGTATGTTGAATAGAGTGAAACCAAATGATCTCGGTTGCCAATTGTGGTTGCTTCTTCGAGCAACCACACGCCTGGTAACTTTTCGAATAAAAGGGTGGTTGTATGTGTGGAAAATAAACGTTGCAGCGCACACACCAATATCGCCGTTGCAGTTCATTTATCGACGTCAACTCGCTCAAAAACTGATGAAAAAATATCGAATTGAGGTACTTAAGTGCGCTCGATAACGTGAGAAGAAATGCCAAAGACACATAATTCAGTCACGCATTACTCGATCACGTGTGCGGTAATTCGGCCGCAGGGTTTTGCTAAAAACTATGGGCTACTAAAGCAATATTTACAGTTGTTCTTGAGTGAAATTTTTCATTTCAATTACTTTTTCCAACAGCTCAAAATATCCCACCATTTTCAACCAATGTTCATGCACTCACGGTTTTAATTTAGTAGCTGTCTAAAAAACTTTAAAGTTCATTCTTAAGCCTGAACCACATCGAAACACAAGAAAAGGAAAAACTTTCCTTTATCTTTTGTATGACAACTCTTTTAAAATTTTATTTTTAGATATACTTAGCCCTCGTTTTAGGATTAGAAAATTTCAGCCCTCATATAACAAAAAAAAATTATGCACATATACAACATTAGGTAGCCTCTCTTCAGAAATAATGATTTTATATTCCAAAATGCTCACGCTGTCGATGAACTTGTAGTAAACGTTGTACATTATGGACGATGCATGACGCCAAACTCAGAGAGTGCTTATTGCATACAACTGCAGCAGTGTTCCTACCTCTACAACATGATAAAGGCTGATAAGAAATCATTGTCGGACTCCGACAGAGTTTTTCTTCAGCGAAGTCAATGTGGGTCAAATAATGGAACGGTTTTGGTAAGAGAATGAGCAAAATTTGAGTCAGAAGAACTCTGTTCTTCTTTTTCAAAAAAAAAATGACACCCATTTTCAGATATGCTGTCCAGAACGCCAAATTGATGAACAAATGACACCTGATTCTACAGATACAAGACTTCGAGCGTTGCTTCCAGAACCTGGAACTTGTGGCAAAGTACTTGCAGACCGAATTATTGGAGGTAACGTTACCAAAATCGATGAATACCCATGGATGGCACTTATTGAGTATACTGAGGGTAAGGAGAATCCTTTCATTACGAAAAGATATTGAAAAATACAGGATTTCAATTATGTTTCAGAAGGAAATTCAGTAGGTCATCGTTGTGGTGGTAGTTTAATCAATGATCGTTACGTTCTCACAGCTGCGCATTGTATTAAACAGGTACCAGAAACAGTGATACCATCTCGAGTTCGCTTGGGTGAGTGGGACCTCGAAACAGATAATGATTGTCAAACGAATAAAGCTGGCCATCGAGATTGTGCCGATCCTCACGTTGATGTAGAAATTGAGAAAGTTATTACTCATGAAAACTACGTAGCTACGTCTAAAAATCAGCCCTATGACATCGCTCTTTTACGTCTATCGCGCAGCATACCATATACTGATTTTATCAAACCAATTTGTTTGCCGGTTAAGGATATTCTTAAACGCTCTACTTTTGAAGGGGATGTGATGGACGTGTCGGGTTGGGGCTTAACTGAAGACGGTACTCCAAGTAAAAAGAAATTAAAGGCGGGATTACCAATTGTACCTTTTGCCGAATGTCAACGTATATATAATCAAAGTAGTAATGTAGATTTAATGTCTACACAAATGTGTGCCGGTGGAGTGCAGGGCATTGATGCCTGTCGAGGTGATTCCGGAGGACCTCTGATTGGTTTGGATTCGTCGAATAAAAAACTTTTTTACAACTTCATCGCAGGTATTGTATCTTTTGGTCCCAAAAAATGTGGATTCAAAGATGTGCCTGGAATCTTCACGAGAGTTAGTGATTATATAGACTGGATCAATAAAAATATTGAGCCTTGAGTAAATCATATTAACTATTGCATACATATTTAAAATTAAAATTACTTAATGGACGCTCAGTTGTTTTCTTTTTATATTTTTCGTTAAATTGTTTGAGGTTGACTGTTGTGCTGTTTGTAATAATAGGTTTGTTCGTTGAAGCCCTTGGGTTGCCCTCGGGTCGCCACAAAGCGTTTTTTGAGAAACCTAAATTCGCCCTGAATGTCAAATTGTGTGTGGTTTAGCGTTTTTTGAGGACTGGAAAACCCAGGTTTTTTTGACAACTCGTAGGGTTGTCAAGAAAACCTTTGTCAACCCTGGGGAAAGTTCAACGAACGGACCTAATAGGTGGAACAAAGGCACATTCAACATTGCAATCAAGTTGACGTACCTAAATTATTATCTGGCATAACGTCAGATGGAAAATGATTTAAGGGTTAGACGCTATTTAATAGGTAAAATTTCTTGACATTTTTTAATAAACGCAAGTTCTGCCTTCTCGATCTGAATTTGGATTGCAGGCTAATATAAGTAATTTCTTTATCAAAAACTTGAGATTTTTGAAACCGAACATGAATGCTAATTTCTTTGATTCTACTATGGGCTGCTTGTAGATTCTTAGCATGATTTGTTCACTAGACCCATGAATTGTATTGTCATTTGCTATAATATAGCCATAAGCATTATATCGATCCCTTGATGAAATGCACTATGTCATTGCTTGATTTCAAGTGATAACCAGTTGACTTCAAAAATTGAGAGATTAGTGTTAACAAATAGCCAAAAACTCATCGACTTCGATTTCAAAAAATGCGGTTGGTTGCTGCATAAGGTTTGCGAAATATCAACTGCATAAAAATCCTCTCATTTATAATTTCAATTGAGTTTTCAATTAGCTTTTATAATAAACAGATTACTTTACAAATTGTTTTTGGTACCAATGGAAACCCAGTATCATATCAATGAAAAGTCTTATTTAAGTACCTTAAAATTTAAGTATCTACCTAAATTAAATATAAAAAATTCAAAATAAATTCTACCACTTTGTATATTTACTGTCTCCATTCTCCATAGAGCTTTTAAGATCGGACGTAAAATACTGCTAAAGTAAAAACACCGATTCCGAGATAACGCATGTTGCATGCTGCACTATCTATTCAAAAATTCCAAGGGTCAAGATCGTGTATATATACAAAAGCATATGTAATGGAAAGCACTTTAAGAGCTCCAACAAGAGCTTAATTCTTAACTCTCTTTGAGTTGTCTTTTTACTTTTAAATTTAGAGTTCAGACCAGTTCTTAACAAACAATTAATAAAAGAGAGTCTGCTATTTGGATTTTGGACTATCTTCTTTTTCTCTCTCGTATAAAATTAAAAAAAGCCGCCGGTCGGTCAGCCTCAGCTCTCAGCACAGCAGCATTTGAGCTTAAGGTAGTCCATCTCGCAACTCGCACTTGTCGTTGTCAGTCAGTTATTAAGCTACAGTCGGAGAATCACTTGGATTAGTGTCGTCAGTTCCGTTGTTAGTGAATAAGCTCTAACCTAACTTGACATTATCTCTTTACGAGAATTAAAAATAGAATAAATTCATATTATTATCATTCTGATTTGCATATATTGTGATAAGCTTCGATTAGTGTATTTTTTTAATTTTATTATTATTGTTTTTAAACTTTGACAAGAGGATCACTGCAGTATGATAAGCAGATCTCCAATCGTTGTCTTGGCAGTTCTTGCTGTCACCCTCACATCATTGGCCAGCGCACGTAAGTCAAAAACCCCAAGTATTGTGTTTAAATCAAAACAAAAACCTGATTTCATTTATTTTCATTTTTATATTTACTCAAAATTACCTCATCATTCTTAGCTGCGATTTTTGTTGTGTTAACACCGAATCCTTTTCCCGTTTTCTATATACATACATAGCTGAAGGGCTTTCTCGTTTATTGTATTCAGTAAGTGTACTGGATGCTGTCAGTTAAGTTTACATTTAGACTATTTAGTCACTTCATATTCTGGTTTTTCCATCAATGAACAAGTATTTAAGACTGAAATTTTTTTCCAACGGGTATTTGCAACTTATAGCCCAAGCCTGTATTATAAGGTTTCCCTTATTAAGCGAAAAGGAAAATAAAAACAACAATAATTATTATTATGTTGAAGTGTGGTGCGTGATCGTTAAAAGCAAGAACAAATAAAAAGCATCAAGACACAGAAATGAAGTTTGTATTCATAAGAATAGTTTGATTAAACGCTAAATCAATGCAAGGCAACCAAGTATATGTCGGGGATTCTTTTATAAAAAAAAAAAAAAAAAAAAACAACTGAGGAGTATCGCTTGAGAATAACAAGAGGAACAACAATCAAAATGTTAAACTACCAGATTTACCAGATTTTAGTCAGTAAATGATTACCGCAAACAAATATGATTAGCTGAAAGGAAATTAAAATAATATACATAGCAAACAAAAGATCGTTATTAGATAGAAACGTGTGAATATGAATCGTTTGTCTGTAGAACAAGTTTAGCTGAACAAGTAGTTTCTCAAGAAAGCATTTTGAAAATAGTGTAGGTGTCTAAGTAATCGAGATATTTGAAGGGTCTTACTGGAGACAGAAAGTTAAAAGAAAACATAAAATAAGAAAAATTGTTCTTCTCAATTTTAAAATGATAGATAACCACTTTCAAGAGAGTTATAAATAATTCACAATTTCTTAAGATAGATATTGCGGGAACCAAAAAATTGTTCATATAAAGTTCAATATATTTGCGGAGTTCAAGTTAAAATTTCAAAAATAATAATTTTTTTTAAACCTCATTGGATACGCTTGCTCAATGGTAGTGAATTGAGAAAAGTTTGATTCTTGAAAAGTTTATTTCGTAGAAAAATAGCGGCCTTAAATTCAAAAATATACAGAAAGTAGATCACTACATATATCTGCCGTGGCACTTTTGAGCAGGAAATTCTTGGATTTCTTTCTGGTCAAAATAAAATAGTATTACTTAATTTAGTTTGGTTTGCTGAGTCCAGGATTGCCTCTATATTTCGCCACAGAACGTTTTTCAAGAAACCTCAACTAAAATTAACCTAAGTGTTTGGCAATATATGGTTTTTCTCTGAAATCGTCTTTAGAAAGATCGAGGTTTTTTAGTGGACTATTAGGTGCCGAATGAACATTGCTTTGATTTCGTAGTTCAGTTTTTAAGTGAGTGGAAAAATAAGGGTTTTGACAACATTTACAGGAGTATCTAAAGAGAAATAAAATAAATAGGGTGGCGCAACAGAGCGAGGAGCCCCTGGGCCTAGCGCATTTCTCACAACCATGCCTTGTGAGGGAATGGAGTGGGAAACGAACGGCTAATCGAGAAAGCGCTTTTCATGGCAATGAATACTAACGGAGGACTTGCCAATTCCTCGCTAAAGGCGATACCCGTGGAAAAAACATTTTTGCCTCTCTTGGGATTCGAACTCGAACCTCTGGATTGACAGGAGTATCTACTCTTGTTGTTTTGCTTTTCTTTGTTTGAAATCAATTTTAAAAATAAAAGAAATTTTCGGTATAAGCTTACAGTTACGCTATTCAGATTAGGCACTCTCTTGATACAAAGTTATGGTTTCCTTATTCGTTACTCAATGCTACTTTCACAGAATGTATTTACACTTAAGACTGCCTTCAGTTTCCCAAATACTTTTCATGTGTTCTTAGCTACATACTTTATATTAATATTTTTAGTACAAAAAAACAACGTGACTTCACTGGTTAGAAAAACCAACATGGTGGAGCGGCTTCCAAAAAATTCGCTTTATTAATTTTTTTTTACTCTCAAATTATTTGAAAATAGTCAAAACTAATAAAAATTAGACCAGCCGCATTGGCACTATTTTGTGTTTTGCATTCTTTAATAATTTCATTTTTATTTTAAGTATAGCCATTTTTCTCATGCTTTTGTCTGTCTTTCAGTATTTATTTTTAGAATGAGAATTTTTTGTTGCTTTTTTGTGCTAGTTTTAATAGATTTTGTTTTGCAACCTTGCCAATTGTGTAGGCCAGCCATTGGTCAGATCACTATCACTATTATCGATTGCAACTATAATCGCTTTTTTCAAGTTACTCTCCTCCGATAACCTCTCCAGCTTGCACAATCGTGACGTTCACCACCCAACATTACAGGAGGAAGTCTCTGCCTACTGCGATATCATCCTGGAGCCGCCGGCGCCGGCGCCGTTCTACGGAATCACAGCTGACGTAATACATTAGTGGTACCCCCAATCTTTTTGCAGAATTTGAAGCCGTATGTCAGCAATAACGCGCCGAATATTCTCTTCTAAGGTATCAATCGTCTCGGGCTTATCTGTATAGACAAGCAACTTTACAAAACTAAAAAAAAAAAAAATAGCCCAGCGGTGTTAAATAACCCGATCTTGGAGGTTACTCACAATTTTAAAACTCGCAATTACGTAAAAACTAGAGTCAACAGCGATTTCTTTTCGAGACGACTTACCGAACGTACGCATCAGTGTACAGTGGTCAAATAAATGAATAAATAAAAAGGTGGCACAACAGTTCGAAGAGCTCCAGGGCCCAACGCATTTGTCACAGCCGTGCCTTGAGAGGGAATGGAGTAGACCTACAATATTCTGCCGGTTCCGAACGGCTTATCGAGAAAGCGCTTTTCATGGCAATGAATTTACTAACGGAGGACATGTCAAATCCTCGCGAAAGACGATACCCGTGGAAAAACATTCGGAACCTTTGGGAGACATGTTAACCATAACAACACGGGTGGGCACCACAGTGTCCAGAGGTCTGGTAACTAAGAACAAATCAAGTAACAACTCCTCAAAAGTTTTGCTACATTGAAAACTACACGTCTAAAAAACACCCTTTATGTTGGGGTTTAACTATCAGCTCATTGGTCGAAATGGTCGATTTTGAGGTGCGACAGCAAATAAGTCTGATATCTGATAATGAAACTATCGATTCTCTATGAAAGATATCTAATATGCAAACCGTTTAAAGGATCTCATTGGTATAAGAAGGTTTTTATTTAGGCTCTGGTGTTCTGTGCAATCCCGTTTTTAACACCTGAATTTATGCCATCTGCATCACTGTATCCGTAGAGCACACGCACATCAATAGGCTTTTGAAGAAGTATTTTACTTCTGTGAATATCTACCATTTTTTTCTATTATAACATTATATCTTCTTACATGTTAAGTAAAGCAGTGATATAAATTTGAAGGCAGGTCTTACCAAATTCTTATAATGCTCTCCATTCTCCATGGTAGTTTGAAGAAGCGTCATACATTAATTTAAAGTTAAACTCGCCTCATAATTTATGTAAATAACAAGAGGGAAGGTGTAAAAAATGCTACTCTCTTTTAACAATTAATGAATATTTCTATTTTTTATTTGCAATCACACAAACTTTTCAAAAAAAAAGAATTTTTTTACGCTCCTGATGAACCTGTAGAAAACGTTGTAAACTATGGACGGTGTGTTACACCTAACTCAGAGCGTGCCTTGTGCATACATTTGGAAAAATGTACTTATCTCTACAATATGCTAAAGAAGCGCCCACTATTAGAATCTAACAGGGCCTTCCTTCAGCGAAGTCAATGCGGTTATAATAATGGAAAAGTTTTGGTATGAGTATGAACAGAAAAAGAGTCACGGCAGTTTTTTTCTCATAAATGACTTGTTTTTTTTTCAGATATGCTGTCCAGATCGTCAGATTGGACCTCAAATGCCACCAGATACTACTGACACAAGACTGCGGACTACGCTACCAGAACCCGGAACTTGTGGTAACGTAATTTCAAATCGAATTTATGGTGGTAACGTTACCAAAATCGATGAATATCCGTGGATGGCATTGATTGAATACAATAAGGGTAAGTAAAGATCTTACATAAAATTAAGTTTTCAAAAAATCTGAAATCTCAACTGTTTTTTAGGTGGAAATGGAGTTGGACATCATTGTGGTGGTAGTTTGATCAGTGATCGTTACGTTTTGACAGCTGCACATTGTATTAAAGCCATACCAGAAACATGGTCACCAACCCGTGTTCGATTGGGTGAATGGAACACAGAAACAGATCGTGATTGTGATACGGATGTTACTGGCTACGAAGACTGTGCTGATCCACATGTCGATGTTGCAATTGAGAAAGTTACTACTCATGCCGACTATGATCCTACATCGAAAAGTCAGACCTTTGACATCGCCCTGTTACGCTTAGCACGCAGCATACCATATACTGACTTCATTAAACCAATTTGCTTGCCGGTTAAGGATACTCTAAAACGCTCTACTTTTGATGGCAATGTTATGGATGTTTCGGGATGGGGTAAAACTGAACAAGGTACTTCAAGTACCATAAAATTAAAAGCGGAAGTTCCGGTTGTTCCTCTGGCCGAGTGTCAGCGTGTTTATAGTCAACGAAGTGTGGATTTAACGTCTTCACAGATGTGTGCCGGTGGTGTACAGGGCATTGACTCCTGTCGCGGTGATTCTGGTGGACCTTTGATTGGTTTGGATGATTCAAATAAACAACGTGTTTACTACTTTATCGCTGGAGTTGTATCGTTTGGCCCTACTCCTTGCGGACTACAAGGTTGGCCCGGAGTTTATACGAGAGTTAGTGATTACATTGACTGGATTAAGAAGAATATTGAGCCTTAAGATACTGTTCACTACTCAGTAATAGAAATTTTGTTAGAAAATTATTCTAATCAAAATAAAATTCTCAAATTGATGCTCTAACAGCAACCATAAAGTATTTTGTTTGATTACTTGAATGAAATGTAAAACGCAAGTCAACATTTCTATGAATGTTTTGTACAAACGTTTGCAGTAGTAGTAGAAGTTTATCATTTTTTCTATAGAGTGGCCTTAAGAGATAACAAGTAACGCTAACGTACCATGTTGTTTCATTTTCATTTGGTTGTGATTGGTCAAAAGTACAAGATTTTCAAATGACTACTCAGATGACAGCTATATTTTAAGTTTTTCGAACTTAGATCTTCAGACTGGGAAAACATGGAATCCGCAACCAACTTTTTAGAAGATTATCGTCTGATCGTATACCATCGATCCGGTCGCCAAAAAATTGCTTCATATAATTTCGATTTCGGTGATTGAAGGATAGCATTTTAACAACCGTATTACAAATTTTGGTTGCTTTCTCACCGCCGTATTAATAAACGCGGAATAGCTGGGCTAAGCCTTATTCCATGGATTAAGTTGAAAATGGTATAATGGTGGCTTTAATTAAATGGAAAATGGTATAATGGTAACTTAATCCATGGAATAAGTATTTCCCAGTTATTCCGCGTTTATTAATACGGCGGTCAGGGTTTAAACACTTTTTTTTAGTACCTAGACGATAGCAAATATATAAAGCTACGCCATCTAGGGTCAGATTCCGACGGAGTGACTTTAAAAGAACTAACACTCACGACCCTCCAAAAAGTCAGCTTCTGAAAGACCGTCAGCAGAAATCAGAAAACTGACCGTCAAATGGAAAGTGACAAAAAACGCACACTTTTCGACTCATAAAATTATGGATCTTTATGCTATACTCTACCCGCCGTATTAATAAACGCGGAATAGCTGGGTTAAGCCTTATTCCATGGATTAAGTGGAAAATGGTATAATGGTAACTTTAATTATGTGGAAAATGGTATAATGGTAACTTAATCCATGGAATAAGGTTTAACCCAGCTATTCCGCGTTTATTAAAACGGCGGCGGCGGTACAAATGTTACAATTAAGATAAAATAAATAAAAACGTACCGCCGTATTAATAAGCGCGGAATAGCTGGGCTAAGCCTTATTCCATGGATTAAGTGGAAAATGGTATAATGGTGGCTTTAATTAAATGGAAAATGGTATAATGGTAACTTAATCCATGGAATAAGTATTTCCCAGTTATTCCGCGTTTATTAATACGGCGGGTAGAGAATAAGACATTGCTAAAATATTATTTCAAAATTTCGACTTTATGTGAACACATGTAACACCCGAAACGATGGAATCGGAATGACCCTTTTGTCCTTTTCATTGCGTATAAAAAAAGCACTTTTTAAAAGTATTTTTTTTGGTCCCACCTCCCAATGGAAGTAAACAGTTTTCCTTACGTTTGTATTTGCTCGTTGCTAAGAAAATTTTATTGACATCTGCCAAAGTGCCAACTGCGAATATTTTTTTTTCGAGCTTTTTAACTTCGATCCGGAAAATTTTTTTTAACAAAACGGTTTGTGTTGTGTATCAAAGCAAATATTGTTGATATATCTTTGTTTGTAAAGGCTGAAGTTCATAATAATTAAAGTGAGAGTATTGCCTCTTTTATGGATTCTTCAATCGATGACAATGTTTCCTGGCGCGGTTGTTCCATGGATGAAATCCACCGATATCTAAATGAATTCGAACTTGAACATGTACCACCCGTACGGCCATCGGATCATGAAACAGTGCTTTATCACTTCCCTATTCGATGTGACGATTGTGAAGCGCCAAGACCACTAAAAGGACAGGACAAATGGGATGCAAATCATGTGCGGCTGCCGTGTTCCAATAAAAGTCAGTATCCAATAGTTGGAGACCAAGATAGTGTGACAATCGAACGTCGTTGGAAAATGGTTGAGCAGGCTCTACTGCGTCCGATCAAAACAAGCAAAGAACTAGAAGCGGCAATTCTATCGTACAACTCGAAATACCGTGACATTTGGGATTTTGTATCACTTCACAAGTTGTTTGAGCATGAACTCGATGAGTCAGAATCGGAGTCCTTTTTCGAAGAGCTGCTTCCGAAAATTATTGGACTGGCCTTGCGTTTGCCTTCGATTGTACAATCAGGCATTCCATTGCTCAAGCAAGGACAAAATCGTTCGATTTCGTTAACACAACTTCAAGTTGCGTGTTTGCTTGCAAACGGATTTCTATGCACTTTCCCTCGTCGAAATACAACCAAAAGAAAATCCGAGTATAGCACATTTCCAGATATTAACTTCAACAGACTCTTTCAATCGCAGGGAACATCGGTCATTGAAAAAATTAAGTGCATCTGCCACTACTTTAAGCGAGTTTGCACTAAAACTCCGACCGGTGTTGTCACCTTCTTACGTCGTTGCATACCTGCTGCAGATCTACCTAATTGGTCGCATATTGAAGCACCTCTGGCAATCACTCCTCTTCATATCAACTCATGTGGAACAATCGAAGACCAAGGGCGCGGCCTGTTGCAAGTTGACTTTGCGAACAAATATCTTGGCGGCGGAGTTCTTGGCCATGGGTGTGTTCAAGAAGAGATTCGTTTCAGCATATGTCCCGAGCTGTTGATAAGCAAACTATTCACTGAATGTCTTCGTCCCACGGAGGCACTTATTATGGTCGGCTGTGAGCAGTACAGCAAGTACAAGGGGTATGCAAGTTCTTTCGTTTGGGATGGTGACTTTATTGACGACACTCCGTTTGACAGTAGTCGTAGAAAAAGTATACACATCGTTGCAATCGATGCACTGCCTTTCGTCAAACCATCGCACCAATACCGTGAAGATCTAATGTTGAGGGAACTCAACAAAGCATACATTGGTTTTTTCCATCCACTTGACACAATAGCTCCGGGAGTAGCATCTGGAAACTGGGGGTGTGGTGCGTTTGGAGGGGAAGCAACTCTAAAAGCATTGCTCCAGCTGATGGCATGTACAGTCGCACGAAGACCTTTGGTGTACTTTACATTTGGGGATGAAAAGCTGCGCGATTCAGTTCATCAAATTCATACGTTCTTTATTGAAAACAACGTGACAGTAAAAGATTTATGGCGTTATCTTAAGAAGTTTAACGAACAAAAGTTAGGAGCGAGCGCTCTTTATGACTTTATATGTGCTTGTCATACAGACCGAAATTCTGCATCCAGCAGCAAGCAGCGCACAGTCGCAAAAACAACAAAAACTCCAACGAAGGAACAAAATAAGTTATCTAACGCAAAGACTCATCAGCGTACACAAAGCAAAGAACCAGGTCAAACAAGTAGCACCGCAACACCAATGTCTCAAGATCTTTTCGATGAGTTAGATGACGAGGACTTGCTTGCGTGCGTTGAAGATGTTTCTGAAGCCGCAGAAGGTTCGAGTACAACTTCGACTAAGGAAACTGAAAAAGTCACGCCAAAAGAAGTCTCCCCTAAATCTGCGTCAAAAACGATCGATAAAAAAATGAAACAAACCACCCTGTTGGAAATGCTCGATAAGTGTTATACTGGAGACAGTCCATTAAAACGACGTCGCGGTGAAGCTACAAAATTTTAATGTTAGAACAGAAAGGAAAGAACGAGTAGAGCTTGAGCACAGTAGTCAGAACATATTTTTTTAAATATTACTCAAACTAGACCAATAAACCAGAAATAAATTCATAAGAGTTTTCTTTTCTATTCAGTAGAAGGTAAAATAAAACCGCTGTCGTCTGAAATAACTAGTTCTACGGTGGTTAGCCAATCTTGTTTGTTGAATTTGTATTTATATATTTTATTTTTTATGTTAAAACCTATTCACGAATATTTTCTAAAATCCATTCGATAAATTCTCCAACTCTCGTGAAAACACCAGGCACACCTTCAGCCCAACATGGCGACAGTCCAAATGATTGAATTCCAGCAAGATAATAGCTTCCAAGTCCTTTATTTGCCGTGTCGAAACTAATTACAGGACCTCCAGAATCAATACGGCATGTGTCATTTCTCAACTGAGCTTCAAGGCAAAATTGTGAGGGTTGCAGCATAATGTTGCTTTCAGCATACTTTTCATTACATTTATTCGAAGCTTTAACAAAACCAGTAGCTCTCTGTTTAAAATTATTCCAAATACCTGCTGGTCTCACACCCCAACCTACTAAGTCTAGACTTTGTTCATCAAAACCATGTAAAATGTGTTGATCGATTTGTGGAAGACAGATTGGTTCAATGAAATCAGTTCGATTTACTTTAGTAGCCAAACGAATAAGTGCAATGTCATTAAGTTTGTTCCTAGATGTTGGTTCATATGCGTTATGTGGAATCACTTCTTCAATAGGTACATCTATGGCAGGATCCGCACAGTCTACAAGGTGTGAATATGTTGTAACACAGTCCATATCGGTAAGTAGATCCCATTCTCCTAAGCGAACACTTTGAAGAGACCAAGTGTCTGGCAGAGCAGTGACACAATGAGCTGCAGTCAGAATGTAACGATCGTTTATCAAGGCTCCGCCACAATAAAAACCCTTTTCGTTTCCACCTTCAAGTACAAATTTGTCTAAGAATATGTGGCTTTTCAACTTAAAACTATGTTTCTTACCTGTGGAATATTCCAACAATGCCAAATAGCGGTATGAGTCGATTTCGGTATTGTAACCGCCATATAGTCGATTCTCATTAATGTTGCCGCATTTGCGAGGTTGTGGTAGGAGAGACCAATTTGGTGATTTTTTAGGAGGAAGATCAACTTCAACATCGTCTGGACAGCAAACCTTGTACATATGATGACATAAAAAAAATTATATTGACATTGTTCATATGCAAATGAATCTTACCAAAATTGTTTCATTTTCACGGCCACACTGACTTTGTCTTAGATACAATTTATGTTCTTCTAACAAAATCTTTTGCTTTAGCAAGTTGAGCAATGAATTACATTGAAAAACGTTCTTACATACTCCAACTTTTCCAATCGGTGTTCGGCAGTTGCTTGGAATAGTTTCTATTGTTGGAATTGAACTTGGTGTTGGTGTTTGTACTGATTCGGTTGTTTCTTCCGTTGATGTATTTTTTATAGGTATTGTTTCATTGGACTGAGGGCTGTCTGAAGAAGGTAATCTTTCGGCGCTAGAAGTTGACTCTATGGGTTTTATTGTTGATGTGATTGTAGATTGAATTGTTTCAGTTACTACAGAAAGCCCTTCTGTCGTAGGTGTTGGTTTATTGACAAAATTTAATTCGGATGTGGGTGGAGTGATATCGATGGATTGTTTCCTTATGAGAGGGAAATTTGTGGTCTCCGTAAATTTTGTTTGATAAGCCCCATCTGATACACGAAATCCTTCTGTGCTCAGACTTGATTTAGTCGTTTTTATAGATGGTGTTGTTGTTGGTTGAATATTATCGACATCAGTAAGTTTTTCTGTCGTAGTTGTTAAAGTATTAACGAAATTTATTTCTGAAATCGGTCCTTTTGTTGTTTGTTTGGAATAGAGAGGAAACTCTGCCGTAGGAATAGTTTCTTCAAAATTGTACCGGACTGTTGTCACAGGTGTTTGTGAAGTAGTAAAACTTGATAAAACAGTTTCTTTTGGTTCATCTTCCTCAAATCGCTTTTGTATTACGAATGGTACCTCTGTCGAAGTTGCAGGCGGTGGTTCATTCACAACAAATACCCTTGGTATTACTAAAAAATATGTCTTTCCTTTCAGAACGGAAAATATGTGTGTTGTTTGCTCTAAATTAAATAAAACAAGAAAAAAGACACTTAAATTATATTTCAGTGCAAAAAAGAAAAAACAATTTTGTTTTATTTTTGTCCTATACCTACCATCAGTTTAAGAAAAGGTTTAATAGTTACAAATTGGAAAAAGTTAAGGTCATACGGCCTATCAAAATGTGCTGAGTCTTTCATACCTAATCGTAACGGTTTTTAAGCAATGGCCTTGGAACTAGTCTTTCAATCAATATGCGAAAAATTTGTTTCTGTTTTTCATAATTCCTCAAAATATTGCTTATTAGTTGAGCGGTTTCATTTCAAAATATTTTGGTGGGAGCTATAGGCTAGGTCTAGGAGTACACATATCTGGAAAGCTTTGATAAAATAAGGTCGATTTTTGGTAGCGCAATGGACTGGTGTTTAGGTCTCAGTGCTCCAATTAACAATTAAATATTTTGGAAGAAAAGAAAAACATTTTGGAGGATTTATTTCTATAAATAAAAAAATTACGTTTTCTTATGAGAAGAGTGATAGTGGTACCAGTGAGTGGTTAAAACGCTGACCGTTACTTTGAAAATCAGGGTTCGATTCCCAATAGATTTCTTTAAAGCACTTTTAATGGCGTAATTAGTAACTCATCTGTTGCGAACAGAAAAAAACTTACAGGATTATAACATTGTAAGATAAAAAGAAATTTATGGATAGTTCGTTGAAGAACTCTGTAGTGACGTTGATTTTCCAAAAGAAAAGAAGGTCTGAAGGAATTAATAGATAAATAGAATAAATGTGAATAAAAATTCGGTTTACCGAAAGGTAGTTGAGGTAAAATTTTATTTTAGAACTTTAAAGCTCACCATTCTATAGTTTAGTAGAAAAAAGTGCTCATACGCCACAGTAAATTACATACAAATAATTGAATGAATGTATGAAATTAGAACGTTGACTTGTCATCGAAACTGCAGCAGTCTTTCATCTTTTCTCGTTTTTGGGAACACCTTCTATAAATTCCAAATACAATGATTTATACCAATAAAAACATTTTCAACTTTATGGTTATACTTTAGTGTATATTGTATGGAGTGCTCGCTGCTGAGCCTATTTTTTTTAGTACCTATAAATACAAGGGGAAAAACATTACTCACATGACAGTATCGTTTTAGAAGCTGATTTCACGAACAATACCTTATACACATAACCCATAATTAGGTTGTATAGCTTTCTTCGTTTCCACTAACAATCGAGTCACTTGCGAATACAAATTCGAGTTCATGAATCAATGGATTTATCGATGCGATACTTAAAAAGAAGTGACACAGGGCCTGGGTTCCGTAATTTAAGAGGATTATTATCGTCCTATCGTCTATCGTCTTATAAGTTTTGGTAAATTTCTGAAGACGATGGTCGTCTTAAGAGTCTCAAAATCTAGACTCGAACTTCAAAACTACTATGTAGTTAGAAATCAAAATATAAAGTGGTATTTTGAATTTAAATAACACAACTTTATTCAACTGCATACGTTTAACATAGAGTACTTTTTAGTACTTCGCAGTAAATGATGAATGGAACTACTCAAAAATATAAGCACACTTATATGGGCATCTATTCTGCCCAACATCACGGATATCTCGCAAGTCATCCCAAAGTTCCAGTTCAATTAACTGTTCACTAAATATCTACTCATTGTGACTTTTGGGCAGAATCGGGCTGTTAATTCATCACAGCCAGAAGAGCTTAGCAGTTCTTTGCAGGACCAATGTCCCCTAATAGACTACAAAAAATTTATCTATAAAATTTAACCACTGACAAATTAATATAACAAATTTGGAAAATTTCAAGCAGTTCGAGAAAGAAAAAATAGACAGAAAACAAGTGTTTTGCTGAAAAGTTTTTCACACGGAAGGATTTTTCATCCTTCATATAGACCTGATGCACGCTGTGGTTGTTTTTTTTTTCTTTCTAAGATATATTGTAAAGTATCCAGTTTTAAATGGGATAAGTTACCCTTTTAAAAGCTTTGGGAACAGAACGAAAACCCTATAAACGAAAATCGAAAACTTTAAACACCGGACCAGAGATTACTCTGTAATAATCTGTATAGCTGCTTCCTCTGATTTCAAACAGAACTCGGAAAAAATTCGGAGCTCCATTGTCTTTGCAGAAGTCAGCGCGTTCGTTCAGTGCTTGCTCATCTCAAAGGTCTTCGATCTAGGTACAGGGTGCACAATAGGCTTCTGAACAAAACAGACACTGCAACGAGCAGAATTTTTGGAAGGGTTCTGTTTGAGTTGAGTGGTAAACGTGATGGTTAGTCCACCTGCTAACCCAGAGGTTCAAGGTTCGAATCCCAGCATAGGTAAAAATGTTTTTCCAAGGGTATCGCCTTTCGCGAGGAATTGGCAAGTCCTCCGTCAGTAAATTCATTGCCATGAAAGGCGCTTTCTCAATTAGCCGTTCGGAACCGGCAGCAAATTGTAGGTCCTCTCCATTCCCTCACAAGGCATGGTTGTGAGAAATGCGCTAGGCCCAGGGGCTCCTCCCTCTGTTGCGCCACCCTATTTATTTTATTTTTATTTCTGTTTGAGTTTGCATTCGATAAAATATAAAATATTTTGATTCTAAAGTTGAAAAGTATCTTTAAATCCGACATAGGTTTCAGCACCATACAGGTACTACAATAGGTAAAAGATGTTTATCGACTCGCGAAACGGTGACACCGGAATATATAATAAGAACTAGTTTCGGAGAATATTTATTAATTAACTATTCCAAATATATCGCTTTTTAGATATCACGCAGAAAGAAAGCGTGAAATTGCAAATGTACCAAAGTTATTGCATAAATTGGATTGAATATAAAGCAGAGAGTATTTTGTTGAATAAACACGACAATTGATCTCTCAATCGAAACAAGTTTACTAATCGATTAGATATTGTCAAACCCAAGTAATTGGCCAAAATGTGAAACATATCCAAATTTAAATTCTTCTTTGAGAAATAATACGCCTCTGATAATAGTTTCCGCGAATTCGTAGCTCTCAACCGTGGCCAACGGTCATCAAACAAGTTAGTCATAACATAACAAACAATTGACTCTTTTGTCTTAGCTAACACTTAAAAGTACATCTATATTTTTTGGTATGTAGTATGTAAATAAAGTTTGAAGTGATCGCAGTCATCTTAGTGATTTCTTGATAATATGAAACAACAGAATCTTTGCACAAGAGAATAAAGCACTATGAATCAATCCTCGTTCGGATCATTTAGGTCACTTTGATGGATGCAAACTTATTTAACGAGTGAGTTTTCAAAAGGAATGAACTCAATCATCAAGCAAGATAAGCAACCAGTTACCTGTTAGGTATTACCCTTGAAATCGCATTGAATGATATTGTTCCTATTGTCATTTGAAAAAATAAATTCTTCTACTTCACTTACGCGTAGTTGTTATGATCAGGACAACAATCAGCATCACACAGCATCTGCTAGTCATCATTTTGTTATAGGTTTAACGTGTTTAAGTAGAACTTGTGGGAAAAACCAAATCGATAATCATTTGTGTTAAATATTAACTTGTAGCTTGGAAAAAAAAGTGAACACTAACTTGTTTGGCGACGGCTAACACAAGACTAATTGAAAGTTGACCGGTTCAAGACTGAAATTACCTTAACTCAACAACGTTCGGAGAGATACTCGTGTTTTGTTTGTTCTATTTTAAGGAAGATCATACTGATTGCAAGTTTGCCACTTGCCAGTCAAGTTGAAAGTTAAGAGTACAATCTGGTTTCTCTTGAATCGCAATGAAAGGGAAAAAAGCGATTTGCGTCTTGAAGTCGAAGCTAAACGCTAAAGCAATGCTCGGATCAGTTGGTGTTGCAAAAAAGCACTCCTAACTTATGTCGATTTCCTTTCACCAATTTGCAGTCGACTGCAGTCGCTACTAAATTCGATTCTTTTTTGGGTATTTAGGAAATTAAAAAAGTAGCGATTTTCTTTTTTATGAATGTATGTGTGTCTAACTGACTAATGAAGAAAAACAAGTACCATGAAACAAAACAATTACATTCGTATTGTTAAGCACACAGTTTTTATATTTTTTTTTACCAAATGTTTTCCAAATTCACAACTAAATACAAAACAATTCTCTTTCCTTTAATTTTTTTCATATGCTGATGTTTTTTTTTGCCGTTTTCGATCTGTCAAAATTGTTGTGTGTGTGAAAATCTGTGTGCAAATCCGTCCCAAAAAAGAGATCGACGGCAAGTCGATTTTTTTCCTCCTAAATGAATTCCTTTCAAAAAAAAATTGACTGCAGTCGACTGCAGTCGATTTTTTTTTTGAAAGGAATTCGACATTAGATATATATCCCTTTATTGTCTTCAGTTATTTAAAATGAATGAACTTCTCACATTGAGACAAAGGACGAAAAAGCGTTTTATTTTTATGTATCTAATTTGCGCCCTTTAATCCACACTCTTAATGGTTGAAGTAAAGTTTCTTTTATGTTGGGATTATTGAATTTTGTACGATATAATGTTCATGCTCAGCTTCAGTGGCATATTTGTTAACTGAGCTCTTATGACAAAATATTAAAGACAGACAAAAACTCATTTAAACATTTTTTTTTTTAAATCTATTTCCGGTTGAGCAATTTCAGTAAATTAGGTAATAATGCTTTGTTGAAGCCAGGAAAACCAAACATTAGGTACCTACTGTTTTCAAAGAAATGGAAAAAAAAAATCAAAATCATTTAATTCAAACGGACAACCAGAAAAGATTGTAAAAAAACATCTTAAAAATTATTTTTTTTTTTAAATTTGAATCCAAGTAAAGGCAACGTCAAAACTACCATCGTTATATAAGTAAATAGATGATCATTGAACACATTCGCTATACCGAAAATGCAAAAAAAAAGTTCCTCACTTTCTGTGGCTACAATGTTGCATAAACTGCGAAATTCCGAATATGAATACATACAATTCTGATTTACAATATCTCTTTTTGAAAATCCCGAATACACTTTGGTGTATTTATCAAATTTTCTTATTACATGACTTATAAATGTTTAAATTTTTATTAACTTTGTTGTTCTTTTCAGTCGACATCTTTTGTGTAAATTTGAGGCAGAGATAAGAAATTAATTAGATGGCAATCCTTTACTTCTCTTGCCCCGCAACAACCATTTGTTTACATTGTTGTTTTTGTAATCTCATCCTCTGTCTGTGAATACGTAAAAGCTGTACTCAAAGTGGTAGTAGTGAGATTTGCTGTACTCAAAGTGGTAGTAGTTAGATTTTGTGTGTGGACTTGAAGCTGTACTCAAAGTAGTAGAGTTGATTTTCGGTAAATCAGCTTGTAGGCAGTTTCAATGTGTGTGTGAAGTTTGCCATCTAATTAATTTCTTATCTCTGATTTGAGGCATGTGAATTGATATATATTGTCATAAAAGAGTGGTTCACGCTGAAGAAATAATGTGTGTTTTTGTCGCAACTCAGGAATAAGCTCAGCAATGCACTTTACCACTGAACACAAAAACAAATCAATTACTGAGCACTTTAAATTTTGCAATTGGTCTCAGCAAGCTGCTAAGAAAAAAGGAAAAGAAATATGAACTATGTAGACGGCAATCAAAACTATAAAAAGAAAATACAAGTGGTGTATTATATTAATATCCCAAATGCTCAATTAAAAAAAAAAAAAAAATATTAGGTCTGTTCGTTGAACTTTCCCCAGGGTTGACCCAGGTTTTCTTGACAACCCCATGAGTTGTCAAAAAAACCTGGGTTTTCCAGTCCTCAAAAAACGCTAAACCACAAATCGCCACACATTCCTGTCATTTAAATAAAAACACATGCCATTTGACAGCCCTCAAATCGCCACAGCAAAAAGCTAGGGCGAGTTTGGGGAAAACCTATGGCTCAAAAAACACTCAAGGTTTCTCAAAAAACGCTTTGTGGCGACCATAGGGCAACCCCAGGGCTTCAACGAACAAACCTATTGATAGCTTTTTTCTGCATGAACATTATTGCAAAGAAAATGTTTTTCACTGGCGAAGTTTACACTATACAATTTAGTAAGACAGATTTTAGTTTGAACGGCCAATGTTGGATAATGTGAACCCTCAGACCACCCCTTGTCCAACTTGTTGAATGGTTTTTAAAATTTTTTGAAAACATTCAAGTTAGACAGAGCGGAGGAATACATGTCATAATGTTGGACGACAAGTGTGATAAGTCTGAACGCAAACTATATCCGACCATTCAACATCTATCAAACGAGGTCTGTCCAACTAATTGTACAGTGTGAACTCCGCTATTCACGTTTAACTAATGTACGGGTAAGAACGTCGACATACGAATTAGCAAATATGTAAGCCGATATTTAGTAATTTGTCCTTCTCACTTTAACCTCCCAGAAAAATTTATCCCTCATCTCATATAAACAAGTAGAAGCTGCAGGGAAGAGAAGTAAACTCTTGCAGCCTTATTTATTAAATTTCACTAATACTTGTTTCAACCTCGGATTAGTTAAAACGATATGTAGCACTTACACCTCCCTTACGCCACGTCGAACGAATCCTTGTTTACAAAACATTTTCCAACCCGTCTTAGTTAAGCCCTGCTTATGTCAAATTTTTTTATTAAAAAATTACCCATCTAAAACAAACCACAGCTGATATTTCATATTGATTTATTTTTTGATGTGGTTGGCGGATTTTTTCTACAGTGGATATTAAACAATAAAGAGAAGGGTCTGAAAATTGGTTTAGTTCTTAAAAGGTAAGTTAATATATTCAGTTTCCGCATTGCTAAAGACAAAAATAAGTATATTTGTTCTCATTTATTCATTTATTTTATCTCGTAGTAAAGGCGTTAAAAGAATTTAAATCATTCACAAAATGAAAATAATTTTTCACTTTAGTCCAAAAACTTTACCTATTACACTTTTTTCTCAAAATGACATTTAGATATTAAAACGACCTTACGCTGGATCTAATACTCCTATGAACCAGTTTGAGCTTACTCCACCTCTAAAATTGTTGTATTTTTTTTATAAATAAGGTTTGCAGTATTCAAACCAGCGCGATAACGTCGTGCGATGCGATTTCTGTCAAAATGATATACATGTAACCTTATGGAGGTCGCATCGCACGCACTTATCGCGCTGGTTTGAGCAAGGCTTTAAAGGCGTTTTAAAGTATCTATTTCACCGATTATACGAGTTTATATATAATGCTGTTGTTCTTTATTCTTCTATGATTATAACACCCCTGAAATTCAGTACAATCAGTCAACACATTTTTATGCTAAAACGAAAGGAAACTGAGCGCTTTCAGATAGTTGCTTTTCTTGACAGCTTTGACTGTCAAAAAATCTACCTGAAAAAAAAGATCTGCATTTCAACGAAGTCATCACGATGGCGTCCAATCCAAATGTTTCTACATATTTATCAGCCCAAAAGAAAACCACAAACAAGGAATTAGCTTCCGAATGGACTACAATTGAAGATCTCCACAATGAAAAGTGAGTTTTATTTTAAAATAGATAAATTAGCATGTTTTTTTCCATTCGAAACATTGTCCACCAATACCACCGGTCACTAACCTCCTTTCTTTTCATCCGGTTGTAGACTCTGGAATGAACTCACAATTAAATTAATTAAATTTGTGCATCATGAATCCCTCCAGGATGAGGATTCCCTATTGCAACTTTATCAGAATTTCATCTCTTCCTTCGAAATGAAGTAAGTACTTAACCAATCTTTTTCATATGAAGTGATGATGCATCATATTTCTTTGTTTAAAGAATCAATCCGTACGGTTTGGTAGAGATCCTTGAAGTGGTTGTGGAACATATTTCAGATAAAAAAGAAGCAGTTGCATTTCTTGAAAAATTGAAAGACAAAGTGAAAATCTGTGATGAAGCAACTTGGTACATACAGGTAAGGGTTGATTTGTCGTTGAAGTGATAAACATGTAACTAACGTTAGCTAAAAGGTTCTTCAAGGCAACATATATCTTACAAATCTAAATGACCTAGAAGCCACAAAAAAAATAATCGAAGAATTGCGAGAGGTTCTTGAAGAAGCCGGCAACGTAACACCAGTCCATGGAAAATATTACCTCCTTGCCTCGCAGTACTATCGACGTGTTGGCCAACATAGCGACTACTATCGGTGTGGCTTGCAGTTCTTGGGATGTTCGCTAGAAGACTATCCTAAGGAAGAATGGTCTCAACAGGCTTTCTTTTTGGGATTGGCCGCTCTATTGGGTGATGGAGTCTACAATATCGGGGAACTTGTATGTCGTAACTTGAACAACACTCCTTTCCTCCCTCTATATGTACATTGTTTTTCTCCCTTAGCTGGCACATCCAATTCTGGAGTCTCTTAAGGGAACAGAAAACGAATGGGTTGTTGAACTCCTCAAGGCTTTTAACTTTGGAGACATTGAAAAGTATTTGTTTTGAAATTTGGTTTTCAGTTTTATAGTAATCATTTTTTTCGTAGGTTCAACTCAATGAAACACATTTGGAGCAAAATTCCCGATCTGGCAGCCAAAGAAATCAAATTGCGTCAGAAAATTTCTTTGTTGTGTTTGATGGAAATGACATTCAAACGGTCAGCTATCCAGAGAGCGATTTCTTTCGAAGACATTGCTAAAGAAACTCAACTCCCAATCAAAGAAGTTGAACTTCTGGTGATGAAGGCTCTGGCTCAAGGTCTGGTCCGCGGAGAAATCGATGAAGTCGCTGGCGTTGTCAACATGTCATGGGTAAGTGTTTTCGTTAAGCTGTGTATAAATACGCACACACCGCATTCAGTCAAGATAAGACGCAATCTGGAATGCTATTCCTCAAGGAACTTGCTTTGTTCCCATATTATAAAAATAAGTGCTTAAAAATAGTAAAAATATTCTTTTTCGCAGGTACAACCTCGGGTTTTGGACCGAAAACAGATCGCCAATATGGCTACTACGTTAGACGTTTGGATGCAATCGATTACATCAATGGAGAAGCTCATGGAACTCCGTGCAGCCGATATACTTACAAACTGAACTCGGTCTCTCAAAATTTATTTTTATAAATAAAAGCTAATAATTATCTGCATTCTAAACAAATAAAAAGTACACAATAACCATAAACAACCGAGCTTACTTTTTACTTCTTTTTTTTTTTAATTATTATTAGTTACTATTTCTTCAAAAAGGGTTGTACAAAAATTGGTTCTTTAGTAAAAGACATATTCTTATTTGTAGATCTTATGCGTCATCAGCGAAAAATTATTTATATACATTTAAAAAAAAGCGAAATAAATATCAGAGTGTAATATAACTATAGTAATGGCTTTGTAGCTGTTTCGATAAATGGTACAGTAAAATTAAATGTTCAAGCAGCGTAGCTTTCTCTCCGGTATTCTCGAAGTGAACTCGAACGTAGGTGGCTTTTTAATTTCTTCATGTGAATCTCTTCGTATTCGCACTGGATCCACACCCATCACAGAATTCAGCGGTATTTGCTCTTTTCGAATCAAGTCTTTGACATGTTTTTCTAATGTAAACAAATGTTCATCCTCAGCACCGGGTATTTCTTCGCGCATAAATGACGCTAGCCTCAGAAGATATTCTACATTATGTCCACTGGGTCCTTGAGCATGGACGATTTCGCCAGCTACCTTGCGCAGACATTCTTCGCCCATCCAATGGCAATTTTGATCGGTGGCAATGTATACAACCACCTGAAGGGCTTCTCCACTAAATATCGCATCGTATGATGCTACGCGGGGATAAAATTTAGTATCGACAGTTATATAGCCTCCTAGAGAACAAAGCAAATAAGAGAAAAACAAAAATTAGATATATTTTGTCAGCAAAAATGCGGGTGTTTGACTATATCTACTAACCTAGAGTACATTCACGTTGTTTAAGATAATCTAAAGCAGTCTCTCCGGAAATTTGGTATGCACAGCCCCATGTTATGCCCTGAAACAAAAGAAGAAAGATTACAGGTTAAAGTTAATTGTTAATTGTTTTCTTATCGAAAAAAGTGTTGCAGCAAAAAATATTCATGCATATTTTGAATTTCTATTTCGATGTTAGTCGAATTCGAAAAAAACTGTATTTTGAGATTCTGTTTATTCGAAAGTTTACGTGCTAACTTTCGAATAGTTCGAGTCTCAATTTTCAAAATGCAATTCTTTCGAATTCGACTAACTTTCTATCGTAATGAAATTCCGAAATACGAATGATTGAAAACTGCTACCTAGCCTTAACCTCGGAAGAAAGTCAAAGTAATAATCTTTGGTTTTAATGTACCTAAGATTGTATTAAAGGACTGTTGAAAGTGATTCTCTGAGAGCTGATTAGTATGTTAAACGCGCAACAAACAACAAAGTCTTATGGTCGTGGCACGTGACTCGTGAGATCGAATCCCACTGGTGGTGGTATATTTTTTTTTTATTCCGTAACACAAATTTTGGAATAGTAAATGTCATGCAAGACAAGTTTGAGAGTAGATAAACAAATGAGTTATTGAATTTGATTAGGTTTGTGTGATGAGTGTACAACTTGCGGAATATTAAAAATTTATATTTCTAATTTTTGTCCTTAATGTCTTTTTATTGGGTACGTACCAGTGCCATAAAACAAATTACAGTAAAGGGATCTAATTTTGTTGTCCACTAAACTTGATTGATAACACTTTGAATGACGACTCTTGGTCTTTTTTGACTAAAGAAAAATTATTCTTCGTAACAATAACAAAAATGTTTTCTGAGTTCGGGTATGTATTCAAGGAAAACGCTTTGAATATCTCTGAATCATCATCAATAAACTGCGAGATCAATTGTTAGAAATTTCCAAGTAACCTCTAATCAATAGACTCTGTAATTCGTTTCGAAAGCAAAAATTTCCGAAAACGAATATTTTGTACTCTATATTTCTAAAGCGGATTCGAATCTGCCACTTTCGGAAAGGTAAATCCGAAAACGATTTTTTTTTATTTCATTTAGGTATTTACTTTTTAACTTGTTTGTAATTTGCTTTGATATTACTTTTTTGCTTGATTTGACAGATATCTGAGAAATATTTCAAGACTTCGCAAATCTATTCCGTTAATAAAAATATTAACAAGTACTACGAAATACAGAGTAGGGCCCCTAATATAAGAAAAGTGTCTTATATTGCAATTAAATCATAATTTGATAACATTGCCTGCACATCTTTTTGCTTTTTTAAGCATCTTACCGGGGGAACCTACATTTAAAACTGCAAAATAAAATGTCCAATGGTTACACAAATAAAATGAGAACATGAATAAGAAGAACAAATAACTTTTAGGACGAAATTGCCCTAATTTAAGTTACAGCGTTTCGATTAAGTGATAGTAGTGGATTTTAAAAAGATTGCTTATGAGGGAAATTTCCTCAAGCTGTTAAGGTTTTGATTTGGGGCTTATCTAACATCTGCTTTACTTTGGTAACATCAGTATAGTCACTGCTATCACTTTCGACAGTCCAATTGTTTATGTCCTCAAAGCAGCTATTCCATATGATTGTTTAGAATTACTTCTCCCGAAAATCTTCAATGTAGCGTACCATTTTCACTTCATTGTTTGCTTCATGTATTAGCCAAGACAAAAGTCCTTACTCCTTACTCTTTCGAAAAACGAAGAGGGCTATTATTAGAACCTATACTAATTAAAGAGTTTTACAGTTTCAATATTTTGAATTTCAAACTCAAAACTCAAGAGCGAAAATGATTCGATAACAAACTTCATTTCCATAATTTCAGTCGCATATTCTAATTCAATTGCAATTTCCCTTTGTTGGAGCCAAGTAAATAACCTCCTTCTTTCCTCTTTTTCGTAAAAAACGGCCAAGCATCTTTCCCCGAAGTGTTGTTACTAAAGTGCACACAAAACATTGAGAACACATTAATTTTGCATGGCTTAAATTGATTCCTTAACTACAAATTCCAACCTTTAAAAGAACCTCTTGAAGTAATTCCATGATCAACAAAGAGTTAGGAAAAGTCATACATGACTAAATGTTGAATAATTATGAAAAAACAATAAACACCACAATGATGATTTTTTCCTTTATTAACTCTAATCGGAACAATAGGCTTGTTTTATTGAGAACTATTTCAAAGAACTACTGGCTGTGATCAACTACTATTGCTTACGCTTTAGAGTAGTTCATCTTTGCAGATTTGTTATCATATCCTGGGAAGTACCAAAAAGTACATCGCAAAGCCGAATAGCGAAATAAGTCCACAGAAGAATCTTTCACTTGTTTTGGTTTTCGTCGATCTTTTCTTTGCTATAAATAGACCACTCAACGCACTGATTATTTCATTCTCTACTATGTATAAGTTTTTTTTAACTTTTACAGTTCGCAGTATTTTTTTTGCTAATGTGCTTGTTGATATACAAATCGAATGCTTATCCAGTGGTAGTGTTGTTCGTGTCTTCTTGGCTTGTCTCTCGGGGTAACAAACGAGCTCCTAGTAGCTCCGAAACGATCAGTTTTCGAATTGTGAATTTCGCGATACCCTGGGGAAAGTCCCCGGGCCTAGGATAGAAAGTATCAAGGCGTAATTTTCCGCCTATATTCCAGGGAAACTCTCCATTCGCTATTGGGAGGACTTTGGTCTGAATAAATGCGTTTGGTGTTTCTGGAAATGTGCCAGATGTATGAGATATCGACAGGTATTTGCGAGTCAAATACACGAAATGGGGCTTACTACAGGAGATACCGACACCTATAATTTTTTGCTGCAAAACATAGGTAGATACAAAACAATACGTTATTTTTCTTTGTTCTTAAAAATTAAAATGTTATGCAACAAATGGGGTTATTGCGGGTTTATTTTGTTGTTATGGGGAATTTTTGTTATTGGCTTTTTAAACGACTGATAAGTTATCGTATTCGGTCAATTGAAATGGCTAGACTTGTAAAAATAAATCAAACTTAACTGATGTTGATAAATAAGCCAAAAAAAATTAACTTCTGTAGTTAAATTGGGTCAGGCTCTTATACTTATAATACCTTAAGTCCTTGTTGAATAGAATTCTATTTTTGTGCTCTTTATTTTAAAACGTCTCAAAATCTTGCAGCCCACAATAGTTTAGCAAAATAAATAAAATTATGTCATTTTTCAAATTTCACACGCTCAACTCGTGTCCGCTACGTCAATAAGGCAATGACTTTTTTTATATAAAAACGTGCCAAGCGTCCAAAATGCATAGTTATAGCTTCAGTGCTATAGAAATTCATAACACCTGAATAATATGATTATATGTATACATGTTTTGAATTTCATTGAGATCACGCTGCTTGATAATGATCACTTCTATAGGTAGTTTAAAATAAAAAGAAAATCTAGCTGACAGAAATAAAATATTATGGTCAAGAAAACACTTGCGTTATTCTATAAACAAACATATTTAGTGGGTTCACTTATCTACGTAAGCATGTGTAAAGAAACGGCGCGGCGTAGGTAAACAAGAATAATAAATGAGTAGGAGTGCGAACAAAAGAAAACTGTGCCACTTATATTTCATTCATCACAGGAGAAAAAAAAGGAAAAGTGAATGAAAAAAAAGGAAAAAAGCAATGAAAAGTGAAACTGAAGATTATTATACGACTTTTTGTTTGCCTTAATAAATTGCGTATAAAGAAGGAATCTACACAAGCACTTTGAGTTCTTCCTTGAAAATATTACTCACCTCTTTGTCTTCCATTAATGTGGCCACTCGTCCTGGCTGTAAGTAGAAGAAAGGAAAAAAATATAAACAAATGTTTCACTAATAGATAACAATTTTAGGAGAACCTAAAACAAAATTAGAGATATAAAGTTGGAAAATATATTGAACTGAAAGTGCATTTTTTCTTTTACTTCCCACGCAGCTCACAGTTAGAGTACAGACGGGGGAAACCATTGTATATATGTATATAATCTATAGTACTAACCATACATAATAGTACTATAGATTCTATATACAATGGGGAAACTCAAATCGGAACGAAAGTTTGCAAATCTAAAGTACACACATGGTGTTATGATCGAAGATTGTGTTTAGATTAACAAATTTAAGTAGGTACACTAACAAAGATTTCATCAGACTTTTCGTCAATAGTCAAAGCCATATGTGCATATCATGTCGGTACCTCATGTTCGTATTTATTATTCTGGTCTGTTAGCAATATCGGCAAATTTCAAAAACAGTAATAATATTGTTATCGCGATTTGTCAATTTCTTTATGTAAACAGTTTTTTAGATCAAATTTTTTTTTCGCGAATTGTCAGTGTGTTTATTATAGAATTTGAAAGTATTTCGAAAAAATGTTATTTTTCTATTTGATTTGTTAATGGAAATTTCACTTCAATACAGATGGAGAATAACCGAACGGTTATTTACCACATACCTGTGGTCTGATTGAAAGGCATAAAAATGGTTTTCGGTTTTTTACCACCTTATATAGTGCAGTTTTCTATACATTTTCACATGTTTATGTTTTAAGATCCTATACGCTACAAAAAACATATGTAAGAGTTCGCTTACGAACAACGTTAATAGGGCCCCTACACTACTCAAACCGTTTGCGCAAACATATGTATTTTGTTTTTGTAAAAATGTTTGTGCAAACTGTTTGAGTAGTGTGTAGCGATGTTGAGTGTTTGAGCAAACCGTTTGAACAAATTCTAAAAATTTTGAATTTTCCGTGTTTGCACAAACATGTTTGAGTAGTGTGTAGCGAATTTTGCTCAAACACGTGTCAATTTTCAAGGAGTAAAGATGAATAAACAAGTGGAACTAATTTTTTGGACGGAATTTATCGAATTATATAAAAGTTTACCGGTGTTGTGGTGCGTTAAAAGCAAAGATTATTGTAATCGGGTAATTAATTAAGCAGCACATGCGAAATCGCTCATTGCTCCGTAGGTATTATTGATATGAAAAACGTCAAGCAACTAATATCTCTCAAACATGTTTGAGTAGTGTGTGGCGAAACTATGTTTGCACAAACACACGTTTGTGCAAACGTGTTTGCGTAGTGTAGGGGCCCTAAGCGAGTAAATTGATCTTAAACTAATGCTTCAATGAATTGTGTCATGTGTAAGAAATTTCAGTAGCACAAAGCTACAAGTTTGCTTGATCTTCTACAAGTGTAACAGACATAATCCTGAAAGTGGCTTTTTGTGTTACAGGACCCTGGGAGACTACTTTGTAACTCGATTCTACAACAAAAGTGTTCAAAACCCGAAAATTCCTTCTCCTTATTTCCGAAGGACCTAGAAGGACTGCTGCTTGTCTTGCACTTAAAGAGGTTTCTTTTTTCTACATAGATAGTATAAGAAAGTTAAAAAACGCTTTTTGGCAACCAAAACTAAAAAGGGTTTCAGTTTTTTAAATTCTTACTCGTTTTTCAGTGATCAAAGTGAGCAAAATGGAAGTATCTACATATATAGTAAACGAAGTTGCTCTCTATATTAAATTTTTTCGTGGCCTAGGCCTTTACTAAGCTCGAGTCTAGCATAGTTTTTTGATTTTTATTGGAAAGGTTGTGATTAATATTTCAATCGTAATCGAATTACCGCACACGAGATCGAGTACGCGACTGAATTATGTGTTTTGGCACAACTTCCCACGAAACTGAGCTGTAATAAACATGCTTAAGCTTATGCGTCTGGCAAGCAGAAGGCTGAAACCAAATCCTTTTGGACACACTTTTTTGTAGTCGGGGGAACTTTTGTGATTTTTCCACTCCAAAAATTTGCTTCCAGCTCTTGGACTATTTAGTTAGAAGGAGATCGACCTAAAAACAACAAAACCTACTGGGAATACCAATTTTTTATTTGAAACAAATTATTAACATTTTTCTTTTCACATATTGAATGTTACGAGTTCTTTTCTTTAATCGGGTGCTTAAATAGAAGTCAGCCGGTAAACATTTAGTTTTTACCATTTCAAGTTGTAGTCTTCAAATACTCTTACGATTAAAGCCACTATAATATTCACTTCTTAATAAACATGTTCAGTGTCGCCATATTGTCTGACGAATACAATATCGTGAAACAAATTCCAAGAAATATCATTTGTTTGTTTTAAAATTAATGCTCCAGCTTATCAATCATAAGGTCCTACGTCTTACAAAACAGACCTTATCAAAACCCATTTTCAAAAATATACACGTTAAATGTGAATGACACCATAATCCATAAGACAGAATGATCATACATTCGAACTACAAAGTTTGCTTAAAAACTTAGTACGTCTTATCAGTTGTAGACTTTAAAACACACTTGTGCCCACACCTATCACTGTGTCAAGTCTATAGACTGCAGCTGGCACAGACAAAAATTCCAAAAACATTTGCACAGTTGCAAAACAAACAAAATTAAGTCACGATTATTTAAGGAAACTACAATGCTAATAAGTTGCTAGGTACCCATTGTCACAGCCGTTGTCTGATACGAGATTAAGACAAATATCCAGATAAAGTAAATCAAAAAATTCAATATGCTAACCTTGTTGGGAGTCCCCCGATGTGTAATGTTTCCTTGCCAAAATCTTCTCACAAATCCTCGTATATATCCTGTTATGCACTTTGTATACTCAAAACCTGGATTCCAGCATAAGGATCCATAGCCAAACACCCATATTGATGTCGCATCCTGAGCGATCGCATTATTGTCTTCATCTAGGTCCTCTTCTACAAAGTTGCCATTGGCAAACAAGTCCTCAAAGTTGATCGGTGGTTGATTCATTTTGTTTTTTTTTTAGTTTTTATTGTTAAATTAATTTCAATTTAGAATTTCCTTTTGTTTCAAAATATTTGTTTGTCGAAACAGTGGTTTATTGTTAGCTAAAAATCTCTTTAAAATTTAATCGTCTCTGTTGAGATCTTGCTTGCTTTGATGTTCTGCTAAATGTTATTCTACCGCTGCAAGACATCAGTGCTTCAATTCGGCGCCATGGTGATCAATTTGAAAGGCATGTTAACGATTTATTTCAATTGTCTTATTGTTATTGTATTTGCTGGTGTATTGGTAGTTATTAATGAAAAAAACTAATTTTCAACGCCTTCATGCTTTTGCTTCTTTTAAATGTTCATCACATAAACTCTTAAAATTTTTGCGGACACGTTTTTGGAATTTAAATTTTTGGTTTCTGTAAAATATCAAAAACGACGAGTCAAATTTATTTACTTTCAATCTAAAGTTACAATAAATATAAAATATTCTTTAAACAAAACGCGCACAGTAGATTGTAGAACAATTTAAGCTTTCAGTTCCATTCGCTTAGCGATCTTTGTGTGGAATGAAATTTGCCTTCGCGATCAGAACAACAAAAGTGAAGAAAAAGCTCAATCGAGAATGAAAGCAATTAGCTAGACAGAAAAAAATGCGACTAAAATATAATCAAGAAAATAAACAGACGTTGTTGAAATCGCAGTACCTACTGTGCATGCGCTTGAATGGGTATCTATTGTGAATGTTAGCAAAGCAATACAACCTAAAAAAACACATAAATAATGCTGCACCCTAGAGAAAGAACTACCTTTAAATATAAGTGATTCTTTCGGAAAGTTATGACTGGTCCTAATGAATCTCCTTAGCATAACTAGACCAAATTCAGATCGAAAAACTTTACTTTTTTTTTTATTATAAATTCAGAACAAGCGTTTTATTATTTCATTCTAGAAGAACCAGTATGTTTGTTTTTGTAAAATGTTTAATGCTCCTCAATTTATATGTTAAACAAAAGCCTAAAAACAGCATGGTTTTTTTTTAAGAAGAAGAACCATTATAAAGCTTTTAGTTACGTATGCATCTATAATTGAGTTTGTTTTGTAATCTACTTAAATAAACTGCTCATGTCAGACGAAAATTGCTCGTGTTCAAGTTTTGACACCCAGATTAAGCTTCAGATATTGCGCTTGACGAGCAGTTAAGAGCAATCATTCAATTTGAATTAATCAGTTCCCTTTCTATTGGCACACAGCATCATCTCTGTACAGGTTCTTATAGACGTCATTCATAAAAGATACGAAGATAGGTACGATTATTTACTTGTTTACATTCATTAAAATATTTGCGCGCCAATTTGTTATTTGCATGGATACAGTAGTTGTTGTGTATGGAAGTAGGTATTGAATTTTCAAAGAAAATTTATTAAATTAACTTTATTCTATTTGGAGCTACATACAATAGGATGTTTGTATGATTTGATTCGAATGCCCAAAATAATGTTTATTTGTACGGGCTGTAAAGTAGAAAGTAAGCACTTTTGAAAATACTACGCGAGTGACGACCTAAAAAGAAGCACTAGAGCACTGCTGAAACCATCGCGGCCTGCTCTCTTTTACCACTTTTAGTAAGTAAAAACCTTAACATTTTTAAAATATCAGCTGTTTCATTGGAACTGGTAGGGAAATTAATAAAAAGCAGGTTGTGTAGACTGTTTTCAATACTGCTTTTCATCTTTCTGCCTTTGCAAAAAGCTTTGATTTTCGTTCCAACAAAACCACATTCTTTCTTTACATACATAATACATACATACATATAAAACATCACACGAAATTTCTACAGACACCGGCCGGCCGACTGATTTTTCTTAATAGAAAGGAAAATAAATATGTCCTTGGAATGCTTTATACATATTTGCAAAATAAAAATATAACGTGACCATGTTATGTACTTTGATCTCTGGTTTGAATAATAAATCGGTTGGGGGTGTTGGGTGTATGTAAAGAGCCTCAAGTCTGCAACCAATGATAAGGTACATATTATGTTTATGTGATCCATCGTCAAGCGAAAAGCAAAATTTATAGCCATAAACACGCGTACTTCAACATTTTTGTTTTTAGTTTATTTGTTGTTGGTTTTTTGGCAATCAAAAAATAGATTGTTGGTAAGCAAATTGTTTATTTTGGTAAATGTGATTGATTTATTCAACAGCGGGGTACCTACTCACTATTGTCATGGCACAGTAGACCGGAAGTTTATTTGAGAAGTACCTACTTATAGATGTTTATCTTTAGACGAAAACAAAAGCAAGTTGTTTTCAATTTTAATGAATTAATCAAGATATAATTTTTTCTTAATCTCACTTGTTGAAAATAGTTTGGCGTGACGTTAAAAATTAAACATATTTGGACAGGGCTGTTCTACTTAAGACGACTTCGATCAAAAAAATTAGTTTTAAAAATCTATAGAATTTTTTGACCGACTCTTCACGCAAGTGGTAACTTAAAGTTGTTGCATATCCATGAGGAACTTAGTTTTTTAGTCCTTCTTACTGTCACAAATAATTAAATTAAATCAGATCAGATTTTGACAAAAAGCCTAAAAAATAAGGGCCACCATAATTGATTTGATTTGATTGGGTTTGATATTAGTATTTTATTACTAAAAATATTTTAAATATTATGCCGTTTGAGTTTTCGTCGAGAAGTCTTAACTCTGGCTGTTTGGCAGCACTTTAACCCTCATTGTTTTTGTTACCTGATTTGATCGCCATCTTGGAAAAGATGGAATAAGGAGTGTTCCGCTGCATCTTGAGAATTCCTGGTAAATTCATTTTTGTTAAAAATTAAATGAAAAAATAGAAGTCTTGAGGCTGTATGTCATTGTTTCTTAATACTGTCTCTCTCTGAATTTTGACTGAATTGTGAACTACACACCCCTAGGTCCTAGGTAGTTCTTATCGGATGTTAAAGTGTGACTTAAGTTTGATTGTATGCGAACTTCTCTATTCGATTCTGTTACTTAAGGGGGTTTTCACTTTCGAAAAATCGAATATTTTAAGAATAATGTTCCTAAAATTTTTAGCCGATCTGAGCAAAATACTTGAAGTTATAGTTTTATTAATCTCCTGTCCCCGAATTTTAACAGCGAACGTTCGGGATAGCTGTCGAGTAAAGCTTATTCATTGTCAATGTATGTTATCAGAAAAATACCGAGGGTAATAAAGTTTCGAAACAAAAGCGACTAAGTGGAAGGACTTATTTGTGCAGATCAAGAAATGGTTAAATCCAAGCAAAATAATTTTTTTCTCAAAACAACTTTCTTAAACTCGGTGTTCACTGCCATTTGAAAATTACTTAAGCGGTTTATTTCAAATTTTGCATACACTTTTTTGATACGAAATACCTTCGCCTTACGTTTAGTTTTTTTTACATTAAGGGTGTTCCCCACCCACAAAATGCCGGAATTTTAGGTGGAAAATAACAGTTTTCACTTTAGATTGGCTACCAAAAGTTGTTAACTGAAAGGAGAATTTGTCAGAGAACGTTGGGGGAAAATTTAATAGTTATTTAACAAAAACAATTACGGATTTTATTTCCGATAGTTTCTGCCCAAGTTGAAGGGAACACCGCAAAATACTTTTTTCCAAGGCGTTCGGGGGAAAGTTCTTTTACCGGCTAATGCCTCAATATTTCTGCATGATAAAATTACACAACATAGTTAAAAGTATGCTTAATATTATGCAAAAGATGCAAATAAAATTTATCTATCCATACTTGAACAAAAAAATAGGTATGGCCAAGAAAAATGCAATGGCCAAAATTTTCTGCGAAGCAACACTGATACAACGGATTCAGCTTTAAAATAAAATAAAATTTAAACAATTTAAACCAACAATAAAATTAGGCATGTTCAAGAGAGGCTTTAAAGCAGGTAAGCGTGTTGAACCACTTAGACCAAATGTTTTGTTTAAAATCTTGACCACTTTTGCAATTGTTTTTCCTATTATCAGTATTACTAGCCTTTTAAAAAAACAATTCAATGTGCAAGCAGATGAACATTTAAAAAAAGTTATGACGTTCAAAATAAATACAGCGTGGAGTTATCGGTATAGATAAGTTTGTCAAAAATAAATTCACATTAGCTATGCCCCGTATGTAAACTTTGTGCTTAATCTTTGGATATCGATGCAATTGTTTACATTTTCCTCTAATGACACCGAAGGCAATTAGCAAAGTACCAGATAGTGAAATTTAACATGCAAATGGCAATCTATAGCGATAAACAAGCCTTATACAAAGTGCCACTGGTTAAATTGACATTTGAATTGGGTACTCACACAAACATAATGTGTACACGTTTCATAATAAAATTATAAACTTGATTGTGATTGTTCATTAAGAAAGAGATTCATTCCAATTTATTACTTTGATTGGCATGTTAGAGTGGGTTCATGTGATAAGCTTCCGATACTTAGGCCGTGTCCGAATTGGGTTAAAATGTGGGTTAAAACTTGACGTCTGGTTAAATTTTGACACTAGCGTGGTGAATAAAATGGGTTAAAAATTACCCTGCTCCAGACCAGGTTAAATTTTGACACAAGTGGTTAAATTTTGACGTTTCTCAAGAAAGAAAAAAATTACATTTGAAATTATTTTTCAAAGCGCAACGATGGAACGACGAACAAGAAAACCAAGATCTTCTGGAAAACCATACTGTAAATGTAAGTTTCAACAAATTCAATATAAAAAACAATTAATGAATTCTTGTTTTTCTTAGGGTCAGAAGAAGAAAAGTTGAAGCTTTTTAGCTTCAATGAATATTAAATTTTCATGTACATGTACATACCTCGCGTTGTCTTTTCCGGATTATTGCAGTCCTATTAATAATACGCTGATATTTCAAGAAATATAAAAGAATTAAAATGAAATACTTCCTCAAATTGTTATTCATCTTGCAAAATTAATGAAATTTAATACGAATTGGGTGTTTAGTTTTTTATTTCATTATTGTTGACATTTAACAGCTGAGAACTAGTGTTCGCAGACTTCATTAACAAGCAATACACAATAGAATTTGTTCCTAATGATGAGGGGATATAATTGATGCAAAACCTACAAAAATAAATGAATTTAAAATTATTCTATTTCATTTGAGCCAAATTTGTATTTTAATACATTTCAAGCTGGATTTTGTCTTAAATATTTATGTTTTGGAATAACGATACACAAAAAAGGATAGGGAAATTTATTAAATCTAGGGGGAATTTTTACTAAATATCCCATTTAACCCATTTAATTTTAACCCAGTTCGGACAGCAAAAATTAAAAATTGATCCCATTTTAACCAGACGTCAAAATTTAACCAGTGGTAGAAAATTTTAACCCAATTCGGACACGGCCTTAAGTGTTTTATTTCACAGTGTCATTCTTATGTAAATGGTTTATTAATTTAATTTAACCAGATTGATATTAAAGCAAACGAGTATGTGAAGTGATTTGTGATAAAAAAAAAATGACTGATACCGCTCTAATTTATAGACCAAGAAATTTTGTCTTGCTGTTTGTAGTGATGATGGTAGATGTCACACGTCAGGCCTGAATTGCTTAGAGTCTTGGTTTAAAATCTGAAGTCATTTAGACAGTTTAATACTTTGACTAAGCTTTGATATTTGAGTAATGTAAGTCTTAGTTTGACGCATTTGTATCAAGCCACATGAATGCATTAAATATGTATCACGATATAAGTTCAAAAACAGAACCAAATAAAGATCTCAAAATCTTTCACAAAAATTAGTATCTATATATTGCTGTCCCATCTTATTGTGGGAAGGAAAATAAATAAATAAATAGGGTGGCGCAACAGCTGGGTGCCCTGGGGCTCTGTTCCTACTGGGGCATTTCTCATAAGTCATAACCATGCCTTGTGATGGAATAGAGGGGACCTACAATATGAGAACAACTGACAGATAAATTTCAGATAATTTTTTTGTATTAAAGTTCTAAGCTTAATTTTCAGCAAAATATGTATTAAAAGAGAGAAGATTCTTGGTGTTAGCGCTAATTATAATGCGAATGAGCAAATCGTTCAAAAATCAAACCAGCAATAAATCATCACCAGATGAGAAACGTTGTCCTATTTGTTTGTTGCAAATGCAGCTATGTACGTGCTAAGAATGCAAGTAACTTCGAACTTATAGTTTTGTGCTTATTAATTTAATTCCTATAGAATAGTCACGATGCATAAAAATTGAATGATTAGGGGAACACGAAACTTTGTGGAATGGGAATGTAACCTTACATTAGACAGAAATAAATAGAAAAGCGTACATTTGCTTTGTGTATTTGCGTAATTTAATTGATTTTGTTAGCTTTGACTGAAGTTTTTGTAAAATTCTGACCTATCAAAACTCTATTAGAATCTGTAAGACAATATACAAAAATTTATCGAAAAACTACAAAATTAAGTCTTGCAGAATATGAAGACCTTTAAAGAGTTAAGACTCATTCAAATTAAGTAGGTTTTGTAGTTGGCGGCAGCTATGTTTACGTAGCGATATATGAGAGGACCCAGACTGACGATACAGGATCGATACCGCGGTTTCCTACATTTGCAGTTGTCGCGACTACAAAAATCCTATAGCAACAGCGTTTCTGCCGCTGCCACTACTGCAACATCGCTTTTTTTGGGACATTTTCTAGTGACTTTTTTGTTTAGTAAATATGAGGGTTCAAAAAAAAAAACCTGTAAAATTTGCAAGTGTTTCTGGAAAAAACTTTAAAAAAGATCGGGGAGTTCATAAACGTTATTCTGCGATAAATACAAAGTATAGAACAAAATAAAATAAATAGATTAAAAGTGCAACGACTCCAACAAGTGATTGTGTCTCAACACAGCACTTTAGTGTAATCACAATTTGCGGAGAAACTCGTCATAAAATTTTGAATTCCTGTTGAGGGTCAGTAAGTAAACATACAAACATACAACAGAGCGGGGAGCTCCGCTCCGTAGCCTGGCGCATTTCTCACAACTACACCTTGAGAATGAATAGAGGAACCTACAAATTTCTAATAATTCCAAAAGGCTAATCGAGATAGCGGATATCGGAGGACTTGCCAATTCCTCGCGAAAGTCGATACCCGTCGAATGCTTACCATTACGCCACGGATCAGTAAGTTAATAAAGTCTTATACAATTCTGTTAGTATGTATTTGAGAAGTTAATGATATAAAAATGAAAAGAAAAACAGTGTATGGGCTTGTCAAAAAATAAAATTTTAAAACACCTCGAACCGTGTCAAGATCATAAAATTTTTTCTTGTTTAATTTTTTTTTCTTTGCTCTTCTGTGTGTATTTCTTAGAGCTTAAATAGATTAAATAAATTGAGTTAAAAATTGTAAATTTTTATAATTTTGTCAGCTCAAGCAGAAATAAAGGAAAACAAGAAATAAGACTTGAACCGAAGATTGTTATGATTTTATGTTATTCGGTAGGTTTCTAGTTTCGAAATTGAATTTCTAGGTACCTATGTAAGTAGTATGTACCTATATTCAAAAGTAATTTTTTTGTAAAGGCTTTTAATGGCACCTGTACATAATTCGTACAAAATTTTTCCAAAACCGTTTAAATTGTTGTAGAGAAACGTAAAATAAAACAAAAGAACTAATAGGGTGCTATAGAGACTTAGGGGCCCAACGCATGCATTTCCAGGGCTTAAATTTTTCCAACGATTTTTCATGACATAAGGTCTGTTTCTTTACTTTCTGGGTAAAGTTTGGGAAAAAGCCCGGGTAAAAGTTTGGGCTCGAGCTTTTTAATGTTGTTTTTGTAATCTCCATCCGAAAATGAAAAGTAAAGATACGCCTTTTGGGATGTTTCTTGCTGAATGACATTTGTCATGCACTCTCTGTATTGATGTAAAAAAACATACAAACAATTTTGTTTCAGAAACGTGCTAAAATGAGCTCAAAGCAGTATTGCATTGCATATTTAACATTATTTTGAATTTTCAAACCAACAAAGAGAGATTATGCTTTCCATTTTTCATTTAATTTCAAATATAAATTTGAATTCAATCGAAATGTTTCGATCAGCTGATTTCACAAACAGCCGATTTGACAAGCAAGAAAAGGCCCCGGCCCATAGAACGCGGTGCGCGCGGTAGGAGCGGCGCGGCAACTGATGCGGTGGGTTTTGCCGCACGCAACTGATAGGGGTGACCCATAGAATCCGTTGCGGTGTCTCAACTCAACAAGGCCACTCATGTTAACAGAAGAGAAAATTTCAAATTGGTTCTTACTGCGCATGTCATCAGAGAGAAAATTTCAAATTGGTTCTTACTGCGCATGTCATCAGAGAGAAAATTTCAAATTGGTTCTGTCACCGCGTGAGAGCCGCGGCAAAGTAGAAAGTTGGGCTACTCGGCGCGTTCGGCGCGTTGCGCGCGGTGCTTATGGGTCACCTCTCATAAGAACGTGTGTATTTAATCGAGCTGTCAGTTGGAAGCGGTGCCGCACGCGCGCACCGCGTTCTATGGGCCGGGGCCTAAAGTGCACGAGCAAATTGTTCGGGTGAATTCTTACTGAAGGGGAAGTGACAAAAAAGCAAAAGCTCTGCCACTTTTACGTCAAAAAAAAGTAAAGATACACGTTTCGGGATCCCGCGGGATCCCACGGGATCCCGCGGGTGAGTAAAGATACAGACCTATTGTGTGAAGTGTGATTACTCTGTGAGAACTTGCTTATTCCTCGGGAAAAGTAATATTTGAAAAACACTTTTTTCTTTAATGTTTCTGGGATTCCAACTTCGAATATCCCCAGGAACAGTCAGACATGCTAACTATTAACGCCACGGGAATAACCGGAGAAAAGAAAGCTTTATACCTATGACTAATAGTTTTATGGCAGGTACCGTTATTTTAAGATTTATAAACCTAATTAAAAAAAAACTTTTAAAAGATGATCAAAAAACCTTAATTTCTGAGTTTGAAGAAAATCGGTCGAACAGTTAAAGCTGTATGTTCTTTTACGGACAGATTAGCAGATTGGTGATTAGATGATTGACAGATAGAATTGCAGGATCCACTTTTTAAATTCTCTATTCCTTATGTCATGTTTGATTGCTATATAAATTTTTTTCACACCAACGCAAATTTTTCCTGTGGTATCCACAATTGTTAAAATTCTTTGCAAATGCTTCAATCATAATAGAAGGGTATTATGGCTATATGGCTACTCCAATTGACGCAGTTGGTAGGTACCTAATTTTACGCATTACAGTTTACAGACGCTTTGTTCCTACCGGGCCCCAGATGACGGCTTTTACTCCTGAAGCATAGGTATCGCTGACCCGTATTAAATGTTTTCATTTTAATTCAATAAATCGCGAAAAACGACTAAAAAAGAAAGCACCAAAACAGGTAGGTAGACGTATCTAGAATCTTTTCTCAGTTACTAGGTGATATTATATTTTTATGATTCTCTTCACATCAATGACCTTGGACGATATCATATCACTTCTCATTCCTCTCAATGAAATTCAGTATCATTGATGGTTTGAGGTTTGACATTCCTCGCACTAAATAATCTATTTTGTTTTTATACGATTATTCGTATTCAACGTAGGTATGGTTGACACAAAATTTACTATTTGGTATCTTTCTTTCTTTCACATTTCATCAAACCAGAAATCACTTTAAAGTGAGGTATAAACAGAACACCTTTTCACTCACACTTTAATGTCTGCTCTCTTTTATTAGTGCAATTTTGTTTTTTTAGAGGCGAATATTTCGAATGATTACAATTCACAATGTCGCAGTTTCACCTTTGATAGTAAAATCTTTTAAAAGTTACAAGCAGAACGAGCTAATAGTACTTCTAAAAATCTCAACTCACGTGTGCAAAAGTAAAAAACGAACTAGTAGACATACCGTCCATGTGGCGAAAACCGAATTTACAATTCACAAAGAATGTTTGGCTCTTTGTCGGCGCACTTGCCGTTGCTACTTTTGATTTTTTTTTTTAAGTGAAGCGGCAGACGAAAGAGAACATTTTTTCTAAACTCTTTGATACACTTTATTGAAGAGAGTCATGGAAAGTAGATTGAATTACAGTCATGGTCTCTGCAGGTGAATCCCCGCAAAAGTTTACTTTTATTTAATTACGAATTTAGATTTTTTATAAATCTTTTTTATTTAAATTTATTGATTGCAATTTAATGTTGCATGCTTTTCAAATAATTGAATTGAGCATATAATAACTGCTTTAAACATCTGCTTTTTAATTTTTTCTTAATGTCTTGTGTGCATTTAGAAACCGTTCATAACAGCTTGTTTCTATAGCTTCCAATTGTTGCTATTGTTGATTATCAATTTCTGATTGGCTTTTTCTTTTTAAGCATATGTTTTTTTTATCTAATTTATTATATGTATTACGTATTCGCCAGTTGTAAGGTATCAACTGGCAAGGTTTTGGACGAGGTCATATCAAAAAACTTGTAGGTACATCTTTAATATAAATACCCAAAAAGTCTTTCAACTATCTGGTGCAAATTTGAATACATTAAATGTGCACCAGTTTGACACTGGACCTGAAAAAACCCTTTATGTTTTTTTTTTCATATAATATTAGCCGCTCAGAATTGTTTATAGACAGTGAATATTTCGTAACAGAGAACAAAAGTCACGCTTTTGATGTTCTTACTGTAGGTCTGTATTAAGAGATCACTTCACTTTCTCTTAAAACAATGAAATCATCTTGATGGGCAAAGAGCAACTAGCGTTGCAATTCGCAAAGACTCTTCTCAAATCTGAAGGGAGACATCTGTTTGGGATTTTTGTTTTGTTTCTGAAAAATAACTGATGTAATCAATGCGAAAAATTTCGTGGAAAGTTTTTCTTATTTTTCTTTCATGCCGACTCGACAACACGAACGAAATTGGCAACTGGCCTGATGTAAAACATACATACATACATCAGTATTCAGTAAGGTAGGTTATTTACTGCTTTAAGGGAGGCATCAACCAAATTAAGATTAAGTTAATAATAAAGCGAATAAGTTAATTATTATTAAAATTTAATAAACAAATAGCTAGCTACAAACGAAACAATGAATTAAGTTAATTTTATATTTTTCACTCAACTTGTGTTTTGAATACATAAAACATAACGCTATCAAGCTAGCTACGAGTAGGTACCTAAATACTGAGGATGCATCCCTATAAAAATTTCGTATGCAAATTGCCAATAAAGCATTTAACTAAACTGTGGGTAAGAATTTTTTTTTGCAAATTGCGTGACAACAACAATTTAATTAATAACATAACGTGAAGGTACAATGCATTTGTATAGGTACATACTAGCTTTGAGGTGAAATCTTATAAAACGTGTATTAAGGTCACGTGTATGTAGGTATTCTTAGAATGTAGACTTGTACCAAGCGAATATTTACACGTGTAAACTCATAATTTTCAAATGCACGTTTAAAAAAAGAACAGGCGTTCAAAGGACAAACTTTGAAAGAGATTGGTTTTAAAAACGTGATTATCATTAAATTGTTTCATGTTAAACCGAATAGGTACCGAGCCGATCGACGCGACAGTCTAAAGGGAGAGTATTGGACAAAAGCATGATAGGAGTGGTGAAACATGGGAAGTAGGGAAAAAGTGAATAGAAATGGAACAAATTAACATAACTTGTAAATATAATGGGAGTTAAGATTCGAGTCCCAAAAACAAACAAAACAATCAATTGCCATATTCACCCTTATTACGAATGGCGTTTTAATAAAACGCCAATAAGATGACTTATCTCTAGGTGCCACAATTGCCGTTTAAATAAAATAATAAGAGGGAATGGTAAGAGCAATGAGGAACAGATAGAGGGCTGAATTTATATTGGTAAATATTTAGAAGTGGGGCTCCAGCCCAAATCGGTCCAAAAAAATTTTCTAACAATTCTGGATTATTTTATAGTATAAAAATAGATGTTTTGAAGTGGGGGAAGACATTTTGCTTACAGAAAACAATTGCTATTTCCATATTTAGCATGAGCAGCTTAACCCTGCGGAAAAAGGGTTTAAATAATGAGCCCCGCGAAGCGGGCCATGCGGAATGCTGTTGCATACGGAAATTATTTGCTATTTTCATATTTAGCATGAGCAGCCTAACCCTGCGGAAACAGGGTTCAAATAATGAGCCCCGCGAAGCGGGCCATGCGAAAAGCTGTTGCATACGGAAATTAAATCGGTCCAAAAAAATAAAAATAATAATAATTTCCGTATGCAACAGCTTTCCGCATGGCCCGCTTCGCAGGGCTCATTATTTGAACCCTGTTTCCGCAGGGTTAGGCTGCTCATACTAAATATGAAAATAGCAAATAATTTCCGTATGCAACAGCTTTCCGCATGGCCCGCTTCGCGGGGCTCATTATTTGAACCCTGTTTCCGCAGAATTATAGGCTGCTCATGCTAAATATGGAAATAGCAATTGTTTTCTGTAAGCAAAATGTCTTCCCCCACTTCAAAACATCTATTTTTATACTATAAAATAATCCAGAATTGTTAGAAAATTTTTTTGGACCGATTTGGGCTGGAGCCCCACTTCTAAATATTTACCAAAGTGAGAGAGACAAAATTTTATAAAATTTTATTTGAAGACAAAAAATTTAATTTTTTTTTTTCAAAAATTTGACTATGAGACCTTACTACTTTAGAACAAAGTATTATAGTCCGGTCAATCTAGACATTTGAAGTTACATAAATTCGCACCGAGCTGAAAGTTGGTGAGATCGTTTAAAATATGATTCCAAATAAAACTTGAAAGTTCCCCAACTTTCCCCTGCATGGAAAAAACTTTATTCGAGGTCAAAGGTCAAAAATGTGATTGTTTTCCGATTTTTTGCGATTTTCAGCAAAACGGTAAGTTTTATCATAAAAATATATCAGACGCAATAATTGTAGATTATAAATTTATCGATAAAAAATGTAAACCTACTTTTTTTCTTACGAGCCACTGTTTAGCAGATATAACGATTCAAAAATTTAGAATAGTTGTGATCGTTTTAATAATATGCATGAGTACGCCTCGTATTTTTATTTCCAAAGTTGTAATATATGATTAAATAGTTTCTCCTTTTCAACAGCAAATAACAAATACAACTATTGTTGTTGGTGAAGATGTAGACTAACTCTTAATACTTACTGCTCGAGCTCCAACTGAGAAAACTATTTTCTTCTTAAAACCAGGAAAAGCTCAAAATCAATCGGAAATTTATTCATCACAAAGCTTATCTACTTTTGCAAAGTGTCAAAATCATGTACTTTTTTTACACGGAATAAGTGGCTGCGATACGACATCAGCATTTTACAGAAAATAACAGTTTTCAAATTGTTTGAAAAGCAAGATCTATTCGCTTTCTTCTTTCTATGTACGGAGCTCCTAAAAAAACTACCTGCTTAGATAAGTATAGATATGCATGTTTCGTTAAAAACACTAAAAGCAAAAAACAAGTTCAATTAGCTTGTCTTCCTCCAACTTCAGATGCTGCTCATCAACATCTTCTTCGCGTATATTATCAAGTTCAAGTGTGGCTTGGTAATCAGCTTGACCCTACAGACTGGGGTTGGAAACTAATCAACAACACTCTAGAACCAATTCAAAAAGGGATGCAGTTCTAAATGTGGTTGCAAAAAAGTTGGACTGTTTTGTTCTATGGCATGTACCAATTGTCAAGGCCGGTCATGCTCTAATGTAGAATCATCAACAGTGGAGGATTCGTTTGATTCCATTGAGGTGACATCCGAAACATCGCTATTGACGCAACTTACTTGCATCCAGCATGAAGATGAAGAAGAAGAACAAGTGGCGAATTAATGGCTATGAATTAGAAGGATGAACTTCACTACTTTGTTTTAATTTACTTCGTATTTTTCTTTTGCAGTCTTTGCCAATTTTTGATATTTTGTTTTTTATTAAATAGGATCATAACGGACAGATAGAACAGAATACTTGGGAAACAAAGTTAAAAAAACGCGCTATACTTTACCTCATAGGTGGCATGAAAACGTGCGCTTATTATAACTATTATAACTTTTCTAAATTTTTGAATCGTTATATCTGCTAAACAGTGACTCGTAAGAAAAAAATTACATTTTTTATAGATAAATTTATAATCTACAATTGCGTCTGATATATTTTTATGATAAAACTTACTTTTTTGCTGAAAATTGCAAAAAATGGGGAAAAAATCATGTTTTTGAACTTTGACCTCGAATAAAATTTTTTCCATGCAGGGGAAAGTTGGGGAACTTTCAAGTTTTATTTGGAATCATATTTTAAACGATCTCACCAACTTTCAGCTTGGTGCGAATTTATGTAACTTCACTATCAATTTTTGGTTTAATTTGACCGGATTATTAGCTTTTACTTAGTTTCATTGATTTAAAAAAAATTTAATGAATTTATTATAAAATTTTACCTCTCGCCAAAAAAGTTTTAGATAGGACCACCTCTCACAGTGATTTTTTACTTGTCTTGACCCGATCTATCCGCCCTGAGCTTCTGTCGCACCGTATGCAAAACACCCTCTGTATGTATTTTTTTTATTGACACCACCAAGTCTAATTAAAATATTTAGGGGAAAATGTTTCAACTTCGTTCGTTATTTTGATACCAAGCACGAAAAATATTAAATATTGAAAAACTCTCTAAGGACATGTTTTTATAATATTCGTATTGAAATCTCCAAAAATATTTCAAAAACACTTAAAATTCAATTTAATTCACATTAAAATATCAATTTTCACCTTGCCGATCGCCACCACCTACCTTTCCTCATTAAAATACAATACCTTAGCTTTTATTTTTAATTGTTTTACAGCCTATTTCAAATTTCGTATAAGCCATCCATTAATCACAAAATACAAATCATTATGTCCACAATGGTTTTTCGGCTTAATAAATAAAGTCCTCGTATACTCACTCATACGCATAGGTTGTCTCAGTAAAATGAAAATTATTTTTTCTTAAATGCTCACGTTTCGATTGAAAACAAAACAGAGGTAGAAATTTTGTAAAAATAAATTCTTCTAATGTGAAAATACAACGAATATTCAAACATACAAAACATCTCAACAGCGTCCATTCAAAGTGTCACATCAACGAATTTTTATTATTTTAATTTATCCAGGAAAGAAATTATTAGTGTTGTCTTCGATTCTTTTTGTGTGATTTGTGATGCTACGCAAAGCAATCGATCACTAAAAGTATAAACAAGCTTCCCATCAACACCAATGTCTGGTGCTGCTCGTTTTGTTTTTTTGATCGGCAATGAACACGCATGACATTTTAACTCACTGAAGTGAAATACACTAAATGGGCGTGATCATCCAAAGAGCCATCCCATCCCATTCTCAAATCTCAACTATCAATATGTTAAAAACGGTGTGTTTTTAAAAATAGAATCCACTCAAATCCAAATTGTTGTTGTTATATTATTGTTTGTATCCCGCAATACGAATATGTCACCAAAAACACATGTATCATGAAAGACTGCAAACCAGTCTAAAGTTGGATTACGTGGTGCGTCGTCGGTCGTGAGGAGTGTTTCAGTGCGGTTGCTTTAGTCCCTTATCTTTTTTGTAAGAGCCCGTTCCGTTAAAATAAAACTCACCGAGCTTAAAAACTAAAGCAAATCTGTGTACTATAAGAATTATGACAAAATATACTAATTGTAAAATCAGTCAAAGTGACCAAAATTTGAAAAGTGATTGTGATTTTCAACATCGACCGTATCAAAACTTCTATTCGAGATACGATCATAGCAATGCTTTTCCGCATAGAGTGGAAAAACAACCAAATTTAACTCCTTCGCCTATTTTTACGGATTACGACGATAATAGTTTAAGCTCTGAGGAGCACGTTCTAGCACCATTAGTGTGTTCATCAGGGCAATCAAGACCTTGTTTGACATGGGCCTGCAAAGCTTGCAAGAAGAAGAGCGTCGCCGTGGATAGACGTAAAGCAGCCACAATGCGGGAACGAAGACGGTTAAGAAAGGTAGATCAATACCCCCGAGTTGTTTGAAAAATGAATTTTTTAATGGAAGTGAACATAAACAGTATTGCGTCTCAATTTTTTTTTTAAATTCAACCAACCCGAATTTTCATCCGAGGTTTACAAATCTAATCTCTTATAAGATTTATTTCTTCAAATTTAAACTTAAATTTAATTATGAATATACATATAGCATGATGGCATGTCTACTTGTCAACCCAGTGGTTCTAATCCTAAAAGAGGCAATCACGTTTTCCACTGGTATCGCCTTTTGCGAGGAATTGGCAGGTACTCCGTAAGTAAATTCACTGCCGTGAAATGGGCTTTCTCGGTTAACCGTTCAGAACCGGCAGAAAATTGTAGGTCCCCTCTATTCCCTCACAAGGTATGGTTGTGTGGAATGCGCTAGTCCCTCGGGCTCTTCGCACTGTTGCATTTATTTATCGTATTTATATATCCGGAACAAAACTTCAAAATGTCAACTGGTTCTGAACAAATTTTGGCTTCTGTGAGTGCTTGGCTGAGTTGAATGTAGTAGGTAATGAAATTCAAAGTCCTTCCATCAATTTTTGGAAAGAACTGTTCACTATGCCTTAGTCCATAGCTAGTACTAGTTCTTTATAAAACACTTTTGAATTTTTCTCGTTGTCTTTTGGACTTTCTTCAACTTGTGCATGTATCTTCGACTGTTCATGTATCTGTGTAAACTCGCATATTTTGGCCTATTGGAGCTAAAACAATGTGTAGGATTGTTGCAGACGATGGACAAACGAAAGCGGATACAAACCAAAGCGGACTGAAATTGGCTATTTTTCTGTCAGGTGAATAAACCAAACCATACTTTCTATGACATGTAAAACATATGAAAGATACCCTTGCGTTCTGATATCCGGAACTCACCTACGGAAACGACTTATACGCACCATCAGCAACATTTTGGTTGCTTCATTCCCTTCAAAGTAAGTTCAGAACAGGCAACGCTTTTTTGGTGGCTAAATCGTAATTTGAAACAAGCGTTAATCCAAATACGGATTATGCAATAGTAAAGGAAATGAGATTCTCGAACTAACAGATGCGTACTGCAGTCAAATATCGTCCGGAATCTGTGATTGGTCCTTACTAGACGTGTATAATAGGGATAGCCTGTTCAGTCACTACTGTTTTTTCTTGTGGAAGCTGACAAGATCTCATATCAAAATTTTATATTGTACCCTGGAGGTTTCGGATAATATGCTGATTGAAGTAAAGCGTGAAGTTGCAATCATTGGAAATAATATTATGCCAGCTCATCTTAAACTGAGCTCAAACCTCCAGCTTGTGAATAGACAATGCTACCCCAAGATTCGAACAACTTAGAAGAATTTATAAAAGATGATGTAGAGGAGAAGGCGGTAATGTGGCCCCCACTTTATTTAGGAAGCTTTATTTCAAAAATACAGCGATCAGAATCCTTAAAAAGATATTATAGGACTTCTTTTAAACATGTCTTATTAGGGAATAAATGAATCTCTCTGAAAGAATTAAATTTTTAATTAGTCAAGATTGATATTTTGAGATCAAGTGATGGTTGAGATCCCTTGGGGATCAAATTAAATGCATGTAGCAACTGCAACACAACGGCAAGAATCACAAATTAATGTAATAGTCACCTTCATAGCCTCTGTAGGCGACATGAGCCCATAAGTAGCAACTTTGACACTTTACCCATGGCTCTCCAGGTCTGTCATTGAGATGTAGAGATGTAGCTCCACAGACGATCTAAGGCATGGCACGTCGTCGGCGTTTTCAGGGACCTTATTTGAATACGAATATCTCTTACATGTAATGTGACATCCGGGACCACAATACAATCAATGTCAGGGGGGCAAATTACAATTACTACGAATATTTAAACAAACATACCAAAATAACTTTTAAGGCTTTCGCGGTTGTTTACTGACATATTGAAATTAAAAATTTCGGATTAGCCGCGTTAATATTAAAAATATATAATGAGTGCAACTCACACCGAACGTTTCGCTACAAGTTGCATTGTGCGTGGTGGTGGTGGGCCGTGGTCACCGGGAAACTGCTTTTGAAGAGTTATTCTCTTCTTTTTTTGGCTACGCAAGTTGTAGCGGTGCGTAAACTAGACGGTTCTATTTGAAGCTGTTGTTGTTGCTGGGTAGAAGACTGGGAGTAAACAGTATATCTCTTGATGTTTTTATGGCTGTCTGGATAGGCCGTGCGATGTTGATGACGGGGTCCCATGTACGCGACCATTTTATACTGTCATCGCGATTGAAATTTTGATGGCGTATAGTGAGGCTCGTGAGTCGTGAGCTAAAACTTTAGCTTGGTCGAAGTGAACCCAGTGATGTTCATCTGGATTGTCTAGAATGTGCTCGACTATTGCCGACTTTTCCCGCTGTTTTTTGCTGACAGCACTTATGTGTTCTTTTAAGCGGGTGGCAACACTTCGTTGGGTTTGTCCCACATAAGAAGACCCGCAGCTGCAAGGGACTGCATAGACGCCCGGAATCTGCAATGGAAAGTGGTCCTTTGGTGATCGGAGGTAGTCTTTCACTTTTTTTGGTGGTAAAAAGATGGACTTTACACCGTACCACTTCAACACATTCCCAACTCTATCCGTTACGCCTTATTCGTAAGGAAGAAAGGCTTTCTTCTCTACTTCATCCCTTTCCCGTGGCAAACCTGGCTTGCATGTTCTTTGTCTTTTAGAATACCCATTCGTTTTAAGGAAGTTGTTCAAGAACGCAAGTTCAGCGGCGAGGCGGACCACTTACCATTGCAGATTCCGGGCGGCTATGGAGTCCCTTGCAGCTGCGGGTCTTCATATAAAATGAAACAGCAAAATTAAACAAAATTAAAGGAGCTCGCAATGTGCAGGCATATATAATTATGTTTATCGCAAATGCCAAAACATAAAATGCACTCGACATGATTTGTCTAAGGAGGATGTTACCCTGCTTCATGACTTACCCGTTGGAAGTTTATTAAGTTTTTAACAGGAATGTTTGCTTTTCAAAACAAATTGGCCAAAAATTTTTTGCAAAAATCCCTTTACATTTGCTCACGCTATTCGCATATGGAATGCTCTACCAGACTCTGTTTTACCTCTGCATTACGATTGACAAAAGTTTATGTTAGCATGTAAGCTTGTCGAGGATGTCATTAAGATGAAATTATTTGATCACTAGTACCGCTTTCGGAATGAAAAATGAACTGAGTATTCATAAATCAAGATTTTATTATTTCACTTGTTCAGACTGTGCCGTCCTACGAGCATGTTGATCTAAATGGTATCACAGATCATTCACTTATCGTCTCCCCATATAAAAACTTGTTTTAAAAAATCAGAGATGAATTAAACTTCTCTACTCTCTCCCTCTCTCTCTCTCTCTCTCTCTATCTCTACGTCCATACCCATAAAAAAATCAAAAATATTCCTATGGCCAGCTAAAATGTTGTTTATTTATTACATTGAAAAGAATTTGTCAGAGCATCAATTTTACATCCAGAGCCAATTTTAAGAACCAATAAAAAGTTTGTGTTAGTTAAAAAGCTATAGCATTGGTTATAAAACTAAACGATACATCGTATAAGCAAGAGCACCTATATCTTAAATCATAAACTTGTATATAACCACGTTTCAGTTGAATATATAAAAGTTGTCTAATTGCTTATAAAAAATATTGCAGCACTTAAACTGGCTCAAGTCTTGCAATCCCAAAGTGTTTAGGAAACTGCTGTCTATCTTCGGCTACTCCAAGTTAAAAAATTATTTTGGTTGCAAAGAAAAATACAATTTACATTAAAGACAAGTTTTATATATTTTTAATGACCAAAGAAATTTTCTTGGCACTATAATTTGAAAAGCAACTTTGTTGCAAGGCCATACCATTTACATGGAGTAAAATTAAAAATGTCTTACAAGTACCCGTAATAAAATGTATTTTCAAAAACTCTACAAGGCTTAATCTAAATCGTTCAACGAAAGATTTAGGATCTCAATAAATTTTGTAGCTGGTTAATGTGGCCTCGGCTATAAGTTTTAATAGCGTTTTCACATCATCATCATCATCAAATTAAAGAGTCGTAAATAGCAAAAATAGAATCATCGTCGATTCTGTTAGTTCCTGAGTTTACCAAAATCTGAAATACAGACTGCAGTCAGTTGTCAGTGAAGAAATGCAAATGCTCCTGGCACAAGTGTCGACAAGAACTTGTTTTAATTTTTCAATTTTTTTTTCAAGAATAACAATTTTGAATGAAAGCATTTTTCTGTGATAGACATTTGGAATTATGGGATGCATATCCAGGACGTGGGAAACATTTATCGGAACAATAGGTTAGGAGAATTTACAAGAGAAAAGCTTAGTGGTGTTAAAGAGATGATCGAAAACAGATAAAAGGAAGCTGTTTAAAAAAAAATCTTCCCAATTTATGAGAAAAAACTACTGAGCTAAGTATTTGCCTCTTCTTTTTGTCTTTACGGGATATCTTATAAAATGGGTGATTTTTTTGCTGTTAATTTTTTGGCGACACTAATTTTGAGGAGAATTGAGGAGAGGAGAGGAGTAAGAGTCTGCTAAAATTGGTAGTGTCCGACCGAAGGTCAATTTGTAGCCGAAGCCGAAGCCGAAGCCGATTATTCGGCTTGACATTAACCTTCGGCCGAAGCCGAAGCCGAAGCCGAAGCTTCAATAACTTGAAGAATTTTCGTTCCAGATTGACTAAAAATGAAAAAAATTATGATTTTTTTCTAGAATAGGTTTGTTAGTTGAAGCCCTGAGGTTACTCTGTGGTCGCCACAAAGCGTTTTTTGAAAAACCTAAGTTTGCCCTGAATGTCAAACATAGTGTTTTTTGAGCCTTGGGGTTGACCTGGGTTTGGTACAAAAAGATTCGATCCTTGGTTTCTTCTGGGGCGAGTTGAGGGCTGTTAAATGGCATGTATTTTTATTCAAATGACAGGGATTTGTGGTGATTTTGTGGTTTAGTGTTTTTTGAGGACTCATAGAGTTCTCAAGGAAACCTGGGTCAACTCTGGGTAAAGCTCAAAACGAATCTAGTGTGTGCATTCAGTAACCAAATTAACGGGATAAATTAAATTAACGTTTCAAATTATAAATTTTGTTATTGTAATTGTTAAATAATAACAATTTGAACTAGTATTAATATTTTATTGAAATTAAGGAAAAGAACAACAAATAACTCAACACTCTTCTACGTTCTACGAAAAACGGAATTTTTTTTCAGACCCTACCACAAAAACCAAACCAAAAACTAGCCAAAAACTAAACCTTCGGCTTCGGCCAAAACTTCGGCATATTTTGGCCGAAGCCGAAGGTTTAGCCGATTGTAGATTTTTTAGCCGAATGTGGCCGAAGCCGAAGCCGAAGCCGAAGCTTCGGTCGGACACTAAAAATTGGACTAAGCGGATGGACCATTTGAGGCACAGCCATGGCCAGCATTTGCAGGAAATAATCTTCTTTTTTTTTTATTGTATGAGTTTTCATCTAAATTTCCGATAACTCTTAAAAAATCACACTTTAGGAGAATACTGAAAGGTTTGCGATCGCCCAAAATGACAATGATCTGAGTGAAGATTGTACTTTTTCTGATCTTTTCTGTTCATGCCTTGCACAGCTCAATGTTCTCATAGTGATCTTAGTTGCCCTACTCTTATCAAAGTTCTGCGCCCTTAATTGTAAGCAAGAAATTAATTCATTGGTAAGATTACAATTAAGATCTTTGTAATAACACAACAGGCCAAAGGGTTCAAAATGTATCTTGTAAGTTTCATACCCTTTTTGACATGGTTGCTTAGCCTGTGGAGAAGTTTGTTCAGGCTTGTGAATTGATTCTTTTTGGACGGGTTTCGCATTTCACGATTATTTGTAAGGTCCCCCGAGAGTAATAATTTGGAATCGGCAATCATTTGTAGGTGCGCTCTATTTTCTTACAATGTATGCTTGAGAGCAATGCGTTAAGCCTAAGAACTCGGAGCTCTGTTTCACCAACCTGTTTTATTTGAATATGGTTTCTACTATATGGCTAATGCGCCGGATACTGGATAGGATATAGTCCAGCATTGCGGTCCGATTAGCCTTTGCAGCATTTTGAGTCGTATACTGCCAATAACGAAGCGAATATTGCTTTCCATCGTCCTTGGATCATAGGAATAGACTAGCTACTTCACACTACTCCAGATAAAATTGTTTAACAGTGTCAAATCGCAAGATCTCGAACGCCTACTCACAGCTCAAAAACACCAAAACATTACGTGCTTACCAAAAGTTTCCTTCAGCAAACCAACTGTTTCACGCGCTGTGTGAAATGTTGCGCCATCTTGTTAAAACCCCAGCCCCTCCACATCAAGGATGCAATTTGAACGAAATTGGTTTCTGAAGAAGTAGGAATCTATGATTCCATCAGCTAATAAGCCACAACAAGCTATTAGTTTTTTGTGATGAATGTTGGCGTCTCAATAATGACTTCAGTACTATTTACACCCAAATGCAGCAGTTTTCTTTATTGACCAAAAATTAGCTTCATAGCTGAACAAAACTTTTTTTGTGAAAATGGAGATCAATTTCGTTTCGAGCCAATCAATAGTCGTGCTGAATCTTTAATTTTACTTTGCAGTAAACACATTAAGTAAAGCAAATGCAGCTCACACAGTAAATTGTTTTGATTGATGGCGTTGTTACACCGGACTTTATTTGAATTATGATTGGAATTTTTTACTAGGCTGGATTAATTATTCTTAAACACATTTGAACTTAGGAAATAGTAAATAAATAAAAAAAACGATTGTAAGAAAAGAGTCCTTCTCAAAGAAATGCAATTACTTCTTTAGTAAACATTAGGTCTGTTCGTTGAACTTTCCCCAGGGTTGACCCAGGTTTTCTTGACAACCCTATGACTTGTCAAAAAAACCTGTGGGTTTTCCAGTTCTCAAAAAACGCTAAACCACAAATCACCACACATCTCTGTCATTAAAAAAAAAATACATGCCATTTGACTGCTTTCAACTCGCCACAGCAAAAAGCTAGGGCGAGTTTATGGAAAACCTAGGTCAACCCTAGGGCTCAAAAAACACTCAATTTCACATTCAGGGCGATTTTGGGTTTTCCCAAAAAAATCTTTATAGCGACCCCAGGGCGACCCTAGGGCTTCAACGAACAAACCTATTATTTGAATACGCACACACGTCTCTCATGAAAAGTATAAACGCTTAAAGTAAACGTTTTGTGTTTTATTGTTAATCGGATAAATTGCTCTGACTGATTATTGTGTCGACCATAAAATGTGCGATGCATTTCACTAACAGAACCATGTTTTTTTAAATAAATTTGAACAATTTACGTGCATTGTTCAGGCATCAGTCGATTGATGATGAAATGACAAACCAAACTAAAGAAAAAGATAAATCAGGACTCCTAAACAACAAAACGGCTGTCAATGAAAACAGTGCTGTAAATTCAATGTTCTACATATGTTTTTAAAAAAGAACACGTTAAGAAGTCCATTCATAAACTGAGAAAAATTTCGTTGGACTTTAGTGTTCAGCATCCCAAAGTGCATAGATAGCGACTATTTTAAACAATGACTCCTTAACTTTCCACATCAACCTACGATTTGTCAGAAGTATGTGTTTTTTTCAGAAACTGAAAAAGAGAAAAGTAAAACAAGAAGTGTTACTTTCGATAGTGTACTACTTTTACTAAAACGATTATTGTTTGTATTGTAACTCCTCCATTTTGTACCTAATTTACCACACTTTGTTTCTTTTTTTTTTAATATTGAAGGTAAACGAAGCATTTGAAGTTCTGAAACGAAGAACAACATCCAATCCCAACCAGAGATTACCAAAAGTTGAAATTCTAAGAAACGCCATCGAGTACATAGAAAGTCTTGAAGACTTACTACAGGTAAAATTAGACTCTGTTTTTGTAAACATAAGTATGCTGACTCCTTAAATTTTAATTAATATTTTAATGCTTTTAGGAATCGTCACCCTCTCGTACAATAGACAGTTTATCAGAGAACATAAGTGGTAAATCATGTCGTCAGGATTACTTGGTAAGTAACTTAATGTCTTAATTTAAATAAACAGATGCTAAAACAAAACAAATGGTTATACAAACGTTTTTGAAAGCCTCAATATTGATAACACATTTCTATGACACGCTATCGAAGTTCTTACAATTTAAGTCATGAAAAAAGGAAATATGCATTTTCATTTTGAATTATTATATTGTATGGAGGGATTTTTCAACAACTCATATAAATCCATTTGAGAAACCCTTTTCCGATATTGAACTATTACGTGACCATTGAACTGTACCCAGGACTTATGTGGTACCCTTTATTGATTTGTTTTATTTGTTCGGATAAAAGGTTTGGTTAGTCATAATGTGGAAAAGCAACGCAATTGAATAAGTGATTTGGATTTGTTGAAGAAAATTTATGGTCTATTGCTTTTATAATAAGCCACTCAGTCCTTGATAATATTGACAACTTTCAGTTTCCTGTCATTTCGTCATTACATAGCCATAAAAGGTTTCTAGTAAAATGAGGATAACCCTGCTAGAATGCCTTACAGTTCATTTGTCCTGAAACAATTTAAAAGAAAAAATTTAATTATGAACATTTATGGTAAACAAAACTAGTCCTGCAAGAATATGTGAAGGCAGCCTCTCAGCGCTTATTATTTATATCCAACTAACAACATGGTGGTACCCGTGGCGTGATGGTTAGCATGTCCACCTGCTAACCCAGAGGTTCGAGGTTCGAATTCCAGCAGAGGCAAAAATTTTTTTCCACGGGTATCGCCTTTCGCGAGGAATTGTCAAGTCCTCCGATAGTATTCATTGCCATGAAAAGCGCTTTCATGGCAATGAATACTATCGGACCTTTGTAGGTCCCCTCTATTCCCTTACAAGGCATGGTTGTGAGAAATACGCTAGGCCCAGGGGCTCCTCGCTCTGTTGCGCCACCCTATTTATTTTTTATTTACTAACAACATGTGTATGTAAATGTCTTTTACGTGAGAGTTCGGGAATCGGGTTTCAGAAACATTCAAATGATTTTTTATGAATATCAACTTTGAAGAGTAATTGACGAGTCCACTGTCATGAAAAGTACTTTCACACTTAAACGTTTGACGTCTGCAAACAATTGTGAAATGAAAATTCTTTGAGAGAAATGCGTTAGGCCCTCATCTCTCTCGAGCTTGTTAAGCTTGCCTTTTTACTTTACTTTAGAAATCCGATAAGGGTAGGTCGACATGGGCAGGAATTTCTTTCTATTAATGCAGAGAAAAAGATTTCTTTAAAAAAACTAAAACTAACCGAACTCATCATTCTTTCCACTAATCAAAACCACCGCATTCTTGAAAAAAAAAAGTAAATCAAAAAGCTTTGCCCATTTTCACAGGTATTGACATGGCACAAAGCACTTCCGTGCATTCTTAGTTAGAAAAAGCTGTTGATTAATTGTGACAATCCATTGAAATGACACATAATGTGAAAACATCCATTTACTTCCCCTAAAATGGAAAACGTATCAAGATTTTTCGTCGCTTTTGGAAGAAACGAAAACCTACACACGATATTGAAATAGAAAAAAGTCAGGCCACAAATTAAGATTTCTCTTAGGCTTTTTCTCGCTTGGAGGCAGTGATGCATTACTTAGAAAAACATTTTCTGGAGTTCAAATTCTTTCCGTTGGCACAAGCAATAAATAGTAGTCCGCCACAATTTGATAGAACCATCTTCAGCATAGCTTTCAATTTATAAACTTTCCACCATCTACGGTACCTATTATAATCGAAACAATTTCTTTTCCCAGCTTTGATTTTTATGTAGTGCATAGTGATTTGCAATCTGCGTTTTAAACACCTCGAAATCCTTTGAATTTTCGTTGGTTTGGATTATTCTACCTCCACTCTATAGAAGCAAGTTCTCCTCTTTTCGTCCAAATAGTCTAAACAACCTCATTCAGCTCATACAACTAATCATCGAAAGGAACATTCATAATAACCATGCGATAATATGTTCGTCTGTCACCTAATGTCATCCGGCCAAATACTAAATGAACATCTTTCTTTCTGTTGCTCCCATTAAGGTAACATAAAACAACAATCAACGGGTGTTTTGAATGTGGCCTTACCGTGGAAAATAGCAGCATCGCGCTACTCGCAACTGAGTTGTGTCGAGCTCTAGATACGGACATGCAATCCATTTTTGGTGTCATGTTTTTCGTGGCAATTTGTCTTCGTGTTCCTTTGATGGGAGATGATTGTAAGAGCCGTAAAAGTATTTCGCGCGATTCAACTTGGCTACAATAGAGAAATCTCAAAGAGCCGCATCTCGAATGCCAATGAAATGGGGAGTTGAAGGGGGTTGAGGTAAAATGTAAAACTCAGACTGCCATTGCCATTTAGGTTGATGAGAAATATCATGAAATATTTTTCATCTTTTTTTTTTCTTCTTTTCTTTCGGTGTTAGGCCTTCAGCGTTGTGGGCCACACGCGATATACTACACGACACGCGCCCTAAAAATAAGTTCCTGTGCTGTGTATCTAAAATTATCCCGACACATCAAGTTGACGTTATAAATTACTGCATTTATATTATTTTCCATTAATTCACGTATTTTTTTATGTGTAGTCTATCAGAACTTCGGTGTGCCTAAAATTTTAGATTGACAGAATATGGAGGAGGTTTTGTAAATTGAACAGAGGAAAAGAAAAACACTTCCATCTTTGTCAAGCAGATGAGTTTGAAAAACGATGCTTTTAATAAATTGTTTTTTATGCATATGATACTTTGAGCTTTAAACTAATTGATGATAATTATACAAAACTAGGATATCTAGTTCATTTCTTTTTCAGTCCACCGATCATAAGATGTGTTAAATGCTGTGAGCAAGAGACGAATGTGAGCTATGAGTTTGATAAATGTCTTGTTATGAATTCGTCGTCAAACAATTTCATTTCAAATAAAATAGTGGATCTCTCAAACACACTAGACAGCGTGGATTGTGGTTGTGTTAGTGTTATTTATAATACTTTCTCATAGAAAATATGTTTGTTGAGACTCCAATAAATTAATATCAAGTGATAAAGATGTTGAATTTTTCAACGAATTGTTGTTTTCTAAGTTTGACAAGAAACATATCGCAGACATTTAGGATAAAGGTTAACATAATATTTCACTGATTTTTAAAAACAATCATGTATTTGTTGGTATAATATGGCGAGACAGAAATTCTTGTCAAAGAAGAATTTATTACTGTTGATTTTTTTTTCAAGGCTGTACTGTCCAGGACACTCTCTTAATTGCCACTGTCAAAAAAAAGCTTTCAAAAATAATGTTGCGTTTGTTAATGAATTTTTTGATTGTCTTGGCTTTGCATTTAAGAAACTCTATTAGCATAAACTTATTTTTCTATATTAATAAAAATTGCGATGAACACCACTTTTTCTTATTATTCAAAAGCACAATGCCGCAAGTAGATATATAAATTTGGTGGACTGTTTTCTTTTTACGTCCTTACTCATTGGATTGGTGGTTGTAAGTGTCTTAGCTTATTTTTTTAAGCTGATCTCAGAATACAGTTTGCGAAAAAAAACCTTAAAACGCTAAAGATTTGGAGTTCCTCAGCTCTACGTTATTTACATACCATATTGATTCCTTGATATAATTCTTACGTCGCTCAGGCCTCTAACTGAGGCAACTTCTTTCCTTTGTTTAGGGGCTGACTCTCACCTTCCTTAAGATTGTCTGACGTCTTTCTCCAAGACTCATATGTGACATTTTTTGGAGACCTAAACGGCCTTACTTTAAATTTAATGCCGGGTATTAGTGTGAAGTATTTGTTGGTCATTTACACAAAGCTGTTTATGAGGAAGTGAGCTTCGACAAAAGAATCTCCTGAGCATTTTCACTTTTTGGGCCATTGCCAATATGGTTGCTTTGCTTATCCAAGTCGCTTTGTTGTAACTGGTGGAAAGCTTGGCTTGCATCAACTTCTTTAACTGTAATACTTGTATTGGTGTGCAGATTTTCATTTGTCATCCACAAAAAAAGATCGTAAATGAACTTCGGTTAAAGGGTGTCCTGAGTCTCCTTGAGGCTATTTTAAATACAGTTGCTCCACTTATTCAAGTTGTTTTGTTATTAGCTGAACGAAAACTTGGTTTCCATCAGTATGGGGCACTTACTTCTTCCAGCTAGCGACAAACCCCCTCACGCTATTTGCTTGAAGTTGGGAGCATACTTTCCATTCGCCACCCATTTCAAAATGAACCTTTTCATCTGTATTATTAGTGGACCACTTTCAACATGCTTTGAAAGTTGCTTACTTATTATCCGTGCTTAAATCTTATCATTCCAATAATGGTTCCTTAAGCTTATTGGCAGGAAGTCCTTGTCAGTGCCTAAGCAAGTTTGTGGTATGAAGTCCGCGTGATCCTTTTTTTACATGAAAAATTTAATTTTTATTTCGTTTTCGGGCAAAATCCCCTTAATAGAAGCTATGTATATCCTAATCTATCTTAAAATCTAAGAAACTAATAGATAAGATTATTCAATAGGAGGCTTGTTTAAAAAATAAAGTAAAGTGGCACAACAGAGAGGTAGCCCTGGGACCTAGCTTATTCCCTCAACCATACCTTGAGGGTGAAAGGAAGTGAAAAACAAATTTTGCCGATTTCTGAACGACTAATCGAGAAAGCCTTTGTAATGGCATGAAATCAATCTCGGGAAAATGCCAATGCCTCGCGAAATGCGATACCAGTAAAAAAAATTTGTTTATTTCTTGATGGATTCGAGCATCGAATCGCCCACGTAACAGGTAAACGCTCTAAATATCCCGCGGATCCGCGGATCGCAGGGGGTGCTGGGGTTGATGTCGTAACAATTAAAATTCGAATTAACATTACTCAGCACTCAGCAAATAAGTTCAATTGATACATATAAAGGGTTTTGCAATAAGAGTGATATGATTTATTTTTTGAAAATAACACACTTTCTGTTAAGGAAATTCAAATATTTTTTTTTAATGTGCAGCCCAATCAATACAATTAAGTTTTAAATAAAACGTTATTCAAATGGCCACCACGAATTCCTCTGCAGCAACAAATTCGATGAACCCAATTTTTTAGCACTTTTTCCACTAAATCAAATCGTATATCATGAATGGCACGTTCAATATTTACTTACAAAGCTTGAAGAGAATCTGGTTTATTTTGAAAGACCAACGACTTCAAATAACCCTACAAGAAATAGTCTAATGGTGCTGAATCACGACTTCTTAGAGGCCATTCAATATCACCACTTCCTGAAATAATCGAATCTCCAAATTTTTCTCGCAATGACTCAATTGTTGCATTTGCTGTGTGACGCGTAGCCCCGTCTTGTTGAAACCAAATGTTGTCAAAATCAATATCTTCCAATTTCGCCCATAAAAAGTTGGTTATCATCGATCTATACCGCTCTCCTTTGACAGTAATGGTGTTACCAGCTTCCTTTTGAAGGAAGTACGGAACGATGATTCCACCAGCGTAAAAACCACACCAAACTGTCAATTTAGGTGAATCTAATGGTTTTTCATGAATATTTTGTGAATTTCCATCGCCAGTTTTGCTTATTTACCGCACCAGTCAAATGAATGTAAGCCTCATCGGAAAGATGATTTTCTTAAAAAATCGTCATCGATTTCAAGTTGTTCCAAGGCAAAATCAGAAAGTTCACGTCGTTTATGGTGGTCCAATGGTAAAATTGTAAACACTTCTGAATGCAATAAAAAAACAAATGACAGATCATGACATACTACAAATGGCCGAAACGCCACTGCAAAATCATATCATACCTATTGGAAAGCCATTTATTAGACGAGGATTTCGTATATTGCGAGGGTTGAGAAATTTAATTAATTGGTAGTAAATTAAATCTAAAACATTTTTTGTAACAAAGTTGCTGAGCTTACAGAAGAGCTGCATTAATTGTTCTAATCATCTCACGGCCCATTTTGATTGATTCGATAGAGCAGAGCTTGTCTTTTAAAATTTCGATGTATTGCTGGCCAGCCAGATCCAGTAGTGTGTGAAATGCTAGAGCCGCATTTATTCTGTTAACACCCACAATGATGGTTGAGAAATATAGAGTTAAAAAGGATAGTGTAGTTAACTGTTCTTGATAAAAATTCGGTGAGAAAAAAAGATGTCGATTACTTCTCTTCGAGCTTTGAAGTTACAAGTTTGGTGCAATTTTGATAAGGAGTTTGAATAGAATCAGAGGATTAATGAGAAAAGTAAAACCTAAGAGCAAATAAGTGGAAGCCTAGTTTAGTATTTTCAATTGGTGAGATGTGAACCACCTTAAAAAGCGAACAAAGGTAATATATACAATACATAGATCGGGCTACGTATGAGTCACAAATTTAAGTTTAAGTCTAAGACCATCGCTTATGATGTACATATGAGAAATAAATTGCTTCCTTTTCTTTATATCGATTATATCAGTTTATCCACAAAGCCCATTTTTTTGGTAATTTTCAACACCTCATCCACTAAAAATGTTTTCAACAGAAAGACTATATGGTTTCGACAGGTTTATTCGTTAATACCTGAACTTGTCTACCGAAAATGATAGAATATGTACTTTTTCTTTAGTCATTGAACTCAAAGGAGAGAGACTCTTCAAGGCCATCAGACCTTAGAGATCACTTTCAACACGTGTTCAGGTTTCACAAAAAACACTATTTGGAGACTTCAGATTTCAGAATTAACCCAATGTTATATTTTTTCGTTATTATTGTGTTCTTCCTCATTTTGAATGTCAGCTATTCATCCGCTTTGTTTCCGAGCACCAAGACGAACTAAAACATGTTGAACAAAAAGAAAGAACTAAAAACATGTTCGTAATGAATGTTGTGCTACAGATATTTAGAATTGTTAATTATTGGTCAATATTAACAAATTTTGTGGCAAAACACTCACTTCGAAAGTGAAACTGGCCATGTGAAAAGGGCCATTATCTAAGGTTTGATTCCTTCGCAACTGCTTTTGAAACAATTCTTTTGTGATTTGTGAATGACAATGCGTTCATAATTCATAGTAATCCTCAACATCTACATGAAACATGATTAGTCAGAAAAAATAAGTGATGACAGGCCATCCGTTCCGCATCATGTCCATAGTAGGTAACCCTAACCATGTACAAGTGGGATTATGATTATTGGTTGTATATACAACACCATTACACAAGCTTGTGTTAAGCTAGAACTTCTTAGCTTAAGTTACAAAAAGTTTTTGATCGTTGAAGACTCGGCTGGACTTGAAACAGTGAGCTAAAATTTTACAAAGTTGTACAATATACTTACACATTATTTATGACTGAGATACCCCCCAAAAAATGGACCATCCCGCAATACATATGTTTCAATCCATGTTAAATCGACAATCCTTAAACCAACGCAACTCTTTTTGAATTAATCTAAAATTTTTCTTCACACCATAAAAACTTTTTTCTTGTAGATACCTTCAATTTTTTTAATAAGCCTCAAGAATTATTTATGGCTTCAAACAGCGATAAATAAAAAAACGATGGCGCAATTTTTATGAACCCTTTCACCAAGTGACATTTTCTCTACCACATCAAGAAAAATGATTTGTAGTATAGGTTTTATTGTTTATTTATAATTTTTGTTTTGTTTTTAATCATAGGCTCTTATTTTATCAATCAAAGTTTTTTTGTACGCACCTCAATCTTGCTCTAGACTAGATGAAACAACTTAACCGAAAAAAAGGAAATATCATCTCATAGCTTCCGTAATTCATATTCATAGTGCGACACGCACAACTAATATGCCTCCGGACCATTAATCAAATGCATATCTGGAAGAAGATCACTGCCGAATAGCATTGAGCATCGAGCATCCAGATATCCCATCCCACTGCAATACCAACACTACCATTCATTATGCACAATGAACAAATTTGCTAATTTACCATAAACATTTGATATTCTCTGAGTTGGTGTTTTTGTTTTTCTTTTTTTGTGTAGTTTTGATTAGATTTTGGCCAAATGCCACGAAATCAAAACCCTGAATCCATAACGTCAAAGCGCTCATGCTATTGCACACTGGGGTGCATTCCTTCTCTATACCTTACCCAAGCACTCTTTTCCCTCTCCTTTCGTGAGTTTCTGAGGCGTTGTATGATTCGTGGTGCATTCAGAGGTGATCACGATGATGTGATATAAATAGACGAAAGGAGTCATTAAAATTGAATTCCAAATGGAAAGACATAAAATTGAGCATCCATCCAACAAGAGGTGATTTAAATTTAATTATAAAATATTTACTGTCACATTGTTTCGGGTGTGCGCGACAACCCTTTAATTTGCTTTGATCTGCGTTGCATATCATCTGACAGTTTGAGAATCTTTTTCAATTATTATTGTAGCTGGTGTTAATTGCATTCATTTAAATACTTAACACTGATCAATGGATGACTTTACTGGAGTGGCGGAACAAGTGACAACGTGTATCATGGGCAGAACGGCAACCGTTGACTTAGGCATTTTCAAGAATAATTAATTTCCTCCTTTGAATCAGTTAATGGAGTAGGGATGTTTTAAAGTGAAATCACTAATGAGAGAATGTTACCGAGCGAAAGTTGTTAAATCATCTTTTTGGTGTTCTTCGTTGCTATAGCAGATCGTTTATAGTCGCTTATATGTAATAAACTTCTTTAAATAATGAATTGTGATGAAGGGTGGATGAAGTTGGCGATGTACTTATTTTTATAATAGCTTCTTAACTTTCCTTTTGAGTCATAAAGCCGATTAAGGGAACACAATAAGCTCGGGAAGAGCAGAGACCTATCGCGTTTCTCTCAACTATAGCTTGGGATAAATCGAGGGATCTACAATTTTTTGCAGACTCTACCGGCATAAGCTTTCTTTGAAAAAGTTGTTTAAAATTGCTTCTTTTAAAAAAAAGTTCGTCCATGGTTTTCAAAACCTCTCATTAACAACTATTTAAATAAACGCAATATTTTAAAGAGCAACTAAAAATTTCCAAAGCAAAAGTCAATTCTGGCACAATTGAGGCTCAAAATGAATCAAAATTGCTTTAAGAAACTCAAAAATCAATAAAAAGGGAGACTAACTTCATGCACTTTATGTTTACCCGAATAGGGTACGCATACGCATACCAAAATTTTTATTAACGCATACTTACTTTCACTGAAAGTTTGTTGTAATCCAAAATTTAAAGTAAAAATATTTCCTAAATTACCTTCCCGAAGTAATCATAATCAAATCTTGGGCTGCTCTGTACATTTTTGAGGAAGCATGAAGCCCTTCGATCGTGTGCATGCTCTTTGTAAAGGAATTAAGACATCACCAAGACGTTGTACACAAATACTTAATCCTCCATATGTGCCGCCAACCACCACATGATTTATGAGTTCAACCATCGTTCGCTGTGCCTATAAGCTACAAGAGGACTTCACTGCTCTTTCCAGCAGATGTAATGCACATATTTTCCGAAGTACTTGATAATACTTTAATACTCACGCATCCTTTCTTCACTCATAAATCCAACTACAGCAACATGTTACGCATGATCATTACAAAGTGCTAAGTGCTGAGAGTGGGTATACTCCATATAACGCAAGCAAATATACAAAACCTCCCAGAATCAAAACCCATAGCTGATGAGTGCTCTCAAAGTAAAAAACAAAACGTTCCGCAAAGTAAAAATGATAAAGTGTCATGCTGCGGTGATAAATGGATCCTGGGAAAGTGTTTCTTGGTAATCGCGACACTACTGCTGTATGGATCATTGAATGTGATACCTCCTCTCTCGTCTACGGTCACTTTCAAATGATTGCGTCGTCTGGGAATGTATGCGTTGAATTTCAGTAATTCCTGCAAATTAATTTAATTACTAATAAGAGTGTATAGATCATTCAGTTTTGGTGTAACCGTACGGTTCAGTGCAATTTAATTGGGTTCGGTAGTGATTCGAGAATGGAAATTCTCGATGTCACTACAGATGTACGAGCCGTGCGCTTGGTTGCAACTAGACATAGACATTTTGAATACGAAGCACACTGTCATCTGAGACAATGACAAAAAACTTCTTTTGTGTCTTTTAAAATTTGGCAAAATATCAAATATTAGGAGAAAGCAGGATGGAAAAAAAGTGTTGGCTTATGAAAAGGATTTTTAATTAGGTGCCTTGATTCTGATTGCTTCTGAAAAGATTTTTGTTTAATAAAATTTTGTTGTTTGTTATCTATTTACAGAACTCTTATACAGATTCATACTTCCGTGAAAAGCTGCAGCATTTCAATAAAGAATCGGACCGATACACTCCAATATCAGGTAAGCACATCGAGAATATTAATTTTATTTAAACGGTTTCAGATCTGTTTTTCGATAAAGCATGATCTTTTGCTCTATAATAGGTTTGTTCGTTGAAGCCCTAGGGTCGCCCTGGGGTCGCCACAAAGCGTTTTTTTGAGAAATCTAAAGTCACCCTGCATGTCAAACTCAGTGTTTTTTGAGCCCTAGGTTTGACCTAGGTTTTCCCTCAACTCGCCATAGGTTTTTGCTGTGGCGAGTTGAGGGCTGTCAAAGGGCATGTATTTTTTTTAATGACAGGGATGTGTGGTGATTTGTGGTTTAACGGTTTTTGAGGACTGGAAAACCCATGTTTTTTGGACAACTCATAGGGTTGTCAAGAAAACCTGGGGAAAGTTCAACGAACGGACCTAATATAATAATATTTCATTTCGATATAGGGAGAGTAAGGTAGTGAATGTCTTACAATGCAGCGTTAACGCCTGACGTGGGCGAATTTTTTGTTTTAGTATCATTTTCCCAGTGGTTTGTTCTTTCTAGGATTTTTTTTTTAGGATTAGGATTTTTATTATATAAACAACTTTCGTTACAGTTTTATGTGTTTTTGTTAAATAAAAATAGATTTTTACATAATAAAAATAAATGGCAATGGCGTTGCCGTCTGCATTGATGTCTTGAACCTACTCTGCTATAATCTCAAGAACTTGACGTGATAGAGTAATTCTGTGACTGAATTTGAATCCATCTCATTTAGAACCTTCTAAGATGTTTTATCTGATTTTTTTCGAGACTCTAGCTGGGCTTCAAAATGATGCATGACCGTGCATTACAGCTCTTATAGTAAAATATCTCAGTAATTGGAGACCATTTTGAGACCAGATTTGGATTCAGCGCGTAAAAAACATAAAGTTATGGTATGATTTTGAATAAAATTATTTCACATAGCTCGAAGATAGCAAGAACTGGATTTTTTCGATCTTGAATGCTTAGTATCTGGAAAACGGAAACTATTGAGCAAATTCTAAGTTCATGTTCAGATCCAAAAAAGCAAAAACCTTTAAAAAATGTAGTTTGCTTTTAAAGGCATTTAAAAAAGTGTAATTTTGCAGACCAGTGTTACCAGATAGAAGCTAATATACCAGACCTTTTCTGCCTATTCAAGACATTTATTAGAATGCAAATGAGATTTCAAAGTGCGAAAAGTTTAAATATCTGGTATTACTACGGTTAACAAAGTCTTACAACGTAGTGGCTTGAGAGTAACAGAGAGTCAAATCAAATGGCAATATCGTGCCTAGTTCAGATATAATTGCAACCAGGAAAGAAGAAAGGCAAACTAAAAAAAAAATCTTGGCACATACAATTGGGAATGTACCAGCAAAAAGTTCGTTGAAGACATGAAAAATCCTTCAGGTGGGTTTGAAGTGTGAAGCAAGTATAGGGGAGAGAAGAAGAAGACAAATAAGAAGAAGGAGAAAAAGAAGATGATGAAACGAAAATGGTAGATGCAATACAAAAATTAAATTCTTATTAGACCAATATTCATTTCTTATCTCGAAATTAGTACTTTCCCTTGAGGAAGTGTCTATATACACACAGAAAAGCGTGTAGGCTGGTCTAGGTTCGTTTAAGACCCTCATTTGTGATAAGGAAAGGTTTCCTATTTGCCAATCTTAAATGCAAAATCTTCTGGCGTTGCCAAAATTCATGCGAATTTGAAGATGTCAATAGTTTTGTCATTGAAATGCAAACTTAAAATAATTTTATTTTATTCGGAAGCGAAATTCAAGTCATAATTTTTCTATCTGCAAAGGAGATGGCTCATTTTTCTATGGAGCCTTGGCCCAGGGCGTACACCTATGAGACTAGTACCAAATGAAACCTTACGTTCAGCCCAATCTATCTGCCAAATATTTTTGAGTTCGGTCTTGGTGATTTTAAGATAATTAGACTTGATATTGAGCGCCGGAAATGGGAAAAATCTGACATATCTGTAAATAATTACGTATATGTCAAAGAGTATAGCACGTAGGACAATGATTTAGGTATCATATGAAAGACCATAAAAATATCTTTTATTTTATGTTAAATACATTTTTGAAATGAATTCTATTTCGAAAAGACAGACCTAAAAGTTGTTTGAAAAGAAACATTTTCGTTGATGTTTGCCAACCAATATCTCGAAAAAATCAGTGAAGACCTATAATAATTTGATGACCTAATATAATTTTTTGGGCACCACTGTAATCGTTAATTGATAAGCCTTAATTTGATATACAATTACGCTGTCATACATAAAGCATATGACGTACATTATATATATATATATACAACTAGCTGAGCCACCCGGCGTTGCTCGGGTCTGTAGTTTTAAAGTTCCCGTTCTCGTTTTTCCGCTTAAGTGGGAACTTGGGGATGAAAAATAATCGTTTTTACATTGGGATTATGTAGCATCCCAATGACGAAAGAATTGTTGAAATCTGTCCAGTAGTTTTTTAGATTTCCGTTCCCAGCCCCCGTTCCTGTGGGAATCTTCCGTTGCCGTGGAAATATGTGAAATATAAGTCTATGTCACTAAGGGATAAGGTAACATCGTAGAGTTGAAAGAATTTTTGAAATCGGTGAAATAGCTTTACGGATGGAATATAATCTAAATTACTAATTGAGGGGTAGCAATCTTAATGCAGGAAGGGGAAGGGGAAGGGCTACAGGAATCTGTTCAATAGTTTCTAGGTTTCCTTTCCCAAACCCGTTTCCGCGCAATTTTTTAAATTCCGTTCCTGTGGGAATATGGGGAACAAACCTTGACAGGAACCACTTATAAGTCATTGTGACCAAATTGGTCCAGGCGTTGTTGAGTTATGCGCTTACCAACACATTTTGCGATTCATTTTTATATATAAAGATATACAATATACAATTCAAAAAATATACGTCTACAATTCCTAAAAAAATATTAAACAAAAACATGTTCCACAGCAAAAGCATTTTTTCATTGAATTTTTCGCAGTACCTACTCTGTTTTTTATAAAACATAAAAGCAAAATATATATTAGTGCTACAACAAAAAAAAAAAAAACTAATCTTCGTTTATTTAGATCAATCAAAAAACCATCCAAAAAAAAAAAACTAAAAAATCTTGTTGCTAGGTACCAAGCTAAAACATACAAGTCCGCGACCGTTGCGTTAGGCCTAATTCATTGATAACTTTCAACTTACCACAGAGCAGGCTAATAGATCCAGGTGTGTAACTATGGTCAGATGGGTTGTTGAAGTCGTGAACGGACGATTTAAAAGAGGTATAAAATATATTTTTATGATCTTTCATATATGATACCTAAATCATTGTCCTACGTGCTATACTCTTCGAGATATCCGCAATTATTTGCAGAAATGTCAGATTTTTCCCATTTCCGGCACTCAATCTCAAGTCTGATTATCTCAAAATCACCAAGACCGAATTCAAAAATATTTGGCAGATAGATTGGGCTGAACGTAAGGTTTCATTTGGTACTAGTCTCATAGGTGTACGCCCTGGGCCCAAGTATGCACCACCTCCTTTACGCACGCAGATTTTAAGCCATTATTTTCTAACTGTAAGTTTTGCGATTAAAAATAAAATTATTTCAACTTTCCTTTTAGACATTCACAGTATTTGAAGTTGGAAAAATAATTGATCAAAATTCAGGCGCTCCAATTTTAGGCCAATATTTTACTAAGGATGAAAAATGAAATTAGTTTTACTTGTCATTTCAATGACAAAACAAATAACACCTCAAACTCGCGCGAACTCTGACAATGCCATGAGATTTTCAACTTGAACGACTGCAATACCATCTACAATAAACCACACATTTTTTCTACTTAAATTATACAACACATGTCATTACACCAACCAACACCACTTACAACATGGGTGCATACAGACACATCCTTTCCGTGAACGTTGTTGTAACAGATCTGTCAGATCAATTTTATAATTGTTTGCGAGCATAACATAAAAAAACAGCAATATGGTTTTATCTTCGTCATCAGGCTTCGTTTACAAGGTTAGAATATCGACTCTCGATGTTAAAAGTGTATTCCGTTTCCGACTCTATGTAGATTTCTATTTTAATTTCTCTTCGCAGTTGCTTCATACTTTTCAAATTGTTTTTCATTTTTCTTTCCAGAATTTGATTCTACTTCTTCAGTTAATGGATCTAGCTTAGAATGTCTCAATTTGATAGTTCAAAGTATAAACAAAAATACTTCCCCAAGTAGCAGTGCCTCATCGTCCTCATCCTCGCTTAACCAATCTTTTGCTCAGAAATGTACAACCTAACAATATTCATTTTTATAAATAGTTTTTAAGATATTTATTTTAGTTTTAAGTTGGAAAATGGATACTTGTTATACTAAACAAAAATCTTTGAACTAAAACTAAGCTTTCCCTATCAATGTACCGTATTCATTCATATATATTCTAAGTATTAATAATAATTTAGGCTTAACTTTTCCATAGCAATTATAATAATTATTTAAAACAATAAAGGTATGATGTAAATGTTAGTGTAAAATTTGTATTGTGAATATATTTTGTGAATTTACAACCCAAAAAGTGTCAGTCTACTTCTAATTTTCTAAAGCTCCCATCTAACCCAAAGTCTGTTTGGAAGTTAAGATTGGGTCCCCTTCGAAGTTTCTCATTGGTTCCTAAGAGCGCATCGTTGTCAAAGTACTCCGTATGAGCCTGAAATTTTTCGACCAACTCTTTGGTGATATCAACTTTGATTCCATTCTTTCCACCATATTCAGTGGTCATAGAGTCTTGAGGAATGTATTTATACAAATCACATTCCTTCTCATGCAGTATGACCTGTTGCAATTGACGAAATTTTCAGATGAATATTGGTTTACATTTTGTGGCGACTTACCTCTATTGACGAACTTGCTGGCATAATGCCTCTGGCTAGTTTATAAGCAGTATGAACTTCGGGCTTCAAATTGATAACGTGAACACGCTTCAGGCGCAAAGGGACACATTGCTCTTGATATGCGAGAATCTTTTTCAAATCCGCAGTTTCAATATGTAGAGCTTGTTGTAAGGTACAGTTCTTTAAATCAATGACTTGTTCTAAGCCACTGATACCGGTGTTGTCATCTTCAAAAGCCAATATTTCAAATAGCATAAAATGGACCTTGAATACGTCCCGTAACCTATGCTTCTTTGTGTCGAAATGGGAGAAATGTGAAATGAATAATCTTGCACCATTGCATGGTAATGGATTTGGAGGAATGCTGATCAGTCTGAAATATGATTTGAAGATTGATTACTCCAAAAAATACAAATTATATACTCTCACCCACATCGCAGAATGTCCAGAACCTTCAAGTCGACAGGACGAGCTCCGAACAATTCCGGGTAGATAGTCTTACAGGTTAAGTATGCATCGATTCTCTTCTTACTTTCTTCAAGACTAAACTTACAACATCTTATAAAAGCAACGATGAACTGGTCATCATTCCGAGGCATAAGGTGTGGTTGTTTTTCCATCCAGGATCTAATAGCTTCAATGGCTGATTTTAAGCGCTCAGAAGTCTCACCCATATCATCCAGCGCTTTCTTCGACAGTTCGGGACTAAGCTGCCTGATGCTCATGGCTATACAATTATTATTTTACTCTCACAACAAAAACAACACTTCAGTTTGCAAGTTCTCTTAATAAAACTGTAACTAAAAAGCTACTAATAATGAAAAGAATTCAAACCTAAGAGCCCCGGAGGTCCAATTACTTATTAGTGGAGTGGTTAATTAAATCAACTGATCATAGTACTCAAGAACTTCTAAGCTATCTAATCAATTGCTTATCAATCAGCACTTGCAACTTATCAAACTAAATTTTGAACTTGACATGGCAAAGATAGTGAAATTCATACAACGTTGACTACGAATAATTTGATCGAAGTCTAGGAACTTGAAATGCAAAATGCGATATTGTTTATCTCTCAAAGATTAAAAATATAAATAAACTAAAGGCGCTTATCTTTTAAGAATTACATAATTTGAACTATGCTTTTGTTATATGTTTGTGATAATCAAACATAAACACCTAAATTCCTTTTTGAATTGATCCTGTGAAGTATAGTCTTAGCTTCCAGGACCGAAGCGACCATCCAACTAATATTCCTCGCCCACCAACATTACAGCCAACGACCGTCAGCACTGCTCAAGCCGACGAGAACATACCAATTATTTATTTAAGAAACAAGTAAATGTTAGACATAGATATCTTTTTAATAAAAATGTATAAGACCCGCCAATTTAACGAAGCAGAGCGCCATCTGTGCTCGCAGATTTTAAAACAATAATGTTAGTCTAAGAATTTACAATTGTATATATCAAATATTGTAAAACAAATGAGCTTTTCAATAAAAACTTAAATTGTAAAAAAATGTTCCTTTTTGAATTGCTCGTGAGCTTCGACTTCTACTTTGAGAGGTTGCAACTGTCGATCGATTAATTTGATGCCTCCGATTTCGACTTCTGTTACAATAGTTTCCAATAGGAGGTTCGAATTGAATGCAGTGAAACGCTTAAAACTTCGGCGTGTGTTGTTGAAAAACATCACCTAGATATCCTATTTGCTCTACTTATACAAATAAGAAAATGATCTATAGGAGAAAAGACAAGCAATAACGACTTCATTGTTTCAATATGGGCTACGATTCAAAACTGTCTTACATCCTGCTTCCTATATGTGTTCTGCTTTCTATAATATCGCAAACATCAGAAGGGAGCCCATATAGATAGTTATTGTTTTTGTTAAAGAAACTCAAAGCAAGATTTTTTGAACAACGCAACCAATTTTAAAAAGCTGTGAAATATTTTCGAATCATAACCTACTTATTTCAGCTGGTAAGATTATTGCTTGAACGATATATGGTTCGAACACGTTTTGGCGACGTCGCTCGCGTCGATTGAAGATTTCCTGGGGTTCGTCAAAAGAATATGCTTACGCCAATATTCCCCGAATTCTAGACGCATCATTTCTAAATCAACATTCCTAAAATAATGGCTGAGATACCGCTCGAAATCTGCAAAAAAGTGGCTAAAAACTACCTCAGATGAATCGGATGATGCGAATCTTTTCGAAGCGGCCATTTGAATGAAATTATTTCTCACACTAAATGGCAGAATTCAAACTTTTTACTTCAATAAAACTTTCACCAAAAATGTATGGCTGTGTATGTTGAACCCGTAACGTGATGGTTAGCATGTCTGCTGTTAACCCAGAAGTTCGTGGTTCGAATCCCAACAGAGGCAAAAATGCTTTTCCACGAGTATCACCTTTAGCGAGGAATTGGCAAGTCCTTAATCAATTCATTGCCATGAAAAGCGCTTTCTCGATTAGCCGTTCGGAATCGGCAGAAAATTGTAGGTTTCCTCCATTCTCTCTCAAGGCATGGTTGTAAGAAATGCGTAAGGCCCTAGGGCTACTCGCTCTGTTGCGCCACCCTATTTATATATTTTTATGTTTAATTTAGCATTACATTCGAGATTCAAAACTGAATAACCCTTTAATTGTACTTTCTTCGTTGTAGAAGATGTACCAAAAAACAGGGTGGCGAAACAAACGGAGAGAAACCACTTAACGCACTTCAAGGACCTTCAATTTTCTTCTAATTTCAAATGGTTAAGCTAGAAATCGCTTTTCAAAGCAGGCAGGCAAATCGCGATCGGGGATGTGCATCATCCGCTAAATTATATCGACACTGTCGAAAGCAGCAGCTACCGGGTCATACTATCGGCTCGTACTCGCTAGCCAGGATCATACATAAATGTACTTTAGCTTGTCTTACTATAAATTCACAATTATTTAACTTTGCTTCAGTGTAAATTGATTCATGATGAATTACCAAGCCAAGTTGAAAACTAAAGAGAAAGCTAACAAAATCGGCTGCCATCGAAAAGCGGTGTTGCCAGTTGGAAGTTTTCCGACTCTAAAAATACATTCTAAGGTTGGCAATATATCGAAATCAGTCTCGAAAGAGCCGAATTTTATAGATGAGGTAATCCACGTATTTATCATCTTCTATGAATCTATATGCGATAGAAGAGTACAGATGAGTCAGAAATTTAAGTTTTGATATCAGACTTTTATCTGTAAGGCAAACCGCTAAATTTGAAAAGTTGTCACTTAACACCAGCCCTGTTCGATTCATCGCAAACCAGTCAAATCCAATTCCAAGACTGTGATTTTCTATGGACAGAAATCGTGCACAGCAAAAACACATACAACAACTGTCAAACACATGTTTTTTCAAGCGTTGCGTTGCTGTGAATGTTTTGCAAAGTCGTTTCTTTACTTTGTTCGCAGTTTGTCTCTTTCTGAGTGAATTTTGCCCCTACGCATTAAAATATGAAATATTGTGAATTTCTGTGCACAAAGTATAAAGAAAAGGACCTACGTTCATCTTCGAAGCGCTTCATATAAAAAAATAAAAACAATAAATTTTTATATAAATAGCTGCATTACTTTCAAAGTAAGTAACTAATTTTAGATGATTTTTATGATATCGTAGGAGGCTCAAAACCAGAAAGTAGTTTTAAAACCTTAATATTAATCACTTAATGCCTCTCATTCTAAAAAACTTATGTTTTTAATTTTTCACTTTCTAATTACCTCTTCAATAGTTTGTGTCAAAACAATGTAATTTATACTGCCGCTTTAATTTAACAAGGTATACCTACTGCCTACACATCTTCTATAGGTGCTCTCAAATAACGAACAAATTGCTGAACATGAAAATCGTTCAAAAAATGCTGTCCATCTAATTGAGATAAATGCCTTGAATAAACATTCAAAAATAACAACTCCAATAGACAGATAAGAAAACAAGATGTATTGAAACGGAAACCAATAAATCATTTCCTACGATCCTTCACGATAGGCTGCCTATAATATACAAGTAATATGTACAACTCCGCCCTCACAGATCCTGCACTATTTTTAGATTACACACCCGGAAATTTTGAATGCATTTTGCTTTTTGCATCCAACCATGGTCAGGCACTCATTCATACAACTGACGTTGCACGAGTGAGAAAATGAAGCGATCATTCATTTCCTTCATATGCGTAATTTGTTCAGCAAATTTAATTGAGCGTTACTTGAATTTTTGTGTGTTCTCGGTTGTGTCTTTCAGAGAGAAAAAAAAATGTATTACAACAGTATTTTTATTCGGAGTGTTTGAAAACTTTTTTTCAAATCACAATGAAATACGAAAGAGAAAAAAACTTTGGAAAATTAAAAAGAAAAAACGATGAATATATCATTTGCAATTATATTTGTTTATTTTTGTGGCATTAGCCTGACATGGCAGTTCATCCCGCGCCGACCGATTACTTTCGTAAGTACTAAAAAGTTTTGTCATGATTCATATAAAATTTTCGTCATACTTTTGTCACTTTTATTGATACATTTTTATACTTATTCCTATAAATGTTTCTTTTGTAATGTGTACGTTACATACATATGTATGTATATGTGTCCATATATTTAAGAAATATGTTTTTTGGAATTAAATATGACACAAATTTCGGGGTTAGTTTATAAACTAATCTTATTGCATTGCTTTTTAAATTTACGGTCATTTCAATTCACTCCGATGTGAATTTAGCTCACCCGATAGAACCTTCCGAATGAAGATTTCAATGTGGATAAGTGGGTGGTGTATGCTATTTTTCTGTCTGAAACCGACCACATCGTCACACTTTAGTTAATAACTTAGTAACATTTAGAAAGAGTCTATTTCCATTTGTCAATATATCTGCTCGCCTAAAGTCAGCGATGGACTGATTGAAATTTCATTTTCCACCGATCGTGACAACATCTTGGAATATGGGCGCCAAAGTTGACATTTAGGAAAAAGTGACTGTGATGATTATGATGGATCCTTCGGCTAGTGAGATGTGAGTGTATATGTGTATATCAACGAAAATAACGGCTCTCTTCTTAACTAGAAAAGCTTCGTACATCGTCTGCCTGACTGTGTTGTAACGTGTGTGGTTATTTGCGACTGACAACGTTGCGATTTATGCAACCGTTCACATACGATTGTTGTAACGTGAATTCACCTTAACTCATTTCTATAAGAAGAAACTCATCTGATCAAGAAGCTGATCCGTCGTGCAAACAGGATAGCTCTGATGAGAATATGATTGCTATTGCATTAATTGCCGAGTACACACTTGTTGCACTTTTTTCCCGACGAACCGAATCCAAACGAATCAAAAACGAATCCACAACTTGGATGATAGTTATCTAATGTATTAATTAATCGCAACGATTGATTAATTAATTATTTAAAATGCAAGAATATAAAACATGCACAACGATGTGCCGCGGCGATGTTGACCGAATTTTAACTTTATGATGAACTGTCAAATGACAGCTGGGTGGATTTCGATGGGAAAAGAATGCAACAGGTAGCAAGATAATATGCTGCCAATGCCAGCTGCTCAGCAAGGGGTGGTCCGTAGGTAGTTTACTTATTGGTACGCAGGTATAATTAGTCTAATAAAGAAAGGAATTAATAAAAAAAAATGAGTATCAATCAAAACACACAACTGGGTGTTTCATACAATAAAGGGCGCCAGGAAATTTTTGTTTGGAATTTCCAAACCAACTTAAATGCTGAAAATGATCTTCAATTGAAATAAGAACAACGCGATTGATTTCCAAAAAGGAATAAAATATGTTTTATTCAGGAAACCTTTACGGGTATAGGTAGAAAACCTGAAATTTTTTCATAAACAAGTGGGGGTGTACAATAGATAGAAAATCTGGCAGAAGGCCAGTTAACAATTTAAATGGTATGATATTTAATGAACGAAGATGGGTTTTACCCAGGTTAAAATGCAAACAACAAAGTATGTGCACAATGCACCCGCAAACAAACGACTCTTTGGGAATTTTCCCGAACAGACAAAAAGGTTAAATGGAGGTCGCGCGTCCTGCAATCTCAGGATAAATTACGAAAGGCGAAGGGTAACCGATTCAAGCAATATGACTCAATAGTCAAAACAAAACAAACGCACTACTAACACTTTTCCACTTTTATAGGAAAATACTTAGCTTTTTCTGCTGACGAATTCTGCCTGAGTTTTCTTGTCCGTACTAGCACTAACTCTCCTGAATTCCTGCCTAGGTGGAGCTTTCCTGCACAGAGTTAAAACACTGTTTAGTTTGGCCTTCCTGCCAATCAAACACTGTAACGATTTAAACTTGCACTACTTGCAAAAATCAAATACTCGATTATAAAATCTCCGACACTTTTTCAATTTTCTAAAACTTTCTGGCACTATGTCCTTTTCAGAGGTCAACCAAGAAGTGCCATCTTCTTGGCGGTCTCTTCGTTCATCGGCGCATTCAGCAAATTCCACTCACTTAGACCAATCAGAGTCGTGGAGATTCGTCACGGGGTATCTGCAGTACTCTCAGCAAATTCGCTGGAGTCTGCGCCGTAGGCGAAACGCATCCATCGCTCTTTTCTAAACAACTTTGTTGCTGAATCTCTCGGTCGTTAGAGATTCGCAACAACTCGCCCTAATGAACGAATCCAGACCTGTTCCATTTCAATCCATTCCAGAATAGAAAATTTAAAAACTATTATTTTTAACAAATTCCCTCGGCTCAACCGACCCAAGTTACACTGTGCAAGAAAACTATTTAAGCTAGGATTCAGTTAACGAGGATTCGTCATTTATCGCGAAAACTACTAAACTACTTCGGTGAACCTTCGCGCAGATTTGGGGGAATGGGGATAATTCTGTAAAGAGTCATTTCTTTTTAAGGTAAAGCACTTTAGGTTGGGCACTCGGCCTTTACGGTGGGCACTCAGCCATTACGTTGGGCTCTTGGCCGTTTATATTGAAAAAGGCTTCAAATGCCATAATCCGAAGATCACTGATATATATCAGTGTGTTAAAGGTGGGTAGCCATATCTCTACCTTTTATATAAATAGTAGGTTGTTAGTAACCTGCTGCTGCTGCTGTTGGTGAAATTTCTCCAGAACCTTCCTGGTTCTTACTAACGCTGCTGCTTGAGTCTCCAGCCGTCCACTGGCTCAATGAAGGGGTACCTATTTGGGTTGCTTTTCCAAAATGCTTTGAAGTACACCACTAGCTGATGGACTAGGGTTGCTTTGTACTCTGCCAGCACCTTGAAGCCACAACAAAAGGAGGGGTGAAAATGGGAAGAGGAAGAAAAGTAAAGGTCTAACTTGTTGTGGTAAAATATACCGCAACACACTATACAATTAGTTTGAACAGACTTCATTTGATGGATGTTGGATGGTCGGATGTAGTTTGGGTTCAGATTTATCAGACTAGTCGTCCAACATTATATCATGTGCTCCTCCGCTCCTTCCAACTTCAAAGTTTTCAAAAATATTTGAAAATCTTCCAACAAGTTGGTCAAGCGGTCGTCTGAGAGTTCACACTATCAAGCATTGGTCGTTCAAGCCAAAGTCTGTCCAACTAATTGTACAGTGTGAACGGCTCTAATTGCTCAAAGTTCAGTTTGTTATTTTACTCTGCAATACAACAAGCACCAAATACGTATTCGAGTGCGATGATATGTATGTATCGCTTTTCTTCATGAAATTGGGATCTCACCTCACTTTGATCTAGATTATTGCAGATGGTGTGAATACTTTTCTTAAACTTACTAGACGCTGCCGACACCCTAGTGGGTAGTGGGTTCGTTCGTTGAAGTTTTTAGGGTTGAACCAAGTTTGAGTTGCTAAGAGTTGCTAAGAAATCTGGGTTTTCAGTTCTCCAAAAACGATAAAGTACAGAATCACCACACATCCCTGCCATTCAAAAAAAAAAAAAAAATACAAACCCTTTGATAACCCTGTTTGTTAACTAAACTCGCTCCAGCAAAAACCTAGGGCTGTTTCAGGGCTCAAAAAACTCTCAGTCTCACATTCAGGACTAGTTAAGGTTTTTCATAAACCCTTTGTTCAGGGCTTCAACGAACAAACCTAGTATTAGTATTATGGCATCTAACAACCACCTACTAAGAGAATCTCGCTGTCTACCCTAAAGAACAAAAAAAAAAAAAAAACATTATCGAAGGTTGGCTTACGCTAGCCCGTTATTACATGAGAATTGTTTAAAGATAGGTGGCTGGTTCGTTCATTAATAGTGTACTGCCAGAGCTATTACTGTGTTTTCAAAGGCCTTGAAGTAAAGAGACTTCTCCAAGCTTGTGGTAGGAGCATAAGCCCTACATACTCCACTGTTTCGCACAATTCAATTTGGTTTTCCAGAGCAGAGCTAAATAGTTTTCGGCTGGCGAAAAGTTGTCCATTTTGTAACGCCAGAACTACATCCAGTCGGAAGAATTTGGTGCTGCAAACACAAAAAAGAGCTTGATATACTAGAGTATGCGTAGTCAATAGTCTTAGCTCTTCGACATGGTATCCGTACATATTTGAGGCTTTTGTTATCTTTACATTTACATTTACATGAAACCTACTCCACACATAAATCTGCGGAGTATAGGGGGGCAGTGACGCCAGACTTTGGAAGCATCTTTTCCCACAGTGTTGGGTGAAAATTCCCTTTTTTCCCACACTGTTTGTATAAATATCCCGAAATTATCCCTCGAAGTAATAAATTATAAGAAAACACACATTTCACAAACAATTTAGTCTTTTTAGTTTATTAGTAGTTATAGCATTTATAATTTAAGCAAAACTAAACAGAATTTTCGAATATTCGAATATTAAGATATGTATTTATCACATTTAGTAGGAAAATATTGACGTAAAAGAAGAAGCCTAGGTGCAGTCTCCAAATAAACTTAGAGTCAGAAAACATATTTTCAAAGGTTTTGGATGTGCTGAATTCAAATCCAGTCAGGGAATCGCGCTACAACGCCAGGTTGCCAAAGAATAAGGCATTGACTTCTTAACCTTATTCTGGTCTGGCTATAATCTCAGGGAACCTAATGAGATAGAGCAATTCTGTAACTGAATTTGAATTCAGCACATCCAAAACCTCTGAAAATATGTTTTCTGACTCTAGTTTCCTTTCGAGACTGCACCTATACTTCAAACTAATGCATTACCGAGTATTGTAACTTTTGAAGCCAAATATCTCAAAAATTTGATGTAATAGAGCTATTTTGAGGCCAGATATGGATTCAGCGGATAGCAAATAAATCGGAAAAGCAATGATTTGTTTTTGGGTTAACAAATTTTTTATGTTAAAACAGAGGCTGAAAAATAACAAAAACTGGATTTTTAGATCTTGAACGCTTAATATCTCAAAAACGCGAGCTGTTAGGTAGATTCTAAGCTCATATTTAGATTCAGCGAAGCAGAAACCTTTAAAATAATATAGTTTGCTTCTGGAAACTCTGGGACACCAGGCAACGCTATCTCTACGGAGATTTTCTGGTAATTGATAAGCTGCTTTTATAGTGACCCATTGTTCCAGCAGTTTGAAAGTATGCATGTGTGACTTGAGAACTACTTACCACACTTAAGTTAGTGTTTGGCATTGTGATTTTGAAAGCCACCAACACCTCATCTACACAAGGCAATCAAACAGATTTAAATTGATTGGAATTGCAAAAATTAGAATAGTTTGCTTGATCACTACTAAATAAAACTTATTATATTTCTGAATAGAATAAGGAAAGCAGGAAAAGGTTTGAGTTTATCGTTAAATCCCATTTGCCTTCATTATGAAGTTCGAAAATCCCTTTTTCCCTTTTAGCTTATTTTAGACTAGAAATTCCCTCAAAAAAGGATTTATCCCTCGATCTGGCGTCACTGTAGCCGGGCGACAAAGACCATTTGGCTGATACACCACAAGACTAACTACACAAATACTACATAGAACAAATAACACATGACAACAGTACGCAGTAGTTACGGACGGTCCTCCATCTTGTCACTAACAGCGCTCATTCCGACTTAATTACGGTGTTCTAATGGGAACCGACTCTTTTCGGTTGACAAGGCCGTTGTCTTTTGTTATCTTTTTGGAAATACAAACGTTTGACGGAGGCCGTTCTCTGAGCTACAGACCAAGATCTTATTTTAATTTTTTAGTGTATATTAGTTTGTTGCATATCCGTCTTCATTTTGAAATATTCAAATTGGCAGCGAACTAGGGTTTATTACTTACAGAGTTACAAGATTGAAACTTTTTCGGCGTTTTAACAGACCAGCACTCACAAGAAGATGCTGTTACAAGCCACAATGGTATTCATATCTACCTAAAGTTAGGAGACCATCAGTAGGTACTGCCTTTGGATTTCTTAATTGTCATGCCACTGCCTTGTCCTCTGTATTAAAAGTTTCGTGATCTGATTGGTTATATTTCTAATAAAATCACATACCCTATGGAGTCATCGTGATTGTTGATTCTTCTAACAATAATTTACCTCTCGTAATCTGATCTTTTAAAATCAAATTAATTTTGCATTGAATTCCACACACTCGCTCTAGTATACTCCTTAGTCCTTAGCCCTTAGTCACAACTCACAATCATAAATAATTACTGTGTCTCTCTAGAGACAGCTTCCAAAACAAATATTTTCGATTCTCAACATCCTATCTTTCAGTTGTCTGCCTTATCATCCTCCCCTGGTTTTGATGTGTTGTAACATGACACACTTAAGTACTCATATCCGGAGGAATATAGAAACAAAACAGCACATAAACACTCAGCGATCGCTACTCATTTAGAAATTCGATATCAATTTTATGCTTGAAATGCAAGACCGCCTCACACGCCACTGTATGATGATGTTTTCCAAAACTGTCGGACCAAATTACATTCCTTATTTTCTGAACATATGCACCATTCTCAATGGCGTGTAAATCACAATCGTTTAAGACTCAAATTAGGGTGTTCCATTTAGTAATTGACTTCAAGGAGCCGATAATGCAAGCTGCTGACAGAATTGAAACACCATGGAGTGGCAGTGTTTCGGTTTGAGTGCATAGCTAGGGATAAGAGACTGTAGCGCATAAATAAACCGATCTGATGTGGTACTAAGTGCGAACACGCTTCTTATTTGATGACAGCCGACAGGGACAATGAAATGGATATTTTGACTTTCCCATTCGAAAAAAGGGGTGGTGCGTGGTGTGGTTGTGTTAAGTACAATTTGATGTTTTCAAATAAGTACTTCAATGGAAAACAGATCAACCTGAAGTTAATCATGTCTCATGAACTTACTTATAGAGCAACTAACAAAGGTTGCACTGAAAACAAAAAGCGTCAATATTTGTTTCTGTTTACGCTCGGAAATATTTAAAAAAAAAGCACTACAGATAATATTTTAATTGAATACACCCAACACACTCTGCAAACATATCTTAATAATCCAATCAAACTAAATATAGCCGAAATAAAGTACTTGAACATTCTCCGCTTCTTAGAAAGTCAACATCAACTCAGTATTTTATTTGAAAACACATTAATCCTAAATTACTTTGTTGCAGTCTTAAAAATAAATTCAATTAATCTGCAGCATAATGTCGTTCTTCTGTCCCTCCTAAAAGACTCCACGCAGTCGATGAAAAGACTCCTCCTCTACAAGTAAGCTCAATTATATTCAATTGTGTGCAACGATTTTGGGGGAATAGTGATGTCAATGTTGCCTCGAATACTATCTGCTAGAGTGACGACCACCTCTACCCGCGCACTAAAAACAAATTAAACCAATGAGAAATATACATTTTAGAAATCCATTCCGAAACTAGACGAATATTATGAAAAGTATCTTAACACGATCGCAAATTTTGCGATCATGAACTGATGATGGCTGATGGTGCGGTGGGTCGACGACGCGACGCGACGCAACGCCGACGATGTCGACGGACGATGAGCCAATAAAGCAATTAGTTTATTCTGCTCGCAAGCTTATGCAATTTTTACGAGCACAACTTATTCACTTTGGATATAAATTTTTGTTGAATTGGTACTTCAGTTGCTGTTGGAACAGCATGTTGTGCTCGTAAATTACATCTGATCGTAGGTGCAATCGTATAGGGGCTAAAAGCAAGCTACAGTTTTAATTTATGTTTTACCTATTGAAGAAGACACAGCTAATAGTTCCATTGGGACGTTCAAATGCAGCCGTCACAATATTTATATTCGAACGTTCCGCCTCTATCCTTACTGATCCTTCGGGAATGAATTTTGAAAAATGGCCGATGACATAATGGATAGGTTGTTTGTATATTTCTTCACCACCTGGAAATGCAATAAAAATGTTTCGTAAGTGTGGAAAAGAAGAAGTGTTTACAGAAAAAATCTCATTAGTTATTGGTTTCAATTTTATTATTACTGATTGAAGTTTTGTAGCTTGCACACTGTCGTGCAAAGTTATAAGGCGTATCTGAAGTATGTGACCAAACTAGGGAGCGGAAACAGGTGATATCTGAAAATCCATCGCATCCCTCTTCGAAGAACTTTTCTTTTATTAGGACTTATTCGCAATGGCAGAATAAACAGGCACAAATTTAAGAAAAGAAAAGAGGCAAATGTATTAATCAACAGCGTGGAGGGGAGGCCTCAAACACAAAATTGAAACCAAACCACAATTCAGAAATCAGATAAATTTTGTGGGGTATCTTAAGGAAGTGTTGTGGAAGAGTAGTCAGCCTATTTAGCGACAGGAGAAGAGAGAGAGAGCTATTTTTTTAATAAACGATTCAATCCCGATTCAGACAGTACTTTGCCTAGAGAATTGCGTTCTTCAGACTATGTTAGAAACGATATTTTTGTGGATTCTATAAATCTAATGAGATATTTGGTGCCCGGTTTTTGTTTGAGGCTACCCACTTACTTGTAACATTGACTATCACAGCGGCATCTACAGTGTTGTTTACATAGCTGGGCCCTCCATGCTCATCCAAAATAATATTCCAATCGAGATAGCCATTGAATGAATGTTGCAGGTCTTCCAAATATGAGTGAGCATATTTTTCCGCCCGCTCCCAGGACCCCAACTCAGGTCCATGAGTCGTTAAAGGCTTGTCACCCAAACAAGATTCTGTATTAAAGAGCAACTTGTCGGGCATCAGTTCATGAACTTCATCAATCAAACTTGGTCCAAAGTACTCATCCCAATACCAATGAACAGCCAATCCGTCTAAAAACTTCAATGCGTCATTCCTCGTTTCTTTCATCTAAAAAATAGACAGACGGTTTAGATAACAATAATTAAAATATATTTGTAAGTCATATCAAAACTTACGGATTTGAACCAGAACGCAAAGGAGTACCTCTGATCATCGTTGCTAAATATTTTAACATCTTTAAATTCGGAGTTTCTTATCGTGGGACCTAAATGGTCTGTCAACCATACAGCCTTGCAAATTAAACAGAAAAGAACGTTTAAAAAAAAAGGACTAACTTGAAATCATAAGCCAACCTGATTGCCTGGTGTCCACCCAAGACTCATGAAATGTACAAAAATCCATCCAAAAACCCCATTCAATGGTTCGTTGCCGGTTGTGATGGCCCAAATAGGCATATTTTTAGCATCCATTAATTTGAGAAATCTTCATTTGGATAGGCAACAACAGAGTGCACAAGATAGTCATTTGGAAATTAGAGAAGATAGACACTTTAAAATTAGAGTGACAAATGGATTTGATGGCATTGAGGTCATAGCCTATTGACAATTTATAGCCAGTGTCATATAAGACTTTTTTTTCTTCATCCAGCTTCAAAATTTAATTTATTTTGTTAGTAGACATTTCCACTTACCTTAGATGATAATCAGCCCAGGTTTGGTAGTTCTTCTTCGTAAGAAAACTAAATCCATTCCATGCCTTATTTGATTTCATCCATTTGGGTGGGCTCCAAGCGCTACCCAAGATTTTGATGTTCTCTATGTTGGCCACAGATTTAAGGCGCCCAATTTGTTCAATCTGTGATAGAAAAATGCAATAAATGTCAATCTTTTCGTACATCACAACAAATAAAAAGAACCTTCTTCTCGTCACGATAGTCTAACTTGGTGAAATTGGAAAGTCCATCATCGTTTTCAGGGAGTTCATTATAAGCCCAAGGCTCAAGATCAAAGTCACAGCCTCCTATTGGCATTCGCATCATATTAAAAGCAATTCCTCTTTTGGAATAGTATGATCTACAGAATATTTATAGAAACAGATGAAAGTGGAAAGCTGCATTTTTAACGAAGGGATGGTTATCAATGCTTATTGACAAGACACTTACAGATATACTGCATCTTGCAACTCCTGAGGTATCTGTTCCAGAATATGTGAGACAGCACCGGTAAACGCTCCACCAAAGCCAACTATCTTTTGAAATTGCCTAGTTCGGTTGACTTTAATCGTAACTGTTCTCCTTGCAGCAGTTGCTAAACATTATATACCGAATAGGATAGCATTTTATTATTTTAATAGCCCCAATCAAGTGTTTGACGTGTGCAAACCTCTGTACGGAAACCTCGCCATTTTCCGCCTTCCTTCAGCCAACAACACCATGGGTTCATGAAAATTGTTATTTGATTCCGCCCAGTCTTTCACCGTCACTAATTTGTCAGAAAATTGTCCCAATTTTTGTGAAAACCGTAAACCCATCTAAAAGGGAAAAATTTGAATTAAACTCTTAATTAATTGCAACTATAAAGTGTAGGCATCTTGTTTTTGAATTTAATTTTCTCAAAAAGCTTGTTCACGCAGTGGTGATACCGCCAACATAGAGCAATAATGTACTCACTTTACTGGACGAGGTTAATACAAAGCCATCAACACCGGCTGGATCTACCGGATCCAGATAGTCGCAATAAGTTATATTACACACGCATACAGAACCGTAAGAGGAATCGCGTAGTGCACATGGTGTACTGGCTGCAGCTAAAACGAAAAACGTATAGCGTGATAGGAGTAAATTAAATTGTCGATGCGAAAATCCTTTTTTAATAAAATATCAGAGAGGTAATTAATGTCTGTGGAGGTGTATAGTGACATTATTTAAATATGATATTGATCATATGTCGGATTTAATGAACAGACATTTTCGGCACTGTTCACCTGGAGGGCCAAAAATGAACAAGGATAGACTTTGCCTCTATTTTTCCACGTTCGAGGAGGTAAGAATTCCAGAGAAACATGAAGGAAAAACACTTTTCCCATTGGTTCTTTTGGCGAGGAATTGACAATTTCTTAGATAATAATCTTTTGCATGAAAAGAGCTTTCTCGATAAGCCGTTTGGAAACGGGAAAAAAATGTTGACCCCTTCCATTCCCTCACAAGGTATGGTTGAAGGAAGTGCGCTAGGTCTCGGGACTTCCCGCTCTGTTGCTCCGTCCATCAATCCAAACGGCTTAGTGAGAAAGCACTAAGCTAGAACACAGGAAATTTTGAAAATATTAAAAATGCAAAGTACCACAACTGATCACAAACTTCTTGGCAACTTTACGGACACTACGACTGCCTATTTGCCATAAATGTGAACAGAATTATATATTTTCTGTACAAAACAAAACTTAATTTAGTTACAATCTCTTTTGGACGTGTGCCTTTCAAAAAATAAATTTTTTAATCGTTCATTTTTAAGTTGCGTTTTTGTTTGAGAACAGATTTGTAAGTTTGGTTTGCCATTTCCCAAAAGAAAGGAGAACCTTACTCATCCAAAATTGTTTCTTGTAAAATTGTTTCTCTAAAAGTGACCTTCCCGGTGCATTTTTAAGTATCATTAAAATGCTATGTTTTGGCAACTCTAATGGTCTAATGTCGACACTCCAATTCCAAATTTTTGTAGCATAAGAAATAGGCATACGTTTTTTCGCTTATCGCATTTTTTACTTTAATCTGCGGAGCTTTTGCAGCACATTTTCAAACAATTTCCCGCCCTTTCCCATAAAGGAAACCGATCGGCTTACATCTTTTTCTGTGAAGAAGTAAATTTTTTTTTAAACTTCGATATCTAACAAATAACATTTTTCTTAAAATAGTTGTTTTAACGATTGAATCACCAAGTAGACAAAAGCTAAACTAAAAACAAACTTTTAGAAGTATCGAATGTTATAAATATCGTCAATGTATATCTCGTAATTTATCACATAATTTAACTTACTCAATTTGACTACAATTGCAACACAGAGAAGAAAGCATGATGCTCCGGTGAAACCGGAAACTTTCATTTTCACAAAATAAAACAAAGTGCTAAGGTCACCGGTCTTGCTGTTATACAATTAAAACCAATGAACACAGTTCATCCACCAAACTGACTCGCGGTTCAATGCAGACTGAGTATAAGTGGAAGTACGTATAGAAAGTATTTCGTCTCAAAACAACTGCTCGCTATGGTCCGTTCGAGAGTAGCCGCTTTGCGATTCGCTAAGTGTTTGGGCAGTGGCTTATCACTTGAAAGATCGCAGTATATTTTCATCTTCTTATTATGTTTTGATTAGTCATTGCTGTCGATAGATTTTGCAGACACTTTGGAACTATGTACTTTCAAAATCTCTTTATGAGGGATGATTAGTGTTTTGTTTTATGCAATCGTAAACTCAACTCAAGTTTTATTTGGAAAGCGTTGTTTTTGAGTTAGATTGAGTGATAAGAAGCAGCTACCGATTGTAGTTCTTTGGGTGCCATATTGATAAGGCTTTATTTGTTTGCATTTGTTGCTTTCTTTTTACAATATTTTTAATAACTGAATTTACTGGTCATATAAACATCCAAACTGCTCCTAGTCATGGGAGTATAATAAATGATTTTGGCCGAAGATACGTTTACTTTCAAAACCACTTACTCCATAGTGGCGTACATTTGAATTTTGTAACCAGAAACAGACAAGTCTTATCCCAATAGCGTTATCTTCAAGTTTTTCTAAAACCAACGAGTTGCATTGTTGTATCTGAAAAGTATTTTTTTTTTTCTACATAAAAATATAAACATAAGGACCCATAGTTTGCGACTGAAAAAATATATGCTTCACTTTTAGATACTAAACAGTTCCCACAGAGTTTAAACAGTTAAGCAACTTATATCTATTAAAACTTCTGAATGACTTAAAAATATCTTTATTCTGAATGGCGAGATTTTTGTTTTTTGTAGAAAAATAGTCACAATAAGGTTTCAATCGATGAGTTACTGAATGGTTACTAATAATACTTGTTCAAAATTTGTTATCGATACGGAGAAGTTTTCTGAATCTCACAAGGTACCAAAATGTTAACAGTTGAAACTGTTTAGAAACCGAATGAGTTCCTAACGGGTTGCATTAGAATTTCAGAAATAAAAGTCGGTTTTCTGGACAGAAATGATATTTTAAAAAAGTTTCTTTGACATCAGTGTTTTGCTGGTAGATAATATGATCAAGGTCATGATTTCGATGGCATAAGATGACATACATAAAAATGAATTCAATCTACCGGAAGTTCTTTTTTGAATATCTCTGAAGCCAACAAGATGTCCTCATTTGGTACCGAAAAGCTTTCACTGCGGGTCATCACTAGCAAGTCTATTATTTAATATCTGAATTCGGTCGAGAAAAATCTGAACTCAATCTAGATCACTTGAAATTGTTCCTTTCAAATATTTCTGGATATGTGTTTGTGTAGCTGGATTAAAGAGGAGACAATGAAAAAAATGAGAGAAACAATGTAAGAAACTAGTAAATGGTGAGTTTGCCAAAGTGTAATCAAAAAGTATGAGATTTTTTTGATAAAACCCTTCAAGTACTATAACTGTGTTATAACTGTAACATTAAATCATTATGACCAGTTCAACATCTTGACATCTTCACATACACTGGCAAAATTAAATAATTCACATACGCCACAGTGACTGGCCAGATACTATTCTTATAGAGAAATGTTTAGGTCGTCTTTCCTCTCTAGTTTCTTCCTAAAGCATCGTACATTTAACTGTGTACCATTTTCAATACTAAGTTCACCCACTCAGCTTCAATAAATGCCACAAACTTGCTTTGAATTTAAATGTCACATCAACCTTTAGAACTTTGTAGGTACGTATCTTTAACCATTTCAAATCCTCGTAATATTTCAACTCCAATGAATTACCAAAAATATAAGCCTTTTAAACAACACCAGATGTATCAATGCCAGCTTTTTAGCTTTTTTTTTTCTTCATTTGTTTGCTTTAAATGCTCTCAGATGACAATCATCTACGTTCATAGCCAACAATACTCATACATCCATGTTCATTCACAAAACAAAAAATAAGCGGAAACAGCGGCGGGCGCTTAAATAAATCTCCCAAAAATACACATCCTTTTTTTGTCGTTTAATGTGTTGCGCTAGAAAGGATAAATTCGCAATACACATACAGTGTGCGTTAAAAATTAGGAGCCAACCCATTCCTTGTTCAAGTACAAGCCATGAACACAGCAACACTGTTTGATTGATTTTCATTGAAACCCATCATCTGGAATAAAACAATTACACACTGGGGTAATGGATATTCGTAGTTTAAAATTTTGCTATGATCCAATGCCAATTTTGCTTTTATCTTTTTTTCACACTTTGACATAATGTCGTAGTTAGAGCGAAAGAGAAAGGTTTAGCAAAATCCAATGTGATGTGACCTGTTAGTTCGTTTGCCCCTATATATCGTTTCACACCAGTTGAACAACCAGTTGTAAAACATGGCATCCCCCAGCAGGAATAATTTTGATATTGATTGCAAGATGTACAGACTTAGGGAAGCACATTCTTAAAAAGGATACAAACAATACGAATTCGTTGCAAATCAAGCTGACAAAAAGTAGACAGTATGTTTCCAGCACTTATTGGTATGGAATTGAGTAATGTAACTACAGTTTTTCGGGTGGTGTGAACAGGTGTTGAATTACCGCATCAGTGATCGAGTGAGTTAATATTATTTTTCTTTCAACAATCGTTCTATATTTCACAACATCAGTCTGTTGCTTATTTATCGACTTTGTTTTCGTTCAAATACTGATGATAGAATGCCAAACTGAGGTCCTAAAGTGCTCGATAGCGCAAAAAGTAATGCCAAAAACACATAATTCAGTCACGTATTACTCGATCACGTGTGCCGGTTAAATTCAGCCCCAGATCTTTAGTGAAAAAAGGAAGATTTCTGCAATTACGTACCGTAGTATGGATATTAGCAGTGTGCAATAAACAAAAGATTTGATTTCAGTTGCTGGCAACTGTATGGAAAGATATAACATGGAATTTATAAGGTATAACGATTTGTTTTGTCTCGATTTATTTTAAATACAACTAACAACTTCTTGTGTCTTGCTAGAAGCTTATGATAATATATTCATAAGATTGCTTTCCAATTCTGTAAAAAAAAACCGGACTCTTCATGCAGTCTTTCCATAAAAAAAAAACAAATGTACTGATTTAATATCAGACTCAATAAAAATTGAATTGAAGTTAGTGCGATATTATGTATGAGTGTCCTACTCCTTACTGGCTAAAGAGATTTTATTTGCTTACGCAGATTCTGTAACAATACTTGAGATAGCAGAGAATCCTTCAATCGACTTGAAGTTTGAAACTGGAGAAAGCGAACCCGACGAACAGTGTTAGTTGAGACCCAAGTCCTGCCAGAAATGTAACGGCGGCCACTTAAGTATGGTACGAGTTTGTTGGAGGGAATTTTGTTTTGAAGGGTACTTCAACTACTAAGCTTTTAAAAGGATTCAAAACAACGTTTCCATCGTTCATTCTATCCACAGGCCTTACCATAACAAACAATTTAGTCTATGAATGTAGACTTTTATTGCTTCAGGATAAACTAATTGAATCAATTGCCTGACTAATTACTGAACCCAAATGAGCAAATAGATGTACATATACTTCGTTGAAATTTAAGCAAAATTTATTGATGAGTTAAAGTTAAAAACATCAATTTTAGAAAGACAGAGTAGAAGACAGAAAAAAATCAAGTATTGTGCGGGTAGAATTTGTTGTCGAACCTTTATCGACAATGCCGTTCTTCTTGAATGTTCAAGGACTTTCTACTTATTTACAATAGAGTAAACTTACTTTCTAAATAGTAACTGGTACTAACCAATCTAATTTCTCTAGGACTAAAAAAGAGTACCAGCCATCTTTAATGTACATTGATTCTCAATTAAAGTGATTTCAGCAGATTGAGCTGCGAGTATCAAAGCTTCCGACCTACTTATTCTTCTCAGTTAAGAGGATTTCATCAAAAGGAATTGATTAAGCGAATCCAATGTTCGATCCTTATATATTTCGAATGCCACCAAAAAGCTCACAAGCTTTAAAAAAAAAAACAATGACACACATTAATGCTCAAAACAATCAATTCAGAAAAGTATAAAATGCATCATTTAATTGAAAGACACAAAGAAGAATATATGTATATGAATCTCAAAAAGAATACAAATGAAACACTTTTTTTAAAGTAAAAAATCCTTCCATTTAAAAGCAGTGCTTCTTCGTTCGTAGAGCATCACCATGATATTGGTTTGTCGCACAAAAGGATACATTTCTGTTAAATAAAAACCCCAACAGCGCCACACGAACACGATGCTAAATAACTATTTGTTAGCCAGCTCTCTCATTCGCATCCCGTTGTTGAACCGAACACAAGCAGCAACAAGGATTATAGAGGTTCTCTGCAGTAAAGAGGCTTTCGTTCCATAGGATTTTACTCCACCTCCTGTTTTAAATTCAGTAGCTTGCTCTATATAATGGTATACAATCAATTGGGAGCCTTTCAATTGTGTTCTCCCTATTGACGAGTGAACACCTGTTGAATCTCGGCAGTGTACGGTCGTCCTTGGTAAAATAAACGGTTTCGGCAAAATAATTTCTTTGTTGTGAAATTTTGTGTATGTGTTTTATTGAAAGTTTGTTCTAAAAAAAAAGAAAGTAACATAACTACATCCCCAAATTATAGTCAAGAAAGTAAATAATGGAAATTGAAAATAAACCCGAAGATCAGCCCATACCGCCCTACCAGTCGTCTCAATCTAACGGCCAGAACCGGATAGTTATTGCGGCAATCGTGTATCTTGCTCTACTAGTTGATAACATTTTGCTTACGGTGATAGGTATTTAATCCCCCCCTGATGACAAAGTTAAATTTCTTTTTTAAATTCAAAACCTCTGTTCAGTGCCTATTCTTCCGGATTACCTGGCCACAATAAACAACAGGTCTCTAGACACCGACAGTAATCAGCAGCTGCTGGCACAGAATCTTGCCTATCGTAACTTTGATACTCATCATGCTCCAGCAGCTGCGATTATGACAAAGCATCCGATACCTGGAAAATCTCTGGTCAACTTTACCGTAGTCGAGGATAAAGTAATTATAGCTCCTGTTGATAGAGATGGCCCTCTTTTGAATGAGAACAACGAAAACGACAACCTTGCGAGTGAGAATGGTTCCATTGGGATCCTTTTAGCCATGAAGGCGTTAATTCAACTGATTTTCAACCCCATTGTCGGGGGTATGTCCAGTAAATTTGGTTATCGATTGCCAATCGTGTTCGGAACATTCTGTCTACTGATTTCAGCATTGGGTACGAGCATATTATAATCACAAATTTTCCTGATGACTAGTCAAAGATATCTGCTAACTAATTTGATTTTTTCTTGGAAAAGTTTTCGCAACTGGGGAAACATATGTTACCTTATTGATTGCACGTTCTGTGCAGGGAGTTGGATCCGCCTGCATTGGGGTATGTGGTATGAGCTTGGTGGCACAGGTAAGTTGATGTTTTAATACGTTGTCAATTTTCCACCTACACATAAGCAATAAGTGCACACATTTTTGAAAGCAACACGTGATTAAATTTGAGTGAATTTGTTTTCCCTTCTTGGATAATGCACTGGACTGAATTTAAGTAGGAAAGTAAGAAAACAGGGTTAGGAACTTAAGGAAACACACGTTTGTGTGTATAGAACATTTTTAAAAGTACCATGTACGAGACGGTTTACAAACGTGACTCAAAAATAAAGCGATTAGACACTATTGGTAGAATAAAATAGACAATAAATTGTTAAATTGCCTAAAGATTTTCTTTAAATTCTGTACACAAATAAAAGATACATAAAAACAGAGTGCTGGTTGTTAGAATAAGAAAAAGAGTTTAACATAAATTCAATTCTGAAAAATCACTTAGAATTTGTGCTATCCACGCCTTCATACAAATAAATGCTTGAACTGTGTTTAAATTAAAGTTCTCGATTAAAGGCGTGTACATATACTTTCTTACCCATTGCACACGCGTAGGTACCAAGAAAATATTAACAAAGATTTTTTAATGACACGTGTAAATAATTACGGAAAGGTGGTTATTTTGAACGTCTGAAAGGCCATCCGATCGAAGGTCAAACATTATTACAAACGTTCAGACAGAACCTTGCATTTCGGACAAAATAATAATATTCCTGATCAATGAAGATCAAAAAGAATTTTTTAAATAAAAATAATACTCGTAATAAAATGGTCAATTTGTTAACGGCTAAGTGGATACCGGGGTGACGGAAGTCGGAACGCATAGTGGGAAACAGAATAAGGGTGGTTAAGGGTTCTCACTGTTAATAATAATAAAAAGGGGGGCGCAACAGAGCGAGGAGCCCCAGGGCCTAGCGCATTTCTCACAACCAAGCCTTGTTTGATTGATCCGAACGGATAATCGAGAAAGCGCTTTTCATAGCAATGAATACTAACGGAGGACTTGCCAGTTCCTCGCGAAAGGCGATACCCGTGGAAAAAACATTTTTGCCTCTGTTGGGATTCGAACCACGAACCTCTGGTTAATATGATGCAATAATTGTTTACTATTTATTACTCCAGTTGCGCACTCCAAATCGGTTGAAGTTTTGTTCCATTTAGATGTGTCACCTGAGACGAGGTGTTCCCCTTCCGAGATTTCCTTGAAATGATTTTTCGAAAATCCGCTCTACTAGTCCCAGCCATCTTAGTTTCTAACAATGAACATGTTGCGGTATTAGAGCTCATATACAATTGGTTGTTCATTTAATTAAATTAAATGTTAATGTGGATTGACTAGTTTTGCCTGCATTTACATCTCTTAAGGAAGGGCTGTTTAACTTTTTTCGTACCTTTTGTACATCATTGAGTATGTTTTAAACTTTAGCCGTGTTTTATTGGGAGTTTATATTCACTTCAGCAAAACATCGCAAAACATCGCTCATTGAAACAACAACTCTAAAGTAAATAGCGTAAGTGTACAAAAATAACTCACTTGCCGAAGTGAACAACAGGGATGGCTGGTAAATAACGTTTATGGGAATGTGAACTTGGTAAGTGAATATAGCCAAAAAAGCGTTTTATTGAGACTCGCAAGTGAAGTAAATATAGAAATTCCCAATAAAACACCGCTTTTGTTGTGTAATTTTATCCCGCAAAAATATTTAAGCACGAACCAGTAGCAGAGCTTCCCGCAGAACGTCTAGGAAAAAAAATATTTTGCGAAGTTCACTGTATCCTGACCGGAAGTTATTGGAAATGAAAAGCCATTAAAATTTAGTTCAATTTTTCATCAAATCTTCCCCCAACGTTCTCTGATAATTTTTTCTTTCATTTAAAAACTGTTGGCGGCCATCTAAAGTGAAAACTGTTATTTCCCACCACATTTTGTTTGTTCGAAATACTCTTACTATATAAAAAAAAATTAAATAAGCTTTACATCCATAAAATGTATACAAAGTTTGAAATAAATCGATGAAATATTTTTTAAATGGAACTCGGACTTTGAAAAAGAAGGCATAGGACCTAGTATGTGTGAAAATATTCATAAGGATTAAAAATTTCGACACAATTTTCTTCAAACATTATACTTCCTTCAAATGAAAGGAAGAAAGAAAAATGCAAAATGCTTAAACTGGAAAATACATTGCTGATCAGATTTTAAATAGCGGCGGCTTTTTGAGTTTTGTAATGCTAAGTAATTTTAAGATGCATTTTAGCAACATTTAAGGCCCACGATCTAATTGCTTTGGAAAAGTTAGGGCTACATTTCTTTGTTTTGCTAAGGAGGTTGAAATAAACCACCAAAAGCTTTCATTCAATGTTGTTTTTATAGCAGAGCTAGACATTTATATAACAATTCAATCTTTAACGTATGCGGTACTGTTTCCAATCATCCTCGTGAGCTGACGGCTACGCCAAAGCCTTAAAATTCGTTGTGTTTATTCAAACTGTATTGAAATATTGTTAAATAAAATGAATTACTTAATTACTTACTTACTTACTCATCCTCGTAAGAAAATCGCGACTGCGGGTGATTTCGATGTACACAATTCTGATTGGATACGACATTCTAGAGAGACAACACCTAAGCCCAAGTGTGTTGAGATAATATATATAATATAATATATAATATATATGTAGGATTCGATATTTTACATTTAGAAAATGAATTAAACACATTGATTACAACACCACAGATGGACTTACTTTACTTCATCACGATAAACTTAAGAAACTACAACCGGCCAACAAATTGTTCGTACTAAAAATCGTTTGGAGAGTGGGAGAGATCTTTTTGTAGTCTGTTTTTTGCATATCATATCAAATGATTTGATTTTACGAAAACGGTTACTCATTCTTGAAATGCTTTAGCCGCTGAAGACTAAAGTGAAACCCGGATCAGAATCCCAGAATTCTCATCTCGAACACTTGAAGTATCTCTATGGCTGTTATAAAGAAGATAGTGAACTAGCCATAATATCAAAACTTTTCTCAACTTTTAACAGAATGAAACATGTTGTTTTCTTATAAATACATTTTTTTACTCGTTTAAATCAAAGAACTAACTTCTACATCTGCACCCTGTTGGCGTCAGACATAAAACAGTCCAAAACTAGGTGAATTGCCGAGCCACGCTTTCAGAGGTCAAGGGTGAATTACAAGTGTGAAGGGAGAGATCTGATTCCTTCGAGATCAAATAACACACCCTCAGAATGAAAGTGACCTAACTCGAAATTTTTCCGTTGAGCTTTCAATTTTGTTCTAATTTTGCCGCTTTGCCGTTCAGTACGTGGTCGCGTCCCAAGAATGAAAATGACCTAAGAAATGCATTTGTGAGAAATGAGCAATAAAGTATGTACATATTCATAAAAGTACATCAGCTCAATTTATTGCGAAACTAAAAATTACAGGAATTTTGAGTTAGGTCACTTTCATTCTATTCTAAGGGTGCGATACCAATTCCGAACGGCTAATCAAGAAAGCGCTAACTGTCAGACGACTTGCCAATTCCTAGCGAAAGGTGATACACGTGGGAAAACATTTTTGTTTTATGTTGGGATTCGAAACGCGATAGCCTCCTGCATCCTGCGTAACAGGCAGACATGCTAACCATCATGCCATGGGCAACATTTTTTTCCTTCGAAATCGTAACGCTGAAATAGGAGGAAGAAGAAAGCAATGCCTGAGACTATTTTGTTTATTTCGAACTCACTGAGGAGATGAATTTCGGAAGATGAGCTATATCTATACGAAAGTGGGTCATGCAATGAAAAGATCTCTTCCTGTTTAGGCTTATAATTGATCAGAATATAAATACAAAGAAATTGTAACCAAGTCATGCCGATTTCCAATAACCCAATATTTTACGAAAAGTGACTGTGGTAAAAGTCTCAAGGACTGTTTCAATTTTACAAATTCACAATTTTTTTTTAAATTTATGTAACATATTTAATTATTTTAGCAGTTTTTTTCAATAAGTTTTTATTCATCGACGCACTGCGCCATGACTTAGTTTTTTTTAAAAAAAAGGCAAATGAAGACCAAATAAAAGAAAAACATGAATACTTACTTACTTACTTAGGTGGGCATTACAGTTCGGGGTGAACCTGGGCCTCAACCAACATCCTTCTATAACGATTTCGATCTCGGGCGAGCTCTCTCCAGTTTCGCACTCCAAGTCGGTTGAGGTCTTCATCCACTTGATTGCGCCACCTAAGACGAGGTCTTCCCCTTCCGCGATTTCCCTGCAATGTGCTTTCGAAAACCCGACGAGCCGGAGCGTTTGGGTCCATCCGCTCTACATGGCCCAACCATCGTAGCCTCGCGATGCGTACTCTTCTGGCTATGCCCATGTCGCGGTACAGCTCATACAGCTCGTTGTTGTATCTTCTTCTCCACACATTGTCTTCGCATACGGGACCAAAGATCATTCGGAGAATTTTTCTTTCGAAACGACCAAGAGTTTCCTCATCCGCTTTCGATAAGGTCCATGCTTCCGCGCCGTACAGCAGGACTGGGATGATTAAGGTCTTATACAAGGTCACCTTGGTTTTTCTAGAGAGGGTTTTGTTTCTCAATTGCCTTCTTAACCCAAAGAAGCAACGGTTGGCAAGAGTTATTCTCCGTTTGATCTCCGCACTGATGTTGTTGTCCGTGTCTACAGCGGATCCTAGGTAGACGAAGTCCTGTACTACCTCGAAGTTATGTCTGTCTATGGTGACGTTTTGTCCAATTCGTCGATGTTCTGTGTCCTTGTTTGATGACAGCATATACTTCGTTTTGCCCTCATTAACCATCAAACCCATTTTTGCCGCTTCTGTTTCAATACTCGCAAAAGCACCTATGACATCACGCTTTTTTCTTCCCATTACGTCAATATCGTCTGCATAGGCGAGTAATTGTACAGACTTTTGAAAGATTGTTCCTCTGGTGTTGACGTTTGAGTTTCTTACAATCTGTTCAAGTATGATGTTGAAGAAATCGCATGACAGTTTGTCGCCTTGCCTAAAGCCTTTTTCGACATCAAAGGTCTCGGTGAGTTCTTTTCCGACCTTGACGAAGCAGCGTGAATTCTCCAAAGTCATCCTGCATAGTCTTACGAGCTTTGCAGGGATGCCGAAACTAGGCATGGCTCTGTACAGCTCGTCTCTGTAAATACTGTCATACGCGGCCTTAAAATCGATAAAGAGGTGGTGAATATCGATATTATGTTCTCGGGTTTTTTCCAAGATCTGCCGTAATGTGAAAATTTGGTCTATTGTGGACTTCTCTGGTCTAAAACCACATTGATAAGGACCTATCAAGTTGTTGACGTGGGGTTTCAGACGTTCACATATTACAGCAGACAAGATCTTATAAGCGACGTTAAGGAGGCTTATCCCTCTGTAATTGGCGCAATTGTGAGGGTCTCCTTTCTTTAGGATCGGGCATACGATACTGAGGTTCCATTCATCGGGCATGCTTTCTTTCGACCATATCATGCAGATCAGCTGGTGCATGCTCCTTTCCAACTGGTCTCCAGCTGCCTTGAAAAGTTCGGCATCAAGGCCATCTGCACCTGCAGTCTTATTTGATTTAAGTTTGCATATGGCAAGCTTAACCTCTTCTAGGTCGGGAGGACGTCATTCTTGATCATCGTCCAAGCTGAATGGGGCAATCTGCCTGACAGCGGAATTTGTGTCTTCATCGCCGTTAAGCAGTCTGCAGAAATGATCTTTCCAAATCCTCAGTAGCGACTGTGACTCTACAATTATGTTTCCCTGCTGGTCTTTACAGGCTTGAGTTCGGGGTTTGCCACCCTGGCAGGATCTTTTTACCTTTTGGTAAAACTTCCGAATCTCGTTCCTGTCATGGCACCTCTCTATTTCCTCAAACGAGCGCTTCTCATGCTGCTTCTTTTTCTTTTTGAGAAGTCGGTGTTCTTCCCTTCTTCTCTCCTTGTAAATCTCGTTATACTGATCGTAAGCAGCCCTTGTTCGTGTTTGCATAAGCATTTGTCGTGCTCTTTGTTTGGCTGCATTTGCCTGCCTGCATTCTTCATCGAACCATGGGTTTCGTTTTGGTGGCCGAGTGAAACCCAGAACCTCAGAGGCAGCGGTTCTGATGGCTTCTTGGCATTGCTGCCACTGGTCTTCAATGTTTAATGCTGGCGGCATGGGATTCAAGGATAATTGAAGGGACACTCGATTGGAAAAGGCATTGACAATCTCTTGCGATTGTAGCTTTCCGACGTTATATCTCTTCACAGCGTTAGTTCGCGCTGGTCGTGAACAAGATATCCTCATTCGTACCTTGGCTACAACAAGGTAGTGGTCCGAGTCAAAGTTGGCCCCTCGGAAAGTTCGGACATCTAGAACACTGGAAGAGTGCCTTGCGTCGATCGCAACATGGTCAATTTGGTTGACGGTTAATTGATCTGGGGATCGCCATGTACCTTTATGAATTTTGAGATGCGGGAAGCGCGTACTACTTACAACAAGATTCAGCCCCGCAGCAAAATCGATTAGCCTCAGTCCGTTTTCGGAGGTTTTGTCATGGAGGCTATGCTTACCGATTGTGTTTCCAAAGATGTCCTCCTTCCCTAGCTTTGCGTTAAAATCGCCAAGAACGATTTTCACGTCGTGTCTAGGGCACTGCTCATACGTTTCTTCCAGGAGCTCGTAGAAACAGTCTTTGGAATCGTCGTCTTTCTCTTCTGTGGGGGCGTGGGCGCATATAAGGCTAATGTTGGCGAACTTAGCCCTGATGCGGATGGTCATTATACGCTCATTGACTGGATTTTGGCTAATCACCTTATCCCTGAGTCTTCCTCTAACGACAAATCCGCACCCAAATAAGCGTTGTTTCTTTTGTCTGTAGCAGTCGCCATAATAGATGTCACAGTTTCTCATCTTCTTTATGCCCGGTCCACTCCATCGCACTTCTTGGATGGCGGTTATGTCTGCTTTGCAGCAGTCCAGGGCGTCCGCTAATTCTCCAGCTGCACCTAGTCCGTAAAGAGACCTTACGTTCCACGTGCAGATCCGGAGGTCATTGTCCTTTTTTCGTTTGCTTGGGTCGTCAACTTTGAAATCGTTATCGTTATCCGAGGCTGTTAGTTGTTTCGGAACTGTCCTTTTTTAACGTGGTTGGGTAGTTAACCCTACGCACAACCCCCAACCTGGAGGGCCAGGTCCTTTTTGGATCCCTTCGGACACAAAGGGCTGGAATATCCAGTGTCAGTACCCTGCTGCAGGGGTGTGAGTGCTGCCGTTGGCTCACCAGGAGCTCATCCGCCACCATCTCTACTTCAATACCCTGTCCTAGTATTGAAAGACCCCGAAAGATCTTTAAACCAAATATGTTGGAGTAGCTCCTTCAGGGTTTTCTGCTTTTATGGCTGCTGAAGTCCACCGTTGATTCTGTCCTTCGAATTCATCCGCTGGAACATTTACACGAAAGCTCTCGTAGACCACTGAGATTCGTGCAGTCAGTCATAGTTCGCAGAGCAATTATAGTGTTGACCGATCACAATTCTTTTGTTCCGGATTCCCTTGTCAACACTCGCACTTACTAGTTTAGCAGGTCAGCTCTGGACGGAGCATCCCAGGTCCAGAGCTGACATGAATACGCAGCTATTTGGAAAAAAAGTCTCAAAGTTTCGAATCCAGATTGTTCTGAGACGCTTTATTAAAAATAATAAAACTTTGGAATTTAATGAATTTTCTTCTCCACATGCAGCTGTATCCAGAAGAGGATAAACGCTCTAGAATTATGGGTATAATTTTGGGAAGTATTGCCTTGGGAGTGCTTTTAGGGTATCCATTTGGAAGTATACTTTATGATCTTGTTGGGAAATCCTCCCCATTCATTATCCTTTCTTCAATGATTTTTCTTAACCTAGGTAAGTCCCTAGAATTAATTTGTTTTCGTTTTTTCCGAGCAATAATGTTAACTAATATTCATTTTATTTAACTTTCATTTAGGCATGCAATTACTTACAATGGATCTTTCAGTTCAACCTGAGGTAGTTTCTTGTAGTTCTTCTCTTTTTATTTAAGTACAAAATGTTTCTCTTGTCAAAGGTCACTCTCGAAACTGGAAGCCCCAAATGGAGACCAATTTTTCAAAACAAAATGATATTGGCCATCGTCATCGCCATTTTAATTTCAACCTCATCTATGGCAATTTTGGAGCCATGTCTTCCAATTTGGTTAATGGAACATCTTAAACCATACAAATGGCAATTGGGTACCGTTTTTATACCAGACTCAGTTGGATATTTTATTGGAACAAATTTTTTTGGTGCTGTGGCGTATAATTTTGGGCAAGTAAGAGTCTCTTGTCTATCATTGCTGTTAGTTGGAATATCTTCAGTTCTGGTAACTAATTTTTTGTATGAGCTGAAAAATACTTCACTACAACACAATTCTTTGTTTAGATTCCAAGTGCCACTACTGTCCCTCAACTTTTATTACCACACTTCGGTCTTGGCTTAGGAATTGGAATAATTGATGCAGCATTGGTTCCACTTCTAGCTTCGTTTGTCGATGTGAGCTTGAACGATGACCAAGTACCTGCAAGTAATTCAATGTCAAGCTATGGAACAGTCTACGCAATACAGCAAACATCAGTCAGTCTTGCATACTGCTTGGGTAAGTTCTAAGTTGTGTTAAAAATATTGAAATAACATACTTGATTAATTTGTACTGTGTCTAAAAGTAAGGAACTACCTAATTTTAAAAATATACATAGCAATGAAAGAGAACATATTTTCTTTTAAGCTCCTCTTGTTGGTGGAGAACTGGTGCAGGCACTAGGTTTCACCTGGTTGATGCGTTCAGTTGGGATATGCAACATTTTGTATGGCCCGCTTTTGGTATTGTTTTACAACAAATATAATCCAAAGGTTGGTCAAAATGCAGGCTTCTAATTCATCTTAAATGACTTGTTTTAATTGCAGTTCGGAGCTGAGCAAGGAAATCAAATGCTTCTTGACACATCCGGAAGTGGACCAGGCTCACACTACAAAAAGCTCTATAATACAGTAGAATAGGAAAAGGTATACGTATATGGGATATATTCCCTAGTCTATAGTGACTTTAAATTTTTTAATGTTTTCCAATTTTTATTGAAATAAATTATATTAAATGTGCACTTGATGAACATATATTGAAATATGTATATTCTTTTCACTTTTAATTTCTACAAGTGATCTTGTGTCCAGAATTCCTTTGCATGTCTGCCTGTTTTGCTGGAGGTTCTTGGCTCGAGTCCCAACAGGAGGCAAAAATGTTTTACCACGGGTATCGCCTTTCACGAAGAATTGGGAAGCACTGTGCTTTGAAAGCTATTCTTGATTGGCTGTTCGGAATCGGCAGGAAAGGGATGACAATTGTTCCCTGAACTAGTTTATAAAAAAACAAATTGGTGTAGGCACTTTTTATTTTATAGTTGTAACAGCGATAGAACCGATTTTCACAATATTCCCGCCACGCGTCGTGGCGTTTCTCTCAATCATATACTTTGTTGGGAATAAATAAGTTAGAAACGGCTTTCCATTCGCGAATGGTGATACCCGTGAAAAAAACAATTGGATGTTGGAATTTTGCAAGCCATTAATTTTGACAAATTGTTATTTGTATATCATGTTTCCCTCGGTTATCGTTATGAAAGAGGTCTTGATACTAGTTATAGCTTAACGCAAAATACAGCGGTACATAGGTACACCTGTATCAACTCTACAGCTCAAGCAATGGCCAAAAAAAGAACCGCAATAATGTTTCCCTCACCATTCCTGTTATAACTAAATAAATATGGTGGTGTAACAGAGCAGGAAGCCCCGGAGACTATATCGTTGCGAGGAACGGAGGGGACCTATAATTTTTTTGCATATTCCAAACCACTCAAGTAATAGGCAGACATGTTACCCATTACAACACGCACTACCATTCCTGTAAGCATTTAGTTATTTAAAGAAATGAAATAGTAAGTTTTGCTTCAGTGTTATATGACAATAAGGGAAGTACTTAATTGTATTGAGTGAAGCTAGAAGCTTAAAACGCGTATACTGTTATCGAAATAATTGCAACCATCATACATTGTATGGGCACAGAGCAGAGTAGAGCAGCTCAGAGCAGCGCAAGACACATGAAAAATGTCTGGCAAGTGGCAACTTAGAGCAGGGTCGTTTGGTGCCAAAAGTCAGCTGAAGAAAAAAAAAGCAACAAAAATTTTGTAGCCCAACTTGGACAAATTGGAGTCAAACTTAAACTAGCAACTGATGTTAGTTCAATTAATTCCATGTTAAGATAGATTTCAAATTGGTATTGATGGCAAAAGAAAAAAAATTATATGCAGCAAAATCACAATAAATGACAAATTTCAACAACTGACCGAATCTGCTCTTACTCAAAAGGAGTTGCAGAAAAATGCTGCTTTAAAACGATTTAGAGCAGGTTATAAAACACAAAATATTCTGCTCAGAGCTGAAAAACTGGTTCATAAACACCAAACGTCTTTTTTTTATCTAAACCGATTTGGAACAGGTCATTACACAAAACTACGAATAATAGAATTAATTGTCTGGAGCTAGGCCTGTATTCAGTTGATCCTCGGAATCAACCTACTAAAGAGATCAACTTTACATCTTAACGATTTTGCATGAATTGAGAACTAAGAAGCCTAATTACCAATCCAACATACCTAGAGAAAATGTTTAGACATCAATAAAAAAGCAAAAGTCAAACAAATCTAAATCAAAAAAAAAAAAAAACATGTTTTTTACATATTTAAATTCATTGTGTCATAATTAAATTAATATAAAAAAAAAAGAAAATTAAAAAGTGTCAAAATTTAAAGTATGGGTGCAAAATCGAGGGGTATATGAGAACAAGAAGTTTTCGAAATTGCTTTTCGTGTTCTAATTCTCTTTATTTAAGGCCCTGGTCCTCAAGCTTACACACTCCCACCGACCATTGGGTTTCAAAAGCACGATCTCCGCAAGCAACGTATGCCACAATATTCTTTTGGATGCTGCCATGATACGTCATATGGAACGATTGGCCCTGGTCCAGCAACCAGATATATTCAAAATATAACACGATGTGGGAAAGATGGAACTCCCCGGTACAGTTTGGGTCCAAAAATATCCACAAAAGGTTTTTTTATTTGACAATTTCTAATTCAGAAAATATGAAAACGATTTTGTTCTTACAGAAAAATGTAGAAGTCCAGGTCCGGCACAGTACAGTATCAAATTACAACCGTGTTCTCCGCTGTATAGTCTGTAAGTACCTAAAGCTAGGCATCCACGATCATTCAAGTATGATACTATCATTTGTCGCTGAAAAAATTTTGTAATTTACAAGTGACAATCCTTCCAATTCATTGGCCTTCATAGGCATGATAAGTGAGCGTGGATGCCAGACTTTTGTGATCTTTCATGAATGACACTACCGACGAGAAGAAACAATTCAAAATTATCCTTAATTTATGAGTGACAATCTGTCCCGCATACACATAGGAATTCCTGATTGCGCTTGCTTCAAGGAGTGTCGTTCAAAAATGTCGTTCATGACTTAGCTAAACACTTTTTTTTTTTTCCTTTTTTATTAGGGGTGGAACACTACCTCGAAGAACATTCGTACAATCACCTGGTCCAGCAGCCTATGGGCGTACTGATTTAAATGTAAAGCTGAACAGAAGTCCGGCTTTTTCCCTAACTGGGCGTCCGGTGTATTGGGATTAGAAACAGAAGGACAAAGAACTTGGAAGTAACGTGGTCTATGCAAGTGTATTTGGACCAACAAATGCAGAAATAATAACGAAGAGCGAAATAACCCCGATTTTCGAAATTCGGAATCATTACTCTATACGAGAGTGAAATAACGTCGAATTTCAGCATTCGGCCTTATTGCACCATAATAAAGTGAAATAACCACCATGAAAAATCTTCATGTGGTTATTTCATTTTGTCCTGGTGCAATAAAACCGAATGCTTTAGTTCAAACAAGTGAAGATCAATTTGGGGCTCGAAAAAAAAAAATCTGGGCCGAATTGATTCTCTTTTGCGAAAGTTTTCTGCACAGAATGAAGAACATCTGGCAACTCGCTAAGTTCATGCCGAAAATGTGTAAAAATGTTTATATAGTAAAATAAACGTTTCATATGATTTTTCGCTAAATCGTTTAGTTTAAAAGTTCTCCCAAGGCAAAGCGTTTTCCCAGTTGCAGCTGCGACAAGAAAATGGTTGACGGGATTTCTACCGCCGCGCCGCGCAGCTTAGGCGTTCTCAGGCCTAATGCAAATGCACACACACCGATTTTGGACGGCTGATTTTATGCCGGTCGTTCAAGTTCCAACAGTGAACCACATGTGGGAATGGGACCTGGCACACACTCCGACCGCTGATCGGTACCGGTATAATGCCGGTGAGCAGCCGTCCACTGTCACTGTCTCGCCGGCAGCACTGGGAAGTAGTGGCGTATGTGGTTAAATACTGGCTCCCACACGCACCGAATGTTACCGACTATTCCAGTCGACTGCTCTCACTTCATTTAGTATGTGAAATCGTAGGTACATACAAGTACAACGTTTTAAACTAGTTTTGGTAGTCCGTTTTCTAATTAAAGTGCCATGGGTGATTTGATTAACAATGATGTCCTTATTTAATTACTGGAGGCAAGACCAGACAGGAATCTTACGCTTTGGTTTGGGTGAGCCATAGAAACTCAAGTATGACTTTTTTTCTTCTTCTTTTTTTCTGTTTTGTTTTTTTTTTTAAATCGCCAACCAATCGTTCAAACTTAAAAATGTCTTCGCCAAAAAATTACCTCTCATTATCGGCCCTATTGTGGTAACCGTCGGAGCGGAGTTTTCTCCGCAACGCATCTTTCTTCGGAGATTCAATTTTGCTTCGAAGTAGTAGAAATTTTTCACAAATGCGGCAATGCATTGCATTCCGAAAACTAAAATCTCCGCAACAAAAACTTATCGGAGAACGTCGGATCGTCCGATCGGAGAACTACCACGAAGCAAAATCGGAGAGAATTCCGCTCGGAGAGAATTCCGCTCCGACGGTTACCACGATAGGGCCGTATAAATATATAACCTTCGATCTTTCTACATTTTATTCGAAGACGAGTAATAGTAAATCATTTTTTGAGGTTAGAATGCCAGAAGATCGATGTTGGTGAATGCGACATAATAATTTATAAGTAGTCCAGCAAACTTATGACACTTTCCATTGGTTTCACTCGGGGAAGCACTCATTTTAAAACCCAATGGAACACCGAAAATAATTTCTGTTCAGTTTAACGTAATTGCCTTTGTGTGAGTGAAACACCTATGGCTCTTAAAAAATATTCCTTGAAGAAAATTTTCTTTTTGACATTTGAGTAACATGTGTTAGTGCTTCTTGAGTCGATTCTCATTTCAAATCGAGAAGCGGCTGTCACTCCTCAGAATCATGAGAAGCGATCTTTTTGCACCAATGGAACGGTTTGAGAATGCTTCTGGACGCTCCTGGACGGTTCTTTTCGTCCAATGGAAAGTGCCATTAATGGCGCAAAAAAGACAGTCGTTAAAATCACGTCGATGTCCTTGATACACTATATTTTGGAATAGATATGAATTTTATCACAATTCAAGATAACGCAGCAACTGTATTTGAGTAAGACTTCGGATAGCTCTTCCAAACTTAACAGACATTCCCATACTTGAGGCCTCCATGCTCCATGTCCACCGCAAAAAATGCCTCAGAGTATTGCTAGACATTGTTGGCTATATTCAATTGGTTTCTTCGAATAATGTTTTTATTCTCAGACCAGCATAGTTCCAAACTATTCAATTTCAACGGGCTATTAATATGTTTACCCCTTTTCGGATTAGTAATTTTTTTCGTTGCCTGTTTAAGCTTTAAACCACTTGAAGTGACTTATCCGCTATAAAAACCAATGAGTAGTCTAGACACATCTAAGCCCGATTCTTTTTCTACTTTTCTGAAATTCTTACCACTCGAATGCTTTGCTTTGTGTTTTTTAGAGTTTAAAGCCACCTCACCAACTTTTTGTATTGACGGCTTTGAATATTTCAGTGAAACTAGATCAAGCCATTTAAGACTACAGATGCGAAAAATTTTAGTATAAAAGCTAGCCACAATATGCAAACTGCAAATATGTATATTGAAGAAGATTGAAAGAAGATAGTCGCAGATGTTTACTTTGTGGTACCCGTTGCGTGATGGTTAGCATGTCTGCCTGTTAACCCAGAGGTTCGTGGTTCGAGTCCCAACAGAGGCAAAAATGTTTTTCCATGGGTATCGCCTTTCGCAAGGAGTTGGCAAATCCTCCGTTAGTAAATTCACTACCATGAAAAGCGCTTTCTCTATTCGGAACTGGCAGAAAATTGTAGGTCCCTGCCATTTCCTCACAAGGCATGGTTGTGAGAAATGCGCTAGGCCATGGGGTTCCTCGCTCTGTTGCACCGCCCTATTTATTTATTTAGATGTTTACTTTTAAGAAGGACCTACTTTGCAACTTGAAAACATCGAAAACATTTGTTTGAAACGATAGAATTTTTTTTATAAATTATTCATATTCTTTCGGACTTTTCGGCAATTCATAACAAAAATTCTCCAAATTCTTAAGTAATAATAAAAAAAAAAAAACAAAAGTCTTCAAAGATGAGTAAAAAGCCATTGGGTAAGACTTGTTGCATTAAAGCAAACGTGAAATGAACACAATAAACCATAATTTCAGGACCGGGACCAGGTGCTTACGGTCTTCCCACAGTTGTAGGCTTTGCCGATCACGATGTTCGCAAAAAACGACTACCACAATATTCATTTGGCGACCAAACAAAAGTACTCGACAAAAGGGTTAGTCCTGGTCCGGGCGCCTACCAAGTACAAGGAATGACCAGGTATGGTTACAACAAGGCCCATCAATATACAATGGGCATCCTTACCCCAATTCCAGGTTAGAATGAAAGTTTTACCACATGGAGTAATATTCAAATGTATTTTCAATTATTAGAAGAACACGAAGGCCCAGGTCCAGGTGCACATGATTTTCACAATAAACCACACTTTAAGGGCACAAATGCCCCGGCATATTCTATGGTATGGAAAAACAACTATCAGTTTAAACAATGCTCACCAGGACCAAATGTGTACAAGTTTGGAATGCAAGCGACGAAACGAAATATCCCGGCATACACAATGTGAGTCGAAAATTCAAATTTCTCCTTGGAACATCTACTATAAACATCATTTTTTATGCTTAGGGGGCTTCTTAACAAGATTGATTCAAAAACTCGTTCACCGGGTCCAGCTGCTTATGGTGGAGGAGATTTAAACAATAAACTAAAACGAAACCCAGTCTACTCAATCACACTGCCAAATAAGTATGAGTTCAAAAATATTGCACCAGGATCAAATGCATACAATTTGACTCAGCACAAACCAGGCAAGAAGAGTGCTGCTTACACATTTGGTGCGAAACATTCAGAATATGCACCACCTATGATTGTTGATTGTGATAATTAGTTTTTGAATAAATATCTCGTCTTTGGGGGCAAACATTTTTTTGGATTTAGCAAAAGTGATGACAGCACATTTGTTGGCTTGGCTTAACCAAAGGGAAGTGAAAATTCAGAAGACTCTGCTTTGTTTTAATTTGTCGTGAGGTTCTTTTCATCATCGACAAATGACATTTTCACACAAGCCTTGCAAAATTATTGTCGACGGTATTTACCAATTCCCATTCAAATTTAAATGGTAAAGGTTAACGAAAGCCAGATGGCTTCAAAGTCAGATGTTTGTCCATGTTCGGCAGAGTTATTTTCGTACTACTATTTGTACTGACGTGGAATTAGTTTTTAACATTCCACATTTATTTGACAATAAAAAAAAATAATTAGGTTGGCGCAACGGAGCGAGGAGCCCCTCATACCCGTGCCTTGTGAAGCAATGGAAAAGACTTACAATTTTCTGCCGGTTTCGAACGGCTAATCGAGAAAGCGCTTTTCATGGCAATGAATTTACTAACGGAGATCTTGCCAATTCCTCGAGAAAGGCGAAACCCATAGAAAAATATTTTTGCCTCTGTTGAGATTATTTTTTTGACAATGCTTCTTATAAATATACATTATAACCATGCAAACATAATTTGAAAGTTGAAAACTTCGTTTCCCCTTTAACGCTTAATCTTCGACGAATTTCCAACTGAATTCAAAATAATCCTTACGATATGCAACACTGAAATTTAAATCTCAAATCTCTCATCAGCTGTTTTGTGACGCGACCTCTAGTGAACAATCTACAAAACGTCACAATTAAAAAGTACACAATAAACTTCAGTTCAGTGTACACTACTTACACAGATGTCAAAAATTATAAAAAAAAAACTGTCTCCTCTGCTGTGTGTACTGTGAAAAAACATAATTTGCCGTTAAATTAGTTTTTCTTGAAGAAGGCATAGTAAATTCGTTCTTAATATATATATATATATATATATATATATATACGGAAAAACAACAAAATTTGGGGACTAAATCTATCGAAGTGAAATTTCCAAATTCAAAGAATATCCTTCCTTAACCAGAGCATAACTAAATGTACCACTGATTATGGCAACTGGGGTGACTTATACGGCACCACAATCAACGACACCTCCGTCAACACCTCCACATCCACATCCACAGCCGCCGCCTAAAGTTTGGGTTAATCCTGCGGCAGGCTCAACTTCTGTGGACAATCAATATTTCTATGAAGATGAGATCTTTCGCATTGATAAAAAGGGTCGAGTAAAATTCGGCCTGGTGCTGGAGAACTCTGAAACATTTTCTGGTGATGAAGATGATGAACTTGATGTTCTATCAAAGGGTGAAATTCGTGTTATATGGCATCCCGAGGGCAAGGAAGAGGTCATAACGGATCGAGTGGTAAGTTTAAGCACGTGCAACCATTTTTTTTTTTCTTTTTAATTCTATTTTTCCTCTTCTATTGGCAATAATTAGTAATTGTGCAACAAAACTGTTTTATCGAAAAGTTTATGCAACTAGATATTCCAACATACTTACAAACCGCTTACGATATTATTCAATTTCTAGACGCTTTGTCGTGACTCGTGAGAAATCTTTGAAATGATAACAATTGTTATAAATGAACAGACTTTAAAGAGTATGTGCTCATTAGTAAATTGAAAAATTAAATTTGCATGATTCATCAGTAAACAGAGAAGAAATGCGTTCACATTTACGTTGTTGATTATTTTTTTTTATCGTCAATGTTGGTTGAATGAACATTGTACATGTAGGTAGCTACTTGATGTCTTATGCATCACATTATGAGTCTCCGGAGTGGCCAAATCTATAATTTATTCATGTAGATAGGCGATGAGGTGACTAGTGATTTCTTTGGGCGTTGCTTTTGATTAATTTAAAAGACTTTCTCGATTTTTGAAGAACCAATTTGAATTTTGTTAAGTTTCTAACGAATTGCAATGATTAGAGGTAGAATCCACGATCTCTGATAATTTTCTTCAAAACGGATTAACTATTCAATTGTGAATTGGTAAGAACATTTTTGGTCTTTCATGAAAGAAGGTTCACAGTATCACAGTTCACTACAAAGCCATATTAGCTTTGTTCGCAAAGTGGGGGTAGCGTGAAAATTTTTGAAATCTGAGAGTAAAACTCTGATAGTAACAACAATCCGAACGCTTTTAAAACAACGCCCAAATGACAACATCAAATCAGTATTAGGTCATCAAGGAAGGAAGAACTTTTCATTTAAATTCTTGATTTCGAGATGTTCAAAGTTAGTCAGTTGTAGCTAACTCGTGGGTATCACAACTTACGAAAAACAAGCTCAATGTTAACTCTGAGTAGTTCATGACTTATTGCTTGATAACTGGTACGATAATTTGGCCTAATGTATGCTTAAGAGCTGCCTGCATTTGCCTTACTGCCTGAACAGTATGGTGTAGCTGTAGCAGTAATACGCCGCGCTGTCAAAGTCGAAAGTAGGCAAATGCCATAAGAGTGTACACAATGCGTAGTAGTAGCTGTAGCTGTAGTACAAGTTCAACTTGTGAAGAAGTAGTGAAAAGAATCGCTGTTTTTGATCATGCTCCGTTGTTTACCACTTCTTGTCAGCTCTCGCTTGATGCTTACATTTTTCCTTTATTTGCCATCAATGAAAGTGAAATCACTCCTATAGCGTTTTCACCCAAACAAAAGCGAATTAAATGGTCTTCGCGACTAAAATAAGTTCCAGAATAGATATATACCTTTGGCAAGTCCATGAACCTGTAACAAAAAGCTACAAGCCTACGAGTCAAGAGCCACTTGTAGAGTTATGTTCATTACACTTGCAAAAGAGGAAGCAAACTTGTGATTTTGTGTTACAGAACTTGGTCTCCATCCGCTCAACATGTCTCAGCCGTAGTAGTCTCGGAGTGCGTACTTTTATAGCTATGCTCATGTTGTGATACAGTCGATACAGTTCGTTGTTGAGTCTTCGTCTCCACAGTCTCACGAACGGGAACAAAGATTACTCGGAGTAATTTTATTTGGAAATTGCTAAGCACGGTTTTTTCGTACGTTTTAGATAAGGTGCATACTATTTCTGCTAATAGCAGAACTGGGTGACAGGGCGTTTCCAAGATTAACTAGAGTAATTTTCAGTTTAATCTCCGCACTTCTGTTTTTTGTATATAGTGGATGTTAGATAGGGGATGGGGAAGACCTTAAATTCCTCTAACTTATGATCCAATCTGACGTTTTGTCCGATTCGTCCATGTTCTCATATGGATCTTGTGTTGATGGTTGAGTTTTACACAATATTTACAAATATAATGTCGAAAGCCTTTTTTGACATCAAAAGCATCGACGAAATCTTTACCGACGAAGCAGCTGAATTCTCCAAATGCTGAGAAGTCGTGCGAATGATAATGTCAAGAAAAAACTTGTTTCCGTAAAAAGAGGCGTTGTGTATGCGTATCCGTATCGCGCTTTTGGGGGCTTCCCAGCATCTGCCGTTATGTGGAAATTTGGTCGATTGTTTACTTTTCTGGTCTAAAACTGGCTTGATAAGGTCCTATCAAATAGTTTAAGTGGCATTTTAGATGTTCCCATATTACAGCACAATTAAAACTACCAAGTGATTTATGTAAAAAACTTTCTAAGCGTCTTATATAAAAAAATTTCCAGGTTGGGCTTGCAGATCGTACATTAATGCCCGGAGATGTAGTGCGACGTTTGGTTCCTGGGAAAGACACACAACGTGGTTATTGTCGTGAAATTAATATGCGTTCTGATGTTCGTATCCTGGGCACAAAGAATATAATTAAAAACGTGATGGCCGAAAGGCTTCGGCCAATGGTTAGAATGCCACGTGACAGTGCAGTTTGTCTAGATTCGTGGGTTGGGAGTGTAAAAGCTGTCAACGAAAAAATAGTATTGAAGTAAGTATTGTAATATGTTATGTGTTTTGCATGTTTTATGGAAATTCTTTCCCTAGATCCTCATGCGGAGCGTTGATTGAAGTTTCGGACCTGGAATTGCTACATTTTACAGATGCCAATACAAAATTTCGTAATGGTCACTTTGCTGAAATGGTGTACTACCCGGGTCAGGTAATAAATGGCCGATTGGAGTCGATGGAAAACGTGAAAGTACTTTCACCTACCAACAAAAACTGGAAACCAATGCCAAGAAAGTTTCGAAAGGTTAAATAAACAATTAAATTTAAATTTTTGCCGGTTATTTATTTACTTGAATTTTTTCTTTTAGTTCACAGTGCAATCGGTACGACTGGATTCTGTATGGGTGCATTGGCAATGCAAAGCTCTGTCCGAAGATGGTGACATTGTATCGAATCTCCTTCAGCAACCAGACCCATGTGTCACAGGCTCTGATTTAGATCGTCTAAAACGACTTAACCTCTTCGAATCGTGTATGCTGCAAATAAACGATAAGAGTTATTTGAAATTTGCCGAATGTGATGTTGTGGTACGGAAGTCTGTATGGGAAAAAGAACATGGTAATTAAACGTTTGAATTGAATAAATAAATTACTATTGCTAAAATTATTTGTCTTTTTTAGCTATAAAATACAAACTACTTCTAAGTCAACAAGAGAAAGAGGAACATTTGAAAAAGAATCAAAGCAGAACAATTAAAACTGCTACACCAAATCGTAACGAAAAGACTAAAAGCAAATTCTCCAGTTCAACTTTAGAAGCACCCACTCAGGAAAAGCCACCATCGCGGATGTCTCTAAAGCCCCTTAGTAAAGCGAATCTGGAAAAGTTTAACACAACGAAAGAGAGGAGTGAGACTGAGAAAAAACCCGGGGATGGTGAAATCCAACCATCGGCTGATGGTTGGCAAACCGATGATGATGAAGCTGATGGGTTCGATGAAGAAGATGAAACTGGAAGTACAGCTACAACCATATCGACCTGTTCAAGCCCAACACCCAGAAGTAGTCCAAAACATACGTCCAGACTGCAGAAAAAGCAAGTTAAAAAGTTGAAGAAAAGCAGCACAGGTGCGAGTGCATCTACACCCCTCCCAGATGTGGGCGAAGAACTAGTCACCGAAGCTATGATGGTTTATAGTACAGCTATTGTTATATGGCAAGATGGTGCAGTGGAAGTAAATATACCCTCAACTCAGTTGTATCCTATTCATCATCTGGATGATCATGTAAGTTGCTTTTTTTTGAAATGCAAATGAAGTGTTCTGTCTCTTATCGGTTTTGTTTTAACTGAAGGAATTCTTTCCTGGCGATTTTGTTGTGTCTGGCAAAGACGATTCGGATGTATCGTTCCGTGATTATGGCGTCATTCAGACAGTCGATCATCATGGAAGAACAGCGAGTGTTAAGTGGTTCACCACTTACACTTCTGCAGTTGAGCCGAAGTAAGTTTGAAAATTAACACTAATTCGATTTTGATTTCAATTGTTTTGTGTTTCGCAGGCCAACATACAAGGGCCAAACAGAGATGAGTGTCTACGATCTGAAAGACCATCCTGATTTTCAATACCGTCCAGGCACAATGGTTATTCGTGTGGCAAATTTCCTTGGAGAAGATGCGACATGCACTGCTGGCCAAATAATTGATAACTACATCGATGGCAGAGTCAAAGTATGGTGGGTTGATGGCCACATTAGTATGTGCTGGCCACAAGACCTTTTTGAAGTAGGTCAGTATGACCACGGCGATTGGGCACACGACACAGACGACTCTTGGGAGACGGAAAGTGAAACAAGTGAATTTGGTGGAGGTACACCCCAGTTGAAGTTCTCAGAGTCGCACATTTTGTCGAATTTCGAGCGAGCTCGAGTGGCAATTTCTAGGCTGGAAGAGATCTTCAGCTTAAATCCTAATTTACAAAATCACGACGTGTGTATAAAGAAAGATTTTCAGCAAAGTGGAGCTTATACTTTCTTTTTTTTAATTTTAGGTCATGCGGAAGCTCCTAGGGGTCTACAAAAACTGTCGCTACTTGGACCGTTTGATGAGTACAAGTTTCTTCCACGAAAACCACTTTATGGTGAGTACAAAAACCAAGTTGTTTTGCATCGTTTTAGTTGACACAAACTAAAATTCCAGGGTTTATTGGAGCGAGTTCAAAAAGACGCCGTTGAAACAGTAGCAGAACGCCCCTCTCAAGATCGTAAGAACCGTCTTTTTAGTGAGTCTTCAACCCAACACTCACAACAAGCCATAGGCATTGTAGTTCCAGTCAATAATACACAAACACACACGAGCAGCGTTACCTCTCCCAAGGATTATGCACCAAAAGTTATATTCAATATCTCCTCGACGCCTTTTAAATGCCTGAAAAAGAAAGCCACAAAGTCAGATCTAACAACATCATCAAATGCAAGTAGCAATCCACTACAAGAGTTCACCGAGTTGCAGTCACCTTCAAAACAACCCAACAACACGCAAATAAACACAAAGGTATCCTCTTTGGCAGACACTTCCAAAAATCCCTATTACCAAGAGAAGAATAAACTGCTAACATCGGTCATGTTGAACATCGAAAAAGCCACAGAAAAAACTAACCAACTAAAGCTAGTCAATAATAAATCGCAGGACGACTCAGGGAACTATACACGTACTGAGAACTGTGACGGTAGTTCGACCAGCTATGCCAGCTCGAATGATCTAACCAATATCGATACAAATGGCAGTTTTCTGAAAACAAACGATGATCAGAAATCGGTTTCATGCAGCAGTATCGAGTTTACCGATGATGCTCCACCCGAGTTTGTGTGCATTAGATTGTGTTGTCTCCTTAAAGAACAGCTAGTAAAGTGTATCAACGAGATCCGCCGGAAATACTTCGTGGATAATTTGAATTTAAGTGAAATTATAGAGAGTGATATTAATGAGGACTTAGATATTACAGCAGATTCCATTAACTTGGCTATCGACGAAAGCAGTCCTCAAATAAAACCAAACGATGTGAATTATTTTAGTTCCCCTGAGACACCAAATGTGGAAGATCTTATAGAGACAGTTGTTTCGACACCCAATGTGCCTTCTGAATGTTTTCAAGTACTGGATGTCGCTCCGAAAACCCATAAATACGAACTTACTATTTTGCAACCTAACAATTCACAACAGTACTACAGAGCTGTGCAGAGAGAGCACAGAATGTTGCGCTCTTCACTCCCTCCTGGTGTATGGGTTAGGTTGGTTTTTTTGTTTTCGTCCGTCTTATGATTGTTTACTTATGATTGTCTGTTTTCAGAGTTTTCGAAGACCGCATGGATCTTGTGAGCGTAATGATTGCTGGGCCCAAAAACACACCATACGAAGATGGGATGTTTTTCTTTGATATTCAACTTGGCCGTGATTATCCAAAAAGTCCCCCTTCTTGTCATTACATTAGTTACTGTTCTGATCGATTGAATCCTAATTTGTACGAAGATGGAAAGGTGTGTGTGTCGCTACTGGGTACTTGGTCCGGACGTGATACAGAAGTTTGGGGAGCCAATAGCACACTATTGCAGGTTATTGTTTCAATTCAGGGATTGATTTTGGTGGCAGAGCCTTACTTCAATGAGGCTGGCTACGAGAAACAACGGGGTGAGTTTTCGATTCTTACGAATTCTTATTTTAGTGTTTGTCTTTGGTTCTCACATTAAATAATTTTTCTATCTCCCCTCCCCGTCCCAATTTCAGGTACACAACAAGGTACGGAAAACTCACGCATGTATAACGAGATGGCCATAATTAAGATGGTTCAAGCCACCACAAAACTACTGTCCAATCCGCCTCCAATATTTCGTGAACAAATCTTAGAACATTTCAAAACAAACGGCCCTGCAATGTACAACCGGATCAAAGGTTGGATGGAATTGTCACAAAGTCAAAATGCTATGACTACTCCTGGGTCCGAAAATCCTCCTCCTCTTGTAGCAGTAGAAAATGATATCGCTCCTCCTGATTTTCCACTTGTGCCTGCAAGTCGTGGCTTCTGTTTGACAGTGTCAGGTTTGTTGGAGTCGTTTAACAAAAAAATCGAATCTCTTGATACACCTTCAACTGTGGATGCAGTCGGGCAACCCTAACCTCTACTGCTTGCCAACAAGCGAAACCTTTCCTTCCTAGTTAATTTTACATAAATATATTTACATAAATCTTGCAAACGAAAACGTGATCTCAATTGTTTTCAAATTCGATTAATAGTATTGTTTCTTTCAAATAAAAGAAAACCAAACGGTTATATATGTTTCCATCGTTTTTAGTTACAAGAAACTCTTTGTTCTAATAATTTTTGCACTAATGATTGTTTTCTTTTTTGTTATGAGATTAAATTATTATTTATATTACAACTGTCGGTTATTGTTTGAAGGCAAATTGTTATTAATTATTATTTATTTCCTTTTTAATTAAACTCATTCAGTTTTTAGTGTTTTTTTTTTTTTTTATTTTCTGTATTAGTATAGTAGTTGAACGGAATCACGTTGAATGTAATAAAATGAAACGCTAAGCGTAAATCCACTATAGGCTTTGTGCTAAAGCTACATAATTATTAAATAAAAAAGAATTGTGTCCTTATGAACTAAAATAAAAGAAGGCAATGCAGCAAAACGTAGCACTTATACGCCTATTTTCACCAAAAATAAAACCTAAAGTAATTATAAGAAAGCATAACATAAGAAAGCATTAACATTAATTATATTTGCTAAACCTAATAGCAGTTCAAGAAATAAATTGTTGATGATTATGATGGAGTTTTGGTCCATTTTCTTTCTTTCTCACCAACTTTATTTATTAGTTGTATTAATAATTAAAATCAAAAAGATTTGAAGAGAGTCAACGAAAAGCTTTATCATTGTAATTTGAAAATAAATAATTATTCAAATGTGTTAACTAAACTCAATTAAATTAAATTAATTACATATTTAAAACGCTAATTAAATTAAAAAAAAAAAAAAACACTGCTCTTTAAATACTATTTACTATTCAAATAAAAACGTTATGTTAATCATCAAAATAATGCTTTTGATAGCAACAGCTCAAGCAATACTTCCTCGATTTTATTTTGTTTTAGATATATCTTTGTTTCAAATAAAAATGCGAAATTAGCGATATTGAAAAATTTAAAACGTGTTTGAATTTAATCCTGTTTTTTTTTGGTTTAGCCCAAAAAAGCTGTTGAACAAATCCACTGGCGCATACCAAGCCTCTTTATTCAAAATTCATATAGGTATTTTAAGAACGGACAACTGTATCTTTTTCCTTTGATTTAAGAAGATAATCGGCCCTATCGAGGTAACCGTCGGAGCGGAGTTTTCTCCGCAACTCATCTTTTTTCGGAAATTCAATTTTGCTTCGAAGTAGTTGTCGTCGTAAGAAATTTTTCACAAATGCGGCAATGCATTGCATTCCCAAAGCTAAAATCTCCGCAACAAGATCGTCCGATCGGAAAACTATCACGAAGATCCGACGGTTACGGTTACCTCGATAGAGCCAAATTTTTTTTTTTAATTGCATAAAGTTTTCTACGCTGTGGAATGGAATTTATACCAAAGCAAATCGCCGAATTCGTGAAAAGTAAAGTGTAATAGTCCACCGTTTTTTCTACAAGGACGTTAGGCAGAAATCTTAGTATTTCTACCTCTAAATATCCTTATAGACCAATTCTTTGACTTTGTGATGTATTTGACCAGATGCCAATATTATATTGGACTCTATCACAAGGCTCGTCGTTACAATTTCGGACTGCAAATGCCAAAGAGGAAGCATCATAGACGCTCTTAAGTGAATATTTTGTTTTTGAAATTTGTCACTGCTGTTCACAAAATTATTAACAAGTTCTAAATTTTTGTTACAAAACATTCATTACGGAATAATGTTTTTAGTCCTTTATAGGTTTCTTTGTTGAAGCCCTAGGGTCTCCCTGGGGCGTTTTGAGAAACCTGAAGTTGCCCTGAATGTCAAATTGAAGGTTTTTCGAGCCCTAGGGTTGACATAGGTTTTCCCTCAACTTAGCCCACGTTTTTGCTGTGGCGAATTGAGGGCTGTCAAATGGCATGTATTTTTTTTTTGAATGACAGGGATGTGTGGTGATTTGTGGCTTAGCGTTTTTTTAGGACTGGAAAACCGAGGTTTTTTTGAAACTCATAGGGTTGTCAAGAAAACCTGGGTCAACCCTGAGAAAAGTTCAACGAACGGACCTTATATTTGTACATTTGAAGCCCCAAATTGTTAAAAAGGGCTTTGTGATAGCGTTGATTGATTCCTTTATTCTTTTTTTCTGTTTACTAAAAAGTATTTATTGGCATTAGAAATATGAAGTAAGGATTTGATCATTCAGGCCTAAAGACTTTATTTGAAACTGATAGGATTTGTGGAATATTTGACTTGCCTCAAACCACAATCAGGGATGTCATCAGACTGTTTCAGAATAAAGGTGATTACGATAGGTTAAATGTCAAAGTAGTCATCCAGGTAGCGCTCTTTTGCCAAACCATGCGGCCCTATGGAGGTAACTGTCGGAGTGGAGTTCTCTCCGATTTCCTACGATTCGGAGACATTTTGCTTCTTGGTAGTTCTTCGATCGGCCGATCGAAAGGTCTGAAAGGTTTGAAAGGTCCAGATGGCCATCAACATTATCATTTAATAATCTTTCCAAACACAAGAATTCCTTTTATTAGAGGTCATCCTTCAGAATGAAAGCCTCCAATTGGATTCAAGGTTCTTTTTTTTTACTGTCAAGAGTGCTTAGTCACCACCTTTGTAGATGTATTTGAGTGTAAATTTTGTGACCGAATAGCACTTTTTGTTGTCATCCTATATCCTTAATTTGAACAGCCTGTGGTATAACGAAGCAATGCTTAAAGTTTCAGAATTGTTTAGTTGGGTCACGTGCAGCACACCCAAATTAAGAAAACTTAAACTGAAGTTGAAGTACATTCCTTTTCCTCCTGTTGTGAGGTTACCATTTTATTCATACAGAAGGTTAAGAATGAAGTTCTAGAAGTGCAACAGGAGCCCAAATACGTATGTAACTCTTTTCTACTTTCAAATCACTCTAAAGTTATGTTTGATTTAATTTTTAAATTTAAATGAGGACGAAAGTGAATCAAATTGGAAATCTTCCAACTGCTTTGAACAAAAACTTCCGAGTTTTTGTGAACGAGGAATTTCAAGCATTCGAACTCTGTTAATATAGAAACGAGTTGCATATACATACATAGTCGGCCCTATTGTGGTAACCGTCGGAGCGGAGTTTTCTCCGCAACGCATCTTTCTTCGGAGATTCAATTTTGCTTCGAAGTAGTAGAAATTTTTCACAAATGCGGCAATGCATTGCATTCCGAAAACTAAAATCTCCGCAACAAAAACTTATCGGAGAACGTCGGATCGTCCGATCGGAGAACTACCACGAAGCAAAATGTCTCCGATCGGAGAGAATTCCGCTCCAACGGTTACCACGATAGGGCCGACAGTTCCCCAGAGGTAGAATTCAATTGGAATATTTGTTTGGTATCTAGTGGAACCACCACGCTCAGCTAGTTTATAAAAAAAAACGAAAAAAAATGAGGCAACAGTAGTATCGTTCCAATAGGGAAAGGAGTCAAAAAGAAAATGATGATTTAATTTTTTATGATTCAATTCTCTTATTTAGTTATTTAAACCCATTCTCTTATTGTATTTGAAAATCAGCAACAAATGGCAAGGATTCTTACTTCCAAAATCTAATTTTGAACACAGCGCAGCTCAGAGTAGGAGTAATACAGAGTCAACTACTACCCCCAAGCATAAAATATACTCTCAATTTTTTTATTTTGAAAAAATTCATTTAGCGGCTGCACTTTAGGTCCCTATTATGAGTAGCGAATCGAATGTTCGATTGGAAGCGAATGTTTTTGCGAGCTTCTTTTATAGCGGTATTATAGGTTGTAGAAACAAAAACTTTGTAGAAAACTTTTATTTTTTACGTTTAAGGTATGTCAGATAAGAGAATGGACGAAGTTTAATGATAAAAATCCAATAAATGAGTTTCTCTAAAACATTCGCTTCCCGTCGAACGTTCGATTCGCTACTCATAATACCTTACCTTAATCTACTTCAGCAGCGCTATACTTCCTACTTCTGTACTAAAGTAGTCACTGTGACTTTCCTTGAACTACAGTATGAGGTAAAAACAACTTAAATTTTCTTCTATGGTGTTTTTTATTGAAGAAAGTATATTTTGTTGGATAATTACTTTTAATGCAAATCATCATAACTTATGCTTGCTTAAACTTTGTTCGGGGAATAATTAGGGATTTTATCTAGAAACACAATTTTGCTCCAGAAAGTCTCCTCTTTTCCTTAAACTTATATTTTTTGAATGCTGATAATTTTCGAAAAATATTTTTAGTGAAAAATGTTACGAGCCGTTGGAATTTTAAATCCTCTTGCTGCTTCCATACGAGTAAACGGGTTGGAAAGTTTCATTATCATCGTCGCACTCTTCGGAACCATCACTCTCGAATGTATTATCAGGGATATCATACAAACGAATCATTTGCTTGTTGGGATCCTTCATGATCAAGTACTTGCCATCTTTTTGCTTCATCACGATGTCAATGATGCAACGCAAAATACCCCAAGCATTATCCATGCTCAAGTTGATCTGGGTAGCGAATTCGTGTGGTTTGAATTGTTGTGTACCCAAAATTACATGACGAGAGGGGTCACGAATGTGGGCACGTGACACATAACCGAATTTCAGCTGATCTGAACCAGAGAGTACAGCTTGAACGGTCCATTTGGCGAGTTTGCAAGCGTTGTTGCGCAATTCATTGGCCAAGACAGCACCTCGTTGCGTGTCAAGTTTCTGGCGCCATTCGACACCATTGGCGAGCTTGGAGTCCCACTCATTAAGAGCCTTGATCGTGAGGAATTGAGCTTCATTGTTGGGTGTTTGCAAAACAGCATCGTGTTCACAACGGGCAACGAGAACCTTAAAAATAAAACAAACAGTCAACACAGAGGACTACATAAATGGAAAATGAATTACAATTCCACCGCCTAGGTCCCATTTCCTATACCGATATCCCACACTAGCAATTTCAACATCCTCGTCTTCTCCGATGAATGGATTAGGTTCCTCGAACTTGAACTTGGGCTCCTTCTCACCGGTCTTCAAAACCTGCTGGCTAAAGTTGTGGTTAATGAACGTGGCCTCTATAGCCAGATTTCTTGGAGAGTTGGGGGAAGCATCGTCATCGGTTGGAGGCTCTACAGATGTTTCATTTACAGTTAACAAGTCAAACTCTGTGTTGTCGCGCTTGTCCATGAAAATCTTGTCGCCAAACTTCTCTACAACAATGTCCCAGGAATAGTTTGAGCGAGTGCAGCACATAATTGTAGCCATTATTGCATCAGTGGCAAACACGTTACCAACTGTCTTTGAAAGACGTCGGATAATTGGGTCATCAGTGGTTGTCACTGTGTGCACGATACGATCGATCTTTTGCAGCGGCCGTTCGTTCTTAACATTCACACGATCGTAGCTCTTGTCATAGTACTCCAAGGTTCCACAAGTTACAATATCCTCACCTTCCTTGATGTTTGGCAACGACAGTTTAATGAGACGGGGGAAGTCCATCGACTCCACTGTCTGCCAATCAGCACGTACTGCCACAGAAGCATCGCGTATTTTTGGTGGTGCATTACGCATGCCGAACTTCTTGCCCATTCCACGACGATTATCGCGCGATTTGACATTCTTACCAAGAGTAGTCATGCCAGACTGTATTCCTCCGCGGGCATTGCGACCTCTGTGCATGAATCTGCATTGAGATAATTTTTTTAAAGAATAATTCAAAACTAACTATTGCATAAAAAATATACCTCGAATTCCTTAAGTTGCCACGGAAACGACCACGTTGGTGAGGTGGTTTTTGTACTCTTGCGGTATCCACTAGATGGAAAGTGGTTTCATCTTCTTCGTGGAAGTACGCATATTGGCTACCAGTTCCGAAGCTTGATTGATATTTGTCTGGAAGGAGAAAACAAAAGCTCATTAGCACATAGTTTTCCTATTTTTTTGAATTGCAAGTGCCAAGGAAGAATTTGTTTACAAATTTTCACTGACAGCTAAAACAGGGAAATTTGTTTGGAACAAAAAAAAATAAAAAATTGCCAAGATGGCCTCTCCCGATGAAAACCGCACACACGACGCATCGTTCGATATAACCTCAAAAAATTGTACAATGCGAATTTGTGACTGGCAATCCATTCTTGATAAATATTTTCTACTCACTTTGATATTTCTTATCATTTGCCGAGGAGCCAGTCCAATCGCAGATTTTGCCCAGACGATCACCTTTACTAAAAGGCTGGTAAGGCATATCCTTAAATGTTTCGGGCAACTCGCATGGTCCCCACCCGTTTTCGTTGAATTGAAGTACAGGCTTCTCGAAAATCGGGAACTTTGTCTCCGTAGATATAGGTTCACCCATTGCTGCAATTGATTTGGGATATTTTAGAATGTTTTAAGTATTAATTTATTAATTAAATTACTTTTAAAATACTTTCCGATTAAGTTGACGTGACAATTCAGAAAGTTGATGGGGGAAAAAGAATGACAGTTCGCGGTACTGCCATATTAAATGTTTTCTAAATGTCAATGGCATTCGTTGTTTCCTCAACTCATAAACAGGTGGCAGGTAAAAGAAGGCGAAATTAATACAGGGTGAGTTTTAATTTAGCTTCATGGCGACGGCGACGTTTTGTGCAAGATTGTTATGGGGTTGAGTTTGTGGGCAAAGAGGTAAGCGAGGGTAGTTAAAGAAGTGTTTCCCAAAATCAAATTAACAAGCACTGTAGAAAGTCAATACGAATAAAAGAACTCCCAAGCCAAAGTTTTTCAGCAGTCGCAGCAGTGGCAATTATTGCTGTTATTAAAATTAAGTAAGACGAAGTTCAGATTGGTCGATTTGTAGAATTTCATGCGAATAATGCCGGACTTACATGCATCTGCAACTGCTGAAGTGCAGAAAAGTAAAGCGAGACGGATGAAGACTATAAAGCACAAAAGTAAAAAAGAGAGACGAATAGGACTATGGCTGCGGATGAAAAATTATGGGTGCAGATGAACATGTTCCTCTGCACCCATAATTTTTTATCTGCAGCCATAACTAAGGAAGTGCAGATGGTGCGTGCCCTCTCTATCAGACAAGTATAAATTTTACATCTTGTGTCTTTTTCCGATTTTCATCTGCACTTGCAGATGCATGTAAATCCACCATTATGGGTGCAGATGAACATGTTCATTCATGTCCATTCCCTCACAAGGCACGGTTGCATGGTTTAATCCTTTGTGTTGCTGAAATCTATTGATAGTGAAGTTCACAAACAGCCCAGCCCATTTCTCACAACCAGCAATGGAGGGGACCTACATTATGTTTTCCGATTTCAAGGTTTTCCGGTTATCAAGGCAATGAAATTACTATCGGAAGAATTTCCTTCATAATTTCCCGCGAAAGGTGATCTGCATGGAAAAACATTTTCTGTTCTCTGCAGAGATTCGAACTTCTTTAGAACCCTTTCAGACAAGTTTACCATTACTTTCCCGAGAGTGAGTGAAGTGAGTTACTTTCAACCCAAAACCGATTTAGCTAAAGGAATTCAGTGAGTGAGTTAGTGCAATTGGCTGTCATATTACTCACTTAGTATTTCAGCAGTGACTCTACCCACTCACTCACTGGAAAGTGAAATTAGCTAAATCTCGGGACAGGGGGAAGAAATATATTCTGTGTTTCTAGATTAAATTTTCAAATCGGTTCAGTGGTTTTTGAATTGCCGTTCCTGTAGGAATAACGAAATGAAATATAGTCGATGTTACTCGGGAATAATGAAGAACTCCATCGGTCAAGTAGTTTTTAAGTTTTGTTTACGGCGTCCCCATTAGCGTTTCCGAGGGAATATTGCAATGAAGTACAGCTCATGTCATTCATCAGCCTCTGTGTTCCAAATTTCATTCCATCAAACCGGCTCTTTATATTCTTATAAATAAAAAAAAATAGGGTGACGCAACAGAGCGAGGAGCCCTTGGGCCTATCGCATTTCTCACAACCATGCCTTGTGAGGAAATGGAGGGGACCTACAATTTTCTGCCTTCATGGCAATGAATACTAACGGAGGACTTGCCAATTCCTCGCGAAAGGCGATACCCATGGAAAAAACATTTTTGCCTCTGTTGGGATTCGAACTCGAACCTCTGGATTAATAGGCGGACATGCTATCCATCACACCACGGGTACCACCTTTATATTCTTATCCCATTTAAAACAAACGTGACACCTAAGGTATCTCGCAATTCCAAATTAATTTGACGAAAATATAAGACAAATTTTATTTTGAGAGAATCTCAACGGTAGTGTAGAAATAGAAAACCTTGAAACATCGTACCCATCACTGGCACTTGTTCAAAATCTGGTTAAATTTTTCTATCCTCATCTTTATCCAAACAAGCAGTTAGTGTCTGAAAACAACAAAAACCACTACCTACAATTATAGGTTTGTTCGTTGAAGCCCTAGGGTCGCCATGGGGTCGCCACAAAGCATTTTTTGAGAAACCTAAATTCGCACTGAATGACAAATTGAGTGTTTTTTGAGCCATAGGTTTGCCACAGGTTTTCCCCAAACTCGCCCTAGCTTTTTGCTGTGGCGATTTGAGGGCTGTCAAATGGCATGTGTTTTTATTTAAATGACAGGGATGTGTGGCGATTTGTGGTTTAGCGTTTTTTGAGGACTGGAAAACCCAGGTTTTTTCGACAACTCATGGGGTTGTCAAGAAAACCTGGGTCAACCCTGGGGAAAGTTCAACGAACAGACCTTATATCGAAGAAACTCAACATGCCTTATCGGATTTCAAATAGATTTTCTTATCCTTATCTTTATGTTATCCTGCTTCATATCGAATTCAAAAATACTTCTAAAAACTTACCTTGTACTTGCATCTATGTATCTTTTCATTTCTGCTGCTAACTACACCACACAAGTAATGTTTTGATGCGACAACTCACTGAGAAAAAAAAAAAAAATAAAAAAAAAATTAAGTTCTCTCCTGTTGCGTTTATACTTAGGTACACGATTTGAAAAGCCATACAAAACAACAGAAGGAATAGAAAACTTTTGTGAAAGATCCTTGCAGAAAATACAAAATAAGAAATCGATTAGCGTTGTTGCAATAAATCTTTTCGTATGACTTGCTCTTGTTTTTATCATTCTTATAAAGTTTCTCCAAAGTGGTTCTGGAAGAAATGTTTATCTCCACGCAAAACAAAACAAAATAACTTTTGACATTTTACAAAGTTTGTATGAGGATGAAAATTATAGGAAGAAAACCAAGCCAAAGTCGATATGCAAGCAAGCACGGCTTGAGGAGAGACTTTAATTCCAATGCTCACATGTGATAAGACTTAAATCGATAAATTATACTCCACAGAGTCTGTTTACGAGATAAAGGTAATTCCACAAAAGCATCATTATTACTTTTGCTTAAGCAAACATAATTTATCAAACAATAAATCATAGGAAACTTTAAACTTAAATAAATAGACAGTGCCATGCCGTGCGCTGATAAATCTTCTTATAACGTTTATCGAGTACCGAATAAGTGAAGAGCTTAGAGCTATTCAACTAAGTTTTGTAGTTGTTATATAGAAGAGCACATAAAATTTCTCGATAGATTAACACAGTGTATGTTCGAAGCGTCCGCACTTGCTCTTGATGTCTGCTAAATAAAATATCTAAAAGCTTAGATGAATATCCAACTTTTGTTGGAAGAATTGTTAGTTTTTCAGTCTTTTAGTCTTGAGCATTACATTAATGTCCACTACCGTAGTGGAAAGTCTTAAGTTTTCTTACCTACTTATTTTTCCATTTAATAAACAAAAGACGAAAAACGAAGGGCTAGTTGAGACTTTAATGAAAATTTATACATGTAGAGACGGTCGACTAGCTGTCTTTGGTCTATTCAGAAAAAGCTTTACCGCCGCCTTCAAACAAACGTATACATTTCATTTTCATTTCTCTCAATCATGTTTTGTGCGGTTCTGGAGGGGACCTACAATTTTACAACGGCCAATCAAGAAAGCGCTTTTCATGGCAATGAGTTTACTATCGTAGGACCTGCGAATTACTTGTGAAAGGCGATATCTGAGCAAAAACAATTTTGTTTTCTGTTTGGATTCGAACCTTGAACTTCCCGCTTAACAGGTAGAAAGACTAACCATTACGGAACGGGAACCGCACAAACGAAGAAAAAACATTAATTTTATGCATCGATATTCAGGCGTAAGTTGGATGAGATTAGATTTATAATGACTTTATTTAAAAGTTAGATGATTGTTGATATGTATAAAGGAGCGGTGGTAAAGCTTACAGATGTCCAGCTGAAGGCACCGAAGCATTCCCAGTGCAGTCGTGGCGTGATGGTCAGAATGTCTGCTATCAACCCAGATGTGTTCGAATCCCCACAGATGCAAAAAGGATGCAAAGGAATTGACAAGTCCTCCGTTAATAAATTCACTGCCATGAAAAGCGCTTCCTCGAGTAGTCATTCGGAACCAGCAGATAATTGTAGGTCATCTCCATTCCCTCAAAAAGCATGGCTGTGAGGGAAGCGCTAGGCTCTGGGGTTCCTCGCTCTATTGCGCCACCCTATTCGTTTATTTATTTATATTTTTTTTTGTAGGAGTACCTTGAGTCCTATACTCTTCCTAACTCGTACAAAACTTGATTACCTGCTGGAAAATAAAGTACAGAACACCAAAGTACATCAACTATTCTTTGCTGAAGATTGAGCCATCATATAAGTGAGAATACTTCATCCCTGATAGAGACACCGCATTAATAAGAAAAAACTGAGTACTTACTGTTCCCATTGTCTGATCCAGGCATGCATATGCAGTGCTGGTTTTAACACTACCAGCGCCCTGGGCGAGATTTCTACGGCGCGGCGCGACGCCCTCCAACTGCAATTCAAACCCATACAAAAAAAGAAAAAGCATAATAGTGAAATATCCATTTATTAGAAGAAATAATTATTTATTATAAAAAATAACCATTTATTAGAAAAAAACTAATAAAATTTTTATTTTTCTGGCCTTTTTATTAGCGAACTCTTTTATAAGGTTATCGAAGTCGATGTTTTCAGCAATTTCGTTTTCAATTGACAAAGTTGCTAAGTTTATCAATCTATATTGAGATATTGTTGATCGAAAAAAAGTTTGAAGCTGATAAAGCTTCAATTTTGAAAAACTTCGCTCCCCACTAGCAACCGTTACAGGTATATAGTCAATAAGATTTGCAATGCTATTCATACATTTGGATACAGTTCTTGTAAGTTGCGATCTTTGATGAAATTTAAAACAAAAATGGGAGTAACCACATTTTGATCAGGCAAATAGGATATCAGACTTACAAGTTCATCACACAACATACAACCATCTATGTCTGATTTAGAGTCTACAGTTAGTTTTGATTGGATTCCGAGTACTCATTTAACTGTTCGAACCTTTCATTGACTGAAATTAATTTAGTATCCAAAAGACAGTTGAAAAATGTTACCTCAAATTTTTTTTCTGGAGAAGTTATAGGGTCATCGCGTGCAATTTCACCAGCTTGACGCTTAACACGTCGAATTCTTGTTGTAGCTTGAAACACAGGTTCAATTTCTAGTTCTTCGGCCAACTCCTTCGCAGTGAAAATAGCACTTTTAAAGCCTGTATTTCTGTAGTCTTCCAAGAAATTGTATTATTTTTTCAACATTTACCAAGATCCATGTCACCATGTCTCTTGACTTACAATATTTATTTGAAATCTAAATTAAAAGTATGTCATACCAAACAACCAATGAAACTATAAAGCTGAAATCTTTTAGCTGTTCGGCTAGAGTAGCAGCCTAATGAGACACATGAACATTAGTTTTCCTAGTTTCAATAGCCAAAGTAATTAAATCATCATGGAATGGATAGCACTAATTTGATAACGGACTACTTTAACACTGCTTACTCTCGCTTCCCAACGTTTGTCACTGAGCTTTTTTTTTATAGTATATAGTCCCAAGTGATCGGTTAGAACTTTCCATCGATGAACAGAAGCTGAAAACAATGTGAACAACCTCTGAAGTACCCCAAACAAAGTGACTGATACTACGGATGACTTAGCGGCATCGCATATTACTAGATTGTAGCTATGACAGCCACACAGTACATAAACAGCCAAGGGGTTTATGTCGAGAATTCTCCTTTGAACCCCAATGTTTTTCCTTTCATATTCGCCCCGTTGTCATAACCCTGACCCCTACAATCGTTCAATTCCAGTCAGTATTTATTTAAAATATTAATAACAACTTCAGTCAGTCTTTCACCAGTTGACTCATTGACAGGTATAAATTCAAAGAAATGCTCTTTTACTGAAATTTTTTTATTATCATCTGATAAATTATTAACAAATCGTAATGTCAGCGAAAGTTGTTCTACATGACTAATGTCTGGAGTACAGTCAGCTATAAAAGAATAATATTTTGATTTCTTTGCGTGTGATATGATTACTGACTTCACTTTCTCGCCCATCAGCTCTATTAATTAATTTTGAATGTCTTTTCCACAGTAGTGGTCTGAAACATCACCCTTCATAGATAATCTCAAGTGTTCCTGCATGACTAGATCAAAGGGAATTTACTACTAAGTAAACCTCGAACTATAAACATGAGCCCTGCGGCGCCCCTTTTGTCTGGCGCCCTGGGCTATCTCCCAACCTCGCCCTACCCTAAAACCGGTACTGTGCATATGTACTTCTCAGCTGTGAAAAGTATCTGGGACCAATGACCAATAAATGACCAATAGTGAGGCAACTTAAGATTACACATCTATAACCGAGTTAGCGTAGTATATGAAATAGTGTATGAAATGTCGAGAAAACTCCTACATCTTCTGTGATAGAAAAATGAACAATAAAGGGAAGACACTACATTGCGGCTGTGCGTCCAGCACTCATATCACAATGTTGAATAATGTACTAAAAGTATGACATAGTAAGTTGACAGCTACAGAAATGAAGAGGCTCCGTATATCATCTCAAAAAAATACCATCTTGGAAAAAATAGAGCATGACCGAGTCAGTTGGTATTGCTTTGTTCAAAGGAGAGATCCTGAGAATCCAGACCTCCTTTACACAGAAACGAACAAATAACCGCATTTGCATCGACATTATCATAAGCCCATCAGGTTTAATAGTCCGGTCAAATTAACTTCAAAAATAGGGGTAAGGTTACATTAAATTAAATGCAAACATCGGTTTTATGAGTAAGTTTTACCATAAAAATAGAAAGGCAAAAATTATTTACCAAGCAATTATCTATAAAAATTGTAAATACACTTTTTTCCTAAGTATCACCATTTCGGAGATATAGGTTTGCAAAAAGTTGAAAAAGTTGTGTTACTCCTAATATGTATGTCAATTACCGTTATATGCGGTACAGAGCGATAACATAAGTGAAAATAATAGTTTTCGTGGAGTATACATACATATAACTGTAAGAATATAAGCTCGAAAACAACCCAGTCCCTCATTTTATATGACCTATTTTTATGGTAAAACTTACCGTTTAGCTGGAAAACTCATAAAACCGATGTTTGCAACATTTGACCTTGAATAAATTTTTTTCCAAGCGGCGGATTGAGGGGGATTTTTGAAAAATTGTAAGTAATAGGGTTCCCAACATTCATGCCAATTTTCAGCAAGGTGCAAATTAATGTAACCTTGAATGTCTATTTTGACCGGACTATAAGTTTGCTGTGGATTATATGGCTTGGGACAAGGAAGGCGTTCTTTCAGTGACGAAAAAATGTATGATCGTTTAATACACGCAGAAAGCTGTAAATTTTTTTTAATACCTAATTAATAAAAACAAAAAAAAAAAAAAAAAACATCAACAACCCTCAATATACCTACACCTACAAATTTACATAAAATCATCTATGTGGGACCAATTAGTGCCTTCTTTTCGATTCCATTACATTATAATTCCAAGAAAAGCTCAAAACAATAAAAGCAATCAAAAAATTATTGTCAAACTTCAATCAAACAAAACATTCTCATTCCAAAATAAACACCGAAACTAAGCAAATTCATTTACGTTGTTATACCCATGCCCAAATGATACGGAGCTATCATCAATGCAAAAATAGCAATCGTTAATTATTACTGTTAACGTAAACGCTGCCCAAGTTCACAGCAATTATTTTGATAATTCTAAGCTCGTACACACAATCATAAGAACAAACAATGATGCGCCAAGCGTTCGCTCAAAATTTAAAAACCATTTTTATATAAATTATTCATTCAGTTCCTTCTGGGTTTGTCAATACCTACATACATAACATTTCTGTCTAGGTAATTAACCTACCAAGAGTGTAATTCTTTATGTTTGCCATATGAATTCTTTGTACTATTCCCAGTTCAAGAGCTATCACCATGGCATTTGGTTCCAGTTCTATTTCAAACGTTCGCGGTTACACGTCACAATTGTTGTTCAGTCGATTATAGTGAAAGAAATGTCGGCACTTATTAGAGAAAAAATCACATGCAAGTTGGTTGTGTTATCAGTGTTTCTGGTGATTTATACACAAGTCGCTAACGCAGACGATGTAAGGATTAAAATTTGAATTTAACTACCTATCAAAATTTGCCTCCAAAGAATAAAGTCTTCGTTTTTTGTAGGCGACAGTCAGTAAGAAGTTGGAAGTGAAAATCTACTACGAGGCATTATGCCCAGACAGCATAAGATTCATTAGGGACCAATTCCTTCCATCGATGTCTCAGAATGGACGCCTAAATTTTACTGATGTTAAGCTTGTGCCTTATGGGCATGTTGTGGTGTGTGAATTGTTACTCATGATATTTGTTGCTAGGCTTTACATTGTTTTTCTTTTGATTTTAGTTTTATAACGATACAATAACTAAGCAAAAAGTTCTAAGATGTCAACATGGGCGAAATGAATGTGAACTGAACGCTCAGCAAGCTTGTATTATTGAGAACAATTCCGAACGCGAGACTTTTGATATGATCACTTGTATGATGAGTGGATACAACCAAAAGATTGATAAGGTCAGCAAACATTTGAATATTTTTAATTTTCGTTCATCTTTTGTTTTTGGTGTTTTTTCTATTCTTTTTGGGGAATCAGTGTGCTTCACAATTTGGAATCAACGTAGACGCTGCCAAGAGATGCAAACAGACAAGATCATTGGCGGATATTTTGGAAAAACACGGCCAAGATACTTACTCACTGAATCCATCATTCGTGCCAGCTATTACCATTGATGGGGTAAGTTTGTTAGCAAAAAGAGCATAATAGGTGTGTTCGTTGAAGCCCGTTTCCCGTTCGGGTCGCCCTGATGGGGTCGCCACAAAGCGTTTTTTGAGAAACCTAAAGTCGCCCTGAATGTCAGACTAAGTGTTTTTTGAGCCCTAGGGTTGACTTAGGTTTTCCCTCAACTCGCTATAGGTTTTTGCTGTGGCGAGTTGAGGGCTGTCAAATGGCATGTATTTTTTTTTAAATGACAGGGAAGTGTGGTGATTTGCGGTTTAGCGTTTTTTGAGGATTGGAAAACCCAGGTTTTCTTGACTACTTATTGGGATATCAAGAAAACCTGGGTCAACCCTGGGGAAAGTTCAACGAAGGAACTTAATATCAAGTTACTTACTGATATTTTGAAAAATGAAAATGGAGGGTCGAAAAAACTGATTTTTTTTAAAAAAGAATTTAAATATTTAAGTAAAACATCTGCAGAAGTCGATTTGATGAACAGTTTCCGAGTTACAGCTGCTTAAAGTTGGCGCCTTTCGTTCCAGTGGGGCCTTATTGCAAATAACTTTCATTCTGCTGCACAGCTCAAAGCAGCATCTAAACACCAAAGTATTTTACGTCGTTTTTATTCTCTACCAACGGACGTTTTAAATTTCTGAATTTTGTCGAAATCATGGATTAAACTTCTGACTTATTTCTGTTCGCTACTTGATCATGAATTGTCTGAAGCAGACTACTGAAAGAATCAGCAAGTCTACCGCTAATTTTAAAAGCAAGAGCTTTGATTGAAGTTGTTTTTAGACTATTCTTGCTGAACTAAATCATGTCTCACTTTGACGTCGAACTGTGTAGCCCGTACGACATTATTGCTGTCCATTACGATTACTTATACAAATACTTTGGCCCTATTGTCACTGCCCTCTTCGGTCATCTAGACAGAAATTCTTGGTGAGCTTAAGCTGCATTTTAACATTAAGCAGGCTTGTAAATATGACCATATCCTCGGAAGCTGATTGTATAGTCAGGTTGGGCTTCCCATTGAACCTGGTAAAACCACGGCTATCGTCCCATGTAGAATTTCAATGTTTTCTAGCTCAATTTCCAATTCACGAAAGTGGAAATTTTACCATTGAGGAACATACGAGATGTGTCCAGAAAAAATGGTCTATGGAAGCAGCTAACTTTAGATGTGTTTTTATGAGCTCAACGATTTTCAACAAAGTAAGCGGTGAATGAAAGTTGCTCAGGAAGAATGAAATGAACGACGGCTCACGTATCGTGTACGTGAGCCGTATGTATGTACATATACAGATATTGCTCCTTCCATTACATGAAATGAGAGCTGTTGAATTTAAAAAGAAGAACATCATTTTCTCAAAAGGAATTTCTTTTGAAGAAATAATATTTCTTTTTAAATAAAGTTCATTGCTTCAAAGCATGTTACTCTGCAGAATATTTTGTACAATGTAATAATGAAAATCATCAATGAAATTTTATTCATCAATAAAGTTTAGCCTACACTACTTATAATAATCATTTTATTTGAATAATTTACGGCATTGCCTCAAGGCAGAATGAAATTATTCAAAAATTCAACTTCTTCTTTATTAAACTATTGTGTTCAAATACCTTCTTCCCTAAACATCTCTTGAGGCGTTTGAGAGGGTTGAAAAATTAATTCTTCTTAAATTCGAAAGCAAGTGTAAGGAGATTTACTAAAAATTCAATATTTTTTCTATTAAAAATTCAGTTAGGAATAAAATTGGCTTATCAAACTTAAAGTTGCTGAAGTTTATCGCATCCTTAAAGTTATTAGATAACGTGATGAAATTAAATTAGTAATAATAAAAAGAAAAGCACAGTGCACAGATGCCCACCGCATTGTGAACCTAGTTTACCGAAAGTAGCAAACCAAAAAGACTAAAGTGCTAGACAATACGAGATACCATAGGGGTTTTTCTTTTTTAGTTAGGAACAGAAAAGTGAAACGTCAAAAACGTAAGAGTATTTCTTTTTCATTTCAGCAACACCTGAACGCTCAAAATGCTTTTCTTTTTTATTCAGAACACTACGCGAGCGCACTCTACGTGCTCGAAATAAAATGACGGGGCATCTAGAGCAAAATTCTGAGCGCAGCCAACTTCACATAGCTCAGCTCAGAACACGTTCACGCTGTTCGTTCTCAGTTCAGTTCACTGTTAGGAACTAAAAAAGAAAAACCCCTCATATGAGTTTTGGAAATATATGGTAAATATCGCGTTTATATGGCTCATGATTCAAATCTCATAATTGACATATGGGTAAACGCATTAGTTCAAAAAAACTGAGTTCTTGTGTTGCCCGTTTTCTATTCAATTATGCCTATTTCAGGTATTGATTTGAATAGAAATGTCAAGAAATGCTTCCTGAACATTAAAAGCTTAAATATCTGGGATCTTTGGTAAATACTAGGGGGAATAAAGTGACGTTATCTTCATCAGTGACTGGAAAAATACTCCGTAAGTTGAAGAAAAGATAGCTGTCCAACTAAAGCACAAATATGTGCTATCAGAGTAAGTTGACGACAGAGATAAAATGAAGACACTCTATAAAACAGCAGCAGTAAGTAAATTTTTGATAGAATTAGAACGTTACTATCCGTGGAAGTCTTCACGTCAAAAATACTATCACGCTCAAAACAGAGCACGACCCACTCAGCTAGTACTGTCACTTTTGAAGAAGAGATCCAAAGAACCCCATTAAAAGGCAATATCAAACGATGTTCTGACAGAAGATACGAAGAGAAGAAAAGAAGGTACACATACAATTGCGAATACCTTACTTAAAATTTGGCCTTAGACATAGTTTAATCCAAAAACTGGAAGCTTGTCAACGATTGGAAAGCTGTGATCCATTAAAGATCATAGTTCGCTTAGCGCCTGCTTATTCAGAAAAAGGAGAAGTAGTGAAAAATATTTTGCTGCAAAACAATTTTTTGTTTGTTATGAAAACTGTAAGGATTCCGAAAATATTGTTTTATGACTTGAATATGTACATCGAAAAAATTCTGCTAAAAGTGCAATAAATAAATGGGCTGATAAAAAACTCTGAGTTATTATAACGTTAAGGTTATTTGCGGTAAGTGGCTATCCCAATCAATTAAATGTGTTCCGCTCTATGCCTTTAAACGCTTGACAATCAAATTTTTATGGCTTATTAGAGAGTGACAAATCAAGCTGAATTTCTTTGTCGATAGTCATATAGTTTATCACAACCACACTTTAGCTAGCCATACCCAGTTTTTATCAAATAGCAGGGAGTTTTACGAAAATACTGAATGCAAGTCGTTAGCTGTGATGAAATAATAAAAACGCATAAAGAAACTAAAGAACCATTAATTCTAGTTGTGATATAAAACTGTACGCAAGGTTTTTACTCATCAAGTGAACATCTCACAAAACAGTTTGTCTATGAAAGTTTTAACGAATAAATCTTTTTCAACAACTGATTAATTTCTGGTTTTCCTATTTGCAGTAAAAAATTTTTTTTTCAGTTCCAGTCAAAAGAACATAAGTGAACTTTCAGTCGGATTCTACCCAAGAGTCAAAAGTCGCACCTAGTCACTTGTGACCAGCTAAGAACCACATATCAGTTAGAGTATTTAGTGGAAAGTTGTGACTTTACTTTGGCGTTGTAACTTGTGAGGCATCAGAAATATCGGGCAGAATTGGGCTAGTATACTAGTATTAGTTTATCATCAGAAGACATTGATTTCAATAAAAAGAGAAACATAAGCCCCGATTATAAAACTTTATAGGCTTATTTACATATAAAGAATTACTTTGTACATATTCACATGGTGTTATGCTTGAATTGGTGAAGGGCAAAAGCTAAGATTTTCAACACAAAAACATAATTTTTGTGTCTCATGTGAAACAGAAATACTCGATTTCTAGCATATTAAATAAACAAAACGAAGGAAAGCAATGTCAGTAAAGTAGTTTCTAGGTTTCCATTCTAGTGAGAAAATGGGGATGAGAAATAGTCTATGTTACTCGGAGGGAGTTAATCACTCTAACGCTAAAAGAATTTTTGAAATCGGTCCAGTACTTTCTTTTCCCGTTTATGTTACCGATCCCGTGGGAATATGGGGATGAAATAATGTCCTAATTAGTTGAGGATAACACCTTATTGCAATGGTGAAGTTTTAAAATCGATCAAGTGGTTTTTAAATTCCCGTTCACGTTCCTGTGAGAATATTTCAATGAAATATAGTCTCCTTCTAATTGGGGGCAATGAAACACTCTAATGGTGAAAGAATTTTTGGAATCGGTCCAGTGTTTTCCAAGTTCTCGGCTATGTTCTCGTTTCCATTTCCGTTCCCGAGGAAATGGAAGGGAATGTAGCCTTATGTAATTTCTCAAGTTGTAGACCATTTACCCCCTAATTCCATTCAAATCGGCTCAGTAGGAGCCTTTTCAATACAAGCCCTAAGATCTCGTTCTCGTTCCTGTGCAGTGGCGGATTTACAAACTTGCCGATAGTAGGTTATTCAATTTTTGCTGCCCCAACTGACATTTGAAATTCAGAATGCTAGTTTAGTTTGCAATAATATTATTTACATTTACTCTGAAATTGCAACTTTATAATTTGTGTTCCATCGACAGTTTAATTAATAGTTTTATAATTTCTATATTAAATAACTTGTTAACAATCCGGTTATTGATAATAAAATCAATCAACTTTCACATAATCTTTTTGCGAGATTTTAAATTCGCAAAAGCATTGATTACATGGTCTAATGAGATCTTGTCCATTAGTTCTGAATTTATGCACAACAGAGATGAGGCGTTAAGCTTTTCTTGACTTAAGTTAAATATAGATAGTTTTTTATTCTTGTTTTTTATTCTCGTTTTAACATCTGGTGTTTATAGAGCCACGCGAAGTTTTTTATCCAAGTTTGGATAAATGTTCTCCAAATTCCTTTTTCGCAGAAACAAAGATAGACTTTTTAATGATCCACAATCTGGCCTTATCAAAATTCTTTGAAAAGAAATTTGGCATTTAAAGTTTAAGCATTCCTGAACTTAATAATTTTCTAAATCATAGGGATACATTTTTCCAACGAAATGGCTTTTGCCGTCCAGAAAGGTCAATTGTCGACGGCAACAACTCACTCGTTATTGGTAAGAAACGAAAACTTCTCGTTATATTTGTTGTAGGCTTTTCTCGGTTTTTTTTTACTCGGACACGAGTCTGTCTATGAGTACAAGACCTTATCCCTGAAAGTTTCACGCGCAGCCATTGTAATAACTTCTTTAGATATTTCATGAAATCATTTAGATGTCTGACAAGAATGTCTGTTGTGTTTTTCTGATTTTTGTGGTTTATTGCTCCGATATGCTAAATTCCATTTAATTTTCTTCAAAATACTTAAAATGTTGTCGTTCAGCTACGAAGAACTTAAGGACTGATTCGTAAATATCGGTAAAGATGATCAAATCAGCGTCGGAAACCTGAATTTGAATATTTAACAACAACAACCATTACCGTCGTTTCCGGTTTCTCCGAATTCAAAATTTCCCGCCGCTTTTTTTCGTAAAATAATCATCAAAGTTAAAGTCTTAAGAACTTCGTGCCAGAAATTTATCATACTTTAGCACGCCCGCTCTCTCGTTGGCCAACGTGTCAGATTAACTTTCTTCATTTTTGTAGTTTAAAGTAGTGTCCATTTATTTTAAAAATTGGTAAGAGTTACAAATTTTAAATTGTAATTATTATTGAAACTCTATTGGGATTTTTCCAAAATTCATTTTTGCATAAGTACACATATCTTACAGTGCGTTTAGAATTCTTTTATATACAGATTACGGACGTAAGAGTCTTCAGTACAATGTGCATTACACTAAAATTTTTGTCACTCCTTTCTTTCTATATAATAATATTTTTCTTTTACTTCTGTAAGATAAAATAATTGTTGGAGCAGATTTGCCGCCCCTTGAAATCTACCGCCCTAGGCTCCAGCCTACCCAGTCTATTGGTAAATCCAGCACTGTTCCCGTGGCATTATAGGAATGAATAGCATTCTAACGGTCAAAGAATTTTAAAATCGGTTAAGCAGTTTCTAAGTTCCTGTGTACATTCCCATTTATGCTCACGTTTTCGTGAGAATATGGAGATGAGATACACCATATACACATAAATCACTCAGCATACAGACAGACAGTGGAAGTGACTTTTTTGAGTTTAAATAACTCACAATCACAGCCCTCTGAGAACTCACGCTCTGAAAGACCGTTAGTAGATTTGAAGTTTCACGTTTTCTGTCAAAACACTCATCTTCGCCCTTCTGGAATCTAAATAAGAGACAAGAGAGTATACACAACTTTTCGTGTACGCAATAGAAATTCATTCTGGGGTAAACAAAACATCAAGATCTCAATAGCCAACAATGTCAAAACTTTATTACGAACACATTTCGCTACCATCTACCAAAAATTAAATTGTAAATAGTTTCAAGTACCTATACAAAATCACTATGTACATGGAATCATTAGCAATATCATGAGCACTAGTGGCGCCAAAAATCCATCTTTAATTATGCGGCTGTACTAATAATGATTAAAAGCAAATATCATCTGGAGGTTTTTTTAAACTATTATTTTTATGCTCGCTTGCTTAAAAACTTAAAAATAAGTAATATTTCATTTCAGGTACCTTTTTAATAACAACCGCATTTTTGTCTTTGAATATTTAAAGCAGAATATTTGTTTCGAAATTGTGTCTCGCTTATTTTGCGGAGATAAGTCACCCTCATATCCTTTTACGGTCTTCAAAGACTTCCATCATCAAAATACCTATAAATATCCATTAAGCGTTGCATTATTGAAAAAGAGAACATTGCAGATATTTATCGCTTTTACAAGGCTTAAATCTGTTTCACTACAAAATGTCCTCCAAAACATAAGCCTACCGCAACAAGCTTTTCAAATCAATCTATCGCAAATGACCCAACAATTATGCCAACTGCTGTATGTGTGTTTAGTGCATGGCCTCCCTTTGATATTCTAATGAAATATGAGCTTACATTTCAATACTCGAACATATTGTGCCAATTCAGTGACATGAAAACAATAACACTCCACTTGAATTCATTAGTCAAAGGCATTATCTCTCAACCTTTACAACACAATAAAGGTCAGTGTTGTGAATAAGCTTTCTGCATGGCTTTTTGTACAAATAGCAGAGCACATGCAAATCGACTTATATTGAATCCGATTAATATTAGACTTCCATTCAATTGGTTTGGAATTATTTTGAAACAATATTGACAAAAATTTCATTTCATCGTTTAACTACAGATTTGACTGAAATTGCATTTTATCATTGCAGGTTTTCAATTGGAATGAACAGGATGAAATACTTCAAAACTTTGATGCCTTTTTCTGTCGAAAATTTGAAATCAAGTTTAACGAAAAGTTAACTGGATGTTAGTTTGTACTATTTTTTTTTTTGTAAGCAGTCTTTTAATAAAAGAAGACGGAACACACATACTTTTCGAACTCAACCAATCAAGCAATAGTCAATGTAAGCCTTACGAGGAAATCTCATTTAATTTATCAATCGTTGATTGCATTGCTAAGTCTTTTGGAACGACGTGACGATGGGATTCGTATTACATATATTGACAATCTCGTTATATGACTAGACTATGCTCATCTAATCCTTTTCATAAATTTCTTATGACAATTTTCCAAACCTGCATACATAGATCTTATAATAAATGAGATTCCTCTAGGAGTTAAGGATTCCTGGAAGCTTATACTACACTACACAGCTTAGTGCACCACAGTTTTCCATTTTCAATCAACCAATGCTGAGGTAAATTGATATTGTTTGCCATCACACACGATAGGGCACCATTCGACTTGAAATGACTAACAGATGATGTCTGTGCACACACAAGGACGCACACAATTACGACGGTAATATTTGCAACCGAATGCAAGAGTTTTATATCTAATTGATGATTGCACAATCGTCTGCTGTTGCTTGCTGGATGAAGAAGAGCTAAAAACCACCTTTTCGGCTCTGTTAGACTTAACTTGGGTAATTGAAAAGAAGCTTGTAAACAAATAGGACGGATTTATCGAAAGTATGTTTTTTAAGTCCTAACTCAACATAAAAGTTAAATTGTTTGAATGTCAAAATTGCCAGACGAATCTTGTTGGAATCAACGTGACGCTTATATATCTTCCTTATCCAGTGATCGAGAGTGTACCTTTGGTCCTGCCCTGTAAACATAGAGCTAGCTAGGAAATAGCAAAGGAGGACTACGACTTAATATTTGTCGTCAATTAAGGGCAAACCAAGATTGGGCTAGTCAGACAAGTTATTTTTTTAAGGGAAGGTAAGTAGATAGAAATAACAATCTTAAATAGAACAGTTTAAGGCTTTCAAAAGGAGCCCATTGCGCAACGATTTGTATGGCTGCCCATAACGTGGGTGTTTGAGGTTCGAGTCCCAGAGACATTCCAATGTATTTCTATGGATATAACCCTAAGCAAAGAATTGTGGAATCGGCAAAAAAAATTACGGTCCCCTCTATTCTTCACAAGTTACGGTTGAGAGAAAAACGCAAGGTTCCAGCTATTAACGTACATTAGGTACATACAAGAATTTCTAGACCGAAACGGAATGAAATTGAAAGCTGATTTACAGATCATGCCACTCACAACCATTGAGTTCGAGCCTCAAAGCTTATAATTTTGAAATGCCAAAATTATGTTGAGATCGCCTAAAGATGTTGGGCCATAGAGGAGCACACGATGAAACAACAAACCGAGCATTTCAATTCGATGGCATTCACAACGTGCCATTATCAGTCGTATAATAGTCTCATCTGAATAATTTATCGACTCATAGTTCAAATAGCCGAGTACACACTATAAAATTAGTTGGTCAGACTTCGTTTGACAGATGTTGGATGGTCGGATGTAGTTTGCGTTCAGACTATCAAGCTTGTCGTCCAACTTTATGTCATATGTTCCTCCGCTCAATCCAACTTCAAAGGTTTCAAAAATATTTGAAAATCTTCCAACAAGTTGGTCAAGCGGTCGTCTGAGTGTTTGCATTATCCAACATTGGTCGTTCAAGCCAAAGTCTGTCCAACTAATTGTACAGTGTGAACGGCTCTAATAATATTGTAGAGAAAACGTCTTCTCGAAAGAAAGTTTAACGGCAAACAAGGGTAACTTAGTTTCGAGTTGTGTGCGATCGTCAAAATAAGACTACATATATCCTTTCCCAGGACCTCCTGAATGAAATAGAATACGATTTTTGTGCATATACTTCCCAATGAAAGTAGCAGGGAAGTTTGAAAAATATTTTCTTAAATAGTTTTAAAAATAACTATGAAAATACTGATATAAACAAGAGTCAATAATCTCATTTTCTCAATCAGGTAGCTGGAAACTAGAATGTTGGACACAACTTTCGAATTCTACGTGCGGAGTTTGAAAAAACTCAGAATGTTTCTGAACTGGCCCTACTCAAAAGTGGGTGGGTCACACCTACAAACCAGGTATCTATGAAGCACTTGGATTTTATGTTCAGGGTTTATTAAGAAGACGTACCTATCTACTTGCCTTTATAAAGAGAAATGTGCCATTATCTTGGTGGTACCGATGACACAACTCCAACAAGCACTAACTGAACCGATATTTATTGTTGTTTATCGTTTTTGTAGCCAACACATCAGCTCAAGTGGAAATCTCTGGGATATGCTGCAGCAGCATCGCTTTTCCTCAAGGAACGATTGGATTTGTTTGCCATTGAGGAAGTTGTTTATTTACACTTCTTGTATAGGCATAAAAGTAAAAACAAAAAACTAAAAAAAAAAAAAAAACTAAAGAAAAGCTGAAGCCCAATGTTCGATATTGTGTGCGATGAATGTCCTTCTCCTCGTTTGTATAGGTAGATGTGTGAGAACAAGGGTACATAGTTTAAAATTCAGGATACACCATTCGAGCTGGAGGACAATGACGACGTAGTGTTTGCATTTGGTATTCCTAAAGCCCAGTACAATGAATTACCTTGACTTTCCTGTTCTGAAATGGTGTAGGTGTGGGTGTGGGGGCTCCACAGCCAACATCGAGTACAGCTGTACATATAGGGTACACAGATTTTTGCAAAAGGCAAAGACACAAAACCCATAAAAGAGGACTACACTCAATTCAATAGACATCACCGATCGATAGAAGTTGTATCGATGCCATTCAAATAGTAGAGAGTTTTATTCAAATATAAATTTCTAGGATCAGTTTTGCCACAGATGCATTCATAGATACCCAGACAAACAATGAATACAGAGTAAGCTTTCTGATGAGTGAGCTTCAAGTGAAATTATATGTGAAATAAGTTGTCTTGATAGTTGATTAGAGACAATCTTTGTTGTAAACTGTTAAGGGTGTTAGTATCTAAGTAAATCGAAAGATAGACCACTAGGGCTGTTATTTCAGGGTTATTAAGAGTGTTTTTTTTTTTTAAATATATGTATTCAAACCTTTTTTAAATGCGATTATAGGTCCTATAAGATAAGTTTTGCAATCGTGTCTGTCTGTCTGTCCATACATGAATCGACAACCAGACCGCTTGGCCGATTTCGTTCAAGTTTTGGAGTTAGGGTCTGAGAGGCAGCCTACGAAGGGGTTATTGGAATTTGCCTGCCATACAACCATTATGATAATACTTATTTTTCTCCAAAACGGCTCTGACGATCTCCCATAAAATTTCATGAGAGGTATTAGACCTATGTAAATTATCTTTCTTATGATGCAAAAATCTTTTTTTTTTTTTAAGTCAAAAACCGGTACGATAATATCGTTGGTTTTTATAACCGACTTTAGCGTTAATGGCTGAAACGATCTTGACAAAATTTTATATTTAGGAACTCGTAGGCTATTTAAGAATGATTGCATATCAACTTTTTTTCTATATTTTATATGATTTTTTTAAATTTTCAAAGTTAATGTGTAGTTGGTATCTCTGTACCACCTAATATATTAATAAGAGCGAATACTAAAACCCTGTACTCAACCGCATGATTTTGATATTGTGAAATTCCATTCAAAAACACGAAGAGAGAGTAACATAACCTTAACATAATCAGAAAGTGAACTAAGTGTATCATATTTATTTATTTATCTAAGACTTGTACTAAAACTGTAGAGTAGAGGTAAGGCCAATTGAAGGTTTGGTTTGTAGACATGGTGTGTCAAGGTATGTTCACACCAAAGAAACATTTTTAAAACATTTCAGAAACATTTCAAAAACATTTCAGAATCATTTCAGAAAAAAAAAATACATTTCTGAAACGTTTTCATAAAGTTGTTTTGGTCTGAACCCTTCGTGAAACATTTCTAAAATGTTTCTGAAATGTTTTTTGTTTCCCATTCTGAATGGAAAACTTTCTTTGATTTTCTGAAACATTTGCGTATGAAGAGAGTGGAAGTGCGACGTGGTTTCCTTTTGTAATAGTAAAAACGTCGCGAAAAGTGTGGAATAACGAGGATGTTATCCAATGAATAAAAGTATATGAAACAAAAAGTGTTGTGGGATCTACAAAATGTAGGTTATAAAAATAAAGACAAAGAAGCCGATGCTTTAAGTTAAATTTGTGAAAGCCTAAATTGTAAAAAGGATGAAATGAAAAAAAATTCGAAAATTTTTCTTAATATGTTTCTTTGCCACTGTCTTCGTTTTTTTTTATTTTTTTCATGATTATAAAACGCTATACTTCTTTACAATACATATTCTCAAGCATTGATCTGAGCTCGAGAAACAAAAAAAAGTTCCCATTAAAAACGGAAAACAAAAAACATTTCAGAAGCATTTCAGAAATGTTTCACGAAACGTCCACACCAAAAAAACATTTCAGAAATGTTTTTTATACAAATGGGAAACATTTTAGAAATGTTTTTGAAACAATGTTTCCTGAAATGTTTCTCACCTTCAGAAATTTATCGTGTAGCCACAGGAGCAAGAACTTAGGTTAGGTGGAAGTGGCTGTCAGCCTATGAGTACATTGCCTGACACACTTAGGCCGCAAGGGCCCATTGTGATACCACAGAGATCAGCAAGTTAATCACCTACTGGTCTCAGAAACCCGATGTAAGATTAACGAGTTGATCACTTATTAATCTTCCATTACGGAACTAGCCGGTTAATCACCTGATAGTCGAACCACGTGGAACTTTTAATGTATTTCGAAAGACTTTTAGCGTCTATGTAAGCTAAGTCGCTAGTATCATCGAAAAAGAATTTCACTGAGATGAGTTTTCCTCCTATAAAGTAGTGTAGTGAACGGTTTCTTCCTCCTTCTCGTCCATGCAGCTTCTGCAGAAATCACTGGAAAGCACACCAAGTCTTTTGGCGTGTCTCCCTATTAGACAGTGTCCCGTAAGAACACCTATGGTAGAACCTAGATACAGGCGGTTCAGGGCTAACAAACTCTTCGAGCGTTTTGAGTCTACACACGGCCAAACTTTTTTGGTTGCCACGCAGTTGTTACTCAAGAACTTAAGATGAATTTAAAATAACATTTATAGTTGGATTTCAATAAGCCACCGTTTGAAAGTATACGAATGATGGCAGCTAGTCTTAAAAAACAAATCCAGTCTAACAATTAAGGTGTCTGCAGATACTCAAGTTACTAAAGCAAATGCATTGACATTTCCTCGAAAAGCTTCTGAGAGTTGATTATTCAAAAACAGTTTACTGACACAAATTGAAATAAAAAGCAAAGCACTAGCTATAAACCGTGGTAGAAGGTAACTTTATTGGTTTGGTATGCATTTTTTTCTTTTTAAGTAAATATTTTTGTAAAATTGGAAATAGACTCCCTATTCCATAAGACTTGTTTCTTGTCTCGACCCAACTAATAGCCTAAACGTCTTAAGCTCTTGTCTCATTTTATTCAAAACACACTGCACAGTGGTTCCACTTTCGAACAAAGGCGGCCATAATTACTTATTCACTTGATAACATATAAAAACTATTTTTCCTAATATGATTTGGGAGCTCTGATTACGAAACTTGTGTAGAAATTAAAGTCTTAGCAAAACACAGAAACAGCTAGCTATCCAAGTATTCAAATTAAGTTTATTTTTTTTAAATAAGACTTTTCAAATAGTGTTTTGTGTACAAAATATAGGTTTATGCATATACACTGTCAGACAAAATAAAGTGCAAACCGGAATTAAGATACTAACTCACTTTATTTTGTATTGTTTTCATGAACTGTACTTCAAAAAGTCATTTTATTTAATTTATTTAAGTTCTTTTACAAACATATCAGTATTCATAAACAAAATATAACCAAAATTGAAATAACAAAAAATATGTGTTGCAACAAATCATGAAAAAAGAGAAGACAAAATAAAGTGCAAATTCAAAATATCAGCAAAAAACATATATTTTCATAGGAAATCAGTAACTGGGTACTGCTCCTTTATTTTGAATAACAGCAGCAAGTCGTTTTGGTATGCTGCGAACAAGATTTCTCAAAATTTCAGATGGAATCCTCTCACATTCAAATTGGAGGATTTCCCAAAAAGATGGTATGTTTCGCCGACCATCTAACGGAATTCATTCATCTAATATGGACCAAAGATGCTCTATCGGATTGAGATCTTGGGATTGAGGTTGCCATTCCAATACTTCCACGTTGTTTTGAGAAAACCTGCTTTGCCACTTTGCAAGTATGCTTCGGATCATTATCTTGCTGGAAAATGTAGTTGTCCAGCGATATTTTTGATGCTGAAGAAGCTAAGTTTTCTCTAATAATGTTGACGTGTTGAGAACCCGTCATTTTGGTGTCAATTTTGACAATATTCCCAACGCCACCAAAGGGAAAACATCTCCAAACCATAATAGACCCACCACCATGATTGACGATTTTTTTAATGCATCTTTGGTCTAGTCTTTCCTTGGGCTTGCACCAAACTCTTTTCCTTGATTTGGAATTTGTTAACTCAAATTTAGACTCATGAAGCCTAATTATGCTTTCCCAAAACGATTGTGGTCTTGTTAAATACTTTTTTGCGAAAGCAAGTCTTTTTTTTATAATTATTTGGCATAGCAAAAGTTTTCTCTTTGCCAAATAGTTTCGTAGCCCACATTCATTAAGACACCTTTGGACTGTCCTTGGTCTTACGTCTAATTGTAGGTCTTCTTCAATGTTTCTAGCTGTGGATAACGGTTTTTTCTGGCCTCTGTTGTGATTCTGCGGTGTTGTTTTCCTCTTTCTTCCACTTTGACTTCTAAAACTGGCAGCAGATCACCGTTTAATGAAGCTCAAATAAACCTTCTTGGTTCCAGAAATTGATAGACTATATTTTTCACTTAATTTACGGAAGGTCAACCCACGTCAACGGTCCGAAACTAAAACTTCTTTCAATTCGGGTGAGAGTTGTTCCATGTCAAAGCTTATGAAAATAAAATTCAACTTGAAACAAAATTTTTGCAAACGGGCATAAGATAACCTCACCTTCTGATCATTTTGGCTTAAATTTTTATTTTTGACTATTATTAGCTATACTTTGCACATGTATTAAAAAATTGCACTTTATTTTGTCCGAGCTCAATGTCATTTGCTTGAAAATTAATGCAGTTCATGTTTAAAAGAGAGCAAAAATAACGGAGTATTTATAAAGGTTTGATAAGCAATGACAAAATATAACGTAGTAACATTAAATAGAGTGATTAATCTTCCTCATTGTTTATTCTCTGCATTTTTAAAATGAGTCAAGTGCATTTGCACTTTATTTTGTCTGACAGTGTATGTACATTGGTACTTGGTAGGTACGTATACATTTTTCAAAAACTAACTTTGAAACGTAGGGACCATTTCTAGAGATCTATCAATGGTATTTTCTATTCCTTAGACCTTACCTTAGCGTCAAAGCTGTCAAACCATTTTGAGCCAAACAACTTCAACGACACGTATTTTTGTAGGAAATTAGATTTCCTTAAAAAAATGTTAATTTGAAGATTTTTGTCAGGCTACCCGTTTCCAAGTAATCAAGCTTGAGAAACTGATAAGTATTTTTAATTTTGCTCTTTTACTTTGAATTTTTTTAATTAACAAACAAATCAATATACGATAAATTGCAAACATGTTTCTTAGAGAAAATTTAATGTTCTACAAAAAAGGTGATTAAATATTTTTCAATAAAGTTCTTCCTTCAGAAGTTATTCACGATTAATGTTGAAAAAATAATAAATTTCTTAATTCGCTTAAAAATTAATTAAAAATCAATCTGCAAATTTCCGCAGCTGATTAAACGTGCGCTAAATAGAACATTTAATAACCTTTTTGGCAATATATATAACACTTCGGGGGCACTTGGGGGCGTAACAGTTAAAAGTTTAAGGCAAATAACATTAAGATTTTCAATTTTTTTTTTGTTTTTCTATCTAGGCCCAATTTATAAACGTTTGTAATGAGTTTAACACTGACTCTCAAAAAAAAATTGTGGAGGTTTTACCTTCCAATAATATATCCACATCAAAGAAACGCTCAACAAAAAGATAAGAAAACGTCAAAACCAACAAGTGAAGTCTTACTAACATTTGGAGCTCTAAAATTCAAATGTCATGTGTTTGCCATGTTATAACTTCGAAAGTAAATAGTTAACGGCATTTAGGTTTTCATTTATTATGAGTTATGACTTTAGGATGTTCTCAGCTTATTATAACGGGTTTTTATTATAACCGTTGCAATGAATTTTTTAAATTTTGGCCTACGTTGGAACCACTGTGCACTGTAAACAAATGCGGGTGGGTGGCTTTAAAAACTCTCCACTTAACAAGTCCCACAGAATTTTAAGTTTTAAACAAAAAATGATTATTAGCAGGCACACTTTTTGTCTACATCATTATGCAACTGGCCACCTCGAACCTTCAAAGTATAAGTTTTAGAAAATCAGTTTAAGAGATATAGGGACCTTAACTTTCTAGCAGTTTCAAAGTACTGCAGGTGTAACAAATAATTAATTTAAATAGTGGGTTATGAGTTGTGAAAGAATACTTAGGTTTTCAGTTCTCAACAAACGGTAAACTTCAAAATCACAACACCCCCTGTCGTTTGAAGAAAAATACAAAATGCAAAAACCTAGTGCTACTTCAACGCGAGTTGGCAAACACAGGGCTCAAAAATACTCTACTTGACATTCAGTCCCAGAGGCTTGAGCTCCAACCGTAATCATGCTCCTCTGATTAACTTATCAAAATTTGAATTTAATGATAATATAATTTCCCACCTAATAGCGGAGTTCACACTGTACAATTAGTCGGACAGACTTCGTTTGATGGATATTGGATGGTCGGATGCAGTTTGCGTTCAGACTTATCAGATTTGTCGTCCAACATTAATCATATATTCCTTCGCTCCGTCCAACTTCAAAATTTGCAAAAATATTTGAAAACCAACCAACAAGTTGGACAAGCGATCGATCGTCTGAGGGTTCACATTACCCACCATTGGTCGTTCAAATCAAAATTTGTCCAACTAATTGTACAGTGTGAACTCCGCTAATGGTAGGTATTTTGCAAATGAAAAGATTGACAGTTTTATATTTAATTTTTATAAGAAATTCGATCACGTGTGGATATGTTTCAATACACCCTTATTAGCTCATAGAACAAAGGTATTTATTTCCAACAACAGCCTTGTGAATTCTTGAACATACCTACCTTTGTTCCATTAATTGACGCGAAACAAAACAATTATTTCGAAACCACAACATAGCTAATCGCTTTCTTTTGCAAATAAAAACCCCACATTACCCTCAATTAAATCATTAATAATTCCATCCCACACTTTGAATAATGAATTGTTTCTCGAAAAACCAAAACAATTAATTCCCTTAGAGTAGGATCTAAGTGCCAAGGCCCAAATTGCTTAATAATCTCGGGAGTCCCTATTGTTGAAAGACCTACATATAGATTTTGTTACCCCCACCCACAAAAAACCCTCACCGTCGCCGTCGGAGTCGTCGACCGTCACCATTTCCATCGCCGACACTGTCACCGTCATCGTCTCATACACATACATACATATGTATATAGAATAAAAACCAAGAAATTCAATTTTCCAGCCACTTATCTTATTTGGTAGCACATTAATACCTAGCTTCTACACAACCGCACAGCATCTTGGAAGACCAAAATACTAGCAATCGTCCTTTCTGATTTCGTTTCTAGACCTTCTCACTATGTATGCATTTGTGTTTGCTCTTGCTTGTATTAATTTAACAAATTAATTCGCTTAGACTTTGTTTTCCATCGACTTCTTTTGTTTTTTTTTTTTTGTTTTTGTTGGTTCAAGTGCTTTTGTATCCGACAACCCAAGTATGTCAACTTCAGTTTTCGATTCCATTAATCTCCCGAACTAATCCGCTGATAATAGAAACGACAATGGTTGCTCTACCAAAAAAAGAAGAGGGAAAGAAAGAAAAGAATGAAAGCATGTAGGTCGTCGGCAACGCCCTCTATAGTGACTATAGCAACCAAACATCAATGGAAGTTCTATGAAAAGTTTTATTTTTCATTGAATTTTCTCTATAAAAAGAAAGAGATGAAATATCCTTGGAAAAGAAAACGGATTCCGAAAATTGTGTTGGAACAATGAGAACGAGCAACGGCGACGTTTTACCTCTGAAGTTTAATTTGTATTAATGTTTTATTATTTTCGACAATTGAATCGGAGAATGAACTTCGACTACCTATTGGTCTAAGCTTATACCTGTCCATGCGAAACGAGAACTGAAACAATCGAAGACATCTCGAAGAATGGGAACAAAGCGGGAAAACCACATTCACACATCGTCATAGGTGTGGGCATCAGGAAACCTCACAGCTCACATAACATCCTGCAAAAACGGAAGTAACTCCCCAAGAAGCATCACAAAAAAATGGAATGAAAAACTAAAGCATGGAGAGCGAGAAAACGAACGTAAAACAAATTACTCACCTCTACCTGTCCATTATCAAATTAGTCCGAAATTTATTGCCTTTTTGGTTTCAATTAACTTGAAATCGAATTTTCCTTCTTACAGTGCCGCTCCCGCGCCGTTGTTCCATCACCGTTGTCGTTTCGTTGATGGTCGGTGTAGAACAAAGCCCTTGTGGAAGAGAAATTGTACCGGTCTAGTTTAACATGGCCGCACAAAGGACGCGCAAGGTGATGGATTTAGGATGTGTTTATTTTGGCCGGATGCGGATGATGTGTGAGTGTGTTTTTATACGTTACCGTTGCTGCCATAGAATATTGAATAAAGATTTGGAGCTGGGAGAGCTTCTGCTTTTACGGGTTTGGGTGGTTTGTCAGTGTGGCATTTGATTCCGTTGGCATTTGAAGTAAATTACTCGTTGTTATTCAGCACGGCAGTTTTGACAGACATTAGTGAAATGACTTGCGATGTGTGTGCACTTAATTCGCATGAATAGGCAGCCGGCATGTCGGCTAGTGGCTTGAGTGTGTTGTATTCATCGAGGTTTTTTTTTAACATTTATAGACGTGTAATTTCTTGTATTTTTGAGAGAAATTAGAGTGCCGTCAGTTCGTTTGATTTGAGTTTGCTTCCACGTCACTTTTTCTGGTAGTCAATTTTGATTACCATGGAAATAATGAAATTTTGGACTTAGCTAACGCAACGTTTATCTACCAATAATTGACACCTTTAAGTTTCTCTTCGCTCAGACAAAATGAAGAAATGTATAAATTTATGGCAAAAACTTTATTCTTATTTAAGAGAGAGCTTGGCTACCATCTACAGTGTTTTTTTTTTATTGTAGTTAAATTTTTTGAAATTGATCACTTTTGTCAAATTATAACATTAAAAGCTCTTGAGAAAGAAGATGTCGAAGATATGAGAAACGCAATGGCTTCTGCCTGTTTCTTAATCAACGAATGGCTGCTATGTAAGCCAAATCTAAGAAATTAAGTTACTTGATGGGAAGACCGAGCCCGATCAGCATTTTTTTTCAGTTGGAGGTTTTTAAAATACCAGCTGAAGCGCTCAGACCTAAATACCGATCCATGTACTACCAGATAGAAACCTTCTTTTTGTTACAGCTTTCCAGATGATCGTGGAAAAGCCAAAAGACGCTGCCATGATAAGGAGCCTAAGTTACCAGCTCTCAACATGTCTGCGCCGAGTATCTCTAACTTCGTTCAAGAAAAAGCAGGACATTCACAGAGGAAGTGCTCCGTGGTGTCCTCTTCTTCCCTAGAAGATTCACAGAGTGTGGTATCACTTAAGCCTAACACGTTTAAACTTTTGGTACTCATTAAGTGCCTCGAGCCAACGCCAATAAGCTATCTACATTCTTTTCTGCTACGGGATAGCAAAAATGTTCCAGTCTTCTTGTCAACGTTGGGGATCATACGATTGGCCAGTCTGCATCCAATGGAGGCATGGCATCTACGGTTGTGCCCTTGACAGATCCAATCGTTGATTGAACCCCTCAATGAGGACGCTGACAAACCTATCGACGATTCACGTCCTGAGAAAGCTGTCTGAGATCCTTGCCTAGCAAGTTCATCGGCGATCTCATTTCCAGTTATGCCGTGATGGCCCGGAACCCAAAAGAGACTCAGAGACTTTAGTCTTCCGACCGCATTCAGAGAGCTCCTGCATTCGTGGATCACTTTTGAAGTAGTCAAATTGTTGAAAAGAGCCTTAAGAAAAGCATGGCTATCGCTGCATTAGCATACTAAAAGATCATCCTGACATATTTGGTACATAACGATTTAGTAACCCAATGGGTTGACAAATTCTGTGAATTTGACATCTCAGTGATATGGTCAAAGTGAGAGTGGAAATTTAGCTCTCTATCGCAAATTATCTCAGGACGAATGGACGAAACTATAAATACCGTACAGAAGCAATGAGTTCGAAAAAGGTATTAAACTAAAAAATGACAATTCTTATTACTGTCATCTGCAAGACAGATCTGAGAAAGAAAAAATTCCACCAACATCATTGAGAGCAAGCAAAAACAGATGTGGACTGAGATGACTACACTGTGGAACACTAGAGAATATTGTCCCCGTGAAAAAACATTGCTTCCTTGATTCAAAGGCAGACACGGTAACCAGTACTCCACTGGCACCACAATTAAGCAAAGAAAGACATGAAAAAAAATGGGCACGACTGGGTCGCACGAACTTGCGATTGTGTGCACAATACCAATACCAAAAAATTAAGGCTGAGTAAAAGGTTTTAGTATTCGCTCTAAATATTTTTGGTGGGCTCAGGGTTGCCAACTACTTTTTAATAATGAAAATTGAATTAAATCACGCAAAATATTGAAAAAAATTAAAATTAAATATTCCAAAAGTTTCAACCGAAAATCCAAAAACGCCATTCTTTTGCAATTGCTAGTACTTATAAACGTTGAATATTTAACCAAAATCGTTAGAGCAGTTTTTTAAAAAATCGGTTTTTTATTTTTCATTTTTTAATCAAAAAAGTTTTTTAAGATCTAGGTATGCAAGTCTTAAGATCTTGCCAGAAGATGTTTTGACAAGAAAATTGAAATAAATCAGCAATACCGTTTTGAAAATATTCAAAAAAACAAAATTATTTTAAAAAAATTAATAAAAATTTCAAAATTTAGAATTTTCCAAATGTTAATATGCAATATTTTTAATGTCATCTACGACTTCTTAAATATGAAATTTCATCAAAATCGTGTGAGCTATTAACGAGGAAGTCGGTTTTGAAAAAAACGGTACTATGGGGGGTACCGTTTTTAGACTTTTCCCAAAAAAAATTTTTGCATCATAAGAAAGACAATTGAAAAATAATCCTTCAAATAAAATTTTATCAAAATCGTTAGAGCCGTTTTCGAGAAAACTAAGTATTATCATATAGGTTGTATGGCAGGTACCGTTATTTCAAGACCTAGAGACCCAATTCCAAAAACCCCTCTGTAGGCTACCTTACAGAGCTTAACTACAAATTTTTAAAAAAATCGGTCAAGCGGTTCTGGCTGTAGATCCATATACACACAGACGGACATACAGACAGACAGACATACAGACATACAGACAGACAGACAGAATTGTAAGACCCACTTTTTTCGTATTCTCTATCATCGTAATGTCATGTTTAGTAGTTATCTCAAAAATTTTTTTCTGCACGATTGCAAGACTTGCCTTATAGTACCTATAATCGCAAGTAAAAGTTAGTGTTAAGTTGAAATAAAATTTTATATAGCACAAAGGCCTACCTGTGGTTACCAAACACTTTACATCAATCATTAACGATAGTGCCGTCTTAAGCAAGGATCCAACTTAAATGCAACGAGCTCTCAACGTTTGGATAGACGAGGGTACCCTTTTGGATCAAAAAAGACTGAGTATCTTTATTATACTTGCTATTTTTTTAACAAGAACCTCAGCTCGGTCACACAGTTTGAGATTGTTCAATAAAGCTGACTTTTAGGCGCAATTTAATTACTTTCTAAACAACTTTTTTTAAATTATTGCATACCTGTGTATATCTAATCTCGCAAATAAATTGTCTATAGACCCTAGGATAATATGGTGAATCATTAATAATACTCAAATTTGACCAGGCATAAGCATATTACTCAACTAACATCTACTAAATCAGTTTACTTATTCTCCACATTTATGGATAAAAAATAAAACTAAAACAGCCAAGTTTGCACTGACCCACTTTTTGGGAACGAACCCAATTCATATTATGCTTCCGTGCTCAACGGGATCAAAGTTTTCTCAGGCGCACATTTATGCAAATATCAGTGGCAGACAGTATCTCACATTTCCATCTTCTCAGATGTCCAGATCCGATACAGTTGTCTGGGTCGCTTTCAATAATATACCATTTCTATCCATACCAACCAAGTCCATGTAGACATAACCACCAGAAGAAGAGAAAAAATTACGTTCTCATTGGACTAGATGCTAAAACCACATTCACGTCACGCATCCATGCCCTCAATAGACCAACCACAAGCCAACATCATTACTAAGACGGATGCTGGGGGCTATCCGGTGACCGGTGGTCAGTGCTCTGCAAATGAATATCGACGGATAGACGTGATGGCAAACAAATTATTACAGCCAAACTTGTATCCTAACGTAACCTTACACCGTAGCTCTATTTACCTTGATATTGAAACCAAATATCTGTTACCAAGTACAAGTTTCGTTTCGTTTTGCCGCCCATAAATTATTGCACATATGTATATCTACAGCACACACCAGCCCCGTCAGCTAACATCCGTCTGCGGATAGGTGTGACTTGATGGTTTCTATAAGGCCGGCGAAATTCCGGTGAAGTTGAAAGCCTGTTTAGATAGTAAACATATCCAAAAGCCTCCTCCATAACTGGATTAAACCATATCATTAAGTGCAATGGCGTATGTGTATGTACGAGTATAACAGTATGTTCTAGCTAGCTCTGATCTTGTCTCTTCCTTTTCCAGTAATTTTTCAGGCGCCATCGGCTGCAATGCTAATGCTAATTCAACTCATGCAAAAACAGGCTCACATTCTTAAATGAGTACATAACGGATTTGGAAATCAACTAAACGCAACGCAATTATTCTCCCAGAGATGGAAGGCTCTACATTTTCCAGCGAACCGTATACGCGAACTATTTCAAAAATGATTGACTTGTGGCGCAGTTTGTTGTGAAGGATTTGGTATTCGAGCTGAAGTGTGATTGCACTATGTCAGTGGAGTAATTTGAGGTTCTCATGGAACGTTCTGTTACTGTCAATCATGTTTCGTGCGTTTCTACGTGAATATGTATACGTCCGTTTGAATTTCTAATGCACAGAATACACTGCTTACGTCTAAAGAAAAATAGAGCTAATGTAGAAGCGCAGTTTATGGTTTGCTAATTGCTGCTTGTATGCGGAAGGATATAGGTTTTTGATGGTACTGAAAACAAGAGCGTTATATTCGGAGTAGTGGCATTTATGAGATCTCCTTATAAAAAGAATCAAAGCAAAAAGCTGTGGCATTTTAGGAATCTAATCAAAGCTCACAAGCTAAAGACAAAAGGTACAGTACAAAAAACGGGAATATATGCAAATTAAATAGTCTCCAAGGGTAAGGCCAGCCAGTTTCAATCAAAAATACTTTTTGAAAATATCTGAGCACTATGACCAGTTTTGGAGTAGTTTGAGATACAGTTATGACCAGGAGTCATAAAAAAAGACCCTGAAAGCAATGAAGATACATAAATTCACAGCATTCTATGTTTTTTATGCTTAGGCATACAAAGGTGGACACTATAGTTAAGATTTTCCAATTTGAGGTGGCGACAGTTTTGAAAAAATTTGCATTAATATGAACTTTTTCTTGGAAGCACACGAACCAAATTTTATTATACATGCTGTCAAGAGGACCTTGGCCTCAAGCAAAAAAGAAAGATTCTGTTGCAACCTCTTCCGCTGCAAAAATCAACAAGAGAACATGATCTTCGCTAGACTTAGGCTATTCAATTGGTAGAAATCCCGCTCTGTAATCTCAAACACTCAATCGGAACAAAAGGACTAACAGAAACGAATGAGAAATGGAACCCAATTGAACAGGCGGAGTGTTTTTTTTATATTTTCTTTTTATAGAGGAGGCTTATGCTAATCTTGAGCACTCAGACTTAATTTCCGGTCAATTATACTATTAGGGTAGCAGCCTTCCTTTTTTTTTTGTGGTGCAGTAGATGGAAATAAGGTGTTAGTAGTTTCACATATGACCTCACTGGCGGCGCGGCGTCCAGATGAAACTAAGAGACTGAAAGAAAAGTAGATGCCCAGATCGGGATTTCAACCCACGCGTCCGGCCTATCTACTGAACACTCTATCACTGCGCCACCGCGCGGCGTGAAGGGTGCAACAAGCACTGGAAGAACTTGCCTTTAACGCATTTCTACGGTTTTTCTACTTCAAAAAAGCGAAGGAACCAACATTTTTATGGTGATTCCGTGAGAAAAAGTTTTTCATGCGATAGCGAGAATAGCTATGTATATCAAAAAGACAATTCCTCCCTTAGAGCTCTACACCTGGAAAAAACAACTGAATTGTTCTGAGTCTTAAGCCTCGAACTCACAAGTAGCATGTCTGTTTGCAACCATGACGACACGGGCACCATTACTAACACAGAAAAAGCGCTGCGTTAGCAGCACAGTAATAAAACTCAGTATTAATATTATCTTACAGAGGATACGGTGATGAGGAAGTGCAAGAAAATAGACATCTTTTCCAACACATTATGACTAAGGAAATTTATAGATATTTTTTCAATAAGTTAAAGGACTTTTCTGACATTTCCGTTCAGAAATTAATGAGATTTATAAACACTCTTGTTTGCTTTAGCAATGCAAATACATACAAGTATTCATAGACTTTTATTGAAATTCCTGACACTTTAGAATGAAGCGGCCAAATGAAGTGACTAGAGTAGGTTTGAAGAGCTAGAGTCCCAATAATTCAATATATCATCTGGTTTAAAAATAACGAAGACCAAAATATGATACAACTAACTTCGAAGAAATTAGAATCAGAAGATGATGGGTGCTCGTAGTAATAACTAAAGTAGTCCTCATTTAAAGCCATCAAGTGTTCTGATATTTTATAGAACAAACTGAAGAACGATTCAATTCAAATGTTTAATTGTTTTTCTAGCAACATTTTCAACGATAGCTGATTTAAGACATTGAAAAATTAGTTAATGAAATTCTTCAAAAGGCTTTTGTAGTTGAAATGTCATAAGTCTAAAAAAGGTCTACCAAAATTTGTGTCTTCTAAACTGACTTTTAGGCTTCTTATAATAAATTAATATATGTAAGGAGCAACTTTTTTTTATTTAACTAGGTTTTATATTGACAAGTAAAGGATTTTCATACTGACTTTCAAAAGACCTCTGAATTGAGCGGAGCCCCGAGGTGTGACGTCTGTAAGGTCTTAGTTAGGGTGCAGTTACAAATTAGCAAATTAGTTTCTATTGCTCCTATTTACAAATACACAATTAATTGTTAGTAGGAACCGCAGTTCGCCAGAAGGACCGAAGGAACTGATGAATACTAGTTTGTAGTGCAGCAAGGACTATTGGATTTACATAGTGAGAGCTGGTAACTTAGGCTCCTTATTATGTCAACGTCTTTTGGCTTTTCTCCGAACATCTGGAAAGCAATAAGGTTGTTATGGTCTTAGTGCTCTAGCTAGCCGAAAAGGACTATTAGAACTATGAAGGAGATAAAGGTGAACTATGATAGCATTCATGAAAGTGATAATATTCTAAAGAAAAAAAGAAAAGGAAAGTACTGGGAAGAAAGGAAGTTACAATGCAGCTCAATTTCTTGTCTTCATACCACAAAAACGAAAATACTGAACGATTATAAAGAGAACGTTACGTGAAGATGGCAATGAGGTTTTATTCGCGTGCAGTTAAGAATTCTACAGCACTGATTCCAAAAAAAAGACTTATTGATTACCCATATCGATTTATAGTCTCACGTCCATTATCCTAATCGAATCATCACAGTTTAGCATCATGATTAATGCACTCATTCATTTAACAAAGCTCACCCCACGGTTCAAACTAACGAGGGAAATTATTTTGTCACTTTGCAAGCACGAATGCACAAAAATAGCTCAGAATGGCAAGAATCCAGCTGTAAGACATCTCTACAGCAGCTACTAGACTTCCGATTTAATCAAATTATCGACAAAATGAATTTCCTCTCACCATCAATCCACCAGCACTAAGAGCCTTTAGATTTTCAAAGCCCTTCCAGAGCCATTGTGATATTTTAATGAACGCAAATCGTGCCAAATCTCTTTACGAATATATCCCTAAATTGAAATTCAAATCACCAACCCTTCCATATGCCTGAGCACAAAATGTCTTTATTTCAAAAACACCCGTCCCCGTCTCCTGCACTGCCATCTATCGTCTATAAGGCCACCTTTGACTGCTGTGAAACCCCCTAATGCCAATTAACTCTACCCCGGCAGCCGTATACCCAGTTACTTAAGCATTCCCTCTGGCATAGCAGTGCAAATGAAATCATTTCTCACAAAAAGTCTTCTAAATACCAACAACAACAACAACAACATAGCACAATAAGAAAACAGGGAAACGTAGGTATATTCCAAAACATATTTGCATGAGAAAGAATACAAAGATCACCTTTCCCGAGCCAAGAATTCAATTCCGTAGAAACACTATACAAGAACAAGAATCCGCCGGATGATGTTTGTATATTAATTGCTAATTACAGCCCTGTTGCAAAAGGGCTTACCTTACCAACCCCCACAAGCCCAAACCTATAACAATTTTGCACAGACAATCAAGAAGCTCATACTCAATGTCGTTGGGTTTGGTTTAGAGTTGAAAAACAGAAGCAGAACAGCCTTCAAAACGAAAACAACAGCTCATCAATTCGCTCGTGCCTTGGCATAATATATTCATTCTTCAAGCTGAGGCTCCTATACTTCTGGCATTGAAATTAATTACAGGTACGTGCGTATTGTTTACCGTTGATATTTACAGATAGGGCATGGGGTGCTCCTTCAGTGTTTATGTCGGGCTCTATGATCTATCGTCGCATATATAAAAGTGTGATATACCTTACAAAAGTTTGCATAAGTTGTGCCTAAACGAAAAAATAAAAGAAGAGTAAAAAACAGTCTGAAGAACAATTTGCGTAGCCTGCCTCCGTCTATTATCCGTCATGCTAATCATTTTGTACTTCACTAAAAACGGAAATTAATTGTGATGGGAAACGCTTGTGTCTGCACGCCCAACTCAGGATATTTTTTTGTCGGCATTAGTTGGTTGGTGGTGGTTGGTTGGTTGTTGGTGCTTTTAACGTTTGGCCGTCGCGTCGGAAAAGACAGCTTATGGCAAAGAAAACTCTTAAGAAAAGGAAAAAGACTTTGAAGTTTGAAATTGTTCCTATGTACATACATATTTATGTGTTGGAGAAATATTCTTGGCAAACTAAAAGTTCATTAGAATGGCATTTTCTTTCACGAAAGATGGATATCCATAGAAAATTTTTATGAAACAGTTTTTGCATTGTTTTGAATTTTTAAACACACAATCTCCACCGTTTTTCTCTCTCTTGTGGCACATACTTTCATTTCTTAGAAGCAAGTGAAGTAAATTAATTAGAAATGAATAGAAAACCATTGTTCTTTGCATCTTTGTACTTGAAAAACGTTAGAGTATTGCCAATAAGGCTCCGTACCACTGGTGGGGGAAAAAACTAATTCAAATAAGTTAAAGAATTGATAAAAATTTAATGGCACAACAAAATGCGGGTAGCCTTGTAGCGTAATTCTTTTTTTTCGTAAACCATACCTTGCTGAGGAATGGAGGGACCTACAAATTTTTGCCAACTCTGAAGGGCTATATGAGAAAGCGCTAATCATCATGGGTGATTGCTCTCGGAGAACCTGTCAGTCTGTCGCAAAAAACAATATTCGCGTGAATAAATTACAAAAAAAAACAGACAAGAAACACTTACTCCACCACCATAAGCTTAGCTACCGTTTTATCAATTCAAACTATGCTCTCGTTACGTATATTGTCTGATGTACTGACCTTTTTTCGACTGAAAATTTTGTGTAGTTCTAATTAGACCGATAGTTTTGTAAAACAAGTATGAGTAAAATATTACAAACTGCCAAATACGGCAATGACTATATACATAATTATCGCGGACATCAAAAGTTACATCGTTTTAATGGTTATACCGACTTTTCCGACAGTAAAATTTTTTTTTAACCCGATACCGGCTTAAAAAACAAACCTTTTTGGAACCATTAATAAGGCAACGAATCCGTTCGCATACAGTAAATACAAAATAAAGTCATCATAGTAGATAGTAAGCACTGTAATTAATCATCGACATTGACGGCTGCACTTAATGTTTGAATACCTGCTCGAATAAGGAAAAAAGCACATGCATACCAACATCGTATTTATGTGCCACGTATGTCAGTCAACCTGGACGAGGAATGCGCTGGACATAGCAACGACGACGAAGAAGTCATTAGCCGGCCCACAAACAGTATCGGCAATTGGATGGCAAATGCGGACGACACTTAATTGCAATTTGAAATTGGCCAATGCAAATTAAATGAACACGATAAAAAAAAGCATGTTGTTCACCTACTTTTATTCATAGACAATAGCAACGAATGTGTAGTAATTCAGAGTCACTAATTAGAGTGATTCCTATAAATAATGTTTAAATGTTAAACGATTTGCTGTTCGAAGTTGGTTTTTTGATACTGATAGAGTTTTTTGTTAATGAATGACAAGTACACAATTAAAGTTCCTGCGCTTAAATGAGTGCTTATTTTAAAAACTGTTTTTTTCCAACTCTTAAAAGAGCAATTTTGAAAAAAACTTGAACATGAACTGCTACATGAAGTCCCATCAAGATATATTTCTATTTATTTTGAAGAACAAAAGACCTTCAACTCTAAATAATCAATTTCATGCATTTAATCATAAATTCGTGCTTAACTGCAAGTTACGCCTTAGTTTTCCGACAGTATAGGCAAAGGTAACGAAAGGAAACAAACACTTAACGGCAAAGTTCACATCTATTTTGTGCAACCCAAAAACGTTTTGTAGAACAAAATTAGCTATTTGCTTGTGCGATCACATTTCAAATGCAGTCGAGCGTGTCCCTCGGATATTGGGCCTTACCTCTCTATGTGTTGAAGCAAGGCAATTATTTTATATAATTAAAGTGGTGGAGCAATCTCAAAAGCGAAAATGGAAATACTCATTTGCTTTTCGTTTGAGTGAAAAGTTTCCATTTGGGGAAACGAACAATTCGATCGCTTCTCTACCAATCCTAATTTTAATGGAATTTTAATTGAAATACATACCAACCCGTTTGGATGTGATAGATTTGGCTTCAAAAAGAGATTGATAGATATTTGCCAGCGTCAGCAGTATAGTTGTGATTTTCAAATTGCGGGAGAGATTTGAACTAATTTTTTGTTTTCTTTTTAATGTTGTCGTTTATTTTTGCAGAAACTTATTTTTAAGCTACATAATGGAAAATGTTATATTATATGCGGATATTTGACGTAGACAGATATTTTTTGTTTCTTGTAGTCCTGAACTATAGCGTAAGTCGACCAGTTTTCGATATTTTGTTAGGGTATCGAAAATGTAAATGTAAATGGGCATATCACAGAAGCTTAAGATTCGTACAGACTTAATTATGATGGACATCTGCACAGAATTCTGAAACTTATAAAGAAATTTGAAATACTTCAATTTTCCTTCCTTATTATTATTGTTCGTCTGAGGTTTGCTTATATCCCAGCAGGACCAGCTGGTTTAACTTAAGCCTAGATCATTCAACGGTCGCGGTCGGTGAGGCGGCGGGCGTAGCTAGGGCCATACGGTGATATAATTGATTAAATTATGTTAAGTAGTTTTCAAGCCAACAAGTGGGATAATGGGGATGAAATATAGTCAATGTAACTAAACGGCAAAAGAGTTTTTGGAATCGGTAAAGTATTTTCCAAGCAGCCAATTAGGATCCATGCATTTTTCGTTTCCGTTTCCGTTTCCGTTTCCGTTGTTCGTGGCTTTTTGGTTAGAATGTTGTAAGAATGCTTGTTAAGCGGAAAGTTCGTAGTTCGAATCCAAACAGGAACCCAAAAATGTTTTTCCAGGGTATCGCCTTTCGCAAGGAATTAACAAGTCTTCCAATAGTAAACTCATTGTAAATTAAACAATAACAAAAAAGTTTTGTTATTTGTATTTGTATTTAAACTTATTGCTTTGAAAAGAGCTTCTTTGATTAGCCTCGAACCGGCAGAAGATCGTAGGAGCCGTCCATTCCCTCACAAGGCATGGTGGTGAGGAATGCGCTTGGCCCATGGGCTTCCCGATATGTTGCGTTACCCTATTCATTTATTTACTTATTCATTTCAGCATACAGACAGATAGCGTATCTTTGTTGAATATTATGTAAGGATATGGATAACGAATGCTAAGGATAATGATATAGACGTTAGGTGGAATTCGCTGTGTCTGTCCTTTTCCTGTCTGACAGGGTTATAGCCAAGCCAATTTCTTGTGATTACGTGAAGGTCTAGAATAAAAATAAAACGCCATGAATTAAGTCCACCAACCGCAACAAACCATGTTTTCCTAGGTTGAGTATGGCCTTGACAGAGACAGATATAGTAGTAAATTGCAATTCAAAGAACTCCGTGAGGCCACACGGAACGCTTAGAATTTTTATTAGATTTGCATTCTCGTCTTATATAATCACATTGAATGACAAAAATTTGAAGATTTTGGAATAAACCAGTTGACAATATTGTTGGAGATTCCATTCTGCTGATGAAACTTTGAGGTGCTTACTCACAAGGATACGGATTGTGGATGTTGCACCAGAGAAACAGTTTTCATAGAATCCTTGAGTATGAGAATCTCGGTCCTTTTTTAAAGCGTTTTCGTTTTCGGCATAGTGTTCAATTGGACATTTTTTGAAGGGGCTTTGATTTATAGCAAGGCTTTGATTTATGCCATGGTATAGCCGCCGCGCTGGTGAAAGTATTTTTAAAAGGAAGAGGTAGTAATTGAGGTCTAAGTGTTGTTTCGAAGAACACGACTTTAAATGATAGTTGTCCTTGACTCACCTTTCCACAATAGGAAAGAGTCTTGGCCAATTAAAAGTCACAAAACGTGGAAAATTGATGAGAAACCATTGATATCTGGTTGCCTTTTAATTTCATGAAACTGAGTACTCGCGCTCTAAATCTTAACTCGGTTTAGAAACCGTTCTTATTCCTATTTGTCTCTCTATATAGCTTACTCCTTCCAAGGATTTTTACAAGTTCTCTAGTCTCATTGAGTTACTTCTAACTAAGGGCATTGCAGTTCGGTGTGAGCCTGGGCTTCAAACAGCATCTTTCCATAGCGACTTCCTAGCTATGTCCATGTCGCGGTATAACTCATACAGCTTGTTGTTGTATCTTCTTCTTCACAATTGACTTCACATACGGAACCAATGATTATTCGGAGTATTTTTCTTTCGCAACGACCAAGCGTTTCCCCATACGCTTTCGGTAAGGTCCATGCTTCCGCCCCCGCAAAATAGGACTGAGATGATTACTTACTTACTTACTTAGGTGGGCATTACAGTTCGGGGTGAACCTGGGCCTCAACCAACATCCTCCTATAACGATTTCGATCTCGGGCGAGCTCTCTCCAGTTTCGCACTCCAAGTCGGTTGAGGTCTTCATCCACTTGATTGCGCCACCTAAGACGAGGTCTTCCCCTTCCGCGATTTCCCTGCAATGTGCTTTCGAACACCCGACGAGCCGGAGCGTTTGGGTCCATCCGCTCTACATGGCCCAACCATCGTAGCCTCGCGATGCGTACTCTTCTGGCTATGCCCATGTCGCGGTACAGCTCATACAGCTCGTTGTTGTATCTTCTTCTCCACACATTGTCTTCGCATACGGGACCAAAGATCATTCGGAGAATTTTTCTTTCGAAACGACCAAGAGTTTCCTCATCCGCTTTCGATAAGGTCCATGCTTCCGCGCCGTACAGCAGGACTGGGATGATTAAGGTCTTATACAAGGTCACCTTGGTTTTTCTAGAGAGGGTTTTGTTTCTCAATTACCTTCTTAACCCAAAGAAGCAACGGTTGGCAAGAGTTATTCTCCGTTTGATCTCCGCACTGATGTTGTTGTCCGTATCTACAGCGGATCCTAGGTAGACGAAGTCCTGTACTACCTCGAAGTTATGTCTGTCTATTGTGACGTTTTGTCCAATTCGTCGATGTTCTGTGTCCTTGCTTGATATACTTCGTTTTGCCCTCATTAACCATCAAACCCATTTTTGCCGCTTCTGTTTCAATACTCGCAAAAGCACCTATGACATCACGCTTTTTTCTTCCCATTACGTCAATATCGTCTGCATAGGCGAGTAATTGTACAGACTTTTGAAAGATTGTTCCTCTGGTGACTGAGATGATTAAGGACTTATAAATGGCTACCTTGGCTTATCTAGAGAGGATTTCATTTCTAGATTACCTTCTTAAAGAAGCAGCGTTTGGCAAAAGTGATTCTCCATTTGATCTCCGCACTGATGTTGTTTTCCGAGTCTAAAGCGAATATTGGCTAGACGAAGTCCTGTACTACCTCGAATTCATATTCATTGAATCCAAGCATTCTTTGATCTCAGATCAAAGCTCAAAAATTCTTCTTACTGTGATCACTCCATGTGCCAGTAAACTGAAGTTGGTTTCCCTTGAGCGACTTACAAGGGAGACTTTTGGTTTTCCCGTGAAATTCCTACAACCATGCTTTCAACTACGGCATCGTTGTTTGTCGATCTGGAAAAGGCAATTCAAAGTTTCTAGTGAAAGTATATTGAAATAAATTCCATTCTACACTTTTGACTTCGTTTCCAGCTTAAATTTTGATATATTGACGATCTCGTCATTGAAAAGTGTTTCGCTGATAGTTTTTGGGAAACCAATTATTTAGTCACGAAAACCAAATTTCAAAAACACAAAGTCAATTCAGTAGCGAGTTTGATAAAGTCTACTTAAAATATGAGCTCAACAATCACTCGTCCTTATCACTGGCTGCTAAATAAGCGAGTTCTATACTCCAGAGTTTTTGTTGTCGCATCCAAAAAGGTATTTGCTTTAGGTAGCTATTTCCTTACTCAAACCTTACTATCAGCTAGTCCCAGCACAAATTATTAAACATTTGGGAGTAAAAAGCTCGAAATGTGAGGAATGAAGGGGACCTACAGTTTTCTACTGACTTCAAACGGGAAAGGGATTATGCACTTTAGAATGAAGCATTACTCTAAGGAAGGCTGTAGAAACGAAACAGTATATCTCATCCTACTTTGATTCGAAATTCTTCTTTTCACGCAACAAATAGCCCGATGTTTTATTAGACACCTTTTATTCCTGTTTTCTCTTGAGCCACAAAATCAGTTTGCTGCACCATTGTAACTATCAAATAAAATGAAAACCTCGGTTAACACAACACTTTTTTTGATTTTCTTTTCAGTCTATATACAACAATGTATATTATACATAATATGTAAATAAATAAATTTTAAAGGCTTATTTCATGTGAGCCAAGCTATTTAAATTTTCAGGGGTCAACAGTATCTACCATTCAAATCTATCCCATTTCCGAGTATTTTATTAAAAGTCAATGACCATAAGAAAATCCATTCAAAAATCATAAATTTTCCGGTTCTACGTCCACGCTAATGGTTCTCAAGAATCAAGCAACACCACCGCTCATCGTTGTCTACCATCTCCTTACCATAGCCGACTTTATCCGATCAAACACGGCAATAAATGTCAAACTCAAATGAATAGTAACTGTGTTTTATGAGTCACTCTAATCCCACACAACACTTTTCTTCATCTCCATAATAAGAAACCATTAGCTTTTTAATTTTAAGAAGACCAGTTTCTCCGTTGCACTGCTCCATCGAAAAGGTAAAACAAGCTGAGCTGATTTGATAACCTGCTGCAACACTGTTACTTGTAACCTTGTTCTTGAAAACGATTTCTGTCATCCACTCGTTGACTGACCAACAACCGAATGTGTGTATAGAAACGCAAAAGGCAGGAACTTTTTCGAAATCAGGTTTTACACCATACCAAGTTAAAAGTATCAACACATGCGGTGACAGTTCACGGGCTTGGCATGGCTTGCATCCAAATCAAGAAAAGAAACCGGAAATTTCAGGTTCCTCGTCACTCAAATGTGTTTCTACAGTTAGAAGCAGGTGAACCGTATATGGATGTGTCTATATAGCTTACTAACTACGTCATTTTATACGCGCCCACGGCCGATGGCCGGCGCAATACTCGGCTAGTCACCTGAAGTTATTGACCTTAAACTATCAACTGTCAGCGGGTATTAAGCTTATACTCTCTACCGCCATGGAGTACATCATGAATATGTTGAACTAAACTGCCTGACGGCTTTATCAAGTGACTTATAGTATAGTGACTGATATCCAAAAGAGTAGATAATACAGACGTGCGGCGTGAAGTGGTTGTGTAGCGTTTATACTTAATTCAATTCGATTCGTAATTCACGCCCCGGGCAGATTAAAAGTGCAATCGCGCATTAAACAGTCTGAATGTGCAATGCATTGCATTAACCATTGCCGATTACAAAACAGTATGCGGGGGAGCTAATGCGTTTTATTTGTCAACGGCAGCCAAGCAGCGGTGATTACTGATGCCCCAACTGCAATAAGTTGTCAATAATTATTCATTGGAGATTCATGATAAGCCTGCAGCAGCAGTTCCTTGTTTTTGTTCTCTGTATGTGGTGTGTAGTAAGTTAGGCGAATGATGATAATGATGATGACACACCAAAGATATGTATGTACTTGTACATCATTGTCGTTTTATCAGTTTTAATACGGCAAGTTGCAAATAGGTTGTTATCACATTTTGATGATATTCTAAAAGCCAAATAAGCTATCCTAGTCGAGTATAATCTTTGATCGTATTCTTCAAAAAGTGTTCGAAGATTAAAATAATCTCTTAAACGAGAAAAACTGTGTAGAGATATTTGTCTACACCTACACTGAAAGAAATACTCATCTGGAGTGGGAAAATGTTCTCGTAACTTGTAGGTAAACATAAAAAATTGATTTTTTTTTCTAGCCGCAAGTTCTTTGATTGAAATGCAAGTATAAAATAATTTAATTTTTTTAACCGAAAAACTTACAGCTAGAAAAATAATGGCTTAAAATCCACGCACGGGGATTTGCAGTTAGAAAAATAATGACTTGAAATTTGCGCCCGAAATAAATAAATTTTATATAAAATAGAATTATTTTAATTTTGCATTTGAATGACAAAACTTGTAACATCTTAAAATTCACTTGAACTCAGGCAGCACCAGGAGATTTCCAATTGAAGCGACTGCAATGAACTCCTTTTAGATTGAACAATAGGAAATCTTTTCTTATCAAAAATGACGGTGTTAAATAAACCAATAACAGCCTACATAATCTTTTTTCTATTCAAATTACTTTAAATGCGGTGTAAGGCTACAAAAAGTATTTGGTTCAGTCAATTGTTTTGAGAGATTTCTCAAAAATGTGTTGTTCAACGAACCAACACTTTACTCAAAATGCGGTGCTACACCAAACAACACAAGCCTATACACGACCTTTTTTGGGTTGTTCCATAAACCAATATTCAATGATGTTTTGCCTTTCGATTACTACTGCAAAAAAAAAAATAGAGCTAGTTTTCGGTTTCGTCTTTGAGAAAAGCTTCTTATTGCTTACAAAAATAAAACGATGACTTTTTTGAAGGATCACAAAAATTTTTTTTTTTTACTTTAGAAGCATGGTTCCCACTAGTTTGAATTGCTAACATGTTCGTTTTCTTTAAATTGTTCTTAAGCTCTCTCCTGGTCTTCTACATAACCTTGAATTTTTGTTCGAGTATTCTACGCCATTAACTTTTAGGTCGTCTTAAGTACCACTGGCTTCGTGAGCGTGACTCATTACAACGATTCAGTACAATCGTTTTCGAAGTTGCAAAAAAAAAAACCATGACCAGAGAAATCCATATAAATGTCGATTCCAAATAGTTACCCCAAAATTAGTAGGTCAGCTCGCTGTTAAGAGTTATTTCCAAATCAATAAGATATCAAGTCCTTGATACTTCCATTACTGATACCGCACTGGGGGTTTCATATTCTTCACTTTGAATACGCAGACTACTAACAAAAAAATGGGCACGGACTGGGTCCCACGAATTTGTGATTGCGTGCCAAATACGATATCATAGTCCTAAGTCTTAGTAAAAGGTTTTGGTGCCCGCTTTTCATAATATATTGGGTCTTACAGGGTGCCAACTCCCCATTAATCATTTGCTCAAAAATTAGTCAAAAAGTAGGTTTCTTTGGACGTATTAGAAAAAATTTAAATTTTCAAAATGCTATAATGGTATACAATACAATAATCCTTCCTCATTTTGACTACTGTGCTTCAATTTTATATTTGTGTAATGAAGAAACTAAATCTAGATTTCAAATTTTGCAAAACAGAGCAATGCGTTCGCTGCTCAAGTGTAATATCTATACCCGTACTTCATTTATGTTAGAAACATTGCAATGGCTAAATGTAAGACAACGTCTGTGTTTAAAAGTTCTTATTTTTATTTTCAAGATCAAATACAACCGATGTCCTGGTTATCTATCTGATAATGTACATTATGTCCGTGAAGTGCAGCCATACAATCTACGATCTGCGGATTACTTTTGACTAGATAGATGTAACCTTTCCAGCACACAAAACACAGTGATTTACCGTGGATTACAGCTTTATAATAATCTGCCATCATACATAAGAAATGAATCAAACTTCTTTTGCTTTAAAAAACTTGTAACAAGATATGTGAAAACTGTAATGCTAACTTATATTTGATATGAAATGTTTTTTAAATTGTTAAAGTTAAAGTTATTTTTTAACTAATAAATATACATAATAATAATAATAATAATTATGAAAATTGATTATTATACTTTAGGATGTGATTCTTGGTCATATTCTAAGAAAAAAATTGTTTTACAGTAAAGTCCGTTTCTGAACTTTGACATCACTTTTTGACAATTTAAGAAAAGGCTAACTTTGGTGTACCCTGACATGTGTTAGACTCGATATCTCTGTCAATACAGATGATAGAGACCTAATTTTAGACTTAATTTTTTGTGGAAATAAAAAAACTTTTAAGACTGTATTGAAGTTGAGCTTCCATAGGTTTAGGGTTGCCAGATTTAAAATTTTAAATGGTGTTCAAATTTTCTTCCCGAAGCAAAGTTTTCTTTTTTCAGAAAATGCCTGATAAACAGAGTTTCTTTATTTTTTACAGATGAACAAAGCAATAATAAAAAAAAACTCATAAATAAGTGCACTCAAAAACCCATACATTCTTTGATACTTGAAAAAATACAAAACGGGTAGAATTTAGAAAAAAATAAAAAAAATTTTTAGCTTTGAGGTTTGTTTGAATAAAACAATTATATATATGTGTTTTCGAAAAGTCTAGTATGCAAAGTTTAAGATCTAGACAGAAATTGTTTTGTCAAAAAATTTGAAATAAATCAAAGCATTAATTTTAAAGTTATTCCAAAAAGTCAAAATTTTATAAAAACTTCCAAAATTTGATTTTGTTGCATACCTATATTAATATGCAATCTTTTTTAAATTACTGAGGTCTTCCAAAACACAAAATTTCGTTAAAAACGTGTAAACCATTAACGAGAAAGTCGGTTTTGGAAAAAACCGTACTATGAAAGGTACCGTTTTTCGGTTTTTTCAACAAAAAAAAAAAAAAAAAATGCAATTTGAAACTAATCCTTCACACAAAATTTTATCGAAATCGTAGGAGCCGTTTTCGAGAAAAATATGTTTTATCGTATCGGTTCTATAGCAAGTAACGTTTTTTCAAGACCAAGAGATTAAATTCCAAAAACTACTTGTTTTAGCACGATTGCAAAATTTGCCTCTGGTCACAAGTAAAAATGGACACGACTGGGTCACACGAACTTGCGATTGTGTGCTAAGTACCAGTATCAAAAATTTAAGAGTGCGTAAAAGGTTTAAGCATTAGCTCTTCATAACACATTTGGTGGTATAGGGCTGCCAACTGCACATTAATCACATAAAATACAAAAACAATTTTATTAAATATTTCAAAGGTTATTAGCGAAAACGTAAAAACGCCACTGTTTAGCAGTTCCTATAGTACAACCAAGCGTTGAAAATTGATTAAAAATTGCTAAACCAGTTCTTTTTTGAAAATGTGTTTTATATTTGTCAGAATTTAATTTATAAATATTTCAAAAAATAAGATTTACCAAGTCTTTTGATATAATTTGACTTGCTAATTTCAGGTTATAAATTCTTAGTCAACACAGAAGATATTCAACCACAAAAGTAATAACAGCCTTAAATTCATATTAACAAATACAAAGGCACAAAAGGATGGTTTCCGACCTCAAAAAACGATATCTCGAAAACCAATCGAGATATTGAAAAATTTTATTTAACAGTTTCGTTTTATTTTGGCTTAATTAAGCTAAGTTCATTTTCAAATTGCGGCGGCATGGATATTGTACTATCTTCCCCCACAATGTAACTAGAAGCCCTCGTGTATTTATTTCCTCCATATCTTTGGACAAAAAATTGATATGTTTCACCTGTATTCATGCTTTGTCTTCAAATCCACTTTCCGACAGGTCTCTGCTTGAAAAACGAATTGCATCATTTCCATTTTTAAAACCAAAATCTATTTTATTTCTTTTCCAAAATGCAGTGCTTCACATAAATGATATTTGATCTTCGATCAAATGACAACCTGGCTTAAGTGTGAGCTTTAGAATGGACACAGCTACCGAGCAAAACCTGAATGTGGCTTACAATTCTGGTGTATACGACCCCAAAAGGTCTCATCACGAATTTCAAACTACTGTACTAATTATATGAGCAATTGTATCATTGGCCTGTAATGTTGTTAAGAAATGCAAATTTACTTTTAATTTAAGTTCACCAACAACGAACACTTTTCACTCTATTAACTTTAACTTTTTAGGTCAAGATCAAAGATCTTTCCTTCTTGTTAAGAGCCAAGATTTGATGATCTTTTCGTTTAGTTAAGAGCCAAGATTTTGGATCAACTTTAAAGAAGCTTCAATTTAAAATCTATTTGCATTTATCCACAGTCGAAAACCATCACCAGTGACATGCCTAAAGTAAATCGTAGTCAAAAAAGGACAGTTTTTATGACTGTTTTTGAATTTAATTTAAAATCTCAAAATCAACCCACTTTGTCAAATCCCTGCTCTTTGTCAATTCTAATCTGGCTAGAGCTTCAGTTTCCACAAAAACTAATTTCCAGAGATTAATAATTTGAGAGAAACAAATACAAAAACCTATTTACAATATGCATACATTAAAAACCCAACGGTTAAAATTTCTCACAATAACCTTTAAAAACAAAAGTCACGAATAAATTGCTCCTATCTTTAGATACAAATAGACTTACACCATCTCCAACACATCAAAGCCCATGCCCAACATAGATGCACGTCAGTTGTTTTGTTCGATTGTTTGCCGTCACTCAACCGGAAAAATGAATGAAATTTTCATTGAAAAAAAAAAAAAAAAAAAAATACGGGCATCCTACAAACCAAACCTCAATTCTCACTTTTATCAAACAAAACAATGGATAGATACACTTTCAAGTAAATGCTCCCACATTACCCGACAACAATTAAACATTTCCCAACACCAAGTTACGTCTTTGTGTTGGGACTTTCATTTTTATACATTTTTATTTTTAGGAAAATACAAAACAAAAAAAAAAGTATTCATAAAAATTCCCGCGGCTCACACGGAAATTATTTTGCAAAGAAATTTTTCACATGCAACCAAATAACATCGAAATACTCGTACATGTTTTCTTGTACATAGAGTCAAACATTAATAATTTATCACTTGCGAAAGTGCAATAGATTCGTGTCATGAGAACGACACCCAGTACATTGTTGTTGCCAAGATTTGCCAAATTCATTTCAATTGACTCACTTGGCAAATATAGTAAATAGTCCGCGATGGATGTTTATATTTAGAAATAGGTGATGCCGGCGATTGGTGCTAAGTGACAAGTAAAATTACCACTGAGATGTGCGCTTTCAATGTCAGGGAATTTCAGAGAAGCTATATGAGACGATTTTCCCCCTCGGTTTGAAGGAAAAGTGGTATCTCGTATTTGGTAGGAAAGCAGGTGGTGGGTAATACATCTTCTGGTGTTAATCGAAGGCCGTCGACGGTTTTGTATTTCGAAGGAGAGGTGTGTCTGCTTGGCATAGTTTATTAAATGTTGGCATCCGCAATGACAGCTGGCGTGGATTTCAGTTTCAACCAATTATCAAAATCTTATTAGAGCTTTCAGCAAACCGTTCTGGTTCTAAGAGAGTAGCTCCTTTTTTTTATGAGAACATAAGATAACAGAATTTGAATCTATGATCAACAATCTACTTTCAGCACAATGTTCTTCTTTCCAAGTTGCGGCAATTTATTGCGATCTCGAAGGGCTCACAAGTCCCCCACTTGTCCGTTTCACCCTTGTGATCCGCTCATGGGGGGCACCAGCACCATACGTAATAAAAGCATTGAATGTATTTTAATGGGAATCGTAATCTCTTGATAAGCTTCCGGTTAAAAACTAAGCGTTTAAGTCGGATAAGTACCTACTGATTTACATAAGAAGGTACACAAAATCAATGGGAGCCACATATTTTGGTTTTTGAGATAACTTTAAATTTCAGAGAGTAAAGGAATAATAAAAAAAACAAGAGTTGAAGAGGGTAAAAAAAATATAATAAAATAAAATCTACCTTCCTTACCTATAGAAATCCTCTTCAGAATTTCTTATCGGGAAAAAAGTATAAAAATAAACATATTGCCATTATGATAGACAGCGTCTGTGAAAGCCATAAATTCCTGTTTTAAATGAAAATAACGTCAAAAATGAAAAATGGGAATAAAGATGAGATAAGTTAAATAAAATCGGGAGGGTACTTTCAAGGTTAAGGTATTCAAAGCATTTTATTTCTTTCTTAATATAATGAAACGGTTTCTAAAATAACATTCACCCCTCTAGTTCAAAATAACTTTGGGGTGATAACAAGGAGGTGAAAGGTCCCGAGTTGACGTTGTAACTTGACGTTGAAAATGATGCATTCTATTGCTAATTTTTGAAAGAGTACTAAGAAAATTTTTAACTTTATCAGTAAAAGATGTGATACCAGTGAAAAGGAATGGTTTTTAGAGCCTTTCACAAAACTGAAAGCAATAGAACGAGGTACTTGATACCAGAAAGAGGGAGTTGCTCAAAAATGCAAATGGAAAATTAAAAGCATGGGCAACAAAAGTAGAGGTAGACACGATGGTCCAGAAATGTAAGAAAAGTCCAACGTTTTTTTAATGTGAGGTCAAGCTATGGCATAACCTGAATTTGAAAAGTACATATCTTAAGACTTTCTCTAAGTATATACTAACAATCTAAAAATTATCCCGCAGCCCTGAATCAGCCACTCACTGGTCTCTGGAATTTCTTGCCATCTGACTTAGCTTACCTGATTTTTTTAACTGCCTCACTAAAGATAGGTTCAGCTCTAGACAAAGCCTTTATGGGAGCTGTTCGTTTGGAGAGTTTCTTCTTTTTTAGCGGTATTTTGAAGACTGTCGGTATTTTGATTAGCCTGGTTTCTTCTAGCAAACGATGTGCTCTTTGTGGGGGTCGGACATATCTCTTACTCGTTTCCTTTGAAAGTGCTGCTATCATCACACTGCAGTCTTTCACCCGAAAATTCATAAATTTGTATGTCAAATGGACAATTCAACAGTATGACTTGCTCATCCCTGATATCTTACCCTCGACTTCAATGCAGATTTCATATTGACCATTCAACTTGTCCGCTTATCTCCAACAATTGAAAACTCTTCTTTTAAATCTTTTGAAAAACCAATTAACATGCACACGCACTGTTAATATATCCCACACTTTTCTTGCATCGCACTAATTTAAGACGTATCAAATGGTCACTTAACATATAAACGAAACGATCAACACGCTGTCCAGTAGCTCTCCCGCAAGCATGATACCAACTTGGTTTTTACCATGCGATCCTTCTCGTGTTGTCATGTTGGCTTTTGGACAAGAATCCAAAAATCAGACAATTTTTCTGCCTGAATATCGCCATTTCATTATTTGGATACACAAAATATGTAAATTTTGACATTACCCTTCCTAAATATTGAATACCATCCGATTCGTTGAGCAATTTTGCTGGCACCCTTAAGCTATACCATAGTATGAGAGATTAGCACATAGTGCTTAGCATCGTGAAATTTCAGTATCAATTTTTTAAAACTCCATTTTTTTTGCTCTCATTTTTATTTATAACTAGCTGACCCGCCAGGCGTAGCTCAGGCCCTACGTTAATCGAATTGAGTAAGTTTAGTTAAGTAGTTTCCAAGTTTCCATTCTAGTTGGAGAATTGGGATGAAATATAGTTTATGTTACTCAGGAACAGTTAAGCACTCTAACAATGACATAGTTTTTGGAATCGGCCCAGTACTGTAAAAGAGAAATAAGCATTGAAATCGGTACAGTGGTTTTTTTTAATTCCCGTTCCTGTGGGAAAATGGTGATGAAATATAGTTTAGATTGCTCAAGGACAATGAAGCATTCTAACATTGAAAGAATTTTTGAAAGCGGTTCAGTACTTTCCAGTTTCCTGGTTATTTCGCAATTCCCTTTTCCGTTCCCGAAGGAATATGGGAAGGAAATCTAGTCATTAGTACTCAGGAGCACTGATGAAGCACTCTAACACTGAAAATTTTTTGGGAATTGTTCCAATATTTTCCAAGTTCCCGCTAATGTTGTTGTTCCCGTCCCAATGCTGAAGCTCTTGACACTTGTTGAGTACATCAAAGTGTCAGCATCTGCATCGTTCAACATGGTCACAGAGACCACCACGTGGTTTTACAATAACCTTATTGGGTCTGAGCCAAAATTAAAATTTTCTTCGAGCCTTTATTACTTCACTTTTTTCTTCTTGTCAACATAATAACTAAAGTAATTCCACTTCATTTGCATTCGAACCCAATATCCATTCGAGATCCTTATCTCTACCAAAGGCCTAGAAGACGCTGTCATAGCTTACGCCAAAGTGTATAGTATCACTTTAAATCAAATCCTTTTGTTTTGCGAGTATAGATCAAGTTCAATGTACGGTCATTTCATAACAGAAAATAGCTTGGATTATTGTAAAATTAACACTTTAAACAAAAAAATTTAAATCTTTATTCTTACCAGTCGAAAATCAAAAGAGTTCTGAAAAACAAACAATCCAATACTCTTACTATTTGTCATTTAATTAGTTGAGCCGCTCTGTGTTTGTTCGGGTCTGTAGTTTCAAGACTCCCTTTCTCATTCCTGTTTATGTTCCCGTGGGATTATATGGATGAAATTCACGCTAAGTTACTGAGAGATAATGTGGCATTCCAGTGCCGAAAGAATTTTTGAAATCTGTTCAGTAGTTTCTAAGCTTCCATTTCCAACCCCGTTCGTTCCTGAGGAAATCTTCCGTTCCCTTTTAAACATGTAAATGAAATAAAAGTCTATGTCACAAAGGGATAATGTAACATTCTAGAGTTGAAAAAAACCTAGAGAAATTGATTCATAAAATGGTTCGTGAACGTTCGAAAATACTTTAAAAACGATTAGCAATGGTGCCTCAGAAGATGAATGTCTGGTTAGCCACACTGAACGCTGGTTGTTCAATACTTGTGCTTCTTCTTAGAATCACAGTTCGATAAATGTCTTAATCTTAAAACCTTAAGCGAAAAAAAAACATTAAATAAAAATAATCACAGTGTTCTCGTCCAACTGCATCAACAATAAATCTGACCTCCCACCATCCCAATCCTTCTAACAGGCGTCTTGCATCTCAGTTGCATTTGAAACGAAATTTTAGAGCAGGTGATTAAAAATACAATGTAAAAATAATTCTAATTTGAAATTGGAAACTACCGAAATTTAATAAAATATAATTTTTCCAAGAGCATTTCAGGGGAAAATTCCTTTTTTTTATAAAAAATTCTTTTTTAATTTGCATTTTACATCTTTCTGCGCTTTTTTACTCGCTTTTACTACAAAATGTGAAAACAAATACATGAATTGAGGCCGCCACGTAGAAGAGAAAAAAGTTTTCACAGATTCTAAACACTGTGGCGTATACGCACTTTATTTTTACAAAGTTTCGTTTTAGTTTAATAAAAGCTTATATCTATTTCAGTTGGCCAACTTTAATGTTAGTCATTGCTCTCATTTTAAACCATGAAAAAATTAATTCTATGAATATAAAAAATACATTTTGTATACCTCCTACCTCCGAGAGCATGTTTTTGAATAAGTAGCATTTTTATCACAAAAATATATGCTGAGTCAAGCAATGAAGAGGAAAAAGTGGCAGGGAATGTGTGTATGTCCATGTCCGTATTGAAAATCCAATCGCATGCAGTTAAATTGCCAATGCATGTTATTGCATAACATTTCCAAGTTTGCATACAACAACCCACAACCACATTTGTCACAAATGGAAGGAGTGTTCGGGTGTTTACTCATCTGAGACTGCCCTCAGAAAATGGCTGGCAAATATTTCCTGTTGGATACGATAAAAGAACTTTATAATTTTTTTTCTCTGTCATTCGATCTATAACAAGTAGAATTTTTAAATCTGTACGAGGAAACATGTGTTTCTCTTTTCATGGTGCTGTGAAAGGCACTTCCTTTAAAGATTTCTACTACACGATTAATTTATAAGCGCAAAAGCTCACATTTTCCGTATTATATCAGTGATTCAGAATCTGTTCAGAAAGTATCAGTCTTGTGTCGCATATAAACAAAGCTTTGTTTAAATAAAAAAATTGAAGAAAACAAGTTGTAAGTGAAACATGCAATCATCTTTAGCTTAAAGAAAAAAGTTTCTACACGAGAAAGCTACAACAAATCAGATAATAGCGTACATTCGTAACACTCGTTACTTTAGCACCTATCGCTGATCATCCTTTACATTAGAATTTTGCATCTTATCTTGGTTTTAATAAGCCTGTTTGATTGCATCAACGAAAAAATTAAAGAAGAAAAAAAAATATTACAAAGTTTTGAAGAAGGTAATTGCCAGATGAGTTTTACCAATCGTTGGCAATAAAATTCTCAATTTTTTAACCTGAGAACTGATTAATAGACCTCCGAGAGCGTGGTTAAGTTTTTGGGGGATCACTAATGTTTAATAAAAAGTTTTGCGCTCATGCACAACCTATACAAGCATCGAACCAATAATCTTGTTTGTTTTTTATAAATAAGGCTTTACAAACCAGTAAGGCAAGGCGATCGCGAAGGCAAGTCTTACAAGTGCAACTGAATAATAATCTATATATTAAAAGCGTATGAAGCAATTGGCATTAAAAACGAGTGCATTTTGATTTTGAATGTGCTATTTTAAGCAAACTAATATAAGTACTAACTCTTCCTCTTTTTTATGGCGCTAATAAGTCTCGTAGGGATCATAGCTCTCGCTTGCTTTACGTCTATCCCACTCATTTTGGACTTCCCACTGAACTTCGAATGAATTCGAATTTTAAAAAAAAAAACTCATCTAAAATCACAGTCGTCGGGTAATGGCCCAGAAAGAAAAAAACATCAATCCATGTAACAAGTTAGTTTCTCTAATCGAAATTTTCTTAAAGTATTTATGACATTGACATGTTTCAATTTACGCCCGCTTTTTCTTCTATACTTTGCCTTCCGAACTTTATCGTTTTTAAAAACAACGAAACGCTTATTCATATTAAACGATAATAATTATATCGTCAGAAATGCAAGGTCGCATTTTTGTAATATTTGAGTATAGATTAATGATTTTCAATCAATTAGTTACACTATCAGTTATCCAACTTGTTTCAAAACTTTTGATGTCCAATTCAAAGAACAGATTTTAAACCACGAACAATACATAGTTAAATAATAAATTGAGTACCGCAACAATGCTATGTAAGCCTCGAGCTTTATACATTTCAAGGACCCAAAGTTTTTATATTAACTCCGAAAGACTAATTGAGAATGTGCTTTTCATGTCAGTTTTAAGAACTGTCAGGGAATTGTTAACTCCTCGCGGAAAGCATTACCTGCGGATAAACAACTTTATTTTTCTGATCAGATTGAAATCATGAACCTCCACGTAAGTGTTAGGCATATTTACCATTACGCCACGGACACGACTATCATCAGAATTAAACCTAAGCGATCGTATCGAGGGCTAGTGAACCGATCTACAAATGTTATGGTGACAGCCATAGAATTTCAGTAACTACAAAATTATATTTACTGTCCTCCCAAGGTGTAGACGATAGACGAGATCACTAGGAAAATCAAGATAGTGAAGTTTTTTTAAGCTAGATATACTAGGACCAGGACCTTATCATCCCGGAATGTGAAAACTGTAAAAAATGTCCCATGTGGTTCCCAATTGAACGGAAGCACTCGACTTGACTGTGCCAAAATATCTTCAAAAAAATACTAAAGTCCATTCTGGAGTCCCTCAGGGATCAATTCTTGGTTCACTTTTGTTCAGTATTCTTATCAATGACCTTCCACTTCAGGTCAAAAATTCTTGCTTAGATTTGTATGCGGATGATGCCCAAGTTCGCCTTAGTTGCAAATTAGGCATGATTGAGGATTGTGTTCATAGATTAAACTCTGAATTAAAAAGAATAGTTGGTTGGTCTGAAAAGAATAACCTGAGGATCAATCCCAGAAAGTTAAAATCATTAATAATTTACAAAACTAAGCTCGATCATGGCTACTTTCCCGCACTGTTTATCGGAAACGAACTAATTGAGTATGTCGAAAAGGTTATGAACTTGGGCATTCTTTTCAACTCCGCTCTTACTTGGGATGACCATATTCAAATGATCGTTTCAAAAATATATGGATGCTTACGTAGTCTATCTTTATCGAAGCCCTTATCAAATGAGACTCAGACTAGCAAAGTCTTTAATCCTTAATAACTTATGGGTGTCAAATTATTGCATGTCATAATTCAGAACGAAAAGAAATCTTACTGTTGCGTTCAACAACGTTACTCGGTACGTTTATGGTCTCAAACGGTAAGACCATATTTCTAACTATTCAAGTAATATTTTGGGCTGTGATATCTACACACATATTTGCAATATTTTTCCCTTAAAACTCTTAATAAAATAATCATGAGCAAACAACCATCATATATTTTTGAAAGAATACATTTTACAAGTTCAACCCGGTCCTTTATGTTGCTGCAACCAAGACTTTCGTGCAGAAGCTCAGTCAGCTTCTTAGTTAAGTCGGAAGGCATTGGAACAAATTACCCATCGTCATTAGAAGACTTCGCGGCACCACACAGTTTGAGACAGTTTTGTTCAGACACTACTTGTTATTGAATTAAACCAATATGAAGATATGTAGGTATTTGCATTTGTTATACTGTTTGTATTGAATTTGTGAACAAACAAGTAGAATTTCTACATAATTTACAAAACAATGTAACTATTAACTTTTACTGTTTAAAAGAAGGTTTTTTAGCCCAATGTAAAAGATACTTCAAATAAATGAATTTAATTAAATTAAATCAGACACATCTCATATCTTTGGTTACTTTCAACGGCTGAATTCAAACATAGTGGATACTTTATGGGTCTAAGCCTCCTTCAGTACTTCTTTGTTTGAAAAAGAATCCAAGACTTTAGCTTCTGTTGAGCAAAATTTCAAATTCATAGGTTGCGTAATGGTTGGACTGTATTAATTTTAATCACGGCATTTTTCTTACAATGGTTAGGCAAAAATCAGCTAAAGTAAACGCATTACAAGATCGACAAAGTCATATATCTTCATTCATACATGAACGTTATATCACCAAAGGGAAGTTAACAATGCTTGTAGAAAAGATTGATCAGGCATATGCTCTTGCTATGAAAGCCTTAAAAAGTCAAAACATATTTGACTAACGTATCGAAATCGAAACTGAAAGTTGTAATCAATGTTAATTATTGTTTGTTTTTGCTCTTCACGACTTCCAAAGTAGCCGAATTTGTTTATTTTTGTTTGCTTATCAACTATGGCTATCAATACACCAATTGAATTTGTTTTTTTTTCTTGCTCATGAGCTAATTTATTTTATCTTGACATTAGAACGACGTTGTCACGATCCTAGAACTCACCACAGTTATGATAGTTGTAGTTCATTACCAATTATCAGCTGTAGCACGGTAAGGGGGTAACCATACAACTCTAGACCTTTGATTTAGCAATCAATCTTTTCCAATTTTTCTGTGTTAATTCACTTTTTTTTAAATTATATAACGATATTACTCTTGCTGGTGGACTGCGAAAAGAGAAAATGTGAAATGAATTGTACGTTTTCAACGAAAGTAAAAAAGTTTTTGGTATACAGTGGAACCTAAAACCTGCTTCCGGTATGAGCGATATGCTAATCATAAAAATCGTATATGATTACGGGAGCAGTTTTTTTCTCTTCTTTTATCGTTGTCAGTATGCCGAATGTAGGTATATTTTAGGGAACAAAAAAGATCATTTTATCCTGTACAATTGTAAAAACTGTCGTACAAAAGTTTCAACAGACTGCGTGTCGCTTTTGAGGAGAATGTTAAAGACGATGAAATGTTAGTTTTATATGTAGAATATTTTGACAAAGGCCACATTTCTATCGTCGTTTCCGACTACTAAAAAGAATTCAAATGACACACAGTGGTGTATTTTGAAGAATCATGACCTCCAGGCTTGACGAACGACGACGTTTTGATATCAGCCCCACAGATAACTAACGTCCAATTTAAAGGTTAAAAAAGGGTACCAAAATTTGTAGACGATACTACGGTAGACGATTGGACGACAATCTTACGGATTTTATTGCCAGTACTGATAACGCCGAGGAAGCAGAAGAAGAAAAAATGTAGAAGAATAAGAAGAATTAGAAGAATAAGGCGAAAAAGGCAAATAAAGCAAAGAAAGCGAAGAGGGTGAAAAAGGTGTAGAAAGAAGGAAGGAAGCGAAGAAGGCGAAGAAAACGATTCTTCTTCGATTTGGTGAAGAAGGCAAAGAAGGCGAAGATGGCGAAGAAGGCGAAGAAGGCGAAGAAGGCGAAGAAGGCGAAGAAGGCGGAGAAGGCGAAGAAGGCGAGGATGGTGAAGAAGGCGAAGAAGGCAAAGAAGGCGAAGAAGGCGTTGAAGAAGAATGAATACGACAAAGAAGCCAAAAAAAGAAAAGAAGGCGAAGAAGACGAAGAAGGTTAAGAAGGTTAAGAAGGCGAAAGAGTGAATAAGGCGACGAAGAAGAAGAAGAGGAAAAAGAAGAAGAGGGCGAAGAAAGCGTTTAAGGCAGAGAAGGCGTTTAAGGCAAAGAAGGCATAATAGAATAGAAGAATAAGAAGAACTAGAAGAATAAGGCGAAAAAGGCAAATAAAGCAAAGAAAGCGAGGGTGAAAAAGGTGTAGAAAGCGAAGAAGGCGAAGAAAACGATTCTTCTTCGATTCGGTGAAGAAGGCATAGAAGGCGAAGAATTAGAGGAAGGCTAAGAAGGCGAAAAGAGCAAAGAAGTCAAAGAAGGCGAAGAAGATGAAAAGGTTGTAGAAGGCAAAAAAGAATAAAAAGAGAAAAAAGAAGAAGAAGAAGAAGAAGAAGAAGAAGAAGAAGAAGAAGAAGAAGAAGAAGAAGAAGAAGAAGAAGAAGAAGAAGAAGAAGAGGAAGAAGAAGAAGAAGAAGAAGAAGAAGAAGAAGAAGAAGAAGAAGAAGAAGAAGAAGAAGAAGAAGAAGAAGAAGAAGCAGAAGAAGAAGAAGATGAAGGACCTTGACTTCGTTTGTTCAATTCAGTTCTTAAAATTCACCACTTCTTCAAAAAGTGAGTTTGTTAAATGTTTCAACTCGAGCATTAACTTCTACTTAAGTTGATCAAACCGTGCTTTCGCCAACTGAACGAATCGTTTTAATTTGTGTATAAACATAAGCAACTTAACAAAACAAAATTAATAAATTCCGGCTTCACTGTAAATACTCTGTTAAAAAAGGTTTACGCTATGTACCATGAGCATACTGGCAATACTTACACTGAAATGCATCAACCGACACTGGGTCATTTACAAATCCTGTTCCTCAAATACCTACACATATGCAAAAACCAAGCTACCATCGGCTATCAACCAAACGTTTCCATATAATTCTGAGCTACGATAATAACAACCGTGGCGATCATCACTTCAATGGGAATGAAGTCTCGCCGCCAAAATAAAAAAAAAACATAAAAGCAAAAAATCAAAATAAATTCCTCTTTCAATTCTACCGCCCGTTTGCCAGAAAACTCTACCCAAGAAAGCATACACGTGCTCCACGTGACCTGAAAACCATTTTCTACTATATGCGAGTTTGAGTATGCATAATCTGGTCAGTGGCTTCAATTTGCCGGGGCTTCGATTTATCTTTCATCGGTTTTGTGTCTCTTCTTTTTCCTCAACTGGTTCTTCTGTTTTGTAGGTTATTATTGCGGTACATCCACTATATATACACACACACACACAGACACACTCACCCATCACGAAAAGCCCCAATAAAACAATAATAATGAAAAAGACTGCAGCCCCCCAACGAATACATACTGCAGCAAATGTCATCGGCAAATTCAAATGAAACGTCATTTGTTCTGTTGAACGCGCATTCAATAAAAGTAGACTGGTTATGCTGAATTGTTTGTTTTTAATAGACGACTGACCTATGGGAGGGGGGGGGGGGTGGGGGGTATGGATTTCTCTTTGAGGTTAGAGTAGCCTTTACCCATCATAAGCTGTTTTCTGATAAGCAGTGGGACATGATTGAAAAATATCATCAATGATATCTACTTTCTTCGCAAAGCTAGTTTCTCGATAGTCACATCTTTTTCTTATTGTCCAATCCAAATATAAAAAATGAAGAATCTCTCAACGGACAATACTCATTCATATGTCGTATTGCTCTCTGTTTTGGTTTTCCTCTTCTTTTCTCTCACAAGCTTTTTCAGTGTATTTGTGTTAATTACGAAACGCAAGTACAAACCAGAACGAAATTTGTATACCCTCGACTCTCGTAGAAATCCTCATCGTAAGTGGCTTAAAAAGCTAAGTGAAAAAAAAAGCGGAAAAACAGAAACTAAAACCAAACAGAACATCGACAACACTGACATCGGCGAATAAAAACCAACACCAACAATAACAACAAAAACAACAAACAACAGTCAAAGTGAAAAGTGAATCGAGAAGATACATACATTCTGTGCGCTTTTGGCCACAAACAGTTGATATCGGAACTTGCTATTGCTACCACCACCAAAGTGTACTCCGCCGCAGCTTTGCTCGTCGCAGTTTTTCTTTTGAGTGGCATGAATATTGCGATAGATTTTTCCCGCAAAATATCTAACGGATTAAAAAGTGTATACCTACCTTGTACCTAATGAAATAGAAATCCATGATTTGATGAAGTAGTTTGTGTATATAATGAATCGGTGCCACATTTAGGTGCGTCTCATTTGTTATTGTTATTGTCCGATGTCCGTGTTTTTCTCATCCTTGTCCCATAAATTGGAAATTTTCTCATCATACCTCTTATGGAGCAAGCACCTAATTGTGTATTTCAGTAAATACTTTCGTACGTAAAGGTGGAAGAGGTAGCCCCAGCGGATACCGCGCGTTAGACGTTATAGTGAAGGAATTTTTATTGTTCCCTTTTCTGCCTCATTCTTTGTTATCATTTTGTCGTCGCTGCCGCTGTCGCGTTTAGTTATAGTGAAGAAGACGATTTCGATTTTCTCCTCTAAGTACTGACAGTTGCGTTGGTGGTGGAGAAACTGACAGCTCTCACACGCACTCTCCACTTTTGGTTTCTCACTCGCGCTCTTCTCAAGACTCGTAGAATAGAGAGTTCTGTTTTCCTCTTTTTAATTCAATATTATTTTTTTTTGCTTAGGATGGCCTTCACGTGAACGGTGTTTGTTATCTGTTTGGTGTATTTTTTCATGATTAAAAGTATCTGACGTGTGGATTTGGATTATCATTTGCTCTGTAGTTGTTTAATAGATAAAGTAAATAGTTGAAACAACGTAAAAAGCTTGATGACTGATTGTGCTTTTCCTGTGTGGGAGAGTAACGATAGCCCCTCGCGCGCGCGATAAAAATCCATTTCTTAATCTTACTACAACTTGCAGTTTTGCTATGTTTTGCTATGCACAAACGAAAAATTGTTTTTTCCTTTCCTTTATTTTGTTTTTCCTTTGACTAGTTTGTGTGCTTCGCAATTTTAATCGATTTAGCCCAGTCGGGGTCAGATGTGCAGTGCAGTGAACAACACATTGGGTGATAGCTATCTATGCTAAAGTTAAAGTCTTGAAGATTTATTTAAATTCATTTACAAAAATAATGTGTTGCAGTGTGAAATGTTTGTTCAAAAAAGAGTGATTGAATTGTATTCAAAAAAGTTCCATGAATAGATAGTGTAAACAAAAAGCAGACGCTGTCAATAAATACCCCAAAAAATAAGGCAAGTGTTGAATTTGGTTTTAATTACTTAGCAAGTCACAGTGGGCCTATGCATAAATTGAGCTGTCAACTCGATTTGGCAGAGGGTGTAAATATATTTTATGAGTTCATCCTTTTTGTTCTTCCCTAGTGGCCATTAATATGTTTTAATCAAATTGAACAGTTATGCGTTGTTCTTGTTATGTTATTGAAACAATGGGTGGTGGGTGGTGGGTGGTGGTATTAAATATCAAATGTCAGTTGTTCTGTGTTCTCCCTTGGAGCAATGCGCATAACCAAATGGGGCAACTGTCAGAATCTAAATTCGCAATACCTATGTACATATGCTTGTGTCATCTTAGGCTGTTTCCTTCTTTCATTTCTTTTTTTGCAAAAGTTCTGAACTGAAATTAGGTACACACACGTAATATCCATAATTCTGTATCTACTTGAGAACGCTTTGGGGACTTCCTTGGACTTATGTTTGAGTCAAGTGGCGGTATGGTAGGGAAAGGTACTGGCAAAGCCGTTTGACGTTTTCATATTGGAAAGCTTTTCTTGAGATATCCGGGAAAAGGACATTGAAAGCTTTCGTAAGCAAAACTTTTTGTTTGGGTAGCGATTTGGGTGGTGGAAGTAGTTATACTGATGAAATAGGCACATAGCTCAAGACTTAATTTATTTAACTTGTTGATTTTCCTTGAACAGAAGATTAAATATGTGTATTTTTTCGCTTTCACGAAAGCCGTTGTCCCAAATATTTGTCGACATAATGTCCTGTCTAAGCTAACCCCAAATGTCAGCAGCCAATACTTTCTTCAGAAAGTAAAACAAAATTGTGATCTAGTTTTGTATCAAGAGCAATTCTCTTATCAAGATCTTATAAAACGACTTATCCACTTATATAGAAATACCTGAATCTGATCATACTTCTTCAGATCATACCACTTCCTTGCCGTGGGGCAAGGGATATAAAAATGCAAAAGGATTCGGCCAATTGGAGCGATCGCTATGCAAGCCATATTCTCACATTTAATTTTGAAAACTAATCACTAAAATCTAAATTCTTTGAAAAACACAATAAAGCTTGAGATTCGGTTCTAGGATACGTTCGTTCACTTTAGTATTGCTTTCTGTTTTTCCAATTTCCGTTCCCTATTTTTCGTCTTTATTCATCTTTAACCTAGACCAGACCCTACCATGAGCATTTTTACATCAAATGGAACACTGCTTCACACTAGTAATCAGCTTGAAAAATACCTAGCATGGGCAGAATCATTACATATACGTGATCGTGTAAAACGTGACTGAATTATTTGAGTTTGCTATTAGCTCTCACGTTATGGAACACTTCATTACCACAATTTCATATTCTTTAATCAGCATTTGAAGGGATTGAAATCAATAAATAGACAGCAAATTGATAATGTGCAATCGAAAGGGAGTTTTGGAAGATAAATGGCAATCACTCAGTCGATCATTGATGCGGTAATTCGGCCCCAGATTTCGTTGCATTTATCTGTACCAGAATTGCATTGGTTTTGACTCTCCTTTTTTCTTCGCGATCTTAACTTTGCAGGGGTTTTCTGGATCTTTTTGAAGGGGTCCTCTGGATCTCTCCCTTGGACATGACAATACCGTGCTCTATTTTTTCCAAGATTTTTAAAGCGAAGACTTTCAATAATCTTGGTACTTCTAATAAGATCAAGCTTTATTACTCCTGTTGCCACACGGAACATCTTCATCTCAGTTTCTGTCATAATTTTTGAACAATGTCCAACATTGTGAACCGTTTGTAAGTGCTGGACGTACAACGGTGGTGCAGATCTAAGGAGGTTTTTTTTTCACGGAAATGGTGGAGTTTTATCGATACCTAGTTCATTCGCTCAACGCTTAATCGATAATTGATATCGTCAACGTCATCACTAGTTGCTTCAATATTGATCATCAATCCCAAATGTTTATATTTTTCATATTTTTTTATTCAAATAAATATCTGAAATAGACATATCTGGATCAGAAATTGGGCAACACAAACACTAAGTCTTTTTTTGACAAATGCGGTACCTACTACCTTTTAACACTTTTTTTAAATTATAAGTGCAGCTTGCATGTATGTGGGATCCTCGCTATGAAGACTCCATTGATCGTCAATAATGAATAAAATTGGTGTACATTGGTGTTCTGTACTTTATCTTCCAGAAGATGGTTAAGGACTGCAATAAAGAGCAGAGGACTCAATATGCTTCCTTGGTGTAGATCTAAATTTTTCTGAACCAATAAATCGAAATATGTTTGCTTTTGCTTTAAATATTTTAGTAAAATTTTAAAAGTTAGTAAAGTAATCTTTAATTTATTAGATGAAAAACACGTGGATTATCTCAATTATAAGACTCATCGATAAAATCTACTGAAAATGTGAATTTTTATTTTTAATATGGGTGCGAGTGCGAGGTTTTGTTACTCTCCGCTTTTTACTTCATACTTTCTTTTATTTGAAAAAAAAAAAGCTTAAGAAATAGCAGTTACGTGAAAAAAGAATAACTTTTTTCTGACAGAACGAATTTCGATGAAATTTTTAATTAATCTGTAAGAACCTATCTTCAACATCTGCACATATTTTCATTAACCTAAGTTTTATAGCTAAGCTCAGATTAAATTTCGTCTTAGTATATGAATGTTGAGAAAGCGGTTAAATCAAAAAATCTTTCCAGCTTTTCTGCCAAATATTTTGTTTCAAAATTTGGTACAGATTTGTCTTAATCTATTTTCAAATTCTGTGCACACTTTTTTTGCTCGACATTTTACTGTCCAAGTTTAGTTCTTCTTTTTCTAAAAAGTGGTACGTAAAATTATTAAACCTCGGAAATAACAAAATTGTGAAAGAAATTTTATTTGTTTTAAATTTCGTTCCTATAATAAGAAATTTAAAAGAATTGTTTTAAAATGTTTGTTAATGATGAAAATCAATAGGTCACCAATCTGACTCCAATCTGATGACACGTCCACAAATGCTGTTAAATGGAAACAAATTCGAACTTGCTCGTAATTGCAAAAGTAGCTTTGTTGACAAGAAACAAAAATCTAACATCGCAAATCTAAAGTCTAAAGTAAAGTTTTAAGGAGAAAGTTACGGCTCTAGTTAACATAAGTCTAACTTTAAAATGGAGTCATTAAATACAAAAGATTTATAAACCAACCAAGTTTTATCATTTTGAAAGTTTTGGCAAATGCAGTGAAGTCACAAAAATAAAAAGCAAAAAAAAGGTGAAAAACAGCAAAAATTTTGATTGAAAACGAAAAAAGTTCACATTGTCCAACATTGGTCGTTCGCACCAAAGTCTGTCCAACTAATTGTAGAGTGTGAACTCCGCTAATAGACAGACAGTTGGACAGACTTTGTTGAATAATGTCAACCCTCAAACGACCGTTTGTCAAAATGGTAGGATTTTTTTTCAAATACTTTTGAAAATTTTGAAGTTGGACAACTAGTAGTAGCTAGTAGTAACAGTGTGAACTGCGCCAATGAATTATAAAGAAGGTCAAGCAATTGAGAAATGTCAGATTAGTTAGAGCAAAGTTCTAAGTATTAACGAAGGGGGTTGTCCGATTTTCAATTTAGAGTGACTAAGAAGCTAAAATCAATTATAAATTGATTCAAGAGTCATTTTAAGCTAGTGCGGCATCAAAGCTCATAATAAGGTGATTTCAAATTACTATAAATTTGCACTAGCATGTTTAATACTTAAAGGCAAGTAAACTAAAATAAAGTGGTAGAAATAAAACCGATTTTGCAGAAGAAAAAAAAAACACCTACTTTTCCAATATCACCAACATTGCTATTTTTGAAGATGTAACCTATTTTCGTCGTTTGAAGTAAAGAGGTAGGCACATTTAAAAAAGGCCAACAGTTCTTTCATCCAGAAAACTACTTTTTTGCTTAGTTTAACACATAAAATTCGATTTTCTGGAGGAAAGTACCTCAAAAACTAAGAAAGATTTATTCGTTCGGTTTCTTGTTTTTAACTCAAAAGTAATAAGAGCATTCAATATTGAAAGAAAAAATGACCACTGTTAGGGCGAAATTTTGAAAAAATTTTATTTAAAGGCAAAAATTTTGTTTTTTTTTTTAATTTTAACTTTTAGACTGGATTAATCCAAAACCATTCAGTTGATTAACTTGAAAAACACTAAAGTATGTGAGAAACACTAAAGTATGTGGTAGTAAGTGGCTGTGCTGATTTTAAATATTTTTATAAAATTGCCCTTCCCGCCAAAGTGGATAGAGATGGGGGCCCCTCCCATACGATTTTTTCTAAAAATATGATCAAAAATCACTACCCAAAGTATGTAACACAAATTACGGGACACACTGTATATAATAATTGTTGCCTTCCCAAAAGGTCAGTCATAACCATGTCCACAAAAAAATATAGAAATAGAAAAAAGTCAGAAGGCGTTGTGATAAAATGTGATTTCACTGATTTAGGAACAATGTTAATGACTTTCGATTTTGTGGCTTTAGATGTTGAGTGCTAATTTATGCTAAATAAATAGACTCAAGCTTTAGTATGTACTTGTATATATGCTTTTGTTAAATTGAAAATGACTAGGTGCTGTTCTGAGAACTACATATTTGTTTCTTAGGCGTGTTAGTAAGCGACAGAAACAGAAAAACAAAATCTTTCAGAAGAATGAATCAGTCTTGGCAATGATTTACGTTAACTGAGAACCACAAGATCGTGTATCATGCCAATAAAGTTATTGATGAATATTACAGGGGATGCAACAATAATTTCAATCAGCCAATCAATCCTATTAAATTCACCCTCATGTTTAAAAGTATACAAATTTTTTTTAATAGCCGAGTACACACTATACAATTAGTTGGACAGACTTCGTTTGACAGATGTCGGATGGTCGGATGTAGTTTGCGTTCAGACTATCAAGCTTGTCGTCCAACTTTATGTCATATGTTCGTTCTTCCGCTCCATCCAACTTTAAAGTTTTCAAAAATATTTGAAAATCTTCCAACAAGTTGGTAAAGCGGTCGTATGAGGGTTCACATTGTCAAGCATTGGTCGTTCAAGCCAAAGTCTGTCCAACAATTGTACAGTGTGAACATCTCTAATGACATAGTTTTTTTTTTGTTAATGTCTAATACACAGTCAGTTGCTAACAGACTTCTTCTTATCTGACCCAAATCTGACATCAGAGCTAGGAAACCAGCAATGTCATCTGACTCGTATCGTTGTAGTTTTAAAAAATGAAAAAAGCTCTTTTTTTAAATTTTTAAATTCAATAGAAAATTAAGTTATACGCATGCAGCGTTGAGTCTATAAAAAACTATTCTGCTGCAACTGCACATATAGTTATGAAGGTCAAAGCAATTAAAGGGCGTTTCACAAACACACAAAAACGCACACGAAACAAATGCGAGGGCAGCTGAAAAACAAATCTATCAACAAATCTGGGGGCGTCCATGCAAACCATTTTTAATGTTTGTTTGAGGGCCTTAGGTCATCACAGCGTGACCATTGAATTTGAACTTAGCTCGTTCATAAAAACCAAAAAAAAAAGAAAACAGAAAAAAACACACAGTAAATTTATCAGATATCAATAGCAATCCAATTATGTCAATGATTTCCACGTTTACATTGCTAGCGCGGTTCGAATAAGTTCTTATCGAATTCATAAATGTGCCTGAGTATCCGCAATTTGTGTTAACAACACAAGATAATGTTTAACTCATATACCGTGTATTACGTAACCACCTCATCAGTCATTGAGATAAAATTTGATAGAAATCACATACAAGTGTCAAATTTAAAACAAATCTGCCAAACGAAATTTTGGGAATCTGAAAATAAGTTTTTTGAGTGACCGAACGCTAATCGAATGATGAAGTCAATTTTTGGTGGATTTTCAATTGAATTTTTGCTATTGCTATTGTTATTAAAAAATTACTAACCAATCAAAAGATTTTAGCGTTCTGCGATTGTTAAGCACTCTGTAATAGAAGTTGCTCGAGGGCTGTTCTTTTGTAGGTATTTCTGTTTTCTGTTCTAATACAGCCATCAGTTTGCAAAATTTTTAAACAGAACGGTACAAAGTCTTAACAAAAACATAAAATCATCTTCATAGGGCAATTAATCATTATAACACACACACGCAGGGAAATATCCAGATTTCAGCTTAGGAGTTTTCCACTTTAAACATTCAATGAAATAAGTTCAGCTATATGCGTTGTAGTTCTATCTAATAAATGTATTGTGTATTGTATAAGCGGTACACTAACTTCAAAGACCAAGTAAAAAAAATAAAATTGATTTATCTAACAGCAGGTTGTTACACAATAGTCGTGCAGGGTTAATATTTCAGGCGTGATTCGCTACTATAAGTAGGGTCTGCCTTCAAAGAAATCTTAGTACTGGGTAACCGAACAAGTCTGGAAAATAGATAACGACAATCCCATTGTATAGTTATAGTGTATAGCAAGTTAGACTGGACTGTTAGGCTAATATACCATTGGTCATGGGATTTTCTGAAGAAAATTGGTTTTCCAACAAAGTATGTTTGCAGTGTAATTGTTTCCTTTTGCAACAGCCTAGTCCCAATAAGCTAAAGAAAAGTCGAGATAAAGTGAATGTCATTGCTGTAGTCTGTTTTCTTGTAAAAGTTTTCTAAAAGTTTGTTGGTCGGGCAAGGCGACTTTGCCTTACTCCCACACTAGGATTTGAATAAACTGGACTTGGAGTGGATATCAAAGAGTGAAGTTGATGAGAACAAATTTAACACCGTAAAAAATTTCGGGAAAATAGTCCAGTCAAAACGGAAACGATATCGTCCTAATGTGGTTGCAGATGCTAGAAAGAAGTTTCTCCTTCAGCCGATCGATGGCCATTTTCCATGTGAGGTGACGGGTATATGAATATAACTGCAGCATCTCCACTCCTATCCGTCCTATGGCAGAATGTGACTAAAGAAGTAATGTCAAAGTAAGTCTGACAAAAGCCGGAGCATCCAGCTGATGTTGCGAACCGAACTATTCAAGAGCTCAGGAGATTTTTTAAAATTAAAATTAATAATAATTAATAAATTAATAAGTAAAAATTAAATAATTTAATTTTTACAAATTAATAATAAGTAATAAATTAGTAAGTAAAACATTTTCCGAACACTTAACAAAAGAAATAAACTTAAAAGTCGAAAAAAACTGATCAGGAGGTTGAGATTTGAAAATTTCAAAAACCCATAACTAGAAATACCAAACGTAACACCTTATGATTTTTGAGAAAGATGAGTGATGTCGTTTGGCTTTTGGTTCTCATCTCCAAGCTTATTACAAATGCGGCTCACGTCAGCATTAAATGACATCCAATGCATGTGGATCCTTATAGAAAATCATCGAGATTCGTATGTTGTGTTGTTTGATATCAAAAAAGCATTCAATCGATGACACTTGATCTAATCCGGCTAACCCTTAGAGAGCGAGGAGTCCCCCCGGCGTATGTGTAGTTAGCCAAGGATGTTAACGGAAAAGAACTAGATGCCTTCTTAGTGTCACCAAAAAATTCCAAGACACAGTAGGTGCACATTTTCATTTTCATTTTTAATCCATTTTTTATTCATTTTCACTTATAACTACCTACCAGTAGGTGCACACCAAGGAGGCGCATTCAGCCCTGTGCTCTTTATTACTTTGACTACCTGCTCAATGTTAAAGTAGCAGACACTTTGCATGAATTGTTCTTTGCTAAGGATCATAAACAAAGATTTTACATTCACACCTGCATTGATTACTTGAAGTATGGTAGACGTTTTAGGAAAAAGCGAGTATCGGTTTAGTCTTCAAAGACACAAGTTTTCTGCTTCAGATATTTATATAAATTTAAATTTGCTTCACAAGTGCGAAATGTCAATATGTCGAGGATTTACTACTAAAAGAAAGCTACTTGTTGTATAGCGATTCCAATAATTACATAAGTTTAAGCTGAATGAAAAACAGGCCCCCACTCCACTTTCGAAGTGGTCCAAGTTACTGAACACTGAACACTGCGGTTGTGGGTTCAGAAGCCATCAGGGCCTAGATTCCGCAACTCTTAAGACGACTATAGACAAAATTCTAGGTACTAAAAAACGTGTTTAAAAAAAATAAAAATAGGATGGCGCAACAGAGCGAGGAGTAACCTGAAAAACTTACCAAAATATATAAGGCGGCTACAGTAAAATAGCTATTCTTCCAACAACTGAAACCTACACAATGCGATAGACAATTTGACAATAATCAAAAATTATGGAATCCAGCCCACAGAACTCATATACGATTCAAAAAATTGGATAATTTACAAAAAGTGTGAGATGAAGATGATTCATATGGCAATTCGAGAATTAGAAGTAGCAACTCAGAAACCTGAACGCAAAGTAAAACAAAAGTTTTTTGATTTTGTTTGTTCTTTGTAGAGCACTAAAGGAAATCAACTTTTCCATAAAACCACTCTGGCTGTATTGACCATTCCGAATATACCACGGACTTCTTTAAAGCATGGTTTTCATTTTGAAAGTGGAAACAAAAACATTATAAGGTTCTGTTTAATGATACTTGATGCTTAATGTTAAGAGACTGCGTATATACTCGATGGGAAGTATACTCTCTTATTTTCCCGACATCTTATCGCTCCACATTGATTGGTTTGATTTAAAATATGATATTCTCATCGACATACCTTGGCTACAAGATGGTGGTGGCTTAAGACGATTTCAGCCCCTCGCTGGGTCTGGAGATCTGTAGTACAAAAAGAGTCCTTTTACTCAATCGCAGCGTCGTCAGCTTGGTTGAAGGTTTATTCATTTTTGGGTATAATTTTTTGTTTTTGCGAGGCACTGAAGCGCTCTTGGCCATCATGCACTGGTTTTTGAGATTTCGCAATCGCCATATTGTGGCGGTCCAATTAGATGCGAAGAAGGCGTGCTTCCTTAAGCTAGATACAGCCCGCACTAAAATCGATTAGCCACTATCAGATGCTTTGTTGTTTGCTATACACATGGTCTTTTATTCCTCCGAAAATGCATTTGGGGTTTTTGTGTATAGTCAGGAATTCTCACTCTATCACTTCGTTTTCTAAGAGCCTCTTAAAGCAATACTTAGAACAATAGAAAGTTTTACTCTTTTGTATAACTTTGGCACCATAGAGGGCTTGTTTTGGCGAATTCAGACTTGAACTAAACTATGACTAGGCGACTGTTTGACAGATGGTAGCTCAAGACCTGTTTTCTAAGTTTGGCTCATAAGACAAATCTGCGTCTAAATCAGTGCTGCTTTTGTTACCCGTAACTTTTTTCAATGAAGATGAATGCTAATGACTCGTCCTTTAAACTGAAGTCTTATTCCAAAAGTTTCTGTATCTTTTTTATATGCTCAAGTTTTTGTTCCCACTATTCCGATGAGTTTGACAGCAAAAATGTTGCAATATGCTAACACATTTTACTATCTATACGCTTATTGCGTCTCAGAATAACTTAGTCCCTACCTAATAACTAAGTACCAAGTACCTTCTAGATTCTGCCTGTTCCGAAGTTTTTAATTAAAACTGAAAACCCTTCCCATGAATTGGAACATATAAAAACTTTTCGAAAGACAAGAAGTAAGTAAAATGATAATAAAGATGTCATTGCGACCAAAATTATGGATGAAGTACAACAGCAAATACAGAAGTAGCCATAAACACTTTCCCCAGGAAACGTTTGAGGTGCCAAAATGCTGATATATACACATAAAGACCATAAAATTTTAGGTCTTCATTTCGAAGACTTCCCCAAACAACTATCACGTTACAAAAAATCGCTTATCCTTCCACATTGAGGCCTCACTTTGCTGTTGTAAACATTTTCTACCGGTCGTAAAATGATATACTGACAAACATTTTATGCTTCAATCAAACACCGGAATCATATTTTATTCCTCCACTCAATTTGAGTACCTACTCAAAAATGTTTAGCACGCTTTTTTTTATTATTTTGAATGCTGGACAAATACCCCCATTTGCCATTTCGATGGCAATAATCGTGTTTTTTTTGTCGTTGTTGTTTTTGTTACTTTTCTGTTCATTGTTTGAGTGCTCTAACAACAATACTCGCGTGTTGTTCCATATTTCTGTATTTCTGTATTGAAAAGGTAAACAATATTGCAATTGATTATTATCAAAATATGTTCCATTAACTTTGAACGTGACATCAATTGTTGGAAAAAATATTTATTCGCATCAATAAATCCACGATGCTGATTTGGTCACATTTTGTTAGTTTGAAAAATTGGCTAACGAAATCAGATTGTCCAAAGTCATTAAAGTGAGTCCATTAGAGAACACTGAGAATACACACGTTCGATCAATTTGCTGACTGAATCCATTCATAGCTCCATTATAGCTTTGCGTTTTATTGATGCTGTTGTTTCGGATGCAGGCACTTAAATGGAATTGTGTGGATTTATAGTTTAATTAGTCCAAACTATTAAAATTCCTATTCAAAGAAAAATAGAGTTAATTTATTTGGCAATTTGTGGGCTTTTTCTTTGAAAAAAATCCTTTTTTTTGAAGTGAAACTTCTTATGCGACTTGCAAACATGCAGCGTTACACTTCCGTGTTACACTTCCGTGTTAAACATATTATCGATTGCATAGTTTTTGGCACTGCTATAAATTTGTTGCTATAACAGTTGTATGTTATATGACGCGTCATTATGGGAACTAATGCTGGATTTGGTATAGTTTAGTTTATGTATGTAGATTATAATTTATAAAGCACAAGAGTTAAAAAGAGAAGCGAAAAGAATTATGGCTGCAGATGAAAAATTATGGGTGCAGATGCATGTAAATCCACCTTAACTCTTTGTTCTTTCTTAATTTTCAATTTGTGTCGTGTGTGTGAAAATCGTGCCTGGCTTGCAAAATAAATTTCGATTGCTTCATTGAAATTGCGGAATTTTATTTCGAAGACAATATACATAATGTACATATGTACATAGATATGTACAAATCAGAGCTTTTGGTGAGTGGTTACTGAAAGATTTTATTACAATTTTAATATATGTAGTTATGAGTATGTAGTAGTTAGTGGAGGCATAATCATGTATATATAAGCAATTTCCATTTACGCCCGGCTCAAAAATGTTCGATCATGTCTAAACATGTTTGATCATGTCTAAACATGTTTGATCATGTCTCCTAATCTCCACCAAAAAATAAAAAATTGTTCTATGAAATGGTGTTAAGTAGCTATCCCGTGAAAATTTACTCCGATCCATCTCTTTTCTTTTTCTTTTAAAGAAACAATACGAGTTCACTCAAAATAAATTTCTACCCCTTCCTATTTTCATTTTCATATTAGGAAGTTTCACTTCTTCCGCGCGGGGGGACTGCACGCACTATTTTTTTTTTTTTAAACGGGAAAGGATAAATGAAAAAAAAAAGCAAAACCAGTTTTCTTGATGTTATGTTGTATTTTTTTGTTACATCCTAAACTAGCCTATTTTCGCTAAGCTATGCAGCGTGTGCGAGTTGTAAATCAGTCGAACCGAACCACATGCTTTAATGACATCCATATCCATAGCCATTGTTATATGTGCCATGCCTACACATACGCATGTTGTATAGTGTACCTTGTACTGTACACCCTAATACAATGCAACACCAACCTTGACTCACCTCAACTTCAATGAAATAACACCTCAGTTCATCATCATCATCATCATCATCATCACCTTGCCCAAGTTCTGTAAGAAAAGAAAGAAAACTGGGTTGAGTCCATTACCTGGATATTTAATGTTATGTCATCCAACATCCAAGTCAATGAACTGCCCAAAAATTCAGAGCAACTTAAATTCTTTTTCTTTTAAGGTATGCAAATAACTCAACTTTTTTTTTTTGCTGTTGTTGAACGTATGCAGTTAGTTGGGGCAGTGAATAACGCGTCGACGTCAAACTTAATAAAAAATAATTTGCTTTCTTTGTTTGGGTTTTCTAGAGGTTTTTTGCGAACTCACTTCTCGCTTGTTCAGAGTGGCGGAAGTGTGCTGTACTAGCCCATTAAATTTGCATAAGCCTGACCCAAGAAAGAAAGATTCATCCACAGTTTCAGTTCGTTGTATAGACACTCTACACTCTGTTTTTGCATTTTTCTTGATTATTCTTTTCAAATCTCTGATAGGCTTGTTTGTATGGTGTGAATGACTAATGTTAATTGGCGGAGATTTGTTTTAATTAATATTGCCTTACGGTTTCGATGTCGGTCATAATGACGGAGTACTTTTTGTTTTAAGTTTGATTAGTTTTGGAATTTAATTGTATGGAATTTGTTATTCTAGTTGCACCTATTTATCTTTTGCTCTTCTGTCTAAAGTTACATAATTAAGAGAGAATATTAACACTTACATATTTCTATGGCTGAAATTGGTACAATGGATGGGTAAAAACTGACCAAAGAATGCGTTACTTCACGTCTTGTACGACAACTATAGTTACTGAATGTCAAGGTCATTGAAATAAGATGATCGTGTTGATATTTACATTGTCCCAGTAAATAAAGATCAGCACGTTTGAGAGTGATTCGTACGTGATCCACGCGCTTCCTCTACTGGTACATTGGAATACTTCAATGAGTCTTAATGAAAGTAGACATGCTCTTAGTTCTGTTTTTTTTTTTTTTTTTTAAATTCTTCCTACATGCTTTTTGTTGTTCAATCTCAAGACAACAATAGGGTCATATGGCTTTGTAATGAAAGTAAGCCATTTTATCAAGTCAAATGATATGTACGTATAACGGAAATTCAAAAACATATGTAGGTATGTAATTATAATTAGCATTCCAGCATAACGAAAAAGTAAAAACCATGAGAGTTACAGTGACACCGTTATGTGCACTATTGGTTCGGATTTTTGTGAAATTGTAATGAGAGAGTTCAGTTCAAGCTGATGGCTTGGTCAGTAAGTAATTCTACCGAATTTGTTTTTCGCTTGTATGAGATCTTGTTAACATAGCTCTATCCGTTACAAGTCTTTATTCTTATGTTCCGAGGTTGGAACTCATAACAGGCCCAGACATTTAGGTCAAAAAAGTTCATTCTATATTCACACTTGTGAAAACGAAGTGACATGAGGCCTGATTGTTTATCATCTTAGCTGCTGGTTGTAATGCTTTCCTCTTTTTAAATTATTACCTCTGTTCTTGGTCACCAACATTTTTACAGAACATATTTCACCAAACTAAAAGCTTGTGGTGCCTGGTGGAGAGGTCTGAGGTTTGAACCCCAGAAACACCAAGACAAAAAAAGATAAGATAAATTTCAAGAAGTAACTTCATATGGTGTGAAAGAAGCCCTTTTAGCGATTAGCCGTTCGGAATCGGTTAAAAATTCAAAAGATAAGTTTGAGAATAATGCGCCAGACCCCTGCTCTACTGCGCCACTCTATTTATTTATTCAAAGGCCCAATATTTTGGGTTACGCTTATGCGTAGCTTTGTAAAATTTCCGACCTACTATTCAACCCTTTCTGTCAACACTGAAATTCGTTGCCCCTTTGAAGAGCATGAGTCCCACTTTCCTGTCATCCATAGTTCAGTTCGATCATTGACTCCTTTTCTTGAGAATTGCGACTATAACTTTTGCAGTCACAAGAGGAATTGTGAGAGTTGCATTAGCTAAACGCTAGGAAATATTCTCATACTGGTTTCAATTGCTAATTACGTTCAGATTCAGCAGGCAGCTACATTGCAGAACTAACAGCAATTCACAAAGCCATCTCTGTTGCCCAAAAATACCATAACCGATCGCTGATTTCAACAGATAGTCTAGGTAGGTATACTCAAGGGTCTTAAAAATGAGACAAATAATTGTCCGTCTCTGGAGGTTATATGAAGATGTTTATACCCCAATAAAAAAAATTATGCTCGCATGGATACATGGTCACTCTGGAATAAGGGGAAATGAAGCAGCAGATCTTGCTGCCAGGGCTGCTGTGAAATATGCACTTATTGTAGAATACCCCAGTTTTCACCAGCTCTTACGCAGAACATTCACCTTGAACCATAAAAAGGAACTAATTGAAAGTTGGCGAAACACAGAAACATTCTTACAAAAACATCAACCAACTTACACGCGTATCCCTTACAATCGGTCAATTAACAGAGAAGACGGCATAAAACTTTTCCGAATCAGAGTTGGAAAAGCTCTTTTCAACACCCAACATTATTATAATGCCGGAGATCCTAACCAATGCTCGCATTGTCGGACCACACTCTCCATTTGGCACATCCTTGTTGAATGTCGTTTATCTCGCTATAGGTTGACGTATCATTACCACAAGCCAACATAACCGAAAAACTTGCTGAAATTTTGAACCCTTCTGAAGTAGGGTTCATCCAACACATTAAAGGTGCCACATCAGCTCACCAGAAATTCGATGAGATATTTACTTTTTTGTTTTATACTTTTTGCATTATTTTTTTCTTTTTTCTATTCCTTAAAAAAATTAGTTTCTAAAAGTAAACATAATTTGTAGGACAATAAAAAATTTAAAGACCGCATCATAGACCATATGATGCCATCTTTAAATTTTTAAACTACCCCGATGCCTTTTATTAAATATATATTATAAAATAATTTGTAAACTAAATTTGTGAATTACCTATTTCAATAAAAAAAATAAAATAATTAAAAAATACGTTCAGATTCGATGATAGTCCCTTAATTAAATAAAAAAATTATAGTAGTCTTCTCAAATTTTTTTTTAATATATCATTTCAATCTTGAAAGAAGTATTCAGTGGGGTGCTGAACACGAATCAGATTGGTTTAATGAAGTTTAAAAAATCTATAGATTATTTTCCTAAATTTTCAAATTGATAACATTTTTGGAAAAACAGCGCTGAGAAATCACACAGTCTGTCAAAACTTTAAACACATATTCCTCGAAACTGTGCTTTTAAAAACGGTTGTCAAGATTCATCGTTCGCGAGGAATTGGGAAGTCCTCCGTTAATAAATTTATTGCTATAAAAAGCGCCTTCTGGATTAGCCGTTTAGATCCAGCTGAAAATTGTAGGTCCCCTCCATTCCCTCACAGGGCATGGTTGTGAGGAATGCAATATTTCTGGAAAACTACCCAACCGATCTTGATGAAATTTAACACAGGTCTTCGAAATACAATTAACAAGAACTTGGACGAAGTATTTTTTTTTTCGAATGTTACTATTTTTGACAGAAAATAATTTGGAGATAATTTGAGTTAAATTTTAATTTTTTTGTAAAAATGCCTGTCAAAAATTTTTTTTTTTTTCTCCTTCTTGGAAGTTTTAGTTTATGATTTTAATCAAAATATACGTCTTCTTTCGTTCACTTCAGATAATCCAATAAAGAGCTCTATTGTCAACGTAGACGCACCGAAAGGTCGTGGGAAGTGACGTCATAATTGCAAAATCTCGCGTATTTTTTTTCGAATATTTCACAAACTGTTTATTGCTTGTGGATCTTCCAAGCTGTAAATAGCTTGAACGAAATATTAAATTTTTTATGCGAAGAAATTGTTGAAAATAGACTGTTTTTTTCCTCTTGTAACTCTTGTAACTCCCTAAAGTTGTCCAAACCATTTTTTCTTCTCAAAAATGAGAATTCTTCAAAAAGCAAATTTTTTTAGTGCCTACAATTAATGCCTCAATGTTTTTTTTTTTGCTGGAATGGATTTGCGCACGAAAATCACTTGAAAAATCTATAAAAATAGACAAATAAAAAAAAAACTTCATTGAGAATAGGCATGAGTACGATAATTGGGGCACTGGCAAAAAACATAAAATTCCTATTAAGTGTTTGAACACAAGAATTCAAAACTATGAGAGGAGTGTCTATGTTCATTAGTTCAGAAACAAGGTTAAGTTAAAGAAGGAAAATTACTTGAATTCAAAAACGTACCTAATAGTTATAACAGAAACAGAAATAGTTTTGTTATTGATTGCAAGTCTAAAAGTTTTCCTTTTCATTTATCGAAAAGTCGAAAAACATGGAGTATCATGAAATCCAGTGATTTAAACTCCAAAAAAATTTTATGTTTCACTCAGGTTCGATAGTGGGCTCATCAGTTAGATGCTGTCGTACCCTTCTGGGCGAAACGCTTATTTTTGGAGTTGAGGTCAATAGATCGCTGATCTTTGAAGTCTTCACGATTTTTTCTTGATAAACAAGAAAATTGTTTAATGTCCATCAATCAAATGATGACTTTATTCGAAGGATAATTTTATGCCATTGAGGTTTAAATAATATGATTCCGTGAATTTGGGTGCACCGGCTGGCGTGAATAAAGCCAAGTCTAGAGGTCCAATTTTCAACCACTTTTTCGAGCATTTGAGGCCGTATGTCGGCTATAACGTCACCAATGTTTTCTTCAATAAGTCGATTGTGACGAGCGCTGTGTGGCACGTAGCACCGTCTTGTTGGAACCACATCTCATCCAAATTCATGCCATCCAATTCGGGAACAAAATAGTCGGTTATCATGGCTCTACACCGGTCTCCATAAGCGGTAACTGGCTCGCATCATTTTGGAAGAAGTATGGCCCAATGACTCACCCAGCCCATAGAGCTCACCAAACAGTATGTTTTTGCGGCAGTTTTGCTTCCTGACGTAACAATTCAACCAAAAAGAACCTCATCGCTGAATAAAATTTTGCGATGAAAATCAGCATCGAGATCATTGTCGTTTTCGACCCATACACCAAAATCACGGCGCATTGGTTTGGTCCATAAAGTTGATGGACAAAGCTCTAATAGCTGCGCACGGTCGGTCGCGAATCGATTCATTGGGGTTCTCTTCAACACTTTGCTCTACAATGGCAATTGTTTCTTCGGTGCGCACTGTTCGACGTCTCTGCGCATGCGTATTATAGCATAAAGTGAACATAGTGTGGAAACGATCCATGGTTATTCGAATTAATTGCTCTGATGGACGATTATGCCGACCAAAAAGTTTACGGAGCTGGCAGTAAACTTCGTGAACTGAACCGTTATTTTCGAAATAAGTTTGCTGGATTTTCAAGCGCAGTTCTTTTGTCAACCTGTTCATGATAAAATGGTAAACCAAACTGAACATAAATGACATTAGAGTTGGCCTATTTGACCATAAGATGTCAGTTTTAAATCTATTCGAAAAACCAACTTCTAAAAAACCACCCGATAATATTGATCGTTTTTGAGCAATGCACTCTCAAGATGAAAATGTTGTGAACTAATTTACCACAAAATAATAAGGAAGACTTCGATGGCATCGATTATGCTGTTCAATTTTTATCATGCAAGAAAACAAAATTTAGTTCCAATCTCAGTTTTTTAATTGAGCGTTTCCAGGCTGCCTAGAACTCTTATTCACTACTTTTTATTGGCTTTTTGCAGTATAAACTGCATTTGATAATGTCGCAGAATTTTTATTTGAATTGGGGTTTGGGTATTCGTTTTGTGTTTTGATATTCGATAGAAATCTGTTACACCGAAGAGAATTGAGGCTAACTAGTTTCTGGGTTAGGTCTAAAGAACAACGTCTCTAATGATCGGATGGAGAAGTTCTTTTTGTTCTCATATTAATGATGAAAGAGGTGTTAGTGTAATTACATATAACTACATAAGTTTTGAGAGGTCATGCTGATAGTCAGGTTTTCCAACGATTGTTTTTCGAGATACGTTTATCATATTCCGTGTAAGTTTTAAACAATTCTTTTAAGAGGATTGCTAATCATTCAATATCTTGAATCTTAATCTTCTGGTCATCTTTTCCATCGTCAGTTTTTTTGATCTCTTCGCAACATTGACAAACTGACGACTTCAAAACTGGAGATATTTGTTGAAGGCTTCATCAATGAGTACTATTTTCCTTCCAGTTTGTTCAAAATAAGCATAATTTTCTAATCAAATGCTCTGTTTGATTCATAAGTTTTCTAATTTTAAGTACAATCAGTAAACGGTACCTTCTTCTGAGCAATTTGTGTCTTTCTGGTTAGAAATTGAAGAATTAACTTTTTGAAAGACTTTCACATAAAAGAAAATGCCGCAAAGATTAAGTGAGCCCATATGAAACTTAGCAATCTACGCGTGGCAAATAACGAAATAATATCTTCTTATTATTAAGTGTATCTAAGCACATAAGTTTGTTCTAATTTAACAAAGTGAAATTGTTTGTCTTTAATTTCAATGAGTTGTTACTTTTCAATAAGATTTGCAAAGCCCCATCTTTAGATTAATTTCATTTCCTCAAACCATAGAGAGATTCAGAGTTTCTTGTGACATTTTTTCATATTCACTTAGTTCCGCTTCAAATTTAAATTTTCCCAGAAAATTTATCTTTAATTTGAAACAGCAAAACCTAGTTGCAACTTTTCAAATGAATTGAAATCCCATCTAAGTTCTTGGAAACTTAACAACCAGACTCAACGCTTTAAAGTCGTCAGCAGTGTGTAAAGATTGCCTATTTGAAACTTTTCTTCACGCTCACCGAATTCAACCTAAACAAAGTTTTAATATCCTTTTACAGTTAACCCATCATTTTCACGGATTTTTGAGGTTTTAAAAGCTTAAACCTGCTAACGAACCATGTACCTTTAAAAAGGCTTTGCCCTCTGCGTGAAAGTTAAGCAATTATTCCTGTCGCCCACGCGAAAACAGTTAGCAATTAGGTTTTGTCCCAAAAAAAAGAGAAGTAGTATGTGTGTATAGAAAACAAAAACGTTGCTACACTATCAAAGTTTTCCTTTCCTCAACCTCTTTCTTTCGCACAGAAGGTTAACTGACATCAAACTGTCGCGTATCGTTACCAGAGCAGCAAGAAATATTCAACGCTGCGCTGTATAGTTACCTACATAAATGCCTCTAGTCTAAAACCATCCACTTCAGTAGAGTGCGCTATATTCCCAAATGTCTTGTAAATCTCATTAAATCAGTTGACGTAACTCTGCTGGTATGAGTATATGTTTATCTTTCTACGTGTTAGCAGAAGTCGGCCTCTGGTGTAAGGCGCCAGCATTGGACGAATTATAATTGTCACACGACAACGAGTCAACTGGAAGAATCTACAGGTGGCGGTGATAGTGGGTGGTGGGCAATAGAATGATAATCTTACTTCTGGTTTCGCAAATACCTACACAACGAACAACTTCTTGTTTGTGTTGGTATTCGCAAGTAAACATCATTGCCGTGAGGAATCCTTAATAAATATATGGAATAGCCTAACTGTTGATGAAATCCATATAGCTACAGGTGTGGATTTAAAAAAAAAAAAGGAAATAGAGAGAAAAAATATCCCCCAAGGTGGGTATAGATAAATTTCTATGACGCCTGGATTGCGGTAAATTTTCTCTTTGATTTTTCCCTGTCATCGATCGAAAGGACCCAATTGAAAGCATAATCGCTTTCATGGTGGAAGACTTGATGCCTTGCTTGTGTGTATCCGGTCCTATCTATTTTCTGTTACACTGAACGGAAAAATTGGGATATGTTTTGAGGGGTAAAAGTATTTTCAATGGAGCCTCGAGTGATTGTTTTCGTAAATTTAGAACATTCAATAAAGAACTTTGTAAGCTCTCGTTATCCAAAAAAGCACTTATAAGTCAAGAATCGTTAAAAAAAAGAAAAACAAAAGAAAAGTGTTCAATCAATAGAATCCGTCAAAAATGGCACGCCACAGTTACAGCCATTTGCTACAAGCGAGTTATCATTAAATCGAGAGATATAAAGAGACCTAATGTCTTCTTGTTTCGAAAAGCAGAAAGCTAAGATAAATTCCGACAGCCAAGGTTTAAATTGATATTCTGTGCTTTTCTGCGTATAGACAGACCGCTTCTTTACTGTTCAACTGTTCTAAAGCAAATTTGACAGCTAAAGTCAAACAAAACTTAGACTCACAAGTTTTCAAACAAATTCATTTCAACAGAAAATTTTCTCGGTGTTGTTCTGTAGCTGGCTTACTATAAAGCGTTAGGAGGTGTTCGATTACTTTTCTACATTGGGGTTAGCATCACTCAACTAGAAAATTTTGTGTTAAAGATCTCCGATGCGTCCTTGTTTGGTGTATGACGGCATACAAAAAAAAAAAAAAAAAAGATGGGGAAAAATCAGAATATAAAGTCAAGTTAGTGGAAATCTGTAAAAGTGCCTGGGCACGCAATCAAGGGCGAGAGATCTCATTCTGGTCGATTTACTTGCGATGAGTGATTTCAGCAAACTTTGTCGTCATCTGCAGTGGTCACAAAAGAAGAAAAAGAAAAAAAAGAAACGATAAAGAGGATTTCAATAATTTTACATGAATGAGATTATATGTTGGAACGTCTTCTTCGATTAACTCTGGAATATGAGATCGGAGTGAATGGATTTTATTTGTAAGACTAAGCTTATATTAAAGCGATAGTAATTAGATGGAGATTATTTATCGTTTGTGGATTATTTTAAGACATTTTCATCTGCTTAATCGAGTAACATCTGACAACTGGAACCCTTTTGTGTCTGAAATATAAGGCACACAAGACACGATATGATGAACATTGCCACGGGGTGGCACATTGTGATGAGTATAAACGCTTGAATTGTGACAGCGACAGACATAACTTAACCGTATTGAATGAATAAGTAAGTGAGCTTCCGAAACATGATTAGATATACGACGTCGACGGAGCTTGTTGCTTGTGTCGCCGAAATGAATGCCAATGGAATAGATTAAGCGAGAGATGTCTATCGAATATTTATTGCACCAATGAATGGCTATGCATAAGGAATTGACACAATACTAATGTCAAAGCGTAGAAATCCATTTGTCTGGCAGAATGTGGATTTTAAGCTCCATTAAGCCATTAATTCGGAGGCCATTATCTGTAGTTGTTGGAATACAAGAGGAATGATTTTAGTTGTGTTTTGTTATTGAATTAAGGTTCAAAGACGGACTAAGGAGAAGCTAATGCAAGGCCACTTTAGGAAATGTGAGAGCATATTAAAGTGGGTTCTATCCAACTACTGCGGCTTGTTTTTTGTTAGAATCGATTGAAGCTAAGTTGATGATTCCAGACTATATTTGAATATTTTACTATTTGTTGGCCTCGAAAGGAATGATCAATAAATTCTCACGCGGTCTCATATCATAATCAAGTTCTTTCTTTCACTGTCGTAAAAAGAAAGTTAAACCATGTTTCCCAAATTAGAAGAACTTAACCTCCTGTAGCAAACAAGAAAAGATGCAACAAAATTTTTTAGGGCTGTTTTGTACTACTTAGTTTTTATACCGAAACAATACACGACTTAACACAAAGATGGCGTTACTAGTATTAAGTTCGTTTTGAAAGTTCGTTTCTGCGAGGTGAAACATTCTTATAGAATTCTTTGTTTAACATTTATGATTCTTGGTTGCAAGGGTTTGAGAATGTTTTTTAGAGCAAAGTTCGTTTACGCGTGTTACGCAGGTTCAGTTTTGAGGTAAGTAATTTTCTTTCTTGGCCTCAATACTAGTAAAAAGAGATCTATTTTTAAATGTAAACAAATATACCTAACTGAACACAACAACTTGCAACTAACTAAGTTTCAGTTCGAGTCAATACGATTGAATATATGTGCAGGCAGGAGCACCCAGGCTAAAAGAAGCATTTTAAAACATTTTGTGAAATATTCAAAAATAAAAAAAAACGCTTTCGTTTGATGTAGCCCCATGAACATTTTTGAATCGTCTATGCGTTTTCAATTTGGAGGTGCATGTTGCAAAGTGGTTGCAATGTCTTGTTACTACTTGGGAGTTAGAGGCTCAAATCACAGAAAACCCCAACAGATTTTCTACTAGTATCGTAATTTGTAAAAAATTAGCAAGAGTGTCTACACTGCCATGTATTCGTATTCGGTAAAAGTTTGAACGTCCAGTCGATTTCTCACCGAGGCGAGATATGGCTGAAAAAAGTGATTCGTCCCCGGGTATTGTATATAGAAACTATAGTAAGTTAAAAACGCGATTTAACAATGTTATGGACCGGAGGAACGCGAAGGCGCAGCAATCGCTTTTAATTTTTAATTTTGAGGTGAGTGAGGGCAAAACCCCCATTTATTAGGCTTAATAAAAGCTATATTAACTTACAAACTAAGAAACTTAATAGCTAAGACTTACTAACTAGTTGGAGGGCTTAGGAGACGAAGTTTTTCGGCAGGGAGTACTCAAATTGAAGTCAAAGGAAGAGGAGTGGGAATTGACATTCCTCAGCATTCGGGAGATGGGTTCATTGGATCTGTAAGAGGTTCGATAGGTGGGAAGATAGAAAAGAGGGGGATTCCGAGTGTTACGAGGGTTAGTATTTAGAAAAAAGGATTTGTTAAGGGCTGGACAGTCAATGGTACCTGTGAAGATTCGGTGAATGAAGAGAATGTCAAATATTTCTCTTCGATCTTTCAGCGTATTGAGGTTGAGGAGTTTGATTCGGTCTTGATAAGGAGGTAATATCAAAGGATTACTCCAATTAAGACCTCGAAGAGCAAATCGGAGGAAACGGCATTGTATGCTCTCAATTCTGGCAATGTGCACTTGTTGGAAAGGCGACCAGACTTGACAAGCGTATTCAAGAAGCGGACGAACAAATTAAATGTAAAGGGATCACGTTACGTAGGGTATGCAAATTTTTTGGACCATCGTTTCACGAAGCCAGGTGCTGAATTTGCCTTAAGGATTATATCGTCGATATGCTTGAGGAAATTCAGCTCACGGTCGCAAATAATCCCAAGGTCACGGATAACCTGATCGGTGGAAATGATTTCACTGTTTAGAAGATAGAGACGGGGAGGAGATTTGATGCGTTTACGTGAGAAGGTTATTGATTGGCACTTGGAAACATTTAGCTCCAGGCAGTTTTTGGAGCACCATATTGAAAAATTGTCGAGATCCTGTTGGAGGTGGGAAGAGTCTTCAGAAGAACAAATGACCCGGTAAAATTTATTAGTATCGTCCGCATAGAGAGAGATAGAGGAGTGTTTAATGATCATTTCAATGTCGTTAATACTGAGAATTAAGGTGCCCTGGGTCTCTTCCGCTTCATTGCAAGCTCAAAGTGGTTCCATTAGAATGAGGATACATTAGATCCATCGTGGCATCACAATGGGTCCAACGCGCCTAAGTTTGTAAGCCGGCCTGAAAGCCACTTTAACCTAACCCAACCCAACCTTAGTGTACACTCGAACTATTTTTTTTATTACGTTCTGTTGATAGCTTTTCTATTCAGACATAGCGTTGCTATGTAAAAATACGCTGTTTTTGTGTTTCTCTGACTACTTTCATTTGTTCCTTTTTAAAAAAAATTTTTTTGTTTGGAATTTGAGATTTTGAATTTATTTGATAAATGAGACTACCCCCAACAATTTTCAAACTAGGTACACAATTTATCGCATTGAATACTAAAAAATTATAAAACAAATGCAACGATCTGAAACAAAACTGTTTCTGAACATCCGTCTCTGCATAGAAAATCATGTTTTCGTGATGAGGATTTTCGACTTTGCACTTTCACGGAATATACTAAGAAATGAACGAACGATATGTGCATAACACTAATCGGGTACGTTGTAAGGTTTTCCCTCATCCGAGGTCATCCGTAAGTGGCGCCCATCTTAAAAAAAATATCCACCTCCGGTTGAAGGGCTTTCTAACTCATTTTACCTACTCTTGTCGTAAGAAAGTGTAGGTTTTTATAAGAACTCATAACCATAACAGAAAAGCTGAGCCCAATAAAAAGGAGTACTTCCCATACAACGGTTTCAGTTTTTTACAATTAAAATAGCGGCTCTAGATATTTTGTTAAAAAAAAAATGGCAATTCAATCGAAGTGTCCACAAAAAAACTACATAATTAGTTTAAAATGCACGTAACGAAATTTGATTTTAGCGCATTGCCCAAAAATGACCTTCAATTAAAAATGACTTAATCGATTTTACTTATAAATTCAGTTTCTCATTATGCTATTATGCCTCAAACACAATCTCTCCTTAGTTTCTGTTACATCTGACGCTTTTGAGTTCAAAAATACATCAATAAAATAAATAAGCTGGGGCAGCAGAGCGAGGTTTGATGTAACAAGAGCGTTTTGATTGCCTTTTCTAGAATGTCATCAAAAGTTATTAAATTGCTTGATTTAATTCCAACGAAATGCTTTCGTCCACAACACATGCCTACATTTAAACGTGAAATGAATAATTGTGTCCTTCACTTCAAGGTAAATGCGGAATTCCATTGACGTTTACATTTTCGGTTGACACATTTGTCCACCTATGATACTCGTATTTTCTAAAATTAAATCAAAAATAACACAAACAGCAAAGAAACTAATTTCTCCCTCATGTCTGACGCCGTTGTAAATATACCTACTAGTTTTTTTTTTTGGACTTCATGTTCATACACATGGTGGCCAACATTTCTAAGAAATATTAATCCGGATTCCACTTTGCCACCTACGTTTCCTTCCAAGAATAAACTTTTGCTAAACCATTCACAAGTACAATTTTGCAAATCAAAGAACAAAGCCGAAATGGGGGCGTCCGTCGTCGTCTATAACATCCAATAAAAGGAGGCTCTTGCCAAAGCTAACAAAATAAATAACTCATCGCCAACACTACCACCTCGAATCTTCAAATAAAATCATTACTCGAGTATTAATGAACTGACTTTTGACAGTATAATTTACGAAAAAATCAATTATAAGCTTAAAAAAGTCTTTGACCAGAACTTTATCAAAGTGTCATATCAAATTTATAAGCCACAATAATGTCCTGATTCGCCTACAGCTTTGTTCTTTGAAAGTACATACTTAAACTTGTCCCTTTCCACCTATGTATATAGGATAGCAAATATCATGGTGTCGGACGACAGAATTCTTTCAAAATAAAAGCAAAAATTATTCTTTTCGATTTGAACATTCTAAGGGTGGGAATCGCGTCCGAAAATATCTCACAAAACACTGAAACAAACACGAACCATAGAAACAAGAGACGAAATAATAAATTAATTACTTTAAGCAGATGAAAGAAGAGAGTCGAGTTGACTATAGAATATTGAAGACCAGCAAGTTAACAGGGGGTATGAGTATCGGTACATACTCCCAACAGTGACAATGAAAATTAAGCTAAATTGAACATTTTTATATTTTTCTGTCATGCTTGTGCGGTGGGTAAAGCAACACGCTTGTAGTTTGAAGCAATGGGGGATGTTTATTTTTAGACAGCCCGTATGGTAGCCAATTGTTATGACAAAAGAAACTCAATAAATTGGTTTATAAATAGGAAAATTGAAACAGAATACACAAGCAAATTTAATTAGTGAATATTGATGTACGACCGACCGACATAGGTCTTCAATAATCAAATCAAAAACAACATTTTCTGTGCATTGACTTAAAATTGTTCGTTTTTAATTTCCCTGTTTGAGTTCAATTTTTATTCGCCTTCAAATGGGGCAAAAACAAAATTATACAATTCATTGTTTTGTTTTTCTTTGATGGAAGAAATAGATCTTGAAATTTTCTTATTTCGACAAAAGAACAAAACTGGGAGAGGTACATTTGTTCTTCTGAATATAGATACAGATACAACAAAATTGTGTCCCTTATAGTTGTTAATGGGTTTTGAAGATTGTAGTCAGAGTATGTATATTAGAAATGTACGCCTTTATTTAAAGTAGTCTTTTATTTTAACAAAGTTTAAAAACTAGCGGCATGTCCACCTGTTGCGTGGGAACTGAAAGACAGAATCCTAGAACCATTAACGAGGAGCTCAGGGCCTAGAGCATTTCTCACAACCGTACCTTGTGAGGGATGGAGAGGAACCACACTTTTTTTGCCGATTCCGAACTGCGGGCTGAGAAGTGCTATTTATTGCAATGAAATCACTATCGAGCCTAGTGGAAAACATTTTGTTTTTTGTTGTTATTCTAACCTCGAACCTCCGATGTAGCATGTAACAGACATACTAGCTACTAAGCCACAGACATACTAACCAATTAACCAAGGGCACCGTAAGCCACTGCTTAGTTTTTCCATCTGTCATGAGGGCTCTTTCCGAGTAGGTGGAAAACAGCGTTTGTCCAGCCTGTCCCTAAAAAGGCGAATCTTCCTCCCCTTCCAATTACCATTCAATTGCACTTACGTCCCTTCTTTCCAAGGTCATGGAAACGTTGATAAATCAGTCAACTCATGAAATATCTTGAAGAACGAAAGCTTCTTAATGACCGACAGTACGGCTTTCGTAGCAAAAGGTCCACTGGTGATTCGACGGCTTATCTCATCTTTACATTTTTTGGAGAAAGTAAGATTATTGCGCTTCATATTTCTAAGGCATTTGATAGAGTCAGGAGCGTAGCGATGGAGGGGGTTGTGGGGGGGGGGGGTGAAGCACCCCTTCACGATTTTCCCGAGTCGGCAAATCGAGGAAGAAAAACAAAGTAGATTTGTCGAGTTAAGTCAACTCAACCCAAAAAAACACGAATGGAAGCGTTTTTGTCTCAACTCAGCAATTCTATAATCGCCTATTTCACAGTTAATACAACACTACATTTCACACAACATACAACTATTTTAAAATCATACATCACATACAATTTTCCACATGGTATTCTGATTACTCTTTTTTGGAATACAATCCTTACAAAGATGCTGCATTTTGCTCTACTTGCATTTTATTCTCTTCTTCTTCAAAGAAAATTGCTAATCCGTAATCGGTATCGGTGGGTGTTCGTTAGTGGCATAAAATGAAGAGTCGGGGTACACAATAGTCGCTGGCTTGTTGGCATAGCCCATAGACTTGACGTAGCCCCACAAAAAATAGTCTAACCGCGTCAAATCGCACGACCGACCGAGGCGGCCAAGCGACTTCGTGAGATAACACGTTCTTCAAAATTGGTTGCCAATAAATTGATTGTGACATTCGCTGTGTGGCTTGTGGCGCCGTCCTGTTGGAACCGTCCTCCAAGTCCATATCATCCAATTGGAGCCAAATATATTCGGTTATCATTGAACGGTAGCGATCCCCATTCACAGTAACGTAATGACGCCGCCGAGCCGGCCCATAAACCACACCAAACCGTAATTTTTTCGGGATGCAATGATGACTCATTTAGTACTTCTGGATTGCTGCCTGACCAATACCGCATTTTTTGTTTATTGACGAATCCATTCAGCCAGAAATGAGCCGCATCATAAATTGGACGTAGCGCTCTTAACATTGAGGCTCTGACTCCGAATTTCGGTAGTAAATTTTAACAATTTCGACTCGTTGTTGGCTCATATATTATCTTTTTATCATAAGATGACAAACTTTACTAAAGAGAAATGTCATAAGAGCGGCATGAAATATGGCGTCGTTTGCTGTCCCTGTTGCTCTACTTTTGTAGCGTCCTTGTTGAAAAACCCTTATATCCTATTTTGTATATATAGATTTATTTTTTGATGCAGTCGGCAAATTCTTAAGACTAGTCAGCATTTCATAAAAATTCACCCCCCCCCCCCATGGCCTGGATCCTCGCTACGCCCCTGGATATGGATGGCATCAGTCTCTCTTATCGAAAATGCGTGCCTTTGGTATCGATGAGTCTCTCTTCTTCGTTGGATTAGAAACTACCTTTCCGACCCTTCAATACAAGTTGTGGTTTCAAGTCTGATACTCACCTTAGAAATGCTGGTGTGCCCCAGGGCTCCGTTTTATCACCGACCCTCTTAATCTCAATTGTTTTGCTGACGACTCAACTCTCAGCTTTTCATATTCGTTTCCAAATTCACATCTTTGCTCTTCGGATGTGGAACTAGAACGGTTGCGTATGATTAGCTCATTGAATTCTGACCTTGACAACATTGTAAAATGGGGTAGTAAAAACCGAGTAGAATTCGATGCTTCGAAAACTCAATGTTGTCATTTGTCGTTAAAGCTAAACATCCCCCCATTGGCATTATTCATGAATGATACCTGCATCCGAAAAGCTGTCAGTAGGTACTTGGTATGTGTGTAAACGATGATCTTCGTTGGAATGACTACATATTTGAAGTCGACAAAAATGCTGCAAAGTGCTTAGGATTCTTAAGACGATGCAGGAAATTTTTCACAACTTCTGTACTGGCCACTATTTGTACAGCCTACATCCGTCCAAAACTAGAGTATAATTCCCATATTTGGTCAGGTGCCTCTCAAAGATCCTTGCGCCTACTCGATAGTGCACAAAACAGAGCTTTGAGATTGATAGGTGATAATTCAATTGTGGAATCGATCGACTCTCTTGAACATCGTCGAAACGTTACCTGTCTCTCCCTCTTTTTTATTGCTTTTTCTACAAACAGTGCTCTAATGAAATAGCCAGTTGCATTCTTCCCCTGAAACAATTTAGCCGCAACATCCGCCTGGCTAGTACTTAAGCGTAAGAAAATTTTTAGCTTTGACCACACTGAAAATTTACTTTTCTCTTTGAAACTGAGCATCTTTGAGTGAACCACTTCAAGAAAATGGAGTTCACAACTCTACCATGATTGCTGTATACTTACAAATGCTAAGGTACGATCTCCTCATCTGCAGTAAAAGTTGAATGTTTGAAAACAAATAATATACAACACATAACCAAAGGACAGAGTTGCTATCTGAAACAACACAAATTCCTTTTCATTAATCATCTTCATAGTATTTGCAGTTGTAACAGGTACCTACAGCTTCACTACAGTGATGCTCTAAGGCAATACGATGCAATTTAGTATTCAACATCTACTACAAGGGATATTAGCTTATATCAAATGACCATTATTTATCAAAGGAACTTTGGTAATCTTTCTTCTGACATGACAAAGAGAGAAGTGTATTGTACACACGTACGTATCTTACGTAATAAGAAACAACATTTCAAAACACTTGTGTGAAATTTATTGGGAAAACATATATGTAGGTGGTATACATTAAAACTGAGAAAGAATATTTAAAAAAATCCATTGCTTCAATAAATTCGGTTTACAGCTGCAGCTAACCCATACTTTCAATATTTTTTTGAAATAAAAAATAAGGTTTCGTTTAGCGTTATGCGTAGGAGAAGAATATTTTGTGAGCTGTTGAAGGCTTTTTCTATACGTCAATACGTCAAATATACAACAAATGGTTTTTTCGCTTTGGCAACAAAAGACATGTGTTTATCATTAAGTTATTTTGGTGACTTGCAAACTTCTGTTTACTAAAATATTCAGATAACCTTAATATTGAAAATGAAAACAATTAAAGCGAACATTATAAGTTTTGCTGTGAAAATCGAATGTTTTTTGGAATTGGAATAGGTACTCGTATACGTACATAAAAGTTGAGTTGTTGTCTCTGCGTCTAATGAGGGTGTCTTTGGATTTGAGCCACGGTGGTAGACTGAGGCTGCTGTAAGAGTTTATTGCTTTGCTGCCGTCGCGTCGCGTGTCGTCCAGTAGTGACGGCACATCTTGGTGGCTTATGCTTTTTTTTTCAACTCATAATGCTTCTCAACAGTGGGTTTGGATCGCTAATGAGGCTTGGTACTCCTGTCGATGGTGGTCAAAGTTGAATCCTGTTCAGATCCCAAAGGTTTTCCTTTCGAAAAATAATATAATTTGTTAATGCTGGTCCTGAGAGTTCTTCTTAAGCTACTTCATTGCCTCAGGATGTTGAATGCGTTTTAAGTCATTTTTAGCTCTGCTGTTGTGTGAGAATCGAGCCGTCGGTGTCGCCGTTGAAGTTAGCATAGAGGTGCTTGGTGATTGGCTTCATTTTAAGCCGTTAATCATCGGGTAGCTTGATGGTTATTTTGTGGAAGATTGTACCTTCTTTTGAACATCGACGTCTTATATGTGCCATAAGCAAGCCAACTTTGTTTTTGTTGAATTGTCTGGTGTAGTACTGTCCGAATTCTTAAACGAAAATCATGCGAGATGAGCGATACTTGCTAAGTAAACAGTCCGGAAAAACAAACATTAAAAATATATGCTCAGTATACACTTTCCTTAAACGAATAGCTTCTTTCTTATGCTTTTGATTCTTTTTTGAGCAATTGCTAAAACCATTTTGAGTACTTTACTTGAACTGCAATTTTTGCTTTTAACGTGTTGAGTACTTGACTTAAATAAAACAAAGCCCCAAGGTTCCTATACAATCTTCTGCCATTTTAAACGGCTACAATCGGAAAAGCGGTTTTCATGACAATGAATTTGCTATCGGAGGATTTGCCAAATCTTCGCGAGAAGGCGATACCCATGAAAAAACATTTTATGTTTTTATGGAGCACTCAAGATTAAGGGTCACGTGGATTTCAACTTGTCCGACTGCAATTTCTGATAACAACGATGTTGAGATTGTGAGGAAATCATCTGAATAAATCAATTTTTTGCTATATAGCCTTTCGTGAGGAGTCGGCAAGTTCTCCGATAAATGCGTCAGGCCCGATGAGGTTCTCCAAGGTCTGAGTTCGTCATTCAATTCAATTGAGTTATTTGAGAAAATCTTCCGCAAATTGAGAATGCTTTTAGAATTTTGATGGAGATGATCAGAAGAGAAATGATGTGGTATTTTAGCACTAAACTAGCATCACTGTTTTGGGTACTAGAACAAGCTTCGCTATCTTCTGTTTATTCGGAAAATAGCATTCATGTTGGACGCAGTATCCAGAAAGAACATCCGGAATTGGGGAAACTTCCTTAAGGATGCAATTCCAACTTTTCGCGGTGATCAACGGTGGATCAATTCAGCGACTTCGTCTCACTTCTTCGGCATCGTTTCAATATTATAATTTGAGTGTTTGTCTGTCTAGGTGTTGTAGCATAGCTTCGATTCTTTCAGGAAACCTTGGTTCTTTCATTGGCCTTAGCTCCAAGATTTACTTGATGAATTTTTAAATGCCTACACTATGTCAATTGTTGTCTTGGCATCCCTTGGCTAATTTCTTTGAGACTGAGCACTGATCGGTTTTTTCGTTCTTTTTTACAAGCAGCGCGCTACCTTTTTTATTATGAATTTTATCCGCCCTGAACGTGTTGTAGTGTTTGAAGTCGCTGGAAAAGGAAAAAAGCATATTTCGTTTAAATGCCTTGTACCATAGGGTAACATTGTACGCGATTATTTGTAGCTGGCTGAGGAGCATACGTAACCCAAAGATGGAAATGAATGAAACCACGAACTTCTGGCGAGCCTTCCTTATCGGTGTCACTAGGCGCCGGTTGCAAAATGTCTTAAAAACTTATTGCTAGCATACTTGATTTCTGTCAATCGTAACTGTTGTATATGCCAATGAAATCCTCAAATATAATTATAATTACATGTCAAATGTCATACATGTAATCAATCAAACCAACTCTATAATTAGACAACTTTACCAGAAAGAATTTCAACTGCTGCGAATTAAATATTACAGAAAAACACTTTTCTCTCTCATATGCCTATAAATTTACCGAATTGCATCTCTGATAAATCCACACATTGGAATAGTTATGAGAGTGCCATAAAAATAACCACAAAAACAGCAAGTAGAGAGAGAAAAAGCGTTTATTTATTCACTGTTAGCCATAACTAAAATCTATATTTTGTCAACATTAACACGCGGTTTAGACTGGAAGAAACATCATATTTGCATACGTATCGCTGTTCTACAATTGTTTATTTAGTGCCACACATACCGTATTGAGAGAGAGAAAGAGAGATTGTTTAATGGCACACAATATTTGATGGTCAAATTTTCAATTCTATTCGATTCGGGTCAGTGGTTGTGTTGATTTTCGGTCAGAATTTATACGCAAACACCCAAATTCAGTGCAAGCCATTATGTCTCTACGAGTATGGCTCTGTATATAGCTGAGTGTATAAAATGTTGACTCGTTCATTGAATGAGCCTCCCGTTCGTTGACCGCACCCTATACTTAGATTACCTTTTGGGGTTGAGGGTGCGGAATAGCTATTGCCATATTAGTTAGTTGGGTGCCTTGATGCTGGTATGACTTTCAGGCTTATTGATTTGTTTGCCCTAATCAAACAGACAAATTCAAATGAATTACAACGAATTAAATTGTTTTATTGATTAGATGTGAAATGAGTTTTGATGTGGGGTTGCGGGCGTGGCAAAGATATCATTGGTTTAGTGCCTTAAATCTGGTGGTGACACTGGTACTATGGACGTGATTAGAACCACAAATTTGAGTGATTTTCAGTTTTTAATGTTGCGTATTGCTAGGATTTTGTGGCAGAAGATGGATTTGTGGTGAATGGTTAAACAGCAATTTATAAATTTCATTATGACCACAAGGCATATTACAGGATTGGAAGGACACCAATTGGCCGTATTAGCGCAGTGGAATCAATTTCATGCCGATTTCCTTTCTCTCAGTCAAAAAGTGTTTATTGGTATCCTGGGATTTGCTTTTTAGTGTGAATAAAATGTAGAAATTCTAGGAAAACTTGCATTTTAGAGTTTGAACGATTTTTACCAAGAATCTCCGAATTTCACGCAGCACAAACATTTTTCGCGAATTATTCCAGAAAAACTAATCGTTTGAAAAACATTTTAGCATGCAAAACTCATTCACTTCTCGTTTAGAAATTAGAACGCAGCATAGATAATAAATGGTCGACTTCATAAAGGCTTTGGGCCTTGTTATTAGTAGGGAATTGGACGTTTTACTACAGGCAAAAGCTTTCGCCAATGTCGTTTGGCATAGTGATCAAAACTTTTTTTCATTTTTCCCATTTCGAGTTTTTTTTCCTTAACTCAGTTATACTGTTAAAAAGGAAGTTTAAAAAACCATTCGCTTCTAGTCGACAATTGAATTCGATACTCGCAACAAGGGCCTTTTACACGAGCTCACTTCGTGGTAAAAGCCTTGAATGGACCTTCATTTAAAAATTTTACTAGAAAAGGCACTGGCAATTTCTTGCGATTGTAGTTCTCACATCATCACACATCGTTTCAGAGCGTTTGTTCGCGCTAGTCCTGTTTATGATATCCTCATTCGTGCCTTGGCTACAACAAGATAGTGGTCCGAGTCCAAGTTGTCCCCTCGAGAAGCTCGGATATCTATCACCTTTCGTCGACCGCAACATGGTCAATTTGGTTGACGGTTGATTCATCTGAGGATTACCATGTATTTTTATAAATTTTGAGATGCGGTATGCGTGTAGTACTAACAAGAAGATCTAGGCCGCAGCAAAATCGATAATCCTTAGTCCGTTTTTGTAGGTTTCGTGATGCAGACTATGCTTACCGATAGTATTTCCAAAGATGTCCTCCTTCCCAAGTTTTGCGTTAAAATCACCAAGACCGATGTTCACATCATGTCTAGGGCACTGCTCTTTATGTTTCTTCGAGGAGCTCGCAGAAACAATCTTTGGAATTCTCGTCTTTCTCTTCTGTGGGATATTAGGCTAATGTTGGTTGTTTACCCTGACGCGGATGGTCATTATACGCTCATTTACTGGATTTTGGCTGATAACTTTGTCCTGATTCTACCTCTAACGACAAATCCGCACCCCAATAAGCGTTGCTTCTGTTGTCTGTAGCAGTCGCCATACTAGATGTCGCTGTTTTTCATCTTTCTTATTCCCTAATCCCTACCTATTTCATTGTGGTACCCGTGGCGTGATGGTTAACATGTCTGCCTAGTGATTCGTGGTTCAAATCCCAACGAAGCAAAACTGTTTTTCACGAGTATCCCCTTTCGTGAGGAATTCGAAAGTCCTCCGTAAGTAAATTCAATGTTATGAAAAGGGCTTTCTCGATTAGCCACTCGGAAACGGCAGAGAATTGTAGGTCTCCTCCATTCCCTCACAGGACATGGTTGTGAGAAATGCGCTAGCCCCTTTGACTCCTCGCACTGTTGCGATACCTTATTTATTTTATTGATTTATTATTCCTTTCCACTAAAAAGATGGCGGTTAGGTCTGCTTTGCAGAAGACCAGTTCATTGGCACGAATATCGTTCAGGGATCTTACGTGTCACTTGCAGATCCGGAGGTTTTTGTCCATTTTGTTTGAAGGCTTATCAATAGTTAAATCTTAATTGTTATCCGAAGCTGTTGTTTATTACGGAACTAGATGTGGTTGGTCAACCCCGCACGCACAACTCTCAACTGGAGGGCCTGGTTCTTTCGGGATCCCCATGGATATAAGAGTTCGAGTAAACTTCTGTGAGTACCCAGCTGCAGGCGCTTCTGAACTGCCTTTGGCTCACCAGAAACTCATCCGCCACCATCTCTTCTTCAATTGCCATGTCCTTGTTTGAAAGACTCTGAAAGGTTCTTAAACCAAACATTTCGAAGTAGCTCATTCGGGCAATTCTGCTTTCTGGACTGCTGATGTCCACCGTTCGTTCTGTGACTCGCATTCATTCGATGTCAAATTCCCAATAAGCTCTGACAGACTACAGAGATTCAGGCAGTAAGTCATTACTCGCAGAGTGTTAAGTGTTGTTCGGTTTTTTTCCCATCCCGTTGTCAAAACTCACACTTACTAGTTTGACAAATCACCTTTGGACGACCCCAGTACCCAGTAGCTACCGCGGGGAGATATATACAATTGACGTTTTCTATAAGTTGCAACACTTTGGCGCCGCAAAGTTGACACCGATCAGAGCCTTCCCGGATAGTACACGCCCAAGCACCAATAATTAATTCAATAATGGAAGAGCTTAGAGATAAATGAAAATTTGTTTATTATTCGCTCTCAAGGTATCCTCTGGAGGAATATGACTACTGCGTTAGATGACGATGCAGATAAGTGCAATTTGGTGATGCTACTTAAAGACTTTACCTACCAAAGTGCCGAGAAAGAAAGTTCAATAGACTTTAAAACAGACAAAGACATTCGACTTCTCTATCTACCTAACGTCATGTTCGATTATTAACTTGTCATTTATTTTTTCTTCAAGGATTCAAGATGCATGACTTGTCTAATTTCACATTACCTTTTAATCGATTGAAGACGAATAAACCAAATGGGTATGTTAATATGTATAAAAAAGTCAGTTAGTTTTTGGTTGATGACTTTATTAGCAGTTTGTTCCAATCTGATCAAATACAATGGTTGCATAGGTTCATGCGAGTTTTGTGATAAATTACTCTCCCACATTGAAATCAAATAACTACAACAACCAACTGAGCTTTCAGCCATAGTTCTATTAACTCTGTCTATATCCAACAATACATTCATTTTCACCCCACTAATAACTGAGCAACAACATGCAATCAAATGTATTGGCTAATTACAAATCAATTGGAATCATTTCACACAAAAACTCTTTTATTAAGACATTAATGGAATAGAAACATGAGTCAACTGCCACAACATTAGACAACCATGTTAGACATATAATTGGATTGAATAGATGGATACAAAATGTATCTTTCAATGATTCCTCAGCACGCAATCGAATTTCATTCTTCTCAACGCAACGTGCTGAAGGCTTGTGAGATCTCTGTGTGCCCCCTTGAGTGAGTTAATTAAATTAATCAGCGCACTTCAAACAATAACAATCATAATAATAGCTGCATTAATATAACAACAGTGATCTCAGCATCCGCTTCAATGTAGTCGCCGGTCACCACCCGTTGCGTCTGTGTCGTTGCTGATGGGGAGGTAAACATTATCGTTGACTCTTAACTTAACTTTTTATTTATTTCCCCCCACAGTTGACCTCATATTCTATTCCGTGCGATAAATATCGGGGAGAATGAATTTTAATTCAAAGAGGGTCAAAGACCAAAGGTATCTCAGTTTTCGCTGACCGCAGTCTTGAAGACGGCTGCTTCGGCACACTATGGTCTGTCTGTTTGTACGGTTAAGCCATGGTTTTGTATTCGACTAAGGTAAAGAGAATGGTTTATAGGTAGTACGTAGGTATAGGTAGTAATGGTGTGCCATCGAGGAAAGAAGCGTGACCAAAGCAATAGATTCGAGATTTTGTTGCTTAAGATTAAGTGCGCGGCTGTTGTATGCATAGCCTCAGCACGTTCATGAGATGCGCGATTTATGCTTAATTCATTGAGAAATGGAAACCGTTGAATTGTTTGGTGAAGGGATGTGTGTCTGTATATGTATGCTGTGGATAATAGGGTTTTTATTGTTTTATTATAATTTCCACCGCTTCACGATTCCTTGGCATTTCCGTTGAACCTTTGTAATGATTGCATGTGAAGTTCTTTTTTCTTTTTTAAGCAATTGATGAGTTCATTCAAAGAATGAGAGAGACTCAATTAAATTTAAGATGTCTTATTCAGTTGGAAATCAAATTGATTAAATTGTATCAAAGGGGAATAATCGTGGACAAGAGTAGACTTGGAATAAAAAATCTCATACATGGTGATTTATAGGAAGGGACCTACACGATTCCGAACGGCTCATCGAGAAAGCGCTATTAATGGTTTGAAATTACTACAGATGAAATTTCCTATTCCACGCGAAAAGCTGTACCATTTTGTTTTCAGTTGGGATTCAAACTTCGAACTACGTCAAAGGCTGAAAAAAAAGCGTAGGCCTATGCTATCCTAATGGCCTTGAGCCACGTTACGAACAATGGATGGACGGGATGGAGTAACTTTGTTTGCAGGCCATTCTCAACCCTTTAACCACTTCGAAAGTGATCCAGGAATGCAAGAGCTCTCTAAATGCGATCGGAAGATTAAATTTCTTGAGTCTCATTTGGGTTCCGGGCCATCACGGCATAACTGGAAATGAGGTCGCCGGAAATGAACTTGCTAGGCAAGGATGTCAGGCAGCTTTCTCAGGACCTGAACCGTCGCTTGGTCTGCCAGCGTCCTCAGTGAGGGCTTCAATCAACGATTGGATTTGTAAAGAGCACAACCGTACATGGCATGCTTCCATTGGATGCAGACAGACCAAACGTATGCTCCCCAACGTTAGTAAGAAGACTGCAACATTTTTGCTAGTTCGTAACAGAAAAGACTGTAGAAAGCTAATTGGCGTTGCCATCGGGCACTTCTCTTTTGCCAAGCATTTAAACGTGTTTGGCTTACCACACTCTGTGAATCTTGTGGAGAAGATGAGGACACCACAGAGCACTTCCTCTGTGAATGTCCTGCTATTCTCGCATGAGGTTACAGATACTCGGCGCAGACATGGTGAGAGCTGGTAACTTAGACTCCTTATCATGGCAGCGTCTTTTGCCTTTTCTCCGAACATCTGGAAAGCTATAACAAATAGAAGGTTGCTATCTAGTAGTACAATGGACCGGCATTCAGGTCTGAGTGCTCCAGCTGGTATTTTAAAAAAACCTCCAACAGAAAAAAAATTTTACACCAAGGAAGTGCCCCTGCTCTTTATAACAGTCATTGACTTTCTGCTGGCAGATAAAGTTCAGAGCACTAAAGTACATCAAATATTTTTTGCTGGAGCTATTATATTAGAGGATTCTACAATTCTGCAAGAATCACTTGCCAACAGTTATGCTAGCGTTATTATGGAGGATGCTTCGGATGTGGTTTATTGTAGAGCAGTTTTTAGTTAATACACTTTTGATTCCCGAAAGGATACTTAACCTGTCAGTGTGGATCATTGTCCTTACTGACTTAGTTTATGCAATTGAAAGAGCTCTTAACAATGCTGCAACTTCTGCTAGGCAACTGCCAGCTGCGTCATGAAGAATGCCTTGGAACACGGTAACTTTTACGTTGTTCGCTTTTAGTTTGATGATCGGTGTATAGTGTCCTCAAAGACTTACTTACTTACTTAGCTGGGCATTACAATTCGGGGTGAACCTAAGCCTCAATCAACATCTTACGCCAACAATTTCGATTTTCAATTACCTTCTTAGCTTGGTAAGAGTTATACTCCGTTTATTCTCCGCACTGATGTTGTTTTCTGTGTCTATAAAGGATCCTTGGTAAACGAAGTCATGTACTACCTCGAAGTTGTATCTGTCTATTGTGACGTTTTGTCCAATTCGTCGATGTTCCCTGTCCTTCGTTGATGACAGTAATACTTTGTTTTAGCCTCACTAAACATCAAACTGATTTTTGCCGCTTCTGTTCCAATACACGCAAAAGCATCTATGACATCACGCTTCCTTCTTCTCATTACGTCAATATCGTCTGCGTAATCGAGTAATTGTACAGACTTTTGAAAGACTTAGTAATTTGAATAAATTAACGATGTCGCATGCGGAACTGAAGGCCTGAGGTGTTTTTCTTTTTGTTTCTAGAGAGGCTAATGACGATGTTAAGCAATTGTCTTTTACAGAGAGGAGGTATCGATTTGCGTGGTTTTATTGATTTTTTTAAAGAAGTAAATCCAAAACATGGAAAGTATTTTGCTTACTGATGATATTGAGCTCTTCTTGTTTAGGATTTCCTTGGATAAAGTACTCCTGGCACAGAAAAAAGCAGTAAAGTCCGCCCTGATGTCTATGACGCTACGATTTTTTGGTTTTGGTTTTGATTAGGAATAAGAAAGCACATCTCACGGCAGTTTACTTACTCTCTTAGGTCTTGTCCAATTCCTCTCGAAAACGATACCTTTGATTAAAAAATTTTATACTTCTAGGATTCGAACCTCGAAATCTCTCGTAATAGGCAGACATGCCAACTACTACGCCACGGGCACCGCACTAGCAACTCTAACTCTAAGTTTAAAGTAATTAAAGAATTCTTATACGACGCTTCTTATCTCTTTAATGAGCAAAAATACACCAATCGCTTTCAACAAATCAACATTTGGAATGTGTTGTTCATTTTCTTTATTTTAATTAAATTTTCCATTTAAAGCGAAAACATTCCATGTGCCTTGGAAATAAGCAAATAAGCATCCAGTCCATTTGGAACTTCTTTTGCTCTTATCTCTCTATTCAGAAGGTAACTCAGAAAGAACAAATAAACATAAATTCCACCCAAGGCGAATAATAAAAATACCTAATAAAAAATAAAGAAAAAAAAAAGATAAAAAAATTATTATCACTTCTTCCGACCTTTTTTGCGCCTTAAAGCGTAAACACAAATTTGTAACTTTCCACTTGTCATGTCAACTTAAAGACGTTGGCTTAGCATGGCGCTTATGTTGGTTGATGATGGATGATTAATTCAACACTTCCTCCATTACAAACGCACAATGTTTGCACATTTAATACCCAAATTTCTTCTTATGTTTAGGGGAAAGTACGAGTGCGTACATATGTATAAATATATATTTTTAAGGGTGGTAACTGGGAAGCAGGTAAGATGTATAGAGAGGTACACATACCTTTTCCACGATTTCCTCCAAAATATGTATATGTATAATGTATATACTTATTTTCAGTTGGAGACAAATTGCTTTAAATGTCATCTCGACTGTGACAGGCGACTGACTTGTATTCTAAAAGGATGAGTGAAAGGCTCGTTGGCTAGGTGATTTGGTGTAATTTCAGAAAATAAGTGGTGAATTTGTTTTCGTCGAAAGGTTTCATGTTGGCAATTAGATACAATTTTTTCTCTAGTACTTGGAAATAATGACAATTTTTTTTGAGGCCGCCATGGAAAAGTTGAAGTATTTTGGTTGAAATAAATTTTCTTGTTAGGTTTGTCATAACTGAATGAATGAATCTATAATTTTTCATTCATTTTCAATTCAATGACAAGGCTTTTGGTTCTATTTGTTCATTAAATTTTCTCATACTCAAATTCCAGGCACAATTTGCAAAGTGTAGTGCTTAAAGTAATTTAAAAATTCATATGTAAGTAGGTACCCATTCCACTGTCGCAAAATGCATTAGTTTGATTATTTTATAGTTAACCCGTTGGAAAATAAAGGCATTTCAGTACATACTTTAAATTGTGGGTGAATAAGCACAATGACTGAGACCAATGCAATGCTGACTTTAAGCTCGTATTTTGTTTAAATGTTGCATTTTATTGTTTTTATTTTTATCATTTTAAAATTTATTTTACAAAGAATTTCCTATTTTCTCATTGCTCCTACTTCAACAAAAGAATCACAGTAAGGGAATAAATGTTTTTTTGTTTTGTTTAAAAGAATGCTTTGTACAAATACATACAGGGGTTACAAGTGCAGTTGAAATATTTATTTAAAAGGGAATTGTTTGGCAAGCTGAGCGTTAGCATGCCTACGAAATGTAATATATTCTAAAGAATAATGTAAATTGTAGTACTCGTACATTTAATAAATCAGAAGTTCTTTAAATTAAAATACATATACTATTCAAACACAATCGTATTTTTCGTCAATGCTTTTGAAAGCGGTGTATGTGCTGAATGAATAAAGCCTATTTTTAAATTTTGTAATTTATTTGTTCCAAAAGATTTTTCGAACAGCAGCTCAAACGATCGGTACTCATACTACAGTTTTTCTTAAGGTTTTGCTGTACTGCGGGTACTCGTGATGCATATTATGAATGGTGAACCGAAAACATATTAAATATACCACATAAATGACAATGCTTTGACACGCACTTGGTTAATTTTTGTATGGCTTCTTCGTCGTTTCCTGAGAGCATAGCTGTGAAACTGCTATGATAAAGGTCCTTGACGATATTAGGGTTCAATATGATCTAGACAATGTGACTATTCTCTGCTTACTGGACTTCTCGATAAGGCTTTTGACAGAGTTAACCATGATACACTTTGCAAAAAGCTGAAATACTACTTCGGCTTTCATGAGAGAGCAGTGCAGCTTCTTAGGAGTCATCTTTGCAATCATAATCAAAGAGTCAAAATTGGTCAAATGCAATCTGAGTCTCTGAATTTGAAAATGGGTGTTCCTCAAGGTTCTATTCAAGGACCAATATTGTTTTGCATTTATGTCAATGATCTTCCTAGTGTCTGCTAGAATGTGCTCCTACATCTTTAAGCAGACGATGTACAGCTGTATATATCTCGTCGAATTGGCTTGCAAGAAGATTTGGCGTGTAGACTGAATGAGGATCTCACTGCAATTTCCAGTAGGTCCCTTAAAAATTCATTGCAATTTCCAAAAAGAATATTGATACTTCTTCTTTGCCTCCAATTTTTCTCTTCGAAACCCAGCTTAGTTCTTAGTACACTGTAACCAGTCTTGGTATCAAAATAAATTAATCTCGCTTTCTGCCGTGAATCATGCCAACTATTATTGTTCCGACTATATCATGCCAATGTATATAGTCGGAAGAATTTATGCTGGCCTGCGTAAGCTTTGGCTATTTTCTGCCTTAACTCCAGTAAACACTAAACTACGGCTAATAAAAACATTACTTCTGCCCTTAATTACATATGGTCATACTGTGTATCGTAATTTGTAAACCGGATTCCCATTCGCAACACAAAATTCTTGTCGCTTTTAATGACATTATTAGATACGTGTATGGTACTCGAAGACACGAACACATATAACATTATCATCAGCTTGTCCTAGGATGCTCCCTTCAAAATTATCTTGATGATAGGTGCTTAATTTTTCTACACAAAGTTATGCTGAGTAAAACACCTCTCCATTTGTTTGAAAAACTTAGATTTGCTCAATCATCTAGATTCTAGAACATTAATGCTTTCGGTACCAACATATTACTACTTGAACTCTTCGCGGCTCTTCTTAGTCCACGCCACTAACCTATGGAACTCTCTACCAGTGAATATTAAAAAAATAATAAACGCTTCAAATTTTGAAAATGCCCTTGCTTCCCACTTCTCACAGCATCCATTAAATTTTAAACAGGCTCTTTTTGCTTTCGTTCTCTTTTTACTGTTCTTATTCTATATTTCTATTCTATGTTCTATTCTATATTCTATTCTTTTCTATATTCTATTCTATTCTATTCTATTCTAAAAAAAACCATTATGTATTATATTTTATAACTAGGAAATTTTGTTAACTAAGGGAAATTGTTATTTACTACCAATATTTACCCAATGTTAGGTACTATAAAAGACTAAGTTTTATTTGTACATTTGAATTGTTAATAAATTGAATTGAATTGAAATTGAATTGAAAGCGAAAATGGCAGAAAACACATTTCTTTAATGAGACGAACTTTTTAAATTATGTAGTGTAAGCAGATGGAGTACTATAGGCTTTTTTTTAAAGCTTCATAGCTTCGAAAGCCCATCGGATAAGAAATCAAAATGTAAAAATTTCAAACTGGCATTGTTACTTTTATATAGTCTTTTTCAAAGCCATCAACCTTAAAGTATCAAGCAACACGTTCTTAAACTATTTGAGGAATTCAATATTGAAAAACTGCAATTGACAAGTCCGTCCCTTAAAAGGCGAATTTTTTCCCACTATCTATTTGTACAAACTAACTTTTCTTCCTTTCAAGGTCGTAGAAACTTTGATAGATCGTCAAGTTATGAAATATCTTGAAGAACGAATGATTCTTTATGACCGGCAGTACAAACAGCTTTCATAGCAAAAGATCCACTGGTAATTTGATGGCATATCTCATCGAAAAGTGGAACCAATCTTTACACTGTTTTAAAGACAGTAAAATTATTGTGCTTGATATTTCTAAAGAGTTTGATAGAGTTTGTCATCAGGCTATCTTATCATAAATTCGTGCATTTGGAATTGATGAGTATCTTCCTCCTGGATTAGAAACCACCTTTAGGACCATTCAATACACGTTGTGATGAACGCTTGTAAGCCTGATACTCACCGTATAAATAAATGCTGGTCTACCACAGGATTCCAGTTTGTTTCTGACTCTCTGTCTTATTTTCATAAACGATCTTTCGTCTGAAACTTCTAATCATCTTAACTGTTCTGCTGACGACTCAACCCTCAGCTTCTCTTATCAGTTTCCATATTCAAGTCTTTGCTCTTCAGATGTTTCAGTTGCATATTATGTCAAGTAGGGTTACCAAAAAATGTACATTTTGTGAATTTTTTTTTGCATCAACACATTTAGCTCTTACGCATTAAAATCAACGCTTCTTTAAAATATAATAGGTGTTTAAGGATTAATCTGTGAGAATTTCAAAAAAAAAATATCAAAAAGTACGGCAGTTATTGTGAAGCGTCTTGAAAAAAAAAAAAATAGAAATGCTTTGCAATACTCACCTCAGTACTGGATCATCCGTAATCAAAAAATCTCTTCAGATAATTGTTTTCCCCAAATTACACTAGAAGCCATTTTTGAAATTTCAAATTTTCACAATTTGGGAACAGGGAAGCGAAAGAAAGGAAAACATTTTTTGGGAAAAAAATCGCCGCATTTTTTATCGTGAAGTAAGAAATATAAAAAAAAACTCATTTTGAAAATCATGTACAGAAATAATGTTCAAAATTTAGAAAGGATGGGTGCAGTATTTTTAAAGTAACGAGTAACACCGACTTTGAAAACGTGAGTTTTGGGAAAAACATATAGCAACAGTAGCGCTCTTGGGTTGAACAGGTATTAAAATATTCATAAAGTCGTCAATTGTACTCCGATCGACTTGAAATGAATGAAATGACACAATCATTTTGAAACACTATACATTCATTTGAAATAAAAAAAACAGAATTTAAGACGCAAGAAATTGTTCATCCCGTCTAATCTGGTTACAACTTATAAAGCCTACATCCGTCAACAACTAGAGTATAATTTCCATATGTGGTCAGGTGCTCCTCAAACATCTTTCAGCCTGTTTACAAAAGAAATCTCTATGCCTGATAGGTATTATCAGATCAGTTGCGTTCCTACCCTGAAGCAATCAAGCCTCAACACCCGCCTCGCTGGGAATGCTTATCAGCTCAACCTTGAGCCCAACTTCGGACGTTCAATCAAATATAGAGATTCATATTTAAGTTGCACCACCCGAAGGTGAAATGCTTTGCCAGCCTCAGTTTTTGGGTCATAGTATCTCCGATTACATCCTTTTCTGTTTTCCTAAATGCTTGCACTGTGTCTTAAAACATGGAAAGGGTATTCATAACACTCTTCCTCACATCTTTCTCTGCATCACACTAGTGATCCACTTTGTGATGCAGTTAAGTGATTTTAATCGAATTTTTTTTGGAATCTAATTCACTAGATCGAAATTGTTTCAGTTTCACAACGAGCTATGAAGAGCAACAACGTCAGAATTGGGTAATTCTCAGATGTGAAACGATTCAAATTGCACGCTTTCTAAAGTCAACGCGGCGGCGCGCGGCGTACCGAACGGGCGGACTACTAGTGTAAAGTAGCGTCGCAAATAAAAATTAAAAAGAACCAGTTGTAAAATGGTATTGCATGTCCTTTTATTGATTTAAAAAAAATTTTACTTTAAATATCAAAAACAAAACATTTTTTTCATGTCACTCAAAGTAATTTGTTTTTGGTCTTCCTATGAGATTCTCAGCCTCTATGGAAACTGTAATGACATCGAACGTTAAATCAGATGTCAGTTTTAAATCAAAACGTCCAGATTTACAGACATTACAACAAAAATCCACCACAAAACCATTTGAACTCCAATACATGTGCATACGTACGCAATTACTGAAATTTTTTGAAAACAAAAACGAAAAATGCAGCATGGCGATTTTTGCTCTTAGTAATCGTACTTTCTATACGTAAACAATAAATTCGCACTTCAAATACCATATTTTTGAAGAATAAAAGTACACAACACAACAGAAGGCAAATATTGACATACAAATACTTCTGTTTCTCTGCCTTTAAACATCACGTAGAATGATTTACATCTCCATCCATTAGTGTGATGGAAATGTACGAATTCAAACGAGCGTGAAATACCGCATATAATTTTCGTTTGATTTCATCATCATCTCTTATCGCGGCTAACCTAAAATACGATTTAGGGCCATTTTTAGACATCCAATGTACTCAACCAATTTAAAATAGATTCGAACTTAACAAAAAATGAATAAAAAGAACTTTTAAAATCAATACATAAACATTCCGATACATTCCACTTATTGAATACATTAATTTCATTTGCAAATATTGATTCCAAAAATATAAAAATTGTATCTTCCTGTCAAATGAGCTAAGTGTAAGCAAATTTATTTATTTGCCTCCCCATTATCACATTACTTCGTGCTTTGAAATAATATTTATTTTTATTTACTTTAACAATTTGCACCACAAACTCTGTGTACTTGGAACAGAGGGCAAATCATTGAAAGGATCGAGAAGATTCATCACAAAAAAGGAAAGAGTGAGAACAGATAGAGGTTATCGGAAAGCAGGATAGACGCTGCCATAGAGTCAAAGCTCCTACTTCTTAAATCTCATCGGATGAATGGTTTCTGCCAAATATACTCGTAAATCAACGTCACAAAGTTACAATGACGAATCAAGCTAATAATGCGGTGCGATATCGCTTTGGGAGTGCTATAAATTAATTTTACCGAGATGAGTTAGTACACACTCGTATTTCAAAACAAATGTTTAAACAGTTAAGTTCACACACCGATGTAAGAAGTTTGGTTTCGTTTATTGTTCTGACTCATAAACGGATTTGATATTCTTAATAGAAAGCTAGCATGAGTAAGTGAAGCACAAAAGGGTACTTCACCTACCATGCTGGCAATAAGAAATGCCATAACTAAGCTCATGCTCTAGTTTGTCTGATCTTTGATGTGAGTTTATTGCTTTATGTTGTGTAGTGTTAACAAAAGAAGTCGTTCCGCAGACAATTATTCCGAATTAAATCGTTTACTAGCCTTAAGAAGCATAGCGTTTCAAAAGTCTGTGAAATTACCCGCTTATGTAGACAATGATGAGATGACATAATTGGAAGATTTTAAGCTCCGCTATAATCAAGGAGAAGAACATTAAAGTGGAGATAAAATAGAGAACAATCACTTGATTTCATGGTTTAGTGTTGCTTGGCAAATTTTCCAAAATATAAACCCCTTCGTGGTGGTTGGGCGTGTACTATTCGGGAAGGTCTGGTGTCAACTTGGCTGTGCTCAAATGTTACAACTTATATTGAGAAGGCAACCGCACTGAATATTGGTTTCGTACAACAAGGGGCGGCTTGCTAAACTTCTAAGAGTTTTGACAGACAAAAAAAAAAAAAAAAAAAAATGGAACAAAGCCTTACAACGCTCTACAAGTATTGATTAACTGCCGGAATCTCAGTGGTCTGCCAGAGCTAATAGAAAATATCACAACAGGCAAAATCAGCTTAAAGAACCAACCATGGAATCCAACAATCAAAAAGCAGAAGCCCCTGAATGAGCTACTTCCACATATTTGGTTTTAAAGTCTTTCTAAGTCTATAAATACTACGACAGAGTGTTCAAAAAAAAAAAAAAGAAATGGTGACGGATGAGTTTCTGACGAACAAATGGCTACTCTTAAACCTCAGCAGCAGTGCATTCACACCGGACTAGCCTGCCCTTTCAAAGAGAATCCAAAAGGATCTGGTTCTCCAGTTGAGGGCTTTGCGGTGGGTTGACTGCCTGACGACGTAAAAAGGCTCTGGTTACGAAACAACTAACAATCTTGGAAAACTGCAAAGAATTGACAGCTACTTATTTAAATATTTTGGTCAGTGTAACAGTTCGATCTGAACCTGAGCCTCAACCAACATCTTCGGATAACGACTTCGGACGAGCTTACTCCAGTTTTGCAATCTAAGTCGGTTAAGGTCTTCTTCCACTTGATTGCGCCATCTAAGAAAAAGTCTTTCAGTTTCGCAATTTCCTTGGAATGTGCTTTCGAAAACTCTGAGTTCCGTTGCGTTGATATTCGCTCTACATAGCAGCCCAGCCATCGTAGCCTTGCAATGCGTACTCTTCTAGCTATGCCCATGGCACGGTACAACTCATATAGCACATTGTTGTATCTTCTTCTCCAAACATTATCTTCGCATACGGGACCAAAGATCATTCGTAGTATTTTTCTTTCGAAACGACAAATAGTTTCCTCATCTGTCTTCAATAAGGTCCATGCTTCCACGCCGCCGTAAAGCAGAAGTGGGATGATTAAGGTACTATAAAAGACTACCTTGGTTTTTCTAGATAGGGGCTTGATTCTCAATTGCCTTCTTAACCCAAAGAAGTAACTGTTGGCAAGAGTTATTCTCCGGTTGATCTCCGCACTGATTTTATTTCCCGTGTCTATGGCGAATCCTAGGTAGACGAAGTCCTGTACTACCTCGTAGTTAAGTCTGTCTATTGAGACGTTTTGTCCAATTCGTCGATGTTCGTTGTCTTTGCTGATGACCTTAGCAAATGGAAAGAGAACAAAGACCTCTAACAGATTACATGCAGTCAGAGAATTAGCGGACGTCCTAGACTGTTACAATGCACACGTAAGCGCCGTTCTAGGAGTGGGGTATGGAATAAGCCGAACATAAAGAAAAAGAAAAACTGCCACATCTCCATCACGGCAACTGACAACAGTCAAGTGAAACAACGCTTATTTGGGTGTGGATTTGTCGTTAGAGGTAGACTCAGGAGTCAGGAATATTCGCATCAGGAACGTACAGAGGCGAGCTGTTTACTTTGGTGGTGACCGTTTGCATGTCTGCCTGTTACGCGGGAGGTTCTTGGTTCGAATTTTAACAGAAAACAACAAATTTTCTTCCAAGAGTATCGCCTTTTGCGGGGAAATGACAAGTTCCGATAGTAAAATCATTGCCATGAAAAGCGATATCTTACGAAAATTGCAGGTCCCCTCCATTTAACATACACGGCATGGTTGTGAGAAATGCGCTAGGCCCGCTCTGTTGCACCACCTTATTAATTATAATTCAATAAGCCGTCTCAGATCTTCAACAGGTCAAAACTTAAAAGAGGCAGAAGTACTTAACCGTTTCTCATCCCAACCTTACTCGCTTAAAAATAATATTTTCACTTTTGTATACCCATCAGGAAGTTTAAATGCGTGCATCAGAGCTTAACAAGAAGACCTTCACTTTATTTACGTTCATCTGATTGTTATTTAACTTAATGTAGTAACGTAAAATATGATTCAAAAATAACAACGCTCTTTTAAAAAACGGACAAAACAAAAAATATATTGCCAAAAAAATCATAACTGGGCATTCAATTTAACATCCAATACTTAAAACAGCGCAACACGTTAAAAGTAATTTTCCCTTAACTTTTTTCAAAGGATTTTTGTTTCGTAATTCTGTTTAGCATGTGAACAATAACAGATGAAGCCTGTTCAGCCCCGCCGTCACCACAAAATATAATACCAACATAATACAAAGCAGCTTTATTAAAATAGTTTTGATATGTTCTACCATCGATGGCATATAGGAAGGTATAGGCTTACCAGTGTTTTTCGAAATTATTTCCGACCCATCCACTTGTCGCCACCACTAAAACCAAAGTGTTCTGCTAATAAAATGGTAGGTACAATTTTGAAATTATAACATTTCGACAGAACTATATTCTGGGGTTTTGAATTTCATTACGGAAAATTTCACCCACACGGGAATTATATGGTATAACATTTGTGGTTTTCATTATTTTCCAACAGGCTTAACTCTGCGTTAAACTTTCATAACATTAATGTTTGATACTAAATCTAATAGAGTAAAGAACATATTTGTTGGAAGTTCTAATAATTTCAGTGAATTCTGTCACAAGCTTAGAAATAATACTGTTGATGTGGTTGAAATATTAGTCTCGTATTTATTGGGTTGTGTTATGTGTTATGTCTGTTTGCTTTTCATTTTCTTTTTTTAATTCCATTGAATGATTTTTGTTTTTTTTTTTCTGATCTATTTGCAGGTGAGTGCGACAAAATCGATTGGGATTGATTAGGTAGATAATGGTATTTTGCGGTGAGATTAAAAATTATTGCTTCTAAAATCTATTTTCGGTAAGCGTTCAAATGAGGTTATAGGGTTGAATGAGACTAAAGGATTAATTCTGGTGATTTGAATATTGGCTCAAGGCTATTTTGAATTGAAAAAGCTTTGAGCTCATCATCGTTTACTTGTTGAACAAAGTTTAAGTTTTGGTTTTAAGTTCATTTTTATTATTTATCACTTATATCTACTTACTTGCTAGCAAAAATGTTTAAACTTACATAATAACTTAATTAGCTTACTGACCCTAGGCGGGTACTCTAAATTACACAATAACTTATTTCTAATGCCTTTCAGCCTAATGATACAATATCTATTTCTAACTATAACTAATATTAAAACTAAGAAAATTGTAAAAACTTAGTTTTCATGATCATTGTTGAACAAATTGAAAATTAAAATGCCAGGAAAGGATAAGTCTGAGTTAGCTCGTCCGTGCAATATCCTTGTCGTCAATATCGGAAAGTCTGAGATCAGGATGAATTAAAGCTCATACTTTGTTCCTCTATGTAGTCAGCCAACAAGATAGTCTTACGCATCTTTTTGTTTGGTATTTGCACAACTTCGTCTGGTTAAGGACTGTCTTTATAAGGTTCTTAATTTACTTAAATTAAGATTATACGTATAACCACTTTTTATGTTTGTTGAAAAAAGTGTTTTAAATGTTTTAAAATCACTATTACGATGTTCAACGCTGGAATAATGCTATAACTAAGTTACCATCGTTATACCCAGCCAACGACACTCAGCATTGCTAGAACTAAAGAATTTTGAATAAACATTCATATTGAGACTAAGACAGACATTTCTATAACTAGAAAAACAATGAAAGCACTTTATTCGCGTAGCAGGATTTTTGGCAAAAACTGGGAACCAAATCCTAAAACCATCATGTGGATGTACATATACTGCCATTGTTAGACCCATTCTATCATTTGTCAATTTGGGCTGGTGGAATGCGTTGGAAAAATCCACGCATTTCAAAATCCTAACCAATTAAAAAAGAACAGCCTCTATTTGCGCAACTGGTGCAATAAGAACTACGCAAACCGCGAGTGTGGAAGTAACTCTCCATCTCATAACCCTTGATCTCTATGTTCAAGAATCGGCAGCAAACATCGCATTTAGGCTAAACCAATGTAATGTCTAGAGAACCAGCCAAACAGGACATGCACAGATTCTATCATGAGTCATGACAGACAACAAATTACAGCAGTGTCATCCAAGCCGAGATCTTGGCAGTTACAAGCGCTGCAAAACAGGTGTCCATGATGGCGCTATCACATGCTGATGTCACTTTTTTCATTGATAGCCAAGCAGCAGTAAGTGCGATTTCTGCCAATCTTGCCAAATCAAAGCTTGCTTCTTGCTGACGCGAAGAGCTTATGGTTCTTGGCACACAGCATGACGTTAGATCTGCTGAGTTCCCGATCACAGTGGCATACCGAGAAATTAGCGATTAGCGAACTCAGCACTTGACCCTTTTCTCTCATTGACCAATCAATCAGGTTCCGACCCTGTGATATTAAACAGATCTTTGGTAACATTGGTAATACGAAAATCCAATGAAAGATGAGAATGCCTAGATTCCTGTGTCACTTCCAGGAAAGTATGGCCGGAATACGATAAGAACGGATCTGAAAGGCTACTATCCTTGAATAGGCCCTCATCACGAACGCTTATCAGTATTATAACAGAACATAGCTTAATAGGCTACCACAAAAAGAAAATGGGTCCTTGCACCGATGACTTATACAGAGGATGCAATGACGAGGAGGAACATGAGGATACCACTAACTTCCCCTTTGTCACTGCCCAGCAATCTGCCACAACAGGAAAAATTTCTAGGCAACTACTTCTTCAGCCAACTAGAAGAATTATTATCAGACACTCAAAGAAACAGCCTGTTGAACTTCTTTAAAGCCACAAAATGGTTAAAAATTTACCAACATTAAGCTCATAGGTTTTTTACCTCACCTTCCCTAAAGATCTGTCCTTTAACTCAATACTTCAAGTACTTGTAATACAGTTTAAAACAATCTATTGAATTTATTAAAAAAAAAAAAACTTCAAGTTCATAGGTGCTTTTTTCAATGGGCCAATACCACTAGCACGCGCTTGTAGCACAAAACTACAAGTACTTGTACACAAGTAAATTATTAGAAGTGAAGAAAATGTCTGATACAATTTTCCTAGCTCTTCTACAAATGTAATGAACATAGTCCTGCTAGTGGCTCTTGACTTGTAGCTTTGTGTTACAAACCCCAGACAAATGTGTCATTAATTATTCATTAGCATTGCCAACTTTCTGTAGGGCATATAAAAGTTTTAAATCATTTCCAATTGTTTCTTCAAAAGAATTCGTCTTAATACAATTGTAGCCTTTGCTTCTTAATAATAATTAAAATATATAGCTAGCTACAAGTTAGAAAAGAGTAGTTTTTACTTATAAACATACATATAAGTTCAACGTGTGATTTATGTGAGGTTTTGCTCTGGTTGAATGACTTTTTAATAAGTAATTTCTAAAGTGAATTTTTTCATCGCGTAAAAGTGACAAATTTCAGTTTCAATCCTTTATTTTTGTATATTTCCTAAGTAACATAAATGTTATTTCCCTTTTCAGTATAATTGAAATTTTCTGAGAGAAATTTCATGCCATGAATAGCGTTTTTTCGATCGTCAAAAAATTGTAGGCCCTTTCCATTTCGTCATATGGTAAGGTTGAGAGAAATGTGGCTATGCTCCGGGGCCTCTCGCTCTATTACGCCTCTCTATTTATAATTTTTTTTTTGTTGCTCAGCGCATTTCAACAAAATTACCCGTATTTTTTGGCAAGGCTGTTACATAATTATAAAACTTAGATATGCCAAAAGAAAAAACCTATCGCGATTAGCACACTTATTATTTTTTGAAGGTTCGTGTTCTTGATCAGTTGTGACAAAAAAAGAGGTATAAATGGGCTTGCTTGCAAGACTCTCTTTACAGACAGATTAAATTTGTTTGAAAATAAATGAAAGTGTTCGGAATGTTGTTCTCTTTGAATCGCTTTCAAATGAATTGTTGCTGTCAAATTTGAAAAATTAGATTTACAATTTATGAGAATTTAAAGACCTCCGAGGCCAAAACGCTTTGGCATTTGCAATTTTAGTTGTCATAATTAAATTAAGCAGCGACATATATTAGAATACCCACACCGATGCGACAGAAGAAACGCAGAGTGAAGAATTTCCTGTATCGCCTTAAGAAACCTTAGCATTTAGCTGCGTTTTTGGTAAGCTCAAAAATGCGGTCGTTCCAACGAAGATAATCGTTTACACAAATACCAAGTACTGACAGCTTTTCGGTTTTTTGGATACAGGTAGGTACCATTCATAGTTAATGGCGATAGGGGAATGTTTAGCTTTTACGACACAGCGTTGAGTTTTTAAAGCATTGATTTCTACTCGGTTCTTATTACCCTATATAATAAATGCTGTCAAGGACAGAATTCAATGAGCTAATCACACGCGACCGTACCAGTTTCACGTCCGAAGAGCAAGGACGTGAAACGAATATGAAAAGCTGAGGGTCGAGTTGTCAGCAAAACAGTTGAGAGGATTAGATGTTTTCAGACATATCATTTATGAAAATGAGGAAGATAGTCGGAGACAAAACGGTGCCCTATGGCACACCAGCATTTAGAAAGTGGGTTCCAGACTTGAAACCATCCAACACAACTTGTATTGAACGGTTCGAAAGGCGGTTTCTAATCCAACAAAGAAGAGACTCATCGACACCAAAAGCACGTATTTTCGATAAGAGAGCTTGATGCCAAACTCTATCAAATGCCTAGTTGGAAAATGAGCCTGGGTAGGGTTAAGAGTTCACGCGTTCTTTAGATGTTACATCCAGGCAGTTTCGTTTCGCTCTCAATCAGAGTTGAGATTTCGTGAGAATGGGTCCGTTGGTTCTCGTCTGAGTACCTACCTCTTACCTGGTAAATTTGGGCCCTTACTTGCTGTGTTAATGGCTTAAGTGAATTTGGTAAATTGCTGTCTATGTCTACCGGAAACACAACTTCAAGAGAAAAAAGGACCAAATCCAACTTAATTTGATGTGTTGCACGAATAAGCCCTCTTGGCAATGAATGGTCTCATCTTTTTTCTGCTTAATTGCTCTTTATCAAAAGCAATTGCTATTGGACACGATTTTTCATTAGATCATAATTAAAATAACAGGTTGCCAATAATAGGGTTTCCCCTTTGGCTCAACAAATTATTTTCACAATTCAAAATCGTGTCTAATTAAATCAAAGAATGTAGTTTATCGACAGGGCCGTCATTTGCAATCGCGATAAGCCAATTCTATGAAATTGTTTTTACACCTTCATAGTGCGATACCGAACGTACGTGCATCGTATATTACTTATTAACAAAGGTAACTACTCTCTCAAAACTAATAAGGGCAAATTATAGGGACTCAGCTTTGTGTTTTCCAATAATTAAAATTATAATCAACCAGAAACCTTGCATTGCAATTATTGGCGGTGTGTTATATCGAATAGCAATTTTCATCGTTATATTAAAACTTCACTTATATATAAAAAAAAGTGAAAAACAAAAACAAGGCCAGTTATCCCAATCAGACTATAAAAATAAAATCTATATGTGCAGTGCATTATGTACCACCACCATCACTATAGCGCTCTCCAATGATGGTATATACAACGATGAGTACAACACGAATATTTGTCCTAATTTCAATTTGTGAAAGACACAAAGCCGGAGATTGCCAACGGTCGCCGACTGCAAAAATAAAATTCGGAAACAAAAGGATTTATCAAAATGCCAGTCGCATGTTCTATGAATTTCTGACCCAATTCAGTTTCTTCTGTTCTTAGTACACTGCCTTGCCTCTATTCTACCAGCTATATTCTTCCTCTTCTGCACTATCCAAAAAACAAACTTTCTCCCTAAACTAATACTGCGGAACAATTTTACTCTTGTAAACCGCAACCACAATCCTTTCCGCTGTATTGGTTTTTTCGTTTTTATTTTCTGGGCTCCGTATAAAGCACTTGGGATTGAAATTTTTTTTTTTTTCCAAGTTCCCATTTAGTGTCCTAACGAAAACCCTTTTCAAGGGAGTAAAAAAAAATCGATTTAAAAAATATTTGTTGGCAAAACTGTGTATTAACCATAACAGAATACAGATATGGGGGTTTGTGTTCCCAAGTTCAATCATTCACTAGAAATAGAGAGCATCCGCAAGAGTATATATTTATATGTATTTTGCCGAATTAAACATGCAAAAACCCAATCTACTTCTATTTTTTTTTCTCACAATCAGTGGTACAGTGGTTGGAAATTGTTCCGCATGTAAACATAAACAGAAATTGTTTGGTTTCGATTGTAAGAGGAGAACCCTTTTCGAATCCTTTTCGTTGAAGTGATTGTTAGTAGGTCAGTTCTTGTATGGAAATATATTTAGTCTGCTATAAAGTCAAAATAAAATTACAGGCAAAGGGCATTATTGAAAAACTCCTTTGAACCTCATAAAATTCTTGATGAATATTGAAAAATTCTTGAAAGACATTTTATATTTCAAAACTCTATGGAATTTGTTCATTCCCAAAATTAGTTTTTTGGACTACCATCATTTTTTTATTTGAAAGTTTCCTTCGAGGATGCGTTGCCTATAGCTTAGTGCATTAATTGTGTAATTATACAAAGCTATCCAGCCTAGTTTTCCGTTCAGGACATCCAACGTGTCATTCAAATCCATCGAGGCTACTTGAAAGTACCTCACTCGAAAGTCCTTCAAAATGGGACATCTAGCAACAAAGTGATATACGTCTTCTCTTTCCTTGAGGTTACAGAGCTCACATAGAATCGGGAGGTCAGGTCGATGCGGAATATAGTTAAAATTTAAAAGTTCACTTCTAATTTTAAATAATACATTTATCTTATTTATGCGGTAGCGATTGAGAAAATACGTGCTTTCATTAAGATCTAAATTTAGTTTACTGTAGATCAATCTATACTGCGATGATTGAGCTTCCTGTTTAAAGTTTGAGTATGTTGAGTGGCTAATTTTCTCCAATATTATGTTAAACTTAAGTCTCAAATCAGTTGGGCTTATTTCAGGTAAGAAATTGAAGTTTTCACCTACGCAAATAGCCAGCTTTTCCCACTTTCTGATCAGATTTCCCCTTGATGCTAACTTCAACTAAATAACTAAATTTTCTAAGCACTAGATTCGGTAGCCTTCTTTCGTCCATCTCCATCACCTTGATTAAGATAATCGAAGTGCATCTTAAGGGTCTTTTAGGAACAAGGGCAGTTCAGTTGTTTCCAGATGTAGCATATAGTTGGGTGTGCAACTCGGTAATCTAAAAATGCGTTTTAAGAAATACCTGAGGAACCTTTCAACTTCTTCAACTTGGAGTAACCCCAAACTTGTGCCGCGTACAACATAATGGAGGCTGAGGTTGTGAGGTTGCATGAAAAATTTTAAGCTTTGCACTATGTTCGATATAATTATTATCTGAACAGCGGTTCCACACTGCGGAAACAGCTCTTTTCGTTTCAGCTAGCTTTATCTCAAAGTGTTTTTTCACGTTCAGATTTGAAGAGACATTCACTCCTAGGTATTTGTAATCACGAACTATAGCAACATATTCACCCTTGTATGTCCCTTTTTCGTTATTTGCATATCTATCGCCTCCATCCCTGAATATCATGATTTTAGATTTTTGTAAATTAACGGTTAGATTCCAGTTTTCACAATAGTTCTCCAGTCGATTCATCATTCGCTGCATGCCTTCCACGGATTCAGAAAGAAATACGATATCATCCGCAAATATAAGACCCGAAATACGAATATTTCCAAAGTGAATTCTCCCTCCAATGTAATCCATGGTATCGTTTATAAATAGTATGAAGAGTAACGTGCTCAGTACGCAGCCTTGTTTAACTCCCATTTGAGTTGAAAACTCTTCAGAAATGTGCTCTCCATCCCATACGTAGGCCACGTTATTTTCGTACATCGCTTTGAGTAAGCCAATAATTTTTCCCGGTATACCAAACTTATTCAGCTTGTAAAACAGCGCTTCACGTGCAATTGAGTCGAATGCGGCGCGAAAATCGACGAAAAAGGCGTAAAGTTTCCGTTTAATTCTTTTGAAGCTCTCCGCAATATTTAACAGACTGAATACTTGGTCTAAAGTCGAATAACTTCTCCTGAATCCCGCCTGAAATTCGTTTAGAATTTTTTTATCTTCAGTCCACCGTGCAAGTCTATTAAATCAACGTACCTACTAAAAAGTTTGACCGAGGAATTTAAAAACGAGATTCCCCTATAATTTTCAGTTGCGTCATAGGATCTTTTCCTTTCATGTGCAGTGGGAATATTATTGGCTTTTTGAAGCTTTCTGGAACATCTGCGCTCACAAGAATGAAAAATGGGGTGTCACAACGAAGCTCAAGCCTTAACACGTTTTAGGGATCTAAAACTCTTCCCCGACTTTGAATGACGTACTGAGGAAACACTTTTTATGGCAGAGTATTTACTCTAGCAGGACCTGTCGATTCCTTGAGAAAAGCGATACACATATAAAGGATCGTTTGATGATCTAACAAAAAATATCATTCTCATTAGTGAGTCTTTGATGCATGAATTGCCACTGAATATCATTTTTCGCATTCCAGAGACCTTAGCGGTAATGAGCTCATATGAACGCCTTATATACACTAATTTGTTTGTAGAACATTGCCATAACCTTTTGAACTGGCGGTAAAAGTTCCTCTTAAGTATTAAACAACCTTTTTTTTAATCCATTACGAGCTTTCAATGCCATTCTCGCACAGTAATCATCAACCTTAATTGCAAAAGTCAATGACATACTTTCCGTTAAGGCTCTTAATCAAGTCATCAATTACAAAAATATTAAGACATTACCTGAAGCATGTGTTCATGAATCATGAAAGTAACATCAGTGCTAATCGTGTAGACAGTATGACAAGTCGCGTTGGCATCATTTTCTTGAGTTCATTTGCCATGCAAAATTGTCTATCTTTACCAAGATTAAAGATGCACGTATGATGGATGGTGAGATGAAGAGCAAGGGCAAAACCCACCAAACCATCTCAATACTTCAATCAGAATATTAACTCATAAGGTAGATCTTTCAAAATTGAGTTCGTGTGCGAGTCTCTTTCAACTTAAACGATGTAATGTAAACTTTGTCACGAAGAGCCCCATGAATCCATTTAGAATATTTAATTTGGGATTAGAAAGGTGCACCTGTGATTTGAAGTGAAGGACAAAATTTCGAAATCGATATTGCACAGCGGAATGTCATCGTTGTGCCGTTCTCTTCAGATTTAATATTTTTCAAATGCATGGAGTGCAATCAAATGACTCTTCCAATAATGTAATTGATCGTTAAATGTGCCAATCATTATTTGTTGTCTGTGACATCTTCTCATAACACGCTATATGTCCTTGAGCTTTATATGCTTAGCAATCTTTTATATCAATTACGACATCCATGACCTTTCGTAATACCATTACTATCCATAAAAAAGTAGCCCTACTTCCCAATGGCCATAAACGATTCCCATTGAAACCCAACCCACTGACCAATGAAAAAAAAAACACATATGTCCTTGTTCAGAAATCATTCACCCACAAAGTCACAAAAAAAAGAATAAGGAAAAAAAAAAACACACAGACATTAGTGTGCGTGTCGTCTATTTGCCAGCAAATTTTTATAAATTGTTGATTTACCATTTTTTGTCTACACATCCGGTTATCATTACGCTTATAAGAAGTTCGAATAGCATGCTTTTCCAACAATCCATATGCTTAGGCTCTCATATGTCTTTAAATCAGCCTTTTCCTTAACATTCATATTTATGTGCGTAAGCCGATGGTCAACAACGACTGGAGTATCTTTCCAAAATGCGATCTTATAGGGAAACTTTTCTGTTTTATTAGCTACCCCAAACACCCTCAAACACACAAGCATACCTACATATAAAAGAAAAAAGAGTCAAAAAGGATTTTGAGTCTCATAGTCGTTGGCATTGTTAGTGTGACGCCATTTGGGTAGAGCCTCAAGCTTAAGTCTGGTTGGAAAATTGAATTCTGGTCCATTCTTCTCTTTTTCTGTTTGAGAAAAAAAAGAAGATATTCTTTGGATAAATATGAGTTATGGACAAAAGGGGAAGAGGTTACCTTATTGCTATTCATTATTCTGATAAGAAGTCCACAAATAATTTATAATTCAATAGGATTTTCATTTTGTTCGTTTTAAGATTATTTCTTTATGTACGTTATTGTTGTTGAGATTTTTATGACGTTTGCTCGTGATAAACAAATAAAACCTTTTCGACATACATGGGTCGACAGCTGGAATAAAAAGAGAGATGAAATAAAAGAGATTTAAAGTCCAATAAATTAAGGATCCACACAAGGTGAATAGGGACTGAAAAGTTTAAAATTTGTTACATAGATTTGGATTCAAGAAAGTTTATAATTATTACATGCGGGTGACAGTTTTTCGGTTCAATTAGTTTCCCAAATTCTGACACGAAAAAGGTAACGTTTTTTTCATGGAGAGACACCAAGGACGAATTTGAAATTTGGATATTGGCGAAGTGACCATTATATTGGGCGCCATAGCTACATATGAAAGTGATTGCTTCCTACAAGTGAACCAGCTAATTACCTGAGTCTGTGCTCAGTGACAGGTTTGTTTTCCCGTCTTGAGATATTAAGGACAGTACAATTGTTCGAATGATCAAAATTTAAGCTCTCAGATTCTAAAAGCGAAATTATGATTAGCAAAAGTTCCCTAAATAGCACACATGACCGACCCAGCGAATACACACCATAGAAACAGTCTCCATAGCGTGGCCATAACGGAGGAATAAAGTCTCGTCAATTATTCGAAGAGCCGTAGGCGATGACGATATTTTAGTCGATGAAGAAACTTGTGAAAGATCTGTGCGAAAAGTGAAAGAAGCGTTGTTTGTTTACTGGGGTGAGATTTTCATCTGCCATAGTAAAAATGCTATGCACGTACACTTTTATTATGGCTATTCAGGGTTTTTTCCGAAGGTTGATATGACATATGACTCATATCTTTTTTACTTGGGCCTCAAAGGACGATGGGGTAAATTGGAGACTGAAATGAAATTCGTAGGATGTAGTGGTCGTCAGCTACTCTTATTTTTAATACCACTAAATAAAATGCCACCACTCGTGGAGCCTAATAAAGATTCTGAACGGCTACATGCGCTTTTCGTGACAGAGAATTTTTTTTCTTGGCCTTGACGTCGAGCTTATTTAACCAGCTGGAGATCAGTTGAAAGAGAGTATGCACCAGCTGATCTGCATGATATGCTCGAATGGAGGTATCCCGGATGAATGGATCCTCAGTATCGTATGACTGATCCTAAAAAACGGAGGCCCTCACAATTGCGTCAATTATAGAGGAATAAGAGTCCCTAACGTCACGAATAATATCTTGCCTGTGGTGACACGTGGACCCCATGTCAACAATTAGATAGGTCAGAAAAGCCCAAAATCGACCAAATTTTCACATTACGGCAGATCTTGAAAAAAATCTGGGAATAATGTCGATGTATACAATTTTTTTTTAATTTTAAAGAAGATAGCACCCGCTGGACGAACTGTACCTACACATCCTTGGCTTAGGCGTCCCTGTAAAACCCGTTCGACAATGCAGGATTCACGGTTCCCCGTCAAAGTCGGTAAAGCACTCGCCGATATGGTATTTCGAGTATTGAAACAAAAGCGCGAAAAATGGGTTGAGGGCAAAACAAAGTTGGTATAGGCTGTCATCAAACACGGATAGAGAACATTGACAAATCAGACAAAACGTCATAACAAACAGACATAATTTCGAGGTAGTGCATAAGTACTTCGTCTACCTAGGAGCTAGGACCCGCTATAGATACAGAAAATAACATCAGTGCGGAGATCAAACGGAGGAGAGTTTTTGCCAATCGCTGCTTCTTTAGGCTAAGACGAAAGTCAATGTAATCTCCACCTAAAGCAAGTAATTAGTCACTCTCAGAGGGCTGGAATATCCTCGCAGAGAGGGAGGCCGATGGAAAAAAAAATTGTATGTATCTGATGCTTTAAATCTTCCACTAAGGGCTTTTTAGTGGTTCTGAACTAACTCCCTTATAGAATCTCTTAGGTATCCGTCTGCCTGTCGAATGTGACGTATTTTTCAACTTATTCCTACCAACTCTTTTACAAATAAATTACAGCCTATATTTTTCTAGTTGAAATTTCTTATCTGTCAGAAAACAGCATTTCCATGTGCTGTCCATAGTGCCATTCAGTTCCTGATCTCACCCAATAAATATAATCTGTCTATCCTACATGCTTATGTCACTCAACAATAAGTTTGCCCGTAAGTGTTTGTGAAATAAGAACCACAGCCTAATTAGCTTTCTCTGCTTGAATCCCTTTGAATAATGGCGCATCAAATCACATAAATCTTTTCATTAAATAAACCAACAGACCGAGCAAACACAAACCTCCGCTTAAAATGAAACAAAATTTCACGAATTAAGTTTGCAACATTTCCATGCATTTGCATCCTTTAGAAGAGGAGTAGTTCTAAGGCACATCTGTTGGAAAGCTATACCAAGTTACCTACATTTTTGTCTTTGTGGTAATTGTAATCTGCATTGTAATGCAAAACTCTCATGGAAACTATTCTGGTTTTTTTTTAAACCAAAATATATATTTTTAACATCGTTTTTAGTTTTTCCTTGTCTTTTCCCATTGCGGGCTTTTCTCTGTGAAGAATTTAATTGTATTACACTCCATGAATATAGAATTCAAACGGAAAAGTTTGCTTTGCATAAAAACATTTCGCAAGCAAAAGATCCTGTTGCCGATTCTTATTTTTTTCTTCTTTTTTTTTTCTCATTTTCTCAGTATTTTTTCCTTCTCGTTGGTTTAAATTTACCAGCTAATTTTATTTGCTTCAATTTATGGGAAACGAAAACAGTCAGACGCAGTGTACCATTCCTGGTTTGTACACAAACATGAGGCCCAGAAATATTCGTAGTATGCGCAATCTAAGGAAAGCTTTAATGAATTACAATTGCAAAAATACTTTTGTAATTAAAAGAGGGAAAGGAAGGCGGTGGATAAATTTGTCAGAAAACGTTGCCATTACTTTCAAAGTTTCTTCAATTGCACCAGTTTAGGATGCTGAATATATATATATAAAAAAAAAAAAAATGGAAGCTCTCGCCAGAATTATTTTAAAATTATAAAACCAATCTTTACTTTGTGGGAAGAGAGAACCTTGACAGTCTTCTATAGAAATAAAATTACGCACGAATACATTTTCTTAAAGCGAAGTTTAATTTTCACAATCCAGTGATTCGCCTATCAGAGAAGTCTTTTGAGGTCTTTTTTTTCGTTTCTTCTTGACTTGGAGTTTCTTTGAAACTTGAAATATTGTATCGCAGTACTCTAACCAATTCTTTTAAGCTATGTTTCCTCCTTACTCTTAGAGGATGAAAAGGAGAAAAGTTGAGATTAATAATTCACCTGTCGTAATTATGAGCGATTTGATTGTACTTTGACTGAGGAAACAAATCGAAAGCTTTGAATAAAATCAGTAAGCAAACAATAAAAAGAAAATCAATAATTAAAATTTATCCGTCCGTCCCAAACAAAGATTTGTGTCCACTTCATACAATGAACCCACCAATATAAGCTCATTCCGCTACTAACAAATCGCTTTATTCCTTTTTACTCCTTTGAATGACAGCTCAAAGTATAAATAAATTTAAATCGAATTGCAAGTATACAACAGCGAGCTTCAAAAACACAGTTCAGAGCGTGTGTACACTGCAGACCTATGGCAGTCATTATCCCTTTGCTTCTGTCTGTCTATCTATCTGTGGTGCAATTATTATTTATCATTTTATTTCCCATGTCATCTCATTGAACGTACAGCTAGAATAAATGCTTCAAACTCAAATGCTACCAGCGATGTTATATGTGTGTATTTTTTATAATAAGTCTGAGTGCTTCTTGAAACACTCCAAAAAATAAAAACAGTTCCAAGGGGTAGCTTTATCAGCTTTATAATTTTTTTTTTTAAAACTAAGCTAATTTACTTATCGAAAACATAGTCCGAATCAGAGGTAAAAATCTCTACCTACCCTGTGTAAATAAGTATTTTTCTTTTCTGTTGGAGGTTATTAAAATACTAACTGGAGCACTCAGACCTATTGTACTACCAGATAGCAACCTTCTTTTTTTATAGCTTTCCAGATGTTCGGAGGAAAGCCAAAAGACGGTGCCTGTGGTGTGTGTGGTGTGGATAAGGAGGCTAAGGCCTAACGCGTTTAAGTGCTTTGCAAAAGAAAAGTGCCCCGTGGCAAAGCCAATAACCTTTCAACATTACTTTCTGCAACAAGATAGCAAAAATGTTGCAGTTTTCTTAATAACATTGGGGAGCATTTGTTTGGACTGTCTGCATTCAATGGAGGAATACCATCTACGATTTTGGTCTTGAAAGATTTAATCGTTGATTGAAGACCCAGTAGAACAAGCGCCAGATCAGAACCCTGGAAAGCTGTCTGAGATCCTTGCCTTTGCCTTGCAAGTTTATCAACGAGTTCATTTCCATTTATGCCGTGACGACCTGAAACCGAAACGAGACTCGAAAAATTTTATCTTCCGATCACATTCAGAGAGTTTTTGCAATTATATGTAGACCATTTTCAAAGTAGTTAGAAGGTTTAGTAGAGCCGTAAGTACCTACTGTCGCTGCAGATACAAATACATACTTCTCGCCATCCAGCCACTGTTCGTAACGTAGCCATTTATATAGCATACGCTTCCGCTTGATAAACTAATGCGTATGTGCCTGATGAGGTGTGAAGTAGTGTGTTATCACTCTTCGCAAACGCACCAGTGCCTGAACCATCATCGGTTTTTTGAAACATCTGTGAAGATTCGATAGCAGTTCTTTCCAGGCGCAGACTCTAGGGTCCTGAGTTTGATCCGCTAGCGAGTTTCTCAAAGCTTTAGTGTGAATTGTGCCAGAGACCACATTTCTTAAATTGAGAAATCGTCATGAGAGTACACCCCATGATATATAGGTATCAAGGGGAGGAAGATTCAGCAGTGAGTCGAGAGCAGTACCCTTGTACAAAGTATGCACCTTTGAGACCTGTGTCAATTTCATGGTTTTACTCTTTTTAAAAATTTAATCATAAAAGAGAAACTAAACAACATTCTAACAACGCTGTAATGCCGTATAATATAAATCATTACACAAAAACCATCTAAAGGTCTGTCCATTGGTTGTCGGTTTAGTACTCCCAGCACATCAAATGAACCATTCAACTGTTAAGTATTCACGGGTGATGGCGTCTGTATAAAGACTTGGACGTTGCCGTTATTTGGTTTTCCAAGTGATGCGCGCTTTAAATCTAAAATGATGTCCGACCATCAGGATTAAGGTTGTTGAGCAATCATTACTCGTAATTCCATCTGATACTCCTACTCCTTCACTCCTCTATACACCAGCAACATCTCTGTGTTAGACCACAACATCGCATAGATATCGCAGTGTTATCCTTTAACAAAATTAAGTAAGACATCCCTCGTACTCTTCCTTCTTCGACATTATACTTTGGCCTCCCAAATATTATTTGTCTCTGCTTTTAATGATAACAGACTTTGTTTTTTAGCTCTTGAAATACCATTGCCATTGCCATTGCCAATACGACGAATATAGCATTTGTTGGATTTTTCAAGTGGAAAATGTGTCCATCATGCTCGCGTAGTCATTTATTTAGGCATTACAATTGGTGGTTAAACCTTGTGGTGCTTCATTTATTGAGGTTGTTCTCTTACTTTGTATGCGAGATGAAACCGGGTTGATGATGGGCGGGTGATTTAAATTGTGGGTTGGGTTGGGTTCGGGTTTGGTTGTAAGTACACAGAGCCTTTAATTCGTCAAATACTGTGTTTATTTATTTATCGTTAATTGAAGTAAAATAAGACCATTGACAATGGAAATGAAAACTAAACAATAACGAAATTGTTATCGTTGCAAGCTTTTTAGGGGTTTTATCTCGTCCATCATTATCGCCCAACCGCAACCGTTTGTCATGATGATGATGATGGTTGACTAAAGAGTTTCCATAACGCCCAATGGGTACTCGATGGACTGTATAAAGGACTTTATACTTAGGTGTTGGTTTTGTTTCGTAGGATTTTCAAATCATTTGCATATTTTTATCAAAGGCAAATGGTTTCATCGTTTTTATTCAAGACAGAGTCGAAATGGTTGTTGAAACGGGGAGGTAGAAAAAATTATGAGATGAATGATCAAGTAGGATGTGCTTGCTTGTTGAGGATGGTGATAATTATTCTTTATGGAGTCAAATTCATTGTACTTTCAAGGATGAAAAGCAACCTAGAGGATACAGGACTGGAATGTTAGTAAAAAAAAAAGTTTTATGTTCAGTGACTTTGTTGAATTTGATGTATATTCTTCTTGAAATGGGAAGTGCTTCGGATTACTCTTTTTTTTTTTATTATTATCGCAATAGACCGAAAGTCCACAGCCAGAGTATTTGGTGGTGAAGGGTTATCTAAATTCTGGATTTGTTGGATAGTAGCATTGTCTTGCAAGTATTATTTGTTTCTTCTGTTGGGGATGAGGAGTTTTGTATACCTATGCCCTATAATTTCTGTAAGTTAATTTAATCTATAATCACCTTGAGCGATATTCTTTATAAATACATATATTACATATTTGATAACTGAGATCATTTGTGAAAGGGCCTGATCAAAGTATGAGGACTAGGCGATGGTTCTATTCGATATAAGCGCTTTATTGCAACTGGCCTCTTGTGAATTTTTAGTGTATAACATCAATTAGTTTATATAAAAAACTGTAACATGACGTAACGAAAAGACTGAAAAGAACTTAAAATTTTAAAAAATTCAATTGGAAAGCCTTTTTTTATTAATCGTGTAGAGAGGTTTTGTAGGTGGTCGCTGGTATTGGAAACGTCCAAAAATTGTGTATATATTTAAATGGTTGTTTCGTTTTGCGCTACACAATTTGCTGTGGGCTATTAGACTATGAAAGAGGCGAATATGGAATATTTGCTTAAGAAAATTTGAAAAAATGTAGGTGTCTGTTGTTATTGAATAGCAACAACAAAGTATTTCGTTCTCTCTGAGAGATTTCTTCAATAATGCGTTGTAACCACCTACACCAACTACACCGTGGGTCCATTGGACACGTCCAATAAGTTATTGCAACATGTCTTCAAGATATTATGGTACTCTTTACGTTTGATTTCGGGTGCAGAGTCTCAGAAACATCTTATTATTTTTCCGCAGATATTGATTTACTGAGAATTTTGAAAGTCCTCTTAAAAATAATAAATAAATAAATAGGGTGACGCAACAGAGCGAGGAGCCCTTGGGCCTAGCGCATTTCTCACAACCATGCCTTGTGAGGGAATGGAGGGGACCTACAATTTTATGCCGTATCCGAACGGCTAATTGAGAAAGCGCTTTTCATGGCATGAATTTACTAACGGAGGACTTGCCAATTCTTCGCGAAAGGCGATACCCGGGAAAAAACATTTTTGCGCCTCTGCTGGGATTCGAACCTCGAACCTCTACGTTAGCAGGTGGATATGCTAACCATCGCACCACGGGTACCACAAATTTTCATTTGTTTTTGTCAAATTAAATTTAGAATACAATTCAATTTTTTCCATAATATTCTATGTGATCTTATTCAAATTTCATAATTTAAATGTAGCTGGCAACCCTGTACCACCAAATATGTTATGAAGAGCGAATATGTACTTAAAACCTGTAGGTACCCAACCTAAGGATTTTGATATTGTGCATAGCAAATATTCGCAAGTTCGTGCGACTCAGTAGTGTCCATTGTTTTTTGTATAGACGTTTCTATTCAAGTGTTTTAGAAGTCTTACTTTATCCAGTTCTTATAAACAAAAGAATGTCGTAGTTTTTTTAAATGTTTTTAGCTTTACAAAAAAGGGACGATATTTGGCAAAAGTGGAGCCCGAGAAATAAATTTAAGTGAATTCAGTTCATTTTTCGAAAGTTGGCCATTCTGTAAGGGCAAGTGCGTTGAACATTATAAAAATGATGAGGTTGGAAATTTTTAAGCTTATAATCGAAAAGCTTTTCAATGCTTGTTGCGCTTAATCTTTTTATGTTTTTGTATCTTTTTCTCTTTAAAATGGCCGGTCTGGCAAATCTCACACTGACACAGTACATTTTATTGTTTTTACTTAGGAGGGCCCCAATAATTTATTTCAAAAATAAATTTGGCCCTGCAACCTGCTGGGGAAAAAATCATCGACCAACTGGCACCCCAGAAAAGTAACGAACATTTTTTGTGGAGCATTTCAAGTCGTAGTCATTAGAAGAAATGAGTTACTGTTAAAAAAATATTCAAACTTCATAACACAGCAGAACCATTCACATGTGAAACGTTTTATCCGACTCATTCTTTCCACTATATTAAAGTAAACTTGATTGTAATAGAAGTGTGCACCTATTTTGTATTTGTTTTTTTTTAACGTAATAAGGGTATTCCAAGCTCCATGAAGCAAATTATCTATTTTTTTCAATGTCTTCTTCTCACATTTGATATTTTAAGTAAGGCGATTGTTTTCCATCATGTAACATTAATATTCCTAAATTTCTACCTTATCCCAAAAACTTATTACAGTGGATTTTTGAAAGGTACGTATTTCATAAAGAATCTGTTCACTCTTCTTAGTTCAATGTTTTGCTCATTAGCATGACAGGAAATATTAAAAACTAATTACTAGCTCAAACTAAGGGCTAGTTTGTTCACAGTCAGCAAATTTGGTTATCAAGGATTCTTCTTCATTCATAATTAAGAATCTGTGATAACCAAGTCGTGTTTTTCACCTTTCTTACGACTTGGTTAAGACATCACGGAACACGGATTATTAAAAAATCGTTCCAATGTCCAGTCTTTAAGTTAAAACTTAATCAAGGAAATCCTATAAATATGTTTATGTATGTAAGTATGTATGTACATTGTACATTATTTCATTGTTGAAGGAGTCGCATTTTAAAATAAATGCAGATACTTTTTTAATGTTATATATCAGCCTGAACAAACTGAAATTCAGTTCATAATTGATTAAGGGAGGGGTAAGCCCTGGGAGGCTGAAAAAAGGCTTCTTTGAATTTTTTATGAAAAATCTGATAAAATAATTTTATTTATTGATTTGCTACATTATTAAATATAGTCTCAAGTATCTTCTATAATTATTTCATACAAAAATATTGAAAAACAAGCCGATGATAGTGCATTTTCCGAGACGCCTCCAGTTTTCGATCTTTTGCGGTGTGCAAGATGACTTTTGACAGGATCATCTAAAATCAATATTCTAAAAAGATTTCGTTAAAAGACAACTTTCTACAGGTAATAACATGAGGTTTTTTTTTTGCAATTTTGAAATTATGGTGACAATTTGAAGTGAAAAGTCGCTTTTTTGCCTAAAAATGCCACCATCTTGTAGCTGTCGATTCCGGAGAAATGAAATTTTTATAAAATCCTCGTGTTGTTACCTCTAAAAATATATATTAAAGATATGTGCAAAATTTCCGAAGGATGGGTGCAACAGTCGTCGAGATATTTTGCACGACTTTAAAAATACTATAGTTTCGAGGTAAACGCGTTAAAGGTAAACGCGAAAAACAGCACACTGAATGGTTCCCCTCAAGAATACTTCGTTAGAAGCGTCATTAGAGTGAGCTCCCCTTCCCTGAACACAAAAAAAGACCCCGAGCTACCTTGAACCAATCATAAAAGAAATTTGTTCAAGGCATAGTTTTAAAAATAAATTGCTTATTATTTTAACTTCTTTAAATTGATGACCCGTTTTTGATAGAGTTATATTTTCCTTTTGCCATCTCATTTGTTTTGTATTATTATTGTTAATTTTACTATTATTATTGTTATTATTTTTTTTTTTTAAAAGAACCATGTGATATATGTTTTTTTTTCTAAAAAATGTAATGTAATGTAATGAAATTTATAATTTCTGTAGATGAAATAAATAAATTAATAAATAAATTAATAAATAAAAGGTTGGTTCAAGGTCGTCCGGCCGGCCCCCCTCCCCCTCTATTCGCTCGCCGCGCATACCTACTCTAAAATCATCAAAAATCACTGTAACTTTTCGAATTCAACTCGGAATGACTTGAAATTTTGAAAATGCAATAAACAAATCGTTTTTTTGAAAATGCCCAGGATTTACCCCTCCCTTAAAAGGAGCAAACCAAGGAAAATCGACTGGCTAGCAAAAATATTTGATTAAATGCTCTGATCAGAGATTCCTTGTTAAATATTTCATGAACAAACCGAATGCATGATAATCACCTTGAATAATCAATAATAATTAAAGATAATCAAGCAAAAAACTGGCTTCAAAGTGTGAAAAAAGTGTCTTGCCCTTGAAATCCTATGGAAAAATTCCACAGTCGAATTCAGGATGGTTGAGGTTGAGGCTTATGGTTTCAATGAAAAATAAGAACGTACGATTTCAAGGGTTTGAAAATTATTGCAGCTAAAAAGTAACGGCGATAACCAAAAACTTTGTGAAATCCTCTCATCAAAATTAATCACATGTGGAGCCATCTTACATACCTATACCAACACCTCAACCATGATCATTGCTTTATGTTTAAAGCTTGTTGACTGTGCCAATATTTCTTTTTTTGCTCTTCCGTCAAACAACCCATAAAAATAAAAGACGAATCAGCTCACCAAAGTAGAACAATGTGATCGTTAGGCATGGCGTTAAGATGTTTTATACACTGTGCCAATGGCTTTGAAATTTCTTTGCCAGTCTCATCAGACAAACCGCATATACCTATGTAAACATTACCTCGGTTACCTATTTTTTAATTGGCCCAAAAGTGTATGTACCCGTGGTGAAAACTCCTGTTGTGTTCTTGTTTTTTTTTCTTTTTCTTATATACCTACTATATTTTTTATTTGTTTCTTATTTCGGCCTTGTTTTGGGGATTCATTATGCATAATAAACCACGTTGGCTTCTGAAGATTGCCGTGTACTCTTTTTGAGACATTTGAGGCTGGAAAGCCGCAACTATGACTAAACGAAGATACATCTTTTATTAATGCACGCCTAAGTACGTCAACAAGTGACGGCAATAAAGCATTTCTCTAGAACATTAAACACTGTTGCGTTGCGGTTATTATAATATATTTCATGGTTATTATGGTAATAAGTTTCCTAGCGTTATGGATAGATTAGCATATTACCGGTTAATTCGAAACTCACATCAACAAATGGGGTTAGTTGTTTGAGATAATGGAACCGTTGAGTGGATATGTGAATTAAGTCGATATGTTATGGGTTTTTATTTATGTATGTGATATGCGTGGAGACATCTAGCTTATACAGCTTGACATGAAAGTACCAAATTGAAAAAAAAGAAGAAAGATTGTTGTTAGGAGTTTCTTCTTGGATAGTATGTAATTTGAATTTTTGTCATTTCAAGAACTTTTTTTTTACTGACTAATATTGAGGGCGTCATCTTTTAAAAGTATTGATCAAAGTACAACTTCGATTATAGCTATAGATATACCTAATTAAAAAGGAAGTGGCAAAGTATCAAGAGTGTAGAACATTATTTGAAGCGAATGAATCGCTTATATGTAAGTTGATGGCCGTGAAAGCCTCTGTTGGAGAATACTTCTCGCCCAGCGCGGTTTCGTCAGACAAATAAATAAGTAAATAGGGTGACATAACAGAGCAAGGAGTTTCAGGACCTAGCCCATTCGTCATATCCGTACCTTCTAAGGAATGGAGGGGACCTCAATTTTTGCTGATTCCGAATGGCTTATCGATAAAACCATTTTCATGGCAATGAAATTACTACCTATCAGAGGTTTCGCCAATTCATCGCGAAAAAAAATGCCCTTGTTTTCTGTTGGGATTTGCGCCTAGAACTTCCCACAAACATGATAACCATTACGCTACGGGAACCACAGCTCTTGAAAGTGGTTAACTTAAAATGTTGACACAATACCATCCATGAAACTAAATTCAAATTAACAAAATGATTAATTGCTATTTTTCACTGACTGCTGTGTGCAGAGAGGACTTAGAAGAAATGCTAAACTGAAATTAATTTAAAAATTTTTTTTGCACGTATCCGCACATTTGTTGACTTTTTTCGATTGTGTTTGAAATTCTGCAAAAGAATTAATTAAAATTAAATTTCTGTCCAAACATTCTGACGCATGGTTTACTCTTTTAATTGGCTAAGTCCGAACGTCACTCCGAGAAAAAAAAATACAACCACCACTTCTCGCCTTACTACAGCTTCCTTTTTTTTTTTTTTTTTTAATAATAAATGCCATTTCAATCTGTGCGGGTCGTCTCCATCTCCACGACCAGCAACGAAGACGACAAAAAAAGCAAGAAAAATTAAGATGAGGACCTCATTTATACAGTAGTTTTAGAAAGGAAGATCCAAAACCTTATTCCTGTCTGTTCCAAAAGCATTAAAAAAAAAAACAATTAAAAATTAAAATAAGACGTTTCCTATGTATTTTATTGTCTCCTTTCTCGTTATAGATACAATTGCAGCCAATTATAGTTCACTCCTGGCAAAGAAGCTCTTTTTGAGTAAGTTCATGTCATCACCATCATCGTTAAAGCTACCACCGGCGTCGTTGCGGTCATTTCCATCGTCGTCGTCGTCGTCGTCGTCGCCGTTGTCTTTGTCAACATTATCACTCGGATTGGTCATCCCGCCTCAATCGTGTGGGGTAAGTAGCTTTTTTTCTGCTTCTTCCGTTGAATACTTTTTCTCTTTATGCTTTGGACTTTCATTCGAATCACTTAATAAGCAAAAAACGACCAGGGTCATTTACGTCCGCAATTTCTATATTGTTTCTCAGTCTCTATTGCATTATGATGATGATGATGATGATGATGATGGTAGAGTCGTATACATAGGACAAAACCAGACCATGTACATATACTAACGGCGCTGCGTCGGCGGCTTCTAGCTCAAGTCCATACCGGACACAACCCTTAAAAGAAGCTGAAATTCAATCTGTGAACTTTTTTCTTTCTTGTGTAAAGTAAAAGCTATCCACATGGCTACAGTTTGTGTCTATCTGCAGAAAAACGTACTTGCACACGCTATATGAGCAGAGCAAAACTTACGATACGATTGTAATTCGAGAGATGTACTCGATTCAGTTGAGGTCAGCTCAACATACTGCCCTTATAGAGTTTTGTAAATAATTGTGAACTGAAATCAGATATATAATCGTAGTTTGTCTAATGTGTCACACATCACATACGTTATACATAAATGATAACACAGTACAAGGAAAGAGCCCAGAGACGCGTCATTACACTGCAGCAATGGACATGGTCTGGACTGCAAAGTTGACAGTGGGCAATGAAGATTTTCTCTGCTTGAAGAAAATTGAGTAGGTTTGTTATTAAGCCAAAGGTCTTCGGGTGGTCGTCGCGTTGTCTGTCGCTGCTCGGTGGAGGCAGACTGAGGTTAAATTGAGTTTCTGGTCGATGGGGCATAACTTTGAAGGCAACAACAGCAGTGTCTTTGATTTCAAAAAGTGAAATCAATTTGTAATTGAAGACATATTGCTCGGAGATGATATTGATATTTGAAGCACTTGTGAGACCTCCATTCAGGTTCTTCTATGGAGACGTGGATTATGTGATTGATAGAGGAAGGGAAATCAAAAAAAATTACCCAAAGTTCAAGAAAGAGTTCAAAAAACTTTGCGTTTCTAACTAAGCTGTTTTGTTTTCAAAAAATGGTTTGTGCCTTCACAAGCTTTGAGCTCTAGAGGTCTACTATAAAAAAGTTCTTAGGAGAGTTGCTTACATTTCAAACTTCTTTTCAGAAAAGTTAACATATGGAGATGGCTTGATAGACGAGGTCTCTATTTGATGTTTACATTTACTACTAAATTACATTAACAAGTTTAGGATGGGCACTCCTAGCGAGAGGCTTTATCCGAATTTTAGCCTCAATGCGAATCCAGCTCGTACTTCTTCATTCTAACCAATACATCAATATGTAGTTTGTTTATATACTGTAACGTGCGCTTTGTTCGCAAAAATAAAACTTTACCTTTCAATCTAATTCTACCACTTTTATTCAGTATCTACTTTATTCGATTTCAACTCTACCAATAATCACATTAACTCACTCTTAACATTATCACTCTATAATCAAAACTGACATCTGGTTGCCTCGGCGGCCTATTTATATCGAATGACATTACATCTAGAACTTCCCAGTAATTTCCACATGGTCTCTACACTCCAGTATTTTTGTTGTCAAACATTTCCCCTCCTGGTATATTTCTACACTTACAAGGGTGTTGCCGCTTGTGTTTTCGGTTGAACGTTTTCGATTAGGAAATTGGTATTAAATGTTGGGTTTGCATTCCAATACGTTGATTTGATTAAACGAAAAAGAATTTTTGATAAGAAAAGTCTCACATCAAGTCCAAAACCAAGTTTTTGTGTTTTATTGCGTTGAAGTTGTTGCGTTTGATGACAGCAGGAGTAACAAAGCTTGATCGAATTAGAAGTACTAAGATCCGTGGAAGCCTTCATGTCAAAAGTACCATCTTGGACAAAATTCAGCAGAACCGGCTCAGTTGGTATTGTCATGTTCAAAGGAGAGATCCGCAGAACCCCGTCCAAAAGGCAATATCGTACAACGTTTCAACAAATTTGCGACGAAAAAGAAAAGGCAGGCCAAAACACTCCTGGTACAAGCAAATGCAAAAACAGCAGCATTTGGTTGGCCTCAGACATGGAACAATCCAAAACCGGGAGGCTTGCCGACGCTTTCTGAGGTCAACGCGGCGTACCCCACAGGCGGATCACTAGTGTGAAGCAGAAAAGTGGGAGAGTTGTGATCGCTTCAAGATCACTACTCGTAACGCCAGAAATGGAAAGAAGAAGAAGAAGAAGAAGAAGTTGTTGCGTTTAAACTCTAAGGATGTTGGACGACGCTATCGTGAAGTAACAAGAAGAAATCTTTCGACGAAAAAATTGTTTAGTCTCGGGTTGACTCAGTAGTTAGTAAGAAATAGCCCTATTTTCAAAAGGTTATATTTCGGCTAAAAATAGTTTGACACTTTAGAAAGGCATTGTCAAATAGTCGCGGACTACACGGACATTGTTAAGGTGTTTAGTAGAGTAAATTACCTAGTTTTAACAAAAAGGTTAAAAGCGTATGCTTTTGATGACACTTTACTCAAATGGCTTATCTCAGCAATAAAGGTATATTCTAAAAATAGATGATTTTGAAACATTTTCGATTATAATTATTTATTCCAGTGTTCCGAAAGGAAGTCCTCTAGGCCCCCTATTATTTGACCTATTCATAAATAATTTCCTATCCACATGACATGACCGTACGTCCGAGTTTCTAATGTTTGCACATGACATGAAATTATTTAAAACTACTTCAAAGTTTGCTTAGATTTTTAAAATGAATTAAATATGTCTTACAGATACTGTGCTGAAAATATTTTATTGATTAATCTTTTAGCTATGAAAAATAATCTAGGATTAATGAAGCTCAAGATTAAGGTATAGTTTTTGACTTTGAATTGACTTAAGTTTATTCGATGCTTTCATTTCTGAAAAAAAAAATTGTTAGATTTTAAAGACCCTGATACCCTAGCTACGTTATACGAACAATAGTTGGATGGGGAAGAGTGTCTAAGTTTTGCAGCAGCAGCCAAGCTGTGCTTAAGGCCCGTCACTATAGATCCTAGTCCTAGATCACTTTCGATGTTGTTAGAGGGTTGATCTAACAACATCGAAAGTGATCTAGGACTTCACTGAATGCGGTCGAAAGACTTAATTCTTTGCATCTCGTTTGGGTTCCCGGCGATCACGTCATAACTGAAAATGAGATCGCAGATGATTTGCAAGGCAACGATCTCCAACAGCTTTTGCCGGGTTGGTCTGCCGGGTTCTTCAGTGAGGGCTTCAATCCATGATTGAATCTGTCAAGAGCACAACCGTAGATGGCATGCCTGCATGGGATGCAGATAGACTAAACGTACGCTCTACAACGTTAAAAAAAGAACTGATCTATTTTTGCTATTCCGTATCAGAAAAGATTGTAGAAAGCTGTTTTCTGTTGCCAAGGGGCAGTTCTCTTTAACCAATTATTTAAACGGGTTTTTTGTTTATGTGATACCACACTATGTGAATCCTGGGGAGAAAACGATGACACTGCGGATCACTTCCTCTGTGAATGTCCTGCATTTTCTTGTATCGGGTTGAAAATACTCGGCGCAGACATGGTGGATATAGTAACTTAGGCTACTTATCATAGCAACGTCTTTTTTCCGAAAATCTGGAAAGCTACACAAAAAGATGGTTGCTATCTGGAAGTACAATGGACCAGTATTTAGGTCGGAGTGCTCTAGTTAGTCTTTTGAAAACCAACGACAGAAAAAAAAGCAGTCAAAGAGCTCTTCAAAAACCATATCACCTCTTAATGACCTTGATTTTACTCTTCTTCAGAATTCCAATTTATCACCGGTTACTTAGTTCTATTAAATGATTTTTATTTAAAGAAACGAGTATTTCCAAAAACTCTTTAAAACAACATTATCAGCTCCAATCAAGTGTTTTTGGTGTATACTCTATTCATAACCCGCTTAAAAACTTTTCAAAGGAAAATATTTCAAGAGCTTTTCGATTTCCTTTTTAAAAAACATCTTAGACTACTTCGGTAGATGTTTTAAATGGTGAAAATTGTTCGGCTGGTTTCCAAAACCTCCGATCAAACGAACTTATTTTATCGGCTTCTAGTGATAAAACTGAAACTGTGATGTTCTTTATGCCATCTTTAGATTGAAATTTAAATTTTTTTTGTTGCCTCATGTCTTTGTTTTATCGCTGAAAGTTCTATTTTATGGATGGGATACTATGTCATAGTTCGCTTGCACATCATAGCCCGTATCTCTTTTGTATAGTCCACAAAATTTGCAGTTGATGACTAACTGTCTTAGTTTCTTGCTTTAATGGCGAAGAGCGTTCCACTTATGACAAGTATAAAGCTTTAAAAGTGACTTTAAACGTTCACAACTTAATTTAGGATCAGTGCTGCAATTCAATGCAAATTGAAACTAAAATTTCACAACAAAACAGATTAAATAAGCCTAAGATTTATTAAAGTATGAAAAAAGAATTTGCCAGAGCTATTGATCCAGTTAAAGCGTTTATTTTAAATAATTACATTCGATGCATTCATTACATTGGGTTATACCTAGGCCTATCTGCGCAAATGATTGCTGAGTAATTTGCATTAAATCACGTTATTTAGACTGATTAATAGGAATGCGAATTTGCAATACCTTACCGATAAATAAGGTTTAGATATCAGTTCAAATTACCGGTTTGTCAAGCTTCATTTAAAATTCCAAAAATTCCAAAAACAAATTACCATTTCATTGCCACTTGACTCTGCTAAAATATAATCAATTCTAATGAAAACACAATTTCCACCTCTGCATAAAATTAAGTTGGTTTACATACATTACCACCGTAATTTCGATTGACAACAAAAATGGACATTTAAGCTAATACGTAGGACTCTCCCATGCCAGCTAGAAAATATATATTTCACCTATGAGAATAAAATAGTGAAGGATATTGCTAATGTCTAATAACCATCCATTTGATGAATACCACACTAACCGAAGCAGACTTTAGAAGCAAAAAAATAAAATTAAAAATTGATTAGATTTTGTGGCAAGCACACATAAACTTAGAGGAGAACTTGCAAATATACTAAAATTAAATCAAAACCAATCACCACAAATATCAGAATGGAACCAAGTAATTTTTGATTTTAAATAACACCTGTGTTTACCAAAAAAAGATGAATTCCTTTATGACATTCGATCATCACCTTTTTTTGTTTATAATGAAATGCGGAAGTGAAATGGCCCCTCATTCATTCCTTCTTTACCCACGAAAGCGGGAGGAGTGTGTTCAACGTAGTCATACGCTCTGTTCACCAAGAGAAAAATAAACGACAAAATAAGTTAAAGGACCATATCTTGTTTTTGCCTTTCAGTACTCAAGATCCAGATGTGGAATTCACACACTCAGGTTGGTTGGTTTTGCCCCCTTATATTGGTAACGCATCAAGTTTCGATTTAACCAGGCATGAGGCGTCTTTCTTTTTGATGAACATCTGTTGAAAAGGTAGGTACTAAGGTAGATTTTTCCCGGATACAAAAACACCTGTAAACTCAAACAAAATTATTGTTTGTTCTAAATTTAGACTTAGGATTATCATTGACATCTTCAGCAGTTTTAGATATGTTTTTTTTTTTTTCAAATTTAGAACTTAAAGAAAGTCAAGATTGGAATCTTTCATTCTGGTCTATCATAGAAAATATCTGCCGCACTTTTTTTCCATAATTTCTCGTTTCTAATGCCTTTGTTTGCTGTTGGAACGTTGGGAGTACCTTATGAATAAGATTCATTAAAATTTGGTCGCAATAGTTTTTGGTTTCGTAAACCCTTATCCAAGTAAGATTTGGTTTGCAACCTTTCACATTTTTCATAAAATTCGAGCTAACTACAAACCACACTTTGTTATTATAATTTAGATCACTAACCCGGCGCTGCGTCGCGTATAGTCGGGCCCTGGTGATCGAATTGAGTAAATTAAGTAAAGTAGTTTCCATTCCAGTGCAAATAGCATTAAATTATAGTTTATGTTACTCAGGGCTCAGGGGCAATGAAGCACTCGAAGAGTCACAGAATTTTTGAAATCGGTCCAGTATTTTCCAAGTTTCCGGTTATGTTCCCGTTGCCGAGGGAATATGGAAAGTAAACATAGCCTTTGTCATTTCAAAGGTTCTATAACATTTTTGTTCAAAATTTTATTGGTTCACTTTTAACGTTCCCGTTCCAGTAGGAGTATGAGGATGAAATATATATATAAACCATCCTCTTGCAACACTCTATCTTAAAAACCGCATAAAAAAAAAGCAAAGCTATGGAAGCCTCGGGGCCTTAACCATTTCCAGGACCCACAATTTTATGCCGATTCCGAGCAGTGAAGTTAGAAAGCGTTTTCCATTGCAGTGTGTTATTACTCTTGGAGGACTTGTTATTCCTTGCGAAAGGCGATACCCGTTCAAAACATTTTTTTTTTCTTAATATTTTGGGAAACGCCACGGATGTCTTACTTAAGGCGAAGACTACCTTCCGACTAACTGGAAAAGGACAAGTAGAAGTTTTAAGGACTAGGGCCTGATGGTTGAAACATTTTACAGAGGGAGGGCCAAAAACAAGTTTATTTAAAAAAATGCAATAATATTAACTGCAAACATTCCCTTTCATTATTATGGAACTAAATTTCATTTAAGTGATTGCCTCCGCTGGCTTTGGAATGGTGCACTCCCTCACTCACCCAATTTTCCAATGCCTTTTTGATGGCTCCAGGTTGTAGCTCACAGATGGACGGTAGTGTCTTTTAATGCTTGCAACGTTTCCGAAGAATTGTTGGCATATCACCGGTCCTTCTCGATTCCCCCCAAAAAAAAGTCAAAAGGTGTCAAGTCGCTGCTAGGAGAGGATCAATTCAAATTTGGAAAAACCACTGTTTCGCAGCAGTCACTTTGGAAGAAAGATTTCAATATTTCTCAATGTTGTTCAAGCATAAAGTAACTCATTTCGTTCCGCGGTGGTATGATACTGACTCTCTATCAAGATTTCGATCGGTAAGGGGCTGTCAGTGTCAATATAACTATTCATATGTTCCGAAGTAGGAAAGAGACGAGAAACTGGTAAGAGGTTTGTCGTTGAGCTTAACGTAGCTTTGACCCAAGTTTCTTTGACTACTCATGAATTGTCAAAAAGTTTTCAGATCTCAAAAAAACGCTAAGCCACATAAACATCACCTCACATCCTTGTCATTTGAACAAATATACATGCAATTTAACAGCCCTGGTCATTAACTGAACTCGCCCCAGAACAAACCCAATGCTACTCCCGGGCGAGTTGAAGGCAAACCCAGAGCTAAAAAAAACACTACGTTGACATTCAGGGTTCTTCGAATTTATGGTGACCACAGGGCAACCCCAGGACTTCAAAGATTAAACCTTATTTATGACACCCGATAACGTTTAAGTTATCGATTCCCTGCAAATCAAAAACACCTTGGGAGTATGCCACCGAATTCTAAAGTTTTTATAATTTCGGATTTAATTATTTCATTAAGAAAAGTTTTCATGACTTAACTACTCAAATGTCCTTTGGGGTCTAAAAAAAAAACAACAAATCTTTCTCATCCGCTCCTCAAATATTTGCTGATGTTTGTTTGTTTCTATACGTCATTTGCTAGATGGCTTCCAAAGACAAACGAGCTACTTTTTCGGAACAGCACAGAAACTAAAAACAGTAAAAAGATTAATTTTTAAAAACAAATTTAATCCCAGTGAAGCATTCTAGTTACTCTTATTTTTTTTATTCTCTAAACTTTTTGACTCCGACGCAGCCGAAAGGCATAAATACAAAACTTTTCTACATAAAGCCATTTATTATGGAGCAGCCACAATGATAAGCAAATTAGCAGCGTTAAAAGTGAATGTGTTAGTCTGAGATGTGCATAGAGGGTTGCTTCATATACGAGTATGATGACAATGTTAGGTGCTTTTCCGGCAAACTAACTATACTGACAGTCTGTTGAGTATTGTCTTGATGTGAGATTTCTCCAAAGAGTCACGTTTCCAACAGCAGATCACAGATCACACAACTTCATTGACTATTTTCTCGCACAACAGCATTGCTTTAAACACAAGATACACGGTATTCTCAGCTTCACCTTACCAACGACGCTATGTTATTTGTTGGTACACATCATAAAAATGAAAGGGAATTTCGCTGAAGAGCGGATTTTCAACCGTGTCTTCTTCACCTTTCTTTTTTTCCTACTTTTGCCATACCACCATTGCTAATCTTTGCAAAAAATAAAAATAAAAGAAAAGATAAAACAATTGAAAATCGGCGATGTTAACAAATAGCAAGACACTTGATAGAAAACTCGAGGAAAAACTTTTCGTGTGCAGTTGGCTTGTACGCTCCTAATTAAAGAGTCACAAAGCAAAGTAAGCAGCAAAATAATATCCTCAAGTAGGTAAGGTAAGGTAAGGTAAAGTACGTACTTGTTTAGCAAAAAACATGTTGCCTTGCCAGCTAAAAAATAATACAAAAACATAGTTGTTAATCCAGCAATTTGAAACTTTTCGTGACTATGAGAAAATTATACCCGCACATACCTCCTATACTATGGGTATACGAAAGGGAAAAAGATGCTCTCGCCATTGTTTCATGCAGCAGCTTCAGGGTTAAACTGCAAATTTCTAGCAGATGGAAGATTATAAGGAAAGAAAACGGTTTTTAAGGATGGTGCAGTTTAAAATTTATTGAAATTACAACGACGACATCCACGTGTGCGAATGAAGAGAGTGCATTATTTTTATTCTTGGAATGGTTGGTTGTAGTTCCCAGCTACTTGCTGTAAGTCAATTGCTTATTTCATTTGGGAGACCACTTCCTCTGTTAGAAGAAGACAACCATTGCAGTCTTCACAGAACTCTTCGTATTTACATGTAGTCTTGCAGGATTTACTGAGATTTTTAAACAAGCTGGAGCTTTGTAAAGGTTAACTATAAGCGCCGAGCATAAATGAACAATTCAAATTCAATGCCTGATTTCCCTAATGAGCCCTTGAATTTTATAAGGAAGAAATTTTCTTTATTATTTGATGAAAACATTCTACGTTTCTATACAAATAAACAAATATCTTGGAGCTAAAAGCTCGGGCTGGGCCAAAACCTAGCAAAAATGCATTCCTCTTAGCTGTTGATTCGTGGAACTGAGGTTAGTTGTATAATTTTCTGTCGGTAATTGGGTAAATGGGAAAGCACTTTTCAAGGCAGTATTTGTATTGTACTATTGGTGAGCTTGCCAGTTCCTATATTTGCTAACATCATCCTCCTACTTTAAAGTTCGGTGCTCTATCGTCTATTCATTAAAAGGTTCCATTGCATTTATTCTTTGCTTATTGAGAGCCATAAGTTAGGATGATTTAGGATGATTTAAAAAATTTTTCAACTAAATTCTTCTATGCAGGCTGTCGAGTTACCCACCAACAAAAACCACAGACTTAATTCTCAAGGCAGCGTATTCGTAGTGTAATGTATAAATCAGGAATAAAAGAATTTGTTTGCTGTAGCTAATGAGTTCCTTTCAAGTTCACAGTTATTATTCTCTTCCATTCAAAAGAAAACTGTGGTTTTGGACATACATTCGAAAATTAAGGGATTAGCTTATGCTACACACAGATCATGATATTGTTTGTCAACTTAATTTTTGAAAACCTTGCATAGTGGAAAAAATCCTTACATACATTTATCTTTGAGGCAAAACTTAACTTTACTGTTAAACTCTTTGATTAGAGGATGAGTATTGAAGCCCTAGAAAGGTTTTGCTGATGAGCTAGTGTACCGTTGTTAGGGTGAAACACGTGTGTGTTCTTGCATTTCCTGCAAAGCATCCACCATCAGAGGATGTCAACCCCTTCAACCAGCTTCTTCAGCAGCTTTAATTCCGATTACAACATCAGATGGGTGTTTCAGCTCAACTTAATAGTTTTTACCTAGTGGTTGACTCAATTTTTTTTTTTGAAATGAGCTACAGACTTAAAAATGTGTTCATCTAATCTCTGAATCTAGAGCAGGGTTTGAACCTCAGTCATGAAAGCTGCTTGCGGTTAAGGACTAACAAAGAGAAAGTCAGTATCATACTTCGCTCTTCGGCTGAAAAAAGTTGGGAAATGTTGAGAACTTAATTTAATAGTTGATGAAGTGTACCCAAACAGTGCGATTTTGACTGAAGTTTTGGCTAAGCTAAAGTAAAGCACCTAGCGCACCAGGCAGAGATGCTAGTGGCCAACTCCCAAGGTACCCGTCGTACGGACTGCGCAGACTAGAATGTGGCTTCTGTAGCCGAAAGTGTGAATTTTAACCTACGATCATGTTTCTACACTTCGATTATCGGTGGGCGTTACAAATGTTAACAAATTTTCATTTAATGAGATTGATGACATGGATTTAGACGGCCCCTAGTTCATGCAGGATAGGGGTGTCATGCCACAATCAATCTGCAAACCGCAATCACTCCAAATTGTGTTATTAATCTTGTTGGCGTTGTCAATCTGCAAATTGGCCTCTTTCTAAAAAATTTTTATGGAGTCAAGTCAAGAGATTTAGACTAGCAAAGCACCATCTCACTTATCCGTTCGTATTCAGCATAAAATTGTAAGTTTTTGAAATGCGCTAGGCCCCGAGACTCCCCAAGTTATGTTGCACCTTCTATTGCTTTTTTCATCTATTTATTTATACAAATTTCAAATCCATGGTTGTCTAGAGTTTTGATATCCAAAATTTTCTGTGTGGGAAAAGTGGGTTAAATCTTGAAAGAATCGGAGCTTCGGGGTAGATTTTATATTCTCTTTACAAGTGAATCAAATTCGCTCCGCTATGATCAAGATTTGAACGCTGATCTAAAAAATGACATATGGCGATGTGGTGGCCGTTGCGCAATGGTTAGTATGTCTGCCTGTTACTTGGAAGGCTCGAGATTCTAAACACCAACGAAAAAATAGGTTCTTCCATGGGTATCGGCACACTCAAAAATTTCTCCAATAATAAATAAATAGGGTGGGGCAACAGAGTGAGGAGCCCTTGGGCGTAGCGCATTTCTCACAACCATTCCTTGTGAGGGAATGGATGGGACCTACAATTTTCTGCCGGTTCCGAACGGCTAATCGAGAAAGCGCTTTTCATGGCAATGAATACTAACGGAGGACTTGCCAATTCCTCGCGAAAGGCGATACCCGTAGAAAAAACATTTTTGCCTCTGGTGGGATTCGTACTCGAACCTCTGGATTAACAGGCGGACATGCTATCCATCACACCACGGTACCAAAATTTCTCCAATAGTACCTAATTTCATACTATGAAAGGCGGTTTCTCGATTACCTGGTTGGTATCGGCTAAAAATTGCAGATCCCTCCCATTTAATCACAAGGTATGGTTGAGAGAAATGCAATAGGCCAATAGCTCCTTATACTCTCTTACGTCACCCTGATTATAACTTATTTGACATATGGCAAAAAACCAGCTGACAAAGGCCACAATGTCGTGATGAAGTGCTGTTAGTCTTGACAAACAAACTGAATTTCGGAATAACTTGCTTGAGAATCGACTGTCATATTCATCAATTGAGCTGACGTTGAAACTTTTCCACGTTACCGAAATTAAAATCGTTTTTTTCCCTGACTTATTGCTTTCCCTTTTAACCGATTCCATCTTAACTTTGAAACAAAGTTACAACTTCAACTGCCATCGAACACGCATGCTGATGATGTTAGACTATATTTTTCACTCACTACCATGCAACTAACACACACTAGAGAGAAGTTAGCTCATGTTGAAAAGCCAGCGGACAGTCTACTTCCACTAAAGGAAAATCAGGGGCAGGAAACGTGGCTAGAGATTCCCACTTTTTAGCCAAGTCTCCTTGGAGTATGAGGCATAATTCTTCCCACCAGCCTCTTAAAGACTTTTGAATTTTCGTTTGCTGATGTGTCATCAATTGAGCTGTTGACGCCAGCCTTTGACTGCTGATTTGCACATTGCGCTTGTTTTGCTGCTTAGATTTTCGTTTTTATGATTTTATTTTAGGAGAATCAGGCTATCAATCTGGCACATTTGATATGGTTGATCGCAGCTAAATAGCTTACGTGCTCTTAATAGATAAACCAGTAGGCAGTAGGGTGGCACAATAGATCATGGAAGCCCATATGGACCTAGCGCATTTCTCTCAACCTCATCTTGTGGGGAATGGTGAGGAGGTGTAAATTTCTGACCACAGCTTTTGCGCTCTACATCTAAACAACAAGCATACAAATCGATCTCCAAAACACAATTCAATTTTAAACGCAATGAATTTAAAAGTATTTGGAGTGATTTTCGAAGTAACTGAATTAAATGAAATATGCGCGTTCGAACTAAAGTAGAATATAATCAACTCTTTTTTGCACATAAAAGCCAATCCTGCCAATATCCCAAAATGCTTATCGTGCTCGCACACTCAAAGTTCAGTTCAATTCAATTTAATTTATTTAAGTCGTTGCCAATTGATAAAAAAGCCAATTGAAGTAACCCCATACGAAGTCTATTGTAATATTAACAACCTCATTAAGCAAATGGTTATTGACAAGCACTTTACAAAGTCCATGCAATGTCAGTTCATCCCACTAAAATAAACATTCCCTCAATCGAAAAGCAAAATGAACGTCAGAGATATAAAAAAATGTAATCAAAAGTCTCTCCAGCACCCACAACTATCCCGTGTTAACAAAAAAAAAAAAAAAAAACAATTTCCCACTCTGAAAAGAACCAAAATTAAAAGCCCCAAAATGTATTTAATTGACACAAATATGATTACATGCCTACAGGAATGCATATAATAACGATAATTTCACCTGCGGGAATCGTTAATGTTTCGCCGGTTTATATGTGTTCTTTTTAACACCCCTTCAAACTCTTCGCTTTTGGTGTGCCATTTATCTGCTTGGCACGAGTCGAGAAAATGTCGATCTATAAAAAAATTGACATATAAGCTCTGGTTGGTGGGAGGATGAGGATGAATGGATGGACTATGAAGTTCTTCGCTCTGAATTGGTCAGGACAGGATATAATATAATAGCGCATCACATTTTGCGTGGCCAAGAAGGAATAAAAAGGACGCAGCAGCTTCAGTGTTGAGAGTTGATTCGATTTATTCCTGCAGACCTTGGCAAAACATGAAAATGTTTTTCCAAGTCCCAGGAGGTGATCTGATCAAATGACACTTTTATGATCGTTTTAAATTCCTTATCAGTTAATTGCTTTTGAGAGTATAAACATGAATCTCTCACGCTCTTGCTATCCCTCTGCGTCTGGTATATACACAAACATATAAACCAATCTTGAAGAGGGCGATGATGTTTTGAAAGGGGATGATGGGTTTTTTCCCTTTTGATTATTTGTTCAGCGGTGGAAACATTCTCACAGAATTAAGTTTTTTTTTTTTTTTTTATTGGGGGCTTAATTCTTATCACAAAATTGCAATCTCTCAATTATATTGGCATGCTTAAGAGATACGGCGAAACGAAGAGTACAGGAAGAGATGATTTTAAATTTTACGATGACAATTTTTCTGAGGAATTGCAATTTCCAGTTATTTTATACTATCAAAGTTTGATTGGCTTCTTCTTAAGGTGTCCATCAAGGCTGAGGAGAGTTTCTTTTGTATTTATGATTCTTGACGCAATCTCATAAGATTGTTTAAATTTCTCAAGAAAACTTAATTGGCAGTGCTGCGACTGCAGAGTTTTATTACGTTATCATTATCACTTATTTAGTGCCAAGCCTGACCCATGTTATTTATATTTTTAGTTTGCAAAAACATAAACAAAAATAAGGAAAAAATGAAGACAAAGTTAAAGAGCATGATTTTGATGAATTTGAAGTTTCAAATACTGCCATTTGTTTGTTCTAAGGTGCGACAAGGATAACCAATTAACAATTGGCTTTTCGGATTGACTATTCTTCCTCTTATAAGCCTCAAGCAGGTGTATGGAGTTTGTCGAAAAGGTTGGTAGCTTTGAATAGACCTTTGAGTTTTATCTATGAGATGTTGACATCTTGCAGACTCTTGTGGGAGCCACTAATACTGCTATAAAATTGCAGTCTTTTGAATATTTATGATACTAATGCTATAGGACCCAACGGCTTACTGACTTCTAAAAATAAATAAATTACTAGGGTGGCACAACGGCACCTAACGCATTTCTCACAAACATTGACTTTGTGGTGGAATGAATTGAGACCTACAATTTTCTGCCATATTCTGAAATTCTAATCGAGGAAGCACTTTCATGGCCATGAATTTACTTTCGGAGGGCTTGGCAATTTCTCTCCAAAGGTGATACGCGTGAAAAACATTTTTGCTTCGGTTGAGAATCGAACCCCAAACCTCCCGGTAAACAGGCAGACTTGCTAACCACGTCACGCGGGTACCACTGATTTCTAAAACTTTGCATTTTGTTGTTTTTGAAAAGACTGACTCATCAAATCCAATTTCATGTCAAAATACCTCATATTTTTCGTTTAAGCACTCTTAACACAAATCCAAGCAGCATTCCAAAAAGTCCGCCCCCAACCAACAAAACGTTCAGCTCCACTGAAAAACGTAGACTTATCTAGGACATTTAGAATCTTTTCGTCAAATCTCAGATTACGAACATCAATAATTTCACACTTACTCGAAAGCAATACTAAGCACTTTTTTCCGAAAAAAGCGAAAAAATCATTCTTTTAGATATTGCTACAAAATTGTATTTTCTAAAACTTTATTAGCGAGATGTGCGTACTTTCAAGCCCACTTTGACAACTCGAAAGTCTCATTTAAAATTTTGTTCCAGTACAACGATTTTGAATATGAAAATTGATTTAGACAAAAAACATCTTGCCATGTCCTTTTTCTTCGACTATACTCGTTTTCAACCTCACAACTTAACCACCTGTTGCGTTGATTTAGGAATCGGTAGTCTTCTTTTGATGACTTGATCCAAAAATATACTAATTAAAATTAGAATTGTTACTCAGCACCTTTTGAATAGACTTTGATTAAGCTTGTGATTAGGAAAAATAAGCTCCGCATTACTTTGTGCTTTCATCAATGAAACATTTTCCACCATCAGATGGCCACTTTCTGAAGTGAACTACAGCATCAATATCTCCTCAAAAACTTCAGTACTGAAGAAATAGAAACACCGCCATTTTTCCTTTTATGCAGGCAATCGACAATCGCTATATTTGTATTGATGCACGTTAACCGTGGCGTTATGGTGTGGCATCGACATTCTGATTTGCTGAATTTGACATCACTTTTAAAACGAGGTGGTTTTTTGACGTTTGACGAAAGTCTGCCAGTTAGGGGAGAGCGGGGATAGTAGACTAGAAACTTCCTTATCTTTCTTTTTTAAAAAACTAAGAGAGATATCAAATCGAAAAAGAAGCCTTTCATTAGGACGTCATTTTTGCTATTTAAAAAAAAAAAATATGTCTTGTAAACATTGTTAATACAAAGACAATTTTTTTTCAAATTTTACAAAACAACCTCATTTTGGTCAACTAACCCCAAAACCGGGGTATGTTGGCCAAGGCTATGGGGTAAGTTGACTATATTCTTATTTCCAGCTTTTGACACTAAAACTATAAGCAAATATAATTTTATTTGAAGCTTAAAATTATAAATAAGTACACTTCATAAGAACTAGATTCAAAAAAATGATTAAAAAAAAGATTAAGTTAACAAACCAAATCCACTCCTTGTAAGCGAAAAAAACTGAAAACTTGAAAAAAACCTTTGGTTTCGGCGCTTTTGCGGTTTTCCGCACAATGTCATCATTTTTTTTTTTTGAAATTACCAAGAAACAAAGATGAGTCAACTTACCCCGTTCGGTCCTTCAGCACTCAAAACAACTACCAGGTGTTAACAATGGCCACACTGACACTACTCTTTTTCCGAAAAAATTTTTTACATTGAACAAAAACAATCACAGGAAAGAAAAAGAAAACAAAACAAAAAAATTAGGTACTCATTAAAGCAGAAAATTGTTTTTTGGAGATAACACCCGAACGACGTGCGACAACAGTGAAAGACAATATGAGAGTCAGCAAGCAGGTGTGCTCGATGCAACAAGTGCAATAAACTTTAGTGAAATGGTTTTCTTTTGCCCCATGGGCCAACTAGCCCCGCTTACCCCTACTGTATTGTACGCGTTCGATGGAGTTAGTTAGCGTCATCCGACGAAATCATATGAATATAATAAATGGTTAAAATATCTTCCTGTTACGTGTGAGACTTGGGGTTCGAATCACTGATTCACTCTGGAAAAAACAATGTTTCTCCACGAGTATCGCTATCCGGGAGGAAATGGCAACTTCTCCGATACTAATTCCATTCCACTTTCTAGATTAATCGTTTGAGGTTGAGACAAATGCGTAAGACCATAAGGCTCACCGCTCTGTTGTGCCACCATGTTTATTTATTTCAGTTTGGATAACTACTTCCAGACTTTAGAATGATATCAAGAATATAAAGGTCATACCTCATCTATCAATCATAGTTAATGTTGTAAGAGTTTGGTCTTGAACTAATGAACTTTATTATAAGCACCACCGTTTCATTTGTTTCTTAGCTTTGCCATTGAAATAAGATCTATCCGCAACTCTGGCACAAGTAATGTGTTCTTGAATGCAATCAAACGGTAGCTACTATTATTTTGCAGCAGAGATAAATGTACAATCCTTCAGCATATTATGGCTTTCTTGTCAGCTTTCAATGAACCACACAAAGACCCAAAGAGACTTTCATCATCACAAAAATGCAGCGTGCAACTGCTATCGCGAATTTATGCCTGGTTGAAAACCTTAGAGCCAACCACCGCAAGGCTTTCGATATTTCTTTTACTTAAAAAAAGAAACTGTAGGCTTATTAGCAATCCCTTATAAGAAACGACTGCGAGAACACTAGATTTTTTACTGTAGCCACGGGAAGCTTTTTTACTCTCCTGTTCGCTTTGACTTTTAAAACAGCTGATTCAAAGTGATATAACCTTATGTGAATATCGTTTAGATAAATACAGTACTGCAAAATATTTCATGCACACAACGTTATTGCCAAGCCCCTAGCCTTTTCTACAAAAATCTCGAAAGCAAAAGAAGGCAGAACGAAGTTTCCAAAGTCAATCCAATATTCAGAAAACCTTCCACAAAAAAAAAAAAAAATTACTAATTCACCAAATTTACCAGAAATCATAAGTTTACTTTTCCCTTTAATCATTGTTAATACAATTGATTATCCATTACATATAGCGCAGTGAAGTAATTTCTGTTGATTGATGATTATAATTGAATCTAGCTACCCCTTTAAAAGAATAAGTATTTTTTTGGATTGGCCTCCCCAATAAGTAGCCAGCCAGCACATGGAATCAATTCTTATGTATAATAAATTACAGAATAATTTGTTTCCATTCCAAAAAAGAGTTGTATCGTAAATTATGATACAATACTCTCAAGGCTTTGTACTCATACAAAATCAATAAGTTGGGGTAGTTTTTCAGTTGAAGTATTATATATCGTCTCAGGTGGTAATATTAGGCATTGCCCATATGCCCATCCCTCGATTTCAATCTAGAAAAAGAAAAATCACAGTTCAACGCCAGCAAGTATACAAAAAAAAAAAAAAAAATGTAGACAACATTGCTGACTGGCTCGTGCAATGAATGGGTGTTAGTTGGACACGTGCCAAAGTACCACCTGCAAGGAAAAAGAGAGTAAATTAAGATTGAAGCTTCTGAGTTCAGACGATTTACATGGCACAGGTGGTTAGAATACATAAATGATCATTCCCAACATCAATTAGTTTAACCACACTGGATTTCGGTTGAAGAGACGAAAGCCGAATTCAGATTCTGTTGGATACTGACACATTCCAAGTCTAGAGTCAGCGCCATCCACCTTCATTTAGAATGGGTTGAAATAAACGATTTAAACGAGTGTGCTGCTTTGATTGTAACTGAAATATGCACTTGAAGTTTGACAATTTGTGCTTCAAAGTAATTTTAGTAGTTTTATATTCATACCATGGTGAATTTGTATTCTGTCTTTATGCTATCAGCCACACTGTCATAAAAAAAAACATTGTGAGGGATGATTCTTGACGAGGATGAGCTATCCATGGCTCCTTCAGATTTGTGTGCATTGGTAGTACCTAATTGAAGTGCTCAAAAAAAAATATAGTAGAGCAGAAAGTAGAGTAGGTCCATTAGATAGATAAGTAAATAGAGGAACACAACAGAGGACAGAGCTCATAAAACCCCGAGGCCTATTACATTTATCTCAATCATATCTTTTGAAGAATGTAAGGGACCTACATATATACATAAGTGTCGATTGTAATCGGCTTAGTGAGAAAGCGCTTTTCATGAGAAAGGCGTTTTTGTAATCCAAAATGTTATTGTTCACATTTTAGCATGAATGGTGGTATTTGCAGTGATGTTAAATTCTGTAAAGTTATAAAAACATGTTTAGATACCAAAGCAACTTTCAAATGTTTCAGAACTCGTTTGCAAATAAGTTTCGAATTCGAAATGTTACAGCGAGTAATGCCTGCTCTAAGATTTAAGCAAAGAAAGTGATGGGCTAGGTGCAACTAAATGGGTCTTTTGGTGCTATAGGTACGATACGTATAATATTGAATTTTGAGTTGGTTAGTCTCCTTTTCGGTTTAGGATTGTTAGCAACTAAAGAATTCTGAAAATGTGAAAGAGCTAATTGGCAAGACGCAGAACTAAAAATGTTGGTCGTAAAAGATTCAAATGTAGTGATGAGAGTTTCATGGTTGAATAGTTTTCGGTTTTCAAAGAAGGTTAATTTGATGTATTCAAGGACGAGCTGCAATGAATTTGCTTTCAAAAACTCGTTGAGCCGGAGCGCTTCGGCCAATCCGCTCTACATGGCCGAGCCATCGTAGCCTCGCGATGCGTACTCTCTAAGGTATGTCTTTTTAGCGGTACAGCTCATACAGCTCGTCGTGGTATCTTCTTCTCCACATATTGCCTTCGCATTCGGGACCAAAATTCATTCGAAATATTTTTCCTTCGAAACAACCGCTTTCGATATAGTCCACGCTTCCGCGCCGCACCGTAAACCAGGACTGGCATGATTAAGGTCTTATAAAATGTTAACTTTTGATTTTCTTGAGAGGGATTTGTTTCCCATTTGCCTTCTTAACGCAAAGCGGTAACGCTTGGCAAGAGTTATTCTCCGTTTGATCTCCGCACTGATGTTATTTTCCGTATCTATTGTGGATCCTAGGTAGACGAAGTCCTGTAGGTACTACCTCGAAGTTATGTATGTCTGTCTATTGTGACGTTTTGTAAAATTCGTTGATGTTCGGTGTCCTTGTTTGATGACAACATATACTTCATTTTACCCTCATTAACCATCAAACCCCAATGCTCACAAAAGCACCTATAATTTCTTCCCATTACGTATCGTCTGCATACAATGTCGTCTGCATAGGCGAGTAATTGTACAGACTTTTGAAGGATTTTTCCTCTGGTGTTGACGTTTGAGTTTTGTACAGTTTTTTCAGGTATGATGTTGAAGAAATCGCATGACAGTTTGTCAGCTTGGCTAAAGCCTTTTTCGTCATCAAAGGTCTCGGTGAGTTTTTAACCGACCTTGACGGAGCAGCGTGAATTCTCCAAAGTCTTCCTGCATAGTTGTACGAGTGTTGCAGGGATGCCGAAACTAGACATGGTTCTCTACAGCTAATCTCTGTAAATACAACCGTTTCTGGTATGGTTGAGGCTCAGGCTCACCAAGAACTGTAATGCCCACCTTTATACGAGATAAAATACTACAGTTCCGAGAACGAACTCTTTGAGATACCATCTTGATCTTTTTTTTAAATGATATTTTAAGTACGATGTCTTCTCAAATTCTGCGTTTGAAATTATTCTCCAGCCAACTCATTCAACTTATAAGGGTAGTGAGATACTTCAAGTGCTGCGCTTTTACATCAACCACAGACATTAAGGTACAATAAAATGTAGAAGCGAGCTTTAAAACAGACCTTACATGCTTACGAGATAACGATCTGGTAGCTCGTAGTCTAAGAAAAGTGCCTTTGCTATCGGAAAAAAGTAGAAAAAAATTGGAATTCGCCAAAGAAAATCTTAGAACCAATAAATAGGGTGGCACAACAGAGCGGGGAGCACCGTGAAATGTTGTGTGATTACCACTTGTGTTCGCCGGTAGAGTGCTTTCGGGTCTCTCGATAAGATCTTAGCAAGTAAAGTTTCGTAATATCCGTTCTAACCCTTTCGATACCAGCTCAAGTGTGCCTCAGGGAAGTCTTCTAGGACCTCTTCTATTCACTCTTGCTATCAATGATGCTGTTTGCTAATGAAAGCAACATTTTTAAACAGATTACTGGATCGCTTTTATCTCCAAGCATTCAGTTTGGTGTCCAAAAGCCAATTCTTGCGGGCTCAACCTAAGCCTAAACAAATGCTGGAGCTTCAATTTCCTAAATGGAAGAAACCTAGCAACCCTGGTAGCTCTTTATCTGAAATCATTTTGAGTCTAATGGTAAGTTTTAAAAACCTTGACGTTTACTTTATTGTGGACTTTACTGAACATGTTAACTTCAAAGTAGGAAAGCAAATGCTTATAGTTTTATGAAATAAATGCTTGAAGGAGTTTCAGGACCCGTACGTTACCCTTTCTCTGTGTAATTGTATAGTCTGACCTCATCTGCAGTATCTTCTTAAAGACGTTCCCCTTTTTATGAAACCACTAGCTACTCAAGAATTGAATCAGGGCAACATTTACAAAATAAATTCATTTTCTTTGAGTCGTTCGCTGCATGGACGAGGAGGAGGAAGAAACCGTTCAACACCTTCTTTGCTCATGCCCTGCACTACTTCATAGGAGGAAAACTTATCTCGGTGAATTCTTCTTCGATGATACTAGCGACTTAGCTTACATAGACCCTGAAAGTCTTTCGAAATACATTAAAAGTTCCGCGTTGTTCGACTAGCAGGTGATTAACCGGCTAGTCCCGTAATGGGAGATTAATAAGTGATCAACTCGTTAATCTTACATCGGGTTTCTGAGATCAGTAGGTGATTAACTTGCTGATCTCTGTGGTATCACAATGGGCCCTTGCGGCCTAAGTGTGTTAGGCAATGTACTCATTGGCTGATAGCAGCTTCCACCTAACCTGAGTCGTTCGAGAACCAAGCCTTTTTCTATGCCTAATTTCGTAACCAACGTTACTGGTAAATTTGTTGTAAAATACAAAAAAATGTCTGTCCTTCAAGCTAAGTTATGTTGATGGTTAAATTCACTACACTTGTGCTACCGCAATTAAAATACCTTCCCACAAATGCCTTTTACATTCTCTTGCATCGTTGACGTAAACATTGTATGCTGTCTGCAGCAACATCTTCATTATTTGTCATAGGTACCAATTCCGCTGTCGAAGTGTTTGTCATCTGATGTTGGGAAAAGCGTTCAGCACTTTGAATTTAATGATGCGATTAATATGTATGCATCTCTGAATACAATTTCTCGTTGCCAAGTACACAAGAGATATTTATGCCTATGTATGTCGCTCGTTTTGTCCAAACAAGTCTAACATTGTTATTATGACCATCACTGACCTCTCCTTAACGACCTTCTACAACTCTCAACAGCATTTCTGTATTTGCTTTCGAGGGAATCTGTTTAACTTTCCCCCAATGGATACTCGAAACGACGATGACGACGACGATGATGGTGATGGTGATAATGATGATGATGATGTCCTTTCCCTCTTTCAAGCTTTATACGCACAAAAGAGCTGCTGCACTTAATCAAGTTCGAGAATTTGTGCCCGCATTATTTATGTCTTCGTGTTTGCAAGTGGGCTGCTGCCTGTTGGGCTAGTGCCTGCTGCCTGATGGTAGATGGCGCGTTCGATTCTCCATTTTCAAACAATGCAAATCCCTCTTGCTCTTGAAATTAAAGGACTTTGCACACATTAGCAATGTATCATCTAATTAACATTGATTAAATGCCTTTTATACACAGTACGCACAGAGCACAGTGTACACATGGAACGTGATACATGATGGATAAAACGATTCATGCTTTGGGATCATCATATCGTCAGATTCTATGGGAAATGCCCTGAAAACAACACAACTGCACCCAACAAACAACCAAAGAGCTTCTATTAACGCCCCAACGAGAGATAGAGAGGATAATTTCAATATTTTATGCAAAACTTTCCTAAAGCATAGTCTTGTTTTTGAAACATGTACTTGTGCATATATGTATATGTGTGTGTATTAAATAAACTCAACAATGGTGATGGTTATGGGGCTTCCAAAATCCACCGGATGATGATGGTGGAATTTTGGCCAGAATTATGCTCGACTTGCGCAAGTTATCACGTTCATCCGGGTCTATCTCTATTTTTAGAAGAGATTTCCTATGATTGCTTTTAGTACGGAAGCCACTACATTTACATAATTGAAAGACAATGGCAGATTAGTGATATCCTATTTAATTTTTATATATGTATTCATCGAAAACGTGGAAGGAAGTTTAAGCAGTCTATGCTGAGAAGAAAAGACATTTGTTTCATTGCTGGTTTACTTAATTGTGTCGTTTTCTTTCTGTGCTTTGAAGTTTCAAACTTTCAATATTCAGCCTATCGATTGATTACGAAAATATCGAAATGAGAGATACTACGAACAACAGGCTTACGTTTCTTAAGGCGATTACGCTCAATGGAAATACTTTTTTCATGCCGAAGAAATAGAAAAAATCACACCGATTTTTTTTTTTTTATTATCATCAATTTGAACATCATCCAACGAATAATTTTCGTTTCTCCTTCTTATGACCCCAAGAGTCATTGACAACCATTGAACAGGAACACAAAGAATATCCATCCGACTATAGAAGAGTGAATGCAGTAGAGAAGAGTTTCGTTATAACGTCCTGTCTAAGGAATTCTCTTTGAACTAGCTATCTCAAATTACTTCATTGAATATACTTTTCTGGTAATTAAACGATATTGTAGACGACTTGATGTTCCTGGGAGTGTCTGCTGGAATCTTATCGTTACAATTTGCAGTTTACACTAAAATTGTATTTTTTTCACTTCAGGTGGAGTGCTTTTGTTTTTTGATTTCTTCTTTGAGATTTTATTGACCAGTCAATTTTTTTTTACTCTGTTGCAGTTTTTGAATTCTTGCAATAAGGATATTTGCTTTTCTAAGGAAATACAAGTTCTGAAAACGGACACTTAAACGGAAGCATTTTACTTCTAAGAAGTAAAAGAAAAGAGAGAAATCTGTGCCGTTGCTTTCAACTTTTTATGTACAGTTGAAGATGCGAGCAATTGATTTGGATGTCCTGCTTTCGTTAACTGGCATTCTTAGGTGAAGCTATGTCTGTTTGCACATTTGTTAAGCTAAATTCTTATTACAGATTTCTTTTGAACTTGTAGATAACTTAGAACAGCATAGAAGAAGATGTCATCTTCGTCGTTGGTTTTGATGTGATTGTAGATCCAGTGCTTCAAGGCATCGCTAATCGGGTCGTGGTTTGCGCATGATGTCTCCTATTAGGGTGTTGGGGTGGTCGGCCATGTTGCTTAGGTATCTTCGGCTGGTTTTAATGAGATATCTGTCGAGTTGTCAGCTTACTTACTTACTTAGGTGGGCATTACAGTTCGTGGTGAACTTGGGCCTCAACCAACATCCTTCTATAACGATTTCGATTTCGGGCGAGCTCTCTCCAGTTTCGCACTCCAAGTCGGTTGAGTGCAATCCACTTGATTGCACCACCTAAGACGAGGTCTTCCCCTTCCGCGATTTCCCTGCAATGTGCCTTTGAAAACCCGTCGAGCGGGAGCGTTTGGGTCCATCCGCTCTACACGGGACAACCATCGTAGCCTTACGATGCGTACTCTTCTAGCTATGCCCATGTCGCGGTACAGCTCATACAGCTCGTTGTTGCATCTTCTTCCCCACACATTGTCTTCGCACACGAGACCAAATATCATTCGGAGAATTTTTCTTTCGAAACGGCCAAGGGTTTCCTCATCCGCTTTCGATAAGGTCCATGCTTCCGCGTCGTACAGCAGGACTGGGATGATCAAGGTCTTATACAAGGTCACCTTGGTTTTTCTAGAGAGGGTTTTGTTTCTCAATTGCCTTCTTAACCCAAAGAAACAACGGTTGGCAAGAGTTATTCTCCGTTTGATCTCCGCACTGATGTTGTTGTCCGTGTCTACAGCGGATCCTAGGTAGACGAAGTCCTGTACTACCTCGAAGTTATGTCTGTCTATTGTGACGTTTTGTCCAATTCGTCGATGTTCTGTGTCCCTGTTTGATGACAGCATATACTTCGTTTTGCCCTCATTAACCATCAAACCCATTTTTGCCGCTTCTGTTTCAATACTCGCAAAAGCACCTATGACATCACGCTTTTTTCTTCCCATTACGTCAATATCGTCTGCGTAGGCGAGTAATTGTACAGATTTTTGAAAGATTGTTCCTCTGGTGTTGACGTTTGAGTTTCTTACATAAGTTCAAGTATGATGTTGAAGAAATCGCATGACAGTTTTCTTGCCTAAAACCTTTTTCGACATCAAAGGTCTCGGTGAGTTCTTTACCGACCTGAATTCTCCAAAGTCATCCTGCATAGTCGTACGAGTTTTACAGGGATGCCGAAACTAGACATGGCTATGTACAGCTCGTCTCTGTAGATACTGTCATACGCGGCCTTGAAATCGATAAAAAGATTGTGAATATCGATATTATATTCTCGGGTTTTTTCCAAGTTCTGCCGTAATGTGAAAATTTATTGTGGACTTATCTGGTCTAAAACCACATTGATAAGGACCTATCAAGTTGTGGACGTGGGATTTCAGACGTTCACATATTACAGCAGACAAGATCTTATAAGCGACGTTAAGGAGGCTTATCCCTTTGTAATTGGCGCAATTGTGAGGGTCTCTCTTCTTTAGCATACGATGCTGAGGTTCCATTCATCGGGCATGCTTTCTTCCGACCATATCATGCAGATCAGCTGGTGCATGCTCCTTTCCAACTGGTCTCCAGCTGCCTTGAAAAGTTCAGCATCAAGGCCATCAGCACCTGCAGTCTTATAGTTGTCAGCTTAAACTATTTTAAATATATGCTGCGTTTTGCGATTTCTGCCAAATATGCTTAAAATACTAACGCGGTCTTGAACTTCGACTGACGACATTGTTGTTTTATCCAAAGATTTTTATATCCGATAAGTCATCCTCCATTCTCTCCATTTTATCACAAAATGTTCAAAGTACCTATGTCCCATAATGTTGCGTAATTCGTCAGATTCCAGTTTTTAAATCGTTGAAAAACAAAAAAAATATCGCTATCTCTAGAGGTTTCTTTGAAATTCTTGTAAATTGATTTTTCACATTAAATAATTGAAATATCGCCAATATTCCAATGAAAACCGTTGTCTCTTAAATTCATAAACCCGGAAAAACTATTCTACATTGAGTATACACCAGGTTTTGAGCGAACTGATGAGTTTATTATTATACATCAAGTAATGAACCCCGGACTGTTTCTTCAGGCTTTTCCTAGGAACTCCATTGAAAATTCGGTAGGTAGGTACTTTAAAAGTTGTTTCCATGTGTGTGCTCGGCTCAACTTAAAGAATGTCCCCTATCAGCTATCGTGGCAAAATTACAATGTAGTGCCAGGGCCATGTGTGTACTTAAACACCACCCTCTTTCGATTAAAGAATTTCCATGACACCATTTTCCCTAGAAAGGACTTTCATATTTTTATTTTCTTTTTTTATTTGTTGCTGTTGTTCAGTAAGTGCTTTTTCTAAATTAAGCAATTAACATTTGCAAATGTACTCGTACCTACTCGAAATCTCCTCCAAAGACATAAACTGAACTGAATAGCTCCCTATCGTGCCCTTAAGTACCCAACTAAATAAACACGACTTAATATAAATCTGGCATTGATTTTGTATAATAGTAGGTACTTATATACATTTTGCAAGAAATCAAACATTATATCGTCTGAAGTCCTGGCCCGCTCAATATCCTATAAGCAAATAGCGTGTATGGAGTTAATTTTATGTATGGCAGTTATCTAACGCAACTAAATGGGGCATCACTTATTCATTTAAAAACATTCCACCATAAGTTGTTCTTTCGGATTAGCTAAAGCATATAATTTACTATACTTGACTACCTTCATATACATACTTTGTTTTTGAATAAAAGTGTTGATATCTCTATGGCGGTGTATACTGGTAAAAGTGTATCTTTGATAGTAGATCGTGAATGGTTCCCTGATGCGTCGTTTGGGAGTGGCAGCGTGTGAACTTGACATGTAGGCATTCGTGCAGTAGTAATATCACACATCCTATTCCATTGGCTTATACTCAATTTGTTAATCTAATAGTGTTACTTGAACGCGCGTAGACATCCATAAGTTAGGGTGCACTTACTCCAAATGTTGAAGGCTCTTCTCTTTGCATGTGCGAACCCATTGCTATTACATACGTTAATCAATTTGAATACAGTTTCGGTGATTGGTACGAATGGTTGTTGGCACTAAACACATAACGACATAACTAACGTTTTGTTCACTACATTGACTAATTAAGTTGTTCCCTCTCGGCATTAAGTTAGGTTCTCGTTTGTGATTATGAATCAAGCTACAAATCACACACACACTAAAATTGTGTATGTGAATTTATGTAGGTGCTATTGCGTAAAAAGATGGAAAAGAAAATCAACTCAACACAGATTACATGCAATGTTGATTTTGTAACACTCTGGTTGTGGTTTGCATAATGGTAATGTACAATTCAAGCAGGGAAGTAGGCGTCTGTTTGCTATTCGAGTTGCACTTTTTCACTATGCAGTTGCAGAAGATGGTACCAACTAGAAAATGGCTAATGAACAAGGATAAGGTTAAGTTAGGTAAGCGGGTCGACGAGTTAGTCTTAGGTTTTAAGCTCTGTTGCAGTCTAGTTACATTTTACATAAAATAAATAAATATTAGGGAGCGCCGGAGCTTTGCGCAAAAGCATACTTTGTGAGGAATGGAGGGCACCTACAACTGTTTGCCGATTCCGGGAGGCTAATCGAGAGAGCACTTTTCGTAACAATGTAGTTACTATCGGTAGGTGGATGGGCGTTGTACTATTTGGGTAGACTCTGACTGGTGCCAACTTGGTGGCGCCCGCAGATGTTGCAACTTATAGTATACGTCAATTGTGCTTACTATACCTCCCCGCGGTATCCACTGGGCCTTGGGATGCTCCGCCCAGAGCTGACCTGCTAAACTAGTAAGTGCGAGTGTTGACAAATGAATGCGGATAAAAGAATTGTGATCAACACTATAATTGCTCTGCGAACAATGACTGACTGCACGAATCTCAGTGGTCTACGAGAGCTTTCGCGTATGTCCCAGCGGATGAATTCGAATGACAGAATCAACGGTGGACTTCAGCAGTCAAAAAAGCAGAAACCCCTGAAGGAGCTCCTCCATCGTATTTAGTTTAAAGGTATTTCAGGGTCTTTTAATACTAGGACAGGGTGTTGAAGTAGAGATGGTGGCGGATGAGCTCCTGGTGAGCCAACGGCAGCACTCACACCCCTGCAGCAGGGTACTGACACTGAATATTCCAGCCCTTTGTGTCCGAAGGGATCCAAAAGAACCTGGCCGCTCTAGAAAGGCGTCACCCGTGAATATTTTTTTTGTTTTGACTCGAACTTCAAACCAAACAGGCGGACGTGCTAACCATTTACGTCATGGGAACTATGTATAGCCTTCAAAAAGGTTTTCCTTTTCAAAATTTTTTACTAAGGGATGTGAGCGTAAACAGACTTTACTGCTTTAGAAGAGGCTTCCCTTTGTGCGAAAAGTTTAAGGACTAGTCATTGAGTATAGCTAGATTCAGACTTTGAAGACAATAGGCTTTCATAAGGACTGAGGGAAGTCAATAAAAAAAGAAATATGTACAATAACCAGCGTGCGGATGATCTCACCACAACTTTTCCATAGATAATACAATAAATAAATAAATAAAAATAAATAGGGTGGCTCAACAGAGCGAGGAGCCACAGGGTCTAGTGCATTTCCCACAACCATGTCTTTTGAGGGAATGGAGGGGATCTACAATTTTCTGCCAGTTCCGAACGGGTAATCGAAAAAGCTCTTTTCATGGCAATGAATTTACTAACGGAGGACTTGCCGTTTCCTCCCAAAATGGGATACCCGTAGAAAATCATTTTTGCCTCCGTTGGGATTCGAACCATTAACCTCTGGGTTAACAGGCAGATGCCATGGGTAATACTCAAATTTGATCCAAGAACAATTTTTCCACCCAAAAGCGCTACAAAATAAGAAAAAACTCGTAAATTTTTCCTTCTCATTGATGCTGTTGTCGCTTTATTAAAATTTTTCATAGCTGACTGCTGACGACACGAAAACCGTTGAGACTGTCTCTATAGACCTAAGCACGAGTAGATCTCCTAGCCAAGCGGAACACACGCAATGCCCACAGCTAGTTCTGATTATTTTTGTTTTTATTATATCACACCAACCTTTTGCGGTTGTGCGCTGTTGTAAATTCATGTACAGCTTTGTAGTAGATGCACTCTTGAAGTACTTTTTTTTTTTTTTTTTAATTTCATACTCGAGTGCGGCTCGCGGCATTATCTGTAATGCTTCAGCAGTCATTTTCAGTGCCGTGCTAAGATGTTTCAATTTAAAACTGAGGTTAAATGAAACTGGTCAACCGGCTAACATCTAAATACCATGCCGCGTTGCCACTGCCGCTGGCGTCGTCAGTGGCTGGCGTGGTTTAATTATTAGTTCCGCTGTTGTTTTGAATTGACGTTTTTGTTCTATTTTTTCATTTTAATGTAAGTGGGATGTGAGGCATTGTGTCTTATTTGCAGAACTTAGTGGTGTTTCTGTTTTTATTGTTTCCTTTGCACTATAATTGCACAGATACTGGGGTTAAGATAAAGAAATATTCTCAGAGTTCTGTTAAAGTGTAGTTTTTATTGGACCGTAGTAGGCTCTGTCATGAGAAAACAATGACAGAGAGGAGCACAATAATTGTGGACTGAAGACTGAACTCTACCTCTATGATCTGATCTTTGACTATGTTATCAGGCTATAACAACACAAATAATTGGCAAGAGGTTTATATGCAATTAGTAAGAGCCATTAACAATTGAATGATAAAATTGTCTGTTATTAATACAAGAATTTTTGAATGCGTCATTCTCTGCCGGTCTTTAAGTGTTTCATGTTTCTATGAATCAACAAAGGTTGGGTTTTAATATATAGAACACCTTGATTTGCTTGTTATTGTTTCCGCTATGCAAAAGAAACTGTTGTTGACAATGTTACGGTGTCATCTTGCATTAGAACTTCAAACCCAAATGAAGTATGACTTGCATATAAGCTTTTTGAAGCAATGGCACTGGAACAGTCGATTTTTTGATTTAGTTTTCAGATGCTTAGTTGAAGAATTTATTGTAACGATACATAACGTGACTTCGGTTTGTGTGTGCGTTTGATAATGTAACGTGAACCACACACCCAAAGCAAAATGCTCGAAATAGCTGTTCGAAATTTTACTCGTCTTTTCGTCTCACTCAAATCGAAAAAAGGCAAGAAAAAATCACATTCAAATTGAAGTTATCTGCGATTAGTACAAGGCAAAAAGTGATTGCGTTTGAGTGTACCTTGGCGGTTGGGCTGGCCCCAGCTAAGAAAATGTCGTTTACTAAAAATATCAGCAGTTAGCAATCAGCCCATGTTAAAAACGTATTAATTAAGCATACAAGCTACTACCATGAAAGAGAGGCAAGGGTACGAAGTGTGTTCAGAGATTCGTATTTTTGAGCCAAGTCTCCTTGGAGTCCGAGGCTAAAATCCTCCCAATACCTTTTGGATTTTTTCTTGTCGATATTTGGCTGTTGATTTAACAGCGATTTATTGACTGCGGAGCGTTGGAGCTGCCGACCGCCGGCATTGGAATCATTAGTGGAAGATTATTAAGAATCAGAACCTATAATTATTATACTTACTTACTTACTTACTTAGGTGGGCATTAGAGTTCGGGGTGAACCTGGGCCTCAACCAACATCCTTCTATAACGATTTCGATCTCGGGCGAGCTCTCTCCAGTTTCGCACTCCAAGTCGGTTGAGGTCTTCATCCACTTGATTGCGCCACCTAAGACGAGGTCTTCCCCTTCCGCGATTTCCCTGCAATGTGCTTTCGAACACCCGACGAGCCGGAGCGTTTGGGTCCATCCGCTCTACATGGCCCAACCATCGTAGCCTCGCGATGCGTACTCTTCTGGCTATGCCCATATCGCGGTACAGCTCATACAGCTCGTTGTTGTATCTTCTTCTCCACACATTGTCTTCGCATACGGGACCAAAGATCATTCGGAGAATTTTTCTTTCGAAACGACCAAGAGTTTCCTCATCCGCTTTCGATAAGGTCCATGCTTCCGCGCCGTACAGCAGGACTGGGATGATTAAGGTCTTATACAAGGTCACCTTGGTTTTTCTAGAGAGGGTTTTGTTTCTCAATTGCCTTCTTAACCCAAAGAAGCAACGGTTGGCAAGAGTTATTCTCCGTTTGATCTCCGCACTGATGTTGTTGTCCGTGTCTACAGCGGATCCTAGGTAGACGAAGTCCTGTACTACCTCGAAGTTATGTCTGTCTATTGTGACGTTTTGTCCAATTCGTCGATGTTCTGTGTCCTTGTTTGATGACAGCATATACTTCGTTTTGCCCTCATTAACCATCAAACCCATTTTTGCCGCTTCTGTTTCAATACTCGCAAAAGCACCTATGACATCACGCTTTTTTCTTCCCATTACGTCAATATCGTCTGCATAGGCGAGTAATTGTACAGACTTTTGAAAGATTGTTCCTCTGGTGTTGACGTTGGAGTTTATTACAATCTGTTCAAGTATGATGTTGAAGAAATCGCATGACAGTTTGTCGCCTTGCCTAAAGCCTTTTTCGACATCAAAGGTCTCGGTGAGTTCTTTTCCGACCTTGACGGAGCAGCGTGAATTCTCCAAATCATCCTGCATAGTCGTACGAGCTTTGCAGGGATGCCGAAACTAGACATGGCTCTGTACAGCTCGTCTCTGTAAATACTGTCATACGCGGCCTTGAAATCGATAAAGAGGTGGTGAATATCGATATTATGTTCTCGGGTTTTATCCAAGATCTGCCGTAATGTGAAAATTTGGTCTATTGTGGACTTCTCTGGTCTAAAACCACATTGATAAGGACCTATCAAGTATAATTATCAACTATAATTATTATACTAGACTAATTTTAAGACCGATAAAATTCACAACGGAAATTTTACCTGTTAACTTTTGTCCGACCATAATAGGGCCCATACACTACACATGCATGCATGCGCAATCAAGTGATTGCTCATGCCGATTGAAGGTGTATGGTGTTGACTGAGTGGTTGTGCATGCGGCATGAGCAAAATCAGAATTTTCTGATATTTTCTTGTTTGCGCATGCATGCATGTGTGGTGTGTGGGCAAAATTGCTCAGTCAAGTGATAAAATTCGAATGAAGAGAAGAGCACCAGCGGAGTTTTGGCTTGAAATCTTTACAACTTGTCTACACGGCTATACAAACACGAATGAAGATTGCGCAGTTTGCATGAGTAGTGTAGGGCGAAAGCAATATTGCGCAATCTTCTGATTGCGCATGCATGCATGCGTAGTGTATGGGCCCTATAAGGAAAATAATTTTCTAAATCTTGCAAACTTACTTACCTACTTACTTAAGGTGGCGCTACAGTCCGGGTCGGACCAGGGCTGGAGCGTTTTTTAATCTTGCAAACGCTCTGCAAAATTTGGCGTTTTTTGTATTTCTACATGTTGCACATTTAGTTGGTTCGGCACTGCTTGGAGTTACTTGTCAAATACGTACGGTCGCCACCGACGCCACCAAGCGAAAATTATCGAAATCGCAATAGTGTTGTAATGGTCGAGGAGGAACTGTTAGTGGCAATAACGATTAAAGGGTGAAAATCGGTATATGATCAACATAACCGCTACGCTATTGTCATAATCGCAAGAGTGCTGTATAAATTCGCCACAGTGTTGTCATAATCGTGACAGAATTGTCGTTTTTGCGACAAAATGCTTGCATATGAAATTATGAAATAAATAAATAAAACTAGTGGCAAGAACAAAAGTTTTTCCGTAATTGTGGTAAGCGGAGTTCACACTGTACAATTAGTTGGACAGATTTTGGCTTGAACGACCAATGTTTGATAATCTGAACCCTCAGCCAACCGTTGACCAACTTGTTGGATGATTTTCAAATATTTTTGAAAAGTTTGAAGTTGGACATAGCGGAGGAATACATGACATAAAGTTGGACGACAAGTTTGATAAGTCAATCAAACGAGGTCTGTCCAACTAATTGTTCAGTGTGAACTCCACTAAAACCGAACAAATTGTCGTTATTCTGAGAGAACTGTCAAAAACGCTACAGTGCTCGCATTATCGCGACCTCATTTTCCTTATCACTACAACACTGTGGCAAAATTGAAAGAATTTCCTAAGTTAGTTAAATGTTATCGTTACGGCGACGGAATTGTTTTTATCGCTACAAAATCGGCGTAATAGGAACAACTTTCCGGTAGTCAACTGTCGTCACATCAACGACGTTGTCGTCTTACTGCCATCTTTCATGTAGATGAATTTAAATTTCTTGAGTTCTAGTTTGCCATAAGATGGACCTTTCAAAAAACAATTAAATTTTCATAAAAAACTCTTCTTCGAAATGCATGTTCTGCCAGTTTGTCAGAAACAGATTTATTATGTTTTATTTCATTTCAAGACTATAAATGCTTCTAAGACGAGTTTGATCGTCGAAAATGAGTTCTCCCAAATGAGTTTTCTTCCTCGTCCATGCAGCTTCACAAAAGTTGGTGATGAGACATTGAACATTGAAATATAAAAGTGTGGGCTACACTCTTTCATTTCTTCATCTATTATTTTAAATGGCACAAGGGCAGAAATAGCATAAAGTATAAAAACTAAGGAACTAGGTTTAAAATGTTATCAGTTCAGTTGTAAGTTCAACTATAATAGCCCTTTAAGACGGACAGTTCTCAGTTCAATTTTCAGTTTTTTTTTTTTTTTTTTATTTTTTTATTTTATTTCATGAATGCCTAACAACTGTAAGATATAATATCTTATAAGCTAGTCATTAGCTAATTTAACAAGATAAAGAGCAAGATAAAAAGAAGTTATTAAAATTGAAGCAAATTATGAAACAGATTTAAGTTAAAATTTTTAGTTATTTACATTTGTATAAGTTCGAAAGTGGTTTATTAATAGTCTTTTAATTCTTGTTGCGTTTTGAATTTCCTTAATATTTCGTGGTAATGAGTTCCAAAGACGGACGGAATTTACGAAAAATTGACGCTGAGATGTTAAACACGAACAACGAGGATGAATCAATTGACGAGACCTTGTCGAGACCGCGAATGTAATTCTCTCAAAGCAGTATTGTGGTTGGTGCGAAATCATAATGTCAGAGAGCAAAACTAGACACCTAAGTTCAAGAAACTTTTCAAAGGTCATACCCAGCAAGCGTTGGGAAAAACCGGCTAATCTATCATACCTACTCAAACCATAGACATAACGTAAGGTACTATTGAAGACGACATTGAGTTTACGCATGCTAGCAAAACTGCAGTTACAAAATATTTCACAGCCGTATGTCAGAATGGGAATTATCAGAGTCTTGGCAAGAAGAAAACGAGTTTTAAATGGTGTAAAGCTCTTAGTTACCCATAAAGTACGTAAAACCCCATACACTTTGCCAGCAATAACATTAATGTGGTTGTCCCAGGTCAAAGAGCGGTTAAAAATTACACCGAGATTTTTTGCAGTATCCACAAAATCGATTTGGGCATCTTTCAACACTATCGGAGAAAAATAATCAAGATTTAGAGTTTTCCTCGATATAACAATACATTTTGATTTCTTTGGATTTAAGATAAGGCCGTTTAACTCTGACCATTTTGAAATTTTTTCTAGGTCTTTGTTGACACAAAAGACTCCATGCTCTATGAGCCCAAGAGGGCAGCTAAAATACAATAGAACATCGTCAGCATATAAATGAGTCGAACAATGGTCAAATAGAGACGGCAGCTCGTTAACGTAAATAGAGAACAGTAAAGGACCAAGTATAGAACCTTGGGGAACACCTTTCACATTTGGGAGAAAATTGGACAAGCTATCACCAACTTGCACTGCTTGTTTCCTATCAGTCAAATATGAATAGATCAGTTTTGCCGCACTTGAAGAAAAATTGAAGTTATGCATAAGCTTTTTACATAAGATATCATAGTTAACAGAGTCGAAAGCCTTTGAGAAATCGAGCAGAACCAAGAACGTTACCTCATCTTTATCTAATGCATGTCGAATTTAGTTAAGCAAGTCTGTGTAAATAAACGTCAGTTCGATGTTGAGTTAAGCTTTTATTTTATTTGTAAAAAATCAAAATGACGATAATTTCAGTTTCAGTTTTAGTTAAGGCATCAGTTAAGCTTTCAGTCAAACTTATGTCTAAATACCAAATACTGAAGAGTTTAACAGAAACTTAACTGAAACTGAAACTGATGGAATTTCCATAAGTTGTCAGTTCAGTTATCAGTTAAACTGACTTCAGCTGCTCACAAGAAAGCTCAACTGAGTACCGGACTGACTTTTAAATACACTGTCCGTTTTAACTGAAATGACAACTGAACTGACAACTGATCGTGTAAAAGGGCCTTAATATACGTGAAAGCTTTCATCCTACCATTAAAGGCCATTTTAGACGATCATTTCAGTTACAGTTTCAACTGAGTTGTCAGTTCAGTTATTAGTTAAACTGACTTTCGGCTGCTCACAAGTAAAATGAAAGCTCAACTGAACACCGGACTGACGTCTTAATAGACTGTCTTTTTTAACTGAACTTTTAACAGATTTGAAAACTGATCATGTAAAAGTTCCTAAATAATGTAAAGTTTTGAAGTTTTTGCCAATTCAAATGTGACGCTTTTGAAAATTTAAAACTTGTTTATGTGACGAACTATAGCTTTTACAATAGCAAGACGTACGGGGACTGTAAAGCTTTTGATATACTTATGTAAACCTTACGCCCTGCGTATATTATGCTGTTCTCTGTTAGATGTCCAATTGAAAAAAAAGTTCCACTTTTTTAAGCCTTCCATCGCCCTTCTACGAAGCTTCTTCTTGGATACGGAGCACCGTATCATGGTTCTTAAATCTTTCTTTCGCCTTGTAATTTATTACTTATGTCTTAGATCGCTTTAATATTCTCAAAGCAGCCTCTCATCCAACTCATCCAACACAAATGAGGCAATTTTTTTTCCTCTGGTCATTTGAAAACTACATTTAGCTTAGCATTGCAATTTAATTGCTTTTTTGTGATAATGGATCAAATCTCCATACCATCTCGACTTTCTTCACAGGCAACCAATTTTGTCCGTTTAAGTAATCTACAATTTACTTATAGTATTCAACCAGCAGTTCAAATTCCTCACCCACACTCATGACATTATGCTCAAAGTCTTCACTCTTTTCGATGGAAAAAAAATTCCCTGCTTCCCAACTCCTTACCAGCATACTCAGATCATTTCCTTAGCTTCCGTAAGTCCGCTCCTGGAACACGATTTTCAAGTATGGTCCTTGCATACATTATCGAGAGCATTCAACTCTGCTTACCTTGATTTGCTCTTTGAAATCTGTCTTGAAGTAATTCCACCTCATAATGAAGACCGCATTAAGTTTTCATTAACTTGTATAAGATGGAAATTCGAAGAGAAATACTTGGAATTCTCTATGACGTTAAGATAGCTTCGACTGGACAACATTTCCTTAATAACTCAACATATCTCAATACTTCCCTTCGTCTCTGAATATGCCTGCAACGAATCTACCTCAAAGTATGTTGCAAAATCCTAACTTACACATTGATTGTTTCAACTTCTTTATGAAAACTACATTTTCTGATTGGCAACCTCATTAGTTTCAGTCTAGCCTGTAAACTTCATAGTCCTTATGTTAAGTTAGGAATCCGATTGTAATGAGCTGAATAAATGGTTGTTGTATGTTGTGTCCCTATTACAATAAATAAATAAATAAAGAACTAAGAAGTCTGAGTTTTTTTTATCAGTTATTTAAAAATTATTTTTATAACTACCTCTGAACTTACCTACTGAAAATGTTGAGCTAAAGCTTAAGTTTAATTGAATATCTAATCCCTTGTTTGAGTTTCCTTATTTATACAGAGTTTGCTGATCTACTATTTATAAGACACATAATGAGAATTGTTTTTCTTTTTATTCTTTCAGGGAATCATACGCTTACGCTGATGCTAAATGTAAGTAGAATACCCACCCACACTATTGACAAAATACTCATTAAAACACTTCTTTTAATAAATGTGACATGTGCGTGTGCGGTTGTTTCCATTTATTACTACTTATGGGGACTACAAAAGAAAATGCTCCAGATAAACAAATCAAGATAAACACATTAAATCAAAAATGTTTTTTTTTAACAAGTGCATTAAAATAATATTTCATTTTTCACTTATTTACCAATCCACATTATTTCGGATTTATTAAACAAACTTTAAAAGAACCCGAATAGTACAAGCATAGCTATCTTTAATACTTACAAAGATATTGTGTACCTGTCAACCCATTCAATTAATGGTGAATTTATTTAAAGAGACGAGCATTTGTTGGTCCATTGATTTGTTGAATTATTTGTGCTTATATTGGACGTGAATGCAAATACAATTAAAAGCAACGAAACAAATTATGGAAAGCTCATACTCAGCTTTATACTCAAACACACAAATTATAATTAATAATAAAACTGAAAGTAGTTCATACTTAAATTTAATTAAGTTTCATTGGTATGGAATGTTTGATGTTGTTTGAGAATAAATTAAAGCAAGGAATACCAATTTAAAAGTTATTAAAAAATAATACTGGCACTTAGCTTCTTATCTCTGGGTAAATAATTAAAAAAACATTTTCACGCAGGTATATCAATTATTTTTCTGAAAAACAATTTAGCTATGCAGGTGGTATTTTGTATTTAATCGCATTTTTCAACCGACTAGGCTTTCTATGTGTATAATTAAATGATTTATCTACAAATTCAAAAAAGCAAAAACCAACCTAAATTAGTTTTTGTGCATGAACGAATTGATATCTGGAATCAGAAGTGTTTAGGAGTTCATTTTAGATTTCTTACTGCCGGAAAATAGGCTAATGTTATTAAAATTTGTTTAGTTATCAGAAAAATTCACACTAAATGCAATGAAAAAAAAGGTCATTGAATTGTACTCAAATCATGAGAAAAATACCATATGAGCCACCAAATGCACAGGCATCTGATTTAGTTTTTTTTTTAGCGAGTTCAAGCGTATAGTTTTAATTAAATAATATTTCTGTAATTTGCTCAGAGTTATAGTTTCCCAACAAAAAATAGTTTTCGAATGTAGTGCGTAACTTTGCAATTGAATTTTCGAAGTCCTGATAAATATGTACATGTTTTTGTAGTGAATATTCAATATTTGCTTTGATAATTTGATATAGAAGGAATAGCTTTCTGTGTGGAGAGACAGAAAATAGAACAAAAAAAATTTGATTTCAACTCTAACAGCACTTGAGAAGCATTGAAACTTATTACTTACTAGGTGCAAAAAATGTCGCAGTCGAAAATATGGAACTGCATTCCTTTAGGTAACACCGAATTTGTAGATTTTTTAGAGATTTCTTTTTTTATTAATAGATTTCACTAAACACCTTTTTATATTTTTTATTGCTTACTAAAGTCTTACAATTTTTCTAAATAAATTGACACATCAACCAGTCAAACTTAGTTCGCATATGACATAAGCTGCTTTTTGTTATAACCCTATCGGCCCTAGTGAGGTATCCGCTAGGAGCGGAGAGTTGTCCACAACGAAATCTGAAAAACAATTGCATTAAGGTGTCAGAAACTTCACAAAATATAGTACTTCGTTGCGCTTCAACGCAGTTTAACGCGGGTGTTAAAATAATGTCACAAAAAATTCCTAGCATTTGTTTGGAAGAATACCTAGTAACAAAATCCTCCGAATCGTACAAAATCAGATACCTCGCTAGGGTCGTATAGTCAAGAAACATGAAATATTACGGCAAACTCTTTTAACTGTTCAGTAAACAGTTATGGTTACAGATTTATCTGGGTTTCAAAGGTGAGAAAATATTATTTATATAATTTGAACAAAACGTATGTTTATTATACAGGGTGTCCCGTAATTCGTCCGCCTTACTTTGAGATGTATACTTAGTCATATCATATGAAAAAAATCGTATGAGAGGGTCCAATGATTAAAAATAAAAATCAATTAAGCTACGTACTACAAAAACTACAACGATTTTGAAAACTTAAACATTTTTCTGTAATAAACTTTCAAGTTTAATTTAATTAATAGAATAGTTTTAAAATAATCAAGTCTCCAAATCAAATTTATGAAAAAAATACTTTTTCTTTAAATAAAATCTAAAAAATTTTGTCTTTAAAAGTAGCTTTTCCTTTTAATAACACAAACCAAAAAAAAAATGTTATTTGGGTTCGTTATTAAATTAATGTTTTCCGATTATCTTCAACTGAAAGTAACCGCAGGCTCCATTCATACCAAATAAAGTTTGTACATTTTACAATGAAAAATAAATATTTTGGAAAAAGTTTAAAAACGGTACCTCTCATGGTACCGTTTTTTTTTTTTTTCAAAACCAACTTTCTCGTTAATGGCTGACACGAAAGTTTTAAAAAAGATTGTACATATATCAACATTTAAAAAATTTTAATTTTTGAAATTTTAATAAGTTTAAAAAAAATTTGATTATTTGAAATAGCTTCAAAACCACGTCTCTTATTTATTTCAAATTTCTTACCAAAATAACTTCTTGCTAGATCCTGACCTTTGCATACTTGATTTTTAAAAAACCTGTATTTAAAAAATGTGAAAAATAAAAAACTGTTTTCTGAAAAAATTGGTCCAACGATTTTGAATAAATTTTCAGCGTTTATATGTATTAGCAAATGCAAAAGAGTGGCGTTTTTAGATTTTCGCTTGAAACCTTTGGAATATTTAATATATTTTTTTCAATATATTTTGTGATTTAATTCAATTATCATAATCAATGTGTAGTTGGCAACCCTTTACCACCAAACATGTTAAGAGTGAATACTAAAAATTTTTACTATGCCTTAGATTTTGGTTCTGTACTTAGCTCACAGTCGCAAGTCAGTGCGACCTAGTCGTGCCCATTTTTATTTCATCTTGGTATCGAGGAGAGAAAAAAATGAATGAAGCTCGCAGTGCCAAGACTAGGGAATGAGCTCACTAACCTGAACCACCTCAATGATTGCTACTATTGTGTAGTTGATCCACGCAAGCGTCGGGCTGTCAAAATGGCCAAGAAGATTCAAAACCCAGATCCACTATTAACAACCGCTCCACTAGCCCACAGTGAACATTTTCCCGTTCATAACCGATGGAACAGCTGCCTCAAATGTCTGGTTGTTGCGGATTCAGCGAATTTTTACCCGAATCAGTATATGTTGAACCATATTTTATGAATTCAGAAGAGTTTAGTAACTTAGTAAGAGACTTAAACCTACCATAGCTTAAAGCAGAAACACTATAGCTTTCTGGCTATAACAGTAGAATTTGTTCAAAAAGGATGTTAATACGTATAAGTTGTCAAAGAAAGCGTCATGAAATATTTTTTCTGTATGTTTGTTTCAAATGTTTAGATAATTCAATTTATTGTTCTTTCTAAACTAAAGTGATTAACATATAAATTAAAGATCTTTTTCTTACTTTTGTACTCTAGGGAATTGAAAAATTAAGATTTTCCTAAAAGTTGTAATTTCGTTCTAGTTGCTACAGAAAAAAACTTTATTAGATAAAATTATTTTTTCCTTGTTTAGTTAGGTAGTTAGGTTAGACATAATTAGTCAAAATCAGCACCCTGGAACTCTCAATCAAAAATCTTGTTTACTTGTGTAATCAATGCTCCTATTAGTTTTGAGTAAAACGCAAAAAACTGAACGAGAAAATTTTTCTCAGTTTTAAAGAAACTGAAAACAAAAGGTACTTTGGCCAGAAAATTCTGTTTTTGCTCAGAAAATAAAGTCAAATCAGCGAAAAACCCATTAAATTCGATTTTCTTGAGAAAAGTAGTTTTGTTTTTTTTTTTAATTTCCTCGAAAATTAAGAAAAAAATTAAGGATTTGATTTTCTGTGTCTGACTGCAAACTAATAAGAGCATTGATTTTTTAAAGAAAAACGGACCCATAAATTTTGTAAAATTTTATTTATGTAATTTTTTTTTTTACTTTGAGGCTTGATTAGGTGCTTAAAAACTGTTCAATAAATTAAATTGAAATAAAATGTTGATAAAATAAAAAGGTATTGGCTTTCAAAAATTTAAATCACGTGCAAGCAGAGGCGTAGTTAGTTTTCAATATTTTTTAAAATTGTTTTTACTAGACAAATTTTTTACAAAATTGCTTTCCATCCTAAACGAAGGGAGATAGACCCTATCCTTTAACCTATCTGTTCCTTGCACCGTATGCAAAACTGTTCATATTAGGCAACCGACCGGCGCCGACGCGGCGGCGTTGTTACTCGGGTCTAATTTATTCTCACAAAATGGCCGAGAAAACAAAAATTGTCGGAACTACTGCTGGGTTAAGCTGAAAATTGCCTGAAGGTTTATAGGTTCCTGTTCCCGTTACCGTGAGAATATGAGGATGAAATTATGTCCATGCTATCACGCTAGAGCTGAATAAAATTTTTTAGATCCAATTAGTAGCTTTTCAGATTCCGGTCCTGTACAAATAATGGGATGTAAAATAGTCTATCTTATTGAAGAATAGTGTATCATCCTAATGTCACAAGAGTTTTTGAAATAGTTCCAGTTGTTTATTAGGTTCCCGTTCTACTTTCAGTTCCGTTGCTAATATGGGCATAAAAGTAGTTATATACTAGGAGTATAAATTATTGCACTGTGATAAGAGAACTTTATACACCTGTGATCGCTTTGGCGAAAGTAATCCTTTCATAAAATTTGTCTGTATAATTTAAACAAAATATAATTAGTCACAACCGCGGTCTGTGTATATTCATTTTCATTATTATTTCAAATATTTCTTTTCATACCAATTCATGTTTTATTGGCATGAACACGGAGTAAATGTAGGCGAGGATTTATCTACACACAATTTATTAATTTACACAAATTGACTCTTATCACACCAATAGGCATAATAATTAATATCAATTAGTGACCACGAGTCGGTTGACAAATGGAGATTTATGCATATGAATGGCGAATATACTCGTTCCCACATAAGAAGTCAGGTCTCAAATGCAAAATTGTGAATCGGATATACAAAATCTATAATGTCTCTGAAAAGCAGCAGAAAAATAAATTTTTTTACTGAAGTTTTATCGAAAATGCCGATTGCACCACAGACGACAGAAAAATCTATTCTGACTGAGGCTGCACCGAACAAAATTATGAAATAAATCTCAAACTATTATCAAATTAAAATTGTGTTTTCAGTTTAAATCACACCGAGATCCCAACGACCTATACAAAATAAATTATACACAATGCTACGCGGATCAAAGGGTCATCAGTCATCAGCATCACTCATCAAGCCTCTGGGCCAACTGCGGGAAGAGTTAATTTTGAAAGTAATTTATTTGACGATCTCATGTGACTTCTGTTTCTTGTTGAAACCTTTCGTCTATGCCAGAGCTCAAGAAAGGTTAATAACTTTAATTTTATATTCACTGTACTCATACATCGTTTTCTTCGTTCCTGAACTCTTAAGCTGACAATATACTGAATAAGTTCGCTTATTAGATTTTCAATTACCATTTTGAGTGAGAGGTGAGGTGTTTTTGAGAACGATTCTACTGAAAATAATTCTGATTAACCTGCCAATTTTCAGTCGTTCACCAGAGAATAGAGAGTAGCAAGCTTCTAAGAGGATGGAAATCAATTTTTAAATAGCTCGTGCTCTAATGTGGATATTTAGCACAGTGAAGCTTACTCAATTATTAATATTGAGGAGTTTTGTTTGTGTAGAATAAATTAGCAATTAAGATGCAAATGAGCAAGGAAAAGTGAGATTTTTCCGCAATTGAATAAAAAAATCCACTTACAAAATAAGACTCTGAATTAAATGACCGGATTATGGTGTAGTTGCGTGATACGATTACATTTAATGGTGCGACTAGCTACTGCAAAAATTAAAACCAAATTGCTTTGAATATCTGTTTGTCATTTGTGTGTTCGGGTGTGTCCAAAAAGTCTTTAAATATCACTTACTGTGTACTTTGACGAGAAAAAAGCTTTTCAAATTGTTTTTATAATAGCCATGTTTCATTTGGAGAGGTAGTTTTCTACTCGCACGTAGATTACTAGTTTTTTTTTCTTTGTTCTGAAGCAATTTAAAGAAGATTCCATTGTTTAGTTCTGTGTCAAGTAGATTTAGCTAATTAAATTAAAGTTAAAAAGAGACTGGGTCTCATGTAATTCATTCAATTCAACTTGGAGTATTCCAATAGTCCTCGTAACTAGGCTCGCTATTTTCATTTAAATTACCCTGTAATTTCAATTACTCGCTAATAAAATATAATCATGTAGATTGTGGAATCCGCAATAAAAATCCCGCGGATCTCATCCGATGCGCAAGGCATCCGCATCTGCATTGAACACAATTATTGAATCCGGCGGATGAACTGCAATGTCGAACCGCGAAACCACTTTACCTTATAATAAACCTCTCAAATGGTTTCATAGTTTTCATTTGACTTTATTAAAGTGGCAATCTTCATCTGTAAAAGAATAAGAAATTAAAATTTACATAAATCTAAGAAAATAAATTTCAAATGGATTCGAAACTGGGGAGAAACCCGATGTGTGGTACCGGAGGACGAAGCTGAGGTATAAGTCTCCACAACTGTTTGAGCTGCCCAAATTGTGCTTTATCTGGCTAGCATTTTGCTTAAGACGCCTTATTCCGGTGTAGAACATGCCTTTATGCCGTCAAGAGGCTTTGCCCACCAAATCGTTTTGCAGTGTCACAATTTTAGACCGAACTTAAGGATCGGCACATTTCCCTGGCAGGGACTTAGTTTTCACTTTTTTTGTGATATAAAAAAGTGAAAACTAAATCTGTTGGCAATTTGTAAATAATTGCGCTGCATAGATGAGTGAGGGTTTTCTGAGCTCAACATAATGTGCACAAAAATGTTGCATTTCAAAATTTTTGTTGAGATTAGTTTTTCAAAATTGTTGACTTGAATTAATTCCCCTTTTTTTCAAGAAAAAAAAACCAATTGATTAATTGCTTTAACTTTAACTTTCAACACGGAGAAACAAAAACTAAACTTGGAATCTCTTTTCATTAAACTAATACAATATGCAAATGTTTTGACATATGTCATATTCTCAATGATCTTCTTCAAATAGCCATGTGTCGGTTTGGATGAGGCCCAAAAGCGAAGTTCACACTGTACAAATAGTTGGACAGACTTTGGTTTGAACGACCAATGTTAGATTATATGGACTCTCAGATGACCGCAAGCGCTGGTCCAAGTTGGTGAATGGTTTCAAATATTTTTGAAAATGTTCAAATTGGAAGGAGAGGAGGAACATTATCTGTCGTAATGTTGGACGACAAATCTGATAAATCAGACGGCAAACTACATCCGACCATCCAACGTCCATCAAACGAAGTCTGACAACAAATTGTACACTGTGAACTCAGCAAATAGGAAAATATCGACGAAGTAGATTTATAAAAAATTCGTGCGAAGAAAGCGACTATTTTCTTGTTCTCCTTCTCTGCTTACAATAATTTGTCGGTATTGACTTGCGGTCGATTCATTGAAATAATTATTTTGGTCAATTTATTGCTTCAACAAATTGACCGATGTGAAATTTGTCATTAGTGGTGAATATATTTCAAAAATATCGAACTCGTAAAGTAAAGAGGAATAATGAATGTATTTTTCGGCTATTAAAAGAATTTTATACTTAAATTCGATCGAAAAGATACATCAGCTAATTTCATCGGTTCTGCCGGACACAAAAAGTTAAAAGATAGGCTCCTTTTTCCGTAGCGTCCGTTGTATCCGATGCTTTAATCGAGCTGTCAGTTGAATCCGACAGCGAACGGACGCAACGAATTCTATGGGTCGGGGCTTTTAAAAAAAATCAATGTTGGTACATTTTATCCACAGCAATGCCATCCCTGTTACTACTGTGGCAAAATACGACTGTGTCATGCTTTGTTGATGTTCTTAAAGGGAACTATACTAAATGAAAAGATTAGTAAAGTTTTTAACAGTTAAAACACTTTTTATATTTCCTCAGATGTACATTTCAGAAGCAATGCTTCCATCGTCAGTGAGATATACTACCTATTGGCCTACAAAAAAACGAGGCACATGTGAAGCAACTTACCACTCAGTGCTTTTTACTTTGTTGTTGCAAAATTAGCTATTAAATTCGTATACTGAAGTAAACTAAAGTATATAAATTCCTCTTCATTGCGTATGTTTAGGTATTAACCCTACCAGTCAAATTGACTCTTTGGGAATTGCTGTCTTTATATCCGGTTTTCCATTAAGGTCTTGACAAATTTAACACAAACAATTTGTTTGTTTGCGGCTTGAAGAACTAAAATATTTGCGAATGGAACTTGACTTATATGGCTACCACGGGAACACGTTTTGCAGCGGTCGATTGGTTGGACCCAATTGAACGGCGTGGAATTGACTTGGACATCACACAACGAATATGTAGATTAAAATTTTTGCAATAAACATGTGAATGCCTGTAGGTATACTAGGGCGAGATTTATTACCAAAAATTGGAGTTAATATACTCTTAAGGTTGCGGTCACCGACTCCGCATTTTCATAATTTGCAGACGTTGCTCGATTGTGTACTTTACAACGATGAGTGCAATGATTTGTAAAAGGGTGCGTTCACATATATTACATTCAAAGTTTTCAAGTCCCGATTGGATAATTTTTTATTTATCTAGGCCACTGTATGTATGAACAGGACTAACATAGAGTCATTTTCTTCATGGATGTCAAGTGACATTACGTCATGTCTTATTTATTATAACTAACTTGTATATTGAAGACGTCAGTTAATTTGTTTTTGTATACATCAAAAAAAATTGTAGCTATCACACTTGTATAGTTGTCGCCATTTAAATGTAAAAGCACTTAAAAATTTACTGTTTCTCTTTTTCACAATTTTTTTCTCGTTCTAGTTTAATCCAGTTTTCACTTTCATCATAACTGTAAAAAATTAGGGTTCTAACCATTGCACAATTTAAACCTTTTAGCTTTTTCATAAAAATGGTTTACCAAAACAAACAAAGCCATAAGTGGGTTTTTTGGAAATTAAACAAAACCTTTCATTGTGATATTGACTTAGCCCCCACTGACGAATTGTTTTTAGTCCCTCTTAGACGATCAGTTTTCTGTTTAAAAAGCGGATTTGTACTTGTCAAGGACATATTACCCGATTCCAAGAATGAAACTGGCGTGGTATTCATTCAGTTTAAATTTTTTTACTTTTGATTTTCTCTCTGCCATTAGACATAATCATCATCGCCATTTATCGAGCTGAGGAAGTGTTCTTTGGATTTTTTTTTTAGCTGCAGCTCCTTTGTTCTTTGTTTTCTGCAGTTGAACCTTATAGCTCTGGGAAAAAGTTTTCCTCAATGAACTCGGTCGTTCACTTAACACTTTTCCAATTTTTTATTTGTAACAGCAGCCGGGGTCCGGAATGCCTGCACTTGTAGCTTTGTTGTTGTTTCGCACAGTCGATCAGTCGAAATCCATTGCCTATCAGACGTGTGTGGGTATGATTTTCGACCATAGCACAAAAGATACTCTCCTTGATAATATTCGATTTCAAATCAATGAGAAGAGTGCTGACGTCGAGCACATAATATACCTCTCCTCGAAAACATTTTTAAGGCTTACGAAATGAATGAATGTTACCTCCATTCGGCATTCATTTGCTTGATTCTTAGAATTATTACCTTAATACTAATCGAATATCTTCCTTATCACAACATGATATTTTCCCTGTCTTTTCAGACTCATCTGCTTTGCTTAGCTTAAATGGCTCCATCAATTGTTGGGCTGCGCTCAGCCATTTAAGATTAAGAGGGTTCCACGTGCAAATTTGAAGGTCGTTGTCACTTTTGTTTCTATTTGCCTACAAATTTTTTTTTTTGATTTGCTATCCCTTTTAAGGCCTGTAAGCATACATTTTTATTTCTGAGGCAGAAAAGTCACTCCGAAGGATTGTTAACTGGAAAACAAGACAAAAAGTGAATGCAGCTGGGAGGTCATCTTCGAGGTTTTACCCGCCTGGAAGCCTATGGTCGGTCGGACTTCTGAAGAGAATTGAATACACCAGTCAGTTAAGCAGAACACTTAACGCAATTAAGAAAAAAAAGTACAGAACTGTCACTGATCTTTTTGTGTTCTTAATTTTTTTTTTTTTAAATAGTGTGGCGCAACAGAGCGAGGCACCACGGGGCCTAGCGCATATCTCACAACCATGCCTTGTTTGGGAATGGAGGGGAACTTTAGTTTTCTCTCGATACCAAACGGCTAATCGATGAAGCGATTTTCATGGCAATGAATCTACTATCGGAGGGTCTGCCAAAAAGGATATACCCGTGGAAAAACATTTTTGGCTTCTGTTGGGATTTGAACCACGATCCTCTCGCATATTAGGCAAACATGCTTATGTCGATAATAGGGTATCTTAAAAATCTGAGCTAGAATCATTTGTGTTTAGTTAGTATCCACACCTCTAATCAACTTACCAGGAGGGAATCCAAGCTATGTACATACATATGTATGCCGACGTTTCCATATTTGATAAACAAAATCTGCACAACCGGAAAGATCAACTAGCTATAGAAGACAACGTCATCAAAGTGCTTGGTCATTACGTTTCTTGACTCCAATAATACTTTCTGCGTTAATTTAATGGTATAAAACTACAAGACACCTATGCACCTACTTCTTTTCATTCAAAAAAAATTGAATGTCAGCAATAAACACTGTCACTAATAAAGCATTTGACTGACTTCAGGACCCTTGAGTTTGTGTCACACAGACAAATTGAGACAAATTTTACATTTATTTTCATCAGAAATGTAAAATGCACAGTCTACTCTATATCCTTGTCCACACTCCAACACTAGCAACAACAGGAGCACAATAAAAAATACAACACGACGCAAGTACCAACAATTTTTTTCTTCTGTGAGGAATAAGTCAGATTGCCATCGGAAGAAAGTTCATTTCTATTCTCACGCTCCTAGGTTGTTTCCGTATTGGACGACTTGCTAGTTGTGAGCAATTTGTCCTAAGCGTTACCATATCAGAACATGTCATCATTAGTTCGCACATAAGTGTGCGACACAACGAAGAGACTTGCCCACCCGCCAGCATTATTCACCATGCATTGGTCGTTCCTACAATATTCCATTAGCCCCTTTTCAATTCCTCTCTTTAGACATATGAAAATGCGACAGTTATTAGTTTTTTGCACAACATGTGATCTCATAACCCTTATTCAGGACAGACACTTTGAAGAATAACTTAATCACTTTAAATGTGTCAATATTATGGGTGCTATTGCTATACAATATACATATATAGGTACATTCTTTAACCGGTGATAGATTTAAGATTCAACTTCAAGCACATCACACAGATGCACACCCTAAGGGATGATAAATAATTGACAATCAATATAAATACTACTTTTATTCATGATGCCCGAAAGGAATTTATTCCTTGAACGTTTTCCTCTTCCGTATCAGATGAATTATTGGCATTATTCCGCTCCATTAACCTTTCTCAAGGATTATCATTTTTATAACGTTCGAATTTACAGACCTTGTCCAGTGGAAAATTGAGAGGCAAAAGGACAAACGATAGTTTATCGCTGACATTCCACACTTTCTGCTCCTCATTGAGAGAGGTGGATATGGTTATGTGGATGTGCAATAGGAGACTGAGATATAAAAGAAACGTTCTGTGGCGGGTTAAAAGTTAAGCAAAGATTAACTCTTCGAAATGAAAAAAAGAGATAAAGGCGATATCATTGCAGTAATACTCACAGAAACGAGGACAAATTATGTTTTAATTTCAGTGGAAATAGAAAACTAAGTCGTCCATATGATGAATCCGTAAATAAAGCATAGCAACCGATGCAAAAGACAGATAGAATGGTTTTATCCAGAAAATGATTCAGTCCAAGAGAAATAACATCACATTTAAAATTAAAAGATAAGCTTGTACTTTTCTATTTATTTTTGTTGCATGACTTTGAGATTATCGAGCAATTCTTAGAATAGCAAACGTAATAAAGTCAAAGAGATTGAGTTTTTCTAATTGTTCTGGCACTGAGAATCCTTTCCTTTAAAGGTTTTTCAATTTGGAAGTGAAAAGCTTTTCATCATTTCACATTTCTTACCTTCGAATGCTTTAAGGATATCTTCGGCTTTAACAGTGCAAATGCAGTGTTTTGCTCACTACATACGTTTACAGGGTGGCACAACAAAACGAAAAGCATTGAGGCTTAGTTCATTTCTCACAACCATTACTTTTGTGAGGGAAAGGAAGGGGCCTACAAATTTCTGCCGGCTCCAAACGGGTAATCGAGAATGTGCTTTTGATTGCAATGAATTCCTAGCGAAAGGTTATCCCCGTGGAAAAACATTTTCGTTTTCTGTTGAGATTCAAATCACGAACCTCTGGGTAAACAGGCGGACATTCTAACCATCACGTTACGGGTACCATTGATGAAAGACAACACCCAAAAATATCGTAACAGTTACAAGTAGTTCACCCTGGGACAGATACATTTTCTATGTAACGTTCCTCTGATTCAGAGTAACGAAGAAGTAATGCAAGTGGTGTGATGGTTAGATCATCGGACTATTGCGAGGAAGATCGTAGTAGAAACCTGAATAAGATCCAAAATGTTCAGTTGGTATTTTGTATGCCTCTTGTGAAGACATCACATGGTTAGGTTAGGTTAAAAATGGCTGTCAGGAATACAACTGACACACTTAGACCAATATTAGGTTCATTGTGATACCATAAAAATTGTGCGAGGGAGTACCTCACTTAACAAAACCATTTGGAGCTTTTGATAAAGCGAAGCAGATGCAGGGGATCTGTGTTCGCCAGATCGCTTGGATCATCAAGAAAATATTTTCCTAGATGCCGTTTTCTTTTAAAGGAGAGTGCAGGACATGAGCAGAGGAGGTCTGGGATTGTCTCCTCCTCATCTAAGCAGCTTCTGCAGAAGTCATTAGAGGAAACGCCAAGTCTTATGACGTGTCTTCCTATCAGACAATGTCAGGTGATGAAATTGATTACAAAGCTAACGTGCAATCTGGTTATGGATATAGCAAATGTCTTGTCCGTTTTGGATCTAGTCCTGGCCATATCCGTTTTGTTGCCACACACGTGGTGATATTGTTCCACCTATAATTTGTTCTATCCATCGCCTCCTGCTTTAGCATTAGTTTACATGTAGCGATTGGTATACCAATATTCAACCTACTGGTTGAGATCGGTAGAACGGTTCCTTTTCTGGCGAGTTCATCGGCTTTGCAGTTACCCACGATATCTCTGTGCCCCGTCACCCAAATAAGGCGAATATTAAACTGTTCAGCCATCTCCCTAAAAGATAGGCTACAGTTAAGGGCGGTTACTGAGTTCTCGGAAACGGCGCCGAGTGATTTGAAATAAAAATTAGAATCTCCGCTTTGAACACGCTACAATGGTTTGGAAGGCGGAAAGAGAGACTTACGTTAAGTCGGTTTGAGTACACCCAGCAGCCTACCCCTTCTTCGGTTTTTGAACCATCTGTATAGAAAAGAATTGAATCATCTCTCAAAAATTCTTCGTCTTCCCAGGTCGTTCTTGGTAGGATTGAGACTTGGAACTTATTACCAAAAATCATCACATGAAGAACTTGCAAGCTTCCTGGCTAGCTTAAGCTATTAACTCGTCCAGAGAGTAAAGTAAGGCTCCCGAAAAAATTTAAAGAAAAAATATGTGTGGGTGTGCGACTCACACAAGGTGCAGGTGAAACTCCCCTTACCTATTTTATTTTAGTCGCACTACCCGAATGTGGAATGCTCTACCTGACCATGTTTTTCCCCTGTATTACGATTCGCAAAGGTTCAAAAGCAACGTGCATCGGTGTCTCCTTTCATATCCTCTCCTATTTTCCTAAATGCTCGCACTGTGTTCTATATAACATTATAAAGGTAGTCACAACCCCTTGATGTGTGCGCTAATTATAAAAAAAAAAGATAGAAAAAAATCAAAAAGGCCCTGAGTCCCATGTTCTATTAAATCACTCGACCGATGATTACATGCGCTCGCGGTTTTTAATTCGATTTTTAAAAAACGTTCTCCCAAGATTCAGAACTCGTATCATGATTTTTCGATAAATCTTTTCCAAGAAAATACTCATCAACCTTCTCTATTGACTTCTTGAAATGATTTGCTCGACAAGCATTACAAATTACAATTAATTCCCCATTCCCATAAATTGCTTTGAGCTTTGTATATTCTGAGAGCACGAGGACGCATCCGCGTACACAAGCTAATCACATTAGTAGTCCCATTCACGTACATCTCCTTCACATCAATTCACAATCACAATGTGCTTTATTCTATTCAAAAAAAAAAAAAAAAAGTCTTCTCCTAACGCAAATTATATAATTGTACAATTGCCTACTTTGTTGATTAGATTTTCTTTAAAACTCAACCGACCTAAAAGTACACGTTTTGTGTGTCGCCAACCATCAGTGAGTTGAAAAAATAAAAGCAAAATAAAAAATAAACATAATTAAGTAAAATATAAAATAAAACTTAACATCCTCTGCAGACGAATAGGTACACAGACTAAAATTTTAATCTGGTATTCACAGCATGTCCTTCTCTAAATACCATACCTCCTCCATCCCATAGCTCCTATATAGCCGGCACGTATATGTATACTTGAAATTTATATTCACCTTGATGGTACGTGCCGAGGACACTGAGTGAAAAGACGCGACAACCATCGTAATATGTTGCCACTTGTGGTTGGTTGTCTTTGATTTTATCACTGCGTCGTCGTTGTGTCTTCTTGTTTTTCAATAATAACGGTCGGTACACAAACACAATTCATTACGATACTTTTATCGTGTTTGAATCTCAAACTGAAGTTGTCTATGATCAGTTGTGGTAGGAAATCAATTGATGTCGGTTCGGCCTTGACATTGCCACTCCTATTGTTTTGAACGTTCGCCGCTGTAAGGAATTTATAAATGGATTGCGGTAGCCAAGTTTGTTTAGCAGTGGGTACTTGAAAATTTTTAACGTTCTTCAAGCTCAGCCTACTCTACTCGAGGTGACCTAGTTTCATGTCCTAGAACTATAATTGCTAAAGAACAAGCCAAGTTCCGTTAAGGGTCATGTATTGGAATGATTGTTCAGTGCTCAGTAAATTGTTCATTGATACAACACAAGCAAATGCTCTGGGATGTTCGTAATAAACACTCGAACTATGTGACTATTCTTCATGCTTTTAACGTCCATCTTTGAATTGTCACAGAGAAGTGTGTGCATTCATATTGATTAAGCTTCATAACATTGAGTTTAGGAACAATAGGGATTATTTAATAAATTTCCTCTATTCCCTCACAAGGCATGGTTGTGAGAAATGCGCTAGGCCCAGGGGCTCCTCGCTCTGTTGCACCACCCTATTAATTTTTATTTTATTTATTTAATAAACTTCGGCACCACTGTACTCCAAAAAGACCCGCATTAGTTAACAATTCGTACTATTACGTAAGGGTTCAAAGCTCAAAACTCAAAAATCCTACAAATTTATTGTACAAGAATCGGTTTTCGTGAGATTGGCAGGTGTTTTGAGAGTATTTGAAAACTGAAAAGTCATTTCTCACTAAGCCATTCGGAATAGGAAGACTCGTTTGACTTTAACACTAACATGGCACTAACGTCCATCTTCAAATTGTCACAGAGATGTACTTGCATTGATATAAATTACTCTTAATTTTACATAAACTTAGGAATAAACATACGAATTTTCATTGAAAAGGCAAAGATCTTCTAATAAATTTCGGCACTACTGTACTCCAAAAGTACTCTTATCGTAGTGATGAGCTATTTGTTTTGTTACGTGGGAGTTCGGAGCCCAAGACTCAAAAATCCTACGAATTTCTTTTACAAAAATCACTTTTCGTGAGGAATTGGCAGGTATTTCGAGAGTATTTGAGCACTGAAAAGTCATTTTTCATTTAGTCATTCGGAGCAGGAAAAAAAGTTGTGGGTCGCTAAGACGCGTTTGGCTTCATCACTAGCATGGCACTAAAGTGCATTTCTGACTTGTCACAGAAATTTGCTTGCCTTAATAATTACGCATAGTTACACTAAATTTAGGAACAAGCATTCGAACTTTCAAAGGCGAAGATCCTCTAGTAAATTTTGGCCCCACTGTAGTCCGATAGTGCCCGATGCGTAGCAGTTATCATGTTTGATTATAACATGGGAGTTCGAGGCTTGAAACTAAAAATTCATACAAAATTCTTTTAAAAGTATCGCCTTTCGTGAGGAATTGGCAAGTACTCCGAGATCAATTGAACGTTGCCATGAAAAGCACTTTCTGAATAAGCCATTCGGAATAGGGAAAAGGTTGTAGTTGAACGCGTTTAGCTTCGAAACTCCGCCATCTTTATTAACCACCCTTTTTTAAGCTGTACATTAGTTGACACCACGGCTTTTATATTAATCACCAGACCACACATCGAGTCAGTTTATGTTGCTTTATGTCAGCGGCTATTGTTTGTATGTGCAATGAGGACTTAAAATATCATTGCACCTTGCCACTTCACGTAGAATGGTGACCACATCTACGAAATTTATGTTAGAGTGAGTCTAAGCGACATTCAGCTTGGACGATGATCAAGAATGCCGTCCTCCCGACCTAGAAGAGGTTAAGCTTGCCATATGCAAACTTAAATCAAATAAGACTGCAGGTGCAGATGGCCTTGATGCCGAACTTTTCAAGGCAGCTGGAGACCAGTTGGAAAGGAGCATGCACCAGCTGATCTGCATGATATGGTCGAAAGAAAGCATGCCCGATGAATGGAACCTCAGTATCGTATGCCCGATCCTAAAGAAAGGAGACCCTCACAATTGCGCCAATTACAGAGGGATAAGCCTCCTTAACGTCGCTTATAAGATCTTGTCTGCTGTAATATGTGAACGTCTGAAACCCCACGTCAACAACTTGATAGGTCCTTATCAATGTGGTTTTAGACCAGAGAAGTCCACAATAGACCAAATTTTCACATTACGGCAGATCTTGGAAAAAACCCGAGAACATAATATCGATATTCACCACCTCTTTATCGATTTTAAGGCCGCGTATGACAGTATTTACAGAGACGAGCTGTACAGAGCCATGTCTAGTTTCGGCATCCCTGCAAAGCTCGTACGACTATGCAGGATGACTTTGGAGAATTCACGCTGCTCCGTCAAGGTCGGAAAAGAACTCACCGAGACCTTTGATGTCGAAAAAGGCTTTAGGCAAGGCGACAAACTGTCATGCGATTTCTTCAACATCATACTTGAACAGATTGTAAGAAACTCAAACGTCAACACCAGAGGAACAATCTTTCAAAAGTCTGTACAATTACTCGCCTATGCAGACGATATTGACGTAATGGGAAGAAAAAAGCGTGATGTCATAGGTGCTTTTGCGAGTATTGAAACAGAAGCGGCAAAAATGGGTTTGATGGTTAATGAGGGCAAAACGAAGTATATGCTGTCATCAAACAAGGACACAGAACATCGACGAATTGGACAAAACGTCACAACTCACAATAGACAGACATAACTTCGAGGTAGTACAGGACTTCGTCTACCTAGGATCCGCTGTAGACACGGAAAACAACATCAGTGCGGAGATCAAACGGAGAATAACTCTTGCCAACCGTTGCTTCTTTGGGTTAAGAAGGCAATTGAGAAACAAAACCCTCTCTAGAAAAACCAAGGTGACCTTGTATAAGACCTTAATCATCCCAGTCCTGCTGTACGGCGCGGAAGCATGGACCTTATCGAAAGCGGATGAGGAAACTCTTGGTCGTTTCGAAAGAAAAATTCTCCGAATGATCTTTGGTCCCGTATGCGAAGACAATGTGTGGAGAAGAAGATACAACAACGAGCTGTATGAGCTGTACCGCGACATGGGCATAGCCAGAAGAGTATACGCATCGCGAGGCTACGATGGTTGGGCCATGTAGAGCGGATGGACCCAAACGCTCCGGCTCGTCGGGTTTTCGAAAGCACATTGCAGGGAAATCGCGGAAGGGGAAGACCTCGTCTTAGGTGGCGCAATCAAGTGGATGAAGACCTCAACCGACTTGGAGTGCGAAACTGGAGAGAGCTCACCCGAAATCGAAGTCGTTAAAGAAGGATGTTGGTTGAGGCCCAGGTTCACCCCGAACTGTAATGCCCACCTAAGTAAGTAAGTAAGAGTCTAAGCGACACCCGTAATATCTTAAATCGTTCCCAAATGTGTGAATGCATACCTCACGGCTTACACGACTGGAGATCAAAAGATGGAGCATGTACCTCGCCAGGCGAACCATTGCAAAACGTGCTTTTGATTCTCGTTAACATTAATATTATGTTTATTGAACGATATTATGTATATATACAATTGATACTTATACTAGGTAATTTTAAAATTAAGAAAATGATAATAATGTAGGAATGTTGGCACATAGGTGGCCCAACTAAATACATTGTCTAGAATATAATATAATACTATATAACTGAAAAGAAAGAAAATTCTTGATTATAAGTCGGCTGACTTGATTTACGTCGGGATGTTCCGTCCCGGTTGTCGCTGGCGTCCCTCTTTATGATGAAGTTGTGGGGGTGGCATCAGCCACGGAAGTATGCTGACCCAGGGTCAGCGTAGAAGTTGGTGGCTTCGTCTTTGGTTGGTATTACTTACTTCTTTATCCAAAGTGTTCATCACGCTTTGGTATCTTGGCTCAGGGTGTCGGTCCTCAGTGGTCATCCTTCTCACCAGTTGATTAGGGCGGTTGCTGAAATTTGCAGCCGTTTTCAATACAGTCTATAATACTTATTGGTCCAAGGTCGTCATTTTGGCGGTCTCGTACAGATGCTGGTTACTGTAATGTCCCTGACGCTGGTGGTTGAAAGTGAGGCCGGTGAAGAGTCTCAGAATCTTCCTTTCGAAAATTAGGAGATCCTTCATCGCGGTCTTCGAGATGTTGAACTAAACTGGGCTTCCGTAGTTGATGACGGGTCTCAGCAGCTGCTTGTACATCAGTAGTTTTGTTGGCTGACTTAGTCCTGTCCTTCTCCTCAGCAAAGGGTACAGTCGCAGTCGGTGGAAAGCGAAGTTGGCCTTCTTTAGTACAGTGCGTGAGTGCGGGTTGAATCTAAGCACCTCATTGAAATTGATGCCTAGATACTTCGCGTTTCTTTGGGCAGCCTGGTCTGGTTCCATCAGGTAGAGTAATGGATGTGGCTCTGCAGTTACCAGCAGAACAACGGCCACTTCCTCCGGTCCTTCTGAAGCATACGAGCTCTGACTTAGCTGAGTTGATCCGGATACCCCACTTACTATAACAAGAATATAGTTTGTGTATGTGAGTTTCCACTCTCCGGGCAGCTATGGATAGATATATGCTATATGTCAGAGAGTCATCGGCGCGCGTAAAGCGGGTTTTCGCTGTCCCTTTTGGGGTAGGTTGGTCCGACGTCATGATGTTGAAGTTTTCCTAGTTTTGATTCCTGAGCGACTCATGCTCTGATGTTCTTGGTGGCGGACTTTGAGAGAAAAGAAAAAATTATTTTTATTAATGGAGCTGAAAAGTTTAGAAGATTTAGCTTATGGATGAGTGCATCAATCCAAATGTTGTCAAATTCTTTTTCGACATCCAAAAAGCATGCGACGGTGACACGATGGCTGTTAAGGTCTTCGGCGACGTCATTGTGTAGTTTCATCAGTGGATGCAGGTTTGAATACTTTTCTCGGAAGCTTTTGATTCTCGATCGAGCACAAATGCTCAGGTCAGAGTCAGAGATATACTGCTAAAATTGTATAGATATACACTGAGGTCAAATAAATCTTAAGTCTAATTCATTTTAACTTTTACATTTCACTCTACTTTGAGTATGATGATAAGGTTCATGAAAGCAGTGCGAATTTTCATACACTGTACCAATTTGATGGTAAGAGATAGATTGCAGTTTGTCATAAAGTTAATTTCTCAAGCCATAACAGGTCTTATGGGAAGAACCTTTCTCATTAAAAGACATTAAAGGAGGCCATGCGGATTGTACTGGCCCTTTTCAAATAGAACCGAACACTAGGTCAATCATTCGTCATTCCTTAGTTTCTATAAGCAAAACCATTCGACCAGTTGTTTCACCTTTCGCCTTTTCCAACACACAAAAAAAAATTAAATTCTCACTCTCTCCTCGAGGAATAGAATTTCAACAAGTTGCTCATTCGGTCCACAAAAAAAAAATCCACTCCAGACACTCTCTGGGCAGAAGCTAGAAGGGGAAACTAATGCAAAACAACTTGTAATATAATTATGTATGTTTGTATGTACATCATGATGATTCCGAATGCTCACACACATACCTACCTACATTTATATATATGCAAAACATGAATGGGAAGTCGAGTCATTGGAAAATAATTGTATGCTAATGTGAGCGCGATCTAGTTAGAAACCACCATATGAGGTTGGAAGCTTGTGTTTTGTGTGGTTTGTTGATGAGCCTCTTTACCAGATACCCATCTAAAGTGATAGTTATTTTGGTCTATAGAAAGCACACGCTGCCAAAGACGTCTGGGGCTTGTGTAATGATGGTTGATCATTTGCAAGAGTTGGTTGCTTTAAGCTACTTAAGGTTAAATGCGAAAATTCTGCTTAAATGTGAATTGAAATTAACACTGTGGCTTAGAGGCAAATCTTGTGTGAGGTTTGAAATCAGAGTAGTTAGATATGTGACCATATGACACGAAATGGGTAGTTGTTTTCAAGGTTACTAGACTTGAGTTGGTATATACCACTTCAAATGGAAGTCTAGAATTGTCACAAGAATGACACTTATAATATAAGCATCACTAGACCGTTACTATTGTTACGAATAAAATTACCTAGACTGTAAGATGAGGTTCTGGGTGAGGGCCACATGCCTTGCTGTAGGTGATACTCTTTTTAGATCTTTCGGTTTTTTTATATTTCACCTCCGATTCCAATACTCGATGGTTTTCTTTAAATTGTGAGTACAGTTGTGTAGAGGTTAAGCACCATTATAGCTTATAGGCCACAGTTTTCCTCACGTATGCTGCGATAAATCCATAGAGCCTTTATAAATAGCCCTGTGAGAGATGAGATCTAATATTGGTTAAGAGTGCAGTTTGTGTGACATTTACTGTTACATTTACAATGAGGCTTGCTGTGAGGCTTAAAGTGAGGTTAAAAATAAGCTTGCGTGCACTGCGCTTAACTTGAAATCGAAAACAAATTTCAGGTTTAGATAAGCTGGTCTACAATTTTCTGTCCACTTGTCCAGAAAGCCTAACAATAAAATCTTTGTTTTAAGAATCGATCAAGGAAATATGAGAAGATTTATCTCCATTTCTTAATGGAAAATTGAATAGTCAATTTATTGTTGGTTACAACATCAGTGGCCTTGATCTTTCTGATTATCCTTTTTAAAAAATTAAAAATGACTGTGAAAAAATTGTACTTATACACGACGATAAAGAATTACTGAAACTGAGCTTTTGAGAATCGTAATGCAGGGGACAAACTGAGTCTGGTAAAGCATTCCACATTTGGTTAGTGCAACTAAGATATGAAATTCTTTACTTGACTGTGCGTTCGAAGTTGGGCTCAAGGTAAAACTGATAAGCATTTCTGCCGAGGCGGGTGTTGCGGCAAAATTGTTTCAGGTGAGGACAGTTGAAAGCAATGAATACATCTGGAAATTTGATCATAATTCAGAAAAAAGAAAAAAATGATAACATAATAAAAAACTGATTTGGCTGTTGGACTCTTCAAACCCTCTATATATTCCCAATATTTTCTGAACACACCTCGTATGTGTATGAGCAGCAGCTTCCACTTCACTTTGCTCTCAATAATTCTGTTCTTTACATACACAGGAACATAAAAAAAATAAATAGGGTTTCGCAACAGAGCGAGGAGCCCCTGGGCCTAGCGCATTTCTCACAACCATGCTTTGTGAGGGAATGGAGGTGACCTACAATTTGATGCCGGTTCCGAACGGTTTTTTGAGAAAGCGCTTTTCATGGCAGTGAATTTAATAACGAAGGACTTGCCAACTCCTCGCGAAAGGCGATACCCGTGGAAAAACATTTTTTCCTCTGCTGGGATTCGAACCTCGAACCTCTGGACTAGCAGGTGGACATGCTGACCATCACGCCACGGGTACCACACAATTTACACAGAAACAACTTGTCCTAATAAACGAAACAATTCAAAGCCGGGAGACATGTCAACACATCGTGCGGTTCACCTGTTGTTCCCCTGAAGTGGATCACTCGTGCTAAACAAAGGAAAGGAAGAGCTGTGATCCTTTTGACATCACAATGCTCCAATAGGGCTGGTAGAAACAGTACATTATTTTTTCTTTGTTAGATAAATTAATTTTGGAGCATTTCTCACAACCATTCCTTGTGCGGTAATGGAAAGACCTACAATTTCCTCGCGAAAGGCGACAACCGTGAAAAATATTTTTTCTTCTGTTGGGATTCTAGCTACTCCCGGTTAACAGGCAGCCATACTAACTTCACGCCACGACACGTACATTGTGTAGGTAATTTTACCAAAAAGGCTGATTTCTCACAACAAATTGATTATGTGGTGTTGATAAAAAAGATTCCTTAAGTGAAAAGTTCTAATTTCAACCATTTTCAGAACCGATGCAATTTAAACTTTTATCGAAATATAGTTGTTTTACAATCTACGCCGAGAGAATACGTCAGATTCTTAGTCACGCCTGGGTTTCCCTCGCAATTGAAATGAGTAAAGCATTTAACTATCTTACCTATAAGTTCGAGGTTGTAGCAAATCGAGGACTAATTTGGTTTCGAATAGTCAAACCATAAAATTGGTGTTCGCATCTTCGTACGTTGGGTTGTGTAAGGTTACTACTCCTTAAAGTTTTTTTTTTCTGAGCTAATCAAAATTATTACTTTGACTGAAACACGTGCTGCTGGTGCCCGTGGCGTAGTGGCTAGCACGTTTTGTTACGCGGGAGGCTCGTGGTTCAAATCAAATAGTGAAATTCATTGAAACGAAAAGCGTTTTCTCGTTTAGCCGTTCGGAGTCGGCAGAAAATTGTAGGTCCCTTCCATTCCCTTACCCCGAGGCTCATCACTCTATGTGTGTGTGTATGAAACTCGTGCTTGAATATCTCGATAGCAACTGCGATCGAAGGATATCAATAAGTTAATAAGTTAATTCAAATTCCAATGATAACCATGTTTGCTTGCTCTACGAAAGTTCCAAAATCGTCTCCAAAAAATTTTTATTGATTTCTCACAAGCATTGCCGTTCTCCTGAAAATGGCAAGTCCTTTAAGAGTAGGTAACTGCACCTACGAAATCGGCAAAAAATGTTTATATCGCTCAAACGTGTTATGTTCAAGACCCCCAGGTCTTCGTGGTGCCACATTTTTTATTTGTTTACTTAACTTTTTGTATTTGTTTTCGTTACTGACTACCAAATATTTCAATGCTACCAAAACTCTTTGCCACACATTACGTCATTTAAGAAATTAGAAAGGTCCCTTGCATTCCTCACCCACACTCCATCGATGTTAAAATTTCTCCAAACGTTAAACGTGATTAGACCGCGTTGAAAACTTTTCCAGTAGTCTTCAAATGATCATCATTGTCATGGTTCCACAACTTAAAATTGCAGCTTAAGCCTTGTGCACTTTATACCCATTTAATACGATTCTTTCGAGTTCTTTTTCACTCTTTCCATCACAAGTCGACGCATCCAAACTAGCCGCTAACTGGATTAAACTTTCATATACCAACAATTTTGGAACTTCATTATACCCACATGAATAACAAGTGTTATATACTTGCAGCTATCTTCATTTTGTTAGTTGTTGTTGTTGTTATTGCTTTTTCTGCTCCTACTTTTTTTTGTATTGTATTGCCTCCATTCATTGTGTATTCTCTTCACAGAATCATGTCTACAAATGCAACAGTGCTTGAGGCCACAGAAGTAGTCGTGCCCTCAAACTACACCACTTACCAAAAGTTCTCACTGAAGGATATCAAACAAGCAGTAACGCCAACGAAACGACAACAGTATCAACGCAAACATTACCAAAGCCAGCTAAACCTTACTCAACTGGCAGACTGTTGTTGAAAGGACTATGCGACTATGCGAGGACGACGACGTCTACGTCGCCGGGCCAAAATTGAAATACATGTCACAACAAAACGTATGCATAGCAAAAAACGCAACAAAAGCCAACAAAAATTAAATAAAGGCAAATGCCAAACTTTGAGGTATACACGTTGTGTTTCCTCTGTGCATCCTGTGCCTGTTTTCCAATGATGCATTTGAGACTTGAATGCCTCCCTCTTAAACCCCAAACGAAAGTTTTTTTTGTTTTTTTTGTTTTTTTTTTTAACTTTTTGTTTGTTTGCTTTTTCAAAAAGAAACGTTTCTACTTCCTAATTTGTCTTCCACTTCTTTGTGTTTTTTTTTCCTATTTTTTTTTAACTGTTTTGGTTTTTCTACGTTTGAAATTTTTTGAACTGCGTTCTTTGTGAAAAAAGAAAAATCTGAAATTCTGTGTGCTTTATGTTTGTGTTTCTTATTTTGCGTTTGGTGTTGCTGTTTTGTCGTCCAATTTTTTTAGCTTTTAAAAAATACTCGTATCTACTAACAAAACAGCTACTCTAACATCATCCAGAAAAAGCTAGAGCTTAGCCATAAAACGAGTCAACATTGCATCATCCTTTGTTGTTTGACTTTGATAATGGTTCGTTATGTCGCGTGGTAGAAGTTTAAAATTCTGCTTTACGTTTTTATAGCACTGCATAAATGTGTGATTTTTTATTGAGTGAATAACAATTTAGGGTTTGTACGTACACAAGCAAGGCTTTGCAATATATCTAGTTGAAAAAATAAAAATTGGTTCGCAAACACAAAGATCTACAATTTGTTGTGTCCTACACCATAGTTCGATGGCTTTGAAGGGATTTTTAGATATATTTTTTTTATAGGCATAAATGCAGTGTAAAGGCAATTAAAATTTACTAGTTGTTACGCATTTTTTTAAACAAAGTGGGAAAACATGTATTTGGTCACAGGGTTAATTGGGAGTTTGACTTTGGACTTGCTTGTTGGTAGGTACTTTGAAATAGCAAAGGTTGCTATGGCAGCAACATTTATTTGTTACGTATCCTCCTAATATTATAAACGTGAAAGTTTGTATGTGTGGATGTATGTTTGTTCCTCTTTCACGCAAAAACTACTGAATGGATTTTACTTAAACTTTCCAATAATATAGCTTGTACATCAGAATAACACATAGGCTACAACTTATCCCTAAATTCCCACGGGAACGGGAACGTATACGGGAACTTTGACACTACAGCACCGATTTCAAAAATTCTTCCACCGTTAGAATGCTACACTATCCCTGTGTAACATTAACTTTAATTCATCCACATATTCCCACGGGAACGGGAGTCCTTACTAATATAATAAGTGTGAAAGGAGCTCTGTCTGTCCGTCCTTCAATGTTACCATCTCCCGCCCAAACTAATAAGCCGATTTAAATGAAATTTTAAACAAAGATTGTTCAGAACCTGAGGAAAGACATAGACTATATATTTTTTCCCTATATTCCCAGGGGAGCAGGAACGTATACGGGAACTTTTACACTACAGCACCGATTTCAAAAATTCTTCCACCGTTGGAATGCTCCATAATCCCGGAGTAACATTAACTTTAACTTATCCACATATTCCCACGAAAACGGTCACCATATTCCCACGGGAACGGGAGTCTTTACTATTATTGAAAATGCGAATGTAGCTATGTCAGTATGTTTTTCGTATGTCTCCCGTTCAAACTGCTAAACAGATTTTATTAAATTAGCTATATATCTATCCTTATATTCCTACGGGAATGGAAATGGGAATTCAAAAACTACGGTCTCAAAAGTATTTTTAACAGGGCTACAAGGTGTTGAAATAGGGATTGAATGTTTTTTTTGGAAATACCGCCAGAAGTTTTATTTCCTAAAAAGTTAAAAATGCTGCTGAAAGTCACTATTCCACGCGGACAAAGTCGCGGGCTCAGCTAGTAATTATATATTTTTAAAACACGAACAAGAAGATTTTCGCAAACTGAATTTTAAAAGTTCAAAACGACAGAATAAAATCATTAAAACTTCGAATAACGCTTTATTCGTTTAATGCTAGTTTATAAAATCACTTTGGAGAATGTCCCTCTGTTGTATAGAACGGATCACGTAACTTCAAAGACTAGGAAGGAACTAGACGAGGAACTCCAGGGCCTAACACATCTCTCACAACTACGCTTTGTGAGGGAATGAAAGGGACCTTCTGCTGGTTCCGAAATGGTAATCGAGAAATCGCTTTTTATGGCAATGAATTTAATGTCCGAGGACTTTCCAATTCCTCGCGAAAGGCGATACCGATCGAAAAACTTTTTTTATCTGTTGGGATACGAACCACGAATCTCTGGGTCAACAGCAGACATTCCAACCATTACGCTACGGGTACCAAGTCTCCAAAGACGATTATCGTATAATCGTTCATCGTCTTGTTGCATATAGGAAGCCATTTTTATTTTTATTTTTTGATTATATTCGACTTAAAGGTTAGACAAACTGGCGTAGAAATTTGAATTACGGTACACGTTATCAAAATATCAGGATGTCAATTCGGTAGTTTCGCACTCGTTAGCGAGTAATCTAGTTACACTATTGGACAATCTGTCATCAGTAATCGAACCGAGTTTCTTTCGAAGCATAAAATGCTCACTGATATATTCATGAAATGAAAATATAATAAATTTTCTGCATATTTTTTTTTTGTCTTTATTACGAAGGTAAATTACTTTATCCCAAATGCGTTTGTAAGGAATTGCCCCAAATTATACAAATCCAAAAAAAAATTTTCTATCTGTTCAAACCGATCGCTTTCGTTGTCCATGTTGTTCATGTACACATCACCTTGAAGACAATCACAACTGTCAAGGCATCAATTAACAAGATTTCTTTCAACAACAACATTCAAATTCATTCAATGTTCTAATTTTCGGAAATTCTCATTAAAAGTTGTCTATTTCTTACAATTTTTATTAACCAAATAAAGTGAAATTAGTCTAAAGAGACATCAGCGACATCTATGTATCAATAGAGACTCCAAATATGCTAATGAATATTCGATGCAACTAGTACAGTTGTAGATAGCTATATGATACTTAAGATCACGTGTGATGTAATCCCAAAATGGTAACTCACTGACTAGATCACTGATGCCGCTCACTTTCTCGTTAACGTGAGATCTAATTCGGCCCCTGTTTTCTTTTTCACTTTACGTAGTTATTATGTTATGTCTGGAATAGGCTTATCTGGATCAGAAAAAGGGTAACACAAGTACTGAGTCTTTTTTGGACCTATAGGGTATTCATTACCTTCCTAAACTTTTGCCCATTGCTTAGGTGCTTTCTGCAGGGATGTACAGTACAAAGAATCCTCATCCTCACTAATGATGGCTCTATTTTCAGCAAGAATAAGTCGATGTGCTTTTATGTTCTGTACTTTATTTTCTGGCAACTAATCAAGTCCGGTAATAAGGAGGATAGGACTCAAGGCGCTTCCTTGGTGTACACCTATTGTGACCTCTAATGCTTCTCTGACTCCAGCTGGATATCTAACCATCATCTGTTCAAAACCTTATCATAGTGTTCTCAATGAAAACACGAGTATCTTCACCTTCCATGATCTTAGAGAGATTTTGGCCATTTTTATCAGTGCCGGTGGGGTCTATACCCATTCAGTGGAAGGGATAAAAACGAGTTCTTTGACTGAAAATTGAGTAATACTTTCACAACGGCAAGTTTTTCAAATTGTATTCTATTGAATGCTAAGAAATCGACCAATTAATTGGTTATTAAATCAAGTCGGAGTCAAGTCAAGTTGTGGGACCCGTGGCGTGATGGTTAGCATTTCCACCTGCTAACCCAGAGGTTCGAATCCCAGCAGAGGAGAAAATGTTTTTATACAGGTATCGCCTTTCGCGAGGAATTGGCAAGTCCCCCGTTAGTAAATTCATTGCCTTTAAAAGCGCTTTCTCAATTAGCCGTTCGGAACCGGCAGAAAATTGAGGTTCGAGTCCCAGCAGAGGAGAAAATGTTTTTATACAGGTATCGCCTTTCGCGAGGAATTGGCAAGTCCCCCGTTAGTAAATTCATTGCCTTGAAAAGCGCTTTCTCAATTAGCCGTTCGGAACCGGCAGAAAATTGTAGGTCCCCTCCATTCCCTCACAAGGCATGGTTGTGAGAAATGCGCTAGACCCAGGGGCTCCTCGCTCTGTTGCGCCACCCTATTTATTTGATTTATAAATCAAGTCGGATCTTTTTGCAAAAGTAGTCAAAATAAAGCGAAACACATTTTGAAAAAGACTTTTTCCAAAATAATCCAAAAACATGATTTGACTTAAGAACCAATTAAGACTTAGTGGTCCTTCATCTTTCAAAAAATCTCTCTGATTTTTCATCATGGTATCTACAATAACTTGTATCTCATAAAACTTACCATCAGCAGACTCCCACTTTAGATTAAAACTGTAGATATCTACGCAGCTGTTTTTTTTTTTGTAAATCAGAAAATTTCATTCATTGAAAAGTATCTAAAGTAAATTTTCCATAAAAAAAGTAGTATTTAGCAGATGTGTGAAACCCGCGCTGTATACTATACGCTCTTCTAAACAATAATTGTCGCACCATTCGAACCTACCTACGTATTTGCAATGCCTTTGCCACTTCAAACACTTTGCAGCATGTCTGTGGTTTTCTGAGCACTAACGCCTATCTTTTGTATACTGAACTTACATCCGCTTCGATGAAAATCCTCCATTTTAAAAATACCCTCCCCTATATCCATTCAGGTTTCCCGTGGGCCATCAACATCACATCCTCTCACTCGGTCAAATGATGAGCTTCAAAAAAACTTCATTTTTGGAAGCAGACCAAAAGAAAATCCATCCAAACAAAACCTTCACAAGGACAAAGAGCTTAAAACTGCTGCCTATTGCTATCTTAAATCGGATTCCTCCAACAGTAAAACTCTTAGCCTTAATAAACCAATGTCTGCTAAAGAAAAACCCGCCATAGATCATCATTCTAGTTGTGTCTTCAATCAGAGCCATCATCATCGTTCCAGACAAATGAAGATAAAACCATTGCAATCAACATCTAACGAAGACCTTAGCCAAACGATGATTACCGATTCAAAGCAAATTCGATTACCGTCTTGGCAATGGTTTGAACGAAAAAATTGGCATCAACCTTCAGCAGTTTCATGGCAACAAAATAACGAAAACAACTTCGACAATAACAACAACAACACCAAACAAAATGGCCAGCCATTGTCATCGCCAACAAAGAATGACTTTTCTTATTTACCGGAAAATTCTATTAGCGACGGTATCGCCAACAGTGTTAGTGATCCTTTGTGTTTGTCCCAAGGTGAAGTTGTGGAACACTTAAAGCAGGATACAACCGAACGAACCATGACGATGACAAAATTGGTTGAGGCAACAACCGAAGAAGGCCAACACCAACACCTTAGTTGGCAGCCATTGCAGCAATTTTCTTCCAATGCTGCTGCTGGTGTTGCTCCTACTGCACCTTCAGCCTCTATGCCTTATTCTGACTTGTATCCTTTGCCGTTGGGCCGACCAAAGCTCGACCAGGCAACCACCGAAGAGGATAATTTCGTTTCAAAACGGAAACACTCCTCCTTGTGCTTTAATCAAAGGTAAGATGAATTTTTAATTTGCCTCGGGCGATTTTCATTTTCATTATCCTTTGCAAAGGCCCCGCATTGTATGTATGAATGGCGTGTGTGTTTGTATACTTTGTATAGCTTTTTTTCTGTCTTGAACTAAGTCCTTTGGTCTTGTTGTGTCTTTTCGCTTGTGAACTTGTTGTTTTATGTTCCACCCAACAGGTTGTTTATTTTTTTCCCTTTTTTTTTCATTTTTAACTTTTTTGTTTTGCATGATGCTTTGGTTTTGTGTTCTTCTTTCTTTGAAGGAAATAATCACAAATAGTACACATATATAGAACCCTTTCATACATGCCGTGTTCCTATACTCCAGACATAAGTTGCCGTTGTGAGATTTTCATCGAGTGATTACAAAATATGCTTCGTTAAAGAGGATGTGAGTTGAAAGAGTTTGAATTGAAATGCTCGTAGGTAGGTATACTAATATTGATGTATGATTCAATATAGAAATAAAAATGCTGCTTTATTTGCAGGACAATAAATCAGTTAGCTTTTCACATCCCCACTACGAGCTTGTAGAAGTCACTGTATCTATCTTCCTATACGATGAAGTTTGATTTGAAAATTTCAACGAAGAAATTGAATTTGATTGAAATGAAGTACATATAATAATTGAAACAGATTTTGATTGAATTGGACACATTCTTAAACCCTTTGTGAAAAAATAAAAAAAAAAAGATGGGCCAAATTTATTTCTAGAGAAACAAATTGAATTAAGTCGAATCATTTTTTAATATTTTAGGCTTGAATATTGTTCGTTGAATATGATTGAATTGGGATTGCTCCTTGGCTCGCTCTGAATTCACATAGATATACCACATAAAAACCAAACCCTAAGTTTCGGAATCTAGGCTTCGTGTAAGTGAGCTTGAGCTTAATCGAGAGGAACAGTGCTATGTAGACATTAACTACAAATTTTTTCATCAAACTGAATTCAAAGTCTCTGAAAGTTCAATCTCTTAGTTCACAACTAAGTTATAGTACTTAAGCTTGGGTGATTTTTATTACAATTTGAATATGGTGCAAGTTCAACTTTTGAATGAACAAAGTTGATCTGGCTTGAGTTGATCAACGCTTTCAATGGTGTTCAATCAAGCTTAAGAAAAATGCACTTTATGTATGGCAATTTTAAGGCGGCATGAATAATTACATAATCGAATGAGATTGAAACATTCGTTCAATGTAATAAAATCGATTTTGTACTTCAAAAATTCATTTGAATTCAATTGATAGTACTTTGAACTTGATTGAAAGAAATTTACTTGATTTGATTTGGTCAGTATTGGAAAATAAATCCACCCAATGCAACAAACCAACCATAAATTGAACAACAGCATGTATAACGACACTGCTCCTCAGAACATTCATTTTAGGGTGAGTCTATAAAAACTACGTTAGGCAACCCACATTGATAAATACCAAAAGAGCAAACAAATCATGAGATTCTTTTCATCCGTAAGAAAATCCATCAGGGAAAATGTATATGTATCACCGTCGTCGTGGCCTTTCGTTCTTTATTGTTAGACTATTAAACAGGTCTTAGATTAGTTTAGTCGCCACATGGTTAAGGGGTGGCCGAGGCAGGAAAAATCTCTGAGTCCTTTTGAGTGTTTTTTTTTTTTTTTATTTCACTGCATCATCGTCGTCCTGTTGCTTACTTTTTCTATGTTTCTACGTACTAACGAAGACTGTAATGCAATTTGGATAGATTTTTGCCCGGTTTTCCAAGTAATTTTTTTTTTCTCGTCTCCTGTTGTTTCCTGAAGTTGGATTTTTTTTTTGTTTGGTTACTTTTTCCTTTTGTTTACATCGTTTCTTTGCGTTTGATGTTTAGGAGTGATGATGTGTATAAGTGAATTGGGGTGTTTCAAGTGCTCTTTTCAACTCTATCCAAAGATTGGATGGCTGTGCTGGCTGTTGTATGTTTATGTTCGTGTTGTTCATACTTCAGCGTTGAGAGCTTTGAATAATCATATTTTCCAGGGATGGTTGAATGTGATTACGTGGGTAACTATGGAACTAAGTTTGTTTGTTTTTACTCGTTTATTTTTGTTTTGATGCCTTGTTCTTCGTTCATCATTGTTCTCTGTCGGTTTATTTTCTGTTTTTTTTTCTTATTTTTTATGTTCATGTATAAAGCAAAATGGCAAAGGACATGCGGAACACAATTTTACAATTGACTCTTGAGGTTTCCTGTAGGTGAGTAAAGGTATGTACCTTTTCTCTTTTAACGCTGTAGTTGTTTTCAACCAGAACACTGTGTTAGAGAAGAAAAATTGTCTGAGGCTGATTTAAAAATATTTTCATTATTTTGATGAGCTCTCAAAAAATTCAACGCACAAAAACTTTTGTGAATATTTGCAAATAGTGGAAATGACAATGGGATTTGCTCCTATAGCAATTTTATTTTTTAAGTTTTGCTTTAGCTTATGTAGTTGATGATAGTTTTGCTACAGCAACAGCCGTCCCACATCCAACAGCAGATTTACTAATTAAGAGTACCTCGTTATTTGAAAGAATTTCAAACCATTTAAATAAAAACAATTTGTTTGTTCTTAGGAAAAAGGAGACATTTATCGTTTGAACAATGAAAGTTGAAATTTTGTATCAGTATAGGTATGTGTACCATAAAAATCAGAAACGTGCTTTGAATTTCCCTGAGGCCACAACAAAGCAAGTAGCTCATTAAACCTCAGAGTTAGTCCTCGAATACCAACTCTGCATCCTTTAGTTGACAATTTTCATCTTCATCGTGATTATCAACATCATTCAACAAACATTTAAACGTATCTACACAAAATGAGCGTATACACGATTATAAAGTTTTGTAAGGACTCAATATGTATCCACTAAATACAAACTCTTGCTGGCATTGGCATGGCATCAGTTCAGTTTTGTATATATGTATGAGGAAAGGAGAACTTTGTCCCAAATTAGTTTATTATGAGATTAAATTAAGTGCAAACTGTTTTATGGTACTGGGAGTTAGACCATTTGCTCAAGAGTCTTTTTAATCCTCAATGTCATGTGGGTCGTTAGAGAAGCAAACAAAGTTTAAAGCCTGCTTGCTGATGGTAAGCAGTCTAATTTGTCCCACTTAACTTGGGTTATTCAATATACTAACATCTGACAACCAGTTGATTTTTTTAAGCACAAACACACAAAGCAAAAGGGAACGGAATGCCTCATTAAAAAAGAAGTTAATTTTTCAACAAGCACTAATAAAAGTTAATAGTTTTAAGTATTCGAGTTTATAATTTACAAAGAGGATGCATTGAGGTGTAATTATTGTCCTAATGAGGTCCTTTGGATGCAATACACATCCACTATGTATTTACATACATACCAGGTAGTTTGATGTTTGTACCTTTTGTGAAACCAAGTGGAATGGCTAATTTAATAAAAAAAAAAAATTCTCATCGCACTCATAGGGCTTTGTTTTTGTCAATAGTGACGGTACCTTTATATCTACATGTAATGGTGGTTTCATTAGTGATGAAAGGAAAATGAGCTAAGAAGTGTTTATGCGATAAATGTAAACATAAAACTCTCAAGTTTATGTAAGGAATGTGCAGCACTCGATTTCCCGAGTCGGCAAATCAGGGAAGAAAAACAAAGTAGATTTGCCGAGTTAAGGCAACTCAACCAAAAGACGCGAATATTGGAAATGTTGGAGCTGGTCGATTTGTTTTTTAAGTCAGTAGGTAGCTAGTACAACATTCGATTTATAAAAAATGTCCATCCACAGTATTTTTAATTATGCTTCCAGCCACCCCCACCATCAGGTAGTGTTCAACATCAAAACTTGTTGTCACTTTTTTAAAAAAAAAAAGCATAATGGTACTCAAAGAAATTCCTATTACATTCCATGTCAAGCTCATCGGAAAAAATATTTTCGTTGAAACAGCATGCAATTCAAGCGTTCTGATCAAAGAGTTTTTAATACTTTTCAAGCATTGTTTGTTTTTTTCTATGGTAGCACAAAACGTTTTCAATGTATGCAAAAAAAATTCAAAAACATTGAAAAACTTGTCAAAAACTCGATGAACTGCTAGAGCTGAAACAGTAAAGGCTGTGTGGATATCATTTGAAGGCATTGTAAATGCTTTAGAAGGAATAAAAAGCGATGCCAGTTCTTTTGATAATAACAGTCGTACTTGTGCATCTTGGCTTTTGAAAAGATCTTAGATTTTGATTTCATCAGTTGGATATATTTTTACAGATATGTCATGTCTTAAGTTAAAAATTAGACCGAAAATTTAGAGGCGGAAGAGTTAAACGTTTTTGATGCTTCATTACTGATTCTAAGCACATTGGAATTGTTTCAAGAAATGAACGATGATAACATTCAATTAAATGCTTTAACAAAAAGTTCATCTTCGTTTGCTGAAAAGCTAAAGATAAGTCGAAAACCAGTTTTTGAAACATCATAGAACGCGTCGGCGTCGGTTACCAGAAGAATTGATGAAAATTCTGAAACCGTCTTTGTATTTGATCTTTATACATTTTATAGAAAATAGTTCGAAATGATTCTTCAAACTCTTACTTCGCAAGTAAAATATGATTTATAAGATAATTTTTCCATTTTTGAACGTTCGGAAAATTTTAAAAATAGCCGCTTCTGGAGCGGGTGCCACCATAGAATTAGTCAAATCTATTGAGACATAGATGGGTTTCTTGATATGTACTGCTACTTATCGGAAATTTTTCGATTTACTTGTGAGAAATGCTCAATTTTCGACGATATTGTCAAAGAGGTATTCAAATTAAGAGATGTGATTCCGTTAGCAGCCTTCAAACTAGTTTGCTACATGTTAACTGCTCTTTGGTCGTCGGCTTCTTGTAACTTTACTTTATTCCTGAAAGAATATTGTTGATTATATTCAACTTAGTGAGATTGTCGAGCAATGGGCATTATTAAAACATCGTAGGGTTGGACTTTAAATTCAAATTTATGAACTACTTTTTTAATCTTATATATAAAAATGAATCGCAAAATGTGTTGGTAAGCGCATAACTCAACAACGCCTGGAGCAATTCGGCCAATTCTTTTTTTGTTGTGTTTGTTATTGTCAGGAGAAGGTTCTTATGACATAAAAAATTAAAAAATTGATATTCCCACAGGAACGGGTCTGGGAACGGAAACTTAGAAAATACTAGAGAGGTTTCTAAAACGATTCCAGCACTAGGGGTGCTACATTATCCCCCTCCATCAGTAATACAGATTATATTTCATCCCAATAATCCCACGGGAACAGAAACGGGAACGAGAACCGAAACCTTAAAGTTACTTGATCGCTTTCAAAAATTCTTTCAACTCTTGGATGTTACATTCATCCCTCAGTGACATAGGCTTATGAATGATTCCTGTCAAGGTTTGATCCCCATATTCCCACACGAACTGGATTGGGAGCGGAAACTTAGAAGCTTTCGGCATTAGGAGTGCTATATTATTCCCCTCCATCAGTAACCTAGACTATATTTCATCCCTATAATCCCACGGGAACAGAAACGTGAACGAGAACGGTAACCTTAAAGTTACTTGACCGATTTCCAAAATTCTTTCAACTCTAGGATGTTACATCATCCCTCAGTGACATGGACTTATAAATGGTTCCTGTCAAGGTTTGTTCCCCATATTCCCAGAGGAACGGAATTTAAAAAATTGCGCGGATATTATGACAGGAACGAGTTTGGGAATGGAAACTTAGAAACTACTGGACATATTTCTGTAACCCTTCCTGCATTAGGATTGCTACATTATCCCCCTCCATAAGTAATTTAGATTGTATTTCATCCCTACATAACCCCACGGGAACAGAAACGGGAACGAGAACAGGAACCTTAAAGTTACATTATCCCTCAGTGACAATGACTTATAAATGGTTTCTGTCAAGGTTTGATCCCCATATTCCCACAGGAACGGAGTTGCGAACGGAAACTTATAAACTACTGGACAGATTTCTAAAATTCTTTCGGCATTAGGAGTGCTACATTATCCCCCTCCATGAGTAACCTAGACTATATTTCATCCCTATAATCCCACGGGAACTAGAACCGAGAACTTAATATTAATAATAACAAAATTTTTTTCAACTCTAGGATGTTACATTATCTCTCAGTCACAATGGCTTATTAATGCTACATTAACGATTATTTTTTATCCCCAAGTTCCCACTTAAGCGGAAAAACGAGAACGGGAACCTTAATACTACAGACCCGAGCAACGCCGGATGGCTCAGCTAGTCTTATATATAAAAATGAATGGCAAAATGTGTTGGTACGCATAACTCAACAACGCCTGGGCCAATTTGGCCAATTCTTTTTTTGTTGTGTTTGTTATTGTCAGGAGAAGGTTCTTATGACATAAAAAATTTAAAAATTGATATTCCCACAGGAACGGGTTTGTGAACGGAAACTTAGAAACTACTAGACAGGTTTCTAAAACGATTCCAGCATTAGGATTGCTACATTATCCCCCTCCATAACTAATTTAGATTATATTTCATCCCTATAATCCCACGGGAATAGAAACGGGAACGAGAACCGAAACCTTAAAGTTACTTGACCGATTTCAAAAATTCTTTCAACTCTTGGACGTTAACCTTAAAGTTACCGATTTCAAAAATTCTTTCAACTCTAGGATGTTACATTATCCCTCAGTGACAATGACTTAGAAACGGTTCCTGTCAAGGTTTGAACCCCATATTCCTACAGGAACGGGTTTGGGAACGGAAACTTAGAAACTACTGGACAGATTTCTAAAATTCTTTCGGCATTAGGAGTGCTACATTATCCCCCTCCATCAGAAACCTAAACTATATTTTATCCCTATAATCCCACGGGAACGAGAACCGAAAGCTTAACGTTCCTTGACCGATTTAAAAAATTCTTTCAACTCCAAAATGTTACATTATCCCTCAGTGACATAGACTTATCAGCCCTATCGTGGTAACCGTCGGAGCGGAGTTTTCTTCGCAACGCATCCTTTTTCGAAAATTGAATTTTGCTTCGAAGTAGTTGTCGTCGTAAGAAATTTTTCACAAATGTGGCAATGCATTGCATTCAGAAAACTAAAATCTCCGCAACAAAAACTTATCGGAGAACATCGGATCGTCCGATCGGAGAACTACCACGAAGCAAAATGTCTCGATCGGAGAGAATTCCGCTTCGACGGTTACCACGTTAGGGCCGTATATTTCACATATTTCTACGGTAACGAAAGAAACCTAGAAACTACTGAACAGATTTCATAAACTCTTTCGTCATTGGGATGCCACATAATCCCAAAGTAAAAACGATTATTTTTCATCCCCAAGTTCTCACTTAAGCGAAAAAACGAGAACGGGAACCTTAAAACTACAGGCCCGAGCAACGCCGGGTGGCTCAGCTAGTTAATTATATAATTTTTAAAGACTGAAATCAAAGAATGTGTGCTCTATTTTCTCATACCAAATATTATATTATAATATTATTTTTTATAAATACCTTTAACTTGTTTGTTTTGCTGTTATATTGCTATTTGAAATTGATTTTTTGTTATTAGGTGCATTTCTGTGAAATGAACACTTTATCGTTTTTTATTACTTTTATTTTTATTTATTTATTATTTTTGATGCAGTCGGCAAATTCTTAAGACTTGTCAGTATTTCACTAAAAATTCACCCCCATGGCCTGGACCCTCGGTACGCCCCTGGGTGTTGTAACCAGAACAGTCAAAAACATTATCAATGGAAGTGCAGTTGAATGAATATCTTGAAAAGGTGATACAAATTTGATTCCATGTATGTTGGAAAATTGATAGCAACCGATTGCCAATCGTTTTTAGTTTTCAATTTCAGCCAATTGTTAATACTAGTGCTATACTAGCCATTAGCCTAAAGAGAAATTATTTTATCTCGAGCGAAAAAATATTGTAATTTTCATTTCAAGCAAAAAATTTGTTCAAGGACTTCAGCAAGCTTGTGACCCAAGTTGTTCTTTGCACATTACTTGCAATGTTGTGAATTCAATTACCATCAACCTCAAAATATCGGGCAATATCTAACACAGGCGCCATATGCTACGCCATTCGCGATTTTGCTTTTCGCAGCTTCCAGTTGGATATCTAGCTTTTCGGGGTCTACAGTTCGGGATTTTCATGCCGAAATTCCGGGCTTTCGATATCAACAAGGTGGGTAATCTGTCGGTTTCTTTATAAATCGTAGGTTATTTTGAAACTTATAACTGTCTCGATCAAGATAAGTCACTCTACGCTTCAACAACGCTCAAAAATATTGAAAACAAAGCCAATGCTGTGGATCCCAAACAGTGCGTTTTTGGACGCCTTGCAGTTACGATTTTTGGACCTTTTTTGTGTGGAAAAGTGAATGACATGGCAATTATTATTTAAACGAATAGCATTTAAAGCGAAATTCATCCAAGCAATGCAAAACCTACAGCCTGAAAACAACAAGGTCTTGGATAATTGGAGTGACAGAATGCAAAGCCAGCCACGAGAACCATACTAGAACGACATAACGTCATAACGTTCCATAAGTTATAAAATTCCTTGCTCTTACTAATAAGGCCATAGCACATGAAAAGTTTTACTTCGTTTTAATTCAATTTTGAAAAGAGATTGGGCCAAACATTAGCTATTGAAAGTTGATACTTGATTTCTGACTTATAGTGAGAGGTGTAGTACTTACCCAAATTATTTATTATTTATTATTAGAGTTGGGTGTTTGTAACTCGCAGAAATATTTAATTGTTTTTCCACGTGTTTCTCTTTTCGCGATGAATTATCATGTGCTTCGAGAGTAAGACACTGCAACGAAAAGATGTTTCTAACATAGCCGTTTAATGTGGGCATACTAAATGGTTGGTTCCTGAAATGCGATAGGAGCCTGAGCTTTCCGGCCTTGTAGGCATGTCCGCATCAGAAATCCGGTACTCACCTTTAGAAGGAAATAGTTTTATTCTCTCATCAATTATTGTGTGTTGCAGGGATAAAGGATCGTTGCTTATGATGGCTCCATATTCTCAGATCGTGAGCAAAGATTAATTTATGTAAAGTGTGCCTTGTAACAGATAGTAAAGAACTTGTGAATTCCTACCTAGCATTTTCGGAGCTTCAAAAAATGTATAAAGGAGCAAACTTCAAGACTTCTGCCCTATTTAAAACGCAGTTGCTTTAAAAATACTTTCTGTGATCTTATAAAGCTATCCACGCAGAGCATTTCAAACAATCAAAACCGAAGCTCAAATATGACAAACAAATTTGACTTCAATATTTAAAAGCATTCTGAAATCACCTGGAGAACTTTCTACTTTGCTTTCTAGTTTGACTTAAATTTTTTATAAATTTTCTAACTTTTAACCGCCATGAGAACTTTCTACTTTGTGTCACTCTTCCATAATTCAAATTAAAGTTTTGTTTATCCTTTTGACAAAATAATTTTTATCAACAACAGCAGCCATAGAGAGAATCCAAAAAATGCTCTTTAACTTATTACAGCCTTTGACATATTAAAAAGACCAAGCTTCCCGCATGCACATGCACGCTGCCGGAAAAATACTCTTGCTTACGTAGCATACTCGTAAGTGTTCTTTGTGAAGTAAAGCACTGTCCAAAGCTGTGGTGTTTATTCTGTTTTGAACATTATTCTAATTTCTATCGCCTCCGGCGATGCGATGACAATAACAGGACTTCTGGTTACTTAATAAAAGTTTGTCCTTTACAGATCTGTGTTTTTTGTTTTGTTGTTAAAAACCTTTAAACTCCGTAACTACATAGGTAAGTTTTAAAAAAAATGCTCAGACAGTTTTGGCTGCAGTGACGTGAGTTATTTTGTGATTTTAAGCTATTCTAACTTAATTTTTTTTTGCTGGCTTCTGAGAGCTTTGCACAGCTCCCAAATTTAACTAACTTTCAACTTTTTTAATTTGAAAGCTTCAATTTGCGTGCGAGACCAGTTTCAATATGTCACGAGCAACATTTAAGAAAACGAAATAAAAACTCTGTCTATGACCATGTAAGACTCAGCTTCAAACAAACACAAACAAGTTATAACCAAAGCGGTTTTCGTAATTTAAAATTTTTGCTTAAGTCCTTAGAATCTTGAGTCTATCTTCTTTGTAAAGCAAGTAGTGCCTTTGTCGTTCATTCAGAGTCAGTCATTCTTAAAACCATAATCAAGGCAATCTAAAACAAAGTACATACCTACCTAAATCCTGCTGCAGTGTTTCAAGTATTTTGTCTATACATTGTGTTGGAAACAAACTAAGCTCACATTTTAACACAATGGGGGAACAATTCTTTGTGAGCGAGCCGATTGTTGATGACAGCAATGTTGCAAATTGACAGCAAGTCAGTCTTCCAGTCACATGGCTTTTCGTCGTGCGTTTGCCCTGAGGGGGGAATGTGTAATTAAAATGGTGGCAATTGTTTCCTCTGCTTCAAAAAACACTTTCTGCCAAACGGTCTCAGCAGTTGTAGTCAATGTCGATGCACATAAATGCAAGAGAAAGGCACAGAGATGTGGAGTTTCCTTATAGCGACTGTAGCATACTAAAAGACAAAACTTTCATCGTATACAGTATTTCATTGTGTAAGAGAAGATGTGCCCAGTAGGCATTGCATTTCTATGTTACTAACCGCATGAAATGCATTGTCCTTGTCATTGTCTGGAAAAGTATTGTCTGCACAGACAATGTGAACAAAAATTAAAACAATAGTCGTTTGTATACTGAACTTATTCAAAGTTAGGGTTTTGAAGCTTAGCCACAGCCAACTATCCTGTTGAATAAACACAATTCTTCTTTTGCCGCTAATCCTTTCGAATTGCAATATGTGATTTGCATTTGTATTTGAGGCTCAACTCATCTTCATCATCTTCTTTTAAAACTCCACCTGCCACGTGGTTTCGAAAGGTGCGCAGCTCTTCCACTTAATTTCTTTAGATTAGTGATCGCATCTTGGGGTACTAACGTTTTATTTTTCTGAAGACAGCCTTAAGTTTAAAATATTCGAGCCTTGATATGGCATTTTCAAAGAAAAGCTGAGAGGAATGGCATCAGCTTTGTTTTAAATTTGTCAGTCATCGCACCAACCGAGAAGTTTTCAACCACAATTTCGTATGCTTGAAGAACATACAAAAAGAACACTGGAAGCTTTTCTATTAAACATTCATAAAACATAATATCAGCTGAGTTTCAATGGCGGATATCGTCCGCAGTACCATCCCTCTTATTCAAGTGATTCTGAATGGTTGCTTTAATTTGAACTAAGTTCTCATATCCGCCTACTCGAAGACAAAGTTCATATCCAAAGACGGTACTGTGTTCGCATTCCTTGGTACTTAGGACAACTTCAATAACGTCAGCAGCATATAGCAATAAAACTGGCGATGAAGAAAGTTTAGATGGACAGCTCACCTGGTGAAAGTAGGCAACAAGTAACATAATCAACTCATTTTCAGCAGCTTCTTTTATACAGATGAATCTGCCAGGAAAGGCGCAACACAATGTGGAGGTCCTTAGGTCCTATCTCGAAGAATATCGTCAATGAGCTTCTCCTAAGAGTGAAGGCCGAGAGCTTCAAACTAAATGAGACTGCAATCACTGAAAACGTCGCCATTGCTTCCATTGAAAATCATGCTTAAAATCTCATTAAACTGAAGCTAACTAACTCAGGTTACCAAACTGCGAAAATGGGCAATACAAATATGGGCTGGCCTTAATTGTTAATTTGATTCAAGTGAACGTGGTTCAAAAATTTCCCAGTACCTAAATCTCTAATATTTGCCTCGCTTTTATTGACTTTCTCATGATAAGTTTTAAACTCTCTTTTAAGGTATATAATTATATGTTTAGGTACATGCGACGATACAGAGGGCCTGTAACACAAAACTACAAGTTCGTTTTTATAAAAGTTGAAGCAAGACTGGATGTAAAAATTAAACCCGACAACGCAATGCGGTTTAAATCCAATGGGTTTATTTGGAGTGAATAATATGGATTTGCGTTTGACAACTGGGCTTATGCGATTTTACATCCGGATGTAAATTTAAACCCGGGTTTATTGGGTGAATAATATGGCCGTTAGAAGTGATTAATATCTTCGGTTTCGTTACGGTTGAAGAGGTTACATAAGGAATTATTGTTTCTGTGAGGTTTGTAGTTTAAATTTAACATTTCAGTTCTTGACTTAAGCAGTGTACCTACTTATTTGACTCACTGAAAATTTGCTATCTAAATAATTATTTACGGAGAGCGTGATTGAGCTCTTTATACATTAAACGGGTGGAAGAAGTTTGGGCCCTATTCAAGAATTTGAGAAAAATTGAGCGAATGCATTGCAATTGAACAAATGCATTGCAAAGGTAGATCTTTGCAATGCATTCGTAGAATCTATCCTGCCAATTTACGGAGGTGATATCATTTAGCTTAAGTTCAAAGCAGTGTGTATCAGCTAAATCATTCCATTCCTTGAACGAAGACAGTTGCCTTTAAAACGCGACATCCATTACTTGCTTTTGGAGGTTTTTGCTCGATCTTTGCATGACTTTTACTATGTAGTCAGCGTTGGAGTTAAGGTTTCTCAAAAAAATTGGTGGAAAACCTGATTCAACGTGTATAGCATACGTGGGAGTAGAGATTGGAAGTTTAAAAATTCTCTTGAAAAAGAAACGTTGTAACACTTCAAATTCGTCAAGATTTTGGTAACCAAACACTTGGCTGGCGTAGCATAAGCAAGAGTTTACAGTGGCTTCAAAAACTTTATATTTAGCTAAGATGTCTATACAGAATGTTTTATTTCACATAATATTTATTGCTACTTTTGCCGATACACAAATTTATCCTTAGCATAAGGGCGGAAATCTAAGTTGCTTGGGAGTAGAACGCCTAAATATTTGTATTGTGAAACAACTTCAATGTCCATATATCTCTGGATGAATTCTTCTTCGCCGGCCGTCTTCAAATATCATTATTTTAGATTTAGAGGTGTTTATTTACAGGTCCCATGTGTCGCAAAATCTTTTCACTTTATTGATTTGTAACTGTAAAGTTATAGGGTTATCCGAAAGAATAACCAAGTCATCCGCATAAAGAAGTACTTTGATAAGCACTCCACCAAACCTGATGCCACCAGGCAATTCATTGGAAACATCATTTATGAAGAGAGCAAACATTAATGGGCTTAAGGTGCAACCTTGGGGAACACCCGCATTAGTGCTAAAAAAGGTAGACATTGAACTACCATTGGAGACAGCAGCGCTAGTATTGGAGAGGAGTAACTTATACAATCTTAAAAACTTTGTCGAAATGCCTTTATTCGAAAGTTTAAATAGTAGCGAATGTCTATTGACTGTATCAAACGCCGCTTTTAAGTCAATAAAACAAGCATACAGTTTCTGTTTACTGTCGATAAATTTTTTTGCGACACTGGTGAGCACAAAAATTTGATAGACAGTCGAAAGTCCAGCGCGGAAACCAGCTTAGAAAATGCTTAAAAGCTTGTTGTTTATCTACCCACCTCATAAGTTTACCATAAAGAATTTGAGTAAATATTTTTCTCAGACAGGGTAGTATCGAAATGGCCTTATAGTTTGAATGGAGTTTCCTTTTTTGAAAATTGGACAGATCTGCGAATTTGAGAACGACTGTGGTATTTCTTCTTCTTCAATCAGCTTGTTAAAAAACATAAGGAGCAGATTTTGAAAGGACCACGAAGAATATTTATAGAATTTCATTGGAATTCTATCGAGACCGGCAGCTTTATTTTTTTTCATGTTTTTGAGCGTTGTTGCAAACAATTCATTTGATGAAATAGGGTCATCCAGGTCTGCCACTGAAGTGGAAGGTAGAGCATATTGGAATGCTTGTTGATTTGTTGAGGTATTAAATAGTTTTTTGAAGTGGATTGCGAGTAGATCCTCCCTCACCAATATCAGAAGATGTTATACTTTTGCAGCCTGCCAACAATCTTACGTTAATCCAAAATGACTTTGAGTCCTTGCATTGTGACAAATTTGCTGCTATACCTTTCATGAATTTTTTTTGTTTAGATTCGCATACTCTTATGTAGTTTAATCGAGTGATTTAAAAAAAAAAAGGATTTGGTTTTCCTAAAGAGTTTAAGTAGAGCAGGAAATTTTTTCCGCAGTTTAATACTTTCCCAGTCATACCACTCAGATGCAAACATTTTATTTTTTCTTGGGGGTATGGCTGACTGCTTAATGATTTCTGTTATTTGAGCTGCTAACTGGTCACAGGGGCAAGACATTTGATTTGAGAGACGACTCACACACTGATCTAGTTTACGATTATAGTATATCGAAGTTTTCTTTTTAAATACGTTGCCAACAACTTCCCGATTAAAAATGTATTCAAAACGAATCGATTTCTTTCGAGGAAATCAGAAGTGTTTAAGCGAAAACACTACACCCCCTACAAAGCAACTTGAGAAAAAGTCAAGTTTCACTTTATAGCTATTTTGTAAACACTGGAAACTAGTACCTTCGTTACCATAGACTATAGTCCATAAACTGTTAACTTTTTTTGTTATGAAGACGTGAAAAGTGTTTCAGCGTTCAGATATACAATTAACCTTTTCCATTTAAATTACTTTTCCTAGTTACTGTGTTTCTTAATGCCATAGACTGACTTGGTTTCTTATTCATCGCCTTTTAAGAAAAATATCAAGGACTAACAACAAGAGCAATCGACCTGACACAATGAATTCTTCATGACCAAATGATTACCTGGAAGTTGAAAAGTTTTCCAGATTCGTGCTCATTTAAGCTGAATAAGGAATTCTAAGTGTTTTTTTTTTTCCTTAGCTTGTCAGTAGAGTGAAAGAAGAAACAGACACAAACCCAACAACTTGAATTTTTTGTAATTATTGATTTTCCCCGGGTTAACATTGGGGCCAAGTTAAATATTCGTTTAAGCTCACACAGACCACAAAAAGAGCTGTCCCGATACGCAAGGTGCGTGTAACTACAAAAGCAAAATACCTGAACCTTATTCTGAGTTCCAAATCCAATGGATAGTCTCACTTTCAGCCTTACAATGGTTAACTTAATTTAATTTAATATAAATGCAAATCCCACATGAATTTCCTCTTCTTAAAAACACGAATGCGAAGAGGTAAAGAAAACTCGACATAATATGGAATTTGAATAAAGTTCATTACAAAGATAACACAACACCCAAAAAAAAAAGAAATAACAACACCAATTTAGACTCGAGTCCATGACCTTGGAATTGTTAAATCGAGTTGAGGGAACATTATAAGTGAGGGCGGGTATACAAAAACACAGAAGTCCTTGTCCTGCTGTGGAAGTTTTACCTGCAACATAAGTTTTTATTTACCCTCTTTTCAATTGGCCTTCCGGCGAACGAACATACCTTCATAATCCTCAAAGATAACCCAAAAGTCCCTGCAAAAAGATACAAATTACATCACTGAGTACATATTTTCATTCATTTTAACGAAAAAATTTGTTTTCTTTTTGTCAATTTTAGCTCTTTAACAAACAAGACTGTCTGGGATCATCAACAATTGAACAACAACAAAAGCAGCACTTCGTACGAAAATCTCTCCGCTGCCGCTGATAAGAAATCTCCAGGCAGAGAGCATAAAACACTCGCAGAACGTCTACGAAATTTTCACCGATCGCCAGATTTAGTAACTGCGTGGCAGCACTTAGACTCGTTCGGAAGTGAACTCTTATCGGGCGTTAATCCAAATCGTTCAGCGTTTTCAAAATTTTCAATCACTGACATCAGTGGGTCAAGCGATAACGACGTCGCATTTCATAGCCGCAGTCAATCACCATTACCATTGACTTGTCTACAAACTGATGACTATTGCAATAGTGTTGCTGGCAAGGGCTGCCTCCCAACCTCCTCGTTGGCAGCGTGTGGTGCTGACTACAGCACTAAGTGTCCCCCACACCCTGTACTAACCAATGAAGATAATTTGCCCCTGAACTCACTACCGCTGAGCTTTATTGATTCAAAAAGTCAACTGCCATCGATTGATAAGTGGAAGACTACTTCGACGTTAGAAAGCTGTCACTATTTAATTTCACATCCACATGAAGCAGTAGTTTCTATCGATGAGCCCAGACGGAAACGTGTAGTGCGTAGACGTATTCGGAAGCCCTTACAATCACAACCTGACACAGAAAAGCAGCCGCAGCAACAGCAGAAATTTACCGATTATGCCTGTCAGAAGCTAGACCAACTTTTCGGAGGTTGTTTAAAAGTTGTCACTGGAGTTGCATCCACTTCCAGTGAGCCGACCACAGCAGCTGACAGAGGAACCATCATCATGGGAGTTCTGCGGTCGATAAAACTAAAGGAGCGCTTGGCTATAAGTCTAGGCGCTACCCTCATCCTCTTCACCCTGCTGCTTGTGATAGACGTCCAGATGGATTTCGGTGTCACCAATCGACACCTGATGCCATCGCATGCAAAAGTTCGCTACGTCAACGAAGAAGATAGGAGCGGTGTGTTCCGAGATTTCAAAAGGAAGTTCCTGCAGAAGAGGTGAGTTCTTATAGTATGGTCTATACGTAGTATTGTATTGTGTTTGACTAATTATCACACAGAACTTTGTGTAATTGAGGAAAACTTTTATCCAGAGTCAGAGCTGAGGGACTACGACTACGACCCTTTTGAATTGAAAGGAGACTTTGAAGACAAGTAAACTTTTGTCCAGAATAGTTGATGCGTTGTCTCTGTCGTTTAAATTTCATTGTTTTGTGACTCTCTACTTGTTCATAGAGAAAAGCGCAGTGCTTCTGGCCAGAGAGAGGAAAGCATTAATTAGGTCTCAGGTCTTTACTTGCCTCCATTGCATGACATCGTTTTCGTGTTTTGTTTCTTTTTTATTTTTTACGTAAGTTTGCAAAGAGTTGAATTCTTACAATGACAAACAAGCTTAAAAGAGTACTTGAGTTGGATATGAACGAGCATAGTGGAGGATGTCAACAGAGCATTGTCATGGCTGCTCATGTTTATGATAACTTGTGATTTTTTATTTTTAGCTAAGCAAATTACCATTGATTTCCGAAATGCACAAACAGAGCATGTCACGTGAAATGAGGTTCGCTATTGGAAAAGCCATCAATGTGACGCAGTGGGTGTTGATTCTTTAGTTAATTAGTTTGTAGGAAATATGTCGAGTTTCCGTAGAGAAAGTAGAAAATAGTTTTCAGACGAAATGGAATCTCATTTGGGCCTTTTTTTCAATGGAAACGGTCGGTGTTGAGCTATAGAATGAGTTGTATAACGTTTAGAGCTTTTTATTTGATGTGCTTTATTAGTTTACCAGTTTGTTTTTTAAAATATTTTTTTTCTTCGATATTTCGTAGGCATTAGCAGGGACTAAGTATTTGTTTCCTTTTCGTAAAACCAAGAGGCTTTTAAATTCACAATTGGCAAATCTGTTGTAGGCTTTTCCGTTAATTTTTGGTGTTCTTAATTTTTTTTTATATTTTCAATGAGTATTTTTGGACTATTTTCTTCTTTTCCCCATCGAATCACGTGTATCAAAAAAGTTTGTTCATCAAACCGTTAATATGAATATTTTTTCTTAAATTGTTAAGCATGGTACGTAGAGGGTGTTTTCTTATTTTGAGGTATAGAACTTCAAATTGAAATAAAACACAAGAAAATTTTAGTGTCCATCAATTTGGCTTTATTGGGAGGATAATTTTATGCAATTAATGTTTTAATGGCGTCATTTGGCCGCCGCGGTTGGCTCGAAAAAAGTCAAGTCTAGAGGTCCGGGTTTCAACCTTTTTTTCGAGCATTTGAGGTCGTATGTCGACAACAACGCCACGAATGTTGGCCCCCTAACGTTTCTGGTTTGTTGACGTAGACGAGCGACTTCACATATTTCCAAAGAAAATAATCCAATATTGTCAAATTACACGATCTTGGTGGCCAATTGACTGGTCAATTCCGCGAAATTATGCGCTCATCGCATGTTTCCTTCAATAAACCGATTGTGACGTGCACTGTGTGGCATGTAGCGTCATCTTGTTGGAACCAAATTTCATCCACATTCATGCCATCCAATTCGGGAACAAAATAGTCGGTTATCAAGTCTCTATACCGGTCTCCATTAACGGCAACTGGCTCGCAAGGATCATTTCGGAAGAAGTATGGCCCAATTACTCCACCAGCTCATAGAGCACACCATACAGTCAGTTTTTGTTTATGTTATGGCGTCTCAAGGTTCTCATGAGGATTCTCTTTATTCCAACTGTGGCAATTTTGCTTGTTGACGTAACCATTCAACCAAAAATGAGCCTCATCACTAAACAAAATTTTGCGATGAAATTCAGCATCGAAATCAATCTCATTTTCGACCCATACACCAAAATCACGACGCATTTCATTGTCTCGCGGCTTTAATTCGTGGACAAGCTGGATCTTGTAAGATCGCAAGCCAAGATCACATAAAGTGAACGTATACTTCGCGAACTGAACCAATATTTTCGAAATAAATTTGCAAGCGTTGTTCTGTTGTTTACTTGTTTATGATAAAATGGCAAACCAAATTGAACCTGAATGACATTCGAGTTGGCGAATTTGATCCCAAAACGTTAGTTTTTTCCCTATACGAAAAACCAACCTCTTAAAAAACACCCGATTTTTGGTTTGCTTTCCAATGAAACCTTGTGTTTTGTTCGTAAGCAAGCGTGAGGTGAATATTTTACTTGGTAATATGACAGAAAGGTGTTGCATTTTGAGTTTGGCAAAGTCATCCTATACATCATGGCTGTTGAACGTTTTCACAACGTGTTCTTCTAAGACGCAATGTTCAATTGATGTTTACCGACTCATATACAAAAAATACAATGGATACTTCGCGTAAGTTTAATGCTTCTTGATACTTTTGTGTATCTAGAAAACGTGTGCCCTGAGGAGTATACGATATGTTGGAGATTTATCAGAAAAGTTGTAGATCTTAAAATATTCTCTGGAGTTTTTTTTTTTTACACAAAACCGCCAAAATTCGTAGATATAGTCTTTTTTCTTGGACTTATAGCTTGTACCAGTGGTCCAGCTATTAAGTAGAATACCAGGGTTTGAACCCCAGTAAGATCTAAAATGCTCCTGCGAGAGTTATACTGCAATGGAAAGTGATTTTTCAGTTAACTTTTCTGAGCAATATAGAGAATGACTTGCAGACAGCATACAATAGTAGGCAATGTTCTTTTTATGATTGGTAGCAAATACGATTAAGAAATTATGTTAAATGGAGTCATTAATAATAATAAGAATCCAATAAAAAAGAATTGGCTGCTATTCAATCAAGAATAGTTAAATTAAATGCACAAGGCCTGGTCGAGCTCCATTTTATCGATGGACTTTAGAAAAATATTTATTAAATTTTGCTCTACCCTTTTCAAATAATGATTTATTAACGGCTATAAAATAGTTCGCAGTTTTGTGGTACCGATTTTGTTCAAAGATAAACATTAAGATACTTTTTTTTTTCGCCTGTTTGATCATTTACTTGACAGAAAAGTCGAAAATTGTCCAATCTATTAAAATAGAGAAATATTTTCAACAACCGATCGTAAGAACCTTTGCTGGTTTTACGGGTTGATTGATGGGTTCGTATTTTATAACACACAACTAAATAAACATTCGGTCTGAGTTTTATCTGATACAAAATTGTCATGGTAAAAGTCATTAAGATCCGAATATGTCTTGTGTGAGTTATTACGTACCTACACTCTTAAAGTAAAAAAACACATTCCTTGTATTTTATTCAACAAGTTACGTTACTTTTTTTATTATGAAAAATAGTGCGAGACTTGGTCTAGAACTCGTGCGTCGAAACAAAATTGATATGCGTTAAGGAAACCTCTTCTTCTTCCGGTACTTGATTTAGATTTAGACTTATTTGATAAGCACATATTACAAGTACTTTTTTGAGTCTGTGAACTTATGATAACAGTAACCTTGAAGGGAGCCCTCCAACTTATCTGCTTCACACAAGTTATCCGCCTGTTGCGTATACCCAAGCGCTCCTCAAACATCTTTGCGCTTACTTGATAGAGCACAAAATAGAGGATTGATAGGTGATAGTTCAATTGTAGAATCAATTGATTCTGAAACAATTTATCTGCAACACCCGACATTGATCCCAACTTCGGACCTACAGTTAAGTTTAGATATTCATATTTTAGTCGCCCAACACGAATGTGGAATGCAAAGTTTGTAAATCAATGTGCATCGGTGTTTCCTACTTAATCCGGTCCTGTTATCCTGACGCTCGCACTGTCCTAAAATAACATCATAAGGGTAGGTATTCATAAACTTAAATAAAAAAAACTTGAGGGGTGTCAAAGGACACCCGGATGGAACGAAGTTCCTTTCGATAAATTTTTTT